>CM032877.1:28982632-30276132 GCA_019176425.1 Megalops atlanticus
TGTTGATATCACAGCAACAGCACTATGCTGCTTCCATGTGGTAGACAGAAACACATGTCTACAAAGATAAAGAGTGAAAACATATGCTATGTGTTTTTCAAAGCTAATAGGTAAGTTAACCAACATATATGATACCAACACAAGTGATATTTTTCTGCCCCGGAAGCATTTCACTGAACTTTGGAGGTGTGCTCCCGCATCAGCATGACTAAAGGGAAAATAATACGGGAAAAACCCTAATGCCACATGCCGAGGATAGCTGTTATTGCCCTAAGAATAGCTTTCGATATATCGCAACGGCTATATCGCCCAGCCCTAGATGTTGGTGACGACGACGATGATGATGATGACTATTATTATTATTATTATTATTATTATTATTATTATTATTATTATTAAGGTGGGGTGAGATCGGCCACACAACTCTGTGTCTCCTAATTGAGTCAGTCATAGTGTGTGTGTTGTGCAACCTGAGCCGTGGAGGCAGTCATGTGCCTCAAGTAAGTGTCTCAAGCTTTGCTGCTTTCCATCTATAATTCACCATCTCCTCAATAATTGAGGCCTTTCTCCACCATTCTTTGATATGACATTACCCTTTAGTAGCTATGTCAAAAAGACACGCTCCCTATCTCCTTGATTCCACCTGCCACTGGGTTGATACACGTCGGAAGACAGGACTGTGCTCAACAACAGAGGAGATTCCTGAGGTGATTATGCAGTGTTTGTCATAACAAGTTAATATAAAAGAAGTTGTTGATTAGGGTCCTCATTTACTAGGTCCCATGGAACAGTGGAACACATCTGCCACCTCAATCCTGATGATCACCTGCTGTCAAATTATGATTTTTAACATCCATCTCTGAGGGCAATGTCACTGTGCGTATGGAGGGGACCACATGGCAGGTCTCTTAAAGTCTGTTCCATTGTTGTCTGACACTGGGGAGAAGGATTTGTTTATATTACTGTGCCAATGGATATGTTATTTTCTTTTACTGTATGTGCTGTTTAGAAGGCCTATGCGAAAGAGAGAAAGAGTGTGTATGTATGGATATGCATTTGGAGATTTGCCTAACCATTTAAGGCTTCTTCTAAAACTACGGTACCCAGAGATTTTGAATAAATTAAGTATTGTGTAAGTTTGGCTTATTTTTGGTATTCATCTTTTAAATAAAGTCAGCCCATTTTTTTCAGGAAAGCTGGCCTGAAAGTCGCATTATCTTCTTGTGTTTTCAAACTTAGACAACACAAATCATTTTCAAAGAGCCACAAAGTAAAATCAGTTTTCCTTAGCATGGCCCTTGAGGTTGCACAAAGTATTACCACGTTGACCACATCTGTGGAAAGCACATGATTTGTGGCAATTAAAGGCAGATGACAATGGCAGACAAAGGAACTGTTAAATGGGAGACCCTTGAGGTGTAGTGTCCCTGTAAAGAGCAAACCATTGTGGATAAGTGATGTCCATGTGGAGTTCCAATTGATGGATACCAGTTTAACAAGAGTGACTTTAGCCTTTCCTCTCAGATCTTTCCCTGGCTTAAGTGGTGCCACTGTACACGGCACATGAATCTGTCAGAGATGCATCTGCAGTGACTGCCAGTTTATTACTCTACAGTTAATTGAAAGGAATCTGAATGAACACTAACTTTTTTAGGTCAAATCATTGCGAAGGGGTGTCTAAGAGAGATTATAATGTGCCCTTGATTCACATGCAAATGATGCAGTTATCAGCATCAAGCCCTGGTGAATAATGGGATGTACAACATATATAGCTCGTGAGAGGGAAATGAAAGGGGCCTTGGTTCTGGCCCACTGATTTCATTATCAACACTATTATTGGCTTAGAATGGTAACATCTATCATCTACAGCTAGCACATAGCCACTTTATTGGACAACAACAGGCTTCAATCAATATTTAGCACTTCAGAATATCAGCACTTTCCACATAGCCTCTACCATCCCGGATGCGATTTGAGTGCATTTTATTTACTCCTCTCCTCTATTACTATGAGCATTTTTCCGGGCCAGATAATGTGTGCTCTGTCCCTTCTTGTATGAAGTCTTCCTCATTGTGCAACTGTTCTAAAATTCTTCAGCTCTGCTTTGGTGGTTAATGATGCTTGTCTAGGTTAGAGAAGCCTAGTGGAGTTCAGCAGTTTTTGCAATGTGTTAATCTGCAGCAGTCACAATGCCTCATGTCTTGTCTGTTTCACAATGGTGCAGGTATTGCACTATGTGAGATATACTTCATGAGACATGTTGCTTTTCAACTGCTGTTTCATAATATAGTCTACACGATATATATGTATGTAGTTAAATAAGTGTATGTTTGCTGTAAAATTGTCAATGTGTGGATACATGCACACATACAGACACATGTACAATGTGTATAGCAACAGTCCTGCAGTTTACATTCAAGCATTCAAAAAATGTTGACATTTTGTCTTTTTTTATTTTAACTTTTTTATTTTAACTATGTTTAAACAAGAAATGCTATAAATACTTCAAGACTACTAACACATAACTCAGATATAGTGTGTAAATGCTGGTTTCAACTATATTGGTTTCAGCTATTTTATTTAAATTCTGCATGTATAAACATACCCTATTCTTTGAACCTCAATAGATCTTTGATTTTCACATACATGTAAGATAGGATAATGTAAGATAATTCTCATTGTGCCATACATTCAAGCACCAGAAGTCAAAATTTTTCAGCTTTGTTATGGATTTTGCTTGCAATTCTTTTGGCTCAAAAATACTTCCAAATCAATGTGTTAAAAATGACAAAGGGGAGAAAAGGGGGGGAGGGGTCACTCCAAAATTGCTAATATACAGTATGTAATAATGAAATAATAAAATGAGGAATTATAGGTATGGTGTTTTCCACAGGTGAAAAACCCTTTACTATAAATCTGTGCATAATGTTCATATGCTGCTTATTCTGTACTGTAAAAGTACAGAAGCGTTTTGGAGATAACTGTTTGTGTCCCATTTTTGCGCTGCACATGACTGGAATCGGGGAGAAGGCTAGTAGTATATATCCTGCACTTTCTGTCAAAAATGATTGATGACCCCCTCCTTGTCAGCCTGATTGAATGACAGGTCGATTTGATTGACAGTGTGTTTTGATTGACATCACGTTATGAGTGACAGGTCGTTTTGATTGAGAGGTTGGTTTGACGGTGGGAGGAGCTGTTTGCTGTCTATCTATATTTGTGAGTGTGTGTGACGGTTTAAATTTATCTTAGGATTTTATTACAAAAGAAAAAAGGCGTGATTGTAGGTTTTGTGTTGCCCCGGACATGTTTGCGCCATGTGTTGACCTGTCCTGGTGTTTATAAATAGCGTTTGACCGTGGGATGGTATTCTGTGCGTTTTTCGTTGTGCGACAAAGTCTAACTAGTTAGCTGTTTAAAAATGTCGGCATCCGCAGCGACAAAGAGTGTAAAGAGGGTACCACTCACCACTATTTCCGACACTGTTGGGGTCGACAAAATGACTTTTGCACCAAAAAAGAAGAAGAATTCTGGTGTTTGTTTAGAAAACGTTTGGAGAGACCTTGGGTTTGATCTTGAAAAGGTTTCTTCAAAAGATATAGAAGGAAGCTCTGGAATACGAATGGCTGTTGTCTGATGGTCGTGACACTTTGGGCGGGTATGTTTTTGACAAAGTTGCTCGATGCTTTTGTGAAACTGTATACCATCGAATCTGGGGAGTCGTTTACAGAGGACGTGTTGCACGTTTCATTCCCTGCTAAAGACTGGAGTTTGTTTAGAAACAAAGTCTGGAGAGACCTTGAGGTCCCTGGCTGGTTTGCACAGCGTGGAACTACAAAGCCATGTGTTTGCGTGGGACAGTGTGACACCACAAAAAAAAAGCTACCATGTGTTTGCTAATCTGTTCTTGACAAAAGGATCCTGATGATTACATTTACACGTGTGGTGGCGAATACACAAGGTGTTTGTTTAGAAAACAAAGTGAAGGTGTTTGAAGATCACACGCTTGACAAAAAAAAAGCTACCATGTGCGTGAGGGTGTTGAGAGGGGATTGTTGAGAGGGTTAAATGTGACCTTAAAGTTATGTTTCTTCGGAAAGACATACTTGCTCTACATGATGTATTCATGATGTAAGAAGATGGTCAGGCTGTTCAAATGCTGTGATGATTTGGACAGATATTGTGACATCAAAGTAAAACTTTTCCAGACGAGGTTTGGGAGACGTTTACAGTGACATAAAAGCAAAACGTTTTTTCACACGAGGTCTGAGGAGTCGTTTACAGGGGGGCATAAAAGAAAAAAAAAGGTGTGATCGGACGGTGTGATGCCCCGGACATGTGCGAAATGTGTTGACCAGTCCTAATGGCTATAATTTGTGTTTGACGGGTGATTGTCACACGTTTTAGATTTATGACTTAGGATTTCATTACAAAGAAAAAAAAACGTGTGATTGTATAGGAGGTTGCCACCCAATCATGTTGTGACACATGTTGACTTGTCCTAATGGTTATAAAATGTGCCGACCTGCGGGGTAGTATGAAGGTCGTGAATCTGTGGAGGCCAACGTTTTTCGTTTTATCGAGCCAAACTGTTGTCGAAGAAACTCTTGAGAAGACTACGATGGACTCCTTTACTCTGAGTAAGTTGAATTATTTGTACTTACAGAATTTTGCTTTTATCTAGATTTTACGTATGTTGTGTTACAATGTTTTCTTGAGTGATATTGTTTGATTTGTTTCGTTTAACAGGTATTTATTTGGTCTAGGTGCTGCAGAACACGATTGCATCGATGCCATCAGTGAGATTCAAGGACTCTCGCAGCTTGGTTAGTGTCTATAATTTACCATACTTAATTTGTTTGTATGAAAAAATAAAGGTTTGACCACGGTTTATCATTTCCATTAAATAAATGTTGTTATTACACCCTTTTTTAGTGTCAGGCGAAATTCTTACGACGCTCGCATCGCTTGGTCATAGCACATCTGAGCAACCTATCGGTAAGAACATTAGGCCTACATATAGCTACAGTTCACTACATTTTTTCAAGATTAGTAATTTTCAGCGATAAAATGTAATGACACTGTTGAATCCGTTTTTTTTTTTAGCGGCTTTGCAAAATTTGGTCCGATCCATTGTCCCAGTCACACCGCCGGGGTTCGAGTCGCCGCAGCGGAGGGGGGCAAGAAACTATCCAGACCGTTTGTTGGAAAGCCCTACGTTTGTCGACGGTAGAGCACACGGGGTGAGCTCTAAACGTAAAGGCCGCGAGGATAACACCACACACGCGGAGGCCGGTGTTTCGGCAAAACGTCCGAAATCGTGGGGTGATAGTGTGATAGGTAAGAACAAATCTAATCATCGTCAATCTTAACCATTTTGATGACAAAAACTGTTTGAAAAATGAAAAAAATACAGATCGTTAGCACAACTAACAATCATATTTTACACTGAATTGCAGACCTTTACATGACAGCGGATGAGGCACTAGGAGATCAGCACGTGTCTGAAGTGGAAGAACCGTCAATTCAAACAGCGGACACAATTTTGGAATACATCGGAGACTGGACGGACACACAAATTAAAGACTGGGACGACGCAGACCCCGGAGATCAGGAAACGACCTCAAACACAGATGTAGGAGCACCTACTGACGCGGTGTCTACGGAAACTCAATCGCGAGATAACTTTCAAGACGTTACAGATGATCTCGAAGACGGCATATGCGGCAATCAAGAACATGATGATAATTGTCTACCACGGAGGTATGGTCGCATGTGTTTGGCAATAATTGAGGACTGTAACACGCTTATTTGCGAACTCCGACAGTTATCGGAGCGATTTGACAGTCAAGCGTGTGTTTTTCAGAGACACTGTAAGGTTGTTGAAAAATTAGCGGGGAGTGTTGTCGGGGTAAATGATGTTTTACAGATGTTGGTTAATATTAACGATAAATGGGAACGTAGATATGAGGAATTGACTAGAACGCTGAACAATCAGACGAAAGTTATCCAGGACGTTTTTACATTGTGTAAAGTGGATTGGAGGGCCTTGTCTGATGTGTTAGTTCGTCTTTCAAACATTTTTCGTAGCTAATGTTTGTATTCTCTTTTAAACAAATAGTGTAAATATATGTGTGAATGTTAGAGTGTTTTATTTTCTTTTATGAAATATTTTTGTCAGACACAATTATTTTCATTAAATAACTAAAAGTTTAAAAATTGTCGAGAGTCAGAAAGTAGGACACAACTAACACTCAAACAGACAATGTCACCGCCAACCAAGCGTAGAAGGTTTGGAAGCGCAGATGGTGAAAACCGGCAAGCTATTGCAGAGTTCAACAATGTCCTGCATAACATTAACACATTTTTAACTGCAGAGGGTAGCGTCCGAGAGTCAGATACAAATACAAACAGTCTCTTGACTGATGTTTCCATTTGCCGTACGCCTGATGATGTCGATACTCTCAATATCACGCTACAATCTCTCCAGAACGGTGCTGGTCACACCGACACGTCATCTAACCGTGGTTTAGCGGCGATGATATAGATAGATTGGTGAGAGAGGGTGGTGTTGTTGGTGATTATACGGTGGTGGCGAGGCCTCGATTTAATAGTCTGGTTTTACACAGGTTGTTAAATTTCAGGGGGACGCCTGACACAGACATGGCTGCATACACAGTGTTTCTACACGATACACTGGGTGACATAGTAGAGTTTTCTAAACTCTTAGCTGGTGAAAACGGTGTTTTCAATATTACATTGAGAGGGCCTAGCCTAGCGTCGGATGTAAACGTGATGTTGTCTCCGGAAAACGGTTACGGTGTTGAGCGTTTCTTAGACGCTATTGAAAGAGTTTTACAGAGTAACACACAAATCATGGTTGATGATCATTTGGAACTAGTAGTCTCTATAACACGGGGTAAGAACGGCGGCGCATATAGAAAGTTGCGTGACCTGGCTCATAATGAAGTGATTAGTAAGAACAGAATGAATTTGTTTTGTCCTTACAATATTTCAAACAACTTATGTTTCACAATCTGCCTTGCACATTATTTGAATCCGCAAACAACCCCAACACGTTAGAGAAGATCGCGACAGACATACATACTAACGTCGGTTTCACAGTTCAACAGAAAATAGGGTTTAAAGATGTTTCAAAGTTTGAGCGTGCCTTAGGAATCAAGATTGTTGTATTCTATAGGTCCGGTACAAGTATGTTGCAGAAGTACCAAACAAGTGACACACCACACAGCAAGACGGTGTTTCTATACCTCCATGACAATCATTATTATATGATAAAAAATCTTAAGGCTTTCCTAGGCGAAACATATGTATGTCAGTTTTGCTATGGAGGGTTTAGTAATCGCAGAGACCATAGTTGTAAGTTCAGTTGTGACGTATGCAACGACTCTGAATGTTACAAGAAACCGAGGAAGTCGAAATATTGTACTGATTGTTCGAGGTACTGCAAATCCGAGTTTTGTTTTGAGAAACACAAGCAGTCTGTTTCCACGGGCGAGTCTGGTGTGGCTGTAGCGCCGTGCGATGTTACAAAGTATTGTAAGAAATGTAACCGACGCTACCATGTTAGTGTGAAAAAACCAAAGACTCACAAATGTGTTGCGGAGCGTTGTGTTCATTGCAATGAGGATTTGTCGCCGGACGCTGAACACGAATGCTACATACAACCCGTTACATTGAAAAAAATACAAAACAAGTACATTTTCTTTGACTTTGAGACTCGGTTTGAGAATGGTAAACATAGTGCCAACTTTGTCTGTGCAATCACGTTTAAGGGTTATGTGTTTACAGCTGAAGGGGAGGATTGTGTTGAAAAACTTATGAAGAAGTTTAGACGGCCCAAGTATGCGGGGTACACGTGGCTGGCACACAACGCTGCAGGGTTCGACAATTTTATTCTCTTGGAACATTTTTCCAAAGTCGGGATTACTCCGAAAATCACCATGATGGGGTGTAGACTGATTTGCCTGTATGATGAGTCTTTGAAGCAGCGATACATAGACAGCTACTCGTTCATTCCGATGCGGCTAGCTAAAACATCCGCTGCGTTAAATCTGCGCACTGTTGAGAAAGGATATTTCCCACACAAATTTAACAAGAGGGTAAACGATAACTACCGCGGTGCTTATCCCGACAAGCACTACTATGGTTATGAGTTCATGTCGGATAAGGACAGGGTGGAGTTTGACGAATGGTACAACGAAGTCGCTGGTGGTATTTTTGACTTCAAGAAAGAACTGTACGCTTACGGCAAAAACGATGTCGTCCTGCTAAGGGAGGCGTGTTTAAAATACCGCGATGAGTTTATTCAGTGTACAGGACTTGACCCGTTTAATTACACTACGCTGGCGTCCTGTTGTATGGCCGTATACAAGACACATTTTCTCCCCAAAGACACACTTGCCCTGACGCATAACAACGCATACATTAACCAGCACAAGACGTATTCAAACATTTCAATTGAATGGTTAGAATTTGTCAAGAAGACCAGAAATGTAGATGTGCATCATGCTCTGACACACGGTGAGATGATGGTTGGCAAATACTATGTTGATGGTTATTATGAAAAAGACGGCCGTCGAATAGCTCTCGAATTTAACGGTTGTATGCATCACGGACACGAATGTCGTTATAACCCAAATCACATCCACCCGTTGTCAAAGATACCATACGGCATTTTAAGAAGGCGTTTTGATGACAAACTGGAAACCCTTACAAGGGTGTACGGGTTGGTGGTTGATGTCATGTTGGAATGCGAGTGGAAACACGCCAGACAAAACAACCCCGACGTTGTAGCATTCATGGCGACATACGTACAACCGTCCCGATTGAGACCTAGAGACAGCCTCTTTGGTGGTAGGACAAATGCTTACAAGCTGTACTACAAGACTAAGGAGGGTGAGAAAATTAGGTATCTGGATTTCACAAGTTTATACCCATACTGCCAGGCTAGGAAAAGCTACCCCATAGGTCACCCGCATATTATTTTCAAAGACTTTGAACCACTCGAAAATTACTATGGTCTAGTCAAAGCAACAGTGCAACCGCCGCATGAGGCTTACTTCACCCGTGCTTCCCTATCGGTGTAACGGAAAATTAATGTTTCCACTCTGTCGAACATGTGCCGAACAGGAAAATCAGACCACCCCCTGTTACCACAGTGATGAGGAAAGGTCGCTTTCCGGATGTTGGGTTAGCATCGAGCTAATGAAAGCAATTGAAAAGGGGTATGTAGTGAGTAGGATAGACGAAGTGTGGCATTTCCCACAGAACTCTGACACCTTGTTTTGTGACTATGTGAAAACATTTCTGCAGTACAAACAGGAGGCTAGTGGTTACCCGGCGCACGCTGTGACAGAGGCTGACAAGAGAGCCTATATTGACGATTACTTTGAAAAAGAGAATATTAGATTGAATCCCGAAAAAATATGCATGAACCAAGCCCGGAGATCCATCAACAAGTTGTTATTAAACAGTTTATGGGGGCGGTTCTCAATGAGGGAGAATTTGCCCGTGACGGAAATGTTGACAGACCCCGAACAGTTTGCGCGATACATTTTTGGTGATGAGTATGATGTCACACACTTTTCGTTTGTCTCGGAGGATGTTGCTTTGATTCAGTGGCGTCATGCGGATGGTAAATGCGGACAAACTCGTGACATAAACGTGTTTCTCGGGGCATTCACAACAGGCGCACGACGCTTAAAATTGTACGAACTTATGGATAAGTTGGGGGATAGATTGTTGTACAGTGACACGGACAGTGTTGTTTTTGTTTCTAAGGAGGGCGACTGGGAACCACCCCTAGGACCGTATCTAGGAGATCTGACGGATGAAATAGGTAATGGTGATTACATCACAGAATTTTGCTCGGGCGGTCCAAAGACATACGGGTATCGGACGGGTAATGGCAAAACATGCATGAAGGCAAAAGGAATCACTCTCAATGCTGAAAATTCAAAGGTAATCAAGCTAGACACATTGATTGACCTTGTTGACCATTATGTTGTGAATAGAGACTGCTCTCGACACATACCCGCGCGTACGGATAACATTGTACGGAATAAAAAACAACTCACACTGAAAAACAAATCAGTCGTTAAACGTTTTAAAGTTGTGTACAACAAACGTGTCCTGCTCTCTGATTTCTCGACGCTACCTTATGGGTACTGAGGAGTATGCGGATAGGTCTAATAGGGGTTTGAGAGATGTCACGGGGTTTGATTTCAGACTTCAACATCCTTTCTCTTGTGTAATAAGCGGTCCTTCAAACTCTGGGAAAACATTTTTGTAAAGTCGTTGATTGCAAATGCTGACAAAGTGATTTCTAATAAAATTGAAAACATTGTGTACATTTATGACTGTTGGCAACCTCTTTCTGACGAGTTACTGAAGATAAGGGACATCAATTTCGTTGAAGGAATACCCAGCGCTCTAGATGATGACGATCTCCTACCGGTAACCAAAAATAATTTGTTAATTATTGACGACGTGATGAAGGATGCAAGTAGCAACACCCAAGTTGAAAAGGTGTTTACGCAATATGTGCACCACCGTAACCTTAGCGCCATTTACTTGGTTCAGAACTTGTTTTTTCAGGGAAATCTAGCAGAACTATCAGTCTGAACACAAATTATCTATTGTTGTTTAAAACCCGAGAGACAACAACCAGATCAGTGTTTTGGCCAGACAAATGTACCCTGGTAACACAAAGTTTTTATGGAATGCTTTAAAAACGCTACCGACAAACCTTACGGGTATATTCTGATTGATTATAAAGCGAAAACCCCAGATACATTTCGTCTCAGAACAGACCTGCTTTCAGAGTATCCGGCTGTTTATGTTCAGAAAAAGAGTTGAGGCACCAACATGTCAGCGAGGATCCATAGAAACTTGCCGCTTTTGAAACTCTTACTTAATGCTAAACCAGCACAGAGACGCGTCATTTTGCAAACAGCATCAAACGAGTTAATCTTGACCCTGTGCGAAGTGGCTCTTAACATTCTCCGTGGCACCATACCGCTTACAAATTCACAGTATAAAAAGTTGGAAAAGAAGAAAACCGAGATAAAGTTTATCGCCGATAAAAAGATTGCTGTGCGTAAGAAGAAACGAGCCATTAATCAAAAGGGCGGATTCCTTATCCCACTCTTAAGCATAGCTGTTCCGTTTATAAGTAGTCTAATTGCATCGAGACAGAACTAAATTTTGATGGAGTATGCCGAGAAAATGTTTTTAGTCCCCCAACGCCAGTTGGATAGATTAAAGAACGACAACGTACCCGTACCTATAAGACAGTCTGTTGAAAACGAATTGGACGCCTCTATAAAGAGTATTTTGAGTAGAAATGATTTGGATCCGCGTGAGAAAGCTAAACTGTACACGGTTTTATTGCAAAGATATCTGTCCTTGGTTAAGCAGGGGATATTGAAACCAATACTTTAACGCTGTCCTTACCGCCAGACCCTTTAAACAAGGATGGTGATCAAGCTTCGCCAGGAACTCATTCTGTCGTTGTTGATGATGAACAAGATAATGTGGTTAAAGAAGTGTTGAAAAACGTGCCATCAAGAAACAGGAGGAATGCTCAATACATTTTAGATAAAATGTTGAAATCGAAAGACGTGGCTTCGTGGAGCGAATCGGGCGAATTTATTTTAAATGGTACCGTTATTCCTGGTTCTCACATATTTGATTTAGTAAAAAGTGTTACAGCGCCACAGACTGTGAATGTCAAACGCAGACCACGTGGTTGGAGCGAATTCCTGAGAGCTATTGCGACTCTAAACATACCCCTTTCCACAGTTCCAAACCGTCGTGTTAAAGATGAAATCAATTCATTTAAAAACACGGGGTCATATGGTTACGCAACACCTACAAAAAGTCCTGAAACATCCATGTTTAGATCACCTAGTTTGACGCTGCCTCATGGTTAGACTTTTAAACACTCCTGTTGTAAAATATGGTGTAATTTCTGTCTTTTTTCAAAAGCACACTGTGAAAATGTGTTCTGTACATAGATGTTTTGCAAAATGTTAATAAATAAAAACTTTGACTCGTATAATTTGTTTGTCTTGGTTTATTCTCCATCATCGCAGTACATTACATTTGTTTATGAACATTTTCCCCATTTGTACATGTTGAACACAGTTAAACATACTAGAAACGCACACCCTGGGTTGTAATGTTTTCACAAATAACGAAACCATGTTATCATTTTTAAACAAATTATCAGAATATTTAGATATCACATCTTCATAGTCCAACCCTCTTGACATGTGATAGAGGAAAAAAACACAGTGTTCTCCACATGTGGTCGACAGAAAATCTTGAACCTGTTTTTTTGAGAATTGCAGTCTTGTGCACGTGGTTCTTAAAAACTTATAGATGGATGGTGGAAACAGCTCGTGGTTTGGATTGTTTCCAAAACTGTCAAAAAAACACCCGACACGGTCCTCACTTATGTAGACGGCTAGCCAATGTTCGCGGGAAGATCCGAACTGTGTGTGTTGATTATCACTGATGAAGGTAATTTTTGTACAGGTCTTTCAGGTAACTGATCACACGCTAACACACCGAGAAAATAAGTATTTGCGGAGATTTTGTCCATAACAGTAGTTAGTTGAACGGTATTCATCGTCTCAGTAGTAATCCACCAGAACCTGTCTACGGTTGGACACTTCAATTATGCTATCAAATATGGCGTAAACTATCAAATTGATAGTATGTGGCAATGGCTGTCTGAAACGCGTTTCCAACCTTAAATTTCAGACTTAATTAGAGATAAATGTTGATTGCATTCTTCGTCTGGTGTGAGGTTAAATGCGTAGAGTGTGTAACGGCCAAAAATCTTCTCTGTCTATTGCTAAAGCACGATTTTTAGATGTCTTCCAGAGGCAAGAGCTAACTGGTAAAACTCACGCACAGCCGATCCGGTCTGATAATTGGGTTGAAGGGGTTTAGCGGGGTATTGCTGACCATCTACGTAGATGGCTAGAAATTCTAAATCATAATGTTTGAATGCAAATGGGTTCTTATTGTAAGCACCCGTAAATGCGTCGTTGTCAACCATACCTATCACAACCGTTTTGGGTAGTGTTCCTAAAAATAAATTTTCTTGGTTAGAAACACGCGTACCGGCCGGTATGGAGAAATTTTTTAGATGCACTCTATCTATCGGATATTTCGCCGTCGCTGCGAGTAATGCCTGAGCGTGACCTAACCTTACGGTCGGGGATACAGAAACTTTTTTAACAAATAAGGATGCTGTAAGAATGTTTATTTTGTAGGCTATGCCGTCATTGCGCATTAGACTGAATTCATTCTTTGATCGAGTCAATCGTATTTTAATATCAATGCCATTTAACATTAATTTTTCTTGGAAGAATATATCACTGTGGATTGGTGTCAGCAACTCCAACACCTTACTGGCGTTTGTAAACGTCGCTCTCTTTGTCAGTCCATTATTATCGCCCTCGGGGTCCGTATCATCCATATGTCGGGTGTGTCCTTATAAAAGAGTCCGGTGGAGAAAAGTGTTTCTAGGGTGTGTCGATCGTAGTTGATTAAACATTCTATGATGCTGCGATACGGATACGTGTTTGAACTTTGTGAGATTAGTCTGTCGCCCAAAGATACATCAACCTGGGAAAAAATAGTAGCACCGGGATAGTTTATCAAGCCAACAGGCGCGCCGTCGGCGATGTCTGTCCCATCTGCTTTTGTGATTTTGAGTCGTATGTACAACAGCGTATTGTTCAGATCAATATAGTCTTCACCATTCCCGCAATGAAAAACTCCAAAGGTGCAGCGTCAGATATTGCTGAAATCGGTGGTACTTCTACATATATGCTTTTTTCTATTGTCGTTTGTGTCAAAGGGACAGTGAACAAGTCCAACTCTGACTTAACACACTCTTCTGACATGTCGTGTATCAGTGACATAATTAGAAGGTGGTGTTTAAATTTCTTCCGTCCGATGTACTACTACGTTTGCTTAGAAGATACTGTTAAATTTTCTTCCGGCTGATGTGCGACTACGCTGTTTACCCCGTGACTTACTTTTTGACACTGGCCGCCTCTTACGACAACTTTTGTTTTTCTTTGCACGTGGGTCACGCCTTGTACCGGGCGGTCTTTTCACAGATCTGCGTGACATCACCAACATGCCGGAACCATCCTGGTTGCTGACATTGTTTCCCGTGTCAGGGCGTTACTGACTACTTCGCTAACAATGTTTTTGCAGCGCTCTTAAGATGCGGTTTAGCAATGTTGAAACCTTTTTTAAACAGTGGTACGGCCATCCGAAAAAGCCCTCGAAAAATACCGCCAATCCCGCACCATACATAGTCGGGCTACCCGCAAAACCATGCAACAGGCCTCCGGCCTGATTTTGATAATAAGCGACATAACGTTGTGGATCCAGAGCGTGTGGGTTAAACGGTTTCATCGTTTTAAAATCTGTACGCTTGTTTCACAGGTCTGAAATGAAGCTTCGCAACCACTTTACCGTACTTAAAAGGAACGTTGTAGTCTTGATCAGTCTTTACTTCTATAGCAATATCACTGATGTGCGTTTTAGACACTGGTACGTAGTGCGCTTTGTCGTATCTAATAGTGACTATCTCATTGTTTTTCCCGATATATGTACGCATCTCAATAGCGGGACAAAATAGTCACCCACAGCTTGATGCTCGATTATGTCTGTGTACACAAAAAGAGTGTAGAAGCCCCGTATATGTCTGCGGGGTGTGGCGCGTAAACCTTTTCCAGATATCTTTCCGACGTCTCCGGCCCATCACCCGAGTCAAACATTCTTGTTGTTGTATTTAACCCCAAAATTATTGCGAGTTTACCGTAGAATCTTAGTACTATGTTACGCTTTGTCTGCATATAAATTTTGTTTTTCACAGCGTCATAACCAAGTTTTGCATGGTGTTGCGCTAGGTGTAGATTAATCTCATCAACCACCCCGTTATGTTCGGGTAATATCCTAGACGCAGCTTGTATCCAGCTGACTCATTAGAACTTTTGTTAATGAGGATAAAAGTTCCATCTTCATTGCGAAAAGTCTCCCATGTTCTTGGATACTGAAATTCAATTAAACCAACCTGCCAATCGCCTTTCAGTATTATTGGCCTGGCCAGTTTGGTTCTGTACTTGGATATCTCGTTGTCAGGATACACTGACCGAGAAGCGTTGCAGGGCAACGTTATGTAAAACCCTTCATCACCCATGGTCTTGTCTACCACAAATGAAACATAGTATGTAAAAGCATGTTTTAAAAGGGTTCTAAACGTCTACTACGTCTTCTTCATAAACCCAACTATTGAATTTTGAAGGCCAACCGAGCCATTTTACCAGAACTACGCTCTTTTTACCCATCTTCTTTCTTTCTAAAATCTTCTCAACTTTGAAAGTTTTATCCCTACCAACGTTTATTTTTGCAGCTCTTCTTCATAAAAACAACCATCTATTATATCGCCGTCATAATCTTTCAGCTTGTAGACAGGTGGCGTTTCGTGGGATGCGCTCCGATATGGTGAAAAATTCATGTGTGTAGTTTTGCTCATACCCCTTTGTAAAGGGTCCTCTCACCTTGGAAACCCTTACAGTGTCACCAGTCTTGTATTTAAACACAACATTCCTGTCATTTACATCCTTCACACCATACAAAGTTTTAAATACATTATTTTCGTTTTCACTGGTTACCTCTACAGGTCTCATCTTGATACTCCGATGGTAACTGTTGTTGTAAGCAGTGATTAAATCTTGCAAAACATCTATATATCGCTTAGAATTGACAGCCGTCAGATACCTCCACATTCTACCCTTAATTGTCCTATTGAAGCGTTCAACAACACTAGCTTTTAGTTCGCTGCCTGTGGCGAAATGGTGAATCCTGTATTTGGTCATTACATCGCGAAAATGTTTGTTAAAAAATTCTTTTCCACGGTCAGTCTGCAACTTTTGGGGACCCTGCCATCCGTCAGTATGGATTCGAATGCTCTCGCCACCTCCGCCCCGTCTTGTTTTTTAAAACACGTGTCCATGCGTATTTGCTAAAAACATCTATACAAGTCAGCATATATTTGAAGTTGTCATTTTCCTTCGAGTATGCGGTCATGTCAACTAGATCAGCTTGAAACTGTTTGTCCATACCATGCACCACCACTCTATTCCTCTTATAGTTTATACGAACAGGTCTGTGAAGTGTATAGGCATCCTCTCCGGCCAACCAATCAGAAACTTGTTTGTCGGGCAATCGCACACCGGCGTCTTTGAACACAGCCTCTTTTAAACGTTTTTACCACCAAAAGACCCCGCGTTAGAGGGCGTGTAGTAAACAGATTTCAAAAGATCTGACATGATACCTACGGACTGAAAACCGGATCAAATAATGACATAAATGTTTTTGAGCACCACCTTTTATTTTCAGCAAGAATACAAACTCACAAAGTGTCGAGGTAGTCTAAAAATTTAACACACACATCAACGTTTCTCTCAAGCAGAAAATCAACTAATATTTCAACCACTTTACACACATTTACTGATTCATTTTTCGACAGTTTCATTACACAAACATCTGTTATGTATGCACAAAGACATGTGATGTATCCGATGTCGAGACTCCTTTGGCACAAGTCCGTGCAAACTAAAAGATCACTTACAGTCACATGACACGGTTTGTTTGCATTTGCACATATCAGCAACAGATGGTACCACTCTTCAGACATTTTCCTGGCTATTGCCATTTGGGTTTTAAGGTTGTGCAAACGTCGAACAGCGACCGGGCGTACTGTGTTAAAATTATCGGCCTCATCAGCTATAATTTTGTATAACAATGCTGTTAATTCAAACTTCACACGTTGTTTAACGACACCATTTGACAGTCCGCCCCTGCCACAGACATTACCCATGTTGACACGTGTCAACCGCTTCTTCCCCACCAACAGTCCAAAGCGTCAAAAACAACTTGCTCGCTCTGTGGATCAACAAGTTTTTCCCTGATTTTCCTCAGTTTCTCGCAAATGTACGGTTCTTCTTCCAGTTCGTAGATAATGGTTTCCACAGAGCCGCGAATTTTTTGTGGGTGTGGGCGTAATCCGTATGTCCCCAGAAGACGCTCGATGGATTGTAGTAACTCTGGCTTGAAAAGTTTCTGTTTTATTTCCTCGAGGTGTGATTGAAAAAAAGTATGCATCGGGTTCAAAGAGGCATGAATGCTGTAACTGGCTTGGGTGACTCACTTTACAGCCGAAACAACATTCCCGCAACTTTACACCAATGATGTGTTCTAGTATTAAACCGACAGCTGCCTTTATGAGTCTGAAGCCCAGCGGAGCGATGCAACCATCCACATCTTCAGCAGCGTTTGGTGGTGTTGACACAGTCTCTACACCCCTGGAGAAGACAATGCTGTTGACGATTCAGTAGGTTCGCACCTCGGTAAGTAAGTCAAGTTCCTTTTCCCCAGATTCTCGCACAATTCGGCAAGCCATTTGTTGTCTTCAGATGATGCTGCTTCGTTTACAAACGACATGGTTAGCCAGTGCGTCAGCAGGTGTTGAGACGAACCGTGTTGGAGCTGTCGACCTTTTTAATGCTTGTAGAGAATGGGTGGTGATTCCAAATGGACCGCCCCACAGTCACACTCGAGGTCAGACCCCTGCGTCTGAAAAAGTTTTACTTTGATGCCACAGTATCTGTCCAAAGCATCACACCATTTGAACAGACTGTCTATCTTCTTGAAAACATCATGCAGAGCAGGCATGTCTTTCCAAAGAAATACGACTTTTAGGTCACGCATAAGCCTCTCAACATCTATATCTTCACACGCCTTCACGATTGCGTATTCGCCACTACACATGTAAACGTAATCATCAGGATCCTTTTCAAGACGATTAGCAAACACATAGTAGCTTTTTTCGGTGTCACATTGTTCCACGCTGCGTTGTAGACACTGTCCAAACCAGGGACCTCAAGGTCTCTCCAAACTTTGTTTCTAAACAAACTCCAGTCTTTAGCAGGGAATGAAACGTGCAACACGTCCTCTGTAAACGACTCCCCAGATTCGATGGTATACAGTTTCACACAACGAGCAACTTTGTCAAAAACATACCCGCCAACACGACCATCAGACAACAGCCATTCGTATTCCAGAGCTTCCTTCTCGTTTTGAAGAAACCCGATCAAACCCACGGAATTCTTCTTCTTTTTTGGTGCAAAAGTCATTTTGTCGACCCCAACAGTGTCGGAAATAGTGGTGAGTGGTACCCTCTTTACACTCTTTGTCGCTGCGGATGCCGACATTTTTAAACAGCTAACTAGTTAGACTTTGTCGCACAACGAAAACGCACAGAATACCATCCCACGGTCAAACGCTATTTATAAACACCAGGACAGGTCAACACATGGCGCAAACATGTCCGGGGGGCAACACACAAACCTACAATCACGCCTTTTTTCTTTTGTAATAAAATCCTAAGATAAATTTAAACCGTCACACACACTCACAAATATAGATAGACAGCAAACAGCTCCTCCCACCGTCAAACCAACCTCTCAATCAAAACGACCTGTCACTCATAACGTGATGTCAATCAAAACACACTGTCAATCAAATCGACCTGTCATTCAATCAGGCTGACAAGGAGGGGGTCATCAATCATTTTTGACAGAAAGTGCAGGATATATACTACTAAGGCTTCAACCAACCCAAGAGGGAGTGTGTGTGAAATTATTAGGGTGGGGGTACCTGGCATAAAGAGAAGTTACTCTGATCAATGCCCATTCACCAAAGGCTGGAATGAAAAGGATTTTGATTACCTGAAACAGTGACAAAGTAGACACAGACAAAGGAAATGGCGACAAAAGCAGACTCTGAAATGTTCAAACATGAACAATGCTGAAGTGCAAACAGGGGATCTGTGTTAAATAGGAAATGGAGAAAAGGTTTGAGATCTCCCCTGCTTTCCAACGATGCTGATGGGCATCTGAAAGACTGTTGGGAACTCTACTACTGATGTATCATGGGCTTCATCACTTTATGTCAGGCACACCTGGGAGATTCAATGTCAAAAAAAAAAAAGAGATGCCTTGTGATTTCTTGGCAGAGCATCAGTAGCTGTGATCACAATGCATTTCCATGGTGCGTGGGAATTGAAATTTTGCAACTGAAGCACCCTGTGAAAGAGCCACCGGAGGTCCATCGCATGTGTCTTTTCAGCTTGGTGACTGATACACCCTGGCATTAGCTGTTCAGTGTCCTTGAGGATTTACCTCTGCACACCCGACATAACAAATAACAATCTCTCAGCAGGAGGGTAAGATGACTCAAATGCTCTGCTGTTCACAAATTTACATGGACGCGCAACTGGCAATTGGAAATATTTATTGGGACAACTGGGGAAAAGGATGAAGAGTAGGTCTAGAGGCTGGGAGAGCGCAGCTGTTGTATCTCAGTGTAGTGCTTTGACCGTGCAACACCCTCTCTTTCTTAAAGGTATTGAGACATTTTTGCACAGTGCTAAGCATTATGAAATGTCCCTGTGGAGCCATTGTTCCTGTTCGATTTCTATGGACCTGCGGCAGTTGTCTCAGTGAAAAACCTCACTGTTGTGATGTGTTCCTTTTCTCCTGTCACAGAGGGCCACCTCAAGCTGTAGAATTGTCTATCAAGCCTGTCACATTCCCTCCTATAGAGAAGAGAGAAGGCAGGGACAAACGGTCAGGCACACAATAGCTTTTGAAGTTATAAACAACTTATTTCCAGTGACACTATAATTAGAAATGGGAAGTCAGGTAGTGCAATGACTTCAGTCCATATTTCATGGAGTGTTTTATTCCATGTCCTCTAAACAGTGCCATTTAGTTGACACATACATATGTTCTGTTATTGCAAAACACAGAGCAAGCTTCTTGCCAACAAATAAATAAATGCATAGACATTTTATCATGGGGATCCTGAACTGATATTCCTGACATGTTATGCTACGAGAACCTCTGCTAAATGTAAAGTCTTGTAAATGAACAGATTTGGAGAGCAAATTGTTGCAGTGAACAATCAGACTTGACCATAATTGTGGATGGCCAAAATCCAAAAGGATATGTTCAGTTTAGAACATGCAACTTGTACAACAGCAAAAAAAAAAAAAAAACAGGAGATTCATTTGTTCGGCATCATGCAGGCAGGCAGAGAGTGCAGCAGTAGTAAACCATTAGCAGGTACAAGTCAGTAACAAATCATATCTCTTTTGCACTGCTAACAGTGCAAAATGTAATTGATACATTTGTTGATTTCTGTTTTAAGGATATGGGGCCCTCGAGGATTTCATAGAGCTAACTCAAGAGGCGGGGGCAGCAGTGTTGCATAGCAATTAACAAGCAGGGCTTGTAACCAAAAGTTTGCTGTTTCGATTCCCCCCTGGGGCACTGCTGTTGTACCCTTAGGCAAGGTAGTAAACCAACAATTGCCTCAGTAAACATCCAGCTATATACATGGATGAAGTTGGAAAATCTGTAACCTATGTAAGTTGCTCAGGATAAGAGTGCCTGCTAAATGCCAGTAATGTCACGTAATGTAAGAGCTAATTAACGCTGAGGCTACTCATGGCCATGCGCTAGCAAAGAATATGCTGTCTTATCTTGCAAAGATTTAGAAAAAAAATGGCGTGAAACCATAAAGAACATAGGTTACATAAATTATGTAATCAGTGAAGTTAATTGATTATCACAGAGAATTACATGACAATAACCTGATTTTTATTTTGAGCTGACATCAAAGTGCTTACACCTGTGACGTGTCTTCCAGTTAATGCCAAAATGGGTGAGTAAATCAGGAAGGAAGTTTGCAGGTTGCTTATTAATTTGCATGGGTTTGACAAAGCCATGCTGAGCAAAATAGTGTGGGTGACAGATCAGGAGGTGAACAGTATAGCTGTGCTCAGGCCTCACCAGCAACTTGACTGTCATGATCACTTGTACAACACCCAGCTCTGCTTTGCAGTTACTATTGTTTGTTAAATTAGCAAATCATACATTTAGGTTACATTAGAGAATCATTAGAGAATCATTAATAGAGTGTTTATTTTGGCTAGCTAGCTATCTAATTGATGACTAATTTGCACAACAGATAAGTTATTATAGCTCAGTATTGCTTGTTAGCTGCTTAGTTTGGGAGTTGAAAATGTGCCTAATGCAGTGTCTGAATTACAGAATAATTATATTTCTCAATGCAGACATTCAGCATGTGTTAATTTGTGATTGTTTCCAATAGCTGTACACCAAGAGAGCAAGATTCTTGATCTCAAGGTCAAAATCATTGGCCTCCACTCTTATATGAAATTGTTAGAGTTATAGGAATTGGATAGCATGCCCTTTAGGGAGCTTGCCAAAAAGGGAGTGTTAGGGAGTGGGCAGTTAGGTGAGAGAGCTGGGTGACTGTAGGCTGTAAGAAAGGGCATGCACAACTGTAAAGCTCAAATGCTTCAGAAATTGTTGTTTCTAACCACTTCCATCCCTTGCAGGAAGTTGTTCTGGGTCACTATTCTGACAGCCGAGGGACTGAGGTGCCTCAGGGCACCCATAAGGCAATATCATCTAAGAAAATGGAGTAACTGGTAGTGGGAAACTCAGATATTAGAGGTATAAATAGCATATTTATTGAAAAGTATGTTTCCTGCCTGTTGCCCACGTTGGAGACCTATCAGACAAATTGGACAATTTTCTGGCCAATGCAGGACTGGATCATGGTCCACATTGAAATGTGGATACGTAAGGAAAGATTTCAGGTTCTGCAAGACACATTTGCATTGTTATTTGTAACAATTAGAAGCAGAACCTCTATTAGTTGCATTTTCTGGAATTCTGCCAGTGCCATGTGCTAGCTAATGAAAGAAATATTTTATATGTAAATTTAACACATGTCTCAAAGCTGGTGTAGGAAAGAGCAGTTAAGGTTTATCAGGCACTGGGACTACTTCTTAGGCAGATGGGATCTGAACAAATGTGACAGGCTACACTTGAACCCAGATTCTTTACTGTATGCATGGAGTGGTTTAGGACAATGTAATCTCGGGCAATGGGAGGCAGGGAGTTGAACTAGGGTTGAAAGACGGACAACACAGACTGTCTAGATGGCAGGTGTTAGGAATACCCTTAACAACAGCAGTGAGAGCATCTCAGTTGAAGTGCATAGAAAGCTACAATCAGGAATAATAATGGAGTTGAAGAGAGAAAAGCACAGTACAGGATATATGCTGGGTTGTCTATTTGAATAGTAGAAGTAAAACAATTTATTTTTGACTTTTTTGTAGTAAATGGGAACTATGACATAATGGGGATTCCAGAAACATGGCTGAAGACAAGGGATGGGGAACAGTACAACACTGTTGGACATAAGCTGTTCAGAAAAGACATAACTAGCAACGAGGAGATGGGTAGCCTTGTATATGAAATAAAACCATAATGTTCATGAAATTTCACCTGTCCACGTAAATCATGACAAAGAAAAATGTAGAAATGAGGAGAAATGAGAAGGGCCTAAATGTAGGCATATATTACCAGCCACGAGATTATAAAACAATGTTCTGTGACAGGAATTTTGACAGGGAATGGTAACGCCCCCCCCCTCCAAAAAAAAGAGATAATTTTGAAAATATGACTGGCTTATGAAACACACATAATTGTAAAACAGAATGCTCCCACGTTGTAATCAACACAGCATGCTGATTGAATCATCATGAAGCTGAATTAATTGATGCAAGGATACATAGCAAAAAGTATTGATTAGCATTGATAAATTAAGGTTATATTGACTTCTAGACAAAGTAAATACAGGTGCAAAAAATAATATTAACAAAACATTTATGTGATTCATAAATTTGAACAATTATAGACATACACACACACATACAGACACAAATTAATCAACTTCTCATGTGGGTTTATGCACAGTCCCTTCTTTACTCATATTGTTGTTCCTCATGAAACCTTTCAGTAATGCAAAGAATTAATGTGTATGATCAAACATGTATTTGTAGCAATGTCCTCAGAAATATCCAGACAGTTTCTCTTTACTTTTTACTTTCTCTGAGACACTTTGATCAATTTGTTCTACTTCCCGTTTAACTGTAGCACAATTCATCATCCATAATGACCAAGACCTGATAGTTGGGCAAGCTTGTTGGGAAGATCAGAGACAAGAGGAAATGAAATGATTTAAAGGAGAAATACCATCCCTGATGCAATTGTGCTGTCCTGTGAATCCTGTCCTTTAGGACCTGATGCACCTGAGAGCTCCTGACTGGTGATGCTCATCAAAAAGTTATGCAGGGTGGTCATAAAGTCCGAATCTATTTGGTTCAAAAACTTACAATTATTTCAAAATTACATGCAAGTCTTAATTTTTCAGTTTTAACTAAGGAGAAAAAATGAGTACATTCTTGGACTTGTGAAATGAATATTATCCTTTTGTGTTGAAATGAAGGCATTTTCACAGAATTAGACAGGGATTTTGTGACCTCCCTGTATACTAAGAGCCATTGGAGCTAATTTTCACCCTTGACTTCATTCAGAGCTCTCAATCTTATTTTAATGATGCCCAAGTTCCTTTTTGTGATTAGATTAAACAAAACTTTAGCTTTTAGGTACAGAAAAGGTCACTAAGAGGAAAAAAAATATATTAGTTCTTCAGTGAAATATGACATATGAAGAATTTGTTTTGCATTTGTTTTTTTTTTTTTTTTTTTTTTTTTTTTACAAAAATAGCTAACTATAAATATTTGTTTTTGAATTTGCTTTTGCAAAAATATTGCAGTCACCATCTGCTACTGTGCCTTAAACTGTACTGTCTCTAGTGGGATATTGGCTGATTCTTTAAGAAGGATGGCCTCCAGTTCTTTGAAAGGTGAAGGAGATTAGATCTCTGATGTTGCTGTTGAAACTAACTTATTAAACTGTTGATTTTAAATCATTCTGTGTAGCAAAAACATTCATAATCAGTATTTGCATTAATATGAAACACATATGGTAACTCCTTTTTATTGTCCTTCAGTTGTCCTTTCATTTGGTGTTGCCTATGTATATGCACTAAGAATTTGTAACATCATTGGAAAAGACGATATTAGAGGGAAAACGAAACTGCGGCTGTATTTTTGCAGAATGAAAAAAGTCTATTTTTGCCAGTTTGCATTCACCCCTGAGATTCTGATGTTGAGGTATTGCCACTTCTATGCCTGGAATGTACAAAACAGCTGACCTTTATTCCTCCTAGAGCTGTGCTGAGAGGGGAAAAAAATCGTCCAGAGAAAATTGCCTCCCAAAGAGGCTAAGATGGGCCAAAACCTGAGATATTGTCAAAACCCCATGCGACACAGCACATTGGCAAGTCCATTAAAAAGGGTCGGCGGCTTTTTAATGATCTTATTACGGGGTTACAGAAAAATGTCAGGTTTTTATAATTAACATTTCCTCCTGGAATCAGATGATAGGAGCTGATGTCACCGATCCCCCTCACAGCATCCTCTCCCTCCAACACTTCTCACAGCATCTCACCACAGCCCACATCTCACTACCTGTCCCCCAGGTCTGAGGAGTCAAATGCTATGCTAAACCATGGGCTCCAGCTCCTGTTCTCATCTGCAGTGGAATTTATTCATGGGTACATGATATTGTTTTTTTTTTCCAACCTGGGGACAACAAATGCAAATGTCAGGCATATTTCTGAAGTTATTAATCCAGATTAGTTTCCCAATAAAGAAGCTAGTAGTAGGTAGCAGCTTATTATCTCTGGCACATGGGGAGAAGAGGAGGAAAAGATGAGTCACGATGCAGAGAGGGAAGAAAAAGAAAAGAACAGCACAGCATCACTGCCTCTGAAGGACTGGGACATAAAGATGATGACTGAGGTGGGAAGGCAATGGTTTTAAAACCACTTCAGTGACAACTGAGTGCATTAGTCTGCTGCCACTGAATTACAATATGTGCATAAACACACACGCACACACACACACACACACACACACACGCACACACACACGCACACACACACACACACACACACACTCTCCCACACATCAGTCGTGTGCTCATGCCTTTTACCAACATTGTCTTGAGGGATTTCCCATTTTTGATGAGTTTAATATGTAGCTGCTTAAAGACAAAACAAGCTGTCATGTGTATCTATGCTACCTTTCTGACAGACAATATTGAAGTTGCACCCCAAGGTATAGTGAAAAGAATCAAAATATGCATACATTTCTCATAACATACTCCTGTATAAAACAATGCTTTTTTAATATTTTACTTGCCATATAGAATCCCTCTATATGGTTGAAGAAGGAGACACTTGTTTTTTTTTCAGCTGAATTTACATCTCATAAGGTGACTTCAATGGTTATAGGTGCTATGCATATCATTCCGCCATGACTTATCTCAATAGCTGTTTACTTCAGCCCTGTTTTGCATAGATATAAGATGTACCAAACTAGCTGTCAAACCACAGCTCTCTACAGTGGAAAGAGCCTGTTTTTAACACTTATAAACTAGGTACCACTTCTAGGCCAGCATGCCATATTTTAAAGCATATGCTCAATATACCTCTGTGTATTATCCAGCTATAAATTATGTTTTGAGAATAACTAGCTCACAAACTAAGTTAGGTATGAACCTTTTTTAATAGTTAAGGATGAAATGTTTTACTAGTTTACTTTATGTCTTCCTAGTTAGCAAATTAGCTGTTGTTAGCTCAACCTAACACAATCATTTCCATTGTGCAACACAATGATAATGGAGACAGCATATTACAGGAGCCAGATACCTTTGGTTTGCTTGCTTGGATGATTATTCAGCACGCCAAACTGGAAGAGCTAGATATCTCAATAGTTTTATGTATTCATTCATGCATGCCTCTTTCATCCAGCATTTTTTTTATTGTTTCCTTTTGCTTTATGCTTGTTCTTCAATTTCTTAAGCTAGTAAATGCCACCAGCCGAGCTGTCAGGTTACATGACCAAGTAAATTTGGTATTTATACACTAAAAAGCAATTTGTATTTTGAATAGAATAGATTTTCTTCACAAAGACACAAAAGGAAGTTATAGTGTGTTTTGTTTAAGATCATTTTAAGGTAATTTTAAGGTAATTTAAGAAAGCTGTCTTGTTTGTGTGTATGATTTTGATAGATGCACTGATGTTTTACAAAAATTACAAACAAGCACAATCTTCTTCCATTATGACACAACATTATGACATGCAAGGAGCAAACCAACAACTGCTCTAGAAGATTTTATGGGGTAGTGAAACAGCAGCTGGATAAAATTAAGACTGTCTGATACCTGTTTAGTGTCACACACCACAAGAGGTTTCTGAAAAATCATGCTCAGAGACATCATAGGGAAATATCTTGAACTTGTATTCACACCTGCCAAGATCTGATTCAATTGAAAGGATGAGAGAAAGGCAAAGCATGCCTTATTTGTATTCTGTGCCTTGAATCTCCTTAAAACACCAAAGGGATGGCATTTTTATAATTATGCAGCAGTGCCCACACACTATTCATAAATTCAATTTGTTAGCTGTCATCTCCTCTAAACGTGGGAAAAGCACACAGAATAGAGTGAGAGCTCATACATTCCTGTCTACCTACATTGTGCCTCTTGTTGCAGAGCAGCAGAGTTCAAGCAAAACCTCCTGCATTCACCATGTTGCTGTAAGTGTGCAACAGACAAATCTGTCCTTCTTTTAATCATTGATCTAATCAGATTCACAAGTTTTGTGACAAAGACAATGACTGGACAAAGACAAAGACAATTGCTTCATTAACAAAATTGACCAGTCTTTTTTACTGTATTAAGTCACAGCATAAGAAGTCACAAGCTTCACTTCTATTTAGCTGTAAAAAAGCATCAACAAATGGGTGTCAGAAGAGTATATTCACTGTGCTGCCATCATGTAACAATCTGCCTGCTTTTGGCTCTCTGCCCCGAACTTGATGAGAGCACAGCAGATGGATAGACACCTTTCCCCCACCTTCCAGCCTCTTTCCATGCTTACAAGGTTCTGAGAAGGAAAAAATGAAAGAGACCCTAGCAATGTGAAGAAAAGGGAAGGCAAAAACCTTTGATGGCTCTCTCTTTTTTTTCTTGGTTGTTGTTTTTGGAAAAAAAAAAAAAAACATCTGTTAGCTTGCTGAAAGTCACCGACTCAGTTAGCCCTCTGCAGCAACTGTGGGCAAGGACTATGTCGAGATGTAAAACACAACCAAGGGTGTGAGCTGTGCCTGGTTATCGCCGGCTTCACCAGAGAGAGCGGGGGAGAGGACTTCCAACCAGCAACAAATCAAGTTTTGTTCAAGATCTCTCTCGGGACTCCCCAAGGTGAATCTATCAAAATGAGATGGACACCCACCGCCTCCACGGCTTATGATGCCACACCAAACTGCAAACAGAGCACAGCTCCCTCTCCTCTGGGGCCAGGCCCCATCGTCTGCTGTAACTACTTTCCATAGAAGCTTAACAAGTACACAGACAGATCACGACAAATACATAATTCCTGAAAACAAAAAAAAAGTTTTGAGAGTCAGTGCGTCATGATGTAATCCACTTGTGGTGCTGCACTCACAAAGGAGGAGAGGCAGTCTTCATCATCCTTTTTGCAAAATTCAGTTTCATTGATTTAGAATTCCTCAGTTGCACATTTTACATTTTAAGGTTTCACAAGACTTAGCCCTCAGCAAAGTACAGTCTGGCAACACAGTAATGAACTAAGGAGACCATGCTAAATAAGAGTTTATAGCAATGATCACATGAGTTTTCAATGGAGACATTCTTTCACTGTTATTTTGATGGTCTTCTTGAGTGGACATAATTAGTTTTGATTAACCTAATTAGACCAAGGGAAAGTCACACCAAAGATACACTTAGTGTCCAAAGGATCAGGGATATAGCATTTGTTTGGTCTAAGTCTATGTTCACACTGTCAGTCCAAATCAGATTTTTTGCATATCTGATCAGAATCCAATCTTCCTGATTGACTGTCCGCATTATATATTGCAAGTGATCAGATCCGATCTGTGTGTCCGGGTGGCAATCTGTCACACCCGCTCCCAGTCAGCCAGCTCAGCCACGCCCCACTCAGCCTGGTTCAACCACAAGCACACCTGTGATTCATTCCTTCAATCAAGCCCTGCCTCTATAAGGACTCAGTTCTGCTACCTCATTGTGAGGTATTGATTCGCTGATTCTTTACTGAGCCTGCTCTTTGCCATTCCATTGTGTTGTTCCTGTGTTTTTGACCTCTCGCCTGTTTTTGGACCTTGCTCGTGTGTTTTTTGGATTCTGGTTTTTTAGTGCTTCTGATTCCTGTTGACGACCTGTTTTGTCCCTGACCACGCCTTTTGGATTCTGGCATTAAAACCTGTTAACCGCATCTGGATCCCAGTCTGTTTCATTACACAATCCTCATTTTCCCTCTTATCCACGTTGGTTGCTATAGTAATGACATTGCGCCCGGAAGTAGAAGTAGTTAGCATAAACAAAACAAAATGGAGGGTAATGAAATGGGCTTGCTTATTTACAACACGGCAATGTGGAGCCACAGCGCAAGTTTTATAAAAATAATGAGACAGTGTCAGAGACAGAGGAGGCGACAATTCTTTATGTGGCGTCAAAAGTCACATACGTAAAAAATCACCTGAAATCCGATTAGAGCATTCAGACCTAAATGGATGTGTAAAAACGCGATTTGAATCGGATTTCAAACCACATACGAATGTGGTTTGAAACGGATTTGTAAAAATCGGATCTTATATGATTTTTGGCTGTTCAGACTTGCTACATATGATTGGATTCCAATCGGATATGCACATAAATCGGATTTGGACTGACAGTGTGAACATAGCCTAAGAAGACCACCCACAATGCATAAAAGACTTCAAATTACTATTTGACATAAAGTGGTCAGGGATTTCAGTAGTGGTGTAAATATTTTTTTCTTTTCTGTTAATAAAAAATAAGCCAGAAGAAGAAATGCATCTTACTTAAATGACCATTAGATATTTGTATGGAAAACAAAACAAAAATTGTGAGAATAAATTCTAAAGTAACCTTATTTTATGATAACTATAATTATAATTGAATTATAAAATGTCAGTGTCAAATAGAAGTTGTATGTAATCACAATTGCATTTAGCTGTGTGTAACTGTATAATTATATAAAACTATATAACCATGCATATGGGCATATTGTAAGTTTAGTAGATACTGTAATAAGTTAATGCAGCTTGTCTTTCATTAATTGCAGATGCATTTTACCTTGCCAACTGCTTTGCGTGTAGTTGTTCTAGTCTGTGTGAGTTAAGAGTGATACACACACTAAAACTCAAAAAGATATTGTTCCCTGAAGAAAGCAGAGAAGCAGGGCATCTTCCTGCTGATATATTGCTATCATGTATATCATTATTTATTGGATGCATTGCAGCAGATAAGCCTTCTGCCCTTGTCGCTGTCTCTCAAGGTAATGACAGCGAGTCATGCCGGGTGCCACACGCCTGTGGATTTGTGGCTGAATTGGCACTCGTTTGGGACCCCTACAGCTTGGGAATACGGTGTGCTGTAATTCAAACTGGAAGGCTGCTCGCTGACAGCAAACCGTATGTAATGATTCTAGAGTGACAAGAAATGCATATGCAGGCATGAGTATAGCCTTTTTTAGTTTGTTTTGTTTTTCAATGGCTGTGAGACTAAATAAATAAAAAGCAATCACCTCACTTGTGTTATTTTGTACTAGCTGAGATGATCAATGTAGTAAGGTCTACATCAGATATGATATATATACAAAAGACGGATACCGTGTCCTCCTTAAATGAACAAAACAAGGAACAAAAGGACACTACAGTCCCTGATAACTGATAACTGTGTGGGAAAGAAATAACTTGTGTACTGACCTGTTGTGCCCATGTGAATCATTGCACCATATGCACTCAGAATAATACAATACCTTGACCATATCCTGTAGCACAGTAAACTGTCAGTATCTATACATACAGGAATACGTCATCACCTTGTAAATACACCAACCAGGGGCTGCCCCATATATGCCATTACATACATTACATTGCATGCACTTAGCAGACGCTCTTATCCAGAGCAACTTCCATCGCAATAGAGCATATTGAATTTAAACAAGCAACAGTGTCAGACCAGGCTCACAATGCTCCCAGACCACTGAGCGCGAGCATGAGGGAGACACATCACCTTTATATGTGCAAGGTAATTGCATTTAATCATCATGCTTGCACAAATAGAAATGCAAAATAAGAGTATATAATTGTAGACTGGGCTGATAATTCAGGAATGGAAAAGTGGGAAATTATGAGTACCTCGGTCATCAAACTGTGGCCCACAATTGAAATGACTGAATTAAATATTCCCTTTGCACATAGTGGGATGCTGTCTTACTTACAGATACATGAAGTGGCCATTTTAATCCCCAAAAGGTTATCACATAGTTGTGTGTTGACGTGTTTTGTGTGACATATATGTTCAAATAACAAGATATGCAGCCATAATTACTAAAGGTTAATATTTTATCTTTCATCTGTGGACAAGGCCCTTTGTTTGTGAGGCATTTGAGGTTGTACTGCAAAAATCCTTAAAATTAAGCATGATCATGTCTGTCATGTCCATAATGTGCTCTAATGTGTTTTGACTCCTGGTCTACCAAATTGTATATTACTGATGGACAGTATTTCGCTGTAATGTCTCACCTGATTAGGGACTACTGACTGCAAACACATACAGCTGAATTGGTCCTGAATTGGTGTTTTTAGTAGTCCTGCCACTTAACAGTTAATGAAGATTATGACCACTGCCTAATCATCTCTTTGACCAATGAGGTGATGCCACGCTGAAGCAATAGTTGAAGCAATGCATGCATACTGTATTATAAACAGTCATGATTAATTAATAAAATTTATGGAAACATTGGATATCCGTTTATAGTATCAAAAATATATGCAGTTTTCCTCTATTTTTGTTATATTACAGCTCAAACTGAAGACAAAACTAATATACAGTATATGATAACATGTGCAAGTGCTCAAATGTTCAGACGCACAAGCTCATATGCACTGATATCTACAGGCACTGGATGGGCATCCGTGAAGTCATTTCAAAATTTGAGATGATCACTCTAAATCACTTAAATCAATACAACACATATGGCCTCAGTGGATACCCCTCAACAGCAATCAATCAAAACATTGCTACGCTGCACATTTAATACCAGCCTCACACATTCTTTACAGAGCAAAGAAAATATAATAGTTCATGTCATCCTGCATGATCCAGACTACAACTTCAATATCTGAAGTTTTGCATCAGGATTACATTGACACATTGAATCTATTTTTACTGAGCAATTATACTGTGCAAATTAATTTGTGAAAACCATCATCATTGAAATAAAGGTATTGTTGCCATTTTAAGGGCCTTATTGTATGAATGTGTGAAATGTGTTATATATCAGTCTATGGTCTGCTGTATTTTTTTTCTGTTTTATAAAAGCTACTAATTAGTTTAAAGTCTTCAAAGGATCTTAAAAGGGCCTTAAAGTTATTTTTTCTGAATTTTATAATCTGTGTACCTAGTTTGCCATCAGTTTGTATTTTAACTGTCTAAAACATTTTGCTGTTTGTGGAATATAGGCAAACTCTTGTCAACATTCTTTAGCGATTTTAGAGAGCAATGTGCAAAGGAGGGCTACTTGCAGTACAATTGTCAGAATTGTTGGAACAAAAGAAATTGTAATTAATTTTCAAGGCAAGACTTCATAACTTTTTAAAATTATAGCTATGAACAGGAAGTAGTTTCAACAATCAACACGCTCAGAGTGGAATATACATTTTCAGAGCTTCATAAAGGCTTTCTGTCTGCAATGCTTAAGTGGTGTGCATAGCTTTCAGAATTGTTCTCCCACTAAAGAAATAAAGTGTTTTGTTTATTTATTTATTTTTTTTTCCAACCAAATCCAGTTTTGGATCTACCTGTTTTTTTTACAGGCATCAATTTAAAGAGACACTTAACATGTTATTTTCATTTTGCATATAGTTATAACAGCCCAGTTTGCGCTTTTATTTTCATTAAAGATTCAAATAAGGACTCTTCTGTAGCCAGATGAATGTTCTTCAAAGGTAATTGATATCTGATTTGAAAATCAGTCCTTTCATCTGCTGTGAATTACATTTAGTCATTTACATTTATTTAGAATTAGAGTTTTTTAATCTTCTATTTTATGCTAATGGGGAAGATTTACAGTCAATATCCAGATACATGAATCATTACTTCATCCTGTGATGACCACTACTACTACTACAACTACTAATACTAGTAATACTAATACTAATACTAGTACAACTATTTTTGTGCTTTAAACAGCCCAAAACCAACAATCAGCGACCAGAGATCTGCAGAATGTGCAACAACACTGGTCATTTTTTTTCCATAACTCCTTTGTAACATTCAGCTCAAAGCCTCAGATGTGTTTGAACAGATGCATGACGCCACTGCAAAAATGAGTGGACTCAAGGAGAGGGGACATTGTCCGTGCGAGAACAAGCGCACCCAGGGTGACCTCCTCAGAGACCCCTGTGATGTAGACATTTTCCGGTGGCCTAGTTCTGTCCCTGCTCCGCAGAGGCACCCTGGAGTCATTCCTGCGTCAACCTCTGCGCCCCTCTTCACGGGTGCCACACACTTTATGTGACATCATTTCTTATCTGCAGGCATAATAAATATCCTGCCGGCATGACACATCTTTTCCTATTAGAGGGAGAATGATAACATGGGACGAGGCCTATTTTACATTTGTTATTCGGTGGGTGCAGTAATTTGCGGAATACTGAACATCTGGTCAGTCAAGGAGAATAAGAGAATCCACTTAGAGCAAATTAAAATGAATTGGGGGGGGGGGACTTGGCAATGATAAAATAATCAACGTCTCAATATTGGTGTTCCTCATACTTCTCATGGAAAACACAAATTAGCTGGTTTCCTCTGTATCCATAAATCTGAGAAGAAAATGTTCTACTACATTTATAGTACTCATGTACTGAATCTATGGTATGTTTGTTTCTGCTGGAGAGGATGCGGTTCTTGAGGGACATAGTGAATCCTCCTAAATCTCAGAAAAATTATTATTATTATTATTATTATTATTATTATTATTATTATTATTATTATTATTATTATTATTATTATTATGTGTTTATCATTTTAATATGAGGTGTATTTATTCCCAATTTACAAACTAAAATAATGTCCATGTATATAAATAACTCTTTATTGCACTATTACCGATGACTATATTTAAACACTCGCAATCTTTGTTTACACATGCAGTCAAACTAATACTCAGTATTCACTCAAATATACTACCTCTCATCCATAAAGAAGTACACCCAAAAGACTCCACAGATCAGCCTGACAGTTATGAAATAAATAAACATACATTAAGTCTCAGCCATATAAAAAAGACCAGCATAATGATAAAAGCAGGTCACAAAGATCCATATCCAAGAATATCAGATTAAAAATGAATGCGATATGAAACTGACTTTACAGAACAGCCAAAACTTTTATGGAGGTGTTAAGAAATCATAGTGTGATATATATTTTAAGGGTTACCAATAAAATAAATGATTAATATCAGTATAAAGTATTGCTGTGGAAAAGAATGTTTTAAAGCTGAAAGTGGGGCCAGGTGCAGAGGTATACATTTCCTGTTCCAACATCTCTGTCAATGTGTATGAATTCTGAATCACTGTTAAATCTGCAGGGCGTGATCAATAAGAATATCCAAGTTTGTTGTGAAAGGCCTTCATTTTTTAGAGAAGGAAAAGACAGGCCAGGCAAACAAGCTAGGCATACTGACATTTCTCCTCTACATGAAATGCCACAAGGAGAGACAGAGAAACTACAGAATAGACACAGATATAAAATAACAGCAATCCACTGTATCCTTCACTCCTCTTCAAAGCTGACAGCAAATTTGTTTTCCAGGCCTTAGGATTTGGTATCAGAGGTTGAACAGCCAAGTGCCAAGTGTCTTACTGACAAACAAACCACCGGCATTAATTAAACTGAGATATACAACAAAGAGAGAAACACTGAAAAGCACCAAATGTTTACAGTGGTGATCAATTTCAGAATGATGTGGTGTACACCTCTATTTTTTCCTTAATTCTTAGTCCACTGTTTCTAAGCCATATCAAGAGACCCATGAAAAGGTTTGGCATGTTGCACTGAAGGACTTGGAAGATGTAAGAACTCTATGATATTTCATTGGCCTCGGGAAACCTGTCAAAGTGATTGTAATGTTTTATTTATATAACACTTCTTGTGGAGCTTTTGGACACATAGATCAAAATCAGCACAATATGAAATATTAAATATGTTTTTTCTTTCGTGCAATCTGGTTAGCCAGCGAGTTGTTTACTTGCCGCATGGGTTTTGTGGATTGTTAAACTTGCTCTGCTCAAAACAGTCCCCATTTCGGAACCTTGTGTGTGCCTTTTGTCTCGAGGACTGACAAAGTATGAAAGGTCTCCTTAGCGCGCTGAGCTTTTTTGTGCACCAGCGTTTGAACCCCAGTAGGTTGGTTTTGTAGGCGTAAATAGAGTGGATTGGCAGGCATCAGCCTACATGTATGGAGTACATTTTGACTCAATGTTAATAGCAGTGTTGCGGAGGTAATGTTCTGAATCCCCTGCAATAAATGCCTCCCTCCATGCACAACCCACATTCTCGGGCATGTCGTTAGCTGCTAGATGCACATAATTCATTCTCTGCTGTCTCTAAGTAGTGCAGTGAAGGTTACCATTTGGCACTATTTTATGGCTGATGTGGAGTAAAGACAAAAAATAAATAAATAAATAAATAAATAAAAACTTGGACAGGGAAAATTTTTCAAAAAATTTCAAAAAGGTATACATAAAATTCAGTGACTAAGGCAAACTATGCAAATATCATAAAGATCTAAATTAGAGAAATTTAAGCACATTTTTGTCTCCTTGAATGGTCACATGCTATCACTTCTGGCACAGCGAGAAAAATAAAATGTAACCCCATATCCATAAATGACTTCTCTTTCAGATGTCCCATTATCTGTCTCCTTAAAAATGCACCTCCCTAGCTTTGCAGATGCAGATTACATCCTGAATGGCACTTGTGGGTGCCTACCTACTGAATGCCCAATGAGTCTGACCTAGTACCAGCAAGAGCCAGATGGATCTCAGATTATTTCATGCAGTGCATCTGAAAACACAAGTCTGCATTTGGCCACTCCCTCTGAACATGGAAATGATCACCCTGCTCGCTCTCAACGCAGTGGTGGCTACAATCATACTCCAGTTACCACTTACACACAATCAATCATAATTGTGCCACTGTTATTGTACGCACAGCAAACTTGCTGGGACATATTTATGCCACCAGTTTTCACATGTAACTGGTGCTATCTGCACTGTAAGCCACTGTCTAACTTTTTGCCCCTGTCTTTGTCCCCCACATATTTATATGTGCATGTTCATTGCCAGGTAGGCTATATGATTGCACTCTTGTGTTTGTCTGCCATTCAAAGATAAAAGATGAAACTTGGTAAAATGTGCTACATGATCTTTTAGGGGTGGTGGAGGTTAACACCTTATTTGTTCCACTTATAGTATTCCACATAAACTGTTCCAAAGGACACAACAAATGCACAAATGATATGCATGACTATTATTTTTTGCAGCTATATTCCATGGCATTCATTGCAGCTGGGGGCTTAATATGCATTTCATACCACCCCTGAGCAGCTAATTATGGATTCTCTCCGCCAGCAACACTCCAGCCATCACTTTTTCCACTGCCTTTTGTTCATCACAGGAGAAGGACACATGAAATGTACTTCTCTTCAATAGTGTAATTTCTTGTAAGATCCATGGCATGCCATTTCATAATTTACTTTCACAGACTTTAAATTATGTGCCATTGGCACATGTAGTATCCCCCCCCACAGTGGAGCAAATGTGCAGTTGCGCACATGCGGGTGCACATGCACGCACCACATACAAAAGCTCTCTCCCTCTCTCTTTTCCCCCCATATACTGATGGAATAATGTGTTTTCCTCCACAGGATTCTGCACAGGATACGTGCCTCCGTCGGCTGACAGCCGTACGCTCTCTCTTTAGGGCTTTTAACACATTTCCACATTTCGCACTACCTGTCATCGAGTCGCTGTGATCAGAGGTGGCAGAGAATGCTCAGACGGTCGCTCTCAAATGGAGCGGAGACCTCGTGGAGAGACGATGGCGCGCGATGGTGGGGTATAGGGGTGCTCCCGCTCGCAGGTCGTGATTGTGGGTGAGTGAGACGAGAGACGGAGAAGAAGAGAGCCGCATTTTCAAGACTCTGCGCTGAAACGAGGACTTCTGTCTAGATTGAAATTGTGTTATTAAAACCTTGAAATTTCTATTTAAAGTAAAAGAAGGGCCTTGAAAAGTGTATAATGGTGGGGACAAGCTGTAAAGTGAAGTCAAACACTAAAATGAAATTTCATAGCTAAACAACATAAATATCAATATGCTCAATCAATTCAATATGCCCTTATTCATTTCTGGATCTCCTGAAGTAAATTTAAGGGAGGGTATCTGCAGCAGATGACAGGAGGTCTTAAAGAAACATTTAATCAATATATTTAAGAATTAACCTATTTTGTATACTCACAATATGTCTTCTTTCATTATTTTAAATATGATGCTCATATCATGCTCATGCCCAGCAGTGCAGTCCCCAGCGGAAGGGTGCACGGGGGTCAGCACGACACGCTCCTTACTGGGCTAATGCAGTGTGTGTCGACAATCTGCCTGCATGAATCACTTCCTGAGCTGGGACCGTGTGTCATGTCAGGTGCAAAGACAGCAGGGTTCATGTCAGAGAAGCGGGGGAGAGAACAGTTCAGCGTACCAGTCAATCCTGGTGCCAACTCCGAGTCCAAGGACATGTGAGTGAGGTCGCACTGTCACAGTCTTCTTGTCAGATGACAAGGACAAAAAGACTGTGCCACATTCCCTCCACTCATAGAACAGGATCATACATTTTACCTGCAGATGGTAACCTTTCTCCCTCTGTGTATCTGAATCTATACTACATAAATACACACATTTGTATCAGTTTTACACACCAATATGCTATTCATACATTTATAATGCAAGGATCACAACTTAATCTTTTAAACACTTTTGGTGCAATGCTTATGCACATATATGCACTACAGAAGAAAAGCATTAATGATGTATGGAACAAGTTAACAGCCAGATGTTTTTTTGATTTGATTCTGTTCAACATAAATGGTTGATTAGTAAAATTGCATCAGAAAGTAGAGTATCATCTTTGTATGCCAAGCAAAATGTAATTATGTCCTTACAAATAACAGTAACAACAAATTGCTGTTATGCAATGCCCAATTAAATAAGTGTATACACAAATGTGTATACACAAATGTATACACAACTGCAAGTACTTCTTGCTGAAAAAACTTTAAATCGCTTACTTTGTGTTTCAAAATCTTGTAATCAAATTCACATTCTGCATGCAGGAAGTCCTTGGGTTGACAACAGCGACAATAATCAATGCCAAACTAAATTACAGAGGATAATTGTATTTGCACACTACAAAAGGCAAAATCATTAAGAAAGAAAATTATAGACTAAAAAACAAAACTTGTAGATAAATTTGGTGGCTGAGGGCTTTGAGATCCAGTGACCACAGAGAGATTTTTCTCAGGTTTCTGTCAACAACAGGATTAAAAAAGTTGCCACCGTGTTGAACAAGGGGGTGCTTTACAAAGGACGACTGTCCAAAGTATTGTTGCTTGTTGTAAGGAATGGCAGGTGTCAGGAACTTGCCGCAGAGTCACAGAGAAGGGAGCTTCCCCTCCTGCAGTCTGCTTGTGGAGTGTGACCTTTAGGGTGTTCAAAGAAAATGGCCTGTTGTAACATAACAGCTCTTCAGACTTGTCCAATACAAAATCATGGTGAATATCCACTGTGTAAATCAATTCTTGATATGTTGGTAAAAATGCGCATTTACAGGTATTATCAGTGGTGGGTTCAGGTTGATGGAGCTATTCTATGCATACACACTTACACCCACACTCACATGCACATCATACATTACATGACATATAGGTACTGTATAAATGGCTTATATTTTTATAATTGGCTATTTCATGTGAGTTTGAAACAGGAAGGACAATTAAACTGATTCACCAGTCCACACCCTAGTCTGTGTGACATCAGAAGGACTCTTCCCACTGGGAGCACATGGCTCCGTCCTTAAGTGCAGCAACTTGTCACGGGACAGCGGGAAATGCTTGTGTGACAGGACAAGTTACCTCGCTTTCCACAGGGTCAGATGATTGGGGGTGTGATGGTTGCCGCCCAGGCGATTACAGCCTGCTTACGTTCTTGTCTATTTAAACCCCTCTTACCTGTCATGCTACACGTTTCCGCTTTTGAGTCCGCCTCCTCCCGTGTTCCTGCTTCCTGTTTGGCCAGTGGTACGCGCGCGCGTGTGTGTGTGTGTGTGTGTGTGTGTGTGTGTGTGTGTGTGTGTGTGTGTGTGTGTGTGTGTGTGTGTGAAAACTGTGGTTTGTCTAAGGTTTCTCTGTTTGGATTAATTTTGGCATTTTATGGACAGATTGCCAGTGCTTCCCGTATTTTAAACATGAAAGCCTGTTCAGCTGAGGTAACCCGTGTTGCCGCCGCCGATTGCAGGTACGTGTATTTATTTTAAGTTTGTGACTACGAGAGGGTCTGGCAGTACAGCACTAACCTGGCTTTGCTTTGATTTTAAAGGTGTTTGTAGGCCGGGATAGTGCAGTCGGTTCTGAGGGCTACTCAACCAGAATCATCTGATTTCTATTCCGTGTGGTTAGATCAGGTAAACTCATTTTGCGGTACTGTAGGATCGCAGCTATGGCAATCCGAGGTAATTGTAGTAATACCAGGTAATATGCATGCGTCTGTGCTGATTGACTGTTTGTATTTTTAGGGGGAGTCTGTGATGCTAGCTGCTGTTTTGCTTTATAGTTTTAGTTCTTATTTTAAGCTAGCAGCATGGCATGGTAGTTGAAAGTCTGTCTAGCCCTTAGGATTATAAATACCTCCTTTTGTATACGCTTCTGTGATGTGTGACCAAACTAACTGGTTTTAGCGTGTTTTAAATCTGGTTTTTTCGATTAGGGTAGCGCACCCAGATGCAGTGGGCTCAGGCTGTCTGGTGGTGGGGGTTTAGTTTGTAGTGGAGTCTCCCTTCACTTGCATGTCTAGTGATCTGCACCAGCACATTGAAGTTCACGTTTGCTGTGTTGACTGAGTGAGGCTGCGCACGGAGCGGTGAGTATTGATCACACAGGTGGAATCCTTAGTGGTGAGTAGTATTCCCTCCCCCAGACAGCTCTTCACCCACTTTTAACATGCTTTTAATTAGAAATATCTTATTCCAGTGGTGCATACTTTTATCCCTCTTTCAATATTTTATACTCTTAATGACTCTTAATAATAAATTGTAGTTTGAGTATTTCAATAAATTATATTTCAAGTTTGAATCACGTCTCTGGCTTCTTCCTTGTATCGAACTCTGGGGGTCCTTTATTGTGTAGCATAGGTGTCTAGGCCCCACCCATAAAACTATTTTCCCTGGGTGCCATCCCAGGGTGGCGTAGTAGGTTTGAACAGCTGCCATACACCTTATTGTTACACTTGCTTGATTGGGAGGTTAAAGGCAAGTGTTTCCCCTCTTTAGCACAGGACAACTTCTACTCGGTTCGCTGAGTAGGAGGGCTGTGCCTGGTACGTGTCTTGTGAGCCGGAGCTGTGCATTCATGCGGGAGCTGGCCCCACCTCCCACAATATGTATATATAGTGGTTAGGTAGTCTAGGAGGCACTACAACTACTGACTACAGACTGACTAACAGTAGGAGTGTAGGAGGATGCACAATGACCTGTTGTTTATTTGTGATATGACTGTCTAGGATTTTTCTACAAACATGTGAACTGAAGAAACATGAACAGACAAGAACAGGCCATTCAGTTTATCTTTGCTTTCCAGTTTGCCTGGAATTGCAATACACTTCATTGTGCTTTTCATGCATTAACAATTTATTACAGTAACTACTATAAATGGATTTTTTTCTGAAATAAGGATATGATAAATCATAATTAAGTTATCATCAAAATGATAAACATAACTGAAATATAAAATATCAAGATAAATTATAGGATGCAACATAAATTAAATTAAACTATCATTTTAGAATAATCATAAAAATGGAGTCAAACTATGTCCAGTTTTGACTTTAATGGTTCTGGGGCTCATAACTCTATTACAAATGCTGGCTACTGGTTCCATGAAGTTATGATTCTCTTTGTGAAAAAAGGATGTGTAATGTTAGTGTGAAATTTCTTTTTATCTAATTTCCACTTGTACCCTCTAGTTTTATTGACAGAGCTTATCTTGAAACAGCTTCCGTGCAACACCTTATTAATCCTTCATAAAATTTTAAATACCTCAGTCAAGTAACCCTTGAGCCTCCTTTTATCTACCAAAAAAAGTTAAGTGCTTCAAGGCCTCTAATCAGACAAACCTAATGCAATGACAAAGTGCTGGGTGTGAGAGGGCACAAAACAGTTTGAGAGTGTAGAAATGTAAATGAAGTTGACAATGCTGGTATTATCCCCGTGCAAACCAATGCAGAGTGCTAAATTATATGTAGCTATTACCAAACAGGTTGGGCCACATGAAAAAAAAAATCAGAAGTTTTACAGCAGAGGAAATGGAGATGCTTGTGGCAGAGGCTCAGGCAAGGCATAGTGACAATGTTTACATGCATACAGTACACCTTGCCCCTATTTGCAGTCATTTTCCAAATAGTTTCTTTGCATGTATTTTGCGATATGACCACTGATAACAATATTCCTGTATTCATGGGAATCAGACTATTCCGAATAAGCCCTGTAATGCAAATTTTCTCAACCCCTGGTCCAACAAACCAGTGCCTGTTTATCGTAACTTGCTGACCGGTCCCTAAGTGCCCCTTTGCAAACATGCACCTTGCTGGCAATGAAGATAACATTATCTAGCTATATGGTTATTTTTGTGGTTAACTTATACATACTTGACTTTCATTGAGAAGTCCTATATCAAATCCCTGTTGTAATTTGCTGCCTATAATACCTTCAGTTTGAGGGTTATTAGTGTAAAGGAATTTTGTGTCTGACGAGGTCAGCACAATGTCCTGTACATTAACAGTGATATTTTGTTTTGTTAATGCTTTCAGTATGCTCAGTGTTCAGTATGGGGCGTATTCACCCATGCATGTAAGTCAAAAAAAGCGTGCAGCTGCGCACTTTTCAGCCTACGCATATTCTCCCCTTAAGCCTATGATTTACGCGCCATGAAGGCAGTTACGCACTTTGGGCGGAGCAACCCCAAAATCTGGGCGTTTCTTATGTAAACATCATTTACGCGTATTCTGCCCTTGACTTACACACTTTTCAGCTACGCGCTTCTGAGGGCTGTGGTAAGTCAAGCGCCGCTACATGACGAAACACCATATTGCCTTTTAAGTCGGCGGTAGGCCTACTTTTAACATTATTATACATGTACAAACAAAGTTCAAAATTTACAATATTTGTGTGTCATTATTTTTAAAGTACAATAACATTTCTTGTAACAATATATTACATTGTTAAACAGAAAAAAAAAAAAAAAAAACATTTTCCATTACGTGGTGTTGTGAACATGCCTGGTAAATAATTACTTCATTTAGAATAAAACAGAAATATCAATTAAGATGAGTATAAATAGCAGAGCATTACCCATTCATTAATCAATTTAGGTAATAGAGAGTACTTTAGAATAGTCATGATGAGTGATTACTAATAAATTTTTAATAATAGGATACTCAGCATGAGTTCAAGCGTGGACATTGGAGCATGCATTTTATTGCACCTTCTCCTCAATAGTGCATTTTTATTAACCCTTTCGCGTGTACGGTCACACCATTGTGATTAGCCGTTTAGCGCATATGCTAAAACCTGTGCGATTAGAAAACTAGATTGGAAAAATTCTAGCTAATTTTAGCTCTGATGAAACAACGATTTAACATAAAAAAATATAGCAAATGATAACTGAAAACTATGAGAAGCTTAATAACGCTAATGAAAACACAATGAACCATGTAACATAACAAGCATGCTACATAGCATAAAAAATAAGTTACGTGCAAAAGGGTTAATGAATCTCCACACGTCAAACATGTCTTTATACATAGGCCCAGCACATGTGTTATTTAGTATATTTACGTTCCACATTTTCCCGACAGCCAAAATAAATGAGGTTGTGACTCAGTCTAGGCCTACTTCTATTTTAATTAAATCACGCCTCTTTCATGAGCCCGCCTTCATTATGACGTTAAGCGCTGTGGGCGTGATCTGAGTGTGTACGGGAGAATATGCGTAACTGAAATGCGCGTAACTGTAGTCGCGCAAAAAAGGACTTATGTGCGAATGGGAGAATACGGCCCTATGTGCTGAATATCAACTGGATGAAGAGATTAAATAAAGTGTATAAATAAAGTAAATAAAGTGCAAGAGAAATATATCTCCATAATATATATATATATATATATATATATATATATATATATATACACATATGGATTTTAGGCAATCGATAAAGAAACAGGGAATCGAGCTCAGCTCCTTCTTTGTTAGTGGATATGCTTAAAATAGATGTGTCTGTTTTCAATTTAATGAATGCATGTCTCTCACCGTAAGTGATTTTAATTCCAACCTGAGGATATTGCGTTCTAACTAGCTAATGTCTCCGTTTCCTATCAGTATGCAACCCCAAATCTCTGAGAAAAGAAAGATGGGGGGGTGGAGTTGGTTGATGGTCAGATGACTCATGATTTATAAAGTGCAATTTGCAGCTCAGTTTCTGAATGCATTTGTAAATGTCTGTATCAAAAAAGTCTTATTTGTCAGTGGGTGCAGATGAAAGTCCTTTAGATAAAACTGACATTTCAGAAAATAGGAGAGTCTTACTGGATGACTGAAATCTGGTTGGGAAAAATGCTCCTGGTGAGTTCTGGTTCCTGCTGTTCTGGTTGACACACCTTGCCTTGGGCTATGTGTTTGTGGACTGTGGTGTGTAATACTCTGTCGACTTCTACTACAGTTCCTGGTTGCAGCTACAGTATATGGTGCAGATCCAATTCTAAAGGACAGGAGGCAGATGGGGATCTTAATCATGTATAGTCTGTTGGTCATCCTTCAAATGATACAATTTTAAATCTACTTTTTTTCTCTTTTTATCTTTTCTTTGTTTTAAATAGCTTCTTGTTTGGCTGTAATATATATATATATATATATATATATATATACACACACACACACACACACACACACACACACACACACACACACACACAAAACATAAAAAAGAGTGAAAATAGAAGAGGATAAATTTTATCCTACTGTATCCTACATCAGAGAATCTTCCACAAAAAAGGTGGACCCTCAGACAGCTGATCTGGTTAACCTCCTTTGTGTGAGTAGGTTCTTTTGGAAAATGTATGTCACCCAACTCCTTGGTGTTCTCTCCAGTGTTATCTGGGACATTACAGAACACCGATTTACCTTGCATGCTGTGACACTAAAGATGAATCTTTGTTTCTTTCATGGCCTTGTTTTCCTGTGTTAAATTTGTAACTTTATTCTGTAACACTGGTAGGTTTCCATGCATTTTTAACACATGATTTTGTGTTGTAATCAGACTGAAATCTCTCTTTTGGTCCCACTGTTTCTCACGCAAGAGAGTAAGTGAAAATATCTAATGTTCCCAGTTTTTGAGTGATGAAAATGAGAATGTTTTGGTGAACTCAAATGATAGCAGATGGTGATCTGTCTGAGAAAGTTCTCTTCATTCTTGTAAAATTTACCTGGACTGGTAGGTCTGGTATAAGCTACCATAACCTTCTTTTTGTTGGGATCCAAAGGTTATCCTAAACTATACTCAGTTACAGGGTTATCAGCTGCTGGATAAGCTATTGGTGTGTTCAGTCGGTTAACATGTAATGAGAGAGGATTACATATTTTACATAACTACATGTAATAAAGTTATAATTGAACTTAAGATTTAAGTCCTTCGCAGCTCTTCACTAATGAAAAACATCACCATAATATTGAGATCATTTAATCTAATTTTAATAAAATATTAATGGCTTTTATGAGCCAGTGAATTTGCCACTGATTTTATTGTTTAATTAAAAGTAATCAAGTTTTAATTTGATTTGACTTGGCACATTTGACAGTTTTCAGAATGTTTCACTAAATTGGATTGGTTTTATTCTTCTTTCATTTGTTTTGTTATTTTTTGTTTATTTGTTTATTTATTCAAAATGCTCACATAAGATCAAATCATAAAATGTGGAAAACATATTTTAGTCATAACCAGGAACATATTTTTAGTCACCTTTGTGGGATCAGACACTGAGTACAGCCTAACTGATTATCCCTATACTGCTATGACAATAATACGAATTATAAGCATTAATACTAATATGATGATAAACTTGATCTGACTCATCAACTCTTTCCCATGTGGTGACACTCAATCACACAGTGCTGTTCTGGCATTATCAGGCTTTGTGGAAACACTCTCAATTAGCAAGAAGATTGTTAGTTCAATTCCCATCTGGTCCATGTTGATATTTTATTAATATTTAGCTCAGGCTTTCACAATGTCAGGAATACACTGCAATGACAATATATTGCATTATGTATTCTAATGCAAGAAAATGTGTCTAACTGAAACTGAAAGGATGTTTTGTTCTGAAAAGATTGTTTGTATTTTGTGCAAACAGGGTGTGGCATGTGTTTTCCTCAGGTATGTTAACAACTTACTATATGGAAAGAACAGGGGCACACCATTCATCCTCTGACATAAAAGGCAATAAATGTAAATGAAAAGATTTCTTGAGAATGTATGGTTTTCTTTGTGTGATCATTACCCTTGAGATACCAAGAATGTGCTGTATGTCGAATGCATAATCGTACAAAATTCAAAACAAGGTAAATTAAGCCTTTATTGTGTTCATAGTAATCCACCTCCAATGAGTTCCATCATCCATCTTGAGTTATGGCTTGATCAGCATCTCTGAATGTGGCCAGAGTAACTGATGACTAAAGCAGGTCAGTGCCAACAGACTAAACAAGTTGCAGACATATCCTCAGTAACTCCTATCAGGGACTAGATGTGCCAGATAGTTTCAACAGAGGTTCGATTACTCACATCTGCCTGGTCACTACCATGGAATATACTTAATAGAGCAAAAAAGGGGATCACACCCAGTGCCCTTTCAAGGCTTGCAAGCTCAGAATGAGCCAAAGCAATCAGAACGTGCCCCCACAGACATTTAAAAAAAAAAAAAAAAAAAGCAAACACTTTTAATGCAGCGATCATCTTAAAAGGATGACTGCCCAGGTCTTCGCTTATTTTGTTCTCCTCTCTTTCTGTTGCCTCCTATATCTAGTGTTGAAGCCTTTCAGTGGTAACTTATTTATACAGAGATATCTGCTTGAAAGAATAATATGTCTTTATGGAGGTCTTTTTATATCCTAGAGGCATTGAATCCTTCAGGGAGTGGCATGGAGCACACATTGCACTTTGATCAGAAGAAAGTAAGTTAGTTTTATGGCACCAAATTGGGATGGAGAGTGAGAGACTCAGGCAAGAGGACCTTACCTTTCACGTTAATGGATTTTGAAAAGTTGAGTGTACTGTCGGGAGAGTACCATGCATTTTATGGCTATGTGCCCTGGTCTGGGTTTTCTAGGATTCCTTTCCCTACTCAGGACCAGATCAAGCGCAGATAAGATAAGTCAACAAATACACACACATAGCAGGCAAGAGGGCATATGGTCTACCACCATAAATACCCCAAAATCAGTGACCACAGCTGCAGGGGGTTGCCTTCTCTCCCCCCTTCTCCCCTTCCTGAGCACAATCAGCGTGTGTGTGTGTGTGTGTGTGTGTGTGTGTGTGTGTGTGTGTGTGTGTTTTTTTATGTGTACCTGTACGTTCGGATCATTTACCCTTTTGTACCCCACAGTAATTGTACTCTCATGTCATGGAAAAATGTGGAAAACCCAATGTTGTGTGATAACACATGTATTTCTCAATATAGCAGCAAAACCACCATTTTACCAGTTCCTCCCAGCTAACTCTCTCCTCTCAACCCATGCCTATTAATGTTTGGTGTCATTGCGATGCTCATGAAGAGCTGAATGCAAAGATGAGAGTCTTGAAAATATATCTGGTATTTCCAGATGTTTGGATCGAAAGGACAAAATTAAGTCCTGGAGAAACTTCCGGGCACTCCCCAACCATAAAATTAATCATGCGTGGGTCAGGGAGGTGGAGAGAGCTTCTTCTTAAGTCAGGCCTAGAACAGGCCTCCCTAGCTCAGTTTCGCTTTGGCTCAGTCTTTTGTCGTTGATCAGTTCCTTGCCTACGCTCAGTCATCCGTTCAGTCATCCAGTCCGTGGCTCAGTTTATCCTGCAACTTTTTGCATTTTTCCTTTTGGAGTTTTGCTGCTATTGTGAGTGGTTCCTGTATTCTTCCTTGGAAGAGGTAAACAATTGGCTTGGGTAATTTTCTCTGCACGCATTCATTGACCATTCTGTGATCCATCCATGTTCTTGTTTTGTTAACGTCTGTATGTAATTTAGTGTCTGTTATGGTAGTGGACCAGGTCTGTAGCCCAGACTTTGAATTTTGTCTTGTCTTAGTGTAACTGCTTAATAAACCTTTTTAATTTATTCCAGTTGTGGCTCTATATTTCTGGCAAAGGTTGATCCACCAGACTGCTCATCTCCTATCAACGAATTCGGTGATTTAATTGATAATTAAGATCTTTGATAATAATTATTAAATTAAATCATTTTTATTATTATTTTACATGTTGGTTAAGTGAGGAGTTTTAGTAATTGACGTCATTTGCGTCCGGTATTCAGAGTGCCGGACGATAAACAAGGGCGTTAATTTCTAAGACCGCTGGGTTCAGACCATTGAAGTTTTATTAAATCCTCACTTCCCCGACAGTACCTTCTGGACATCATGTCCTTTTTTTGGCACATTTTCTTTTTTTGCAGTGTGGATAGGAAAGGGAGAGATAGAAGTAGAAGAAGAAAAAAGAAAACACTTAAATAAATGTTTAAGAGGCTTGTTCTTGAGCGGTAAGGTTTTTGCTTTACTCTGAGCTCATATTTTCTCCCCTTTTCTCCCCCAGTCTACCCTTCATAAAAGATGCAGAGCTCCTACCATTGCCCTGTGTGATACTCTCAGCTTTTCAACATGTGCACACAGATATATAACAATATCATATTGCTGGTTGGAAATAAAATCCATATTTATATAAAAGACATATATGTAATTAGCCAATAGTCTCTCTCCTTTGTTTCTATGAGGACAATCCTCACTGGGTTTGTACATGTGCGTGAATAAGACCTAATGCTACAGCAAGGGATGTATTAACATTGCACTAATAAAAACCTGCATCCTTTAAAAACCCAGCCTAAGCTGGTGACCATGCACATAGCTGCATGAAATGTTGCAGGCTAAAAACTTCAAAATCCTTAATCAATTTCAAGTGAAGTGCTTTTTTGTACTTTACCAGCGTGGCCAATACAGTCTAATTCTGACATGTAGTCTCAAAAACATGAAAACGAAATAACCATTCAATATCCTGATGACATAATATGCCGTGATGACAATCAATTACAGTTAGGGCAGCTGGAACCAAATCTTCATCAAAATCCATTCTACCCAATAAGCGCGTTCTTCATCTTAAAAGTGTTTGCATACTTGAGACAAGGCCTATGAAACAGCAGATGACAGATACCACTAAAGGTTACCCATTACCCACGGCAAAGCAGGTATCCCATACAGTCTGGTGAAAATCCATTTGGATTTCTCTCTTTACTGCTTGGAAAAGCCATGAAGAATGCCATCTGAGGGACAAAATGAAACTTAAATATAAAATACTGTATGTTTGTGTATGTTCACCAGAGCTGAGCTCAAATGCATGTACAACAGCAGATAAAGGTAAAAGAAGAAGTAAACAATGCTGACCTTCATGTCAAGATGCTTTCTGTTATGTGCAACCATTGACTGCAATAATGCAAAGTCTGAGTTTTCAAATACAGAGGTCAACAAAACTAATTTAACCTGTCAATAAACTCACTATCACACTTTTGAGCTATTGACACAGTAAGGTAATAACCACAGCCTTGTAGTAATAGATAGCCTATATTTTACTATGATCCTGTGGATAGACCAATGTAGACCATGTAATAACTGCTACCATGTAGTAACTGACTGCATTCACTGCTCCCTTGTATCTCTCAGCAGGAGGGTCAGGTTGTCCTGAACCATAGTGACCATTCCTGTATGTAATTTACTATGTACTTTGTGAATGAGTCTCTACTTTGTGCCAACGAATCGCTATTTGCAGCCCTCGCTACTTCAGTATTAACGCTTTGTCTATGGGTGAAGCAGAGATCCCGCCCAGAGCTGCAAAACAAACAATAACCGCACCCTTAAAATCACCATTCTATTAAAGAATCAAATGCATGGGGTAGCTATGTAAGCACACATGTGTGCACACACACATACACAGACGCACGCACACACACATACACAGACGCACGCACACACACATACACAGACGCACACACACACACATACACACACACACACACACACAATTTCTATTCTGGGGAATTCCGTGCAATTGATACAATATCAAAATTATTTAAAATGACAAAAAATAATTTCAATGTCAAGAACAAATTAAATGTGTTAAAAGGGTAATACAATTAAAATGCAAGAAAGTACAGTTTATAAATATCTGAACTATATCCTCAGGGGAAATTATTGGTTATTATAGGGGGAAAAATATGATTACTAGAAATACACACAGAATGATTCAATTAAATGCATTAATGAGGTTTGAATAGAAAAAAAAAAATAGAGAGCACTGTTTAAAGAGGTCTGTTTTTGAAAGAACAAAGGGTGAAGAAAGGCTACATTTCTAATGCTGGCACACAATTCATTGCATCACTTGGGATTTAGACAAAAGAAAGAATGAGATTTAACAATGGCAGAAACAAGACATGGAGGGGGTGGCCAAGTGAAATGTATATGCTATGAGCAAATAATATATAAAAAAAAACAAGAGCAGTAGAATGCTAAGCAGTAAGCAACATGAAGCAATTTGATGCAAATCTGAGCAGCAATACAGTAAAAATTTACAAGATAATTCATCTTAATTCAATTGTTGTTCTTCTAGAAGAAATCCAACATTGAGCCAAATTACATACTGGCCTCTACTCATTTTTACAGCTGTTAGCCTCAGAGGCTTTCCCAGAGAGCCATTCTGAATGCAATTTGATTGTACAAGGCAAGCGCAAAACATGTGTCAAGACTCATACAATATCCAATAATAAACTCTCTACATGCAAATGTTTTAAGCAGGCCCAGAACTGAAAATGACGTTTGACATCTGCCCCACTCTGTCTACCATAAATCATGCACCATAACATTCACTGATTCAAATTGCAGTGTCTTCCATCTCCAAGAGAAAGTGAAAGACAACAAAGAGTGAACAAAGAACACAGTTCACTGATGAGACTGTGTTTCACATCTGCAGTGCATGCACATGATGTAGTTCACAGCTCAGATGGGTGTCGGGCTGGCCTCAAGCGCCGGCAGGGCCATATCTGTGTCCAATTGATTGGGAATGGAAGGGAGGACAATGTGGGCATTGCTTATTCATACCATATTCAGCGCAGATACGTATAAGCCAGCATTTAGGTATGTATGCACTTGCTGGCTAGGTTCCCCCAGCACCAGGTTTATCACTTATAAGAATAACTTGAATCTTCCATCACCATCATTATCATCATAATTGTGGTAACCAGGTGAGTTACTCATGTAATTCATATTTATGCATGACATATGCAGGATGGCTGCATGCATTACCTGAGGTTAAAGTTGTAAACTACTTACAAACTACTTTGGCCAGTGCTTTCCATTCTTTGTACACGTTATATGTTATAACAATCATCATCATCATTATGGTCATCAGTATTATGCTTTTCTAGTGCAAAATAAAGCATTGGTTTAGTGTGGAGTCACTTTGCACTTGTTAAGAAAATTTAAGATATCTCAAACACTATTTGGAATTAAACCTTCCCATTGCAATACTTTTAAAAGCACTTAGTTTACTCTTATTAGCATGTCTGACTGCGTCTCGCAATGCAGAAGGAGGGACTATATCAGGTCCACTGGCATTTACTGTATGTTATTTTCAGGTCAGAGACATGACTTACTCCCTGATCCTGAAATCCCCTGTCATATGCTAGGGTCTCTAATCATCATCACTTACTTATACAATGTCAGTTTAGTTCCCTTGTCCTTTATTTACCTCACTACTGAACACTTGCTAGTGCTGGACTATTGTATGTAGTGGGCAGTCCTTGTCTTTTAGGGTGTATTCACACTAGGCAATCCGTACTGTGCCCGAGCACGTTTGACCCCCAAAGTCCAGTTCGTTTGACTGGTGTGATCGCTCCGTACTGTATCTGGGCACGGTACGCTGAACCGTGCCCGGGCCCGCTTGAAGAGGTGGGCTTGGGCACGGTTCACTTGGACTCAGGCACGGTACGCATCAGTGTGGTTGCTAACTGTGCCCGAGCACGGAACACGAACATGACGTCAATGATGCGACTATCCCATTTAACAAATATATTCGTTATAGCAACAGTTAGCTGGATATCTATTAGTTACACGCCCAGTCATAATAAATCCTTTAAACCATCATTTGACTAGCTAGCTGACTTCCTTAAATATAACAAACTGGCTACCTCCAAAATGATGTTTGATTGGTTAGTTCTGTAGATCGATACCTAAAAATAACTCTGTGGATCCCCACATTAGCTTGATTACTAGCAAGCGAAATAAAGCTAACCATACTTTACGTGGCGATGTAAGCATTGCTGTTGTCAAGGGCTTAGTCAGAGTATCACAAATGAAGCAGCCAAACTGTTTAAGTAGCTAGTCTTCAACAATCGTTCAGATAGGTAGCCTGTTAGCTAACTGGCTATGTTTGTCAAATCTATCGCTAGATAGCGTTAGCTCCCCAGCCAGTTAGTATCAATTATGCAACACAGCGATTTTCAGTTAATCGTGCTGCATGTATAAGAAGATTTTTACAGAGGCAGCTGACGATAAGGGAGAAATTTGGAGCTTTACTCGTCGACTACAATTCACGTTCATCAATAAGGTGAGAACAAGACCCATTATTAACCGAAATATTCTCAAATGAATTGAAAAGTGTACTACCCAAATAGTAATAGAAGATGTTTGTTGTTGTAATGATGACAGTAGCGTACACACAAGTAGTAGCCCTAACTGGTTAACATTAGCTAACATTATTGTGATTAGGCTACTGTAATCCGACACAAAATATTGGTTTGTCCCTTAGCATAATGACTAAAATGTCAGATGCCTCTGTAAAAATCTTCTTATACGTGCAGCACGATTAACTGAAAATCGCTGCGTTGCATAATAGATAAATCTATAAGGCATGTGAGAGGGCCATGTGTCACCACGCCCAAAACGACTCCAAATATGCCACAAAGTACAATCATTAGCTCCATTGTGCTGTGTGAGAGCGCTTTTCCTCAGCGCAAAAAGTCGCATCGTGATGATGTAAGCGTGCTCGGGCCTGGAACGTGAAGTGCAATGTGAGCACAGGCCAGCAGGGGAGTGGGGAGGGGGGACAATCGTGCTCAGGCACGGTACAAGGCAACCGGGCCTAGTGTGAGTACGGCCTTAGTCAGTGGTCTGGATCACCTTCAGAGACACTGGATGGAGGGAAGGTCCCAGGTTAAAGCTCTCCCTCTTGTTTAATTTCCGTCACTTAAACCCCAGTCACTTGAATCAGTCACTTGAATCAACTCTCTGAGGAACGTGGAATTGGAGGTTTTTCTGCACTACACCTCATTTCCCCTGTAAAAAGGCTGTCCATCTTTGTTTAGATTGGGCTGTTGGGTTTGTTCTTCGTGTGAAAATGAATGCTCAGACATCTTGAGTAGCAAGTAAGGGATTGCTTAGAATTGTTATACCAGGCAAATTCTAGAGGTGTCACATCAAGCAGCAGCATTCACAGCACTGGACAAAGCAGTTTGGTCCCCATGAAAGGTCTTGAGAGCTACTTCACAGATCACTTCCACACAGCACTGCCTTGTTAGAATGATTTGAATTCATCTAGTACCTTCATTAACTTTTAAAGATCTAAAAGGTCTTTACAGTCATTATCTGTGCATCCCCTGAATGACAACTAATACGAAGGACCCTACCGGGTGTTGCATGGGAGATATTGTGTGCCAAATAGCTCACCAAACATCAGCTCAGGTGGATAGGGAAGGGTGTATTTCACACTGTGGGATGATGAAATGGTCCACATTTCATGAACCGCATTAGAAGTTTAGCCATGACACTTTAGAAAACACCACTACCCTTGCAATAGTAAATTACATAGAATCTTTGCTAGTATTGTGGTATAGCATCTCATTCTAAAGGCTACCATCTCCTACAGCACAGTGTACCTATATCTATGTTGAGACACTGTCTTCCTAGTCCAGGGGGAATCAATCAATCCATTTTTAGTTTATATAGCACCTTTCATATTCAATTCCATGGAAAGAACTCATACACTTTACATATATTAATATATTCCAGGACCAATATTACCAAAATTATGCAAATAAAAACATATTTTTCCCAAAGGTATAGAAAACCACATAAATGCTTCTTGAAATGCTCCTTCTTCAAATGGAATTGACTCTGGCAGAAAAGACTCTGAGAAACAATGCTTCTCCAGAAACCACATGATAGGTTGCCAGAATGTTGACAAAAAAATCTCAGTTTGAGGAAAAAACTAGCAGAAAACCTTAGCGATAAAGGAGCCCTATTTAAATGAATAAAAACCATTAAAGCAGCTCTGGCAATGCTTCCCACGAGGTTGTCTGTGTGTAATTTAGCAGCTAGATGAATTTGAAAGAGACAGTGAGAACCAGCTTGAGGTAGCAATCTGAATTCATTAATTAATTTTTTATCACGTTTTCCCACCCTTTTCCAGCAGTTGTCGCCTGCAATCTAAGACAGTTAATGTGATCATTAGCATTTGTTCGTTGAGAGAGGCACTTCAAACATACAGAGTGCTGTTGTGTCCATCAGAATCATCAATAACGTCTATGCTGTAATAAAAAGATAAATAAATTATGTATGTATTGACTTTGCAATTTGTACGCATGTACTGTGGAGGTTCACTGGCTGCTCAGTGTGTTGCCACATCCAACATGGGAATAAAACATCTTTGTTGCAGAATGTGAAAGTCTTATAGTTGGTGCTAACGTTATAGAGCTGAGTAGAAAAAAAAAACAAAAAAAAGTGACAGTCCACTGTATCACATATTGGTTATTAAACAATTATTTCTTCACTAAAGCTGATATTTAACTACCCATGTAGGCACTCATAAAAAAGACAAACACTTCAAACTTCGATGAAAGCCACAAACTGGTTCATACAACTAGAAATTGTTAGCTTTGCACTATAACTGACTCCTTATATGGCTTTTTGCTTGTGTTGTACTCTGCAAGTTGCTTTGGATAAAAGTGTTTGCCAAATCAAGAAATGTAAATATAAATGTAAATAACTATGGATAATATGTATATTTATGGAGACAGTTTATGCATTGAGAGGTTGGCTCAGTTTTGTACAATTTTTGCAAAACAAGTGTGATTAATGGCTTGGGTGTAGAAATTGGACTGCACATAGTCATGGGTCACTTATGACACATTCCTTTTCCAACCCATATTCAAATAAAAGGAAGAGAAATGCCAAAGGGGTGTGGGGGGATTTTTTGAAAGAATGCGCCCAGTGTCTTGTGTTTCCTCCACTTGCTGCAAGCAATGTTTGTACCCTGAATGACGTTGACATTACCAGAGCATTCATTTGTCTCATAGAAATTGTCATTCTGCTCTGGACGGCACACAGCTCAATAAGCACACATCATGGTCATGACGTGGTCAAAACAAAACAAGTTCTTTCATGACTGAACTACCAAATTACTAAAACAAGACTGTGACATAAAAATGCATCAAATACTTTCATTCATATCTGTTGAGGACTACAACATTTTCTAAGATATGTTTGATATTTCATAAATGATAACAGTCATAACAGATGTATCTGTACCAGTGGATGCATATCTTAATGTGATTAAATATATGCCCTACATTCAATTTCAAAATTTAAAACACTGTATATTGTGCGACAGAGTCTGGCAACACTAAAAATGCAACATGTTTTCTGGTAAGTTGGATTCTCTCAGAAATGTGGCATGACAAAGATGCAGAGTGTGTAAGGGGGAATTAGAATAAAGTCTTCTGTGCAGTGGAGATACATACAGCAGACATTTGGACATGGACAGCATATTGCAGGGAAGACAGGGTGCTAGGGGCTAAGCCAATCTTGATTGGACAGTCCAGGCTGCTGTTGCCAGGCTAATGCCACTTGGTGAGGTACAAGACAAGGATCTCTACTGTTCTTTAAGATATAGGTTGTTGAGGTGCAGTTTACTATGATTAAGAAAGGAATATGAATAACATTACTCAAATGATACCAAATGAAAGGCTCCAAGCAAGTATTTGAAATTTTTTGTTGAAATCCAAGGTAATTAACACAACACCTCAGATGGGAATCAGACACATGTCATAAACTCTATAACATTCAAAATGTCAGTACATTTCTTCCTCCGCAATAAATTATTTTTGTAGCTGCCAAAATAACTCCCTCTGAATGTGACGAATTCTATTTTCTTAAGCAGCAAAAAAGTACTAGAACACAGGGATAGTGGAGGTGGTCACTTACACATCTCTTCTTTAAAATATGTGATACAGTATATTCTAACTAAATTTTGGTCCTTTGTCAGATACAAAAATATTAAGATTACTAGGGTTATGTCAGTACTGCGGCATCTTAAGCCGGTTTGTTTTTGTTTTCCCCGTCCATGTGCTCTTGTTTACTGTTTCCCTGTGTTCCAGCCCTGCCCTGCCCTCCGCCCTGTCTCCACCCACCTGATTACCTGATCATCTCCACCCGCCTGCCCACGCACCTGCATCCCATCTCCTCATCAGCCCAGCCCTATATCTTCCCTGCTTGTCTCTTGTTTCGTTGCCTTCTGTTACGCTACTCGCTGGTTGTTCCACTCCTGCCTGCCGGTTCTGTTGCCTTACCTGTTTCCCTCGACTTCGTATTCTTGGATCTGCTTTTTGATATTGATTGCTGTTTTTTCTGGTTTTGGACTTTGCCTGTTTTGACCATGTTTTTGGATTACGCTTTGGATTTATTAAATCCTTTGTGTACCAGTCTTCCCTGTCTGCGCCTGAGTCCCTGCCTGAGTTCTGACAGGTTATCAAAAGGATCCGTATTCAGTCAATGGCTAAAAAAATTTTCAAAATTAATGTTACATTTTGATTTATTTTGATGTCTTTTTTAAATAACATTTATCTTTTTGCACTGTTATTTTCTTGCTTAGGCAATGACTAATGTAATCACTGATTAATTAGATTTGTGAATATTAACTAGAAAGGAGAAAGAAAGAAACAAACAAAAAAACTGAATTACACATTACAACATGTTTAGAATCTGGTGTGTTTGTCCCATTCATTCCAAATGGCACCTGTACTTGCAGCAACAAGCAACTGCTTGGCAATGAACATTTGGGTCTACCAATATAAAAATGACCAGCAACATACTATATGCAAACAGGTTCAGGAAAATACTGACAGGGGATGGGCTTTGAAATAGCCAGTTCAATATATCCCCAAACCAAGCCAGTCTCCCAAATAAACTGACTCTGTGCACCATACAGCAGAACACAGGCCCACAAATTAATGATATAGAAGCAACAGACATCTCCCTCAACTGGAGTTCATTCTCTTAAGGTTTAGTAGTTGCAAATAAGTGTGTGACACAGTACAATATGCTTTGTGTGTGTATTTAGTGGGGAGTGGCAAGATTTAGGCATATCCATTATTTAGGATTATTTTAACCATATAAGAATAGACATTTTGATTTGGTGGAATTGGGTTTAAGTGGTAGAAATACACAAGGTACACATACTCCAGCATTAAGCAATGGATTAAAGCACAATTTGGGGAACTGAGAATAGTAACATCTCGCTGGAGAAGCCATCAGGCTTTGACATATTTTTTCTACCTGTCAAGGCATCATTAAATTCTTCCTTCCTTCTCCTCCTCATATGAAACAGAAAGCAATTTCCAGTGTGAATTTAATCCATATATGGGCTCATTAAATATTTATCAATCTGAAATACCATAAACTTTGAGATGGTTGAGCATCCTTGACTCTCTTCTTTCTCTCAACTTTCCTTTGTGTGATAGTGACATTGTGAGATTCTGTTCCTCCTCATTGATGGGGTCATCAAGTGTAGTGTCAGTTGGATACATATCGGGGAAAATCAGATATCTTACATTCTTCAATTTTGTCACTTCTTAAAAAAAAAAATCTAAACTGTGACAAACTAACATTGTACATCGAGTTAGACAACATACAGCAAAAAGTTTAGTGAAGTACAAATATAAGAAACTGAGATATCAGAGTTAATCAGTTAAGAGAGATTAATTTGAATTATCCCATTGGTACTGAAAATCAATCTTGTACTCATCGGTTATTAAAATTGATATGATTACAGTTTAATTTCTCAAAAGATTTGGTAATAGTACACACTTTTGATTTGAGTTCCTAATGTGAATTATAATATATTTTATAAATCATGTTTAATTTTCAGAAAATTACATTTCTGTCTAAACTGCTTGGCTAAATAAATGAGTTTCCTGTTTAAGAACAGGAGTTATAAAAAAAACATAATACATAATACAATACATAATTTGCAGGCTTCTAAATGTTATTTTGTTTGAAATCCCATGGCTCTAAGGCAGCATTCTAAAATGTTTTAGTTGATTGGAACCCTTGCAGGCCGGTATGGGGTCACTGATGTCAGATTAGCCCACAAGTTGTCTTTGAGTCTACTAAACTGGGACCTTGGGATAATATATACTTGAGCTTGCTCCCATTCAAGACTGTCCTGCTAGTCTTAACTCTTTCCAGTAGAGACAACTTGTCAGAGTTGGCTGTTGTCTCACAGCATTTGCAATCAAGGTTAAACTTTGTGGATTCACTTTTCATCACTTTGTGATGCCAGGCTTGTTGTCTTAGGGCAGTGCACCCCACAGCTGATTTCACTGGCTTTTTTGAAGACTAGGCCATCATAAATCAAAGTTCCATACCACAATGCTAAATAAAAGAGTGCACAAAAGGATCTAAAATGCAAATCAATAATATTGGATATAGTGGAGGAGAACAACAGCAATACAGCAGAAAATAAGAGCTGACCTTGTATAAAAAATGACTGCTAATGCTGGTTCACAATGTAAGAGGCGTCATTAAATTATATATAACAAGAATGGCATTTCTAAGCCTATCTGTAAGTATCATTCACTGTTTTCAGGAATTACTGGCAGATCAGGTTATCCAAGTGTAGAGACCATGATAAGAAGCAGGAGGACAATCTGTTGGCAACCGTGCCTCTAGTTTGCACACGGAGCTAATTGGTATGCTTCATCTGTGATCAGTGTCCTTGACACCTTCATAAAAGCAGCTGCAAACACACCACTAACCACTTGTAACATGATCCCAGACATGCTGGCTGTGTTATGCTGCATCTCCTGCCAATGCAAACATGACTGTGATCACCTGCTATGGTTGAAGACAATATCAAGTGTCAACCCACCTGTTCAAATCCAAGCTTCACAATTGTGACTTTGTATCCAGTTTGTGTCAAGTAATGAGCTTCCATACTGAACACAGACTCTGTTTCTTGGCTGTTCAGTATCATTTTGTCACTTTCCACCTCTCAACCAAAACAGCCAGACTTGAACCCAGATTTCTTTTGCTACAATGATCATTTAACCCACTAACTGTCACTTACACGTTCCTATTTCCTCATTTAGAAAACAACCATTACATCTTAAGTGGGCTGGCTTTTGTGTGTTCAGAGTGCTTCAGTTACTGGGCAAAATGTGTTTCTGGTACAGCAGCCTCTACCTTTTCAGCTTCCCTGGTGAGATGTTATCTCTCTCTGCAGGTGGTAGGGATCCAATCCAGATACCTCTCTCATTACTCAAAATGATTTCACCTGATAGTAATTAAGTTTATCACTTCCAACAAACTGCACAGTGATTATATGAATTACACAATCAGTTTCGCTGATTGTATCTCAACTAATGAAATGGGAATGATTGCTGTCTCTTTATTTTAATTGAAAAGACTTGCAGCTCTCGATTCTGCACAGACACAGCATACACAAGTAGGGAGAAAGAGAGAGAATCTTATGTATCCAATGTATAGACTCACTGACCGCACCAAAAAAATCAAAAAGTCAAAATAAAATTTTTGCCTTTTAAAACTACAAGCTCTCTCAAACTCAGATATGTTTGAATTATGTATTATCAAAATGTCTCAACAAGAACTTGAAGTTATGACATTTTGAAATTTTATTTACTTTTAGGGAGGAAATTGCATCTAAAAATTCCACTCTAATTTAATTCTCATTCCACTGAAGGGTGCAAGAAAAAAGACACCAACTCTAAGCATGATTGTGTGTAAACAACTTGCTATTTAGAAACAACACTTACTAGTATTTTAACTGAACAATGTCACCACTCTGGGCAAATATAATGTGAACAAATTATCAAAAAAATTTAACTGGTCACAAACAGTGAAACCATTCTGTCAAAAACAATAGCTATGAAAGCAAGGACTTGTTTGTATTTAGTAGTTGAGTGTAGAATTATTAAAGATTTATAATCATTTTTAAAAAAATCCTTATTTGCAGCTATGTTCACTGTCAGCTGAGGTGAATGTCACTCGTGGAATTTGTGGAGTAGGAACATCAATGTCACTGTTGGTATCACTGAACAAATCTTCATTTGATTCTCCATCATCCTTTTTTTGGAGCAGCAGTAAAATATACCTTTATTAACTCGGACAAATCGGAGCTGCCAGTAACATTGCTTATATTGATATCGGCTAATTCATTTAGAATTGTGGATGCCATATCATTAGATGCAGCCATCCTTCCTAAAAATCAGATCTTATGCTTGCAATGCTGTCTATTTTTCAGCATTGCCACCTCTACTTCTAGACCATATAGGGATTCAGCTACCTGGCCTAAGCACTTAAATGATCTTAACACAACACAAATTGGATCAATACCAACCACTTTTGCTGTAATCTGAAATGCCTTTTTTGCTCTTATTATTTTAATGAGAGATCCATTTATTTCAGCAAATCAATGAAGACACTTTGAAAAGCATAGATGATATGATTTGGTAGCTGGCTTGCTCGGGGTATGCTAGTCCCCTCCTGTAGAGGGCTCATTGCTTTGTGGGGCAAAAGAAAACAAAAGAAAATGAAACAAAGAGTCTCTGGGTTAGTGTGAAGGGGATTGGTATTGATTTGTCTCATTCAGCCATAGCACAGGGCATACAGCTGCCTCAACAGACAGCATCTCCATTCAATACTCTGACCATTAATATAGCCCATTCTGACCTCCAGGTCTTCTTGGGTTAGGTGAACTATTGGAATGCTTTGATTCCTTAAGCCAATGAATCCCATTAGCAGATCTCAGGAACATGACATATTCTCTGTTCAGGGAAAATTAAAGCTTGAAACATTTATTTATTTATTTACTTATTTTAATTTAAACATCCTCTACCCAAAGTGAAGTAGTTATAAGACTGTGGCCACTGTAGGCATTTTCTTTGACAATACTATTACAAAGTGGCAACAGAAGACTCTCCATCAGAACCATTATGTATTTTGTCTATACACTATGGACCACTGGAGAAGTACAATAAATCTGCAATGCCACATGCTGTAATGACATGCTTAGAGCTTAGGTGTGGTCATGATCTAAGTGATGCTTAAGGATGTCCTTCTCTAGTAATTAAAAACACCCATATTACATATAAGCAAAACTGAAAGAATTATACTTTGCATGATACCATATATTCAGCAGAAATTTAGTGTTTGATAGTGAAGTGGCATACAGGGGAAATAGAAGCACTTCCAACGGGGACAAGGAAGGGGCAAGGGGACTGATTTTAGGAAACTAACTCTAAATCAGCATGCGATCAAGAGAAAGATAGAATTGTTTCTCCAGAGCTTCCATTATGTATCTTTATGAAGATGTAAAGTAGGCTTCCAGTAAAACCAGGGATGGTATAATAGACAGGGAAATTGGAATGCATGACCTAGAGTGAAGCATATTTATGAATACTAACATGAATGACAGAAAACTGGCACACACACACCTTCTTGTTTGTGACATAATATATGTAAAAAGTGGCCAGCGTCCAAAAGCAGAAAATGTTTGATGTATGTCCCATGCTTGCTACAGTGCCAAGAGACAGCTGCACACAAACATTTTCACAGCATGCAAATGCTATGTCCCTGTAGCAATGTAATATCAGCAGTCAAAACAAAATAACATGCCATGCCTTACATGATCAATCTAGAATGTCCATGTCATGCTTTCCAGCAGCTACTAATTGCCAACATCATGTTGATAGCTGAAATGCAGTATGATTCTCCAAGATATATTTCATTTCATCTGAGAGTAAGTCTAGGTGGTATCAAAATGGCTGCTCAGGAATTTAACTTGAACTTGTATTGGATATCCTACTCAACTTATTGTACGTAAGTCAACACTGTCTCAGAAAGCAGTGATCACAAGACCAAAAGCACTTACCAAAATCAGAGTTTTATTATTTTATGCATATACTGTATGGTCAAAACGCATGATAAGAATAATTCTACTGATATCACATCCTTGCACATTTCAGTTTTATGACAGTGTCAGTCATATCAGGTACTACTACATTCTACATACCATTAACATAGACTGAAAAAAATTTTAATAAATTAACAGTTAACAGTAAAGTATTTAATAAATGAACAGTCACAGTTAAGAGAAAGAGATGTGAAAAGGTAAATTGATTTGAATTCAGTCTGTCTTTTTGTGATTGTTGCTGTTCACCCTGTTGGATGAGTCTCATGAAAAGGTGTGGTTATCTGGCTCGTATGTCTCTGCTCTCAGCCCAGACAAACCACCTCATGCATGGAGAGAACTCCTGAGAAGAGGACGAATGCCCTGACAAGCTGTTGATACATTGCCCTCAGCGATAATGGTTTGCACTCCAACGTGTGAGTATTCCCTCTGCTCTCCCATAGCGTATACCCATCTGCTGCATCTACTTACACCCACTTCCTCTCTCTCTCTCTCTCTCTCTCTCTCTCTCTCTCTCTCTCTCTCTCTCTCTCTCTCTCTCCCTCTCTCACATTAAATATTGTTACATTGGCATATTCTTTTAGATTCATCTGTCAAGCTATGTAAATCAACCTGTCAATCCTTCTATCTCGTTGTCACATTTTTTATACCATTCCTCATCTGTTGGAGTGGTGGCTGACATACCATTCCAAAACACTGCACCTTCTAGATCTTAGGGAAGAAACAAAACTAATGGAAATGTGTATTGTGACTGAGCATTGTGCAGCTGACAGCTGATTTCAATATCAAAAAGCTCAACTTAGAAGCTAGATTGTTTACACGCAAAAAAGTATTTATATATATATATATATATATATAAAAGATATCCTTTGTTGTAGTCTGTTTTTCCTGGATTTACTGGCTCACTCAGTGGTCACATGTCAGTGGATAGAGTCCTTCCTCTTAGGTTCGCAGGGGCTGAATGTCAGGAGGGCTCTATTAACATAGCCCTACAGTGCAGTACATGAGTGTGTGTTGACAGGCTACCTGTATTCTACTGAACAGCCTTTTTCAAAATCAATGCAATGGCTAAATGTACCACTCCTCCGAATGACTACTTCACATTGGTTTGCCATTGGCAATGAGGGATAAATCCTGGCCTAAAAGCTAAAATCCACACCTACACCGTGTCTAACACATCCTCATTTCAGATGCTGACAGCAGCACCATCCATTTTTTTTTTTTTGGATTGTGTGTAGCCAACACCCTGTCACAAATATCTGATAAAGAATGCAGCCTCAGAGAGCCTCAAAGGCTAAGGCATGTTTTATACATGCAAAGAAGACTGCATGTACAATATCCATCTCTCAATTAAAACCTGGTGTGGTTTAATATAAGACCGACAAACAAATGACAGGAAAATGACACAAAAAAGAAACTGTGTCTCCTCTACTCTACCTCCAAAAATGTCTTCATTCTTCTTGCTATATATATATACACACACACACACACACACACACACACACACACACATACATATATGAGGGTTTCCGTTATCTGGTAATTACCATACCGGTTTTTGCCTGGTAAAATTTATTAAAAACCGATAAATTAAAAACTTGCCGGTCAAAATGTCGAATAATAATGCTCATCAAAATGTAACTATAATGAAGGCTATCCCTAAACAGGACATTTATGCTTTTTGTTGTTGTCATTCTTTCGTCAACCTAGGTGTGCATTATATTTGCATTTGTAACATAGACTATTATTGAAACGTGACCGGTAAGTTTCAGATTTGTCCGGTAAAATAAATTCTTTGAGGACACTGAACCAGCAAGAAACAAACACAATCATTGTCATTTTGCCTATTGTTGCTGTGACTCACTGCCATCAGAAGGTATGTTTACATGCACACATTTTTTTAATTCGGAATGAAATCATTCTGGTTGATGATCCCGAACGTACTGTTTACATGAAAGCAATTGGATAGTTTGTGCGCGTTTACATGTCACAAGCGTACAAGCGTAGATACTCTGACATGTGCAAGATCCAGCATTCCCACGTAGCCGGCTTCAAATATAGACATGTCGCGTATCATAGCCAAACTTTTCTCAATTTTTTTCTCAATTCTAATAAAGCAACAATTTGAAAGAAACCTCCTCTTCATACAGATATTGAATGAGAGAAGGCGAGCACGGGAAGCTTTGTGTGGGGATACCATCCTGTACAGAACAATACCTTTACTACCCATTCCGTCTGCCAAAACAAGACAGATGTGGATGAAAGTCTGAAGCAAGGACTGGTGGGACAAAGTTGTCCTACATGAACGTACAGATCTGGAATGGAGAGACAACTTCAGGATGACACGACAGTCATTCATGAAGTTATGCTCAATGACGGAGGGGTACATGGCACAAGAGGAGGTTACAGTTAGAGCTCCCATTCCTACCACAATGCAAGTCGTAATTGTGCTATATAAACTGGGTAGCTGTGAAGAATACTGCATTATTTTGAACCAGTTCGGAGTTCACAAGAGCACTGTGAAAAAGTTTGTGTACATGTTCTGTAGGGGGATGGTGAATGGACCCATCAAGCAGCTGTTCCGATCGCCAAATGAGGAAGAAGCATGGGACATAATGTTTAACATAAGCATGGTCTCCATCGTCAACCAATTTTTCGCACTGGCTGCCATGTTTTTTTTTTTTTTTTTTTTTTTAAGTCTGTCATGCATAGAAAAACGTCAATACGTCATTACTTCGCGTAATGAACATGCACAGAAAGTTCCAAGTGCAGAAGGCAATTCGATTGAGCATCTACATGGCTGATATTTTCCGATCACCTTTATCTTTGCTTTGTACGGACTTGTTGCACACAGACACACATGAACTCAAGTGTCCACTGAGTTCATTTTACAAAATAAGTATCCGGCATTTTTTTTTCTTTTGATTGTTTTGTTTATGCTTTGAGGAATAAAACATCAGGCTCCATCATGACCACATCATTTGTACAAACATTTACTGCTTCCGATATAAATGAGACAGTTTCCACAGGGAGTAGAAAATGCAGATTACTTAAGACTCCTGTTTGACTGGTTTGCAAGCATCACTCTCTTCTGCTGGTGTCAACATGAGGCGCAGTGGGGGACTTCAAAAACAAATTAAACAAAATATCCTGTCCAGTCAGGACTGTACTTTAGTTCTGCCTCTTGTGGCATTCACCTGGGCAGTACAGAAACTTGTACAATCTTCAACATCTCTCATTAACTCTAACTGCCATGGCTTGAGTTTGTTGTAGCAGTATGGTTGAGGTATTTCTAATCTGCTTAATAATGCAAATTTCTTATTCTTCTTTTATTCTCTTTTTGTTAAAAAAGACAGACAGGCTCATTTTTCCCCTGCCAGAAGGGCATAACTCATTCCCTGTACACTGTATGATTGTCTGATTGTGATTTTATTTTCCTTTTTTGTGATCAATAGATTGTTTATTGTGAACTATCAGTACATTTATGTCAAAGTGTTAATCAATATTGGTGTGGTGTGACAAACTATGGTGGACAAATTGTGCATTCAGCCACAGTGAAATGAAATTCTGTCAAATCAATTGATGTTTAGGGCCATTTGGGAGATGTCTGCACATTTTAATCACAAAACAGAGATGTGCAGAACAACAGTCCCTTAGGTTTGTGGTGATATCTCTCAGGAAAGGAAAAGTTTCATCAGCTCACAGGCTCAAATTTCCAGGTACCAAACAGTAACACTGCATGTGTCTGTTGGAAAATACACTTTTCCCTCATTTGGAGCTGTGGCATTGCTGTGGTTGAGTTAATCCAACACTACACCCCAGGATGAATTTCCATAGGGAAAAAGCAGATAAAGCTTTCTCTGCCACTGCTCAAAAATAAATAAATAACAACACAAAAAGCTAAAATCTGGCATCAAAGCAAACATCATTTCCTAAATTTCATTGGAAAGCAGAAAATTACTCCCATTAACATTATTTATTATTGTGAACGAGAGACAAATAAGACTTGCGGATTTAATTTCGAATTAACTATTTAAATCCCAATGTCAATATCCTGCTTTCCTATCCAGCGAGTTCTAATTTCCATTCAGATGATAGATGGCGCCATGCAAGGCCTGATTATGTCTCAGAAAAGGGACCATAGAAAGAATGTGATTCAAATGTACTTTCCTCCAAGAGTAAATAGGCAACAAATATGCTTAGATGAAAATTCAAACATAGAAAACAAAGGTATATACACTTGGGTATTACAAATAAAACACATATTTACAGTCTGGGACATTTCAGAGGCTGCTCATTTATAGCATCCAGATTAATTCAAACAAAGACCCACTGCATGAAGCAATTATGCAGCAATTCTGCAACAGGCTCTTACCAAATGAATTTGGCATCACATCAAATAAATATTACATAAAACGTGTTGTTCATTAATTTAATTAAGAGCTAAGCTGAGGTTGTTTGGGGATTCCCAAGCCTCTGTCAACATTAGTTTAACTTTTGTGTATGACATATTGAACCCTTTTAATTAGACCACAATTATCTTTCTAACTGAATTATGAAGCTGCCCAACATTCTGACTGATCTTAGCAGTTTCCCTGGTGTTTGCTGGTACAACATTAATAACATTTCAATGGATCACTGCATTCATATAGGAAGTCTATAACATTACTCAGCAAAGTTATATTGTTCACAATTAATGGATGTTCTTTAAAAAACAAAATCCCATTCAAACACACACACACTCTGACACACACACTGACGAAGAACTGTATGTAACATAGCCATTTGAAAGATTCAATTTCTTAAGATATTAGCTCCTAATCTTGCTTAATAATACTAAATGCCAAACTGTAATTTGCATTTATGTTATCATTTTCTTCACTAATACCTCCTCACCACATTTTGAGTTCCATTACATTTTGTATTTTATTTGTGAATAAATGTTAGTTGTGTTTATGAATTTTGTTGATTGATTATTCAGTAAGTTAAAAACAAATGAATTATGCTCTACCTTCAGACATAGGAAATTTCTTATTTGAATAAATTCTTTGAATGTTTACGTGAAATGTCTGAACTGGCACCACAATAATTGATAACTGATCATTCATATTCATCGGATGAGCTCTATAAGTCAGTACATTAAGTGATGTCCCCAATGCACAGATAGCCATGTTCACTACACTGACAGGATGTTTCACTGACAGGATGTTTCAAATGATGGTTTGACACTTCTGAGTGTTGATTTTTGACAATTTTTCCAGACAGAATTGTTCTAGATCCTGTGGATCTTTTTGTCTTTGTGGTCAGCCTATTTAACAAATTGAGGCGGTCCACTGAGAATATTTATTTTGTTCCACACTAGCCATTATTTTGTAAAAAATGGATAACCACTGTTCATGCTTAAACGTTCATTCTCCACCAAACTTGAGTTTTTTGGCAGAACGAATCATATTTTTGGCCAAAATGTCCTGCTGTGTTGGAGTTCATGTCTCGGATTTCTAGAAAGAAATGGAATACACCACCCACCACATTTCTACTCTTTTGTGGTTTGCCTTCAGGAGAGGCCGCTTCCTAGCAGCGATGAATATCAGATCCATGCAGCTGGTATCAAATTGTATTTTTTTGACCCTTTGTACCTTGAAATTTGTTCTGCAGATCTCCAAGCGTTGTCTTTAGACCAGGGGCGGAGGATGGCTCATTGCAGAGGGGGCGAGGACCTGTAGTGGGCCCTTATACAGCCCATCATAGGCTGTATGGAGATGCAAGACAGATCCAAGGGGAAATCGTTCTGGAAGGGTGGAACGGAGAGAAATGTGGATTAAGTGTTAAAAACTGCTGTGTCTTTTGTTTTTTGTTATCGTCTTTACTTTGGTACTCATTGCGCTGTTTTTGAATTCGGATCTTGTTAGTTGCCCTATACCCTGTAGTTGTATGAATTAGCTAGTATTGTGTCCTCAAACAGACTTCCCTCAACTGAGAACTACTGTCTCATTATGGAACTGTACACATCCTGTTCCCGTACTGTCGCTATACTTACTGTAAGTACTTTTGTACGTCGCTTTGGATAAAAGCATCTGCTAAATAAATAAATGTAAATGTAAATGTAGTTGTGCTATGTCAGCACACCTCATTGGGTGAGACCATTTTTAAACACCGCGGCTCCGTCAGCAGTGACGGCAATGGGAAATAAAACAAGACAGCCGGCGATCGCCTAGCCCTAGTTACTACTTTGGGAGTCGAATTTTTCTGTTTGTACAGTTACACAAGGATACTGGACAGCGAATAAAGCTTCTGTAACTCTATTGTGTCTGTGCTCATTCAAAATAAAATATCGCGTCGAGAAACTATAGCTAGGGGTCGGTCAAAACCATTACGCCCTCAGTCTGACTTTTTATTTTTTGCCGCAATCAAGATACACAAACAAACTTTATTCAAAATATTCAACTATACAACAAAAATGCATGTTCAGTCAGGCAGATTGGGCCCAAGGTGGGCCCCTTTGTAACTGGAAGAACCGTGGGTCCGGGGCAGCCGCACTGTCTGCCCCCCAGCTCTCACTCGGCTACAGCTTTAGACATATGATTAACTCCCAAACCAAAATTTGAGGTATTTATATATAAAATACACCTGTGTCTTCTTCCTGGCAGGGTTGCCACTGTGACTGTAACCTTAAACTTCTTAATAATTTCCTCATAATGGACACAAGCAGTGGCAAATGGTACATCTAGCTTTCCATGAAAAAGTATTTTACAGCCATCAACCAACTTCTACATGTCCATTTTTTTGCATTTTTGAGAGCTCTCTGACATGTATTATTATTAGTAGTAGTGGTAGTAGGAGTAGCAGTAGTAGTAGTATGTTTGAGGGCAAATAATGTCATTCTGTTAGCAAATAACTTTCAAAAGCATTGTATTGTTGCTCAAAATGATAGCACAAAATATATTTTGGATATAATATATTTTACCTTGGGAAGGCCTGAGGTAAAATGGATAGTTATTCATCCTGGTCTCCAGATGATGTTGATGATTTATGATTATGAATTGCATCTATGTATAGATTGTGCAGCAATGTATTGAGATGTAAAGAGTGTTGTTTGTTCGTATGTTTCATACTTGCATAATGCTCTCATATCTGATGTTTTTCTTCATTATCAGTTACTCAAAAGTAATATCAATAACGCTCCACATAAGGGAAGTGCAATTGTAGTGCTTTCAACAAATTAAATAGCAATAATAGATAGTGCACAATAGATAAAAAAAGACAGAACTGGGCATTGGTTACACAATCAATTAATATCAGCCTGGGACTCCATTCGCAGTTTTATCACCAGCCAACAGAGCACAGAAACAGTGTAATACTTTCAAGTTGTGTTACAGAGACGCCCTGAAGTTTAGGTAACAAATGAAACACATTAAGTCACTGAGAAGTGAGCAATGAAAGCGAGACAGCTCAGAGCTGGCAAGAAATCTCCTGGGAAAACCCACAAGTATTTTTCACTTCAAATGAAGTCTGAAGTCTAGGAAAGAGTTAATAACCCATTTTAAGCCTTACTTGAGCTGAATAGGAAAATCAGATAGAAGGAAGCCTTCATCTCTCTGTACCGGCTTTCCATCTTGAAGAAAAAGAAGGGAGACAGGGAATGGTATTAACACAAAACGCTCATCTGTTCTTTTAAAGGAAATCTTCAATAACTTCCATTTGGTTCTGACAAGTTTTCTCTTGTGATCTTTCTTAGCTGAATTATGCTTATTGAATAGGTTACATATTTAGTGCCCTTTTACTGTGCTTCAGTCTGTATAACTTCCCCACTTCTTTATAAATCCCTTATTTCATGTATTCATTTATTTATTTAAATTCATGTGCAGTTTGAAATACAACAGTACGTATGTCAAACTGTCTGTGCCAGACGAAAGAGAACACACAGATGTGATGCGCCTCATAGATTGAGTTTCACTCTTCGCTCAAAGTGGGTAAGTGCACCACACGAGACCAATTAATCACATGCACTGTGGCCTCACTGAATTGACAGTTTGTCAATAATAATAGTGGCCAGTAGGAGAAGTACAGCTCAGCACGGTCATACCTTCAGTATTTCCTTGAATATATCTTAATGTTGAAGCAAAAGTGGTATTATATGCAAACTAACCAATGCAGCTGAAGTGCAGTTATGTGAAATGTACAGCACCACAAAGAGCACATCAGGTATCACATGGACCAGTCAGTGTTTGTCAGTGGAATAACGAATGAACCTGACTGATGGCTGTCACAAATCAAGACAGAGTCAATATCCCATGTGTCTCATATGCATAAAAATGATGTTAAAACTGTTCCAGTGTCATGAATGTTGGCCAGCTACAGGTACCTGCCCCCTGCAATGACAATTACTTCACCTGCCTCGCTGTATGCATACAAATTAAGTGAGCGACAGTGAGTGTAGGCTTCAGTCATACGGTGTTATTTGTTCATGAAATGTCAAAACAGAATGATGGTTCCTGCATTATTCCAATTTTATTCATGACAACCTGGACAGTGTAATAAAAAGGATACATATTAGGAACATGAGAACAAACAGTTAAGTCACATAGATCTTTTCTCCTCCTCCTCCTCTTCATTTAACTCCATTTTTGGGGATTGAGTAGTTAATTTGCTGTTTTGGATCTATTTTGCACATGTTAATCTCAAAGTTTACACAGCTTCTGCAGCCAACTTCAGATGCCAATCAGTTTCGCACATTGCAGTACGTTTGAAAATTGAACATGCTATCGCCCACAGGTTTAAATGGATTATATTATGCTTCCCATTGTTCCTTAACCCTCCTATTGTCTTAAGAAATACTAACACCTATTACCTTTGGGTCACTATGACCTGGGGTCCAATTTATCTCATAACTCAACTAAACCTTTGAATACAAATGTGAAATTCTCTAGCACCCCCCAAAGGTCCCATGTACTGCAAAAATGTTCTGGATATAGGTAAAATTGTCATAAAATTCCCCAAAATACAACTCTTAGCCTTTTAAGATGTAATAGATTCTGATATTTAATATAAATTAAGTCAATAGGGCCCCCTTTTGAAGTAGCCGACTATATTTTTTTTACATGCAGTCCCTCTTATTATACAATGTGTTGACAGTGTGTAGAAAAGTCATGAGGTGTTATCTCAAACACATGACTGGCAAAAGTTGTAAGCATGTGTTTGCATGTCACTGTCAGTACTCCGGACCCCTAGCTGTTGTTTTGGTGTTCTCCCTGTCTATCAATGTGGTCCATGTGCCTTTGTTTACTGTTTTCCTTGTGTTCCAGCCCTGCCCCGCTCTCTGCCCTGTCCCCGCCCACCTGATTACCTGATCTCCTCCACCTGCCTGCCCACCTGCTGTCTTGTTGCCAGTTCATTGCAGTATTGCTTTGGTGTTTGGGCACATCTTTTTCTTGCCTGAATCACCAGTAGTGCTGTTGTTACATTATGTGGAATGCGCTCCCTCTCTGCCATGACAGGTGCCACAAGATCTTTCCCTAAATGTTCAAGGAAAAGTCTACGCTTGTGCAAGGTCAGCTTCTGCGCTGCTAATAGTTGAGCATGTATAAAATGGCAAGTCAATCATTAGAGGTCAGGGGGCATCAGTGGTTTTGATACAGTATGGAAAAACATGGAAATTGTGTACTGCTACCAACCTAGCATGCTAAACTAGCATGCATGCTAATATCTTTGAAATGGGCCTAGTACCAGGTATTTATGAGTATGAGGAAATACTTGATGAGTCTGTGGCACTCTGAGTTAGACAGAGCTGCTCATACAGATCAAAAGTTATCTCGGGTCATATTGACCCTAAGACAATAGGTGTTACATTTTTTGTGGCAGCTACACTGAAAATGATTTTTTTTTTTATTAAATTTTTAAAAATTTCCATTTTTGGGGTCATTTTAGGAAGGTACATAGGAGGCCATGTATTTAGATTAATGTTTTATATCACTTTCTTAGGTTTGAATATAATTTTGGGTCATTATGACCCCAGGACAACAGGAGCGTTAATTGAAATAATCAATGCAGCATTCACACACATACAAACACAAAATATTTATGAAAAGTTTATCATAATTATGAAAGTATTTCAGCTGGCTAGTTACAGTTTACTTATCTATTAACAGTTATTGTCAGCTTACTAGCAAAGAGATAATAAATGCCAGTGTCACTTCCAGTAGATATAGGTTGTGTTATTTACCATTAGCATAATAATAATATTTTTCCTGTTTCTTGGCAAGGAAGCTGCTAGTCTGTAGCCCCTTTCAGACATGCACTGCAACCCTGAACTTATCCAGACATTACCCGGAGGAGCTGTATGTGAGAACGCAAATGTCCAAATCAGTTGGACCGGACATTAAACGGACTTTACCCTGCCAGCTCCCTAGTACAAAGTCTATGTAATGTCTGGCGGGGGGTTGTGGATAGTAAACAAATAAATAAATAAATAATTGTATGTAGTGTGTGGATTGTGTGTGTAGATGTGTTTCATAGACGATCTGGCAACTTGGGTAAAGTCAGACAAATATACAAAACTTATGGATCTGTGTATTACAATTATTCATAATAAAGTTTGCCATGCAAATTACAGGAGTTTCCCAGGAGAAACAACAAAGCGGGAGGGCGCTGGGACATGGCCTTGAAATAAAGGAGAAACCCCAGAAAAACGGTTGTTTTTCCGGTGTTTCTCCTGTATTGTCAGTCTTGTCACTGAATCATTGGATGAAGAATGTGTTTTATTTTATGAAAACCTGCGCACGTCTTTTGACCACAACTTTTGAACTATTGCAATGAAAAGCCAATACATTATTTTGTGTTTATTTTTCATACCAAGATGGATGTAATGTCAGCCCTATGTTGGAGACAATGCAGAAATTTGCTGTAATTTCAACGCTTTCTCGCACAGAGAAACAACCAGTATCATCGGAAAGGGTTAGTTCTGCTGTTTATTTTGATGTGTGGTATGTTGTGAAGCGACAGAGACTTCAGACTTATTCAGCCGAGAAGCAGGAGTGTCAAAATGTGTGAAGAAATTAGTAAAGATATTACTTTGCAGAAGTTTGATCTGTCTTCAAAATGTGATTATGTTGGTATGTACAAATATATGACTAGCATCATTACAAAGCTCCGGTTCCGCTCTTTCTTGTGATATATGTTCCATATCTATGCAATGACGAGTTCATGAGTAATTCAAAAAAGAGTAATGGGTGTGGAGATGGACGCAGAGCTGTATGCAGATCGTAACTATGATTAAATTTGATGTAAATTCACAATGATTTTTCTTGCCAACACTTTGTCACATAGACAAGCAACTAGCATCGTTAGCGATGAATACTTTGTGAACAATCCAACCGAGAAGAAGAGATGTGAATTTGGACACAGGCTGCGTCTGTCGGGCTTTAAGGGTTAAAAGACATTTTTAGTGACAATTACAAGTGATAAATAATTTTTCCAGAGACCCCCCAAAATTTTGCTGTTGAGGCTTTCAGAGGGTCTCAAGTGTCAATCAAGGGGTCTTGGACCCCCCATATTTTGCACCCTGTGAAGACCCCAACGAAAATGTCTAACTGGAGAGACAACAAGATTCAGGAACTTCTTCAGCTGACGCCGAAATCGTCAGGCAAGTTCAAGAAACGGCAAGAGACTCGGTTGTTTATGACCAAATTACAAACCGATGTGCTGTAAACAAAACACAGTGATTTCTGCAGCGTACTTTTTGCGTCATGTCCTGCCTCCTGCACACTCTACCCAGGCGCCACCCCTCGCCTAAACCAAACGGAGTATTTCCAGTAGGTGAGAATGCGTCTGACACAGACAATCTCCTGTCGTGTGCTACATGTGTGAAAGGGCAACTCCAGACAATGTCCGGACCTGATTCTCTGGGCATTGTCCGGAGTTCATATGAGAAAATGGCTTATTTCTCTTGACAACAATCTACAGTTTAAGTCAAACTATAATATCTTCATTGTCTGTCTGGTGGTCTCTTGGGCTCAGTAGTGTGGCACTGTTCTGTGTAAAACCTTTGTGAATCTGAGCGCTTTTCTACAACATGAAAACATTTTCCTTTGTTCCATCTTCCCATATTCATATGTACACACACACACACACACACACACACACACACACACACACACACACATATACTGTTTTACAGCAACCCCTAGTGGAAGAGGTACGACTGACTTCCCCGTTCACCGTCCCAACATTGTGTGTGTCTCCAGAGTACTTTGGTCCCCTCCTTAATGCCAGGGATCACTCCTTTTGATGGGGATTAATATCTAAACCCAGCTATTGGGCAAAATTGAGACATGACTTATTCATTCAAAAGCTATTAATAGATAAAAGATAGGAAGGCCCAGAATGTTTGGATTACTTTCTATCATGTCCTGGTGAGCATAGCAAGGCCTTTTGTGAGCTCAATATGGGGTGAAAAAGTCAGAAACATTTTTAAATAACTTTTTTTTTTTTTTCAAGTGTGAGAGAAATGTGCCAGATAGTAAGAGGGGCGAACCAGTTAATTTCACATTTCCTGGTTCATACAGCAGCATGTGAGTTACATAAAAAAGGAGTCTAACATTTGTACAATTTGTGTTGCTGTTGAATGTTTAAACAGAACTGGCATGTCCAGAGAGATGCCACAGCCCCCCAAACTCAAAATACATCAGTTAATATTTCTCTTTTATTTTAGGAAGGAGGGCATGAAGATATTTATAATGTGTACTAATCAGGTCAATGTTTTGGATTCTGTGAGACAGATTTAATGCATGCAGCTTGTTACTGGGCACGGGGCAGGAATTGTTATAAACATTTTCTTTAACAAACATGGAGTAGTTCAGTGAATTGTATTACATTTTAAAACATGCATTTACTTACTATACTTGCACCAGACCCCTTATCCCCAGTCTGAATGATTCCAGTTGCATACTGTACTGAATGGTGTCCATTTTGATTTTATTGTGCAATAAATAAATAAATAAATAAATAAATAAAATATGTCACAGCTGCTTTGCACCAGGTAGTCACCACCATTAGAGAGAGCCCAGATGAAAATGGTCTTAAAATAGTCTAGAAGATATTGCACTGACAGAAGCATAACGCAAAACATTCGCTACCCAGTGCAGTTACCATGCTGTTATATTCTCATGTAACTCTCAGCTTGTGCCAGAGGCTTCATAGTATGGCTTCATACAGGTCCAAGTTTTTTAAAGGTAGAAGAAGACATGTACTGGATGAAATGACATGTGTTTTTTTGTACCTGGGACCAAATAAAGATGAACTGTACACAGTTTTGCATGAATTGTATTAGACATTTACAGAGGTCACTGTTGACTCAGAAGGTTATCAAGGTATTTCTACATTCACAGGGGACAAGAGTCTTAGCATGAAGACAATGCATCTTAAGGTTCAGTGCATGTCTAGGATTAAGAGACCTAGTCAAGTTGATAGCTGTCAGCAATTTAAGACTACTATTCAAACAAATTATGTTAAATAATGTGTGGTCCACAAACAGGCAATATGACATTTTGAACCAAGATGTGCAACAGAAAGCATTTCGTATTTCAATGACATGTGAATTTGACCTAAATGCAAACTGACTGGCAAACACATTCCTCTGGCCTGTGACCCTCAGAGAAGCCAGACACAATCCACTGTGGTGGAAAGCACCCTCATGGAATTATCACAGGTTACCCTCCGGGGCCGGTCAGCATCTGTTTGTGTGCCTGTACATGACTGATCCTTACCAAAAAAAAAAAAAAAAACTCATTCAGGAACTCAGCGACCAAATCTTCAGAGGATGTCAGCAGACAAGGAGACACTGTGCCCTGCACAGTCAACACAAAGCCACTTGTCAGAGATACCATAAAGCAAAATGTATCCCGCTACGAGGGTAGTCCTTGCTCCCTAATTAAACCAAAGAGGAACCTGACTCCCGGTGATAGAAAGTGGAGTAACAATTTCCCCCACTCTCAGCTAACAGAGGGTACAGACATAAATGTAAAATTCTGTAAGAGCTCCAGAGAAATATAACACATAGGTGATCCCAGATTCCCCAATTCAGTCACACATGGATTTGCCCTGTGTTTGCAACCCCCCACCCCAAACACTGTCTTGCATGGGAATGCATGGATGGAATGAGGAGTGATTGCGAAACACGGAAAAGGGAGATTCCAGGAAAAGGACATGAACCTCAGCTACGTTCAAATGTCAGATTCAGATTTCATTGTTAGTGTCTACGCGTAAGGACCTTTTTTCCAATTTTCAGTCAACAGCTAAACCCTGTAAAACAATGCAGTTTAGTGCTGCAGAACAATCACCAGTATGTCACATCATTCATCAAAAAACAGTAAAGTGTCGAAGTCGCTTCAGTGACATTGATGCCAGAGAAGGTCAGAGCGACGTCCTGGCCGATTCCTGGAAAGGCGTGGAGCTTGGCTGCCCATTCTCGATAAGCTCTGAGATCAACTCCCTGAGGCAGCGCTTTCTATCTGTTTCACCGTCTGCATGCCAACCCCATTTCACAGCCCGCTCCAGATCTGCAGGAAAGTCTTGACTGTCCCTTGTCACCTTGCTCTGAGATGAATGAGATCACCCATCTCCTCTATCACTCTTATCACTACACCCAATAATGCCTTGTTCACGGCTATAATTTTCAGCTGCCTCCTGGCTATCTCTCCTTTTGCCCCCTTCAGCTTTTATAATGCCCAAGTTATAAAACCGTGACAAACGGATGGCTGTTGGCACTTCTGCCCAGTCTAAAGTGAACCGACCTCTGAATTTTAACTACTTTAAGCTTCAAGTGTGTGATGTAATCACAGGCGGTTCACATAATTTTAACCAGTATCTTAGCTTTACATAGATTATTTCAGATATCATTTAATATAGTGATGTATAAACTGCATTGTGTGGAGCAGATAGAGAAAAGGCTTAGCATTAGAAGACAGAATAAATAACTCCTAGTTCACTCAGTAATGATAATTTTCCATCACAATGAACATATACTTAGCCATCAGTCTATTTGAAGTCCTCTGTTAATCACATGGAGTGTTTCCTCCCGAAGTACTATACTCACAATTACAAACAAATGTGCAAAATTGGTAATGTGAAAATGGAGAGTAAATATAATGGAGACCTTTTATAAGTGTACATTAAAAAAGTTGCATGGCTATATAAATTGATACAGGGTGTATAACAAGCAAGTTCTTTATTTAGTGTGCATGAGTAAATGAACTGTCCACCTAAAAATAACTTTAAACACAGCAGCCCCTTATCTTCAAACATAATACAAAAGCAACCATAATTGAACTTTCCTGCCAGTGAGGCCCTGCTGATTTCTAAATTAGGCAGGGTGTGATGACAAAGACCCCCTAGTTTACAGACTAAAGTGTTTCAGTTGTCGGATGAAGAAAGTGCTGCTGGAAGCGGTGTTAGGTCCTACGGGCAGGGTATTTTGACCCAATTGGTATACAATGTATTATTTTTGGAATCATACCTGTAAGAATTTTTTTTTTAATGGATAGAATAATCATGGTTATGGTGGCCATCTGGGCCAAAGAATATATGACACAGGCCATCAGGTGGCACCTGACAGGAGTCCTGGTGATCAAATCAAAATCTTGAGGACAGAAGTCACTTTGAGGTCAATCTTTCTTCAGTTAGAAACTGTGTTATTTGCATTTATCTCAAATAGCACAGTTCTGCTTTAGGACTTAGGAGAGCCCCTGTGACATCCCTTAGCACCAGTCATCACTTTTTATGAATCAAATGTAATCTCATTTATGCTGGAGCAGACACAAATTCCTCGCAATTATCAGAGAAGATGACATGCTACTAATTGAGGTTTAATTGTCAATTAAATAAATGCTGGAGGACTATTGTCTTGTTTTGAGCCATTCCAATATCAGCGCTTGCATAACTGTGCAATGCAAACAGCCGATGATCCGTTTTCATAAATAGTGCTGTTATCACAGTGCACTCAGAAAAAAGCAATTAGGGGGAACATTGTCTCATGAAGATATGAAATTTAGTCAAGACTGCGCAATTGAACAGACAATCAGAAGAGAGTCAGAGTCATGTTTATTGTCTTACTCTAGATGCATTACTCATAAAGTCTACAAATAGCTAATTTGATCAGGTTGCGTTACTGCAACATCTAAACCAATTGAATGGCTCCAGAGCCACCCATTGATCCAAGCCATTAATGGACTAGTCAATTATTGCAGAGTGAATTTATACAGTTGGAGAAATAGCAACAGACTGTGCTGGTCATGTGTGCAGTACAGGCAGGACAATCCCTGTCGTACAGGTTGACAACTTACAACCATTAAGTAAACCAAAGTATACTGTATGTGGAGTGTAGCAGAAATGATTGCAATATTCTGGCCCCTTATAAAAGATAATGCAATGAGGATATCATTTAAAATAATCGATTCAGCTTGAAGTACAGTGGTCTCTTGTCACACACCATGTTGTCTGCTCATCTGGATCCCACCCTGTCACAGTGTGTTCTCTCTGAATGTTGCTGCTGCCATCCACTGTACATGATTGATGGAACTAATTTTGTCAATTAAGTCATAATGCACTATTGATTAACATCTGATTTTTTGTAACTGTTTGTGTTCTCGGCTGTCAAGGATTAATTTTAATTAGGGCTCTATTTCCAGTGGCGTTCCCATCTCTTTCAGCATTCACTAATCACATGCACTGGGTGTGACCTCACTTAAATGGTAAAACAGGGTAATCGTCACCATTTTTTTTTTTTAATTCAACATAATTGTGGTATGAGCTAAAACAAAATCAACACATTTAGCAGATAAAGCCATAAAAATTACTTTGAATGTTCCCATGACATTTAATGTAGATGGACTTCCTTTTTTTGGACTAAATGTATTTCACTGCCCACAATCTGAGTACATCAAAGAACCAAATTAATAGCCATAGCCTCTGCATTGATGGCATCAAACTCCCCTTACTTCCAACAGTTACAAACGAGTGATCATTACTGATGTAACAAATCAGACCATAACTGTGTTTGGATCTTTTATCCGTCTTTGTGATTAAAAGAAATTAATTTTCGTTTTCCTGGTGCATCTGAACCTTAGCTGTTTTTTCTGTTTCTTTTCTTCTATCACTTCACTGCTGTTGAAGTGCAGTCATATGGATGGAACTTCCAAATTCAGGTGATATGTTCTGTGAAACCCAGACATACAGTGCAGTTCATTTGGTGATCATCCTAATTGGTCAAAAGCAGGTAAGCACAGTCTCCAAACCCCTGTAATTGCGTGGCCAACCCCATATAGGAAGAGCCATAATGAGAATAATGAGCCTTGCCTGTCAGAAGAGAAGAAACTGCCGTGGCAGAAAACCTTGAGTGCACAAGTCCACAAAGTGCAAGCCATTGCTCTGAGACAATGTCAGCAGGAAAAGAACAGCATTAAGATATGTAGGGAAATGTTTTGGCATTAATTTGATTTACTTTTAAGACCAGCTTTCATCTGGCGCTACAGTAGCTTCCCTAATGATATGAAGGCCTTTTCATCAGGAAGCTCTCTTGGGCACTCCTGCCCAGCCTTGTAGTAGTTATTTGCAATAAAGCACAATAAATGGCGCCACTGGTGAATATTTTCCTGTCTGCTGCGGAATAAATGTCACTCATTTCTACTGTGCATTACTGGCCAATGTTAAGTACACCTCTGCTTTCCATTTTAGAAGTAATTGAGCCATCATCTGTAGCATTAGTTGGCTACGGTGATTTTAGTGGCAAATTACGGCAATGTATATTCTTAGGGATGGCAGCAATGGAAATGTTTCACTCCAATGTCACTCATGCAGCCCCTCATCTCTCCTTATATTTTATCACTGCACAAGATCACTTAAATAAAAATCTCAGTCTCATCCATAGCTCTCTGTTCCAGAGTCAGAACAAAAGTATTGTGCAAACAATCACAATGCATATTGCATGTTAATTTAATGAACATGTTTCCATACAGTGACACAATGCAATAGAGAAGGATTGGATTTTCATTAAAACAAAATGAAAGTGGGATCCCAAGCTTGACCGCTGGTTCAGAGGTTCAGAAGCCGCCAGATTTCTGAAGAAGGATTAATGTTCCGCAACAAGTGCTGGAGGCTTTGCTCAAGCCCAGGAGCCCATGACAAATGAGAAGAAGTCTGCGATGTCTATTACCCAGACATAAGCCCTGGTCTATCAGGGACACGGTGAAGCTGAGGCTCGGAATTGCTGGGGTGCAGCAGTAAGTGAGAGTTTCCGAAAGGTGTCTGATGTCTCATGGGGATTTGGAGCTGGCCAGTTCTTTTGAAATACTGTTTCATGCAAGCACAGGAGATCACAGGTTGAGCAGATTTGGCTGGGGATGACACCTGCGAAGGACTGCTGGAGAGGTTGTGAATTGCATTGTGTGTCACAGAGTTTAAAAAAAGAGCAGCATATGTGTTTGTTAGATACATCCATACATGTCAAATGAATAAAAAAATGAACATCCAAATACAGTCATACAGTGCTGACTGGGTTCTCATCCACTGGGGATGTTCAATGGCTCTTGAAATCATACCCGCACAGGCCTGTGTAACTGCCTGGCAGACATAAGTACAACTTGCTCTGTAATACATAACAGTGATTCTACTAGAAATAGACATGAAAACACATTGAATTCAGGACATTTGTGCCATTAAATTTAGATTCCATTGACACTAGGTGATGCTGTGCAAAAGCAGTGTGGAAAGAGCTTGTTCCCCCCTCCGTCCACACCTTCATTTAGGCCTGCCCCTCATACTGAGGAGCACACCTGTTGTGAACAAAAGATCCCAGAACCTGCATTTTAAATGGATACCTGTGCTGGCAGTTCCATGCAAGCAGCACCTGGGGAAAGGTGTGCATTTGGTTGGAGGGTGTCCAGTTAATGAGCTCTCGAAACCTGACCCACACAGCTCACCATCAGGCTTGCGTCCGTCCTTCAGAAGCAGATGCTTGACGGAGCACGGGAGCAGATCTCACTACAGGACCCTGGACTCCCACACTGCAGGGGAAGCGCTCGGCAGCCTGCTTCTGTCATTCTCTATCATCCCGTCCACTGGGGAGTAGGCAAAAAGCTCTGGGCTCAGCGCTGACAGTCCAGCAGGAGTCTACTTGCCAGCCATGTTACCTGGAACATTAGAGGCAGAGATGGGTATTTGTTGGTTCACAATGTATCAGCATTTTCAGCACTTTACTGTATTTGTCTCTGACAAATAAACCCACAGATAAATAATTCATAAAGCCCTAGTTGGACTCATAAAGCCCCATAGGCAATTTTCTTTTTGGATCAATGAAGTATTATCTATCTATCTATCTGTCTATCTATCTATTCACTAGTGATATGTAGTGATACAATGTATACTGTTCCCCAATAACTATACTGTAGACAACAAAATCAAATCAGTTTTATTTTTGTTTTGTCTTAATCATAATTATGATATGATATAATTATGACAAGTCATTTTTTACAGTTGCCCTTTATTACATACTTGATCATTTATATTAATTTATATTGAATTAAGGCCTGGTTTCAATGTATTTTAAATATTCATGGTCATTACATCTAACCAAAGACTTGTACCTATTGCATACAGTATGTACAGTACTGTTCTACTTAGGCTACATGTTTAAACATTTAGAACAAATAAATGAAAGTAAATTACACAAGCAAAGCAATGATCATTCCGAACACGGTTCAATAACAGCTTCATTGGCTTTATTGATTTGACCTGCCATGTGACCTGTATACTCATAATTTGTGATCACTCCATTGTGCATTATAAGAAAACATTTTATGTGGTTACATATCCAATACATATTCAATTATATCCTATTAAGTTTCATGTGTGTCTGGAAAGCATCGTGGCATGCCTTGAAAAAGAATCAGCATGAATTTCTATTATGGTAATAGCAAGTGTTCAACACTACTTAATTAAATGGTCAATTACAAATGTTCACGGTAACGCTGCTCCTTCACATTATTCTTATTTTTACTTTTGGTGCATTATTGAAAAGCAATTTTCTGTACTTGTCTCCAGTCCGTGCCAATTATCATTCAAAAAATGCAAAGCATAATTTTGTTTTAACAACATTCATGATAGCAACAAACCAGATGACATTGCTTGCACTACCAAGAAAAAAAAATCTGTAGAGAACTGCAGTTTAAAAAAAAATCTGTATTTTTGTGAAATGAAAAATCATGCATGACATACATAACATAGATCTGCTTGCTCATATTTTCTTTCTTATGCTGACTTACTGTAAGATACAGAATTAAAAGAAACTTCTGGCAAAGCCTTTTAGAGCCTTTAGGAGGGTTAAAGCGACCCTTGACCCTTCAGCAAACATTCTGTGTAAGAATACTAAATCAATGTAATAGAGCAAAATATGTACTCCACTGGATATGATTTGAGCGGTGAAGTCCTCAGAAACACATGCCCAAATGTCAACATTAAATTAGGAAAATGCATGCCATCTTCATTGATACACATGAAAAAAGTGTACACTAAGGTTGTGCAGGTTTGGTCATGGGTTAGACCACTGGATGATTAAGTGTCAAGTGTAGCTACTTATAATAAGACAAATTACTGTTTTATGAATGTTTGCATTAGTGTGCAGGACTGAGCTGCATAAATTCCTTGTATTATTTAAAGACCCCAGCCAGTAGCATATAAATTGCTTTACAAGTGGTGTGAGTAAAGCATGATGGAATAAAAAGATCCAAGTGACCTCAAAGCTATGCAGATGGCCTTGGACAATCATAGACGGATGAATACCCCTCCGCAGGTGAGAAAATACCAAATTTGGCTCCTGATTGGCTGCTGAATAGACAATATTGTGTCTTGGGTGCACAAACCCTAAAGAAGCCCCTTTGTGTGTGTCCTTTTGGTTCCCCCCCCCGTAACCAAGATGTTAACTCAAATATCAAAGGAATGAATTAGAGCACAGCCTATGGTAGAATGAGACATGCTCAATTCATTTATCAAAACTGGGTTAGACCTTTCTATATTCCTACATCCAGTCTTACTCCTGCCTGCACACCAGCCTCAGTCTATGACCAGCCCCCCTACAGCCATACCCCTTTTCTCCTTAAGACATAGATCTTGGAGGGGCACACAATTATGTGAAGCCCTGGAAAGAGTTAAGGGTCTCCCATGACTCATATTTCATCTAAAGGCCTTAGTGGGGTCCCATTACTTCTGACAGAGAGAAAGAAAAACACTGAACTGCTGAGCAAACACCCACTTGGTAATCTGCATACATTAAAGGAATGAAAAGAAAAAAAATATATAACAATATTTGATGTCGCAATAAACCTTTCAACAGTACCATAAATATGGCCATCAATTGCCAAACAAGCTAGTATCAGATCACACAATTTAAGCTCAAAAAGCAAAAACATAAACACACACACACACACACACACGCGCACGTTAGGGCATCTACATTGTATTTATCTAATTATCCACAGGAACTGTCCCAGGGAAAACTGTCACTGCCTTGTTGGAACTGACATATAATGTAGCAAGTGTCACTACCATACCAAGGCAGATGACACCAAATTGTCCACAGGAACTGTCCTAGAACAAAGGGGTCATCAACACATCATGCCTGTAGTCCACTGCTTCTGTCTAACCCCAGTCAACAACTGTTGAGGTGTGGCCTAAACACATCTAGGTATTTCTGTGAGTGCTCATCTGAGACTAGGCAGTCTTAGTTCAGACACGGTTTGCATGCGAAACTTTGGCTCCTGGGGGATAAACCTCATCTCTGCAAGACCAGTCTCATCTCATTCATCACACTGCCTATTCCACAAAGTAGAACCTAACACACACACACACACACACACACACACCTAAATTACAACCATACTTGGAATACCCCCTTTGTTTTTTACTGAAATAAATGTAAAAGAACGGTCTGACACATTGACCACATTAAACATCAATTTACTTCACATTATCACAAACCCTCAACACCAAACATCAGAATGCTGTGTGTTGCCGCCTAGTCAGCTAATCAAATCATAATGTGAGCAGGCTCACAGGGCTCTGGAACAAACACAGCCCCTCCCTCAATGAGACCACTGCTGGCTTTTATACCTTGCTGGAGCCACGCCCAGGTAAAACCATCCTTACCCTGAAATAAAGTATTTAACGGCTTTAATACAGCAAACTACTTCCCTTTTATTGGCTTGCCTATTCTAATAGTCATACATATTAGCAGTTACTATGAATACAATAAGCAAGCACCATATCCTATCACCTGCAATACAAAATGCATATTTTTGCCAGGAAAACACATTCCCCCCCTATATTTTCAGTGCGTACGCTCTCTGTGGTAAGAGGTAAGAAGCCAGTTCCTCCTTGGCTATGAGCTGTAATGCCCGAAAAGCTGAAATGGGGAAACCTAGGTTACATGGGGAAAACAAGGTTACAGATTATAGTTAATGGTTGCGTTCTCACCGACAAGTTTGTATAATTTGCAGTGGCTGATTAAAAAGCAGTTCCGCGATTCGCAGCTGAATCATGCACTCATTGACTCTGAATTGGAAACAACTCGTAACATTTTACAGCACGACATGATACCGTAAACGGTAAAGGGTGTGTTGGAGAAGCAGGTTTATTTTACTTTATTGTGAATCCTGTACATCTGCCAAAGGCAATTATTTGTCCCAATTTGCCGCTGCCATCGGAATATATCATAGCTGCTAGAACTACCGCAGTTGTAAAGTGCCAGGACGGGATGATGGGGTACGGCCACGGACCCATCATCACAGATGTTTTTACATAATAATAATATGTAAATACATAATATATAATAAAAAATCCATGAGTATTCATTGGTAACATCAATTGCATTTCTTAAAGGCATAACTGTTTGAAAATTTTATGCAAAGGGTCCTTGACCTCTACCACTTGAGTGACAGTTATTATAAAAACAGAAAAAACATAGTGCCTACTGTGTCACCCACTCTCTAGTGAGAGTGGGTAGCATTTGAGGGCATGAAGACAATCCACGGCATGCGTTAAAACCTACAAGGAAGTCACTTAGGGAAGACAAAATCAATGTTCTGTTCTGACCTTGTAATCTAAAGTTTTCAAATTTATGATTCAAACTCAAGAATGCTGCTCACAGGGGAGAAGTAAAACATATGAAGAAGAGCTAGAGAAAATCTATCAGGAGGAGTATTCAAAAATCCCTCCTGAGAAATGCCAGAACCTCATAAGACTACAATAAGCATCTGTTCTGTATCATCAAAGTCAAACAAGGCTGCACTCATTGTCTTATTATCACCTTAAAATTGATTGCAGAGGTCTGAATTAATTTGATCATTGAATTTTGTGATGTGCAATTTTGTTCCATGCAGCTTTGTGGAATTTATATTGTTCACATTTCCACCATGCCTTCTTATACAATACTCTGGAAAAAATGTGAATGATTGAAATCATGAATTCATTTGGAGGTCAAAGTTGGGTGTGCGCATGTGTGTGTGTATGTGTGTACATATTTATATTTTAGCTGTATGCTCAAGAAATTTAGATTTCAGCTCAGAAGATGAACACGAGACAAAAGAAGAAACTATCCCCTTTTACCTATGGGTAATGGGCTTCTAATCACACAAGTGTTTCATATTGCATCATTTTGACACACATAAAAGAGCTGTGAGGGTTCTAGGCTTGGTCATTGTGTTTTGAAAGTGCTTTTAGAGTCTTCCACTTGACCAAGCCAACAAAAACTAAAAGAAAAAAAGACTGGATAACTGTCTATGACAGAAAGCCATTTTGAAGATGAGAGGAAAAAATAACTTCAGAAAAATAGTTAAGACTCTTAGGATTGAAGGATCAACAATCTGGAATGTCCTTAAGAAAAATTAATTGTAAAAACAATAGAACATGCACATCTCATGATGTCTTTCAACAGATGCTGCCCAGAGGAAAATGTAATAAAAATAGAGTTTGCACACCTTTGCAGAAATGCTACCATATATTTACTATTTAACCTTACATATCCATATTAACATTTCGTCCCATGTAGGTTTTCATCCGGATATATGAGAAACTATATATATATATATATATATATATATATATATATATATATATATATATATATATATATATATATATATATATATATATATGTATATATATATATATATATATATATATATATATATATATATATATATATATATATATATAGATATATATATAGATATATATATATATATATATATATATATATATATATATGTAGTCTGGGCAACCAATAACATACACTGCTTCTCTGACATCACACTGAAAAAATGACACAATTGTGAAAATAGACGGTGGTAGTATATAATCATACATATAATATACATATAAAAATATACATTTTATATGTATTAATAAACTGTGTATACAAACATTTACCCTATTCCATGCCTTTTCCTTTATTTGTTTCATATGTGCCAGGGTTTGATTTTGGCTGTTGCAATATGAATGCAGCTGGCTTATCCTTTGTTTCTTTATTGGCACAGCTTTAAATCTAATGTTTAAGCTGCAATAAAACTCAGGGAGAACAAATGTTCTGCATATGAAACACTTCTTACACCACTGTGGTTTCAGATTTCCCTGAGGATATGAGGATAAAGAGCCAAGTCAGATTTCTCCAAATTAAATTACATGCGTCTAAACTGCAAGGAAATCTTCAGCTGCTTTCAAGTGACACACCTTGAATAGATTGGAGTCATTTCAGAAGTAGAAATGCCATATCTCAAGTCCTTTAACACATTTCATTCAAAAACCTTGAAGGCAATCCTTACCCCCTAATCATGTAAACTGACTCTAGACCTGTTTGAAAGTGACATGTTTTCACACCGCATCATTTATGTACACTTCCCCTTCATTAACATGATTTCTGCAGAGGTCACCCACAGGTCAAAACCACCCCAGAGAAGAGAGAGATGAAATGACCTCTCTCTTCAATCATCTCTCTCAAACTGGCTCTTTCAAGATTTTTTCACCCTGACTGATCCCCTCTGCCACATGAGCAAAGTGAAACAGCACCCAGATTTCTACAGACGGGGAACGATGCCTGTTCCGTCATCCCTTGAAGGAGGATGTAGTCCTTTGTCGGAATCTGCTGTCAGCTGCCATAATTGCGGGCGAACAGCGAAGCCTTTGAAAGACAAGGTGTGACTGGCACATAATAAAGGTCCTATGCTGCTTCTTTTTCATCCCTCCTCTGTTTCTCATTTTTTTCAATTTTTGAAATAAAATTGCAGATGGATCTCTGCTTACTGAAGGGCAATTCAAACTCTATTCTCTCTCTAATGACAGTTGAGGAGAGCCAGGAGTATTTGTGCTATTTCCAGAGAGGAGGGAGGCCGCTTACATTTCCCACTAGGGAGAATGTCTGCAGAGTGGAGAAAGGTATTGCTGCAGTTTATCTGTGGTCCTCTTATTTCCTCTTACTCAAGCCTTTAACCACTTTACTCCTCTTAAAGCCGCAAGACCAAAAAAAAAAATAAATTCTGTCCACAGACATTCTTCAAGGAAAATAGTAACTGTTCACTTATTCTATTCCACTAATGAGTGTTATATACAACCTGCTATGACTGACAGGGTCTGTGATAGTTTTATTTCAAATTTTACCTTTCCTCCCCCTTTTATGCAGCTGTAAATCCTTTTGAGAGGCAAGGACAGGGTAGGGAGATGGCAGTGGATGATTGTTATTTCTAGATGTTTTTGATGTTACATTTAACAAATGAATTGAGGCAATACAGAAATTAGCAATTGAATTGATTGACAAGTTGACTGACTATACACAATAAAAAGTTATTCTGGGAACTATTCTGGCTGTTCTTTCTATGTACATGGTACAGATACTTGCAACAAAGCAAGAAATGCAAATGCACATGCACAGCAAATGAATTCACAATGTCACAATGATTATGATTGTGATTGCATGGACCAAGCAAGCAAGTAACTAATAAAAACTGCATCCTTCTTCATTTTTTTTCTCTCAGCAGCCGGTGGTTATCACAGCATTGCTAATAATGTTAGCAGCTCACAACACACAACTCAAAGGAAGGTGTATTAATTGGTGAAAGTGTATTTTTTTTACTAAATGAGAAACCTTTGTGCATCAGCATTGCTGACCAAAAATCTCTGGGGGGGTAAAGAGAAAGAACTGCAACAGACAAAGAATACCTAGGCATCATCAATTCTATTTCAGAAGAGAAAATTTTGAGTCTTAAGTTAATGGAGGCTTATCAAAATGAAAGTAGAGAAGCGAAAAGTGATAGCCCACAGAAGGGTTTCTGAGAGGGGCCCGGCAGCAGGTCAGAAGATGAAATCACCATGGGCGATAAGCATGCACAGAGAACGAGCCCCCCATTAGAACGCCCAGGGGAAGAGTATAGAAGCAGCAGAGTGTAAACAGCTCCTAGACCCAATTCTCTGCGGAGGCCTGGCAAGAGGAGGAGAAGACACTGATAAACATCTCAAACTCCTCACCCTCAGAGACCTGCGGATCGCCGCAGAGGCGCACTCATTTTATGATTCTGGACTGGAGGTCACGGGGTGTTCCTCGTCTGATTCATGCAGCAACTTTATTTCAGCTTTCATAGGAGGCTGGAACGGAAGCCAAGGTTTCGCAGTGGCCCTTGTGGATGAGAGGCGGACTTTTCCCAGCCTGAACACTTGGAGGATCAGTGCTGTTAAACAGTGTCTATTCAGGAAAAACACCAGACTAAAGCAAGTTTCTGGGCACCCCTTCCACGTATGTATCATTTGTCAGCAGTCTTGGGAATGTTCTGTATGTCGTTTTCCAGCCACTGATTGTGTCACTCCATTTTGTCCAGACAGGTATACAGTGAGAAAAGAAGCAAGAAATCTTTTTTGACTACAGCCCTCTCACACTTCTTGGCATGCTGCTCTCAACAATGTACCAATTTCAGGCCCCAAAATGCAGTCTCCTTGCTCTTCATACACACAAAATTGTATCCCTCTCTGTGGATTTTGCATCTTCAGCAATGTCTGAAGTACTGCCTAAAAAACAAAAGTGCACTGCTAGCTGAACTAGGACAATTACACCCGCAGCAAACTGCACAACTTGCTCAGCAGTAAGAACATGTTTGGCAGCCTTGTCAGTGTAGAACCAACAGACTCCTGCTTAGAAATTATTACCTGGAAAATAAATATCCTATGACAGATGAAGAGTAGCAACTCATAAAATTAGTGACAACCTTGACATCTACTGAAGAGTATTACTAAGCAATTTTGAAATTTTGTGATAAAAATCATTCTTTCAGTGAGATATGTAGTGCAAAGGATCATTGCCATTACTCACTTGCTAATCTAAAACTGCAGCCTGTCTCATTAACCTGTCTATGATCAGTGCTTAGAGAGACTGGACCCTGTTCAACTGCTATTTAAATTGCGCCTTTCAAGTCAGAACTTCAAAAGACCTCCTGGTGTCTTGGGGGATCAGTCAGGATACGAGCAGAGATGCAGCACCATGTTGTGATTACTGTACAGCTTTAGTGCTATTGACACATGCACACCAAAACTATTTTCTTCTAAAGGCTCATTTCAGACCAAGTGAGAGGGTCATGGCTCTGCTTGCCTCTAGCATCATCTTTGTCTGCTGCTTCTCACAAAACAGCCGATTTTTCCAGATGAAGGTTCACATTAGGATAAAGAATTTGAGGAGAGCATTGGGAGAGACTGGCCTCATGACCGGGCTGGTGGAATAGATCCAGTCTACACGCTGGAGTTTTCTATTTGCATTAATGTTGCTTTGTGGAGGACTTTGTGTCATGGCTGACTAGTCTGGATTTATTAAATAACTGGTTGTATATACGGGAGTCCCTCGCCATTCACATGGGATATGTCCTTGAGATGCCAACAATTGCGAAAATCTGTGAATATCACACTGTGTTGGTATTAAAGGCTTATGCTCAAAAGGTAAACAACCATACTTTGAGCCTGACAGAGGATGTAATAATATAAAAATCAATACATTAGCATGACTATTAAAATATTAATCCAATGTACAAGGAATACATGGAATACCTGACTCAGTGTGAACTACAAAGCTGTAAATGGAAAGGGTCTCTGTAACTTGAGCCTGGGTATTTATTAAATAAAAGCATATGGCAAGATTAAATGACTTATTGAGATGAGCTTGTCTCCTGATTACACTGCCAAAGCTGGGGAGAACAAGAGCATGAGACTCAATATCTAACATTTGCAATATTCACAGGTATTAAATTGCTGAAAGATCCATTTGCAGCAGTATTTCAAAGTAAAGAATCCAATTCAGCCAAGCCGTTATAAGACAATACAGTCTCGACATGATTCAGATTTGACATCCCCCCAGGTGCTACATGCCTACCAATGAGATCTAGTGCATCTCCTCTTTTCCCTCCTCTGACCTGATGCATTTTATCACGGTGAGACTTTTAATCAATTCGCCGCTTTTGCTGATCTTAGCTTCTAGCAAAATCACTGTAAAACTGCTGTGGATCAACTCAGCCAAAGCAAAGTACTTTGCCAGCATGAGCCAAGGATGGCTCCCTGTCCCCCCGACGGCGTCACGTGACCTGCCCCACAAATTGACTGTCAGTAGGTGACAGGAGAGGAGAGGACACAATGGCACGATGTCATGGACTCCCTTTATGAGCACTCAGCAGCCCACCTCTTTTCTTAAGCAATCATCCCTGACAGAGCAACAGCAAGCAGAGGCCACAAATCAAGCTGGACAAGGGGGAATTCCATTAGAGGTCTGCTGGTTGATTCTCACGGTCAGGGATTTACTGCCCTGGTAATCAAGCCTCGCAAAGCCGGGGGGTTGGCAGGGCAGAGGTCGTGGGGCACATTTATCCTGCTGCACAGATATTGTTTTGAATTGTTTGCATGGTGGTCACTGTAATTCCTGCAAACACAGCCACGCCAAAAGGTATGTGCAAGGAAATAAAGAAGGGATGAGATAAATGGATGCATGCTGTAGACAGACAGATGTGCAGCTGTGATGAGGCGACCATCGCTTGGAGTCGCCTCTAGGTACTCATAATAGTGCTACTGAAATGCAGGGTTGTCTATCTAAAACATCCATAATTATGAGCAGGGTATGATTTTACAGTTCTGTATCAATACACACGTGGGACTGACTGCAGGAAAGAATGAGCTTGACAGAAGGACCAGTCCTCAAACACTTGAATAAGTTTCATGCTATTATTGAAGAAACAGTTTCAGTTTTTTTTTTTTTTTTTTTGTGAGTTTGCCTTTCTTGAATAGCCCTGTTCTATTATAGCTAATTCAAATAAAAGGTCACAAAGGTCTGAACATATGTTTGCTGATGTTTCTTGATCTCTTTGGCCCCTCAACCACTGTTGCAATCAATGTACATTTCCATAAATGGTAGTAACAGCATTAGTCTATATGTAATTATTACTGCTTAGAGTGCAATGTATATAACATCAATTTAAAATGATTATGTAAGGAGAAACACTGGCAGTCCACACAGCTAATAAGTGTGGTTAGTTTTTCTTTGGCTTCTACATTTGTTCAGTTGCCTAACAGTACATGAAGTGGGGGCATTCTGTTGAAAATGAAATTCTTAATTATGGGATATCATTAATTGAATTGACAAGAAAACAACATTGTTTACTGAGTAGGACCAGAGCTAATTTAATCTTCTGAATGCATATTTCATTAACATCAGCACAGAAATAAAATTAGCAAGAAGTTATTTTTTGCTCTTTGAGTTTCATTTTCTAGGACATAGACTGCTGTCACTGAGCACTGTTTGCATATTTCAATGATGTGCACATCTGCATCTCTAAACCTTGAGAAGTGAGGTTTTTAATCTCTATTAAAATACAATTTTCAAACACATAAACAATTACACTGGTGCCCCTTAACACACTTTCATTAGAGTAAGCACTGCAACTACTGTGCTGTCAACAGTTCGAACAATGAAATCTTCCTCACCAAAGACAACGCACATCTTACTCACTCTGGAGGTTCTAGTTTTTCCACAAATGTGGGTGGTGTAGCAACATTAAATGAATACCAATTATTTCATTGATGGTGGGTTACACAGGACAATCTGCTTCCCCAACACCTTTCAGATTTATAGCGTCTTTATAGTGGGTGCTGTTCTGCTGGCCCTCTCTAAAGTGTATTTATTTCTGAGGGGTGGGAAGAGAGGAGGACGATTTCATTAAGCAAGGAGCCTGTTTCATCACAGAATAAACGGCCATAAAAAAAGAGTCAGCTGCCATAAAACAAAGCGGATGTGCAACACAAAATACCAAATCATCCGCTCTAATGTGAAGATGTCAATGTTATATTCAGTCATTTCTATGGAGGGGCCACTTTCCATTTGAATTTATGGATAGGAGATTTCTATATTTCATCCCTCTCTTGTTAGGTTTTCAAAGGTTAAAAAGGAGATGGAGATTTATTTTAAACATTTCTGGCAATGCGGCACACAGTGTCAGGGTTTTTTTTTGTAATAGTCTCTGCACCTGTGCAAACAGGCAAAGGAAACAAAAATGGACAGAAGGTCCACCATTAAAAATATTCAAACACAAAATCAATAGGCAATTAAGTCCATTAACCATATTTTTTGAGCAGTTACATTTTGTGTGAATGCTTGCTTTGGTGCGTGCATGTGTATGTGTGTGGCCGATTCTAAATGCGGATTCAGATTTATAGTAATAACCTTCACTATCCTTGACCAAATTTATTTTAGAGGACATAATTAAGGTATGTTTGTATGATTCAGAGCCCTGGCTGGGTCCTTGATGAATTAAAGACTTAATTTCAGCAAGGGAGAAAAAAAGGTAAAAACCATTAACCAACATTACAAGGTACACCAGTTGTCATTAGAAAAGGTTCATTAGCTTGCACATTGAGTGAAGTTCACCACTTTCTTCTCCAACAAATGACTGCGGTTTGGGGGGGAAAGTGAGTGGCAATAGGGCACATTCATGTCAGTCATTTAACCAGCTGTAAAATGTATCTCACTCTCTCAGAGACAGCTTTCCATGATCAATGGTCAAGGCTTATTAACTCAACATGCCAGATTTAGAGAAATCCACTTGTTTCTCCAGTTACACCTTGAAGAAGACAACATTTGAGTAAACATCCTGAAATGACTCACAGTTCTGCATATCTTGAATATGCTGCACCAAAAGCACTGTGGATGTTCTGGGTTTCTCTCATCCTTTGCTGCCTTCTGTCCAGTTAACATGCTGTGGAGTTCTTCTGTAGCTCTGTTGGTTGCAGTGTACACCTTGTCTAGTCTAACATAAATTAGGGCATCTCAGGGTAAGATTTCTATGATTCACATGGGAGCCCCTAGAAATGAGTCAGCATAGCTACAGTTGGGGTCCAATGTGTGTGTGCATGCACTTACATGTACAGTCTTCATTTTATTATGCAGTATTGGCAAAACATAAAAAATAAATAGATAAATAATTAAATATAGTCCTGACTGAAGCAGTGCTGTGAGTGATACAACAGTTTGATAGGTAGAATAGATATTTAGGCTCAGATTTGATTTGACCATGAATTTTCACTATCCCTCATTTTTAGTAACAAATTCAAGGCATTTTTTTCTCCCCCAAAACCAGCCAGATTCATATGTACAGCCAAACCAATTAGGTCTTCAAATTTCCAGTGGTGCTCACAGTGAGTGAGAGCATTGCACAAATGCAAAAATTGGCCAGTTTGAGTGACACTTTGAGCACTAGGTAGCAACTAGTTTTGACTGTTGAGACATTCTTCTTTTAATCATGGACACACAAATGATATGGCATGTTTAACAGGGGGTTTATAAATAGCTGCCTAAAGCCAATCAATAAAATTGGAGAGCTTCTCCCTTTTGTCGTCCCAGGGAGGCAAATGGAACCGTAACACACCAGGCATCACAATACACAGCTCACTGATTGGATTGATGCAGAAAATGGTGTTTCGGTCCACTTCCGCCCTGACAAAAGCCATCTTCATTTATTATCTGTGATTAGAGTTATCTCATCCATAGGTAGGATCCCATGAACATTTTTCACACAAAAAACTCCCCATGAACCAGTACTGTAATCACTATAACATAAATAACATTTTCAACAGGTCAAAAATGGCAAAATAAAAAGATATACATTTTCTGAAGAAAAATGTAGCCCTACCAAGGGTTCTTACCAAGGCTATTGTGAGTGCCTTCAGTTCTGGTTTGATTTTTAGCGCAGTTTTAGGGTTCTTAAAATCACATATTGATTGAGTTGTCATTTCCAGCCCATGCTTACCTTTGCGCTTCATAGATAAGAGAGTTGTGCCTCTCTTGAATTTTACTTTGAAAGTGGTTAGTTTGCCTGGAAAGGGTTTCATAAATAATACATAAATAACAGCCTATCATGAAAACGCTAAGGACAAAAAATTTGGTCATCTTATTTAACAAATCATTTGACTTACCTATGTTTTTATTCTGTAATTGTATTTTTTCCCTTTTTAATAGTTGTTCAGTGTCATTCAGAATGTCTTTGCCTACAGACCCTTTATGGTTTCTTGTAGGCCTTGCTTTGCTTTCTGTAATTCATGCAGAGTTGTGGGTGCACTGAGCAACACTAAAATTAAGACAAAATAATCCACATGTTATTGCCTGTGAGCGCATGGTAGTGTAACACCTGTCTCTTGGCCATTCTCTGAACCAGCAGAGAACAGATCAAATTTTGACTCATGATTTAATCTGGAACAGATATCAGTTAGACAGTGACACCCCAAACTAGCCTCCGTTTTGGCTTGAAAAAGATAGAGGGTGAGCAATGACGGTGATGAATTGGCTGACATAGCAACCAGCTAATATGGCTTATATGACTTAATATGACTCATTTTTTAGAAGAAAAAATAACTCAGGCCCTCAGACTCATTCAATAGCACACAAAATACCACAAAAGCCTGGATACAGCTACTGCACTTTACTTAAATTTATACTTTCCCTTTCCTCTGAAAAATAATAATAAAACACACACATACACACACACACACACACATATTGTACTCAAACATTACATGTTCAAGAAAATGAAAAATAGAGTCTTTAATAGCCATAATCCCCCCTCAAAAAAAAAAAAAATTGGTACAAATAACATTGGAGGCCAAAAAATTTTTTTTAAGAAATAAGAAATGCGGAGTACTCAGTTACTGCAATCCTCCAATGACAGTCGACCTCAGATGAAACTCCAACGTCCATGTTGTAGATCCCTGCATCATTGGTGTGACTGCACTCTCTCCACATGTCTAAAACGACCATGCATTATCCAATCATGCGACCTAGTGAATACCTTCAAATGAAAGTCTGAAGTTAAACTAAGCTTGTGGTTTTGTACAACTTCAGACTTTCTTTAAACTTGCAATAGTATCAAAAAAAGGATATCAAAAAGGGTTTCAATTTTGTAATAAGCATTTCATATGGAGTAGTATAACGCTTGCATCATGAGGAATTATGCAACTTTCCTACAATGCTCCATGAGTAACACTTGAGCCATTATTAGCATCTATGACATGCTTTGTAATGCATTATACATAGCATGCAACATTTTATAGATATGCCTATAATACATTTTGAAGTGGGTATTCATAGGAAGTGCTACCATACTTTTTAATGTGCATTAATGAAATTAGGGGCTATCAGATAAATTGTGAGAGTACAGATTACAAATACAATAATTCATTTGAATTTCTTACAAAAGGCATGTGTGTTGGTTATGCTCCTAATGGTGTCTAGAGGTGTTATATCAGTGACGATTCCTTGGAAAAAATCTGAGAAAAAAAGGAAAAATTTACAAATTAAATTATAACACCAAGATGGCTCTGTCATTATCACCACCTCTTGCTAAACTAGCTTGATGCTTAATTATATACATACAGTATCATGAGTTGTGTTGCCAGAGTCATTGAAATTGAGTACTTTATAGGCCGCTTTATAAGGTTTTCCTACTCTATTGCTAAGGATTGGGGAAAACATATCTACATACAGATTTTAATATAAAGCTTTTTCACAGGACATTTTTTCTGAAAGGTCATCTCTTAGATGTTTTCCCTTAGAAGATTTTTGGAAACATTTTTACAAACAGCAGCAGAAACAATGATATTGTGTCAAAACAATTTATGAACTGAATTTGAGCATGTACAGGTACTTTTGCCACTGTCATGTCTGACAACATCCAGTGTCAGACTGATTTGGTTATCAATTTCACCAGAATTTCAGACTTACATTTTACATTTACATTTCTTCATTTAGCAGATACTTTTATCCAAAGCCACTTACGAATGAAGGAAAGTACAACACAACCAAAAAGCCTTATAGGGAGTCAACCATATTAGAAGTGTTGCATTTCAATTGTTGGCCAGACAAGGTACAAGCTAGATACCCTTGATATATATCCTAGAAACTAGATATATATATATATATTCTTTGATATGTTGCACAGTTGTGATTTTTTTTTGTAGTGCAGTGTTGGTTGGTTTGTTGGTTTGTTTTGTAGCAATATTGAGGATGATGCCTGGAACAGCCAGAATATGTCCTTGAAATACAGTACTAATATTTCCTGTGTTCATCAGAAATGGTCCTGAATATTATCTATCTCCTAATACAGAATGCAACGGCACAGACACTAACACTTAGACTAACTGTTCATTTCCAACAGCAACATCAGCAGCAGCACATTGAAGAATAATGGTGACTTACCGAATTCTAACATCCAACCTTTCTCTGTTTACCAAAGCAACACACCTGCCACTCTGATTAGAGGGAGATGCTGGCACTGTTCATCCTCACCTAGCAAATATATAAATTCTGCATCCGAGTTATATGTTTGTCTTCATCTTTGACAGCTGTATATTACTATATAGAGACTTTCTTTGGAAGCACAACTGTGCGTGCCATCCTATTCTGTGGTCAACTGCTCCCCAAATCAGAGCCTTTTTCACCAGGTTTGGAGAAAATTATGCATTTGTTGTGGAGAAAACATGCATGTGACATAACTGAAGGATGTGCACAGATATATGTGGAGTGATAATGCTATAGTTGATTATAAAAATCGTCAAAAAACAACAAAACCAGCACAGCTGATGACAACCCCAATCGCATTAGGCAAAACAAAGCAACTGCATTGTCAGGAAGAATGCATTGAAAGCCATATTACTTTTGACACTGACCAGAATGGATGCCACTGCTGTGTCTCACAATTTATATCACACAGAAAAAAATACCACCACATGCTGATGCAAGGGAACTATTGGCATTGATCTGGCGGGATGGCACACCCTGGGAATTTTCTGCAAATTAGTCACTGCTCTGCAGTACAGTTGGATGATAAATACACACTCTCACTTTCTTGGGGTGATACATGTTGTCCTGGAAAACTTGGTAACCTACTTTGGTAACCCCATATGACAATCATAGGATACTTGTGAATCATGGTTGGGAGGTCTTTATTTCATTATTGAGCAGCAGGAGGAATGAAAATGAAATCAACCATAGTCTGCACAAGATTTGATTTGTCTTTCACAGTCAACTGCATTTGTGATTAATCAGCTTTGTGCTGTGTGAATTATTTGTTTTTGTTTTTTTTTTTTTTTTTTTTTTTAGGAACTGTTTTTTTATAGGAATTGTAAGAACAGGAAGATCAACAGATCACCACTTGAAGTTTTTTTTGTCTTATGTAGATCTCTTCTATGTATTTATTTATTTATTTATGTGCGTTCAGAGGAGCCTGTTTCTATTGAAGTGGATCAAGGTCAAGTAAGGCGATATGTCACTGTAGCTTTCTCTGCCTTATAATTACCTTTATATGTTCAGAATGCTTTAAAAATGTATGTGGGCTTTTCTAACTGCATGTAATGGGTTGAATTTATAAGACTAATAACACCATGCACTATGCTGCATTCTAAAAAAATTAATTTGCATAACTATGGTTTATGAAGTTAAAAAGCCCCATGTCATTCAATACAGATTCAATATTTCATTTTTTTTCCTTTTTCCTTCTCTTATTCAATCAGAATATTTTTCACTTCCACTATTTGATTTTGCAAAGATACTGTACCAAAATCTAGAGTTTAGTCAAAATATGTCACACATCCAAGTATAACTGTCACACCCGCTCCCAGTCAGCCAGCTCAGCCACTCCCCGCTCAGCCACGCCCCGCCAGCCAGCTCAGCCACGCCCCGCTCAGCCTCACTCAACCACAAGCACACCTGTGATTCATTCCCTCAATCAAGCCCTGCCTTTATAAGGACTCAGTTCTGCTACCTCATTGTGAGGTATTGATTTGCTGATTCTTCACTGAGCCTGCTCTTTGCCATTCCCTCGTGTTGTTCCTGTGTTTTTGACCTCTCGCCTGTTTTTGGACCTTGCTCGTGTGTTTTTTGGATTCTGGTTTTGAGTGCTTCTGATTCCTGTTGATGAACTGTTTTGTCCCTGACCACACCTTTTGGATTCTGGCATTAAAACCTGTTAACCGCATCAGGATCCCAGTCTGTTTCATTACAATAACTAATTTGAATTATCTTTGTTGAAAAAATCACGGTTTTGAACCTAAAGGGGTCAACCTGAAGAGCTTGACAAGAGGACTGTAGTGTCTGTGACCCAGAAATGGAATGGCAGTTGTCAGGGCTACAGTGTTCAGATACACGTTCTACCAGATTGCTTAAGACTTCTATGGTGATTTAAAAAATGCTGTGTATCACTTATGTGATTTTGATCCATGAAAGTATTTTAAAAATGCATGACTTAGGGTCTCTGCTACAGCTGGGTGCATAATGAACTACAAACACCATTAAGTTCACTAGACCACTAGTCATTGTTTCACTTGCTATTTTGAGATTCAAATGCTCTAGTAGTAAGATGGTTCAGTGGGAGTGTCAAGTGCATACTCAATCACTCTGTGAGTGGATGTAAGAACATTTCCTATCCATTGAAGACTGCCTCTGGAACAGATTTCTGAGCTGGGAGGATGTAGAAAGATAGAAACACATTAGCTTGAAAACCCCTACGTGAAACTCCACCTTCAGAGGGACTCCAGTCAATGTGTTTATATTGACAGGGCAATGAAGTATAACATACATTTTCAAGTTAATCAATGAACTCTGCCAGAAGAGACAAATAAACTGACATTTCAATTAAATGTACTTCTTTTCATATATGGTTGAAATCAGGGATGACTTCTGTAAGTATATACAGTTTTGTACATGCAGATATTGCATGGCACACTGATTTTACAGTATGACCACAGTGTCATCATAGAAATCCATGTTCTTAAACCATGTCTATACCTCTGCTTTCTTCTCACATCTGCCAATGTAGAAATGTAATGTAATAAACTCAGACATGCACTTAAAACTTGGCATTTTAAGGGCATTTCACAAAATGAGTTACGATCTTAGGTGTGCTGCAGCACTTAGTCCAACAAAAGGTCTGTTCTAATTTGTGTAACTAATCCTTCCAGTCTGCTGCAGGTAAGGACAGGAACTCAACACATGCATCTCAATGTGTTTGTATCTATCTCTGTTTTCCACAAAAAACGTCAAAATGTTCATGCTTTTTTCATATGTGGCTCTCTTCATGTCTGTCTAAACTTTTCCTCTCTGACACTCTTGATGCCCAGGACATCATTGTAAATAAGAATTAACCAGGAAGGACCAACTGACCAACTCAGGTAAAATAAAGGTTACATAAAAGGAATAAAAAGGTCCGCTGAGAATGAATGAATGAATGAATAAATGAATAAATAAATAACCTGCCACAAATGTGCCATTGAACTTTCTTGCAAGTTGATTTGTACTATTTCAGCTGTGAATGGAACACACTTACTTGAACGAGAGAACACAAAGTGTGTCCATGTGGATATGACAGCGTACATCAGAGGGTGCAGGGTCGATGTATAAATTTGAAAATGGTTTACTACATGTATTGCGTTTATTTAATTAATTTATTGTTACTACTAAAAATGTATATCATTATTAAGGAAAAAGTCATCACCAATGAAAAGACAATTGTCACTAGTAAAAAATAAACATCACATCAAAAAATGAATTGAAATGTGAGACTACACACTTCACAACATCATAAAAAGGGGGCTTATGTTAATTGATGCATCACAACACTGTATTTGCAGGCAATTACACAGTGCCTATGAACAAGTCCAATTATTTTGTGTTATATTTACAAATATGTTATAGACAATAGTAACAATGACAGTGTAAGAAAGAGCAAGAGGACAAATGTATACGTACACCCCTGTAACAACAACTATTTAACACATATTAGATTTGTTGGCTAAATACACCTGTGTAACAACGACTAGGTCCAAATGGCACTTACCCCTGTTTAACAAGGTTCAGTTCAAATGGGCAATTTCATCTGTATTTATCTGATTTACCGTTCACCAGTGTACATCATGTACCTATACCATTAGTAAGAATTTCCTATATCCAGCCAGTATATACTTGGAAGAGAGCATCTTTTGAATCTCTGATAATGTATCTCAGAGCATGAATTCAAACATTTTCAACTAGCATTTCCAAATCATCTCATTTCAATGCAACACAAGGGAGTGAAGACTGGCAGATTTCCATGGCAGCCATGAAAAGTTATCAGGTCAATTTTGTTTTGTGTTTTGAAAATGTAATGCATCCATTTGCAGGTTGTTGCGGTTATGATGGACATTGCACATAGCATGGGTGAATACATAAGCATACAAAGATGCTACAGAGGTTTTCTTGTCAAGAAAATGATAGATTTTCCCAAACTGTTGTGTTTCTTAGACCTGAGGGCAATTTGCTGAAATGAGAATGTTTTTTTGGTTTCTAAGAGGATGACTGATATGACACAGATTGCATAATATCCTGTCCAACTAATGAAGAAAAAGCAAAAAAAGAAAAAAAGTAACACTTGTGTCACTACCATAAAGCTATGCTTAATCTACATAAACATCGTACATAGATATTCAGTAGGGCTTTGGAATGATGATAATCATGGAGCAGATTTTTAAATCATTGGCGGTGCTTATTTTGTTTCAGCTGAGCTTTAGGTACAATTAAAATTAGAGAGAAAGAGGTGAAATGAGGTTTTCTGTTATGATTAGTTGCATATAATTCTTTGACTTGAGAAAGGCTTCAGTGCATCCTTTGATTTATACCAACGCATTGTTTTAGGTTCTTTATGGATTGTGGCTGCCAAAACCTTTGTCTGCCTGTGAAACCTTTCAGGCCAAGGATATTATTAGGGCAGTGTAGTAGTAGAAATCTGGCATTAGGCATTACAGCAAAACTGATTGTGAAGGAGAGCCTTCACCACCTCTCCCTGAGTGCTAATTGTCAATTGTGTATTAATAATTGGTTAATTATGTGCACATGTTGGCAATTTGTAAGGGAACCAGCTTATTGGATAATGAGCCACACCTTACTGATTGAGGCCTGACTAAATACAAGTGTGCCTGCAGAGCAGGAAAGGCTCACTTTGTCCCTGCTACTGGCTTGTGTAGGCTGGTTTTTACAATAAATTACGGTTTTCTTTTAACCTGTTGCTCTTTTCTATTTGTTTATGGAGAAGTGTTGGCCAGCTTCTCTACACTGATAATCATTATTAGCTATGGATTAGCAAATTCAACAAAACCATAATTTTTTTCTTGTTTGTTAATCATTTAAAAAAATGCTTCACAGCAGTTTGTCCATTGGAGTATAACTGTAGGCTGTGTAGTTACTACATCTTTACCTCAATTGTGATTTTATGACATTTAAAGAACAGCCCTAGCCATTAAAGAATTTGGGAGTACCTTAAATTTCTTTCCAAAGCCAGGTCTTTATTGTGTTGCAGTAACAATGACTACTTATGACTGCCCTGTTTACCAAGCCAAATTTCAGTAGTGGGTCATCTTTCCTGATCCTATTTAAACTATTAATTTGCTTTTAAATAAGCACTTCTTAAATCATACACAATAAACAAATAATTTTAGACTGGAAGATAAATCAGGATATGTTTAGCCTTTTAAATTCAAATTCTGCATTTATTAATTTTGCACTGATTTATTCATTCTTTTGTTTCAGAACTCAAATGGTACGCAAAGGTAAATCTCATGAATAACCTTATATAAGCTTCAATCATGCAATTTTGTGACACGCATAGAAGTGCCAGTCATTAGGTGCTCACAACTATCTGTAATTTATCAGAATGGAGGCTTCAAGGAAGATAACACAAGTGACAATTGTTGTGGAAAGAAACTGATTTTAATCTAAAAATTAACCAGCACCTTATCTGGAATTCCCCTCTCTGACTGACTCTTACAGGAGAATCTGAATGCATCTCCTCCAGCTAACTGATCAGGGAAAGATTGCTCCAGACCAAATTATATTTCACACACACACACACACACACACACACACACACACACACACACACACACACACACACACACACACACACACACACACACTTACAAAACATTACAAAGTGAAATAAGGTGTAATCCTTCAACACAAATGAACATTTGAATGTCCACTATGAAAGGCTTTACACATAAATAACAGCAAAATGATGTTTCACATGATTGCAATTGTAAGCAGGGGCTGCAGGAATAGTGTCAACCGTGTACATAGTGTGCATACTGTAGTATGTAAGAATGATCACAGCTGTTAAAGATAATATTATATCAACTCTTTACATCTGGGTCTGCATCCAAGGGATTCAAAGAGCCCAGGGTGTCAAACTACAGAGAAATAAACAGGTCTTTTCACCTCAGGCAATCTTTAAACTCATCAATATTTTAATGGCTTTCAAACTGGGAGATAAATTAACTGTCTGCGTCTCTCCCCTTAGAATCACTAAAGACAGTATGAAGGGAGAGCTTGCCCTCTGAGGTGTAAGACATTAACATGACAGAGAAATTCATACACTGGCGTAGGACGGGAATGTTTGATCATGGAACAAAAGACTTCCAAGATACCTGATTCCTGGGAGGTGATAACCTTGAAATGGTGCCATGTCCTCAGCAGAGTGTTGATTTACTATTATGACTGGACACAATGTGTAGATGTTCATACACATATGTGCTGTGTTATTCAATGGTTTCATATTCCATCAACCTCTGAAGACAAAGCTCTGTGCCTGCAACAGGGTATTAGGCTTAATTATTTTGAAGGATTCCCAATGTTATAAAATGACCACATTATCATAACTGAAGGGTTATGTTGAGAGTTAACATAGTGTAATTTCATGCCAACAACAACTATTTTATTTTCTTATTTTCTTCATTATTTTGCCTTTCCCAGCATAATGTCTGTGGGATTGGATAACAGGTATGCCACCCATCAAGGTATGCATTGGTGTTACATACCCTATACACACCCTATATGGCATCGAGCACTTGGACCCTTTTTTGGGATTTCCTGCAGAGATAACAGATATAACTCTGATGATAAACTCATTGCAAATGTAACCGAGTTACCCCTTTTGCCTTTCAGCCACCGTAGCTCCTTCCCTTCTTGGCCACACCCCCAAGTAGCACCGGGGTGGCTAGCCACTAATTAGCTAAGGTCCCATTTCTGTATATATATGGCCGCTTTGTCAGGTAAGGGAGTTTGAGTCCCTTGGTTCATTGCTTTCCGGTCTGTACTGCGATCGACGCGGAAAGGTATGTGCTCCCTGTTTGGGTTTTAATCACCGTTAAACCGTTGCTGTCGCGCACGCATGTGTCTAAAACTGAACTGTTTGGTAACAGGTGTTTTACGAGTCAGTGTTTTGCGAGTCTACAAACGCTTCCCATTGGTGTGGATGCGTGTTCCACCGAAGGTATTTGCGTTTTGTTCAATCTGCTGCACCTGTAGCTTCGTTTAAATCCGTACTACAAACAAGTGATCTTGTATTTCAAATATGCGTGTATGTAACAGCGATGTTTTAATTCGGGTCTGCGTTGGAGACGTCGAGTAAGCGCCCGTCTCGCTCACGCTAACCGGACGGCACGTAGAGGTAAAATTAAATCAGGGTTGTTTATTTCTGAGTGTAGTTTGTGGCAATTGGGGGGGTAATGTGTGTTATGTGAACGTACAACCATGATGCATATTGTATTTTTTACCTCTTAGGAAGATTTGCCACTGCTGCTTTGCCTCCTTTAATTTTAGTTTTTTTTTTTTTTTTTTTACCTGGCCTGAGGAAGATTTGCCACCTGTTGCTGATTTTTAGCTTTAGACAGATTTTAATTTTAGTGTGTTTTTTTTTTTCCTTTATTTTATTGTTTTTACTATATTTTTATACATTAAGTTTGTATTTAGCCTTTAATCAGCTGGTTGGGGTTGTAATTAATCTTCCCCCTTTTTCCCCCTACATAGTTATCAGGGAGTGTAGCTGCTGGACTGCAGGGTGGGTCGCTGGATCTGGGTCCCCCACCCCTTTCACGCACTGCATGCAGTGTTTGCAGTGGTAAAGTGCACTTCACCATTTACTGTGATCACTATTTGATGTGCGTGTGTATATGTGTGTGTTAGCAGGCACCAGGAACAAGGGCACGTGTGATGTGTCGGTCTCTCCTCCTCCCAGCAAAGGTAATCCCCCCAGCGGTCAGCCTACACACCCCCCAACATTTCTTCTACAGTTTTTCTCTGGTGGCAGCCATTACCCCGTCCTCTGGCGGCATTGCTTGTCCACCCGTTCCTTTTTTTAGAGTTTGGAGCAATAACTTGCAAACTTGTATTTTTAACTTATTTGAATACAAAGTTTTATTTAACAAACTGAAATGCTATGTCTCTGTCGTCTAACTTACCTGCATGTGAGAACCCTCTTGTCTCCATACGGTATCTTAGGAGTATAAATTGGAACATTTCTTGGGGTGAAAGTCCCCAGGTGGCGTAGTCGAGTCCCCTAGAGCCAAGACCTTCTGCATTACGCCCCCCAAGTCACACAAAAGTGTATAGCTGAGACATCTAACCTCATTTCAACATACAGAATTTGAATACATTTTTATAAAGCCATGGGCTAAATCCCCAGATGTGGTTCTGAATGACACCACTCATTACTGGTCTCTCCATATTTAACCAATAACCATATCTGTTTGTTGAAAATAATCACAGGTGAATTTATATGTGAATGCATCATTCATTCAGTAGCTGATGAAGGCAAGGATCTCAAAGACCTAGTGTATTTCAGCAGTGTGGTGCAGTGGTAAAGAGCAGGACATGTAACCAAAAGGTTGCTGGTTTAATTCCCCGCTGGGGCACTGCTGTTGTACCCTTGGACAAGGTAATTATCTCACAATGGCCTCAGTAAACATCTGGCTGTATAAATGGATACAATTGTAACCCATATAAGTGGCTGTGGATAAGAGTGTCTGCTAAATGACTGTAGTGTAAGTTCATTTTAGTACTTGTATTTAAGTAAGCTTAAGTAATGGTCAGATTGACTTGCGATTTCTTTATTAGGGTAAAATGCACAGGTACTTGTATTTCGTTTTTGTACATTTTATATGAAACATTTCATACAAAATTAAACACTCAGTATAGCACACTTTTAAAATACATAAATACACATTCTAAAATGTATTTCCATTCCCCAGTTTTTTTGTATGTCAAATTAAAAATAAAATGTACACATCACAGTGTTGATGAATCATTCAGATTTTCTGAGTTGCCTCATCTGCATTATAAGTGAAAATATTGTTGTTGCTCTGTTCCTCACCCACACCAACAGTATGAGCCTCGCTCTCATTCTCACTCTCACTTCAGCACTCTGAATAACATACCACTATCTGAAATAAAGGTCCCTCAGCTGCTGCAAGGGCTTGGCAATCTTGTAGATTTAGGGTTGTTGGAGTTTGTGGCCCTCGGAGAATGTTTTCCTTTATAAAACACAGTGACTCTTGGCAGCTTTTAATGTCTTTTATCCTTTTATATCCTCAGGTGTTTTGCAGCCCACAGCTCATTGCCTCATTATATTTATCAATAACCAGAGGCCTCTTTACCAGAGGTGCTTTTCACCAGCTACTGCATTTCATACATTGATACAGCCTTTTTTGCTATGAAGAAGGGCATCCTATAAAGCATGGAACACGGGTTATGTCAACATATTGTAACATGCATGGTTTCAACCATAAAATTTCATTGATTACCTCTGTGTATAAGATCCGTTTGGTTACACTAGTACTATGTTCTTAACATTGGAGCCACACAAAACCACTATTTTAAGTACTTGTTTTGACCAATTGTAACTTCAGCCTCTGAAGGGAGAAGCCTGTGAGCCAAAAAAGCATCTCATAAATGGTAATTTTTTGTACCCTCTTTCTCCCAATGGCAAATTGCCAAGTACCCAGCCTTGTAGGTCTCCTTATTGCATGACACCTACATCAATCTGAGAGGTTAAAGGCTAACAATAGTCGCCCCCAATACGAGTAAAGCCAGCCACTGGTTCTTTGCACTGTACAAGATGGGATCATTACCAAGCAATGTAACATGCTTGGAGAAGGGTGTGATTTGGTTGGTTTCAATCACACCTCTATAGGAGCTCCATTGACTGTAGATGTTGCTACAGAGCGACAAGAAGGAGAGCAACCCAGCAGTGTCACTCTCCCTGAGAACGCAGCATATAGCATTGCTCTGGGCTGCTGACCCCAAACTGGAAGCCGGGCATGAGCTGGGGAATCAAACCTACGACCCCAGCTGCAGGATACAATGCAATTGGAGGGTGCGCCACTCAGCAGCCCCTTTAGACAGATATATTTTAAACAAATTGCCTTCATAAAAGTGGCACACCTTCCCATGCCGTTGGGAAAAGATTATCTTGCAACAGTGAACAATAATTTAAGCTCTGACTGGTCTAATGTGATGAGAAGTATATTATATTACTAATCATAATGTTGAAAACAACATGATAAACACACTGGATAAACTGCAAGAGTAAAAATTTATGTGACATAAACTCAAATATTAAACTAACAATTTGATAGTGAACTGTCTTCTAAAATCTTCTTGTAATGATTCCACTCTGTCAGCTGGAATTTGATCCTGGTGTTACACCAAAGTGCACCATTATCTGTGGTACCACACATTGAGATATCTTCTCAGTTTGGCTGGGTCTTGAAGTATCCAATTCAAATTTGTGTGGAAGACCCAGCAGTGGTACATTGTATGGGATCACTACTGCTTTTAAAACTTTTGCACCTATGATGGAATGGAACATTTGCTCCTCAGAATACCAGCATTCATTATGTGTCTGCATTGAAGGGTTCATAATTTGCAGTAGAAGTGTGTTTTCAAATGGAAATCCCTCATAAATCATTCTCTTCTACATAAGATATGTATATAGAACAGACTTTCATTTCATGTGGGATGGGGTGTCATGCCAGAGAGAGAAGGGAAACAGACAAAAGGGATCAGGAATATATAGCTTATGTGGGATTCAAACCCATGACTCCCACCACAGAGAAAAAAATATGCATGAGGCATGTTGCTCAGTTGGAGCAAATGACAATGCAGGTGTAAGATAATTTTAATATCAGACAGTTAAATGAACAGGGGAAAAAAAAGTGAACATTAAAATGGGATACCCACTTAATGGAACCAATGCTTGTTAGAGACTGTGTTTAATAATACTTTTATTATTGGTGTGAATTTGTTTTATCTTTTATTTCTGCTATTCCTGTGAATGATTGCATACTGACAGTATGAGCGATATGAAAGGGGTTAGAAACAATACCACATTTTCTTTCATGGCAAAAGAAGGTAATAATTCAAGGAATAAAATCTCATTCAATTCTGAAAATGGGTATCAAGGTCACAAAGAGAAAAAGGCAGCAAAAAGCAACACTAACTTCACATTTTATGTGGCCCAGAGAGGCATTCAGTTGTGGTGGCTGCGTTATTTGAATGCCAGCAACAAAAGGATATGTAGCATATCAAAAATGAAAAGTGTCTAAATTTGTGGACAGAAGAGATGCTCTCTGATGTGGTATGTTAAGGGTAGCAAGCACTGGGATCTAGGTCAGTGGTGCCTGACTGCTCTGCCAACCCAGTGTGTCAGCAATCTATTTCAATCACATGACTCCATCCCAAATCACAGTTGTACAAAGATTCAACCAGAAGCTAGCTGTCTACTTTTCTCCCTTAGTCTATTCATCCACTTGTTGCTCCATGAGAGACTGTAGATAGCCATGGATTGGTATAATACCAGTGAATTTCTCTATGGTGAGGCTAACATAGTACACTTGCAATGTGGCAATGTACCAATGTGGCAATGGGTGAGTGGGTTGGTGATGGTGGGGGTGGGGGAAATACTGTTTTGACAATCTACAGCAGATAGTTAGGCATCCACTGCAATTTCAGCAGCCAGATGGTACAAGTATGTTTTCTAGAATAAGAATGAAGATGACAAGGTCACGGAGGCCTACAATGAGACTGAAATTACCCTGTTTTTAGGAAAATTATTGCTTATAGACGCAGGTAAAATAATAGGCAGAGAAGGGCTTAGCTTTATGTCTTATTTTCTAAAGGACTGAAAAAATAAAAGTACAGTCTTCCAGGAGTTGTGTTGGCCTTTGCTGTTGGGATGCGGGGAAGGGTAAAAGATTTGCCTCCTACATTGTCCCAGAAGTGTGACAAACTCAATTATGAGAGTAATGGTCTTTACACCAGGCCAGACTTTTAAATGAAATATTGATAAAGCCAATGATGAAACTGACCCAACTTTGTTTCTAAATCAATTCACGGCCCATCAATACCAAGGCACAGTTAAAATTCCCAGAGACACCCAAAACTGCCTTTGGGTCCAAAGCACATTTTTCATTCATTACTGAACGCAGAAGCAGTGCAGACAGGGGGATTAGAAACAGGCCCTTTCTTTATACTCCAATGCCTTCCTAGAGCAAGCAAACAATTCAAGCTAATAGATAGATAAACATAACGCATGCTCACTTCATTGAACTGACACAAAGGTCTGCCCAGAGAACCAAGGATGGACAGGTGATGATTGACAGGTTTGATTGGGACCTGTTGTCCCATTCCTGCGATGTTCAAAATGTCACTCATCCAATGTCATTGTTCTCCTGACACAGATAACCATCAGCAAAGGTCAAAGCTGGTTTGGGGATTATGCTCGTATTGATGACCACTGCAAACATGAGAGATACGATTCACAAAGTCTTGGCATCTGTTTTAAGCAGTGCATGTTGTTAAATTCATTACAAACCAATTCCACTACATAGATAAAGATTTGGTAATTGAAGATTTGAACTCATCCCTCATCCTTACAAGATCAAATGTTTAGGTGCCATGCACTCTGCTGGGGGACAGTGGAATGGCAGCCATCAACAGACTGGGGAAGAACCTGCTGAGAGATGTCTCTGTGTCCAGGTGAGAATGTCAGACCTCACTGTACTGAAGCACACTCATGTCTGAAAGGGTTCCGTGCATATAAATTGGGCTGAAATTTGTGACTATTAATTTCATCCACTATTAAATTATAAATGACAGCACAGCATTGTCAGATTAATTGGTTTCAAACAATGAGTCAGTTCTAAAAATGTCTTTCTTTGAGTCTTCCTTCCGCAGCTTAAGGCAATGGGTTCACGTAAGATCTCTACTGTCACAAAGGTGGTTTAAAATTTTTTGCAGTCAGGATTTTCCTTTAGAGGCATGCACATGTACAGGTTTGGCAGAATTCATTTTTTTTAATTGACATTTATTTCTAGACATATATTTTCCATGTTCACCAATGGTTATTTTGATCTATTTATTTCTTAGTAACATCCATAGCTGTTGTGTTTTTGTTTTTCTGTCATTGTTCCATGTGCTTTTGTCTTTCCTTGTGTTTCAGCCCTGCCCCGCTCTCCGCCAACCTGATCATCTCCACCTGCCTGCCTGCACACCTGCTTATTTTCAGATTTTATATTACATGCTTATGTTTGTTGTTTGTCTCTGGTTTTTGACTTTCTGCCTAACATTTTGACAAACAAAAGGCAGCATGTTTTTTACCATGAAATCAAACCTAAGCAACCTTTTGACAGTAAAGACAAACCATTAAATCAAATAACAATTTTATTGAAAACCACATAACTGACATATAAGGTCCACACAATGCAAAAATGTGAAGAAAAGAGACCTTATCAATGCACTAAATAAAAATTTTGCAGGAGAGAGAAATCATTTTAATCAAAGTACACTGCACTGATGTTTGCTGTGATGTCACCAATGACAGCTGAGATGTGCAGGTTCAGTAACAGGTTCAGTTCCCTACCCTTTTATGAAAAAAAAAAAAAAAAAAGATTGAAAGGAAAAAGGTGTCCTTTACTTACTGACCAGTGTTTAAGAACACAGCATGCCATGCTGTACATTACAGTTAAGGACTGGATTTCACATTCAGTACCCTAAAAGTTATTCACAAAATATTGACTTTTGACTTTTTTTCATGTTCAGACTCATTGTATGTCCATGCAGTACTCATACAAAGACCTACTGTGTCATCAACCTCTTATCCAGCTGCTGAGGTTTCTACTTTTATAGCTTCACAATCATAACATGGGTGTAATGGGTGCAATGACTGTAGCTGCTTTGGTTAGGTATTGTTCAGAAAACTGATGGAACATCAACAATTTCAAGCATAAAACCAGCGTCAAAGTCTTTGTTGATTACATGCTACCCACACTACATACGCATGTGCCTTCGTTGTTATTCGGTCCACTTCCTACCATGGGTACACTATAATAGGGGCTTAACTTTGATAGGCAGGGACAGTAATTCCAGAAAACTCAACCATTTGTCTGACACATGTCTTCATTACATTGGTTATCAGATGCCCTCCTCATGTACTGCAGCAGCAGAAATTGTTCCTGACAAAGCATAGTGAAGGTTTTGCAGTAGAAGGTCAAAGAATAAAAACATGCTCATAATAAAAACATGTACATAATACATATTAACCATTGAGATACACAGGATGCAGCATATATGTAATACATAACTTCTTTTCATGCAAGCAGTCTTATTCATATCTGCATCTTAGGCAAGATTTTGTGATTGCATAACATTATTTGGCCAGTGGAATAATGTCCTCACATCTCCACCTCTATTTCAAGCTGTAAGGTCTACTTCAATATATTTTCAAATGTTGTGTCCTTAATTGTAAAATTGTTTTTACTTTAAATTTACTTTAAGTCTACTTTTTATGTAAAACTAATTTTTCAGTTACTGTCACGTGTATTGTATTTTTATTGTCTCTTACATACATAACTGAAGGCAGATGCATATTTCATTTGTGAAGCAGATTTTCTCTGTAGCAATGAAAGGTTTGCCCCCAGCCCTTTTTTTTGGAGGTCAGGGTTCACCTCAGGTTCTGGACCACTCAGCTTGAGCACTACAGTAAAGCTGCCTGTGTAAGTTGATTTGCATGGAATGGGTGCATGTCCTACAGGTACATCTGGGCACTGCATTTCTACACCTGAGACGCATCATGTTCGCATTGGATAACTTACTCGGCTCACAAAAACAAACAAACTACAGCTCGTTTTAACAGGAAAAGTGTGCTGTGAAACATATTTTGTTCTCACTGTCAACTAATAGCCAGGGATTTTGGAAATTCATTCCTTGCAAAAAACTGAAAAAATGAAATTTTTGTTCAAGACATGACAACAGACTATTTACTGTTGTAGATATGATTGCTTTTAAAGTGTGATATTTAAAAAAAAACATGCCCCTAACTGACACCTTGAAGCAGGAGCATACAAAGTAGGTGCTCTATAAAAATAAAGTGGCTTAATTGCACTGTACCTGCAGTGGATTTAGAAAGTATACACATCCTTTCAAAATTTCTTGCTTTGGGTGTCTTAAAGGCTAAAATCAAGACAAGTGAAGTCAAACAGCTTTTATCTTTGTGTGCATATTATAACAAACAACAAATGCCAAAAAAAATTGAATGCACACCCTTAAATCAATACTTGATGGAAGTACATTTTGCTTTGATATATGCAGTGAGTCAGCTTGGAGTGAGTCAGATTTTCAATGGGGTTGAGGTCAGGGCTTTAACTGGGCCACTCCAGGGCACTGATCTTCCTTTTTTCAGCCATCCCACTGTGGATTTGGGTGTGTGCTTTGGGTCATTGTCATGTTGGAAGATGAAATCCTTTTTTGCAGAGGGTAGCATGTTTTTCTCTAAAATATTTTGTTTTTTCACTCTTCATTTCTCCCTCTATCCTCACCAGAGCTCCCATCTCTGCTGAAGAGAAACAGCCCCATATGATAATGTCACCACCAAACTTGACAGTAGTGACTGTGTACTTAGTCCGATGGGCTGTGTTGCCATTGTGCCAGACTTAACCATTGGAATTCAGGCCAAAAAGTTCTACCTTATTCTTTTCAGACAACAAGACCTTTTTCTACATGCCAACAGGAGATCCAGATGGTCTCTTTACGTAATTGAGATGTGACTGGATGTTCTTCTTTGTGAGACGTGGCTTCCATCTTGCCACCCTACCCCACAGCTCAGAATTGTGGAGAACACATGAAATTGTTGCACATATTGTTGTACATATGGTGGCCAGTCCTTGCCACAAAGTCCTGCAGTTGCTTTTTGCCTCTTGGTGGCCTTCCTGATGAGTTTTCTCCTTGCACGGTCATCCATCTTGGAGGGATGACCTAATCTATGCAAGTGGTAGGTAGGTCCTGGTGGTAATCCATTTCTTGATTACGGTTTTTACTGTGTTCCACAATGTATTGAAGGACTTTGGTATCTTTTTGTCACCATCTCCTCATCTCCTTTCTTTACACTGGCATGCACTGAGAAGCAAGGAAACCTATTGAGAAAACCTTCAGAAGCAGCTGACATAATCAGAATTACACGAGTTACTCACAGGTGAAGTCAGTTAGCTTTGGGAATGATTTGGATGATGAATGCTTAGACCTGAACAAAATTGCAAATCCCATTATAAAGGGTGTGTAAACTTATGCAATTAAGGTATTGAACACAACTGCCACAACCAAACAAAGGCCAGCACCAATTTTAGACCTGAATTTCAGTTCCCACCCACAACCACAGGCAAGAAGGTATGTACTGGTAAGACAATTGTTAGTGAATTTCAGTAAAAAGAAGGCAGTCACCACAAGCAACATGTGACCAATAAAGCCCTCAGCGGGTTAGTAAAAGTAAACAAACCTTAAAACATAAAATGAACTTTCCCCTCAACCACAGGGACCCAGAGCTGAGAAAGAAGAGCCACTACCTGAGTATTAGGAATTTCAAGCACAGAACCAGAAACAGACTAGGGAACAAGACAGAATGAAACCTTCAAGGATACAACATATCAAATGAGTGCAAAGACAATGAGGATATACACTCATCTGCCACCTTGAGGTATAGGGTAATTTTTCTCTCTCTCTCTGACTCCTTTCTCACAGAAGAACCTGATTGTCCCAGCAACTCCCGCAATCCATTCAGATGCAATGTGAACTACAGTAACCAGGACCTCAGGGATCTGGAGCATGACATCTGAGTGCAGCACAACAGGCAAGTCCCACAATCGATACACAGGATACTTGCTTTCCTGGTACAACATCCTGGTACAACATCCTGGCCCTTTTCTCTTTGGGTTTGAAACACTTAAATCATACTATAAATGAATGTGCTGTTATACCTGTGCAGCATTTATCTTTGCACTGCTAAAGAAAATGTTTCCATACTCAAGTTATGTGTTTTGGAATTCTAAAAGAGGAGGTTCAATAGAGATAAATGGTGTCAGCTATGGTTATCTTTCAAAACACAATTTTAGAACTTAAAAATGTGGTATGTAACAACAGTTTTGGTTCAAGCAGCCTTAGTTAAATAAACTACCAATGGGAATTTGCATGACAATGTTCAGATTTAATTTTCTCATGTCCCAGAATACATTATCAGGGAATAATCTCATTTAAGATATCCGATAAATCATTGTAATCAGTCATAAAAATGGAGATTGTATTGTATTCTACGGTGTATCCTGTAAAACATATCATGGGCAAGAAATGGGCAGGGCAAGATGTCATTGGTGAGTCAAAACCAAAATGTGATTTTTCAGTACTCTGAGAATGGTGTATTAAACATGTTTCATATCATTTTAATTGTTGGCAGCTCAATTGCCAACAGTTCCAAGGTTCTCAAAACATTTTAATCTAAATGTGTGAGGACCAGTCGATAATGGATATATCACTGTGACAGTGCAAAGGGTTAACAAAACTAAGATGGCTAGCTGAGTATAACATTTTGCACAAGAAAATCAAACCACCCACCCACAAATAGATTTTCAACCTACCTCATCAGACTGTGGAGAGACAAGCATCCACTGATTGAGTTGATTGAGTTGGTCCAGTGTACAGAGGGTGTGTAAGGAACTCTTCCTCTAAAGTGGTGCCACATCAAGCTATCAGTAAGGAGCTATAATTTGGAGCATTGGTGGAGGTGGAGCTTGCTTTAACCACAGTTTTACCTCCATGACACCTCTTTCATATGTCAACTTTGTAGCACTTAGTCTTCTAGTGCTGAAATGCTAGTCAGCAATTTACACAGAATGCATTGGTTAATTTATAAACCTTGAAACTGATGTGGAACAGCACTTTGCACTACACAAGATCCCATCCTGACACACAAACCTTTCCAAGTGGCGAAGCTGCTGTATTACAGGCTTGAATTAATGGTGAGGTGCGAAAGCCTATAACTGTGTGTGAATATGAACATGTAGCTCTCCAGATTCAAAATTGAAACGGCATGAAGAATGCAATTTTTTAATATTTTAAAATAATTGTTTAATATTATTTTTGATATTGTTTGGTTTTGTGTTTAGTGGAAATGAAGGTCCCTGTGAGTAGGACCAGTACCTGTGCTAATTGACATTCAACCATGGCTGCACTAGCTTCATCAGAGGACTTAGTGAATCACGGGTTGCACAGGGAAAGTGTGTTTAGGGATCAAGCTGTCTTCTTTGCCCAGGATGATGGATGGTTATGAGCCAATCTGGCATCAGTTTATGATTGATAGATAAAAGATTCATACTCCACAGCTGTGGAGCTTTATTCATGCACATGATCACGTCTATGAACATGGCCAATGAACTTTTTGAAGAAAATTCATACTATCATATATAAGATGGAATCCAAGTGCTTTTTATAAATGAGGCCTCAGGACAACACATGTCAGCTACTTTAATGTACCAGGGAGTGAAAATGCAACCCAACTGATTTTTTTTTATATTACTATTATTTTTATTTTTATTCATGCAATGGCACAGTTTAAAGACAAGGGTTTTTGTTATGATTTATAGAGGGATGCCTTCTCAGGAGCTGAAAATGGTTCTAAAGGCAAAGTAGAACATTAGAAATGCATATATGAATGTTGATAAAAAAATAGGAATGAACACATTCCCACCTAAGTTACCCTTCAAGTGAATTCTAAACACTGAAATGTGATGGTTGTTCCTCATTATCAGATACCCGTAACAGAGAGCCATTTAAAATGCTGCTATGTAGGCTATGTATGATCAAACCTCGACACTACTGACTGCCTTATTTGCATATCTATAGCCATAATGTCATGGACATTTTCAATTTTACATTTACTTAAGCTAAAGATAAGGCTCTCTTAAAAGCAGTAAGCAGCAAACATTAACATGATCTGCTTCAAAACCAGGATCATGTATGAGAGGTTTCCACCATTGCAAATTGGTTCAGCGTAACATTGGTAATAGATAATAGATAAAATGACTGATGCCAAATCCTGTCCAATAGTACATTGTTTAAAACTCATAAAGCATTATTAATGGTGCCTGTTGCCTGAGCATAATGTTTATGCTTCATTTGACTGGCTCAGCCATTGCTACAAGGAACTGTATGGATGGAAAAAAAAACTCCACCCTTTCTCCATGTATTTGCTTATGTTTGCACTGTCAGGCTTGCTGTGTGTGAAAGCTTGTACCAAGCATGTTTTTCAGGAAAAGAATCATTGTTTTCTTGTTTTCTTTGAGTCAAGCTTTTTGATGTCCTGAGTCTTCTTTGCACCTGGATTCGCCCTGTTCCTTGTTACAGCCAATCCTCATTTTTGTAAAGGGCAACCTATGTGTCTATATTCATCCCATTGTCTGTTCTTGCAGTGTTAAGATAGTGGCTCTAGTAAATAAATTATATTTCAGGTAGTCCGGGATGTCCAACCCTATGTAGGGGAATGCATTCCCTGATAATGGCAACTATATGTCTATTCTGCATTGTTTAATCTTAACCTATTTTTCTAAGGAATACATCATTGACAGGAATCAGTGAGTACCTGCACACATAAAGAAATGAAATGAAGAAACATAAAGCAATGAAATGAAAAATGTGAAAGTAACAAAATATGCATAACTTCAGGATGTGTTGATGTATGAGCTCTTAATAATATCTATTTCCATGAGCATACATAAACAGTAATCAACTTAAAACAATTTTGATAAGCGTTGTGACACTAGTGGCATAACAGCATGTGTCACTATGAAATGCAGTTGTTATAAACTGTTTATAATATATAGGTATGCTTGCTACAATTTATATTTATTATATATTGTATAGTTTTCAATAAGGTGCTATGTATGATAGACCAAAATTGTAGTAAATTGTAATTATCTTGTAATGTGCTAGCTAAATATTTATTTTTAAGTAATTCAATAAAAGCATCAGTTATTTAAGAGAATATACACCACCTGTGAGAGTTTGTGCAGGAGTTATCCCCCAAAGAAGAAGAAAAAAGAGCAATAATTTTGATGACATAATAATAATTCTATCTAACTGTCAAGCAGTACAAGGAATAAAACAGCTACTACAAAAACAAATTGACTGGGTGTAAAATATCAGCTTCAATTCCCCTAGTCAACTGATGCCAAATGCCTTTATAAGACACAGACACTCTAATCACAAGAAAAAAAAATATCCAGTATATATCTATAAATAAATAATGAGGAGAAGTTACATAAAAATCTGGGAAACATTGGGAAGCATGGCTTAAGAATTATTTACACATATTGACTTTGTTTGTGTGACACAACTTGTTTCTACAACTTCAATGTCTGATAACAAAAAAATAGCATGGTCACAAATCATGGACATGCAAGTGTTTATTGTAAAAATATGGTTTGCAGATATGGTTAACTTGCCATTTTTTTATTATGTCAACATTAAAATGGCTGGTGGAAGGAAAAAATGTGAACAACTTTTTTATTTTTTTTTAAGAACCAGTTCCCTGTCTACCTAGGGCACTGCAAAAACACGCCTGCGGTGGACAGCAATGTGGTCCACCGTGACAGGACGAATTCCTCATCTGGCAAACAGCATTACTCTCATTTCAACCCGAGATGTCAGCTTCCATAGTAATCACTTGTCACAGCCTCGAATGCCGTGCTAACCGGGGCAGTGAGGTCTTTGTCTCTCCCTATACCAGCTGCTGAGGAGAGTCGGAGGGATGAGGAGAGGTGCCTCGCTTGTCGCTCCCAACAATCCTGTCCAACGCACAAAAAAAAACACATCACTCTGGATCATAGCGGATAGAGAGGCATCCTGTTCCTTCTATTCTTCATGACGGACTGTCCGTTTTCGCAGCTTGGCTTTGTATTCTCGGGCAGACATCCTGCTCCAAGTAATACATATCAACTTGGGCTGATTCAGCCAGCAAATGTCTCCATACATCCTGGGGCCACCTGGACCTCCACTCTGTGTCATCATCTGAATTTAGTGGTGGGGGGGTGCCTAAGATGATTCTTTCACCACTTTTGTAATATCTGGTTCAAAGTGATGATGGCTCTGCTTAGGGACCATGGCTTTAGTCTCAATTTCAATTCAATTTCATTTGAATAATGATTTTGCCATATGTGGTTTACCTACAGTAGTAATATTAAAAGGGTTATGGTTATCTTAAAGTCAAGGCACAACACATTCATTCAAAATTAGAAACAGGATTACAATAGGATGGTAATGTGAGCTTCTGCATTAATCCAGACCCGATTTTCTGCCTTAAATGCAGTTTTCTGTTTAGAGATCTCTGCTAAGAGTGTGTTACCGTACTCTACCGATCATTGTATTTAGTCATGTTTTTAAAACGCAGTCACAGTCATAGTCCTACACGGTCACTACTGTGCATATACAAATCTGCATTGCTGAAAGTGATGAAATGACAATCAGATGTCAGGTGTCTAAACAACTTATACAGGGGAACACAGCCTTGGATGACAGTGGAAGATTCTGTCAATGTAGTTCACAGCCAATGAGAAACTAGGGTGTGTGAGTATGTGATGCCAGGGATGTTGTCACAATTTCTGTCCTAAGCTCCCTGTTGTGGAACTGAGGCCTTCGATGATTAATGCATGTGTAGAAGATTAAACAAACCTGTGGAAAACTGCAGATTTGAAGTTTGATTGATGGAAAGAGAGTCAATGTTTTCCCTGTTTGCTGTCGATTTTCAGCCGGAGTAAATGGCTTTGACAAAAGGAGCTAAACAATGTTCCACTGGATTTATCTTACTGCTGCATATGCGTTTTGAGTTCTACTCCCTCATATGTTTCAAAATGCATACACTGCGGGTACAAAAGCGCTCACAAATACACTTCCTCAGATGCATGCATAAGTCACGCACACAAACACATACTTCTCTTCTTTGACCTCTATGATGATTCAAGAGCACACTGAGAGATTCCTAAAGTCATGTGACGTCCCACCGTTTTGACAAACAAATAAAATATTAACAGAACATAAGTAAAAGGGGTTTATTAAAAACCATCCAACTTATAATAAATCAAGGAAAAGGGATAGGAGTTATGAAAGTAGTGGCACCATTACATTTTATTCTAAAAGGCATAGATGACCAGGGTCAAGAGGAGGGAGGGTATCCTTCATTTGCTGCCATTGAATTGTGCTTTGATGGCTACATCTATTTTGTCAGAGTGATTAAAGAAGGAATAATCAACCCGAAGGACTTAAAATGAATAGACACTACTTTGCCCATCCCATTGAAAATGAATAATGATAATCTTTTTTGCATGTCAGTTTATGGTGTGGTGTGTGCATTTGGGGAAAAGATACTAAACCCAGATTTTAGATAGGAGTGCTGTTTATCATTACTTCTGAAGTCCAAAAATCCTAAGGTTAGCTATTCAGTCCAACTTGTTTAACATTATTATTATTATTTTTATATTTTATTTTTATTTTTAATAATAATTATCATTATGTGCCGTATTATTAAATGATTAATTTCATTCACATATATCATGTTTTTGGTGGATTGTTATACAAATTTTATTGTTTAATATTGGCTGTGAGTGCCAAAGGACAAACTTCAGTTCCAAACGGACTTCAACATTATTTTTTAGATTTTAGATGGCATCTCAGGAACTCTTGGGGAACAAAAAATTAGGAGACAACTGAAAGACATGTAGAGTATATATGAGTATAGATATGTGCAGCTGGGCAGTTTGGCACATTCCTATTGACCTATTTCACTATTCATAATGGAGCTGAGTGTCATGAATGGCCGAATATCACAAACTAGACCTAAATTCTAATTGTACAGCCCATTACATGGACATCAGTGTCATATAGTGAAATTATTTGTAATAAACCCTATGCAATAAACCCTTTGTAACCCTATGCACCCTATTTGTGAAACCTTTAGACTCCCCTCAGTTTGAGGCAGATTACTCAGACTCTGTAACAGCTGTTCGCACATGCAATATATCATTTTGTTCAGAACTAATTTGTCTTATGGAACCATCAGGATTCTTGAACATGACATGAGGAATTTGACAAGACCTTTTATATGAGGTTAAATAATTCTTGCTTGTTGAAAAAAATGTCTTCACTTGAATGCCCCTCAAAAAGCAGATGTCTCAGCTCAGGTATCTCTACACATACAGACAGGGAAGATTGTCTGGACTGTATACATATAAAAAAAAAAAAAGAATGATTTCATTGTATTGTAATGTAAAAAAAAAGTATCAATTCAGTGCCCAGTGAAAATAGGCTCAGAATTTCTATTATTATTTGTTATTTTAAAATCATTTTATTTTTAACACATTGCAAACAATAAACTACGTATCAAGTTAAGCTTTAGGCAGTGGTCTACCATTCACTGTGAAATGTCTTTCAGGCGAGCTGAAATGCATGCAGAAACCTGTGTGTCAGAGGGCGGGAAAAACAGGAAGAGGTGCATGTCATCAGAAATATTATGAAAAGCCATGGGCAGAGATGACAGAGCCAAGAGACTGCATGTAAAGAGAGAAATGACTTCAGGCCCATTGCAATAACCTCCATACTGTGTAAAACCATGGAGCAAGTTCTGGCCAACCATCTGACCTCCACAGTAGCCACTATGCAAGACCCGCTCCAGTTTGCCTATAAAAGCAAAAGAGGCACAGGTGACGCAATACTGACTCTGCTTAACACAGTCACAAAACATCTTATGCACCCCAAGGGATATGCTAGGGTTTTATTTTTAGACTTTACTTCAGCTTTTAATTCAATGAAAACACACATTCTCTTGAAGAGACTTGCTGATCTCAACATCAACACAGGGTTAATCCTCTGGATCAGACAGTTTCTCTCTTGCTGCCCACAGAGGGTCTGTGTCAGGGGGAACACATCAGAGGAAGTCACTGTGAGCACAGGTTGCCCACAAGGATGTGTTCTGTCACCTGTTCCTTTTAGCCTTTTTACAAATAAATTCAAGGTAAATGATACACATTTTAAACTGTTTAAATACGCTGACAATATGGCTCTGGTTGGTCTCCTGCAACAAACAGATCCTTCAGCTGAGGGGGTCTACTTAGACCACACCAAGGCCCTCCAAAGCTGGTGCAACACCAGTCAGCTTCAAATAAACGTGACCAAAACCAAAGAAATTATTATATGCTCTAACAGTAATATGAAAATACAACCCGTCTCACTCCATGGTCAGAGTGTTGAAATTGTTAATAGTTGTAAATACCTTGGCACAATTTTAGACTCTCAACTCAACTTCTACAATAACACTGACTATATATACAAAAATGCTCTCAGCGGCTGTACCTTCTGAGGAAACTCAGCAGCTTCAGGGTCAGTCCACAGATTCTAGAAGTTGTTTATAAATCTGTTGTTGAAAGTGTTTTAACATTCCACCTTTCTGCTTGGTACAACCATCTGACCTGCAGATCAAAGAAAAAACTGAACAAAATTGTATCAATGGCCACTAAGAGGGTTGGCAAACCTCAAAAACAACTGAGCCAACTGTACAGAGAGAGGACATTGAATAAAGCCAAGAGTATTGTGGCAGACAGCTCCCATCCTCTTTTTAGCCAGTTTGAGCTCTTGCACTCTGGTAAGCGCTATAGAGTCCCACTGGCGACTAAAGCTGTCTTTAAAAAGTCGTTTGTCCCATGTGCAGTAGATATTCTAAACACAACTGGAATTTAAGATATGCTAGCCACAGGAATGGACAGTGTTTTTATGAAGTGTTTTTATGAATTGTGTTTTAGTGTATTTATTATTGACTGTGTTTTATGTTGTATGTTTTAAATGTTTTTAATCTGTCTTATATGTATTGGTGAGCCAAAATTTCCACCCTGGTGGAAAATAAAGATTTATTATTATTATTATTATTATTATTATTATTATTATTATTATTATTATTATTGTTATTATTATTACTATTTATTAAATCCTACTCTCCCCATTAATCTTAGATCTCCACAATCCTACTCTCCCCATTAGTCAATAATTAGTTTCTGACTCTGTTTTCCCAAATATTAAGAAACAAACACTGCCCCATTACAGCACAAACTTCACACTTTTCTTTACAAGGCTGAAACACTCAAATGATGCTGCCTAACATACCATTATCCATCACTAGCACAAAGTTTTAATGATATGTCAATGGGCTTAAATACGCTGCATGCCTGTGGAGTGCTCAGTACTCTTGTGTAAGATGGATGTCTTTTTCATTATTTGTGCCAAGGGAAAAATCTGTCTTGAATTGCAGGTGTCATGTATTTATAGACACATAAATTGTACAGACATATACACGCATGTACAGTCACAAACATGCATACACACATGCACATACACATGCTACACAGAGCCAAGTTTCCCATGAGCAATTTAGCAAGACATCAGCCATAATAACATATTAACAGGTAATCTGAATCACATTCAAGGGGCTCTGCACTGGCTATAAATTAATTGCTTTGAAACTAACTTCTATAAACCTGCATAAGAGCTGTCTTCCAGATTTCTAAAAGTACCACTTACTAGAAAAATATAACATTGAAATCCTGTCCTTGCTGTTTCAAGTAGTTTATTCCATTTAATTTAATTTCAGTAGACACAAATCCAAATTACATCCTTTTGTGCTCTCTAATGTTTTATAACAATCTGATCCTTCTTAACTCTTCTAACTGCCACAGAATTCTAGAATACTGTGCCCCCTGACTGAATATTGTCAAAGTACATATGAAGTAGGCTACTTTTTTCTTTTTTTATATGGTTTTTGATAGCTGTGAAATGACTAAGTAACACCATTGCCTTTCCTTAGAGCTCCCAAGCCATTGTGGATTTCATTACAGGCACTACAAACAGCAGTTATGAGATACTATTTGTAATGTATTGTATTGTAATTGTATTGTTGAAACATTACCTGAAAAGAAGAACATAAACACAACAAAAAAGAAACAACATTTGTGGTAAAATATGTAATTTAATATATGTAAACTATACAAATACATATATTTACATTATGTACCATTTCATTAATTCATTTCCAGTATTATGATGTATAATAAGATAACTGATAGCAGAACTGAGAGTGAATTCATGCAAATAAACTGGGTGCTGAGATAACAGAACATTGAGATCATATGTATTGAGGTCACCTATAGATCAATTAAAAACACTAATTTTTGGGCAATACATGTGAAAATAGCAGTTAGTCACTTAGGGCATGCTTTTACCCAAAAGGATTTAGAAGCAGACTTATAAGATACAAAGTGACATCAGCATATATGGTGACAAATGGTGAGAAGGTAAACATATAATAGCATGTATCCCATCATTAATGCTTCTCCTGTGCAGTTAGATCCCAGTACAGTTCAACTACACAATATAACAACTTGTAAACATTTTCAAAAGTGAATCAACATAATCACAAAAATTGTATAGTGAAAGTGAACAGTAAATATTATTTATGAGTAATTGCACTGATTTGTCGAAATGGAAGACAACCTGAGATGACTTGCACAAATCCGTAAACTTCAAAATGGTTGGCAACTTTCATGGCTGTTTTTGATGTATTAGTGGGAGATGAACTGTCAACCAATGAAAAGAAAATGTGGCATGATGCCTTGAGCCATCCTGAAAAAAAAACATGTCCCTCAACTGTTTTAAAAAATACCCTGTAGTCCGTCATTGATTTTGCTGTTTGTGAGAGCACAAGGTTTAATTTGTGTGCATAACAATGGATGAACAGTGCCTCGGGGACTTTCTCTAATTTTTGCCTGAACTCTATTCAGCTCTGACGCCATCGCTGCGGCCCCATCATACGTCTGTGCAACTAGCTTTTCCTTGCAATTGTAAGCATCTAAAATACCCAGCAGCAGCTCTCCAGTCCTTGTTGACATCACTAAATCCCAAAATGACTCTTTAACTCCATTTTGGCAGACATACCGCAATGCAACAGATAGCTGCGCTTTGTTGGTTGTGTCAGTGGTCTCATCGACTTGCATGGACATGAAAGGGGCTGCATTTACCTCATCTTAAATGTTCTGTCAAAGAGTGTCACCTGCCAAAGATAAGGTCGTTTTGAATACGGTTCGATGTTCCGGAAAACAATGAGGAAACTTCAAGATGCGTCGCCAACCGCTGGTCTTTCTCCGGTGCTTTCCTTGTTTCCCCTGAAGGCTAATTCCTGTTTCCATAAGTAGCAAGTAGCACGTATCAACTCCTTCAGAATCTCATGATTTTCCCTTACCTTCGCGTTGTGTGCGGAGACTTGCTGTTTGTTAGCCTCGTTTAAAACTAGGTTGATCGGAAGTTCAGTTTCCAAAGGTTTCCATGCTATTTAATGTTGAATGTGTGAACTCGACCGCTCGTGCTTGGCTAGCGCTGCAGGCAGGTTGCTCAGGTCACAGTAGCCGGCACCTACCCACACATCGTCCCGCTCTCTGGAAAACAGCAAATAAGGGAAGCAGTATAGCCTGCTGGTAGCATCGGAGCCGTATAGCCACTCTTTCCTTAAGTACCACTCCGGCTGGAATGATCAGATGATTTTCTGTTCTTTACGCTGGCGGAGGTCAGGGAGAGCTGGTGTAGACCTGCCTTGCTTGATGACAAGTAATTTTTGCTTGTAATCCAGTTAATTAAAACTCTGAAGATGTACGATGGTCAACAGTATTGATTTCGCTCTGAAGTGTAGCTAAACGGCTCAAATTCAAATGAACTAGCTTGCTTTATTGATAGCACAAATATCTATGACATTGTAGCAATTTAGCACCTTCATGGCTTTGATTGGCTCGCACTCCCGCCATAAGCAGTGCCTTTCCTCGTCCGTTGATTTCGCCTTAAACTATGCAATACACATGCACAAACTCCAAAATTCACAATGTTAAAGGCAATCTTGAAAAAGCAGAGCCTACCCTTCCCATTGAAAAAGTAGGCGAGCTTGTGCGCTATGCCGTTTCGCTCTTAGGAAGTTTAAGGACATAAAAAGGACAAGGACATAAAAATATCATTAAAAATACGTTATAACACAGCATACTTGTAACTAGAGTGAGATTTTGATGTGCTGTTATGAATTGTTGTTTGTATTTTGATTAAATTATCACAGGGTAGGCACTGCCTACCCTGACTGCACGTCATTGGTACAGACAGCATCAAACTGAAATACTGTTCAACCCAAGCCACTTTTTAAATTGCTGAAAGTTTGTCACATGCTGTACACAATATCACAGTTCATTAAATGTCTTCTATACAACAGCTGCCAGTTCATGTCACACATCAGAAATTCACAAGCAATAATGGACATCTTACTTGCACATTCATGTACAGTATGGGTAACAATAAATGCATTTTCAGATACATGCCCATTAAAGGTTCCATAATTTCCTCTTACTAAATCACCCATATCTCATTGTGCACTTTTGAATTACTCAAGCTAAAAATCCATTTTAAGAAGTATTAAGTTTATGACAACATCATTTTAAGTTAAATAAGAAACTTTGTCTCAATAGGTGGTCTAACTTTGTTTCACTGAGTCTCTTTCAGAATGCTGTTTGGAGAAGATAGCTTTAAATAATCTTTTGAAATCTCATGGCTGAAATATATATGTAGAGAAAATAATAATGACATCTAGCACATGACTGAAAATTAAACTAATTGTCTGCATAACACAACATGGGCAGCAGTGCATCCATTTTGTACAGGAGGCAAATTGGTAAATATGAATTGAGTAACAAGGTTATACAAACATGATTATATCTTAAAGTTGGCTGGGAATTCTAACTAATAGGACTTTTTTGTGCTAAATTCTGATGATTGTGAAGATTAGAATAGATTCAGTGTGAGAGAAAGCAGCATATTAATGCATGTCGCATCCCTCCATCCATCACAACATAATAAAATAATTCTAATAATACAGTTTTTCTCTAGTTGTAACTGGTTCTCTTCACACATACAAATATACACAAATGCACTGCACTGTTTCCTTATGAAAAGGCCTAGCAATGTATATGTGTCAAGACAGAGCTTTTTCCACAGCATATATATCCTATGTGTGTGTCATGTATGTTTTAAAGTTTCAGCAACTTTTAAAGTTTTCAAAGGTTTACCTTTTATTTGTATTCATTCTTTGTAAAGTCCAATATACCTACATTGTGCTGGAAACCATGTCATCACAATTTTACAATTTATTTTCTTCTGCTTTAATTGAAATTACCATTTGCTTTTGGTGAATCATTTAAAATGGATTCAGCTGTATTCTGTATGCATGTATGTGAAGCAGAGATAAGCTGGACATTTCTTTTTTCTTGTGTTTTGTAATAAAAATTGAAAGGAATGTAGGGCACATCTCTGTGGACTGATATGAGGGGAAAAAACAGAACCTCTTCTTCAGGTGAGATGTCTGGAAAATTTCAGGGCAGAGCAGAGGCAGTAGGAGAAAGGGGAAACAAGGCATTCTGTTCAAGGAAGAATGCCATCAATTTAAAACATATTATTGAATATGCATTGCAAAGCTAAGAATGATAAAACAAAGCCTGTTGCTCAGTAAAATGTCAAAAGGAAAGCAAAAACAAAGATCCATGTGATTGTTTAAAAAATGTTGAACAGCCTTTGTGTTGGGAGTGTTAATTATTCTTGTTTCCTTTTTTTAGATAAAATGTTGTGGAAAAGGAGTTTATGACTGTCCCCCAAGTCAAAGAGACTAAGAGCATTACTGTGAAGGTGCAGTTTCTTCAAAATCTCAGTTGATTATAACGTGTAACATCTCAGTCAGTCATTCAGTGTATGGAATTTAACTGGCTCACAAGCAAGTGTCACCTTTCATACATAATAATCTGTCTGGCAGTAACTGTATTGGAACAAGAAAGCATTGTTTAGAAATCATTTTTAAAAATCACTTGTATTCCTCAGAGATAAGTAAAGTACCAAACTATCTGCCTCTTCTGTTAAATCTACAGAACCCCGCTGCTTGTTCTCCAGCAAAATCTTCTCTGTGACAGAAGCCAAACAAGAGTGACTTCATCCAAGTTTCCAAACAAGTATCAATCATTGGGACACAGAAGGACAAATGAGCCTTTTTTGTTTGCACACCATGCAGAATGGCATTTTGTCTATGAAATCTAGCCAAGAGCAATGAGCACTCTGTGTTTAAATGGAAAATGGTCTTTTTGTGGCCATACTTTATTATGCTGCAGTGCCTCTGAATGAGACTGGATAATAGATATATTCATGACTACATTAATATCCTCCAAGTTTGACTTTTTTCATGCTTTTCCTTCTCCCAGACTCCAAACTACTTTGCCCTTGGCTATGCCTTATATACTAAATAGATTTATGAGAACATTTATGTCATATTTTCACTTTTCCCCCATTGTCAAGACAGATTATCACTATGGTTCTGAACGAGCAGACTCACCGCACAGGCTTGGCTCTCATTGTCAAGCTGTCCCCATTCATCTTTTATTTAACAAGACTTAACAGGACTAAATTGGCCAATGATACCATTCTTAGAGCTTTGCTGGCCCCATCCACATAGGTCTCAAGGCTAAGGAAATAGTCATTGTAATAATAAGTTTTCAATGGCAGCAGAATCACATACCAACCAAATCATAAGCTACTAAGAAGAATATTCAAAAAAAAAAAGAAATGTGACGGACAAATAATACATGTTGCTGTACCTCTGGCAATCTAGTATCAACAATAGAAGATGCCTCTGTGCATAGAGGTGCACTTTCTTGAAGATGTTTCGAGAACATTCAAGAGAAGGATACTTATTGGATTATTAAACAGTCATCCAACCAAACAGAAAACATGAAATGCTGATGGTCACATTTAACATGGCTCTATTTAAGGTTTAAATAGCTAGTGATGTATTTCCATGAGACCGTGTATAAAAGGAAGAACTCCTTATCTTCCCTTGTATTTCCTCTACCCCAAGGGAATTTATGAATATTTAATTACCCCTTCAGAGCATAGGCTGGCATTACGGTGAAGTAGGCCATGTGACCGGGACAATAATTCCCAGGGCAGTCCACTCAGTGCCAACTCCTCAGGGTATAGGGACGTTCAGGGTCAGAGCAGACATATTAGCTATTATTGCTGTGTGGACTTGACTGTTTCACCAGTGTCAGCACCAGTCACAAAGGGCACAAGCTAACACAGCACGACAGATGGAAGCTGTGCCACACCCTCTATTTTTCTTGCATAATTATTCATTTGTCTGCAGACATGGGTGGTGTGCATAACCAATGTCCACATTACTGGACCCTTCTTGGGTATTGTTAGTCAATCAGCATTAGAATCAACACAATCAATGGGTCCATGAGTACAGACAGTATTTGCAAATAAGACACACAAGAGACTTGCTAAAAAATGAGTAGACTTTTTTAAACATTAGTATTAAAATGAAGGGAAATATTGGTTATGGATATTCCTGTTTTTGTCTACACAACCATGCTACAGAGACCATGAAAACAGAGAATATACAGCAAATATACTATACTATACTATACTATACTATACTATATTATGCTATAATACACTAATAATATGCTGGCAGGCAATTTCATATGAAGAAAATGATTTCTCAATTAATTGACTGTAACTCATAAGAAAGCACTAGTTGACACAATTAAGTGCATGTCTAAGAATTGGAAAAAAAAAAGATTTTTGCAAGGATAGAAGCACTGCACTTTTTTGGAGATGTCTCTGTTTTTGCTTGAGATTTCAAGGGCTGAATTCAACAGTGAAGTGTAACAGAACAATGACATAAAAATAAATATACAACAATATAAAGTAAGCTTTCAATATCAATAGTTTTCATAACTGATAGCTACATAAACACTAGCTAGCCAGTCAAATTAGAATTCAAATAAAAAAGTTCTCAAATAGGCAAAGAGAGCATGGTAACTGGGAATAATTAACCAATGTCAGTGCACTTAATTTTAACTAATATTGGTCCAGTAAATTGAGTCCAGTAAAATGAATTAATTCAATAAAAATTCAAAAATAGGCACATCTCAAACCATTCAGCCTTCATTTTGATAATATTTGCAAATAGGTCTTTCTCACTGCAAGAACATTAGACCGGTGCTGCTGTACTCTCTTTGACATAACAAAGAACCACTGTAAAGGTGTTTTACTATGTTTTACTATGTTTTAAAGGGTTAATACATACTATCATGCCTGTACAGTGATTCTGTCTTATATCCAAGAGAGCACAGCAGCACTAGACCAATGTCCTTACAGTGATAAAGGCTGGTATGATAGTATAATGGTATGTGCTATGGGTTATGCCAACAGTACATATTAATGCCAGCACATCACATTTCCTGAAATAAATATGCTTTAAGGTAAGAACAAAGATAATTTTACAAATAACATAAAAATCTGGCATTATAAAAGCATTACAGCAATAAAGTGCAGTGATGATTATAATAGTGATAATGATCATTATTTTTATTCACACATTTGCACATATTCCTTCCATTAATATTTGCATTTCAAAACAAGAAACAGTGACACATTACATTAGAATTCATACATAATCAGACATAGGACACATAGTAAAGAATAATATATGCACTGCAATGATAATTTTATCATTCTGAATTTCCGATGTTTATAAACAGTGAGAATGTAGCTAATGAGTCAATCAATGCAAAATCATACTTGGTGTATGCCGCAGCGAGAAATAGGCTTCCTATAAAAACATCACTGGTAAAAATGACCACATTTTATGATAACATGGTGCACATCTACCATGTTATGTTGTTCCTTGTCTGCTCAGAATGATGCTGCATGTAGATGTATTTTCATGGTGAGTGGCAGGCATTGCAACAACAAAGAAAGTGATATAAAACATTAATCTAAATACATGGCCTGCTATGTACCTTCCTAAAATGACCCCAAAAATGGAAATTTGGCGATTTTTAAAAAAATCATTTTCAGTGTAGCTGCCACAAAAAATGTAACGCCTATTGTCTTAGGGTCAATATGACCCGAGATAACTTTTGATCTTTATGAGCAGCTCTGTCTAAGTCAAACAAACTCATCAAGTATTTCCTCATACTCATAAATACCTGGTACTAGGCCCATTTCAAAGATATTAGCATGCATGCTAGTTTAGCATGCTAGGTTGGTAGCAGTACACAGTTTCCATGTTTTTCCATACTGTATCAAAACCACTGATGCCCCCTGACCTCTAATGATTGACTTGCCATTTTACACGTGCTCAACTATTAGCAGTGCAGAAGCTGACCTTGCATAAGCATAGGCTTTTCCTTGAACATTTAGGGAAAGATCTTGTGGCACCTGTCATGGCACAGAGGGAACGCATTCCACATAATGTAACATCAGCATTGCTGGTGATTCAGGCAAGAAAAAGATGTGCCCAAACACCAAAGCAACACTGCAATGAACAACAAGACAGAGACAAGCAGGGTAGATATAGGGCTGGGGTGACGAGGAGATGGGATGCAGGTGGGCAGGCAGGCAGGTGGAGGAGATCAGGTAATCAGGTGGGTGGGGACAGGGTGGAGAGCGGGGCAGGGCTGGAACACAAGGAAAACAGTAAACAAAGGCACATGGACCACATTGACAGGCAGGGAGAACACCAAAACAACAGCTAGGGGTCCGGAGTACTGACAGTGACATGCAAACACATGCTTACAACTTTTGCCAGTCATGTGTTTGAGATAACACATCATGATTTTTCTACACACTGTCAACACACTGTATAATAAGAGGGACTGTATGTAAAAAAAAAAAAAAAAACCACCCCTCCCCCCCAAACTTTACCAAACTATCCCTTTACCCTACCTACCCATATCTACCCCGATACAGTGCAGGCACCTTGTTGAGGTGGGGTAGCTTGAGTGTCTCTGATCATTTGAACTATACTGATAGGGGCTGTACCAATCCCTGTGAGGTCCAACCATAACAGGAAGGCCAAAGGTGAGAGATTAGACTAAGACCAGCTCTTTTTTGTCTATTATTCATTTGAATTAGTGTATGTTTGGATTATATGGATGTTGGAAAGAGCAGTAACTCAAAGATTTTGTAATCAGCCTTGAAATCAACTTGTCTTGGTTGAAGCAAAAAAAGAGAAAATTCCAATTCACACGCTTCCATTGGGCAGTTTAGATGTGTTCATGGTAATATTACAGAACCACAACCTCCTTGACTTAGTTTGAATATGTCTGTAGATAGTTTCATTGGCAGTTAATAGCTTTATCTTCTTTCTCTTACAAAATTTGAACATTCAGATGTTATAGTCGGCTACTTCAAGAGGGGGCCCTATCAACTTAATTCATGTTTCATGACAGTTTCAATTCATACATATCAGAATCTATTACATCTTAAAAGGCTAAGAGTTGTATTTTGGGGAATTTTATGACAACTTTACCCATATCCAGAACATTTTTCATGCTTTTGCAGTGCATGAGACCTTTGGGGGGGCGCTAGAGAGTTAACAAAACAACTGATGTTGTTTATGACTATTTGGTTGTTTTCTACACTTATAGCTGTAACATTGTGCCACATTTCACATTTGTATTCAAAGGTTTAGTTGAGTTAGGAGATAAATTGGACCCCGGGTCATAGTGACCCAAAGGTAACAGGTGTTAGTATTTCTTAAGACAATAGGAGGGTTGACCTGACAAAAGTAAGAAGAAGAGGGAGAAACATCATTGGCCACAGAGCTGTCCTGGGCCAATGTGGTGGTAAAATCACAATGTGCGCTGCAATCACGCAGAATGGGGTCCTCCACCGCCATGTTAACGTAGGTCCTTAAAACATGGCCCACATACTCACATTTTTACACAGACTACACAACATCATCACAGTAGAAGACCAAATGGATGCAGAGCAGATGAGATACATTGTCATCTGGGACAATGTATCTTGCCATGATCTGCTCTGGTTCAAAACTGGTTTCATCAGCATCCACAATTTTCAGTCCCATTACCTCCCACCATACTCTCCCGTAATTATCCCCATTGAGGAGTTTTTCGGCATGGCGGTGGAAGGTTTACAATCTCCAGCCCTATGTCAGAATACCCCTCATTCAAGCCATGGAGGAGGCCTGCGACCAAATTGATGCAGGGTCTGTGCAAGGATGGATTCACCATTCAAGAAAATTCTTCCCTCGCTGTTTTGTGAGAGAGGACATAGCCTGTGATATGGACGAAGTGCTATGGCCAGACCCAGCTAGGCGAAGAAATGATGCTTAGGGTTTTTTTCTAATTCATGCTTTCTTTTTTGTCTCTGCAAATGTTTTTGCTGTGTTTATGTACTATATTCTATTTGGAATATGTTCTGTTCTGATTTTCAGTGCAAAATGCACAATTTGGAAATGCATGGATGTATTGACTGATTTTACAATGTGGAGAGAAATAAATATTTTCATCAGTGTGCAGTACTGGTCTTGTGTGTTGTGTTTGGTCCATATATTCATGTACTTTACTCTAAAAATATTCTTTACTCTAAAAATACTCAAATCAAACCCAGACTATATCATTAGAAAAGTAGAAATGTTAAAAGTGTTTTAGATTGAGCACAGCAGTGTGTAACTGGTTCAAACAGAATCAGATCGTATGAACCATGTGTGTGCCATACGGTGACAAAATTGGGTTTTTATAAATTATTGTATAGTTTTGAATGAAGTGTTTCATTTTGCAAAAGATCTGAGGTGTTCTGCTACTTGTGTGTGTGGCTGTGTGAATTGTGTGTAGTGTTTTGACAAAATGAGCCCTGTTTTCAAAATCGTGCTCAAGCAATCATAAAAAACTGTAAGTTGTTTGTAGCTGCCATTCATTAGCCACCTATCATTATACATCACAACTAGCTAGATAGCTAACTAAAATGCTTTGGTCACTATTTCACATCCACCTAAGATGGTGTAAAGTTAGCTGAAGGAGCAACAATTGGACAGGTGAACTTGTAGGCAATGTTTCTGGCGTCTGTTTTGAGTCAAACGTCTCTCATGCCTTTCATTAATTTTAAGCAGCAAATACAGTCACATTAGGTACATGTGTTTAGATAATGCTGTAGCATGGACGTTTATTTTATGCAGTGTAAGCCTATTATCAAACAGCAACCCAACTACCACGCTCTATCAACTCTGCATGTAGAGTTAGTTCTATTATCTACACTCACCGGCCACTTTATTAGGCACACCTGTCCAACTGCTCGTTAACGCAAATTCCTAATCAGCCAATCACATGGCATCAACTCAATGCATTTAGGCATGTAGACATGGTCAAGACGATCTGCTGCAGTTCAAACCGAGCATCAGAATGGGGAAGAAAGGTGATTTAAGTGACTTTGAACGTGGCATGGTTGTTGGTGCCAGACGGGCTGGTCAGAGTATTTCAGAAACTGCTGATCTACTGGGATTTTCACGCACAACCATCTCTAGGGTTTACAGAGAATGGTCCGAAAAAAGAGAAAATATCCAGTGAGCGGCAGTTCTGTGGGCGAAAATGCCTTGTTGATGCCAGAGGTCAGAGGAGAATGGCCAGACTGGTTCGAGCTGATAGAAAGGCAACAGTAACTCAAATAACCACTCGTTACAACCAAGGTATGCAGAAGAGCATCTCTGAACGCACAACACGTCGAACCTTGAGGCAGATGGGCTACAGCAGCAGAAGACCACACCGGGTGCCACTCCTGTCAGCTAAGAACAGGACACTGAGGCTACAATTCGCACAGGCTCACCGAAATTGGACAATAGAAGATTGGAAAAACGTTGCCTGGTCTGATGAGTCTCGATTTCTGCTGCGACATTCGGATGGTAGGGTCAGAATTTGGCGTCACCAACATGAAAGCATGGATCCATCCTGCCTTGTATCAACGGTTCAGGCTGGTGGTGGTGGTGTAATGGCGTGGGGATATTTTCTTGGCACTCTTTGGGCCCCTTAGTACCAATTGAGCATCGTTGCAACGCCACAGCCTACCTGAGTATTGTTGCTGACCATGTCCATCCCTTTATGACCACAGTGTACCCATCTTCTGATGGCTACTTCCAGCAGGATAACGCGCCATGTCATAAAGCTCGAATCATCTCAGACTGGTTTCTTGAACATGACAATGAGTTCACTGTACTCAAATGGCCTCCACAGTCACCAGATCTCAATCCAATAGAGCACCTTTGGGATGTGGTGGAACGGGAGATTCGCATCATGGATGTGCAGCTGACAAATCTGCAGCAACTGCGTGATGCTATCATGTCAATATGGACCAAACTCTCTGAGGAATGTTTCCAGTACCTTGTTGAATCTATGCCACGAAGGATTAAGGCAGTTCTGAAGGCAAAAGGGGGTCCAACCCGGTACTAGCAAGGTGTACCTAATAAAGTGGCCGGTGAGTGTAATTCCAGGATATTTCCCAAAATATTTATTTAGGTAGATACCTATAGTAATGGTTCCCATTGGCTCATTTGGCTTGGCTTACATGTGATGATGTGGGTATAAAATGTGAACTAGACTTGGGGTAACCTCAGAGAGAGATGACTGTAGTGTGCGTGTGCGCATGTGAGTTTCTTTAATTCTTTGGGCTTCCTATGTTATACTAAAAACTGACTGAGGAGGGGAGGGAATAAATGTGGCATGGTCAAAAAAAGTGTTCATCATGGTGCGAGTTACATATTTGCCTGCACAATTTGTGTTATTCCAACCATTCTGTCACTTCTTCTGGACAGAGACATTGCCAGGATTTTGTGAATGGTTTTCCACTTCTAGATGTGATAGGAGCTTGTTTTAACCACTATCAGAGCTGCAAGGTATATTGAATGGGAGAAGCTACAGACAGCTGTGACAAAATGACATAATCTGTTACATCACTCTGAGGTCAGAGGGGGGTGGAGGAGATAACCAAGTGAAAAAGTCAGCTACGGATTGAATTAATGTATCAGTGTCAACAAAGTCAGCCTGAATTTTTTCCCTGTGCGTCTCTTCTCTCCTTAACATAAGCCGAAATGCACCGCACTAGAAGACACAAAAATTACAGCACTAATAACCAGCTCTGTTCACCTCTATTTCTATAACATGTCTGGATGTAAAGATGACTCAGTTTTCCATTGTGACACAAATAACAATACATATAAATATAATTCTCTACTATCAAACTGGGACTGCCTTCATATACTAGAAACATAAACATAATGTTGATCAGTAAATGATCAGTAATGAAAAGGGGTCCAAAGTGGCCTTCCAGCTGTGTTCAGGATTTATGCTATATTCCAAATAGCCACTCAAAGCAGATTACTTCGTAATATAGTTATTATTGATTAGATACTAAGTTACTTTGGATTTGGGAGCTACCAGGATGATAGCTGTGCATTAACATTAAATGATGGAAACATTGTAATGATATGAGGCAATTAACATGAGGAAAGCAAAGGGCATAATGCAATAGAAAGTGATTAAGATGGTGGGATAGGCAATAAAATGTGCAGTGACAGGACTTTGTCTGTGCTTTATTCTCTTTGCAAAGATCTAAAGGTTAGGAATGGGGGAGTGGTTAATAAGTAGGCAATCAGGGAAAGTTGAAGGAAGACAAGTGCTTCCTTGAATGACCCCACCCAAACTGATCTCTCTTTTGAATCAAGTACATTATGAACAAAATTCCCAGCCAGAAATCAGTCAGCGCATGGTCTTAAGGGAACTGGACTTTAAACCAAGGCATTGCAAGTCAATTTCTTGTCAGGGCCAGTGGTTGTTCCCTTGAGCAAATAAATTTAATCAGTACTGTCTCAGTAAATCAAGCTATACATACATGTGTGATATATGATATACAGTATGACAATATGTCATACTGTATATCATAATAGGATGCTCTAGGTAGGTATATCTGCTTCCTTCACAGTAGGATACATTCTTTTTTGCATGCATTTACAAAAAGATAAACCCTCTGTGAAGTAATGGTATAATGTAAAATTTTGCAGAGAATGTTTAGTGGTACTTGGAAACTCAATAAAAGAGTTCACTTTTAATTTATCCTGCATTCGATGCACTGCAAAGTTGGAGCGCTCCTCAGCAAGCTGGTGTGGAGGAGTGGCACGCTTGTTAGGTGCTCCCTTCATTCTGGCGCTTTGCTTCACTGAGTGGAGCTGATGGGGGGTGAAGGGAAGCAAGTCTCATCCTAAGGAGACAGACAGCCCTTTGATTCAAGCAGCCAATGGGCTCTCATTTAAATATATATATGGATGATGACAACTACATTTTGCTGACGGTTATTATGTGCCGTGCAGTGGTTAGAAGCAGTGTGATATTCACAAGCTCTTTTTTCCAGTTTACCTGAAAGGAGACCAAAAGCCTGTAAAAGATCCATCAATAGGGCTAAATTATTAATGCAAGCTGTTAAAAATGAGCACAACTGCCCTCACTGGTACTAAGCTAAAATGTGGTCTCCAAAGAGGCCAGAGTAAATAAATCTGGCAAAGCTTGACAGCTGATTTAAGTTTTGGCCGCTCTGTGTTGAAACACAGTTAAAAGAGGCAGAAACAACAGAATAAAACCTGAGTGATTGTGACAACAGAGGGCTCTCCCTTGGCATGAAGGGTAACTGCGCATAAACACAGAAACAGGTTTTGTAAAAAGCACCTGACTCTGTTTTTTATGTGACTCCATGTTCCCATGGCACAGCTTTGCAAAAGAATACATTTGCTCTTCTGTTTGTCAAAACTCGAGGGATGGCTGGCCCTTTGGGAGTGTTAAGTTAACATTTTCACTAATCTACCACAATTTAACCTACTTTACCACATGCGAACATGAAGAAAAATCATTACCTTGTCTCTGCTGTTTTTCAAGGTTTTTAAACAAAATATTCTTTGAGTTTTGATGATGTACATTCATTAGCATTGTGAAAAAAAAAAAAAACAGGTTCCTGCTGTAATTGACACAACTAAACTTCTGTAGCTCATTTATTGCCTCCCACTAGATTCAATTCATAACAGTCAAAGTTTGTGCATCCATGTATTCAAACACTTCTGGAATGTAATTAGTATGTTTATATGAGAAAGTCTAGTCTGGTATTTAAAAAATCTTTCATTCAATGAGAGAGCCAATATGTTAAAATCACCTAAGCATTATTAAACCATTTTATCTGTCTTGTAAAATGTACATTAATATGTAGCACTTTCTGTAGAATGGTTTCGTGCCCATTGTGTCTGTTTTATTGTCAAATGTTTTTAACTGGCTGAATTAAATATGAGCACATTAAAATGACCGATTAAATAAGCCACGCTGAACAATACAAATAGACTTTTTTTTTTTTCTAGCCATGTCATTGCTATTCCTGTACAGTCTCAGATATGTTTCTTCACAACATAATATCTATGAACTGAGTTGTCTGACACACAAATATTGCAGCTCTGTAAAAATTATGAAATGTAAAAATCGTCAATGAGTCTCAGCAGTAAATTGTGATATTTCCCTGTGTGTGGCACTTCTCCAGCGAATCGCTGGCTTTCTAAGCATACAGTGTAACTTAGGTATTTCCATTCAGCTGCTCCTCCATATAGTACACTGTATCTGTGGGAATATTGACAGTCTTCTCTGGCAGAACATGATTCAAGATTTAGCTATAATGCTGGGATTAAAAAGGGATTCCTGGCCATTAAGAAGTTTTATTCCGAATGAAGGAATGGTTCTAATTAAACTTCCCTAGCCCTGCCTGGACAGATCTCTTGGGTAGCCCTATAAAGCACTTATACGGTCTAAATCAAGTTGTAAAAATCCTCAAAGCTCCTGGTTTAAGAGCCCCAGGGGAAGCCCAGTAATGGATTTGTCAAATGTATCTTGTTAACCATGGAGTGATTCAGGCTGGCAACACAAGGGACATAGACAACTTTACATCAGAGACTCCTCCAAAACTGGCAAATGAGATAGCAGATAACATCAGAGAAGAATTATTGCAAAGAAACAAAATGGAAAACTCTCTATCCAAAGTAGAGCAGATTCCACATAGAGCGGAACCAATATGGCTCAAGGGGATCTCTATCCATTGAAACATTTAAAATAGATACCAAAGTACAGTATTGCAAAAAAGCAACCTTTAATATGAACAGTTCCTTGATCAAAGTCCATCTTAAATTATATTCCATATTTTGCAATGATGACCTGAGGGTAATTTATAGGGAGCCCGTACTCCAAAACAAAGCTGAGGTGAAAGGAGTCCAAATACATGGCCGACTTGGCAGGCCTGCGGCAAAGTTCACAGCTGTGGTGCTGTGAATTACAGGTTTGCTGCAAGTCTTTGTGTGTGACTCTTCTGTGTGGGTACAATTTTAGCAGATATGTATTTCAGGAGTGGGGGAAGATCACATTGTTGGTAAAATTATAGCCCACTGTAACAATAGTCTATAAAGAAAATGTTTAAGCAACGTTTCCATCCTCTCCGCAGCCTGTCATTTGGTAAAGGCAAAAAATGCATTCAGCCTGCTATTTCCATCCCCTCCACTTTACAGGAGGAGTTTTTTGACGGGGACACAGGGGCTGACTTTCACATACAGTATCAATGAACAAAACGGGCTGGACAAAACGATAATACTGCCCAGTTTGAGTGGCAGAATGGGTCTGGTCTGAATGGACACTGCTGTAGAACCAATGCACAAACATTTGCTGGCAATTTCCACCTTCGTCCACTCCAGCTACTGACAGATCTTCAGGATCTCGGGGTTTCTCCTCTCACATTCTTTGTTAGGAAAGAGGAGCATTGCCTTCTGATCAGGAGTATTCATGTCCCTAGAGGGGACAGATTTAGAAGGTTTCAATAAGACAGTGCTGATGTGTGGCAAAAAGGTGATTTCTTCCACTTACATCTGTGATGAAAGTGTGATCCTGCATACAAACACACACACACACACACACACACACACACACACACACACACACACACACACACACACACACACACACACACACAGCATTTGTTTGCACATCTTAAGAAATGTTTCAACCTCCATACTGGCTCCTGCTCAACAGCACCAATCCAACAGATTTCAAATATGTGAATGCCGTATGCCATCCCTTCTGGTACACTACACAAATGAAAAGCCTACATTCTGAGAGTGATAAGGAACCATATCTCATTTCCAAGGGGAAATCTCTGTACTTACAGTGTTCCTCAACTCCTGTTCTTTTTCTCTTTTTTAATACAGCTGAGCCGTATATGCAATGTACACAGATAAGATGTGTCCCAATAACTTACTACTGCAGGTCACAGCAAGTTGCAAAGCAATAAGCCACTTCGGCGAGTCTAGGTAAGTATTATCTGCATAGGGTGAAAATATCTGTCAAGGATCAGGATTCCAAGGCAAAACACAGAATATAATTTCTACAATAATGCAATATTTGTATAGATTAACCCATCAGTTTTGACAAATGCCATCCGGTGAAGCCTCTTGAAACATTGTGACGGACAATATGATTCTGTATTTTTGTCTGTTGTATGAAATACAGTATATTACAGAGATACTCATTAGCAGCTGACACAGAAAACATTGTCTTCAGCTCTATTTCATCAACACCAGGCTGTCAAAACTTTCTCTTGAAAAAAGATAAACGTGTAAAAAAAGTCACAGCAAGCAGCAAGTGCAACCCACACAAGAAATATCTATGGCAGTGCACGAGATATAAACAGCATGGAATTTCTATGGCAACACAAGAGGTACAAACAGCAGAGCCCTTTAGATTTAGGGGTTGCACAGACTAGTCTGCAAGTCGACTTTACGGCTCTGCGATGACGCTTTGAGCTTGATGTTGACTAGTCGCTGATCACGTGATTATGACACTGCTTACACATGACTAGCTTCAAAATCTCCCAACGCTCGCTTTGCCATTGTTTCCTATTAAGAGAGCGTTGTGCCTCCGTTCCGACCTCAGCGTAGCGTAGTGTTCAAACCAGGCGTTGTAACGCTCCGCTCAAAGTTGAAATTGGTTGAACCTGTTTGCCGCTGACCTTTCCGAGTGTAACCAATGATTTTACAGTGTGACGTACCGGAACATGGGCGGCGTGACACCGGCGCTCAATATAAACATTGAATTTAAAGATCCAATCAAAGTCAAAACGGAGGACAAGCTTATACTATGTGTGTCAGGCTTTTCAGAGTTGTATGACACCACTTCGAAGTGGCACCCCACAACCTCGCTAAAAAAAAAAAAAAAAAAAAAAAAGATGCATGGCACAAAGTTAGCATCGAGATGGGGCTACTAGGTTTGTAGTTTCGGCTGTAATAATTTATAGTTATTAACTACATACCCGGCATGCTCAGAAGCTTGCTACGTCCCTGGTTATTAGCTAGCTAGCTGCTAGCTAGCTTAGTTGTTCTGTCAAAGTGACAAATCCAAACATGAGTTTATAGTATTAACGTTACAGAGCTACAAAAACTCGATAGCTAGCTAGTGTGTTAGTATCCCTGTAAGCACACATACATCTCCGAGATGTCTATGCGATGTATGCCGATAGATCTGGAAGAGGTATTTAAAAGAGCGTTTGCTCATCTGGAAGACGTCTCTGAGTCATCAAATTTGAATGTCTATGGTTTAACAACAAATTACGGGTAAAGCTAAAACATCCGAAACATTTTAAACATTTAGGGAGTCAATAACACCTTGGTATTTCAGTATTATTTATACGCCAGTGTCATTATCAGCGGTCATACATAACATAACACGGTTATGTTTCATGCCTTTCATGCTTAAAGTCTGTGTTATCATAAGTCTGTGTTGATATCATACAGTGAGTCATTTCGCAGTACATTCGAAGTACACATTTGTCAGGACTGCGGCGTCTTAGCCGGTTGTTTTGTTTTCCCTGTCCATGTGCTTTTGTTTTTCAGTGTTCCAGCCCTGCGCTGCTCTCCGCCCTGTCCCCGCCCACCTGATTACCTGACTGTCTGCACCTGCCTGCCTGCGCACCTGCATCCCGTCTCCTCATCAGCCTTGCCCTATTTTAGTCCTGCTTGTGTCTTGTCTCGTTGCCAGTTCGTCTCAGTTCACTGTGTCGCTACTCGCCGTCTGTTTCTTCGTGTCTGCCTGCCGGTTCTATTTCCTTGCCTGTTTTATTCCGACTTCGCTCCTCGTTCCTGCCCTGTGGTTTTGGTCGCTGTGTCTGCTCTGGTTTTTGACTCTGCCTGCCTTGACTTCGTTTTTGGATTGCCCTTTGGATTCAATAAACCCGTCTGCATCCATCTTCCCTGTCTGTGCTTGAGTCCCTGCTTGAGTTCTGACAACATTTTAAACTTTAGCTACGTAAGCAACATTGATGTAACCGGTATTGTTAACTTTTTTTTTTTTTTTTTTTTTTTTTTTTTTTTTACCAGCACATCATACATGGTCAAGAGCTCACATAGACTTTGCTTAGCTGGAGAAAATAATGATAAATGGCATTAAATGTGGCATTAAATACGTACGGTGGCACATACAGCTATACTGGTCGACACGTTTGTTTTGACATGTTTGTTTGTTCTACGTCAGAATGTCCCCTTCCTCAACAGCGTTGTTGGCAGGGCAGCCAGAGCAAATTTTGATGCTCTCGCCGCTCCTGGGCCCTCATTTATCAACAGTGCATAGAAAGGATTCTAAATTCTATCGTAGGTGTCAAATTTAGAATGTGCGTAAGTACAAAAAAATCGGTATTTATCAAACGTGCGCAGTCCGGTCGTACGCACACCAGTAAGTAACCAGCATTGATAAATCCAACCCCTTCTAAATCACCTTGCTCGTGCACTATCAGGTTAATTTGCATTCTGAAATGCCCCCAATTAACCATATATGGTATGAACAATCCCTTTAAAAACACATGGGTTTATTCCTCACCGGAATAATGGCAAAGCGAACCAGAAATTGAAGTACTTGGAGAAGTGGAAGCCAACTAAAAGCTGTTTAGTTCAGAGAGCGCAGGTATAACTAACAAGAAAAAAAAATGCAGCATGGGAGAGGGTCACAGATGCAGTTAATGGTGTCGGGTCTGAGAGGAGGACACCTTCAGAAATAAAGAAGTGGTTTGACCTCAAAATAATTGGAAAAAAATGCGTGGCCACATACAAGCGAAAATTTGACCACCGGTGGAGGAAAAGGCACGGCCGAGCTTTTGGCTTTGGACACGAGGATTGCCAGTATCATTGGCAAAGCAGCCCTTTCTGGCATCATAGAACACAGAGATAGTGACACCGTGGTACCCACAGAGCAAGCTGGATCATCGAACATCCAAAGTGATGGTAAAAAAACAAAGCCACTGTTTCCACACATTTATTTCAACATTATTTTATCATTTCAACTTGAAATGATAAACCATGAAGTAGAAGTTTACATTTTAAAAAATTACAGTGTTACAAACAATATTACCAACAAATGTTTTCCATATTATTCAGAAAGTTTGTCCGTTCCTGTGGTGGTGACGCAGGAGGAGCCACGGCCATCTGCACAGCCTTCTGTGTGTCGGGAGCCAAGGGTCTTGACAGACGCGGTCCTAAAAAATCAAGAGGATACAACCAAGGCTATAAGTGAAATAAAAGAGCAACTGAACACCATTTCCAGTGTATTAATGGAAATCAATGAGTCACTGAAACAAATAGTGTCATGTGCATCTCAAATGGTTAATAAAACTTAAGACTGGCAAATAATTCCTGAGATCAGCAACATTGTGCAAAGGGTCAAACGAGCACACACACTGAGCTGAACATTGATGGAATGCAGACTTCCTGTTAACAAGTCTTTGTTCTGAGATGGTGCCTAGCTATATGGGTCTGACTGCACCTATGGCATTAGGAAAAGGTGGCAAAATCCCGTTTGACTTCAGGCTGCTGCAGATTTGTGTAAGGGAACTCAATGTAGTTTGGTCTTGGGGGTTCCAACACTGCAGGGATATCTTGCTCTTGATGGCTGAAATGGGATCTGTCTCCAACCTCACACTGGAGCACACAGCCAAAAATCCCAGGGTGGATAGACAATATATAAATCAGGAATGGCTTTTGGTGTTTTGTTTCCGCTCCAACATAGGTCCCAAACACAGCCATAAACCTTCAGCATTTCTCTTGAAAGCAATACCTGCTCAGAATCCACTCTGTACATTCCCAAACAAGTCAATTTTGCTCTCTGCGGGCTCCCAGGGAGTGCACAATGGGCCAAATCCTCTAGTAATGCAAGATGATGTTACATTTTCAAATCACTGTCCCATGTGTTCTTTTATACCTTTTTGCATCAATTTATTACATGTCTGATTGTATTTATACAAATTAATTAATTTAGTAATTATCAATCAACTACAATACTAGACAGATGTTCACATCACACATTCGCAATGGTTTCTACTTGCATCTTTTGCTATTGTATCACTGGGTGTTGTCTCCATGGTCAGAGATGTGCGTATATGTACGCACATTCCAAGCACAAGTACAAGTTCATAAATTCCAACTTTGCGCAGGAATGATCCAGAAACCATTACGCACAGATAAACACGCACTGTTGATAAATGAGGATGGTGTGAATGTACGTCATTGGCGATTAGTTGACATTGATGGACTTTCATGATATCTGTCGACTTTATAAAAATCTGAAGTTTGCAACCCCTATTTAGATTCTGTTTTGACCTTTTGGTGGAAGCCATTTCTAGATTTCAGAGCAAAGGTAAGACGAATCCTCATTTTCCTACTACTGCATAGTGTTTTTTTTTTTCTTTTTGAGTGACTGACTTGTTGATGCCCTCATTCTCTGGTACAATCTTTCTCTTCATATCCTGCTGTGTATGTCTTTCTCCCCTTTCTTTCCTGATTTTCTTTTCTTTTATTAAATGAATTCATGAAACCCATGTCAGAAGCATGAATGGCATATCAATGAATGACTATGCCTTGGGAATGAATCACTCTGAGCTAAATTCTAGTTTTTAATTACGCCCAGGCTCAGTATAATGTAAATGCAATTTCCTTCATTTCGAATGACAAACGTAAGCAATTGTGACAGGTCCTTGTTTCTGAGAAATTATAAATCTGGAGGTCACAGAAATGCACTGGTTGGATGGCTGGATGGCTTGCTTTTTTCCATATAACCTTTACTTTTTAAAAATCAAATCTTTGCCTACAGCTGCAAGAAAAAAATCAAGAGAATAACCGTGTCAGGTGTGTCTACTTGAGACTGAACTGTGAGTCTCTACTTTAAAAGATGGAATGTTATTTCATGGTGGCCTATGGCAGTTCATAAGCAATTTCTTGGTTTGGATTCACCTTCTCATTTGACCATACAGTAAGCCCAACAGATAAGAGAATTATATTTTTCCTGGTACACTTGTATAGAATATCTGACTGACTCTACATACATAGATTTGCTCTTATTCAGCAAACATAACTCAATGCAGTACAGGTCCTGTTGTGCAGCGTCTGCTTGGCTGCATCCGCACAAGAATCACATATCTCAATGTTTTAACATAAAACCTCCAGGTGTTTTTACATATAACTGATAAATGAAGTGTATAGATTAAAAAGACAAGTGCAACCACAAAGATTTCACATAAGTGTAAGTTAGGATTCTTATTCAAATCATCTTCTTGCATATGAGGCAGCAGGTAGATTTAGGCAACGCTTTCCAGCCGCTGCAGTCAGTTTGTCGTGATGTTGTCTGGTGTCGTCAGGTCTATTTCCCCACTGGGGGGAGGGCGGAGGACAGGGCAGTCATTGATGATGTGCTGCGCCGTTTGATGTTCTGCCCCACACATGCAGGCTGCTGATGGGCGCAGTCCCCAGTGGTGCATGTTGGCCTTGAACCTGCCAACCCCTGTACGAAGTCTGTTCAGGGTGACCTATTCTCTGTGGGGCAAGTCCAATCCAGATGGAGCTGCAGTGCTCAGCTCAACCGTGAACTGGGTAGGTCACGGAATCCGTTCCCAGCTGGCTCTCCACGCACTCAGTAGGTTAAAACTGGGATCGGAAAGGGTTGCTGCATGACGGGAGAAGGGTTAGCAAGAGGGCAGGCGTTGAGTACCAAGTTCCTTAGAGTCCTGGACAAGCTGGTGGAGTGGGTGTTGAATGTGCACCAGCCTATGAGTGAAGTGCTCTCTTCGCAGTTTGGGGAGGTGCAATGCCTGAGAGCACTGGCAGAAGGTGCGTTGGGGTAGGGGGAAGGCAACCGGTAATGATCCGCATGGTATCATTGAGGGATACATCCAGTTTGAGGGATACATCCAGTTTGGTGTGGGTGCTGCGGCACCATACTGGAGCGGCGTATTCAGCGGCACTGTATACAAGGGCTAGTGCGCCAGTTCGGAGAGTGGATGTTTTGGCTCCCCATGACGATCCAGCAGGGTGACGCAGGAGGTTGTTCCGTGCTAAGACTTTGCCACAGAGTGCCTCAAGGTGATGTCTGTAGGTTAGCTGCTGGTCTAATTTCACCCCGAGGTATGTAGGGGATGGTTGGTAAGGAAGGGGTGATCCATTGACGGTGATGGTAAGCTGGTGTTGTGCTTCCTTGTTGTTTAGATGGAAGGCAGTGATGGTGGTCTTCACCATACTTAGTTTCAGTCTCCAGGTCTTTAGGTAGCCCATGATAGATTCCATATCTCTAGTGAGTATGTCCTCCACATTAGACCAGCTCCTTACCGCATACAGTAGAGCCAGGTCGTCTGCATATCCATACTGGTGTGATGTCGCACGTGGCAGGTCACTAATGTAGAGGCTGAAGAGCATGGGGGCTAGTACTGAGCATTGAGGGACACCATTCCCTAGGCGTTGCATTCAGCTAGATTGTCCATCGCTGTTATAACATATAAATACTCTGTTATATGTTCAGGAAACTGTGACACTGATTTTAGCCAGCAGAAAACACTGTTATGGTAACTGATAAAAATAAATAAAATCCTCAGTTTCACAACAACAACTATCACCACACAGACCATGTTTTTTTCTGGTCCAAATCTTCCACATTAAGTAAAATTAAGTTAACAGATTCAATCAGTGATTCAGTACATACTGTTAAAAATTGTCCGGTACACTCTGCGATACAGACAGAGGCTTTGACATCAGGGCACTCCTCCCCATGAGCCATTGCTGCAGATGCTGCAGAGTGAGGGCGTGCGAAAGCCATGGCAACCCACCCACTCCACACACACGTTATTAGATGAAAGCCCACAAATCCGACAGCAAGAAACTTTGCACCTTTGTGCAACGGGAGGCAAGGGACCGGCATAGTCATGATGTGCTGCGCAGTTTGACCAGATCTGCCCCAGAGTCCAGGATGCTGACAGCAATGACCAGTGGTCCACCAGAGACTCTATGAACCACGCCAGCACCAGGCCATGTCCCTCAGCTGAAGGATTTACTGTATAGATATGTTTTGAGCCTAGACTTAAAGTTGGAGAGAGAGTCTGCTCCCGAATCTCGGAGGGTAAGCTGTTCCACAGGAGAGGGGCTTGACGAAAAGGCTCTACCGCTGTGGTTTTGCCCACTTGGAACGATGAGAAGCCCGGCATTTTGGGAGAGGGCTCTTGCGGAAGATATGGGTGAAGAAGGTCCTTAAGATAAGAGGGCAAGCCCATTTAAAGCCTTAAATGTGAGTAAGAGTATTTTAAAAATGATCTGGTATTTAATAGGTAGCCAATGGAGAGAAGCTAGAACTGGGGTAATGTGTTCAAAGCGTTTAGTTTTAGTTAAGATTCGAGCCAGCTACATTTTGTACCAGCTGAAGGGGTTTCAATGAGACATTAGCACATCCTGACAAGAGGGCATTACAGTAGTCTAATCTGGATGTTACAAAGGCGTGGATTAATTTTTCAGCGTCCTTAGTTGATACAATTTTCCTGATTTTGGCTATATTTCTCAAATGGAAAAAGGCTGTCCTAGAGGTAGAGGTAGAGGAAACTCTGCTGCCTGGCCTTGGCCCTGATGAGTCAAGGTTTGGAGCAATTTAAACTATGGTCCAGATTCCTAGAGATGATAGCTGCACCCGCAGGAGGTGGATGCCATCTCGACTTTAAAAGACCAGGCCTCCCCAAAACTTGTGATTATCTATAAAGCCCACGTTGTTAGAGGGGGTCCAATCAGACAACCAACGATTATGTAGACGTTAATCTGCTGTAGAAGGGGTGATCCATGGGGACAGGGAGAGAAAATTACTGAATCCGACATTTGTTTAGATGGAAGGCACACCGATTTAATAGTTAACTTTGTTAGTTCCATTGTCCAGGTCTTTAGGTAGCCCACGTGGATAACAATTTTAGAGAATTTAGCTTTATTTTTATCTTTTGCTTTAGCCAGCACTTTCAGGTTGGAGCCAGGTCGGAAGCTCTGGCTCCGGGAATGCAATTAACTATGGTCGTTGATGATGACGTTGCGTTTCTAAGAATAGGTCACCAATGATCAGGGCTCTTTCAACAGGTTTCTCAGCTGGTGTGTTACTGAGGGGGAGAACCTGTTGGAAACGTGAACCGAGGGTTGCATTCAGGGGGCTTGCGCATCGCTATTTTAACATATAAACCCACTGTTATATGTTCAGGAGGCTCTGACACTGATTTGAACTGGGGAAAACACTGTTATGGTAACTGAGAAAGATTAAATAAAATTTTCAGTTTCTTTAAACAACTATCACCACACGGACCATGTTTTTCTTCTGCTCCAAATCTCCACAATTAGTGTAAAAGCTTGCACTTAGAATCAATCAGTGGATTAATGGCGGAGAAGGAATAACTAAACATGTCACACACTCAGGGGAGACAGACAGAGAGGAGAGCTAAGAATGGGAGGGCACGAGAAGCCCATGATCCATTGTTAAGCAGATGCTGCACGTTTGTGAGTCTTTACTTTGTGAGAGCGAGGGTGTTGGAATCCCAGTATTCCAGTTTGAGTCCTGGCTAGGTGAAAGCCGATCACGTCTTGCGTCCAGTTCGGGAAGAAACTTTGGAAGTTTGTTTACTGCCGGCATCTGGAGAGGAGCGTGAAAACTGGAGCGACCATCACAGCGCGGTTCTTGATCTGTGACCTCAGCTTCAGGAATTTGGGGACCTCCTTCTGCACGTGCCTCTCTTTTGATATCTCACCTGCTGCGTGGGTGCAGAAAGACAGAGAAGTAGGGCAGGAATGGGGGACAGGGTGGGAGGGGGGATGGGTTTGGCAGGTGAAACAGGCAGCCGCCAGAGATGCTCCAGGCCTGCATTAAGTTGGGCAGTGGGGCTGAGTAACCCCCCTCAACCTCTCCAGCTGAAACAGATTGCCTGCTGTCAAGCCCTGACTTCAGGGTGGCTGGGTTTGAGGAATGCAGCCGTTCCCACATCGTTTGGCTCAGCTCCGCCTCTGACTGAAAATCTTCCCAATTTACAAAAAAAAAAGATGTGCAGACCCACTCAGGGCTGCAGTTAACCTCCTTCTGAAACCCAGTGACCACCAAAGTTTCATGCATTTCACTGCAGACAGCTCACTGATATGTCAGTGCTGCCACTTGTTTTCATTGGAAAAAAATTGTGCTTTGATTTGTAGAAGTAGTTTTACCAGAAATAAAGATAAAGCCTGGATTTGGTCAAATGTTACTGCAGACATAACTGAACAATCAGGCATGGCACACAAATTTTACTTCAATGTCAATATATGACTAAAGCACAGACTAACCTCTGAGTACAGTAAAACCTATGTTTAATATAAATTATAAGTTTTACTTACATATAAAATATTCACAGGGTTGCATTTAATGGTAATATTCATGCTTCCTTCCAGTGTTATACATACAGCACACAATGTTTCTATTGTGTTTATTATACTGTTTCTGTACTACTGGATCCACTTTATTCTTTATACACCTGATCAACCTTTAACCTTTTACAGTGACTGATTTTTAATATATGGGAAACCCTGGAGTAAATGGGGCCTAAGTTTGAATGGTATTACATACTGATAATAAGACTTTCTGAACGGAGGGGAATTTATTCCCAACTCGAAAAGAACTACATTTCCGGTATGCAAATCAATACACTAACACTAAAAATGAGGCATTTTTGAGGTCATTTTTATATGTATGTACTGATTTGCTGTGAATAGGGAGTGCCACCTGATGCAAATGCACAAAACTGATAAATGAAAACTTTGTAAATGCTGTGGTGCTCCTTACCACAGCTTGCAGCATTGAAATGCCTCACAGGAATTGGTTTGTGCCAGAAATGCGACTGTTGTGGGACGAGACAAAACCTCTGGCTTCTCCCCTGACCTCTGCAACAATCAGAGCATGATTACAGGACAGCAGCCTGATTAAGCGTCGCAAAACTGTGTGTTCTCGATGACCTCCTTTAGGCGTATGATTGCAACCAACTCCAGTTAAATTCCTACTCCAAATTCAATTGTTGAACTAGCGGTAATCAGCATTAGAGCAACATGCAATTACGCTAACAGCGGAATAGCCACAGGCAAATGACTATGTTTCTGATCAATCAATAATGGCAATCTGTGGCGCTCCATTAACTCATGGATGCACACCTGTTAGAATCGTGCCAGAGCTCAGCATGACATGGTCTCATACTGCCCTTAATGAGAACGCCATCCCCCCTCTCTGCTTCCAAAGTTGATACAGATGTTTACTCTTGCAGCATGTCCTGCCTGCAATAATAATCTAAGATTACATTCTGGGTGAGGGAATCATATTTCATAATGAAATGTACACAGTAGCAATGTATTAATCTAAGCATATCACAGCAGGTAATTACTGTTCCAATAGGTGCTCTGTGATCAATAAGGCTTTTAGCCTTGAGGGGGGAAGGGAGGGGGCTTTGTACCCTTTTCATGGTGATGAAGCTTTCCTTGGATTATAAAGCAATTCTTCTCAGGATGAATGAATTGCTGCAAACAGCGTAACTAGAAAAGATGGAATTGATTAATCCATTAAGGAAGCATAATTCAGCAATTGCTTTCCTACCTGTTCGGTCCTCTTTATCTGTTCATCAGTGAGTTTTATTGTGTCGCATGCTTTTAAACATGAACTTCCTCGCTGGAGGAAATCTTAACAAATGGACCAAGGAATCATCTGTGAATTATTATCAGCGCATTTCCTGTAGCCGGAGTGCTTCAGTTTTAAATGGCACTGTGTTGAGGCATCCATTATATAAATCGTCTCCAATTTCTCCCAGACAAATTGGCTATAAAGGATAGCAGGCTAAGGGACACGTCTCTGCTGTAATTTTTGAAATGACAAGGCCATACAAATGACTTGCAAGGTTCCATTGCTGAAGAAAAAAAAGAAACAATAACATCATAAATATCTCCTGGTTTTCTTTCAGAATGACCCTTTAAACTGAACATTGTGCTTGGCTGAGTTCAAGGCTTAGAAAAACAGAAAATAAATAAGACATTAAGGCCCAGATTCAATAAGTACATTTTGTCCTTAGCTTTGTGAAACAAACTGAAGCATTGACTATTTTTGCTTGCACTTACACAACATCACCAGTAGCAAGAAACCACCACTGCCACAAAGAAAATGATTAAAAAATGTCATTCAAAGTTGGATCAATGTCACTCGAATTGCATTGGGGTAGGACAGAATCTGTCCCTACCTTCAGTGTATTCTGTACACAAGTGCTTGGTCATCTCATGCTGGTTACAGCTTTTTCCTGGTGGAGAAATTTCCACACGACATAAAAATGTCAATTAAAAACAGCTTATTTCTGGTTTCATCATTCAACTTTAACAAATCAGCAAACCAATGATGTGTTAATGGGAATATGAAGATTAAACCATCCACTACCCTATAGATTCATGTGTAAGTCCTAATGTTAATGTATTGAAATCAAAGTTAGGCCTACAGCCCCTCACGAAGAGGTACAGATTGATGCCTCAGGTTACAGTAACAGTGTTGGTTTTACTGTGAGACTATGCCAATGTGCCTGGCTAAATTAGTGCATGATTTTTAAATCTAACATGGAAAATATGTAAAACGAAATGTGGAATTTGAAAAATGTTGCTCATGATAGCTGTCTTCATCGACATTGTTCATTGATATATTAATACATTCTTAATTCAATGCAGGTGCCAAGAACTGTTCTCTGTCTCACATCTCTCACACACATTTCTCTCTCTAAAGGAATACTATATAGCCACAGGCCATGTGACAGCTACTAATCAATCCTTATCCATTGTGCATCAAATTATTCATAACAATTTATTGAACAATTAGCATTCACTTGTTGAGAGTACCAAAATTATGAGGTGAGAACTGCAAGGAGAAACAGCAAGGAGAAAGACAGGGTGACTTACATGCATTGTTTTTTATTTTTTATTTTTTTTAAGGATGGGCTGTTCTGTTAATCCAAAGACATATTTTAGTTTTATTGAGATGAATAAATTACTAACATAAAGGAATAAATAGAGGAATAAAAAAAACCTTTCCCCCTGCTCCTCATTGAGCTTGGCTGGACCTAGTAATTTAAAGCTTAGGTCATTGCAGTGAATTAATAACCATGGAGCCTGATGCACCAAATCAAAGGTATTTTGCAGCTTGAAACTGCAAGGTTTTCAACAGTCCTCTGAATATCTTGAAATGTTAAAGTTCACAGTTGCCTTTGAAAAGTACTCTGTGCTAATTGAGACCTCTCTAATGGTCTCAGATGAGGACACTTAAGAAAGAGTGCTATTTCACATATGTTGGCCAGGAACTAGTCACTTTTTTATTAGATGAACTCAACGCTAATACCCACACGTAACCAAAGTTACTAATTACTCACATCTTATTGCAAAACCCCTGACATACATGATGTTAATGAAGTGAAATGTGATGTTGCACTCATTGGCTTTCAATGGTCATCAGTGGGAAGAGAGGGGAAAGTAGACTTTTCTACCAAAGGAAAGAAAAATACAAAATGCAGAGAGTGCACTTTAAATGATACTGGTGCAATAATCCATATAATTAACTGGTATGGTCAATAGAGCTACTGCTGTCAATGGAGCAAGGAGCAATGATGGACCCAGGGATGACCAAAGGTTCTTCAGCTTTACAGAGCCTTAATACAAACCTGCCAGATCGCGCAACAAAGTTAAACTCTTCATGGCAGTGTCCAAGACCTAAGTGCAGAGTCATTTCCGAGGAATCCTGAGATATATTGACACCAGTGGTGCCCCCAGAATATGTCCAGTGGAGTGGCCATGTGGGGCCAGTGAAAGTCTTGGGGTGGCACTAGCATGGTAACCACCGGGGGTTGGGGATGTAATAACAGCAATTAATTTTCACGAAAACAGACTCAGATATTTTTCTTTTAATGGCCAAATGCAATAGAACAAACTGGATTTTTGGATTTAAACAAACTGAATTTATGGATTTAAATCTTTGGAATTAAAACCTATGGATACTGAATGCAATATTTTTCTTCTCATTAAGAAACGATTCTGTATCATACGGGACACTTGGCAACACTAAGTGACACAAGAAGGCTGTGGCATCTAGCATGAGTGATTTTTTTTAATGTTAGCTAGCTGCATACAATGCAATTGTGGGTAAAAAGCTGTGTAGATAATTTGGTTCTCTAAGCCTAAACACGATTAATGGCGATGACAAAATCTGGATTGAAACAACAAAAACACGGTCACGTTTTAAATGGCAATGTATTACTAAATGATGTGATGTAACCAACTGGCTAATAGGCTATCCACAATCAACATGGCCAGCTAATTTATTTATAGCGACCTAGGGAGACCAGGCTTAAACACATTCGTCTTACAAGAGGAAAAAACAATAAAAAACAACAAACCTCTGAAATCTGCAGTAAAAACAATAAAATACACACTTTTCCAGTTCGAACTTGGACGAATCCTGTCATTACAGATATAGTGTAGTGGTCAGTGGTCAGTGGTCAGAGTGGGGGTTGAAATTGCGGAAATGCAATTTGGCTTGTTGGGGGGGGCATGGCCACCCCTTTGAGGCGCCGCTGATTGACACATATACACTGACAGTATAGCAGAATTAAAAACATACCATGAAGTTACAGCCACCCACCTATACACTCAGCACACAATGGATAGTGATCTGTATATCAGTCTCACTGCGTGAAAAATAAGCATCTGCTGCATGGAGCTGGCACTGGTCACTGGATTCAGAGGGGTCCCCTCATACCTGTGTATGTCTTCACTACAGCACATGCAAAATTTGCCCCACATTCATTCCACACTGTCACTGGCATACTGCTCTTTCTGCACACTGAGAGAGCTAATTGCCACATCCTACCTCTGCATGCCTAATCCAGCAATCTTGCCATTGTCATTGTCACTCGGCAGAACCCTCCTCCCCCCTCCATTCTCCATCTTCATTAGATGGGAATCAATCATGTGCTCGCATTGGGTTATCACAATTTAATTTCATGCATTTGGAGTTTTTAATTCATCTATTGTTATGGCCGTTAAGTGTCGATATGCATGTGAGAGTGATACAGAGCCCTGTTGCTTTTGTCTGCTTGCCTGCTGCATTGTATCATAAAAAATGAATTCATTTATATAATAATAATAATAATAGTTATTTTGCTCCTTTTAATCATAGATTTACTGTGTAAGCAAGTTCTGTTTGCTGTTTTTTTTCTTATTTTTGTTTTAATGCACTGCACTCTGATTGCATTAAAATTAAATGTAAATAAAAACCCCTGATATCAACAATCAATAAATAATCAGATATAGCTCCTAGCAAAGCAACCCTTTCTTGTGTTGCTGTCAAAATGTGCAAGGTACTTTACCTCTGAAAAAGCAGTGCTGTTCAAAAGAAAAAGAAATGCCTCCGAAATGAATTCAGTACAGCAGGGTCTCATCCTTTAATTGGTGGAACCATGTGGTTTTAGATGATTAGGGAACCACTAAATCTATCTGACACAACTGTAAGCTGATTAAGCAAGTAAAGCGAAGACCATCGACATAAAAGTCAGGTCCTGTGAACTCGCCCACGCTATTTCAGTGAAAAACTGTCGTTTGCACTGTCTCCACACCAGAAATAAATCACTGCTAAATTCTATGTTTTTCATTTTGTTAAAGTGATGCAGGGGGAGTAGCTCTTCAACACTAAGCAGGATTCAAGAAATCCCATGCATGCTGTTCACAGAAATCATGGTGAAGCAGGAATTTATACTGAAAAGGGTGGCAAAAAGGTTGCGGGAATACATAAAATGACAAAAGTAAGACGTTTTAACTGTGAATTCAGGTTGATGTCATATCTGTGAACACCAGCAGCCCTGCAAATCTCGTCCACAGAAGCAGGACATGGCAGACAGGCCCGCTGAGTCAGCCCTGTTCTCCATTCCCCGTGCCTGTGGAGCCGATCAGACTGGATGCAGGCGACCGAACCACAGCAGCAGAGCAAAAGGCAGCACTCCCGTGTGACGTGGGTCCATTCGGCGAGTCAGAAGGGGGTCAGGGAGACGTCCCAGCTAGTTGTGGCTTTGCTAGGTTGGCTCTCTTGCCAACTCAGCTCTCCCTGACAGCCGGACCTGTCGCTCCGGTTGTTCCACAAGACGAGTTACACGTAGCGCCGTAGACCCATTTGTCAATGCCAGCAGACCCAGGGAAGCAGAGTCCAAGGAGCTATACTCAACACGCTCTTCCCTCTTTGATTGTCTCAGTGATGTGTGCTGAATGAATTATTGAAGCACACTTTTTGAGCACTCTCCACATTAATGATGCCCAGGAAACTAAAGGGAGCGCTTTTTTTTTTCCTTTTTCCAGATTCAGAACAAGAGGTGCAAATGCAAAGAGGGCACTTCAAGCCAGGCGGTGAATATAAATCACTGGGATGGATGTCAGGCCAAACTAAAGTTCCTCTGAAGAAGCTGAAGTTAAAACAGCGCGGCATCAAACAAAAGTAATGAAACGCATAGATTTCTCACATTGATTTCCCGATTTCTCATGTGTCAGAAGACTGGGAGAAGTCAAACACCATCGTTCAGATAAAAGTGTGATTCATTCCTATGATGACTGATAAAATCCAGGAGGTCATGGCAGTTCCCCCTCACATAAATCAAACTTTTCCGTTTATTTCTTTCCAATGACACATCTGTTGTGCTTTTGCCATTGTGAATTCTATTGCAGGGCATAAAAAAACCAGACCTGTCCCTGCAATGTATTACTATGCGAATTGCACCAATTACTGAAACCTGAAGAACATATGCATGCTGTGCAAGGCTTTCAATTTTTCAGTCCTGTATAATTGCTTGGAATGAAATCACATTCATCAACACATAGAACTAGCGTATCCCTTACTACTGCATCATGTATCTACCCTCTCCACATTTCACAGTCATATACATTCATAGAGTTCACAAAGTTTGACTGGAAGAGTTACTATGAATAATAAGCGGCTTCCATGCAGTTGTCTAAAACATGAATTTCAAACAACAGTCAGGCTATAAAAAGAATCCAGCAATGGGATATGTGTGTTCTTTCCAAACGATTCCTGTCAGGTCTGATGGATTAATCTAACTTTATAGCAAACAATCTTTCCTACTGCACTCTGATGATGAATCTCTGTAGATGTCCTAAATGCTGTAATTCATGTTTCTCTTTTTGGACCTCATGCTTCAGGAAGGAAGCTTAGGTTACAATGTGAATAACTGTATGGGAGCTATTTATATTCTGTCATTTTGTTCTTAATTTTGATTTAGGGCTGCTTTAAGACAAATTATCTCTGGAAAAGATAAATACATAAAATTGAATTTAACATATGCTTGCTTACTCAACTGATCAGCATTTAAACAAACACATTTAAATACATTTTTTTCACTAAAACTTAAGTTCTTCTTACATGGCCTGCAGGCCTCATGTAAGATAGCAGTGAGTGCCTGACACCTAATAATGTCATGCATTAAGTGATAGGGCACGCCCTCTGAGTAATGTAGTAGGGCACGCCACTTGTGAGTAATGTGAAAGCCCTTGTAATATCTTTATGTGTGTATATATATATATATATATATATATATATATATATATATATATATATATATATATATATATATATATATACACACACACACAATATATAGGGATGGAAAAAAATGACAGAATTTACATGCCAGTATACTGTCAAAAGCATGACACATTCTAAAACACATTGACACATTTTACATTCAAGCAAATATTTACTTATTTATTAATTTAATTTATTAATATTTCTGATATGTGATTTCACTTTCCTGGGTCCATGCCAACAATATTGACACTGATATTAATATTAAAGTCTCTGATTTGCTCAACATGCTACATAGGTGAGGTAGGTGTCCATCTGCAACTTTCTGCTGAACACAAAACACATCCTCACATACCCAGCGACTGTCACGGGGAGTTATAAGAATGGCAATTGAAAGTCATTTAGCCCCAGGCAATACCTCAGGGAACTCAAACACCTTTTTTTGTGGGGACAGTGTCCTTGAAAATGACCAACACAGTGACTGCAGGGCTGAAACAGAACCAGGTACATGCCGGTGATCATCCAGTGTATCTAGCAAGGGCAATAAATACGATGCAGATATAAACAGTTCACTTTGCATTTTTCATTGGTCGATTATGCTCGCTGTGACCATGGATGCTCACAGGGCAAATCTGATCTTATCGAATAGGAAGTATTCCAATGCATCATGCCACCCTTACATCCAGACCAATAAAATCGCACATGAAAATAACAGAATATTCATTTCTGTTGAAAATAATGTTTTCTCTGTAATGCCTTATTTAATAATATATGATGTCCCATGCGGCTTCAGAAATATGCTTTTGAGGGTCTTTCACAGTATAATTTAATTGTGTATTCAATATTTACATATTAAATTACATACTGAGATCATTTCAATGGCTCTAAATGGTTAAAGATGGGGATATCCATCTGAGTATAAAGTACTGCAAATTGTAGAGATGAGCCCTAAAAAAAGAAGACTGAAAAATTCAAGTTTAATGAAGGTAATGTCTAATTTAAAGTTTCTTTTTTCACTTTCATTTTTGAAAGTGGCAGCAACCTGAGTGTACATGTCAGATTTGTTGAACATAAGCTACTCTTTAGAATATTAGAATATATAAATCTAAAATAGATTCATGTGTACTGAATCTTCTGAATACTAAAAATTGAATGCTGAAACTTCTTTGGTATTGAATTTTGATTCATTTTGGTTGAAAAGATCAAAGTTGACTGGTGCTTAAAAGAACCCAAGTAAACTTGATGATGCCCAGATTCAAGTGTTCTAAACCTTTCGTAAATTATATTTCAAAGGACAAACAAAGGTGGTTGGACAGCACCCAGAGCCAAATATTCAGATCTTAGCTTTAGCTGCTGTGATGTGTAAGTGACACCTGCAATCAATGTTTTTTTTTTTATTTTTCATTGCTTTGTGAAATGCCCAATCACAGTGATACATTGAATTGTTGTCATGAATCTTATTAAAGTTTGGGCCTTTGTAAGTAAACTCCCATTATTACTACAGAGCATTGAATAATGCACAGGTAGGAGCAGGTGGTAGAATAGAGCTGTTAAAGTGCCTTGCACAACAGGAGTATCTCAACTTGGGATCTGAGCTCTCCCCTCTGCAGCCACAAGCCAAGAGCTCTAACCAGCTCTCCATATGCCCTGTTGTGTTCAGCCTTTCAGAGCTGCAGACAACAAAGCTGTCTGTGTCTGTTTTCTTACAAGCGCCTAAGGGGCTTCTCTATGAAGGGAGATCTGTCCCAATCTATTGAAACCTTTGTTGATCAGTCTGGAAGCAAACAGGAGAGGTCAGTCTCTGACTCTACAGTCCCAACCAGCCAATCTGCTTCCTGCAGTATGCCCACTGCTAACAGCTCTGTGCGGACAGCCATTCATAGCCATAATAACCTGCCTTGATTCAAGGGTATCTTACATAAAAACTGTAAAGGTATGTGTTTTATCAAATACCAAAGATATTCTGAATCCAAGCACAGAGCACAATTAACTTCAAAGCAATACGTTTTAAAGGCCATGATATTTGATGAACATTATCAAGTTGAGGGGTGATGTTTAGTACAAAGTTAAGCTAAGTACCTGCAACCCCCCAAGCTGTGATATGATTAGGTATTCAAAACTTGCATGTAATAAAATTGTGAGACTAACATACCAAACATAAGAAACAAGTGTGAGTCCCTCACACAGTGCTGTGGCAACTAGTGTTACTGTAAATATATATGTTACAATAAATTCAATAGCACAATATGTAAGTGCATAATTTCAAATGTGCAACGTAGCATCTGTTCAATAATTAACTCTTTCTTAATTGTTCAAGTTATTTTTTCTTGCATTGTAGTTTACTTTGTTGTTTATTATGGTGTTATTGTGTTTTTACCCCAATTTGTTTGTTTTGTCTCATTTGTCATATGAAATGGCATGTAATTTCTCATTTAATAGGGAGGTACTTGTATAAGCTCTTTGTGGGCTTTGTGCTTTTCCTGCACTGTCCATCCCTTGTATGTCTGTTTTACTTTTAATGCTTTCTTGTGCAAATAAAGTAATCAGACCAAATAAAGGCATCGCTTAAGTGCTCATTGTATTTTTAGATGTGTTAATTAGCAGATACTGTATGTAATGGACTCTCATGCTTATGAACATGAAAAGGCGGATTTCTTCAGTCTGCTGACTCACCAATTTCTGTAATTACCAATGTATAGTAGGGCTGTTGTGTGGCTGCTTTATAAATAGGTGTCAACATTGTAGTAAGTGTTCACTCCCACTGGCTCCAGAATGAATTACATTTCTTGGTCCTGAGAGCCTATATCCATCTGTGCCATTATATGGCAGGCAGGCACAGGCTGGAGAGAGCGGTAACTTGTTACTTTGCAAGAGGTTTCACAGTACAAATACCTGGTTGTGTGAACACCGAACATTCCTACTGCATTAATGTCACCACTCCACATCACTGCATGACAACCTGATTCTGTCACATTATCAGTAAATAAATTTTCGAACAATTGCCCAACAGATATGGAGCCTAATAGAAATGACAACATTCTTCATAAATTCAAGATAATTCCAGTATTTTTGTTATTGTTCTGATGCATAAGTGACATTACCCATTTACGGAGAAAGTAATCTGCAGCCGTGATATGCCATGAGTATAAATATGGCTGGAACGCTTACTGGCTGCAAGCAGTACCGGAATTATCCATTCCAAATATTATTTATTTGCTTTGAGGAAACCCCTTATCCAGGGAGACTTACAGTATCCACTTAAACAGCTTGATTTTTATTAAAGCATCTTGGGTTATGTACCTTGCTATGGGTACGGCGGAACCCAACCTATGAATAAAAGCTGTAAACTTTATAAGCTATTTCTTGACCAATACACCACATTGCAAAGATCTTGATTCAATTCAGTGTTCCAGAACTAAAAATATATTATACAACCATATACTGTAAATAAATTAAGACTATTCTTAGTTATTGATGTGCACTTGCTTTTAAAAGATCCTAGAGAAATTTCCCAAAGGACACATCAAGGTATTTTCATGATTCTAACAGAAGAAGTAAAGCATAACTTTCGTTACTGGCAGGATCTCTCCACCTTGATGCATATAACATCTCATACTGTATATTTCACCATTCATTGGAAAGGATGGAGGAATCACTCCCAGAGCTGTAACTCTCACTCTGATGATTTTCATAGGTCACTGTGTTCAGACCATTGGTCTGCTCAGATAGCGGCTCATACTCTGCAGATAAATGCATTCTGATATGTAATGCACTCTGATATGTAAAGCAAGAGCAAAATGTACTTTAGCATTCCACAGTAATATTTATAATTAACTTGCATCAGTATAGATGATCACAACTTAAAAAAAGAGAGAAAACTAAAAGATACCATTACCTTGCATATGTTTAGTTGATTTACAAGGCAGTCTTCTATAAACACTTCCAATATTAGTTTGCAGGTCCACCAATGGTGCCCCCGGCTTCTGGCCGTGTAGCTCGGACACTTGTTTTAGTGTGGCAGCTTTGAGATCGAAAGGAGGGTAATCACAAGAGGCTGTGCAGATGGAACTTTAATTTTATGAAAGTTTAGCCTGCCTAGTGAACAACCCACATGGCACGGCCAAATGTTACCTCTACCCCAAACACTTACCAGCCATAAGTGTAACACTGTGAACTGTGAGGACTTGTGTGCACCCCTGCTGAGACTAGCAGCTGAAGGGGCAGAAGCAGAGGAACCAGTACATGTAACCTTGACCAGGAAGTAGTGTATATTGCTCCCTGCCAGCAGTGATATATCCATCAGCCTACTGAAACTCATGCTGTTCTTCATCTCCTTATGGGCTAAAACTGTTTCCATGCTGTCCAAGCAACAAAGAGATGTGGCTCAGGTTCTTAATGAAACTCATTTTTTGATGGAATGCAGAAACACAGATGCAAAGCAGCAACTTCACCGAGAAATGTTGTATTTAGACAGAAGATGGCATCATTGGAGGACCTCTGTAGGAGCCAACATCCCAGCATTCTCCATATTCTTATTTCAAGCAATATTCATTTGGCTTCTCAAAGGGGTGACAAAGACAATGTTAAGTACATTCCAAAAAAGGGAGAAATTGATCAATGTTTTAACAGTATAGCTCTTATTATCCTAAGATTTATGATTTGTGATCCATGTTCAAAGAAAATAATGACTAATTTTCAAAAAGCTGTGATACTAATTTGCAATGTATTTGGTTATTTAAGCTCATCCATCTGTCACCCCCAGATATAGTATCCTCTAACTCTTGAAAAATCTTTGGTTTATTCACCTATAATGTGTGATTCATGAGATGCACTGACCATTGATAGCAATCCATTGATCTGTACGGAGAGTTTTCATATTTAATTTATATTTTTGGAGCTCAGAAATGTATAGGACGGTGACATCAAAGTAGAGACAGTACAGCGCAGAGAAATGCATTGCAAACAAAAGCCAGATGTTCGATCTGCAATTCTATCTATTTCATTACGACGAACCATCAAGTGAAAAGAAAAAGAATTTGCAACAAAACGGACTGATCTAAAATAATCTGCCTCCAGCCCCAGATCAATACTTAATGAAAGAGGCTTTCTTCTCCACACCTGTGAGGCCACAAGAATTAAATTGCATTTTTACAACATGTCAGAGAAAAGCAATAAATATAACCACGGGTGTGATGAGCCGCACAGTAGGAATTTCACATGCACGCACAACTTGCCAAACGTATGGTCACCTTAAGACACAACTATGGAGTTCCTTTCTGTTTATGTGCTGGTTTGGAACAGGTTTGGAGTTCCAGGTTGGACCTTTTTTAATTTCATTTGGTTTCTGAAAACATAATGGAAAGGAAAGAAATCACCAAGAGAGGGTCTGTGTCTGTGACAGGTTCGCGGAGCACGAGCTGAAAGTGTCTTATTTCCCCACTGAGCTGTGTGTCACTGTGTCAATGAGATACCTCATCACTTGTTGATATATTACTGAAGATGAGCTGAGTTTGTGTCACAAGAGGAAACATTTCCACCTGAGGAGGAAGACAAAGAGCACTTTCCATTTAGAAGTGGCAGTGGAGGTAATGTGAAACTGCATCTCAACTCCCCTAATGGCTGATAGTGACATGATTTGCAATTCAAGGTATATACAGTGGGGGCTTACGTCCGTGTTTTTTTTTCCCTGATGAAGATGTAATCCACTTGAAAAACAACGCTGCTTTGCATCCGAAAGCCTGAAATTGCACTTTGAAAAACGTAAGGGCAATGCATAATGACTTTGAGTAGTTATAACACTATTTCTGTAACTACCACAGTGGTGGCTTGGAAGGAAAGCCTGTAACAATTAATGCATTTTTTTTCTTTTTTTAATATTTCACCTTTTTTATTATTACATAATTATATATTATTATAACATTATTGTATTACGTAAATGTCATCAAACATCTTAAACTCCACTCTTGTTCAGTTCAATTCAGTGGATGGAAGCTGGGTTTCCCATTAATATCTGTTAGAAAATGGAGATCAGTGATATGTTTTGTCTGGCTCTGACTGGACAATAACAACATTATGATATGAATTTAGTTCTGCCCAGAAGTCCTGCTTCCTATTGAAATCTATGTGAAAAATCGATTTCAGTTCAGGTCAGTGAGATGCATTTTCTGGCTCCGATTGGATGATAAAAGCATCACGACATGATTTTAGCCCCACTTAGAAGCCTGTCCTGCAGGGGCACTAACCCAGGATGGGCAATAGCTCATGTTCAGACACATTATAAACAACCAATCATCTATTGATGTATACTACCTCCATCATTTAACCCCCAGTGCCGCTGGTATATGCAAATGTAATGCTGGCCCAGTGTCTGACATGGTCTAGAATGGAATTTAATGATCTCTGTAGTTTTGACACAGCTTGCAAAAGGCTTGAGAATTCAAAAGCGCAAATCAGTACAAGTGCTCAGTTGAAGCTACTGGGCTGAACATGGGTTAAGAATGCAGTTCACTTTTCTCCAAGCAGCAAAGCATTACATATGAAACAGTATGGCAGCTCAGAAATATTTGATCAGTACAATGACAGGAATTGGCTTTTAGAGGGCACGATGAGGGAAAAGATTCTGACAATCAGGGCAACTACAAGGTGTTAGTCAAAGTAATTGCCAGGCATGATGAAGTCCCAGATGGTAATTTTAAATTTACAACAGTGTTTCCCCATTTGTCAAAAACAACTCAGAATGATGTAATCACCTCTTTTTTTTCTGTAGCGCTAGAGAGACCTAAGTTTTCGCAGCTCCTTTTTGAAATAGCAGATAGATGAAACTACTTACATGACCTGTCAGACCCAGCTCTCCACTATCCAATGTTATGTAAATGTTGAGGGAATCATTCAAGAACATTCAGAACATTCTTTGTTTTATTTTAATATTTAGTAGTGATACTTAGTCAGTGTTTACTCTGGGGATGCATTATGTGCCTTAATTGTGTGCCTACTGTGTGCTATTTGTTTTTATTGAGAGCTTCCTCCCAACACACACACACACACACACACACACACACACACACACACACACACACACAGCATCCTTAGAGTCACAGCCTGCCAACCACCACTGAACCACCATATACTTGTTGCTTACATCTTTTGTCCCTTTTTACAGCATTTTTTGACTAAAAGGAAATCAATTTTGAATTCATCCAGTTTTTCAGCATTTCTTATTAATCTCCACTCATTTAATGAATAATAATATGAGGGGAGTTGTGATGTATATAACAATGGTAAAATTTGAAATGTAGCACACAGAATGCAATACATTTTTTTAAATTACTCATTCAATAGTTGTACTTTCAAGTTGTTGTAACTGTTTAGAATGAAAATGTACTAAAATCAGATTTGTGATTTTGATTCTTGATATCATTGCATGGCACTGAATAAAAATGAGAAGTTGCCTTGGAAACAAAGACACCAAAGTATATGTTTGGAAGATTACTTCATTCACCTAATCGATCTATTTTTCTTTCTGTGGTGACATCTGAAATAACTCTGCCCCTTTAAAAACAAGAAGGTCATAATAGCACTGTGAAAATTAGGATCAAAATCAATGGTCCTGCCAGTCCTGTCCAGTCCTATATCTTGTACATAGATGTACTATAACTGATTTGATAAAATGACTCTCATATTCTTAACTTATCAATTATACACAACACAATCTACTTTATGGCTTGTAATAATCCTCATCCAGAACATCAAATAAGTTAAATTTCTTAAACAATAGAAATGAAAGTAAAATTATTTACAACACTCAGCAGGAGGAGAGAGAAAAAAGATAGGGTACAACTCCCCCTACACTATAGTGAAAACACACAGATTAGACAGACTCATTTCCAAAATTAAACTGTTGACTAATTGCCACAGAACCACATGTGTTGCTGTGAAGGAAGAGATCAACAAAGTATCCCACTGGGGATTAAGGTCTTTAGCCAGTTTGTCATGTCGTCCTGTTCATCAAAAGTGTCACTGCTGTAAGCGTACAATTGCTATGCAATGTTTTATCATGCTGATGTACCACAAATATCTACACTGTATAATTATACTGAAATTGAACCGACTGTGGTGAGGAGTTTTGAATGGAACTGAACTGAGTTGAGGGAGACCGAGGGGTGGGAGGGCAAAAATCAATAGGTAATTGAAATGCTTTCCCCGTCTCTTTCCAGTGACAGCTAGCGGTCTCAAAGGGATGGGGGGGAGCCCCTCTGAGGAGCACACCCCACAGGGCTGAGCAGCTCTGACTCACACAGCTTCAACTGGTGCCGTTCCTCATGCTGGGCCTTCTCAGGGCTGAGCTCCATCTACTCTGGCAGGGTCCAGATCAGGTTTTCTACACATAAGGAGCTCTTACTTCAGCTCAGTGCAACAGAGAGAAACAGCTCTACACGAAACCCAGACTGCTGTCACAATGCTAAGGTTTCCCCCTCTCTATATACTGCACTGATGCACTGTGGCAAAAGGAAGATGCAGGTGGCAACTAGTCGTGTCAGCTAAGATTTGTGACTTTAGCCAAAAACCTCAACATTCCCTCCCCTCCTACTATTTATTTTCACGGAATAAAACTAAGCATTTTTTGTAATTCTGTGTAACTACAGTTAGACATATAATGTATGCACTGTGCGGACATAGTGCACTCCATAAAATGTGATTTATAATGGGAGATTTTTTTTAATTAATATTTGCTATTACCTGGTTCACAGTACTCCACAAGGTAAAATGATTCATGTGCAGTTGCTGATCCCCAACCCCCATCTGAGGATGTTACTAAAGACTGAGTGAAAGGGAGGCGAGGTTAACTGTGCACGCAACACACAGAGAAATCCCATAGCTGATGTCTGTCAATTCAGCATCCATGATGGAGAAAGACGTGTTCTAAAATTCCTTCAGCACTTGTACAGATTTACAGATTTTACATCTGTAAGTGCATCTGAGAGCTTTCAAAATTGAACACCAATACATTGCAAGAAGGAGGATCTGAGAGTGAGAGAAGACCAGCTCTGAAGGACCTGCTTTCAGGAATATGGAACAATATGGTAATAGGGAAATTGACAATCATTGCTCTTTCAATCAGAGCAGTGCATCACTTTGCATTGTGTCAAGCCTTTAACATGATGTTCTATTCAGATTTAGAGGTGGATTCCAATTCCAGTAGACAGAGGTGAACATTTACATAGTTGTCAAAAATCTAGCTGAAAAGACACAAGCCAGTCAAATGACTTTTAGACTTGCAAGTCACAATCAAAATTAATTGGGATGTAACATACTCTCCCCCAAAAAAAAAAAAATCTTGCTGAACTCTAGGACAAACTCTGTCCAACTCCACAATTATCTTAACCAAGGAAACAGAGGAATGGAAAAAATGTAAAATCTTCATTTTCTTTAAATGTTAATTGTGTGTATGTAAAGGTCAGATAAGTAAGTGTAACAAACCACTGTGACCTTTTCTGTCTTAAAAGAGGTACCCTTTCCTTGAGTCTAAGTGACTCTCTTATTAACTCTCTAACTTGGAAGCTGAGAAGGAATGTTCTCTGTGACCCTTGACCCTGTGTGACTGCTTGAGAACTACCGTAGTGACCCTTTGAGAAAATAAAACTGAAATTACTTTGACGGTGTGAAGTGTATACAGGTGTACTTTAGTTTCTTTTCCTAGGTATGCATATTTAATACTCCACATGCCTTTAAGGAAAACCGGAAAACCGGATTTAATTTCAACTTTTTAAAGAGTTGAAAGGAACAATGAAAAATGTGTGTGCAACTGGAGCAGAAGAGCACATACAAACTAATAATATGAAGTAGGACTAGAAACTTCCCTTGTCATTGGAAAAGTAAACACACCTCATTTGTACTTGGCTGGTTTTTGTAGAATACAAGCAGTAACAGAAAGGCCAAATGACAATTACAAAAACAAAGTTTGCTTTTACACAATAAATACAATATTGTGGTGAATATTACACTTTTAAATCAAAGGAGTAATGTCATTTAAGCATATGCTTTGTTATAATCATAGAACCAAGGAGGACAATACTGTATATTGACTTTAATGATATGAAAAGATTTCCTGATAGTGTCTTTTGCTTTTCTGTCTGTCATCATCTGCATAATATGATTTTCACACAGCCTGCTTTATGGCATCATCAAATGAAAAACATTTCTCTCCTTCAGCATAACCATTTCATACTGTGACATACCACACATTAGGTAGCACTTGAGACACCGGAGACAAAAAAGTCCTAAATTAGGAATAAGTAGATACATAACATTTGGCAAAATGTAAGAGTGAATCTTTACAATTACAGTAGAACCCCTTGGGAACAGAGTTTGTTCATAACTCTCCACCATGATTTAATATTTTGCCACACTAGTATTGTGAAAAGCCTTCTTCAAACATTTATTCTTTATTTCAGGTGCTGTTTCAAAATAATATTTCATGTTTGTTTACTTTGCATCATTAGGAATACAAATGAGGTGTTTGGTTCAACAGTTTTCATATCGCAGGAGATCTATGGAACTATATATGGAGGGTTATAGACAACATTACATCATGTATTGTACAATACATCTGATGAAGAGTCACACTCTGTTTTCCAATTGTAAAAGCCTCCATATTAAACAGAGTCAAACCAGGGCATGACACACTTGTTGCACATGGTATATTCAATAAACGCTCAGGGCAGCTTTCTGATGTCATGGAAAATAATTGCAATCAAGGGGCAACAAATTTTAATTTAGGAGGGATTGCAAGAGATTGCAAGTCATATAACCCATGCCCAAAGCATCTTAAAAGTAATATCTCAGTGTTTTTTTCTTTTTTTTTCTAAATAACTAAGCCATCCTCACGATGTATCACTGATTTGTAATGGAATGCAAAAACTGAGCAGGCACCATTCAGATGTGGCAATCATCGCTGCTAATGCTCCCAGGATTCGATTGCTGAGGCTGCTTTCTCCCATGCCACTACTTTGAGGGAACAGAGACAGAGACCTGTAAAACCTGTATCAATACAACTGCTGCGTAAGATCTGAGCAGGGAAAAATGTGGCACAATATTCAAAAGAGCCATTTCATCTGGCACTGAATGTCTCATCAGTCTACTAATCCAGTGAAAACTATTTCACATGTAGACACTTAAGTTTACAGCCTTCATAGGTTCCCGTGAGTAATCTGTAAACATGGGTGAGTACGAGTAAGCTGACAGCACATCTCCAGGCCTCCAGACAGTCCAACTCCATCTGTGAAAGTTTACACGATGAGGTAGTTATGTGATGATATGGGCTATCCCAAACAGCAGAGTGGTGTGATGCGTCTCTTTCAGTCTAACTTTAATTATCAGTGTCCTCCTATTTCACATTTCTGGGTAATTCTGGTGTGTGAACAGACTGGAAAAGAGAAACACAGCTGAAGCTGTGCTCTGATCATAATTTGTTACATTGTTATTCCTGACACCACCCATTTGTATTGGCAGCATTACTGTCATTTCTATAATTATGTCAACTCTTAACCCCTCAGCTTCACCCTTAACATATCAACTATAACTGTGTGAGTGGGGAGGCTACAGAGGTGCATATGTATTGTATTCCAGAAAGACGTTTGTGACATTTTAGTACTTTCTTTTGACTTCCTTTTGTTGTGGTGGAAATGTGTGGATACAAACTGATCCAGAATTCAGGTCATCTGGGCCTCATTTTGGCAAAATAAATTGAAATGAATATATTCAATGTTTCCAGAAAGTTATATTGCAGTGATGTCAATAATGGCTACCCCAAGACTTCATTTCCTGGTATCAGAACAACTTCTAATTTTGTAAATTACAGAAAGATATCTTTGAAGAGAGCAATCTTTTAAGAGAAAGGGAAAAAAAGGAGGGAAATAATAGAATAAAGCTCCGGTTCAATAAACATTTTGACAGATTGACAGTATCTTTAGGGCTTTTAGCTCCACGCTTTGATCTCAGTTACTGTCAAGCTTCTTCCATTTAATTTATTTCAATTCTCAAGACCACTGACGACCTACACCACGTTAATGTAGTTTAATAGGTACTTCTGAAGGGCCCTCTCTTAACATGAGTCCTGAACTGTTCCTTTGAAAGGTTGATATTAAAAACAGCAGGATCTAGTGAAGACATTTATGTCTATGAACAGCAGGCTGTACATCTAATCTGTGCCAACGGCTGAGGCCAGACATCAATAATATCTGTCTTTTATGAATTCAAGAGGGAAGGAAACATTGTCTTATTGTCAGATCAAAGTCTACATGTGTCTCACACCAAAAAGGTCAGGGCATTCCATCTTGACATGGACATAATTTTTTAACAAAACAGAACAAAACAAACAATATATCAGATGTTTCCAAAATAAATAAATAAATAAAATGAAGGTATACATGATAATCCAGATGAACATGACCAGATGAACACATTCTGGTCTCTCAAACTGCCATATAGGGAATCACACTCCCTATAATTCACTTAATTATCTACAAAACTAACAGTAGTCATCTATGTCAATGATCAAATGCTGTGGTGTTCCACTCCAACAATATCAGTTGGCATTTTTTGTTGTTGTTGAAAAACTTCTGTCTGTTCTTCCCATGGGAGAAGTGGAGAGAATATTGTCAGGAATTAAATGTTTGCAGGGACAGGTAGATAGGACCCACAGTGATGCATTGGATGTGTCAGTCAGCTTTTCTTTTTTCTCTGCGCAGTGGAAGTCAATTTCATCTGCGGGTGGCTTTGTCTGAAATGCAGAGCGTGTCTCCAGCAGCAGAGAGAGAAAAGTGGGAAGATCAACAAATCTCAAATTACAGTCACAGCCACAGGGACAGCAAAATCAATACAAATGTTTTCCGAACAATAAACTCTTTATTAAACTCAAAGAATTCAAACAAGAGAAATCGCAGCAAATCTATGCAGAGGTATACAGGAGGTCGTTAGTCTTTTCTTTTACCTGCCCCATGGGAGCAAAGCTATTGCTACTTCTTTTTAAGGCAGACAAAGACAAGTCCATGTTTGTTAGAGAGATTTGGTTTCTTGAATTTTCTTAATTGATCTGTTCTGTTCCTTTCCCTCCTAATATTTGTCAAAGAGAGATCACCAAACTCGCATGTCATTTTCACAAAAGTATTTCTAAATATCGCAGACTGTCTCAGTGGGAATCTAGTATGACTCAGGCCCAGATTCATTTACACAAAACAACATCATGTGTTTGTCACATGTCACACAAATTCATGCTAAATGTGTGATCAATGAAGGAACAAATAGCACTTGCATTAAATTGGAAGTCAAGGATAAGGAACAAAGTGCATTGTGGTTGAATCAGAGCCTTTGAGTAAGTCCCTGAATGGTCTGTGTTAAAATCAATACCGAGGCCTATTCCACAAACCAGGGTCCTTCAGAATGCTAAAGTCCTAGATATCACTATCACAATGCCAACTTTCACTGCTTCAATAGAGGTAGTGAGCACTTGTGGATTGGCACTAGATAAGATTTGAAAAGATGACTTCTGTATTTTTTTCTTTGAAAGCCTAATGACCCCATTTTTTAGCAGTGAATGGAGGAACCAGCATCTGAAGTGATAGTGTTCTTCACTGAAGACTGATTACTAACAGCTAGTTCCAATATGCCAACTATACTCTTTTGTTACCTTCCCAACAGCCCTGTTCCAGCTAACCAGTCACCAATGTGTATGGATAACATACCAGTGAGAACTTTGACGGTTTGGAAGAGAAGATAAACTGGTGGTTTGGATGCCAACAACTGCCAGGTTGTCCAACATTTGAAGGGCAAAAAAATCAATGGCATAAAGTTAGCTCCTTAGACCTCATAGATTGAACCAGTTTTGTCAAATTTCAAATCCAGAGCAATTACAAACTGAAATACGTGTATATTCTGAAAGCCACATTTCCTAATGGGTGCAACAATGAGACAACTTTGCGGAACCATTTGCATAAAATCATGCTTATGGAGCAGCACTCAAAGATAATCCAAATGGGACCTCCATACTGGAAACCACACAGCCTCTAACCCAAGTTCATTATGGCTAGAGACTGACAGGCGACAAACCATGGGTGACAGATTCCAAAATCGCATTAAATTAAATGACATCTAAAAAAATGGATTATGTCTCGGCCTGTGAGGGACAGAATGGGACAGAAAGCTGACATGAAATTTGTCATTCAGAATAAATTTAGAAAAAATTATGGACCACACCTGGGCTGTCTTTTTAATTTTCCACTAAATTTGTGGAGGGATTAACACAAGTTTACAAAGGAAGCTGAGGGAGCTTTTTTAAAAGCTGCTACAAAAACTTGTTCTTGTGCCAGTTCCATCTGAATGTAAATGGTATTCAGTTGTGTTAAGATGGACTCCCAAGTCATGATCTGTTGACCATTAGATGCAGTATTTCCTTTCTCTTAGTAGCAATGGAAACTGTGGTGGTCAGAGTGACAGGAAGACAGATAATACATAACGTGTGACACAAACCTAGTTCTGAAATTCCATGACAAAGGTTTCTTTCCCTATGGGTAAAATATCTCTAAAATTATTCTAAAACATAACCCTCAATGATATTTTCTTCCAAAATATTTCCTCTGTTATTATTCTTAAATCTCAGAGAATTCAATTAAATGGTTCAAAGTACAGATCACATTTTCCATATGATGTCTCCGAAACAAATTTTCATTTCAGTTACGCATATTCTCCCCTACGCACCCTGATCACGCCCACAGCGCTTAACTTCAGAACGAAGGCGGGCTCATGAAAGAGGTGTGTTTTATTTAAAATAGAAGTAGACTGAGTCACAACCTCATTTATTTTGGCTGTTGGGAAAATGTGGAATGTGGACTTGCGCATTTACCATGTGAATGTCATTGAAATCCATTCAAACTATAAACCAGACTCTGATTTTGAAAATAAATGCAAAGGGCGAGGCTCTCCCGGAGAACTGTATTATGAATCACCTCAAAGGAAAGCATTTGTTTCTATGTATGCCATAAACCTGAAAATAAAGTTAATATACCAAACGGCATGTGCTGGGCCTATGTATAAAGACATGTTTGACATGTGGAGATTCATTAACCCTTTCGCATATAACTTTTTTCTTTTGCTATGTAGAGCGCATGTTATGTTACATGGTTTGTTATGTTCTCATTAGCGTTTTTAAGCTTCTCATAGTTTTCAGTTAGCATTTGCTATATTTTTTAATGTTAAATCGCTGTTTCATCAAAGCTAAAATTAGCTATAATTTTTCCACTCTAGTTTTCTAATTGCACCGGTTTTAGCATACGCGCTAAACGGCTAATCACAATGGTGTGACCGTACACGCGAAAGGGTTAATAAAAACGCACTATTGAGGAAAAGGTGCAACAAAATGCATGTTCCTATGTCACGCTTGAACTCATGCTGAGTATCCTATTATTAAAAATGTATTAGTAATCACTCATCATTACTCTTCCAAAGTACTCTCTATTAGCTAAATTGATTAATGAATGGGTAACGCTCTGCTATTTATACTCATCTTAATTGATATATCTGTTTTATTCTAATTGAACTAATTATTTACCAGGTTTGTTCACAACACCATGTGATGTAAAACGTTTTTTTTTTTTTTTCTGTTTAACAAAGTAATATAGGGTTACAAAAAATGTTACTGTAGTTTAAAAATAATGACACACAAATATTGTAAATTTTGAACTTTCTTTGTACATGTATAATAATGTCAAAAGTAGGCCTACCGCGACTTAAAAGGCAATATGGTGTTTCGCCATGTAGTGGCGCTTGACTTACTAGCCCTCAGCCCTGAAAAGCGCAGAACATGTGTAAAAGGTGTTTACATAAGACACGCCCAGATTTTGGGGTTGCTCCTCCCAAAGCGCGTAACTGCCTTCATGGCGCGCAAATCATAGACTTAAGTCAAGGGGAGCATACGCGTAGGCTGTAAAGTGTGCAGCTGCGTGCTTTTTTTGACTTACGCGCATGGGAGAATATGCCCCTAAGTGAGGAAGGGGAATTCATGGTAGTTACTCTGCTCAAGGATTCAATGGTTACCTCTTACCCTGGCAGAAACATACAAACAGTGGAATAACCACAAATCTACCTTGGTTTTTGTTTTTTGAAAAGATGAATGATATATGCATGTTTTTTACAAACAACATCAACCACTATGGTATATGGTACACTTGCAAGGACAATGCAACTTGAGTTTTATGAGAAAATTGACCCAGAGATTGACAGCACAATTCCTTGTTACAAAAATGTGCCACCTGGTGAAAAAAGTAATAATATTAAAATGAATAATAATAATAACATTCTGCATCACAAAAACTCATTTTATGATAGTCCAAAAGATCAAGGAAGCAGGAGCTGTGAGAGTGTTGCATCTTAACTGTGTTCACACATTATTATCACTTTGAAATCTTTATTTCCTTTCCTTATTTTCACAACAACTTCAAATAGCATATTTTACACCATAGTCACAGTCAGTGACTAATTTATGCTGCTAAATTTTTACTAGAGCATATCAACACATAGATCTATGATTATTCTGGCAGAGGACCTCAGGATACATGCCCCCAATGCTGTGTACATAACAGGGTCAGTGTGCTGTGGGTTTCAAACCACAGCCATGTGGCATGCCATGAGATACAATTAGCTTGTCAGGTTAAAGATCAAAGTGCCCTGCTGATGGGAACTAGACACACTGTGGCCCTGGCTAGGGGATGACATCAATTTGTCTAGCAGTTCAAGCCTTCACCTGGGTTAAGATAAGATAAGATAAGATAAGATAAGATAAGATAAGATAAAACTTTATTGTCCATTAAATTTACATAAAATGGAAATTTGTCTTCAGCAATCTGGCAACATAGTAAAAACAGAAATACATAAAATACATAAAATACACTTTCAACAACAGTGGTACATGGGCTATAGGGGGGTTATTTTGTTATATCCCTGTTCAGAATAGTCACATCAGAGGGCACAAATGATTTTTTGTACCCCTTTTTCCTGGCTAATGGGACCTTGAGTCTCCTGCCAGATGGCAACCGCTGAAATGATGAGTGAAGGGGGTGGGTGGGGTCATTATAGATCTGGGTTGCCTTCTTGGTTATGGACCGATTGTATAGGTTCTGGAGTTGCAGTTGGTTGTCTCCAATGATCTTACCGGCCTGGTTGACCACCTGGGTTAGCTTGTTCCTGTGCTTAACTGAGAGGTTCCCATACCAGGACACGATGTTAAAGGTGAGGACACTCTCAATGATCAACCTGTAGACCATAGTCAGGGTGTGTTTGCTGGCGTTGAAGCTCTTCAGTTTCCTGAGGAGAGAGAGCCGCTGCCTTGCTTTTTTATAAATGTAGTCTGCGTTGATCTCAAAGGTGAGTTTATTGTCAATGATTGTTCCCAGATATTTAAAGTGAGTGACCTGTTCCACTTCCTGTCCTTTCATGATGACTGGCTTGAAGATGGGCCTTATGCTGCCTGCTCCCATCCTCCCTCCAAGACACAGCTCCTTGGTCTTACTGACATTGAGGTCAAGGAAGCTGTCATCAAACCAGGTGGCAAGGTGGTCGATATGCTGAGAGTAGGAAGGGCTGATGACATCCTGCAGGCAGGCAACCAGGGACATGTCATCAGTGTACTTTATGAGTGAGATGTCATTGCTGTTATATTTTATCTGATTTGTGTATATGGAGAAGAGAAGGGGAGATAAAACACACCCTTGTGGGACACCGGTGTTCAGGACAAGGCAATTGGAGAAGGTGTTATTGATGCAGACACATTGGGGCCTCTCTCTCAGGAACTCTCTGATCCACCGGACAAGGCTGCTACTGACATTCAGGTCACACAGGCCTTTCAGGAGAAGATGGGGCTGGACTGTGTTAAAAGCAGAGGAGAAATCCATGAAAAGTACACGGACATTTGCCTTGTCTAGATGACCATACACTTTATCCAGAAGAGTGAGAGTGGCATCCTCCACACCTCGGCTGGCTCGGTAGGCGAACTGCAAGGGGTCCATGAGCTTAGCTATTTGCGATGTAAGTTCCTTGCTCACAAGACGCTCCATGCATTTGCTTAATAGAGATGTGAGGGCAATGGGTCTAAAGTCATTAAGTGATCTTACGTGCGCTGTTTTAGGCACTGGGATAATGGTTGCCATTTTCCAGGCCTGGGGGACAAAACTAGTGTTGAGGAACATCTGGAATAGCTGGGTGAAGATGAGTCCCAGTTGGGTGGCACATTCTTTCAAGACCCTTCCCTTGAGCCCATCTGGCCCGGGAGCTTTGTGGGGGTTGAGTCGCTGAAGGATCGAAATGACTTCTTTTTCCTTTAGTATCATAGGGGCAGGTGTCATTCCTACACAGATGGAGTCACATTCGTCACTGAAGTCATGTTTATCAAATCTACTGAATTCCAGTATACTGTACAGGCACTGCAAAACACATATGCAAAAATTATAATTTAATGCTGCCTTAAATTTGAAATACCCTTAATACCATCACTACCTTCAGATGAACTAGAACATTGTGAACCCCGCGTTCAGCAGATAGTCAAGTTCCACCTTGTCCGTTGGACATAGTGCTGACCTGATTGAATTACACATCTCCAGGCAAGAAAAAATGGGGCGGCAGTGTAGCATAATGGTTAAGGAGCAGGACTCATAACCGAAAGGTTGCCGGTTCGATCTCCGCTGGGACACCGCTGCTGTACCCTTGGGCAAGGTAACTTAACCCACAATTGCCTCAGTAAAATATCCAGCTGTATAAATGGATATCATTGTAAAAGAACTGTAACCTATGTAAGTCGCTTTGGATAAAAGTGTTTGCCAAATGAATAAATGTAAATGTAAAAATGACCTGAGAAACTTAAGGATTTGTGTAAATAACAATTTGCCACAATGATCCAAACTAAAATCCAAGAATAATAGCTCATGCTTGCATTGTTGTTCGTCCTGATTATGAAGAAAAGAAAGCCACCTCATTCTGGATGCAGGTTCCTTGCCTTCATTTGTTTACCTTATGCAAATCAGTATGTGCCCGTTCCTCTGATCAGCATAATGCACATCATGTTGCATTGTTAAACTAGCATTTGATGCAGGAAGGGGTGTGCACGTTGAGCTGAAATAAAACCTCAATTAACCTCAGGGGGGGCCAACATCCTCTGTTTCAGCCCAACCATACCGAGGGGGGCTCTACCGCACTGCAGCACTTATCATAGCGTCCCACCTGTTCGCTTTGCACAGTCCAAATGATGGGCAACAATGCGCCAGGCTGCCCCAGTCACCTATTGCGAAGCCCCAGAACAAAGGCTGGCACCATGGCCGAACCCTGCAGCCAGTGAGCAGGGCAGGTAATAAGGGGATGCATGAATATGTATGAGAGCTGCAGCAAAATGGCAGGAGATCCAGGTGATTGACAAACACGATAAACAGTTATAACGAGGAAGGGCAAAGTTAAAAAAACCTTTTTTGGGGCAACTGCCAATCGCTGCAAAGATGTCGAAGCGCAGCGGCTGACGAGAGAAGGTAGAGAACCTCTGAAAGTCACAAACTACAGTCTTGACACTTATTTTTTCTCTCTTTTCTGTGCAACTTTACCCCACTTTAAAACAGGCTGAACTAGAAGAGCAAGATAAATGAAAAAAAATAACAATGAAGTTAGACCAAGTTAGGTATGTGTCAAGATTTTAAAAAGTATAACATAAATTGGTAAAGAGAGGTAAATAACAGATGGGTTTCTTTGAATTTTCAATTGCGATGATGTGCATGTTTTATCACAGAGCTACATTTCCTTTTCAAAGCTACTTTCAAAGCAGAGCAGTCAGTGGGGATAGCTCCAACAGAACAAGAAGCATAATTTGTATGATAATAAGGAATTTTTAGGATGCACAGTGCTGCAGTGCTTGATTTTTGAAACCAGATACAGAATATTAAAAAAATCTGGTTGGAAAAAATAAATAAATATAATATTCTATAACTTGTGTTATGCCATATAACCATATAGCAAAGACTGACACAAACTGTTTGGCAGGGATCATTTGAAAGTACTATTGTAAAGCAATTTTTTCTGTCTAAATCCTCATTGTAACCTTGTGATGAGCAACTGTTATGTTGCTGTCCATTATTTTTTTTTTTTTTTTTTTTTTTTGTGTGTGTCCAAAAAAACACCTTGCACATTCAGCAAGTACTTCCAGAAACTTTTTATTTCAGGGACAGACAGCTATAGACATACAGGTGGAAACACATGCACACACATACACACAACAGGCATGCAAATGTTAGCATTTATTTCTAATCAAGATTTGTGACAACAATTCTGTGCCAATATGAATGCACATTGTGCAACTCTGTTTCTGAGGAAACAGACATAACCATACATTGGCACTGTAAATGCAGAAAGAAGGAGCAAAGGAAAAAAAAAACTATCAGAGCAACCTGCTCCATATTATGCAAAATGAAGAAGATTACTGCTAGACAACCCAGACAATCAGTCATGAAGTCCTGCATATATAATTACTTTTGTAGGAGAAAACGTTTGCAAGAAAGAAGTGAATGTACGGAGCCCCGGAAGGGACATGAAGGAAAAAAAAATCAATGGAAGAAAAAAAAAAAAAAAAAAGTACTTTTGCGAGATTTGAAAAGGTTTTCATTTAGATCAATGTACTTCCGGGTCAGTTTGGCAACATGGAAACCACAACAATGGAGTGCACACGCGTCGCTTAATGTCCATTCACATATACGTCCGTAGTCTCATAAGGTTATAATAAAGTTAAAAAATCCCAATCTCAGAACGGATCCATTGTTGTGGTTTCCATGTTGCCAAACTGACCCGGAAGTACATTGACCTAAATGAAAAACTTTGCGAGATCTCGCAAAAGTTTTGCGAGATCTCGCAAAATTACATCTTTTTTTTTCCATCAATTTTTTTTTCCACCTAATTTTTTTATGTCCCTTATGGGGCTCCGTATGAATGAACCATGGGGCAGCAATATTAAATGCAGGTGAGGCAGGATGGATGATGTCTTTCCTGAAGTCACAGAGAATAATGGCAAGCAGTGCGGGTTCTACTACTTGAAAGCTGGAAATCAAAAAGAATTTAGACCCTGTTCAAGTGAATTGACTGATCTGAGACAAAACTGGTTCATTTCCATGCTTGCACCATGGATGGAAGCTTGGCAAGTAAGAGGAAGGATAAGAGGAAGGCTGAGAGAAATGAGAGGAACATTTGCTGTCAATAAAACACAATGAAGAGTATAGTAAACAGAATTATATATGCAGCCCACCAAGGTATGCAGTGTGCACACCATTCAGTTTAAGCATTGCTTTCAGAACAATACTACAATACAAAATGATGCCAGTCTCTCTTTTTTTTAAACTTTCTACTAGCTGAAACTCCAAGCACAGTTTGGCAGCATACAAACAATTACAGCAGAAGGAATTAAGGGATGTTACCATATGAAGCAGCTTATGGTGCCGCTGTCAGACAGCATTGTATGCATTATATTACATCCTACATTTAGATTATTTGTAACTTGAAAAATATAGTACCGTGGGAAAGTAGCATGGTTTGCAGGAGGTCCATCAGTTTTAGGATCAAAGAGAAAAGACAGAGGGGAGATTTCCAAATCGTGATCAAATGCTACGTCACATAAAACAAAAAATGAAAGCAGGATAAGGGGAATCCAATCAGTGAATGCCATTGGATTCCCCATGAGCTAAAATGTATAACACCAAGAGAAAACGCGAGAGGCAACCCCTGGCTTAGCTATTCTCAAATTGAAAAGAGGCATAACACCACTGGCAAACACAGACAGCTGAAGAATGGGCCGGAACGACTGTGTAAGTGTTAAATATTAGCAAGTCATTGGTATATTGGTGTATTAATGTTTTGAACCTCTCCAATGGCATAAAGAACTTCAACATGAACTTCAACAACTTCAACTCCAACATCAACATCATGTTGTTGTTCCTGTTTAGTCAGGGGTATTAATAAATATGGGAGGCACTGTAAACTGTATTCTGTATTCTCACACAATTTTTTTTATATTTGTTTTATTTTTTTTTTGTAATCCAGTGCTACACACAACTAGCATAGTGCTTTGTTGTTTCACAACCTCCTTTTGTTGCCAAGGAAGCTGTTACTGTTTCTGTGTGTTGTTCTTGTAGTGGTATTGGTTTCCCATTAATCAAAGGATACTGGAACTGCACAGCAAGAATTTTCTGCTTGTAAAAAAAAAATACATTGAAAAAGAGATCAACAGAAGGAATAATTGCACTGAATTGCATGTTGGTCTATAACTAGGTATTAGTGTGTACTATTATTTAAATAATAGAGTGCATATGAATATATGCATTATGAAATACCACAATTTAATAGTGTATTCCCCTTTTGTGATATTTCCTTTCAACATCACACATTCACACAAAGCACGCTAATTACAAATTAATAGTAGAAGATCTGTGCAGTCATTAGCTTTTCCTTTTGAAAAAGGATAACGGGTAATATTAAACATATCACCCAACATGAAACATTCACAATCTACTCTGATATTCAGCTAAAACAAGCCCCCAGGGCCACACCAACTGATAAATCCATCACAGACAAAACTGTGCACTTAAAGATTTAGTATTTACTCTTTGCATGCTTCTCCACTTCATATGTGGTAAGGGCTCGGAAGTAAACACTACATGGGATGAAAAAAAACAGGCAAATGAGTTTGAATGGTTTTTAGTTGCTTTTAAAGTAATTGCACATGCTTTTCAATTGGCCCATTATGAGCAGCAAATTTTTTATTGAAATAAGAAGATTAAAGGTAGCCATTTCAGGAATTTTCCAAAAGCCTCAGGCTTAGCACTGCGATTGTTTCAGTATGTTCCACTCTCACTCAATATTCACTCACTGCTACACACACCTGAGGAAAAGATTGTTTCCAGTGAGATCTGGGGGGGTATTCAATCAAACCTCATCACACTTCCTTAAGGTTGAGAATGAAATGCAGTAATTCATTTTTTCCCCATTTTTGTACTTACTACATTATTATTAGCAACTGCGAAAGTCACACACATCTGAAAGCTTTTTGATCTTGAAAGCTTTGACCGACGCTGGATGTTTACGAACACACATGCCATTTACTGTGGGTTTCTTGGAAAGTACCCTCCTTTCAAATGCATTCAACTGAGAATACATGAATAGATTTGACATCAGATGGAGAAATAGCTTGTACATCTGAAGGGGAAATCTGAGCAAGATTTGAAATGTTCTGTGTTAGAAACAAAGTGCACTACGCTGACGATCTGACCGTTAAAGCTCTTTATACATAGTTTAATACAGCATGCACCTATTTTCATGTAATGTGTTCAAAAGTTGATTAAAATCAAAGAAAATATTGAGCTTGCAGGGAGCCTGGGCCCTGCATTAGGTCTGATTTGTGCTGTTGAGCATTTTATTTCTGAAGGGTGCAACAATGTTCTTATTGATGAAAAATGCTCAATTTCTCTAAGGCATCTCTCACCTTAAATAAAACAGCTATGTTCTTATTTTAGTTGAGCCTTTGCTTGTGTGAGATGGTTATGCGAGCAACTTCAGCCCATCAGGGTGTTTGTTTTAGTTTCTTTCACATGAGCACAGTGTCAGTAACCCAAACTGTTGAAAGCACAGCCACAGCACAGCACTGCCCGGATACTACTGGATCTGCTTACTGGCTCTTTGTGCCAGCGCAAGTGCTCGCGCTGAACAGACGGTTTATTGCCAGTGCAGTGCATCTTTCAGCGAGGAACACAGCCACCGAGAGCTCATCAATTATCTTTGCATTGTTGTTCTTTGTTGTGTGCAGCTGGCACCAGCTCTGCGCAAGGGCACAGAGCCAAACGCCACGGTGATGCCAGCTAAGCCTTCCCTGCAGAGAGCGGAGACCGCGGAGGTCTTACAGGGATTAAGAAGCCGCGGGAAAGTGAAATTTTTAAGGCGCCGCTTCACCGTCAATGGCTGCGAGGGAAACTGTCCCTGGGATTTCTTCCCAGCGCAATTCTTCTGGCCTCTCCCAGCAGGTTACACCCCCCATCTCTGTTTTCTCCAATTCCCCCACCCCTTCTCGTGTGGTTTTTAACATTGCAGCAATATTGGACTGCTGACATAATCAGAGGTTTAAATGTGTATTGAAGGTTGCATCCATTTTCTACAAAACCCCACTACCTCACCACCCCAGAGCATGTTGGTACTAGAGTCACTGCCCTCGGTTCTTGCTGAAAAATACTTACAGTCTTATTTTTTACTTATTTTTTTCAACAGAGAGAGGAGGAAGAGTGGAGTTTCATAAAACCATTCAGCTGACATCCTGACCTGATCTTTTCAACCATGCACAAATTTGCATGATATAAGCCATGGTTCTTGGCAGCTGAACAGAATGGCAGAATGCACTTGGGAAGGTTTATTGACGAGCGTGCTGGATGGATTGTGAGAGCCGGAATGTCTGCTCCACATCATAGCTTGCATCCCCTGGTGGGCCCCGAGCCAATCATAGTTATTACACGTTATGCAGGATGACTCAAGTCTTTGGGCAAATCAAGGCAAAGGTACGCACAGACTCGCTGACAAGTACATTCCATTAAACATGTTGACAGGCTCTGAGATGATTGGATTGAATGAGGTTGAATGAGGCCCCTCCCAGCTCCTCTCCGTGCACACACACACACACACACACACGCATGCATGCACACACACACACACACACACACACAGACACACACGCACACACAGACAAACAGACACACAGACACACTCACACACACTCACAAATATGCACACATATCTCCAAAAGCTATGGTAGAGGTCTTTTCTTGAACCCAAATATAAACTCAGAAAAGGCTCCCGTTTGGAGGACTGTATGGAGGATCAGAATACATACGAAAAATCATTCATGCTATAAAACCCCTATCTGTGAAGAGCAGACCCACTTTTCTATCCTCTGCCCATTAACATTTTGCCAGACTCTTCACACCCTTTTCTCAACTCAAATTAAAATCTGCTGCAAGACAAAAATGCCAACTTTCAATTCCACCAACAAAACTCATTAAACTATTACTACACTGTATAATACAACATATGTTTTAAACTTTTCAAAAAAATAAAAAAATCTAAGCCACATCCTCAAATAGTCACAAAGGAAAAGAAAGGAGCTTCATCTCTGATTTACTCTGAAGCTGACACAGCTTAATGTGCCTAGTCAAAGTGCTGCTCACTAAGAACAAGAAGTCAGAAGGAAGTTTTCTGAGGTCTTGATCTCCCTGCAGGAAAGAACGTGCCAGTGTCTCTCTCTCTCTCCCAGTGTCTCATCACTGGTTTGCTGCCAATGGCAACCCGAGGCTTTCAGCTTCGCCCTTTTCACTTAAACAAGCACCGGCATTGGGACAGAAGGATTGGCTATCGCCAAGGTCCATGTCATTCAAGACCCTGCGATTTAAATGTTACCAAGCGCTATTTCATGATGACCTAATGTGTCTTGCAACGGCGCGAGATTGGACACGGGGCTGACAGGCAAGGCTCGTTGTTACGATCAGCGCAGCCCAGCGCTGGGAAAAAGGTCATCTCCTCACCTTTTCTGGTCTTTCACAAGGCAAGGGTGCTGCTGCCTGAACCAGGCCCCCATGGCTTTGCCTGATTACAAGCTAATTAAAGGTTATCAGCATTCAAAATAATAGCACCTCAAGGGCATTGTCTGGAAAGAAAAAACATCTCTTATGGCCCCAATTCTTTGGCCTGAAAAAAGGTAACAGCAAAAATGGGGGTTAAAGGTCTTTTTTCTCCTTCCCTGAAACCTCTTTAAATTCACTTATAAACTCTGAGAGAAAAGGGGGGAAAAAGAAACATGCCGTGGAATCACTGCAGGAGTAAATTAGGTCTATTCCAAACTGGAGAAAGATCACTGCTGGAGAAAATGAAGTCTATCCCTTTCCTTTGTGAGCTAAGCCTTCCCCTGGCTGGTCTTGTTTGTGTAAGCCTGCTGTTTACAGCACTGACAGGATACCCCCTAGTGGTCCATTACCATGGAAAACATTCTCTCTGCCTGCCTGGACCGAACGCTGAGCTGCTCCACTCTCCTTCCCTCATTCATGCTGACTTCCACTCCCCTCAGAAAAGGCAGAGGGAGGTTTATTAGGGGAGCCATAAAAGTAGAGTGATCCCTGGGTTGGTGCCAAGGCAGCTCTTCTTTTTAACTGAGAAAACCATTTAGAAAAAAAAACTAAAGGAGGAGATGAAGATAGATATGGACCAATCGACATTTAAACATCTGCGGTTCACATGACCAAACCTGTTTATGATGACTGTCTTGACAGAACTGATGCACAAAAGGTCATTATACTGTATGCATATTTTAAGGTGTGTGTGTATGTGAAGGGGTTTCAGGTGGAGTATCTTGCTAGCGTGACAAATGAGCCGGGTGTGCCTTTTTCAAAGGAGTGTTCAAGACCACCCATTGGATAGAGGTGAACAGTGGCACACCAGCTGGACTTGGCCTCAGCAGAGGTCACCAATGCAACACGCGCACAGCAGAGTGTCAGACAAAATCCCAGGGAGCGCACCATCACACTCGCTGATTCCTACTGACACTCTCTCTCACATTTGACACAGGTGGGGGGGGGGGCACGAGTGTTTATCCCGCCCAGATCAGCGTTCCACGCAGCTTCTCCTTGTCAAACCTCTGGCACGATGGGCCGGATCTCTTTGCGAAGCAACCGGAATGATCCCAGGAAAGTAACTGTTTTGATGGAAAGGAGAGAAGTGATATATGTTTTTTTTCCATCTCTATTTTTAACAGACTTCGGAGTTCAAAGGGAGCTTTCAGCACTCAATGTTCTTCAAACAAAATGACCAAAGAACAAACTTTTTAACTGGTCTCTGTGAAAGTAAGGTACTGCCAGGGTTCAAAAAGTTTGTTGACATGTTCACAGCACTTTACATTGAAGTGAAATCTTTACAGCAGTGGAAAATGAAAACAGCTCTAGCCAAAATGTGTGCTTTTACTTTTAAAACACTTTTTTAAAATAGCCTCACAGAATTCACCCACTGCATCACCACAAAATATACACCACATATGTATCTCAGATTATCAAAAAGTAATACCATTGACATTAAACAGCAAGACAGCCATATTCTCTACACTGCAGAGGTACAAAGAGATTCAGATGTAAAAACTGATGCTCTTTCCATCGTGTTAAGGAAGAGATGGGTTCCACCAGGTGAGGGGGTACAGAAGGGCAGGGTGGGAGAAGTGTTGTTTTTTTTATTTAATTTAATAAAAAAAAATCAGAAAGGTTTGTCATTCAGCCAAATAACTCAACATGTTAGTGCATGTCACAAAACAGCTCAATCGATGCATAACTTTTCCAAAATTCCAGGGACAGTCAGAAACAGCTGCAGTCCTCCCCCTGTCAGCCACGGCTGTGACCGTGCCTGTGAGGTAGCACTAAGGCAATAATAGCCCGGCCTTGTAACATCACCCCACAGTGACTATCTGAGATCTGTTAATTAAAACGAACAGAAAGAGCATTAAATGAACGCAGAAGAAGAGTGAAATTATCCCCTTTTCTCACCTTATTTTTACCTCGTTATTTCATTAGACCTTGCCTCTAAAAAACAGTCTGGCCCATTCAGAGGAGACAAATCAGCACAGTCTGAAAATTAAATGGGGATACCAGACAATGGAAGTACCACAGTTTCAAAGAACGTTGTAGTCATGGGAAGAAATGCGAGAAAACATTTTTTGTGGTGCTGAAAGAAAAAAGGGCACAGAGAGACATATCACTGATGAGGTTTTTGTTTTTTTTTTTAATCTTTTATGGGTTGTGTAAAGTTAACCTGACAGATGAACAGAGAAATTGATGTCATTTAAAATAAAAGGATACTAAAATAGTACTACTACTTCATTATTATTATTATTATTATTATTATTATTATTATTATTATTATCATTATTATAACAAGAAGGGTCAAAAGGGTCAAACAGGGAATAGGTCAGCCGTGAATCAATTAGCAGTACTAAATGCATCTGGCAGTGTGTTTAAAGAATGAATAAATGTAAATGAATATGTAAATGAATGTAAATTAATTTAAAAAAAGACATGAGATGATAGATGCATACATTCATTTGCTACTATTTTCTGAGAGATACTTATAATTTGAGTATTTAAGGTTTCATAGCACTAGACATTAGTAAATTCATCCAATTGTTTGCAAATGCTTTGAGGAAAAAAAGTCAGAAGAGGATCAATCCTTGGCATTGGACCTTAGAGAAAAAGAGCTATGCACATCTATGGAGATGTCAAAAGGGCAGGCTTTCAATATAGTCCGGGTTTCATTTCAAGCCTGGTCTCTGCCAGGCTAACATACAGCCCACTCTGCACTCGCTTTCCTTGATTCAGCTAATAGCCTAATGCTATGGCAGGATTTAACTGATGTTGACCCCACAAACACAAATGCCCAATGCTGACCTTACAGCAGATCCTCCATAAACAGTAACACAAGATGTTAGGAGGTCTTTACACCAGAAAAAGCAGTCACTAAGATGCCCTCATCCTCTCCTCATGGGAACCCCCCCATGCAACACCCACACCTGTCATGGCTACAACTTGTTCAGTCACCGTGGAAACATGCAAGGCTGTCTGGAAACATCTGGCTTACTCTGCATCAGACTCTGCATCGTATTCTGGCCATAAGCAGTCAGAGTCACATCTGTCTGTCTGCATGGTTCGGGCTGCGGAGGATGTCGCACGGGTGTCGGGCAGTTCATTACGATCTATGACAGTCCTCTCGCACCCGAGGTATGAACGCGCTAATCAGGGAGATGTGTGAGACTTCTCTGCTCCCCTGTCCTGACCACACGCCAGCAGAGGTGATATTGTCAGAGGTGGGCGCAGTTGTAATCATTCCCTGCCAACAGAGATATCACTTCTTACTTTGAATAGCAGCCCTCGTCCATTCCCTCTCATCCTGCATCTCTCTGTCTTTTTCTGTTTCCTTCTGTTCATCTACCCATCTCCAGTACTCCTCCCTCTGTCACCACTACCTTTTTTCCAGCCTGCCCCATCTGAAATAGTTTAAATATCAATTTTACATTGTCTGTAGTAGGCGCCTGGTGAAATGCCAATGAGCTGATTTCCATAACAGCGCTTTTGAAATAAAGCAGTGCTGAGTTGAGGAGACCAACATTTTTTGCTGATTTGTATGAGCCTTCACCCTCCCAACCCCAATTTTTTATTCATCTTGTTAGTACAGAGCATGAGTAAATGAAGAGTTTGCTGAGGTGGTTGGACATGAGGCACGGAGTGACACAGTTTCCTTCTTCATCCAGTCAGATTCTATTGATGTATTCTGCTTCAGAGCCATTGCTCCATACTTACATATTGTCAGGAGACTACCAGGCATTTTATGGTTCTTTGCCCTGGTCTGGGTTTTTATGGTTCCCTTCATTACTCAGGACCAGACCAAGGGAAGATAAGATAAGTCAACAAATACACACACATAGCAGGCAGGAGGGCGAATGTTCTTGTCCCAGACTTTGAATTTTGTCTTGTCTTAGTGTAACCGCTTAATAAACCTTTTTAATTTATTCCAGTTGTGATTCTATATTTCTGGCTTGATCCACCAGACTGCTCATCTCCTATCAACGAATTCGGTGATTTAATTGATAATCAATATCTTTGATATTAATTATTAAATTAAATCATTTTTTGTTATTTTACATGTTGGTTAAGTGAGGAGTTTTAGTAATTGGCGTCATTTGTGTTCGGTATTCAGAGTGCTGGACGATAAACAAGGGCGTTAATTTCTAAGACCACTGGGTTCAGACCATTGAATTTTTATTAAATCCTCACTTCCCCGACAATATATATGCATATATATACACACATGATGAGCCAAAACATTATGACCACCTGCCTAATATGCTGTTGGTCCTCCGTGTGCCACCAAAACAGCGCCGAACCGCCAAGGCATGGACTCTACAAGACCCCTGAAGGTGTCCTGTGGTATCTGGCACCAAAACATTAGCAGCAGATCCTTCAAGTCCTGTAAGTTGCAAGGTGGGGCCACCATGGATCGGACTTGTTGGTCCAGCACATCCCACAGATGCTCAATCGGATTGAGATCTGGAGAATTTGGAGGCCAGGGCAACACCTTGAACACTTCATCATGTTCCTCAAACCATTCTCGAACAATGTGTGCAGTTTGGCAGGGCGCATTATCCTGCTGAAAGAGGCCACTGCCGTCAGGGAATACCATTGCCATGAAGGGGTGTACCTGGTCTGCAACAATGTTTAGGTAGGTGGCACATGTCTAATTGATGTCCACGTGAATGGCCGGATCCAGGGTTCCCCAGCAGAAAATTTCCCAGACTCCCTCCACTGGCTTGTTGTCTTCCCACAGTACATCCTGGTGGCATCAGTTCCCCAGGTAAATGGCACACATGTACACGGCCATCCATGTGATCTAAAAGAAAACGGGACTCATCAGACCAGGCAACCTTCTTCCACTGCTCCAAGGTCCAGTTCTGATGCTCGCGTGCCCATTGTGGGTGCTTTCGACAGTGGACAGGGGTCATCATGGGCACTCTGACCGGTCTGCAGCTATGCAGCCCCATACGCAGCAGGGTGCAATGCACTGTGTGTTGTGACACATTCCTCCCGTAGCCATCATTAAAATTTTCTGTGACTTGTGCCACAGTAGGCCTTCTGTCGGTTCGGACTAGATGGGATAGCCTTCCTTGCCCTCACGCATCGATGAGCCTTGGGAGCCCAACACCCTGTTGCCGGTTTGTGGTTTGTCCCTATATATATACATGGCAGTCAGCAGCAAATCCTGAGAGCAAGTGCAGCCGATGCAGGGGTCTGTAGTAAAAGGCAAAGCGATCCCTCCCGTGTGGGCAGCTCAGCGTTCGCCCCACTACTCTCTCAATTACTGAGCTGGAGGTGCGGAGAGACTGGATGTCTGTGCTCTCAGAGCAGAAGGTAAACACCAGCTGTTTGCATGATCTGAACACAGAGGAATGTCTCAGGTGCCCTTTTCGGCCTTATGTGGATTTATGTTGTACATGGTATCAGAGGAACTGGATGGAATCCAAACACTTCAACAATACCACCCCTCCCCACCCCTTTTTCCCTACCCTAACAGCAAAACATAAGGTGATGTGACTACGATGGTGGACACTATACTTTAATCGGATGTTTCTATTCAAGTCTAAAGTTCAATCACTGTGGCTCCTCTGCCAGACCAGGAAAGAACACAGGGCCATTAGTCCTTAGTCATAACGGGTCTCTGACAGCAGCTTTGGTCTTTAATACTGATTGAATATTGACTTGAATTACTCATCGTACGTATAACAGCTAAAAGGTGAGGAGAAGGTAAAGAGTTGTAGAGAGATGAATAGATGAATTTTGTTATGCAGGTTGTTGTCCATAATGAATACATCGACAACAAAAGTAGTACACTAATTGGAGTAGTACATAAATCTGGAACAAGCGCTTTTTGAAGTATGTTGAAGAGTGCTTTGAATTGTGATTAGCAGTGATACACCCCTTTTTAGGCTTGGGCATTTGATTCTTTAAGTATAAATTCCTTTTTGTGTTCCCTCTGCAGTCTTGATTCATCTCAATTAATTATATTCCGACACATGCACACAGGAAGGACAATTAGGACAGCAAACACAAATTCTTCACTATCTTCCCAGTCTGGGATGTGAAGTTAATCTGGGTCTGAAAACAGCCAGGATCCTCATGCAATAACTACTCTGTAGAGTCTGATAAGGCTCAGCTTTGAGTTGCACTGTGTACATTTGCAGATTTGACACAATTTCAGCCACTACTGTAGAATGGTGATCTATGAATCTAAGTGGTATTATGCTAAATAACATTAGGTGATACCTAATGACACAATGATGATAATGCATGCCATGTCCCGGAGCCCGTACTTGGCTGTTTCATGAAAGGCTGTGCACTTTCTCACATAATGATATCAAAGATTCCTTCAGCTCGTCTTGCCACATACACAAGAAGAGGGTCTCCAAATTATACGGTGCAGTTTGGCTGCTTCTTTAACCTTTGGGAGGGATTTCTGTCCTCCCAACCTGTGATGTGTTCATAAGTGCGTTTCGCACCCAGGGGATGGGGGGAACTTTGGCTCGCTTTTGTGTAAGTGGATCAGAGCCTGAGAGTTCATTGTCTTCCAGCCGACGAACGCGGCTCCTTTCCCACAATCCATCTCGTCTGGCCTGATGTAATCCGGTGGTCGGCTGAGCGGAAAGCCAGTGCTAATGCTGTACGTGCTGTGCTGGGGCTCCTGGGAGCGGCCTGATTCAGAACATTGGCTCCAGGATATTTCGTTGGGAGTGCCAGCATGCGTCGCCATGCAAATCGGCTCTGATTGCTATTAATCTCTCTTCATCCTCTGAACAATTAAGCAAACCTTCTGCTCTTTACGCTACCTTCCCACAGAATTAGTAATGAGGCAGATAGGCCTTTGCTCTGGATGCAACTCTAGGGAGGAGAAACTGTACTGTCCCAAGCAAGGAGAGGTGGAGCACAGGGCAAGGTGCAGCATCACTGGGACTTGTCGATTTATTGTAGATGGGAATCTCAGAAAGGCGCCAGAGCAAATGATCTTCCCAGCAGAAACAATCCCCAGTTGAAGCCACTGAAGAGGCAAAACCTCAGAATACCGTAACAAGCCAACCTTATGCTGTAGTCAGATAACACCATGGGGTTATGAACAGAGTTACCTGAAAAAAGGGTGGCTTAGATGCCAGAGAGAGGGTTGGTGTACATCAACATTTTGTGACACAATTGTCCGAAATGCAGAAAAAAGTGTCATGTAAGGGGTAATGTAGTCATCACAACATGCATTGGATTGTGGGATTAAAGCATATTTAATGAATTCAGTAACCCTAGCAAAACAACGTCCTCCACACTGTGTATAGTTACTCTGTCTGTAGGGTACTGTTTATACTGTAGCAGCTACAGTTCTTTGGAAACATTGTTCTTCCTCTAATTGCACTAGTAATTACAGTCAACGTTTCAGTTATTGTCAAATTCAGGGATATTAGTCAATATTCTGCCTCTATGGACTCTTAGCTTGAATGGATGGAATATTCACTTTATTTTGTATTTCATGCAATCCAGTCTGCAATTTTTGAACCACTTGACAGCCCAAACTGTCAAGGTGAAGTAGATTAATGGCAGGCCTCATTGGCAATGACATCACAGCCCTAGTGATCCCAAGGTCACAGGCACCACGCCCGTTTCACCAGGCCATTGGGAGCAGCAAACATGTTTTCACTTAACACCGTGGCTGGGATCCAGGACTCTCACCACATGAAAAAAGACCTTCAGACAAAGAAACTTGAAGACTGGGGGTGGGAAGGCTCTGAAATGTGAGTAGTTACAGGTCTCAGAGGACACTCAGGTTTATGAGAGCGGGTGCCGCCGCACTCTTGGCGAGTGTTTGGAAGCTCTGCTGTCGTCGTCTGCATCTCCAGGCTAGATCTCCCACCTGCCTGCTTTGCGCCCTCAGCGTGGGGTGCCCACCACATCCGTCAGCATATCCACGCTCGAGCTCACCCCTGCCGGAGCACGTTTCATCACTTCAAATTAATTGGAAAATGTATCTAATCACACAGAGCAGACGTTGTCGAATCCGATACCGTCGGAGGTTCTTCCCCCACCACGCGCTGCACCGGGTGCCTGTCAGCCCTGCCTCAGACGTCACACCCCCGGCTCAGCTGCGCCTGCACAACCCCGCCAGTCTCCTCCCTGAGTCTGTCAGTAGTCAGAGAGCTCTGGCCCTCTGCAGGGGGAAACTCCAACAGCCACATGATGGCACATCGCAGAGGACTCTCTGTCCTCCATGCCTGCTTACAAGCAGGGTTTTCACGCTGTAGGTAAGACGTAAAGGAAGTGAGGTGGTAAATCAGCGGGATGTGTTTTCAGGCTTGACAACAGTGTCACAGCAGAGCCACTGCTGAATAAGAACAATCTGGAAATTCAAGGCATGTGGGGAAGAGCCTACTGATTGTAGCCCTCTCCATTTGGCATCCTAGATATCTTCAAAGATGGAGAGCACAGGTGAGGGAAGCACTAGCATGCACTAACCGCACACAGAGCTGACAAGTATCATTGTATTCATCATCAAATTGTGTCTTTCCCATTGTGGAGAAAAAAAAATGAATCCATCCATGGAATGTTGACTACAGTAGTAGAGCACTTTGTCTTCCTTGTGCTGCAAGAACAGAAAGCCTTAACAACTTGAAATTGGCAAGGTCATATTGGGTTAGCAGTGGCTTATAATAAATAGGCTAACCATATTTTTTTCTGTAAAATGGATACTTACTCTGATGGGCTGTTAAGCTTTCAAAAGGTAATGAAAAAATCCTAATATGATTGTTTAAGCAATTATTCTAGTTCTTTTTTTGTCTGTTCCAAAATGTGTGCTTGCAGTGGCTCAAAACTTAGCATGAAACATTATTCTTCTTAGAAAGTGAAGAACAAGATAGGTCTCTCCATTAGACCAATAAGAAATCTGAACATACTGTAATATAAAAACAATACAGATCCCTTTTTGTTATATAGAGGAATTTGTAGTTTTGTTATATAGAGGAGGTTTTTGTAGATTAAACTGATAAAAAATGAGTTATCTCTTCTCAAGCCTCCATAAAAAATGAAACAAGGAGACTGTTTGACCAAACTGATCTTAATTTAAAAAGCAATTGCGTCACTTGTTGCAGGGAGGTAATTCCAGCTTGGCTTAATAGAAAACATGCTGACCAAATCACTAGCATGTGTCCAGCAGTAACAGGAAGAGGATACAGTCATTTATTGATTAATAAGGTACGCTCGTGAAAGGAAAATAAACATGCGCTGTAACCTTAAATCAAAGCAGAATTCTCAATTGTTATGCCAATGCTGTAAAAATTTAACCCAGTCCAAGATTAACAACATTCCTGATGCACTTATGCAGAGTCAACAAAACCTATTTAATTATACTGAAAGAAGAAAGGAGGTAACAGCAAAGGAAGGACCAGGGAATATAAAAATCATTGCTGTGCTGAGGAGATGTTTGCTCCTCTGCTCAATCTTCTGTATGTTTTAGATGGAGGGTTTTTGGAATGGGCTGCCCAAGGGAGCGCATGCTTTTCCCATCTCCCATAATTGAGGCTTCATATATTTTTACTAGATACAAATCTCTCTGTTCGGGGATTTCCACATAACATCTGTTTGCGCATGGAAAAAAAGCACTGGGTGTCAAGGAGCTAAGCACTACCGCACACTCACTTCCGGACAGAGATAACTTGATAGAGCACGGCCGAGAAACATAAAACGGGAAGCATGACCGAACCCAGGAGACTGTGTCAACGGCTGGTCCTCTGCAAACGCATTTAAAGGCGAGGCAGCCCTGAGCGAAGCAGACAATGTGGAGTCTTGCCTTTTGCAGCACCATTTATTTCCCCTGATGTTTAATTCGCTAGATGTCTGACTCAAAAAAAAGGAAAAAAAAAAAGAGAAAAACTCCAGAGTGAATGTTGAAAGCTGCAAGCTGTCCTATATAAGGCATGCTGTGAGTGTTGATTTGCTGCCATGTCTTGAGTTATTGTTTGTTCTAACATCTACTTAATTTTAGTGTCTCATTGTCAGTGAAATTAAGTAGATTCATTTTTAGCCATTGTAATCTTCCAAGCCTCTCAACTGTATTTAATATGAAAGCAACACTTTTGCAGCAAGGATTAGACACATTGTAAGATGGAAATGTCCAAAAATACAGAAAAAACAAACAAGCTGGATTTGACAGGTTTAGACTTAAAGTGAAATAATACTAAGCTTTCAAAAATGAATGTTGCAAGACTTATCCTGACATTGTATGTTCCCCATGTTATAGCAGCCATTAATCTTATCTCAAAGGTTAAATCAGCAGTTACTCTGCACTTGATTCATATGCTGCTGTAATTTTTTTGCCTTTTCTCAAAAGCTGGCTCAGGCTGCTTTGCCGCTCATGCGATGCACTGCAAAAACTCCATTGTTCACAGTATCTTTCAACGCTTCAGTCAGTTGATTATGGGGTCTTCACTTGCAATCTGTGTGGTACTGTCAGTCCCCATGCAGATATCCATGTCCATAATAGCAACACATGCACAGCTGTATCTTAATAACCTGTTCTCCTTGTCGTACATGTCTCCATTAGGAAAATTAGGAATGTGAGAGGTTTATAGAGGGAACGCAACTGTGTGGCATCAGCTGAATCAGTTGATTATCAGCTGGTGCCTTGTTCTCTCTCTCTCATATATATATATATATATATATATATATATATATATATAATTGTCTTTATGTGTGTGTGTAAAAATGCCACAACATTTCATTGAGAATCAGCTGCATTTTGCTATAAATAGCCACAGATTTTTTTTTTTCTGTGCCTTCTTTACACACGCATATTGTCTAACATTGTGTACAGCTGAACTACATTTTGTGATGGTGTGATGCCTTAAAGGACAGCGTGAAGGGAAGGATGGTACAGCATAGAAGAAACAAACAAGCGGAGGAGTCAAAGTAACGGACAGAATCCCCAAAAGAGGAAGTGAAAGCACCATCTGGCTGCCACCAGTTCTTTCCTCTTCTTATTTTTGTTTCCCATTGAATATGACTGACGGCCGAGTTCTCTCAACCCATGTCCAATTTACTGTCTAATACAAACCTTGGCAGTCCACTCCTCCCTCTTGGAAGCGTGCTCCCACACAGAAAAAGACAATCCTTTTCTATTTTTCACTCAGAGGCCTAAATTGTTTCTTTTCCTTTCGGACTGGCAAACTCGCATTGATCGCATGAGAGCAGGTCAATAAAAAAAATGCACACAAATTGAATCTGAGAGCAGCACAACAAAGGACCAAAGATAAGCACTTAATGTACAGTCCAAATTTAGAGCAGGGACTTTGCTGCTAAGTCAAGCATATTTTGATTATATGGTTTGAAAATTAGTCACTGCAGCCATTCTCTATTAATAGGGTTATTACTATTTCCAGATTTTTTTGCCTGGACCTTACAAAAGGATTGTTGCTTGTTGTTTTGAAAATCATATTGAAAATGAATACCTGATGACTTCTACAATTTCACTTCTTTGTGATGAGTGTCTGATGGAGAGAGTGGCAAGATGGAGAGAATGTTTTGGGTTTCATGGTTTTCCTGTCATTGCCTGACCTTCACAATGCAGACAAACTGAGGGTCAGCCTTTTCCCAGTTCCAAAAGCATGATGCAAAAGATATGGAACAGCAGCTGTAAGCACATGCATGCGGGCAGCTATGTGATTGTGCCTGAACCATGCATCTGTGCAATTATCATCATTGCCAGTCATAATCTATGAATGATAATGATCACTATAATCATCATAATCATCATCATCATCATCATCATTATCATCATCATCACTATCATCATTTTGCACACATTTATTTGTTGGATAATGGTAAAGGCCTGAATGCCTCTTTATATGGAAAACAGTCAATGAGTTCCATACTTCCTGGCACCTATGAGGTCACCAGACTCTGTGGTCCTGCAGCTGGTTCTTAAATACAGTCTACACTCTGCCCTAGGATGGAGTCAATCACTGAAGTGCTGTGACAAAGCTGAACTTTCCCCATGTGACACAGAGACCTTGGCCTGTAATGGTTCCTGTATGGAGATGTGTTCTAAGCTGCTGCATTTAGGGAAAAGCCAAGGGAGACATCCTGTTCCCATCCTGTGGTGTGACTTCAATTTAGACTTAAGAGTTCTGTTTGACTTAAGAATTCTGTCAGTCTTACATTACATCAAAATTTCTTTATTATTATTTTTAATCAGTTCTTTTGTTGGAGACCAGATGATACCTTTTCACCTTATGTGTTCAAATGTGATGCGTGAGGCAGCTTGAGAAAAAAGAGTTCCTTTTCGGAACTGAGGAGAGTTTAGACTCCCCCTGAATGTGTGCTCCTCTTTCTTTTTTTAGAAAAGAGTAGGTGTAGGAGAGGTTGGTTCCCTGACCCCCTCTTCTGTCCCTGCTTTGCTAAATTGGCTGAAAAGACATCCTGAGAGTCTTCTTGAGATGAGACCTGACAGGATCATCAAGCTGCCTCCCCTCTCTCTCTCTCCACCTCTCTCTCTCCCTCTCTCTACATTTCTCCTAAGGAGGCAGACACAACCTGTTAGATTTATGCTTCTGGCAGGGAGCCGCGCTGAGGCTCTCCTGATGATACAAACCGATGCCCCCCGCGTCCATTAGCTCTGCCCTGCCGACCTGTTTAAAGCATCCGGCGGGCGCTGTGCGCCCAGGCAGATGTCACAGTTCTGGATGTAAAGCAGAGATTTGAACACAGCCCAGAGATGGCCCACCGGATTTCCAGACATCCCTGTAGTCACTATTACCGCTCGCAGCTCTGAGGCTCAGGGCCCGAAGGCTCCGCCACACTGACAGCAGGCACCTCTGCCACTCAACACTCTCGCTCCCTCACACACAGTCTCCTCCATCCCCACCCCCACCCTCTGTGCCCCTGCCATCTCCCACTGCTGATTCTCCACCTCAGAATGAGGTCAGGTAGAAAAATAAAAGCTTCTTTGTGTGGTTGTTTTTTTTGTGTGTGTTTCCTTACTTCCCAGCATCCACCCAGTTTGCCCCCTTTCCCTGCCTGCATGGTTGCATTCACGGTGAATGCTGCGTGACCCGGCTCCCGAGTCCCTTCAGAAATAATGACTCCTAAGGAGGGCACCCTGGTGACTCCTGCACACTTCGCCAAGATGATGGATGTCTTAATTGGCACTTCAAGTACAGCTGCGATGCAATGACACTGGTGCCATTGTGGCCACCATCTGGGCCTGCTCATTCTTCGAGACCAAAGGAGGGGGATTAAGTGCCTTTCAGCTGTCATTCTGCCATTGAACTGGTGATAAAGTTCAGGTGTCGAGAAATGTTCAAGTCTGACTCTTCCTTACATTTTCAGGCCCTGCTAAGTAATTGCACTGGCACTGGAATAAGCAAAACACTTGCAATGTCACGGAAGTGTGTGACCTGCATGCACAGACGATAAGGCTTGTTTTTCAATTCTCGATTGAATTTAATCCCTGTCCTTGATGGTGAACCAAATTATGTTGGTTCCACATATATATCCTATTTGTCTGGCATGGTGTGGAAACACCTTTTTTTAACAAAGTTCTCATGCAGTCATGATCCAAGCATCAAGGTTTTTTTTTTTTTTTTTTTTTGAAAGATGATATAAAGCTTCATTTTCATTCCTGGCAGAGGTATTACACTTGTTTCAAGGAGATAGGTTTATCCAAGGGGTTTCACAATGGGCCAGGTCTGAGCAGTATAATTGTGCAGCCCCAATCCAATAAAATTCCACTGCTCCTAAAGCCCATGTGTAACCACGGTTCTCAAATCGAGGAATCCTTTATCAACTATAAACAATTCCTGACAGGCGTTCAGTCCTAAGAATGTTCTACCTCCGGAGCAGTCACCATGCTGCTCTGTAGTTAAGGTGATTTGCAGCATCCCTCTTGTCACTCTTGGCATTACAATCTAAATATGTTGCGTTTTTTAAAGGAGCTGGTGAGACGGATGCACCAAAGCAGGTATCTCACGATTACGGCTGAACCAATCAGCATCCTGTCGTGAGCCGAACTGAATTTGAATGAGGAGGGGAAACTTAAATCGCAAAGGAGCCCTCTTTTGTAAAAGAGAGAGGGCTGAAATTGTGAGCAACTGCGGTGTGTTTTACGGCAAGGTATGGGGGGGGGTGTCAAAATGGCGAGAGCTGTTTGACAGCAGAACAAGGAAAGCATTAAAAGGCCCTACATTGCTATTTTAAGATGCCCCGCTGGCAGCGGGTTTCATCAGGAGACTTGTACCTTCCCGCTCTGAGCGGTGTGAGTCAGCTGTGGCTTCGATCGTCCAGCTGGTCAGCGGCGTTGTGCTTTATGAGGCCCGCTCCCTGGCTGCGCAACTGCATCATCTGCCGTTTCCGAGGCCTGCCACCCGAGACCTTTCATCTCGAAGCCCACTTACTCGTGCCAAAGTCCTGCTTTCTCTGCATAACTTCCTTCCTGTAATAGGGACAGGACCCTTGGCTTCAGCATCTAGTCTGGACAAAATAAACAAGTGAGAGGGTTTTCTGGGATCAGCCTCTTGGTTAAAAATGAAGATGAGACAACCAACAAAAACAGCTTGAGAAAAAAGACAGTATACTTGATTTGTTTATCTTTGTAATTCGTAACAATTGCTTTTGTACAGTCTTTTCCTTTTTTGCCTCTGTACTGCATGACTATCCATGACTACGTGCATCACAACACCGTTGTGGTAACGGTGGTCTGAACTGAGAGACAGCAATACTGAATTTTGTTTTAGAGACCTTTTTGTTACAATGGGGGGAGGAGATCACTCAACATATGTCATCAATGGTGGCCAGCAACCTCTACATACATGCATTACACAGTGGGTTGGTCTGGAAGAAGTCACCTCTTATACAATATGTACAAAACTAAACAATTAACAATAAATAAATTAATTCAAGCTTAGCATGAACATTTCTTTCTCTGTTCATTGGATTACAGTGCAACAATGTAGCAGGAAAAAGAAAGAACAAGTCCAGAGGGACAGATTTCTCAGCATCACATGTCTTGGTACGTGCATTGACGACAGAACCAAGTCTTTTTTTTTTTTTTTAAACCTCCCTAGTGTCTGAGTGTAGTTGCTATGCACATCGTCTGATTTTTCATGCAGGGATGAATTTTAGAGAGTTCATGGGACATGCTGCGAGACTGTCTGCATTGCTTAAGGACCAGGCTGTCAGTATTACAACGGGCAGTAAGGCAGGCTAGGATTAAACCTGTCACTGAGGACTCCAGCTTATTTCATACAATAATCGTTTCACTGCACAGATTCACACATGGTGAAATGATGCAACTTGGCAAAATCAAATGTAAACATTTAGTTAAATTAGAACTGGCCATTTGACTCATGTGAATATATTTATTTTAGAGCAAATATATCACTGTGCTATAATGATTATACCTATTCAACCACAAATTATTTGCAGGTTTAATATTTGAACTTTCTCTGCAAAAGTGAAATTGAAATTGTATTCTGGTTCTTGTCAAATTTCCTACCAGCCGACATTGGTTCATTGTGATTGTAAAACCTTAAATGCAGTCATACGAAAATCATATTTTCATGCAAAATTTGTGTTTTCACGGTAAAGAGGCTGTATGTAATGTCCTGTTGTGTGTGGGGCTCACCAGAGAATCGCTCACACAGGTAACCCAGTGCCTCTGTGGAACAACGAGGACCTTTCAAAACATCGTTTTGTTTTGAAGCAATCTGGGCCAGCCGCAGGTCAACCTGGTAATGTGCTAACAGAGGAGTAGACAGCCCTTTTAAAACACCTGCAAATTGGTTGCCAACTAGGAGGGCCGCGCTGCGGCAGAGCTGGCGGAGGGCATGCCTCTCTCATCATTCCACAGAGTGACCCGTTTTAAAGGCACGTGAAATGAGCTGCCACCCTCTGCCCTCCGAAGACTCACCTCATGAGATGGCACACTGAGATCAGTCGACTGGGGAGGTCAGTGAGCCATTGAAGTTCCTCCTCAAGAGACGGCACCACGCGAGAGGCTGAGGGCTCTGCTTGGGCTTCCTACCACATGTGCCCCATGCAGGAGGTCACTCTGCACCTTGTTGTGGCCTGCTTATCTGCCACTGCAGCATGGTCTGACCACACGGGTCCTCTGCTATGATGTCTGTCAGGGGGTGACTACAGACAGGGGCGACCTCGAAAGGAAAAGGAGCCTTTAATCTTCGTCCCACTTCTCAACCTCACTGGCCCGGTGCATCCTTACACTGACATTGGCCTGATTGAAGATCTGAGGGGTTTTCATCAAAATGGAATCACTAATACTAGCAACTTTGCTTTGTACAAATGGATGTTTGAATGTTTTCTGCTTGTATCACTTTGTATAATGTATCACTTTACTGTCAATAGAATAGAGGACCATAATGGAAATAAACCTTTGTTGTGTTATTCTCGATCATTTATTTTTCACATTTTGAATTTGTATGTGTGAGAATACATGCTTGTATATTGTGAGTTTTATCATTGTCAAGTAAATCAATGAGTAGTATTCACAGAACTTTTTTACAAATATACTATCAATAGCATTCATTGAGTAATTTACATATTGTAAATATTTTAATGCAGAAAACAATCCAATAGGTCACATTTACACCATCATTCTGCTCATTAGAAGTTTCTTCTGAAAAAGAAGCTTCTGTGACTATGTGGAGGCATCCAAATGCTTCCTGTTTCCCTGTGTTATGAAAGAGGTAACATACATCATTAACAAACAGCCTCATGGTTAAGGTCTTAGAGCACTCTGAGGACTGCTGATAAATGGTGTTTAACCTCCAAAGATTGTAAGGTAACAAAAAGGAATTCATAAAAAGTTGAACATACCACCCTCATCAGTAGTGTCCTTTATGAAGAAATGTAAGGTTACTGGCACAGTGGAAATCTCACCAGGAAGAGGATGCATTTGTATTTTGCCCCCACATTCTGTGAGACAAAATTTATTGGAGGCAACTACAAATCCAAAGTTGGAGATCTCGTAAACAATCTGCTATCTTCAGGCTATAAAGTATTGAAAAGAAAATTTCTAAATCACATGCATTCATGGCTGGCAGGCAAGGAGAAAGCCTCCTTTGAGGGGAAGCCACAACAAGAGGCAGTTTGAATTTACCAGAATGCATCTGAACGACACTTGCAAGTGTGTCTCATGGTCAGATGAAATGAAGATTGAGCTTTTTGATTGTACTCATCTGCTGTATGTTTGGCATGCTTTTTTCCTGTCCACATTGAAGAAAGACTCCCTTCTGTTCCAGAGGTGCTTGAACTTGGCTCACTCACTGCAACTGCCTGACCCACGAAGGCCATTGCAAAATCATCACGCATGAAGCCTGACAGAGGTTTCAAGAAAGACCCTGGAAATCACACATAAAGCCACAGATGAAAAAGACAAAAAAAGTAAGTGGTCAAACACTTCTGGAAGGAATTCATGAGCCACAGGCCTACTATCTCATACCACTGTTTCCTCATGTACAAATTACCACTGTAAGTGGTAACTACCTACTTATCTCCTTATGTAAATTCAGTGATCATGACTCAGAACAGAATGGTAATAGGTTTGCATAATGTGTAATTGGTGTTAATATATACCGTATAATGGATATACAGAAAACAAAACACTTGATTTTTTTCACATGTATAATTTTACTGGTTCTCTTGATAGTGCTTCATCTGCCTTGAGTTTGCTGTGTTATTTGCATGTGCTGTGTCACCATTAAGGTTTGTCAGTAGAAACAGGGAGACAAAGATACTTGGTGCAAGGTATACTTTAGCCCCTTGAAATAGTTTGTTTAGTTGTAGTTTTATTAGCTGATTTTAGATGTATAATTCTGCGGTTTAGAGTCAACCCAAATCCAATAAGTGACCTTGTTTTTCACTTTGCTCTTCATGCAATTATGCCATATTCAGGTAGGCAGTTAGTGGAACTGATTAATTTAGAAGTACTGTATGTAACAGGTGCTGGGTGTTACTGGTGGCTCTGAAAAAAAAGAAAGGAAGAAATAAATACATATATAAATAAATCAGTGAACTAATATTCAGGTTAAACTCATGCTTTAAGGGCACAAAATTAAATTAGACTAATGTGCTCTATGTTTAGGAATTCCTATAGCATCACAAAGACACCCCCCACCCCCAGCCCCCAAAACCTTGATTCAGCCAGGGAGAGGTCAAAGCCAGGTAAAAGACCTGTGAATACTGCCCAGGATGGAGACCTGCAGGGAGGAGGCAGTAATGTAATCCAGTTTAAAGGAGCACAAGGCTGAGGGGGGAGGGTGAAACTTACTTATGGTAACCACTGAGTCTCACAGACAGCTGCGGTACTTTCATTATGCCTCTCAGTGTTGCATAGTGGTAAGCAGCAGGGCTTGTAACCCAAAGGTTCCTGCTTTGCTTTCTTGTGCCTCTCTCAGAACATAGCACCTGTGCTGCCAGTTAGAATTCAGCACAGACATGGCGCCTTGCACGTACTAGATATTCACACCTGTTAGTGTCCATATTGCTGCTCGATTCCTCCTGAAGTTGGTCATTTTACTTTCAAAGTGGTGCACCACTGAAAGGTCCTTCCTGACTGCCAGTCTCACTCAGCAAATAATGGTGAGCCCGCTGCCCTCTCTCTCAAAGAGGACTCGATCAAGGCTAAAAGTAGTGCAGCTGCTGTCTCTGACAGCTCAGAGCACCATCAAAATGGCAGAGTGGAGCTGCCTGTTGGATGTAGCCAAATGATTGTTGCACATTATACTGGTATTCTTATCATTGTCATCATGATCATGATCATCATCACCATCATCATCATCCTTAGCACACAAAGTCCACAGTATTGTGTCCAGCTGGCTCATTGCTATACCTCTGAAGTCATTTTTCTGCAATAATTGATTATTGACTGGCTTTTGTTTGTTACATAGGAGGGTTATTCATAGAAGGAAGGAGCATCATAGGCTGGTTTAATGATATTTTTTGCATTCTAACATGCAATTTAACCCATTTCTGCTATGAGACTTTTGGACGCTATTTGCTGGACTATCATCTGTATTTTGCATTCTAATTAAACTGTACTTGTATATTGTCAAGCAGGCCACCCTGAATAAGGGGAGCTGTCAAAAGCGTTTAAATGCAACTGTCATCTACATAATCAAAATGCCATATTTGTTTTTAGTTAGATCTGTTTTAAATAAATGTGGCCTTATCTGCATCCTCTCTTCAGTTAATTCCATCATTTATTCCTATATCCATATCAATACAGTCCAGGATTTCAGTATAATTGGAGGCATAATTCTTCTTTACTTACAAGAAAGCAGTGACAATCTTCCATGTGTTAATGTCAGATAAATATCTAATATCTGGTGACTTACCTTTTTATCACAGACAGATAGCCATGCATTTAAATGAATTTATAAGGTATCTTACATGTGTAAAACCTGCCCATAATCTCTTGTGGCGGGATCCAATTCTGATACTTGAAATGTGGCAAGGTTTATCTGTTGTTAGCTTCAGTCTGGGATTCTGACTAGGGAAACGAACAAGAATGGAAAGCTGAACGACTGAAGAAAAAATAAAGAAGAGGAAAAATAAAATGGAATCAATGAAAATTTGTGGGCCAAAGAAATAAAAGGAGTAGAAACAACTGAATAAGCATGCCATGCTGTCCCTTAATGGGGCGCATTTTGTGTCCATTTGTTACCTAGGAACCTTGGAGGACAGGGTATAATAGAGAAAAAGAGAGGCAAGGGTTGGCAGCTCAGTGTAAGAGCTAAACAGATAAAACAAGGCTGCTCTCTTTCTTTGGCCAGTGCTATTTTGAGTAAAAAACGTCAGTGAAGAAGAATATGCTTCCTATTATACACGCTACAGTACTTGCACTCATCCATCACGGAGAGATCGCAACATTTCTGATTATGAACATCGTTTGGAGCGCAAACATGTGTTTTTGGAGGAACAATGGAAGTATCAGGAAAGACAGCAAATTAGTCCCACAGAAACTTTACCAGAACATTCCAAGCTAGAAGTTCAAATGTTCGGTGTGTTATCAAAAATGTATGTGGCAAGCAGGTCGGGTATGTCTCCATGTGAATTAGTTTCTAAAACAATAAAATAATGAAAAGTCGAAATGTTGGAATGGACTGAGGCGACACTGCACGTGGGTCTGCTGCCTTTGCCATTGCCTAAGTATGCCACAGAATGCGACAGATGTCATTCTCTTGTGGCCACACAAAACTTTTTTTTTTTTCAAGGCAGTGCATATATTCCTCTTGATGCTAAATTCAAAAGCTTTCTGATGAAACAGCATTTTTAACCACCAGACACACTTTTAAATTCCAGTTATATTCTATTCCTATATAATTATTTATCTGCTTCCTCTCCGCAGTCTCTGTAGATTTATAGGCCGCAAGAACTACTAACCTGGTCCATGGCAATCTCTTGTGTGAGGCACTGCAGTGTGACAGTTTCTTAAAGGTATGCACTGGGAGAATGTCTATAATAATTTTAGAATTAACAGAAGCTACACTAGCTTTAGCTTTATTCCAGTTCATAATGTGAAATTATGGTTGTATACACATGGGTGTAAGTATGTGTGTATATGTGTATGCATGTTATACCCTTGGGGTATATCATTTGAGTCTCTTACAGCTTTTAGAAGCAACCTAATTAAATGTTGCAGTGGTGGCAACAGCCACATGCAAGTCTGGCTAGCTGCACAGTTTTGAGTACTAGAGTAAGTCTACACTTCCGATACTTTACTGTTACAGTACAGTATTCGCTTACAACTCTCTCATCCCATGTGATTAGATGATGGGATAGACCAGACTTTATTATACCTCAGAAACGTGGGCCTGGCTTTACCGCAGAGATGTTTGCAGAAATGGAGTGTTAATAGATGATTTTTCAGTCTGCAAAATCAAAGCCCCCTCAAATGTTTATTTAGGTCACATTGATGGACACCGCAACACATAAAGGATCAATTTGGCTGCTGCATTCTATGCAATGTCAATCCTGTTTAAGATGTGTTTGTGGGCTGCGCAGTGTATATTATCACTGTGTTCCAGCACTGGCACACCCACAGTGCAGATTATTGTGTATGTCTTCGTTGCATTTTTTTTTTTTCAAACCCTTCTTCCATCCCTCACATAAAACAGCCGCATTCCATTTTGAATGTCAGAGAGCAGCCCCACCTTCACATCAGCTGCTTCTGATGCTTCCTGGAAAGGGCGTGAAATGCCATCCTCTGATGTCCAAGAAGTGCTGTACATACGCGTAATGATAATGTACTGTCACAAATAGCACGGCCCACTTTCTGTTTGCTTTTATCTGCCAGTGAGATCCACGCTGCCCTTTGGAAAACATCCGGAAAACATTAATAATAAGAAACCCCAACAACAACAACAACGATAACAGCGGGAAAGAATGCAAGGGGCCTGCCTCTATTTCGTGACTGTCACAAAGACCTAGAGAGGACACCCGGCTTGTTTTTGATCTCTAGTGTTGTTTGCAAAGAGAATGGAGGGATTTGATCTGGGTGAAGAACATCCCATCTTTCTGATCAGTGTTTGTCAGTCCCATGCAGCGCACAGCCTGATATCAAGTACGAGCATGGGGACCTTTGGACATCACTGGAGTCCATTCCAGTCTCCAGTGCTGCACTGTTTCTGAGCAGAACAAGACAATCAGCATGAATGGGCCCTAAATCAGACAAAGGTGCACGCAGAGAGGTGTGGCAGAGATGAAAGGTGGTTCCTTAGTCATGATCCTACGCAGCCATCTTTTGATGAGAAGGATACACACATATTCACACATACACAGAAAGAAGGAGTAGAACTTGCCAAACCTCTCTCAAGCCTTCTTTTTCCCTTCACGCTTAGTGAACATTCAGCCCCCACAGCAAAGTAAATAAATTCATGGAAAGAAAATAACGTATGCGTCATGTGTTGATATGGATTTATATAGAGAGTGTATATAAATACCTACACCTACACCTGTTTATATATATATATATATATATATATATATATATATATATATATATATATATATCTCAATGTATATCAATGTACTCGCCTACATTTTCTACATCATGTCCTGCATGACCAGGCAACCTGCTCTGCTCTTGTACACTCTACACTTTGATTCATTTTAATTTCTAATTATGAGGTATGCTGATGATAAAAGTTTTGACTGCTGCCTTTGACCCGTGGCTCTAAAACTATTTATGACAGCAAAATATAATTTGCTCAGAAGTTTCCATTTGACTTCTAGCCAGCAGATATTGGAGTGAGAATAGGCTATTAGATACCAAATGTAATCCTGAGCCGGGCAGGTCTGGCCTGGAAATGCCCTGATGAGGGGACCAAGATAATAAACTGTGAACAGTTTGCCTTGATATTTCCCCTTGAAAACTGGTCTAATAGCATTGAATCCACCCTCTCCAATAATTTAATAGAGCTGTACACCAGCAAAGCAAAGGTTTAAATGAGAAGAAACACTGCAGAATTAGTTCTCTAATTATACACAAAGTTAGATTAGATTACATTAGATTAGATTACATTAGATTAGATTAGATTAGATTCAACTTTATTGTCATTGTGCAGAGTACAGGTACAAAGCCAATGAAATGCAGTTAGCATCTAACCAGAAGTGCAAAAGAATAGTATTATTTACAGATAAGTGCAGGTAAAAGTAAATACTACAGCATAAGTGATGTTATATCTTACAGTATGTACTGTGTTATTGACAGTGGAGACCAACATATATACAGATTATTATATATGTATAAGATATTAAATATGTCATACATAGAGGTGAAGTGGACAGAGTTGAAAGGGGAGTGTATATGTAAGGGTTGTATGTACAGTATAGACAAGATATGTACAGCTGGTTGTATGTACAATATAACATTTACATTTATTCATTTGGCAGATGCTTTTATGCAAAGCGACTTACATAGTTCATATAGACTTTCATAGTTCTAACATAGTTCAATGTTATCCATTTGTACAGCTGGATATTTACTGAGGCAATTGGGGGTTAAGTACCTTGCCCAAGGGTACAGCAGCAGTGCCCCAGCAGCCTTTCGGTTACGAGTCCTGCTCCTTAACCACTATGCTACACTGCCGCCCAGTGTAGCATATAAATATAGTAAATAATAGTAATCTGAACAATTTGAGAAGTTCAGCCTGTGCAAGAATGAGCAGTGCAAATATGTACTGAGACAGTGCAGTAATGAGTGCAATAATGCTTAGCGCTGTGGTTTGGAGTTCAGCAGGGTCACAGCCTCAGATAAGAAGCTCTTCCTGAGCTTGCTGGTGTGGGAGCGGAGGCTCCTGTAACGCCTGTCTGATGGGAGTAGAGTAAAAAGTCCCTGCTTAGGGTGGGATGCATCCTTGATAATGCTTTTTCGCCCTACCCAGGCAGCATTTATGGTGAATGTTCTCAATAGTGGACAACTGTGTGCCGGTGATCCGTTTGGCAGTTTTCACCACCCGCTGGGGTGCTTTACGGTCTGATGCGGAGCAATTGCCATACCACACTGAGATGCAGTTGGTGAGTATGCTCTCAATGGTACAGCGGTAAAAATCCACCAGTATCCCAGGACACAGGTGAACTTTCTTAAGGCTCCACAGGAAGTAAAGGCGCTGTTGTGATCACCACTGAGGGAACTACGGATCACCACTGAGGGAACTATGTGAGGCTGTTGTTTATTGATTATAGTTCAGCCTTTGACACCATAGTCCCACACATTCTGGCCTCCAAGCTCAAGGAACTGGGACTGAATGCCCCCTTCTGTGACTGGGTTCTGAACTTTCTTATAGGCAGACCTCAGGTAGTGAGAATGGACCAGTCACCCTGAGTACAGGAGCCCCACAGGGTTGTGTCCTGAGTCCCCTACTCTACTATCTCTAAACACATGACTGTGTGTCCTCTTACAGTTCCACTTATATCGTCAGGTTTGCTGACGATACAGTGGTTCTAGGCCTCATCTCCAACAACGATGAGGCCCCCTACCTGGACGAGGTGGAGAAGCTGGTAATCTGGTGTCAGGTGAACTGTCTCTATCTGAACGTCAGCAAAACCAAGGAGCTGGTTGTGGACTTCAGAAGGGGGCAGCAGCAATCTTACACCCCACTCCTGATTGGCGCGACCCAAGTGGAGAGAGTGAGTAGCTTCAGATATCTTGGGGTTCGTATCACTGAGGACCTGACCTGGACTAATCACATCCAAGCTCAGGTAAAAAAGGCCAGACAAAGGATGTACCACCTGAGACTGCTGAGGAAATTCAGGGTCCCCCCAGTGATTCTAAAAGCTTTCTATACCGGGGCTATAGAAAGCATACTGACCCAGTGCATCTCAGTGTGGTACGCAAACTGTTCTGTACAGGACCGCAAAGCCCTGCAGAGAGTGGTGCACATAGCTGAGCACATTCCCAGGACTGCCCTCCCCTCTCTGCAGGACATCTACACCAGGTGATGCAGTACCAGAGCCATCAAAATTATTATGGACTCCACCCATCCCAGTAACTGCCTGTTTAGCTTGCTGAAATCTAACAAGCGCTTCCGCAATCTGATGGCCAAAACTGAGAGGCTCAGGAGGAGCTTCTTCCCCGAGGCCTTCAGACTCCTCAACACGGACATGCCCACCACACTAATCTTAAACACATACTCTGGACTTTAATGATCTGATACTTTATAATTTTTATTTTTATTATTCTTATTTTTATTGTACATATTTTTACCTTCTAGGTGTTTATTCTTACTGTACATACTTTTCTCCTTTTATCTATTTTTATATAATTTATTTTTTATCTCTGCTACTTTGCACAGTCTAATGAGTTGGACCAGTTGTACATTTCACTGCAAGTTGTATACTGTTTATACCTGTACATGTGACAAATAAAGTTCTTGATTTTGATTCTTGTGCCTTTTTGATCAGGATGGAGGAGTTCAGGGACCAGGTGAGATCATCAGAGATGTGGACACCAAGGAATTTGAAGCTTGATACACGCTCCACTACAACTCCGTTGATGTAGATGGGGGAGTGTGCGTGGCTCCTAGCTTGCCTGAAGTCCACAATGATCTCCTTGGTCTTCTGGGTGTTAATGGCCAGGTTGATGTTGGCAAACCAAGCAGCCAGGTGGACCTCGTCCTTGTAGGCCGTCTCGTCCCCTCTGATGAAGCCTACCACTGTGGTGTCATCTGCAAACTTAATTACGGTGTTAGAACCATGTTAAGGAATGCAGTCGTGGGTGAAAAGGGAGTACAGAAGAGGGCTCAGCACACAGCCTTGTGGCACGCCAATGTTCAGGGTGAGAGTGGAGGAGGAGAGGTGTTGAATGCTGAGCTGAAGTCAATGAACAGCATTCTGACGTAAGAGTTGGGGCTCTCCAGGTGGGTCAGGGCAGAGTGGAGTGCCGTGGAGATTGCATCCTCTGTTGACCTGTTGGTGTGGTAGGCAAACTGATGGGAGTCCAGGGTAGTGGGCAGACAGGATTACAGATGTGATAGGACCAGTCTCTCAAAGTACTTTGCAATGATGGGGGTGAGTGCAACTGGGTGGAAGTCATTCAGGGCCGTAACAGTGGAGTGCTTCGGCACTGGCACGATGGTGGCAGTCTTGAAGGTTGTGGGGACAACTGCCTGGGCCAGAGACAGATTAAAAATGTCCATGAAAACCCCGGCCAGCTGCCCTGCACAGACTCTGAGCACACAGCCAGGTATTCCATCCGGGCCAACTGCCTTCCGTACATTCACCCTGCTCAGGGTGGCTCAAACATCAGAGGTGGAAAGTGAGAGAGGTAGTTCACCAAGTGGGAGATCCGCTTTGTGGGTGATCTCCTTGTTTCCCCAGTCAAAGTGAGCGTAGAAGTAGTTGAGCTCGTCGGGGAGGGAGGCAGAGCTCAATGGGGGCACAGTACTGGGTGGTTTGAAGTCTGTGATGGTCTGTATGCCTTGCCACGTGCGCCGGGGGTCCGAGGAGTTGAAGTGCTCTTTGATCCTCTGTTTGTATGCGTGTTTAGCCTGCGAGATTCTCCTCCTCAGGTTGGCCCTAGCTGAGCTGTAAGCCTCCCGGTCTCCAGACCTGAAGGCTACATCCCTGGCTTTGAGCAGGAGGCGAACCTCTCTGTTCATCCAGGGTTTCTGATTGGGGAAAGCTTTTATCTGTTTTCGTGTTGTCACTCTGTCCACACACCTGTTGATGTGATCCAGGACAGAGTTGGTATATGAGTCAATGTTAATCTGAGAGTCTGTGGTGGCATGAGCAGCAAATACACTCCAGTCTGTGTGCTAGAATTGGTGCTGAAGAGCAGAGTCAGCACCCTCCAACCAGATCTTGATGGTCCTCATGGGTTTCACACGTTTAATGACCGGGCTATATTTGGGAAACAGGAACAAAGAAAGATGATCAGACTGTCCCAGGTGGGGGAGGGGAGTGGCTTTGTAGGCGTTAGACACATTTGTATAGACGTGATCCAAGGTTTTATGTCCCCTTGTGGTGCATGAGACATTTTGGTAAAATCTTGGAAGCAGGGTACGTAGGTTGCAGTGATTAAAGTCCCCAGCAGCAATAAAGGCCCCGTCTGGATACAATGTCTGCAGCTTGCTAATAGCGGCACAGAGGTCTTTCTAGCATTTGCATCTGGTGGTACATATACTGCGGCAGCAATGATGCATGTAAACTCACATGGTAGATAAAAGGGTCTGCTCTTAATAATCAGGTATTCCAGATCTGCAGAGCAATACGTTTCAGCAATGGTAGAGTCGGTGCACCATGATTTATTCACATAGATGCATAAACCACCGCCCCTGCTTTTACCTGTCACTGTTGCAGCTCTGTCAGCCCTGAAGACCGTGCGCCCCTCCAGTTCCACCACGTTGTTTGGGACATCATTGTTTAGCCATGTTTCCCTTAAAAACGTGAAGCTGCAGTCCATAAGCCTTCTCTGTGTGAGGGTCCAAGTCCTTAGTTCCAGCTTGTTCACCAGAGACATTAGCGAGGATGATGCTGGTTAGCGCTGGCCAGTGTGGATTTAGCCTTAGCTTAGCCCACAGACCTCCGCGCGTCCCCCATCTTTGTTTACGGTCTCGATGCTGGCACCAGCCACTTCTGGTCGGGGTGAGTTGTCCGCAGGTCCGCGGTGTCCTTTCTAACTCTGGTGGTGGTTCGTTGAAGTTAAACAGATAGTCCAAAACTATGTTGGTGCACCGACAGTTAATATCCAAAAGTGTCTGTTTGCTGTATGTGAAGTTTGCATAGCTGCATCGAGCGAACACGCAGGAAACAACCAGATAGTGTTAATTTATCTTGCAAAATCTGGTAAGACACTGAGCCTTGTGATGTGCACGTGCCGCCATCTTAGTCTTAGATGTTCACTAGCAAAGCAAAGGTTTAAATGAGAAGAAACACTGTAGAATTAGTTCTCTAATTATACACAAAGTTAAACGCCACACTTGAAAATGTTTAGAATTCAATGTCCCTCAGTGGGATTACAGCTGAGAAATCATAAAGTCAATGTATGATCCATTGACTAAGCAGCCTATGCTACGTTTGCATCCAGAGCCAGACTGACATCCAGGTATTTACTACAAAGACACGTCAGCAGACAACCAAATTGACCAATTGCTCAGATTAATAACATGATGGTAAAGTATACCCAAAATGCTATACACGCTAATAATGCTAACAAACAGGGGTTAAAGTGGGCGAAGCGATCCAGAACGACATTCCGGCACCTTCAATTAATAAGTAAATAAATCTGATTGGCAGTTTCATACATAATAATGGCAAGCAAGTTCATTTGTCATGTGCTGCAGCCTGGCGCTCCTTCCAGCTGATGCCATCAAGATACTCACTCAACAAATCAGAAAGTAATGTAACCCCATGGCCCCGCCCCCACACTCAACACACATCCTTTTTCTGTTCTCATCCCTTCCCTACACAGTGGGTTCATGCCTGCAGATGTCGATAAACTCACGGCTGCAATACTCATCGTCAGCATCTAGTTAGCCACAGAAGGGGAGCGAGCGTAAACGGAGTTGCTTTTTTCTTTTTTCTGGTAATTTCCAATGGTAGTTTCAAACAGAGCTCATCAAATATCACCAAACACATAAGCTGTTTTATGTGCAACTTGGCTATCTGTCTTGCTAGCTACTGGCACGGTAGCTGACACTTCAGCTAGCTCAGAAGTGGAGCTCGTATGGGGGTCATTTTTCCCCGCTGCACTGGATCTTAGGGTTCCCCCACCTGCCAAATCCCACTTTAACCCCTGCTAACAAATATGTCTATATAAAAATTACATTCATATACAGTAAGCAGTAATAACAATTATGTAATTAATCAATAATTCAAATTAGAATAATGTTTACAAAACCCCTCATATAGTCTAAAAGAGTCTGCAATACACGTCAATGTAATAAATTATATGTATTTCAAAGGAGACAACTCAATCTCCTTTTCAGTTAATAAAATTGCATGGGTTTTATTTATTTATTTATTTTAATTAATTTTAAAAAATTAAAATAAAAAAAAATAATAAAATAAAACACATTTAAATGAAATGGAAGCCAGCTTGCTCAGGGAAGCCAGCTCACTAAATATTTTTAAAAGAAAGCTAAAAACTTATCTCTTCACTTTAGCCTTTAACTAGCTATGACTTCCCTAATACAGGCCTGAAATTCTAGCTATGACTTTCCTGATACAGGCCTGAAATTCTTTTTTGCACTTTTGCACTGCTGTATTTCTTTTATAATGCTGTATTTTACTTGATTTTATGCATTCTATGTATTCTATTTTTTAATTTAATTTAATTCAATTTTATTTTATGATGCATTCTATGTATTCTAATTTCACCTTTATTTTACCTTTTTGTTATTATTTTTATTTTCCATCTTATTTTACATTAATTATGGCATTCTATCCCTGTTTTTATGTTCATTCCATGTGAAGCACTCGGTGCATTTCTTCATTGTAAAGCACTTCGAGCTGCATTTCTTGTGTGAAAGGTGCTATATAAATAAAGTCAATTCCATGCAACATATCACCACAAAATATAGGGTAGTAAAATATTCCATAAACCGTCTTAGGTATGTGAGATTTCACACAATTCAAACAGTTTTCTTGCAGATGAAATTTCATTGGCTAGTGGTGGCTGGGTTTTTCACACAAAAATAATTCATTAGCAATTTAGCTGATGAAAATCATTGTTGTTGCTACATACCAAATTTTATATCTACCAGACGTATGGTACACAAAATTAAAAATTTAACATGCCATCTTTTTCATCATTGCTTTCATCAGCATCCATTAGAATTGAGGATAATCAAATAATAAACTAAGGAAAAGAAACAATGAGACAATTTGCATTCAATGCATTGGCATGATAAGCCAAATCTTTCTAATGGACTTCCATTTTTCTCTCTAGGCTTCTCAGATCTTTCACTGTTTAGGGGTTGCACTGTCAATCATAAGCTCAGAGCAGATGTCCATTCTTCTGCTTTGAAAACGAGCTGTGGCAGAAGAGAAAGAGACTTCTGAGTGACTCTACTGAAATCTTAATGGCAGGCCCAACTAATTTTGCTCTGTCTTGCATTGTCCTTGTTTCGTTTGATCTGAAAGCATTACTCCCTGTCTATATTACCTGTGTGGCTTGAGGTGTTACAGAGATCATCAGGAGTAAACAAGTGTATAACTCTCCCCACTGACGCAGCGCATAACCGTAACAGTTGGGTAACCTTTGCTAATTATACATATTAGGAACCTTTTTTTTTTTCATAAAGCTACAAACATTGATTTGGGATTGGATTTAATAAGCTTGGAGGGTAATTCTATTTAATGTGAGTAGAGCTAGTTCGATAAGCATCCGTTTCATCACACATGTTATTATGTGTGATTCATGCCATGTCATTTGAATGCCATGCCATTTTCCTCCTTAATGACTCCTTTTTTGCGAGAGATTTGAGGCGAATTCATGGATGATGCTACAACTCAAGTGTTTCTTTGCCTTATAAACTGTTGTTAAGAGTGCAGTAGTACTGTGTGTGTGTGTGTGTGTAGCACATTCTTTTCCAAACATTTGGCAAGAGAAAACTTGGATTAATCAGGGTGCAAAGGTGCATGCCATTGCTCAATTACACATAGCACGATCAATAAAGGCAGGCTGACTGCTTGCTATACCCACAAATAGAGCAGATTAGTGAGAAAATGCAGCTTCCCCAGTATGCTTCCAGGTTCTGAGGCAACCTGATTGGTCAATCCACTGTGACGTATTTCTCAACCCTTGCTGGGTTTACCTCTTTATTTCGGACCTGCTTTGCCTCACACCAAGTTACCACTTGCATTTGTAATGTTGAAAATAGCATTCGCGTGCCAATTACGCCCACCCATGGTTTCACAAACCACGCTTGCAGTTGCCTCTGTGTTTAGACAATGAAAATTGGGTGTATAGAGATATAAAAAAAAAAAAATTATTCCATGGACTCAGGGGGCAGGCTTACAACAGTGCAATTTCCTTTCAAACTACCCTTAAACCTGCATCCCACTTCCCCCCCTACCTGCATAGCTTATGATGGAAGTGCAAGCAGCATTTCTGTTTACCATCCCGGAAACCATTTGCAGTGTTCCGTTCCCCAAAGGCAGTCCACAGAGGAGTGGAGGATAATTAAAAGCTTAATTTTACCGCAAAAGTACTTGTAGTTCACATGGCACTTTAAATTTAGTCCCTTTGACAACTCCAGTGTGACCATGTGGAGTAAGGGTTAGAGAGCTGGGATTGTAACCTACATGTAATGGATTTGAATCCCAGGTGAGGGACAATTGTTGAGGCAATCAACCCAAAATGGTAAAGTAAATATCCTGAGAGATGAATAACATGTAAAACACCAGCTGTCCATTTCACCTTGGATAATGGCATCTATCAAGTGACAAAGACTTCTCACTTTTCACTCTAGCCTCTACTGTTGTGAGACCAGATTCTCTCACCACAGAGTGCTACATTAACTATGATGTCATACATGTCTCTCATTTTTCTGAGAGAGGCAAAGGAGCAAAAAAACAAAAAACTGTAGACATTAAAAAAAGACATGACAACCACGATAATGGTTTAGACAAACACACAGGGGCACATACACGTAGACCACTTGCAAACTACATGCAATCCTTGTTAGCTCTCATCAGGCTTTCACACATTCGCCGGAGTGAGCTGGAGCAAAGTTAACATTTGAAAATGAAATTGACATGGAGCGCTCCCATTTCATGCTAATTAGTCCCCCAACTGGCCGGGAGTCTCCCAAGTGCTGGGCGCATTTCTCTGTGTCCTTGATTACTTATTATGTCTGTCGCGCTCCATCTCAGCTCAGGGCTGCACTGAACAGTTCAGACGTCTTGCAGCTTTTGGGACTGCGGACTGCTCTTCGCCACGGCATCCTCTCCAGCTTGCAGATACCACAGCGCTTGAACACAGATGCACCCTATAAGGGAATGAGCAGGACATTCCAGGATTGTGTGTGTGTGCGTGTGTGTGTGTGCTTGGGGGGGGGTGGTTGACATAGAGGAAGTGATAAGGATAGTGCAGAGGATAATGGAGTGGGAAGTGGGAGCTAAGCGAGAGAAAGAGAGCAAGAGAGGGAGTAATGCATGAAATGTTGTTACAGAGAGATGGTGGAAGAAAACAAGAAGAGGGAGACGGAGATAGCGAGAGGTCACATAAGAAACTGTTGCTGGGGAGAGATGGTTGTAGAAAGCAAGAAAAAAAAGACTGCGATAGAGAGAGGTAACATAAGACATGTTGCTGAAAAGAGATGGTGTGGGAAAACAAGAAGAGAAAAACAGTGATAGAGAGAGGTAATGTAAGAAATACTGCTGCTATTAGAAGGTGGGAAAAGGCAATTTGACTGGCAGGGATAGGGGCTATATTGGAATGCAAAGGAGGGAGTCATGAGGAAAAAAGAGATGTCCCTTGGTGTGATGTCTGAACTCTCTGCATACAGGTACAGAACACACTGTCAAGACAGAGAGTTCTGGGAAGCAATATACCTCATACATTTAAATAAGGGCCTCTGGGACACTGGATAGAACTTTGGCACAGACATTCTACTATAACCAGATGTGTGGCTCCGGAATTCCTTCGATCTTCTGTCTGGGAGGTTCCACTGCTGTGTGCTTTCCTATGCTGACTGTAGATTTTCTGTTTTACACTGCCCATTCAAGAATGTTCATAAGGAGAAAACAAATAAGAACACTTGAAGCCTCAACAATGCGAGAGACAATGTTCAACATGAAAAGCATTGACCTGACTGGTATATACATAAAAAATATGTGATTTTTTGTGATGTGAGTTCCTGGATATGGACTGACTTCTCCTTTAAAGAATGGACAAATTTGGGAACTGAGGATTGGGATTTGTGATTGGAAGCATGGCAGGAAAGTCTGAGGTTTAGAAATATCTTAGAAATACACATTTTAGAAATGTGTGCAGGCTCCTTGATGCTGCTGTTTTCAGGCACACAAAAGAGTGGTTGTTATGTATTAATTCTCTACACAATCATTCCCTATACAACCTGTTCAATTTTGGTTAGACTGACTCAATCTATACTTCAAAAAACTGAGGAATATGCAAAACAGAAAATGGAAACATTTGACCCACCCCAGACAACCTTAGCATTAACCATTTTGCACCTGACTTATTTTATGCTATGTAGCGCGCGTGTTACGTTACATGGTTCGTTATGTTTTCATTAGTGTTATTAAGCTCCTCATAGTTTTCACTGCCGCATTTACTATACTTTGTAACTAGGGATGCACGATAACAGTTTTTTACAACCGATATCGATAACCGATAAATTCCTGCTTCTCATACAATACCAATACCGATACAGATACCGATACCGATAACCAATAACATTTTTTATAGTTTATATACACACTTCAGTGTAGGGATGCACAATATAGCCATCGCGATGTATCCACAGCTATTTGTAGCGCAATAACAGCTATCCCCGGTATGTGGCGCTATGTTTTTCAGTGGCTACGGGTGAGCTGGAAACAGGGGAAGCGGAAACACTACCTTTAAATCTATCATTACTTTCAGCCTGTTCCCCTTTATCCTCCTTGATTAACAATAAAACAAATAATTCACAGAATAATTGACACCAATAGTAAATAAATGATTATACTCGCAAAACAGCGCAGATAGTCTGTAGTTTGTGTACTTGCGAAAGCAACAACGTGAAATTGTATAATTAACAAGGATGGCATTTATCAATGTAAATTACATTAAATGCTCATGACACATCACAGCTTTTTTGAGGTCTGTGTTCTAAACATTATTGTTCATTGCACTCAACCTAACCTGAAAGTTTATTCTCAGCAATTTAAATCGATTTAACTAAATTTAGCTCCGTTTTGTAATTTGAATTGTTTAACACAAGAAAGCTATAATTTGAAACATTTAAGAGAAAGCTTTGGGATTACTTGCCACTTAATTATTCAAATTGCCTGTTATTGCAAAATAACAAATTGCTTGTTATTTTGAGCATTTAAAGTAATTTAAATCGATAAATGCCATCCTTGTTAATTATGCAATCTCACGTTGTCGCTTTCGCAAGCAGGGAACAGGGGAACAGGCTGAAGGTAATGATAGATTTAAAGGTAGTGTTTCAGCTTCCCCTGTTTCCAGCTCACCCGCAGCCACTGAAAAACATACGGGAAAAAACCTAACGCCACATACCAGGGATAGCTGTTATTGCGCTAAAAATAGCTGTGCATACATCGCAATGGCTATATCGTGCATCCCTACTTGAGTGTAAGAAAGGCTAAGATGTAGTGAGCAAAGATGAATTTAACATTATAGCTCTGCCTCTGTCCTAACCAAATATATTTGGAAAATGTGTTGTAATCACAATAAAAACAAGAACAGTTCCAATTTTTCAAATGAACTTTTATTATTATTATTATTATCCAAGGAATTTAGGTTTCTTATATCAGTTCTATTTACTGGCGAAAATTTTATTATCGGAATTATCTGAATGACGTAATTTTTTGCAATATCGGGCCGATAACTATCGGCACCGATAATTATCGTGCATCTCTATTTGTAACGTTAAATCACTGTTTCCTCAAAGGTAACGTTAGCTAGAATTTTTCCAATGTAGTGTTCTAATTGCACTGTTTTCACTGCGAAAGCACTGATCACACCGGTGTGACCGTACGCGCGAAAGGGTTAAGAAAATGTGAATTAAGACATAAGTAAAGCTAAATCACCACTACAGAGGCAACTGGGTACCTTTGCAGGATATTTTCTCCGTTTAAAGCATAAATCAAAGGTATGTCAAAGTCAAAATGTGAGAGGTCTCCATGCTTCAGACAAGGGTATAGGGGATTTGCATTCAGCCTGGAAATGTACAAATGGCAGCTGTCACTTAAATGCATGACTGTCTAACAGCTTTCTATGTGCTGGAGATTGACATGGATGACAACTTTGCCAATACAGGTGTAGCAGGATTGCTAATACATTCTATGCACTGGCACACACAAGCTAGCTAGCATGCTAGGCAGGGCTGACAACATAGCTGTTACCCGGTTTGCCACCACGCAAATCAGTCAAGGTGAGCGGCTATAAATACACCGTATGGGGGTAACAAGGAAAAAAAGCCTTACCTTTCGCTGTTCCTGTGATGCGTAACTTCCTTGCTGTCTTGGAGGTAGGTTTTAATCTGTGAACATGCATGCTGCTTCCACTGGGTGCAGATCTGATGGCTGTCTGTTTTATAGGTGGCCATAGACTGAGAGGTGCTCCCCGGCTAGTAATATCCTCCTTCGGGGTGAATGAAGGTACGGGTTTTAAACTTTTATTGTTAGCAGTAAAAGTAGGGAAGCATTCAGCTCCCGAGGTGTTGTTATTACAGTGCCTATGTGTACTGATTATGATCTGCTCTCTACAGGACATTGCTGGCTGCTGTTTTGCCGTTGTGTTTTTATTGTGTTTTAAATTTGTTTTATTGTGTAACTCACGTTACCTTATATCGCACGGGGTAGCCTATGTCTTTAATTCACTTGTGTTAGTGTCCTGGTGTGTGTATGTACTGCCTGTGTTAGCGGATCGCGCTGTTGCAGTAACTAGCTTGCTAGCTAGCTATATTCAGCGCAACCTGCCCTTCAGTTTTTACTTTCCTCTCACGCGCCCCGTGCGAATCTTATTGTGAATCTTTGTTTGTTAGTCAAATTGTTTTAGTTTGACAAACCAACTGTGGTTAGCTGTTTTAAACGAGTTTTAATTGATTTTACTGTTTTGGTCATTTGGGTTTGTTTGATACTTTTACTTGTGCGTGGCTTGGGTTTGTACTTGCGGGGAGGAGGTGGTAGCGGCATATCGGAGGTGGTTGTCTTTTACACAAACACGGTGTGTGTGTGCGCGGGATATTTGGTGTGTGGCTAATTTCACTTTTTTGGAACTCACCCCCCTGTGGTGCTCCTTTGTGTGCTTGTGTTTCTGTATCACGAGTGTCTGCAGTGTCACTTCCACTTCCGGTGTCGTGAGTACCCCTCCCAGCGGTCGGCTCCTACCCGCATGGTGACGGTGGCGCCTCCAGTGGTCATGGATGACCTATTGCCACTACTTTTATTTTTATTTTTATTTTTATTTTATGGATTGTCCTATCGTTTTTATATAATAAACCGAGTTTTAAATCTTTGAATCCACGCCTCTGCTGACTTTATTCAATTAAGGGGACCCGAGTGGGGAATGAACAGCTTGTGATAACTATTTCCTTGGGTGCAACTCCTAAGGTGGCGTAGTCTAGACCAGTACCCCCGGTTACACAGGAATAGCCTAAAATTGTCAGTTTTGTCCAACAGTTGTGGCCTGTTGAACTGTAACTTCCTTGGGATGTGGTATATACACACAGAATTTAAAAGTCTATGGAATGCATTTATTTTTTTCTTTCGTAACTCCAGAACACAGTATTGAATACCTTACAGACATCTGAACTTAAAAGAAATTAAAACATGTGCAATACTCCTCTATAGTAATTACAGCTTCCAAAGCTAACTGGCAGCACTAAGCAGTCTTGTCACAGAGTGTAATTACAAGATGCAGTAGTGTCTCAACATTGAGGTTAAGAAGCTGTAATCCCAATGCAGTAAACATTAGAACACCAGGGAAAAAAAACATGAAATGAGTAATGATTTCAAGATTTCCATTGTCAATGTTTTTTTTTGCTCTCTCTTCTTTTGTGTGACTGTGAAAATCACATTACACTATCATGCTGTGTGATTTGGAGAGCAGCTTTTTTGGGAGGGGGATGGGTGAGGGGGACCTTTTGTTAAATGTACCTTCAGATCTTGTCCTCACTTTCATGCATTCATACTTTTCTTCCCTCCAGATGCATGCGTTCTCATATTCCCAGAGCCTGGAGCATACAGCAGGAGAATGTAGCACTTCTCAGAGTAGCTCGTCATACTCATTCACCATTCTCCACACAGTTAAATCGATGTCAGAATTGTCTCTGTTTTACTCTGTCTGATAACTCATGGAATAAGGAAAGGTCTTATCCATTATGCCACCTGCCATTTCAGTTAGAGTACCTGGCCTTTTTTCAATGGCTTTTAAGAAAGACAAGAAATATTGAGTGATAAGGTTTTGTAAGATCCGTCCTATGCTATGACAAAAATGTAGATTTCAGAAGTTCTAAAAGTCTCTACAGTCTTGACTGAATGGTTTTGAAAAGGAAAAAAAAGTATTGGGTTTAAGAGAGGGAATCATTTGTATGTCTTACATAGTGAAATTATGCAGAGACAGAGTATGTCAGTGGTAATTGTACATTGGTTGTCTGGATTTATATACCTTCTATGGGCTTGCCTGTGGAACGTTTTTAACAATGATCTACCTTAAATAGGGGGCAACAAGTGCTGGTATACAGTGATTTTTAAACTGTTATTAGACTATCATATACTCACCTGAGCAACATGATTGCTACAAAGGCCTTCAATAATCACATTTCTTTTCCTTTTTTCTTTCTTTTATGTCATTTGAGTCAGGCTTGCAAAGAAAATCTAATTTTTTATCCCACTCGAAATGAAGGAGAAAAGTGAATCCAGAGTAAATGTCCTCTTCTAAGTTATCCAAACCCTCATATAAACAAGTGCAATACAACCCCTATTGAATTCTCAAAAGAGCTCATCTTTCCAATTGGATTTGAGATGTGTGGTCTGTTTGTTTGGCAGGGGGCTGAACCTGGATGCCCACATCAAAACAGAGTAAAAGCTTCAGAGAAAATGGCTATCGATGGAAAAAAATCCAGACTTAACCGGATTTAAAGTTTGCAGAATGGGGAAAGAGGGATGTGTATGCAGGGATGAAATGGATGGGGCAGAAAAGCCGATACATCCGACTCTGGCATGGCTGTGCCATTAACAGGCACTAAACATGCAAATGAGAAGGAGGAGTCACGTGGAAGGGGGCAGTTGTCTGTTTTTTTGGGTTGGGCAGGATTCTGTTTGCATGTTCCATTAGTCCTTCAACTCTCCAGCATGCTTGGCTGATATGGAAGAAGGGAAAGCCCAGTGGGATTGTGAGTCCCTTTGGGAGTTTACAAGTGTCCCCTGCTGTCTGGATACCATCTGCAACACTAGAATGCACATCCTTTGTGGGGCATGCCCTTTCTGTAAAACAGTATTTAAAAAAAGGACAACTACTATTGCAGCCAAGGTACAATAGGTCCTGTCAGATGACCAATATTTGCTCAGTGGCTTTTTCTATTTTTTTCTTTCTTTTTTGCGGGGCATGCACTACCCATAAAATGTGTGAGTGTGTGCGTGTGTGTGTGTGTGTGTGTGTGTGTGTGTGTGTGTGTGTGTGTGTGTGTGTGTGTGCGTGCACAAGTGTACGCTGGGGATATGAGTTTCTCAAGCTCACACACATAAATTAAACAGCATCCCTCTTCTTGGAACTGTCTCCTTAGAAACAATGGCTTTTCAGGACAATAGCCCAGATACATCTTGGCAACATGTGGCATTCAGTTGGTCAAGTCTCATTCTCCTGATGGTCTCATTCAACTTCAGATTGTATCTGAATTCAAAATATACAGTGTTACAAAAGTCGAGCCACGAATGAGAAATACTTGATATGTTATAACAATATATGAATATGAAGCTGCAGTCATTTTTGGAGGCAGCCAATGACCATAAGGAAATGGCTTCCATCACATTACCTGCTGTGGCCACTAAATCTAAAACACTGGGTTCATTCAGAATGGTGACATACTCTTTATGTAATTTATTGGATTAAAACAAAAATAACACTTATTACTGAGAAGACCAATGTGTTGTATTTATAATCCTGTGTCAAATCTGTGAATAACTCTATATGAAATAACTTATGGATATCTTTATAACTAATCTAAGTTATGTGTAAATCTAAGATATGTGTCTCATGTTTTATCTGTTAAATTTTAATGCTTGCTAGGAGATGCTGCTTAATTCCTGAACATAACATTTATATCAGTATGCAAAATGGGTACAATTCAGAGATAATGACCACTTTTCTTAATTCTCTGTGAAATAAAGCAACAATTTCTCATAGATAATTCAGTATGCATTTTCCACATTCCATGCCAATCAGCCCAACCTTGTCACTTTACCCCTTCTTTGCATACTATTCACGGGCACTTGAAAGTGATCCACTTATGGTTTGCAGTTCACTCTTCTTCTCTTAGACGGAAGGGAATTTTACAATACTCCAAATACTCTTTTGTCTCCAAATCTCCACTGCCATAATTTAATTTACAAAGCACTAAATTGTCTCCCTTTTCCTTTGCAGGTCTTTGGATTCCGTTGTGAATTAAAGTTTACAGCGTGTGTGCTTACATTTTCTCATTTTTGAAAAAAAAAAAAAAAAAAGCCTTAATTTGATTTAGGTCTGTTGCCAGCTGCTTCGCAAGTGTTACATTCTAAGAGTACAACCTTCCCTTATTCTCCAGTGAATGGTGGAACAGTAGGGGAATTTAAAAAGATATGACTTCTCACAAAGGACACATTAACTGCCAGATCCTTACAACTCACCACTCTCATCAGTGTCATGCTTGTCAGTAATCATTAGGCGAATATTTATCTGAACAGGAAGGTCAAAAAAGCCGCCTATTTTCTACTCATGAATGACATTTGTGTTTGGTGCCCTTCTGTCCTCCTGCTACAGCTTGCATTACCCTTAAATCAAAATTGACTTGGGCCGGGGTAGAGCTTCAAGCTGCAATCACAACTGTCTACATCATATTTGAAAGTAATGTCAATAATATAAAAAATAATGTAATATAATACTGAATACAAAGATTTGTAGAACTAGTTAACTGGAAAATTTGGAAGCCTGCGTGGTGGATGGAGGCTAATAAACTGTCAGTGTAAGTCCTTTCGGACTGACTGTTGTTCCCTCAGAACCCTGAAAGAGGCACACTGTGATTGGACCACCATGTGGGCATGAATAAAATATCAGAGATCATCCCCAGAGAAGAGAAGTCTTTTCAGGGCAAGGGCATTTCTGGTCAAAAGAGAAATAATTTTCTTCTTGGACTTTGTCCAGTGCCTTTAAAGTTTTCTTTCCTGGTAATTTTTCAGATGCAAGGGACAAAAAAACTCCTCATGTTGTATTTTTCTTAAGAATTTTCTTTAGAATGCTTCTCTGTGCCCTAACGAATCCTTCATTCACCCCCATAAGCTTCCTTCAGGGTGATCAGAGGGAGTTGGTTGTTATCTAAATGGGTAACAGTACATCATGCCCATAAGGGTATGGAACTTCATCAATCTTCCACTGCCCCATCTGATGGGGGAAGGGAGTGTTCTTGTACTGAAAATTAAAGAAGTGTGATAAAGAGATTTTGACAAATATGAACTCAAAAGAGAAAGGAACTCAAAATAAATGTGTTGAACTCAAAATAAATGTGAAAGTTTGAAAGTGTTGAACTGTTTGGACCTGCAAATACATGTACCTCTTTTTTGTGAGAATTTTGTTGGAATGCCTTTTCTAATTATATTATGTGTAATATGTAGTGTGTGTGTCTGTGTGTGTGTGATATTTATATTATTATATGTAAAACATTACATATAGATTATTATTATTATTTTATTATTATTATTATTATTATTATTATTATTATTATTATTATTATTATTATTATTATTATCATGCAGGTAAAGTAATGAGTAATGGTACATTAATGAGTTGGTTTTAGCTAGCTAAGACAATAATCAGACAAATGATGACAATTTTCTTCCAGTACAACTACTATCAGGATATATTGTCCTTTAGAGATTTATTTGAACTGGGGGGAAACATAAATAACCACAGGATGCCTGATGTATTTGATCTGAATTGTATTAGGTCACCACTGTAGCCAACAAGCACAGTCTGGCATGAGTGTCATTTTGCATTTTACAAGCAAATAATCCTGAAAGTAAAATGCGGTTGTGTGGACATGTCTTCATAGTGTCTCACAACACAATGGCATGGACAATGACTGCTGAGGTTGAATTATATCCATGTTTTGAACCCGGCCAGTGCTCACCCTGGCCAGCAAAGTCAGCACTCTGTGACATCAGTAAAATGTCACTCAAAGTTTTTTCACTAAACAGAAAGCTGAGGGAGTGAGTGATGGATCGTACCAGCAAGAACACTGTGTTCCACAGTACACCCTGACTGTTTATAGGAATATAATATAAATACATAGAATGCCTTGAAACTGCAAATGCACACTGAAACTAATTTAATCTGGCATTCTGGGAAGGAATGATGAATTGCCATTTTGATTAATACTTTAAGTATGGTATGTGACATGAAAAGCATGCATTATTCTTTAAAGCAAGGAAAAGGTAATCAAATGAACTAATTTCTCAAAAGAGACTATAGTGAATGCACAACATGGTTTCTATAAACACATTGCTTATATGTGTGTGTAAAACAGACACTTATGTCTACATATGTTCTTATTCAAATGATGATTGCTCCAAAGAGCGTTATTCAATTTGTCCAACCATGAAAAACACATTCTGAATTAAACTGTATATTTACAGCCAATCATGGAACAAAGAAAAAACATAGAAAACAAGAAAGATAATGTCCCCAGTGAATGTGAAAATTGTGCTCCAAATCAATGCTGTAAGACTATTGACTTTGTAGGAGTTGACATCAATTCAGTTTTCATCACATACCTTACAGAAATTTAACAGTTTCTTATTGTGTATGTTATGTAGCTTGCATTTCCAGACTACCCCTTTTGTGAAAGGGAGGGACAGCCTCACATGCTATAGATGTCCCTCTCACACAGAAAGAAATGTTACATGCCAAGAGTGGTGACAGCTTTGACCAAACTCCAATCAATCTCCTTCACATGTCCACATAGCCTTTCCATTTCCACATTTGACCATCCAGTTCTCTATACATTTTTTTATTGACCAACCCACAAAGAAGACTGGAAATGATCCAGGTTTTAGTGGGGAATTTTCCCTTTAGTCTCAACTAGGATCATTTCACTGACACAAATCATTACCCACTGCATACACTTGAGACATGAACAAAGTTTACTTTCATTATATAGAGTGACTCTAAATACAATGAATAAACAAAGAAGAAATCAATGATAATATTTCAGTGGTCCTTTATCAACAGTCCCTACCTTCCCTACTCATTTGTAGTGAACAACAGCTTACCTAGTCTCATTGTGTATCACTGATCATGTGATACTACCGCTGCCAATCCGTGTTGAACTTCTCCTTGGCTCTGGAACTCCTTTAGTATGACAGCCATACAGCTGGTAGATATGGGGAGAAATACAGGGAGTAGGGTACCATATGCCCAACCCTAGATAGGTTGTGACAGCCTATGAGGGAGCTGCTGTCAGCTGTGATGACTTTTCTTTATAGCTGGATCAAGGATTGATCTGGCTGCTGTCATGGCTAATCATGGCCAGAGGGTCCCTGGCATGGAATCATTGACCAATACACAGTGAAGCCTTCACCTTTACTAAGACCAGCAAGAAAAAGTGATGCAGCTCAAACAACCAGAGATAAAACATTAATCAGGTAGAACTTGGACCCGTTTTTTACGATCATACCAAGATGCAATGTCATTTAAGGCATTTCTGGACACTTCTCAGGCTTTTTCATCTCCTCCATATGAGAAGGTGTTGACTCAGAAGATCTAGTGCAGTATTAAGTGAGCATCAGCATGGTTGATTTGCTTTAGCTTAGCCCCAGAGGAATATGCCTTGATCCTGGTGGAAAATATCCCCAAGAGCTGAACCAGGATCAGCTAACACTACCCCAAGCCTAGCCCAAAGCATTTTTTGTCAAAATGCTGTAAGTGTTCCATGCTCAGTGCATTGGGGATGCAATCTATCCACACAATCTGCCTTTAGAGACAGAAGCTAAACCTGGAGAACCACTGTTCTTGTCTATCAATCCCTGACTTCAGCTTACAATGAACATGAGACATGAATTTAGAAAGTAGCAATAAAACACAAGTAATTCAGGTATAAAAATGACAAAGGGATCAGGTAAAAACAGAGAGCAACCTCTCAAAGAGACTGTAGGCACAGAAGCTCTGCACGCTCATTAAAATGCAGGTAATGCGACTATGTATTTAACTTCACATACTAGAGCACCAAGGACTGGCTTAATAAAACTAATAATACACTAAAAATTGATTAAAAAAATGGCAGCAAGGTAACTGTTGATCTCTTTTTTCATTATTGTGAAAAACTTCTGTTCCTATACCACTGCTTAATTACTTTGGCCTTTGTGAAGGACCACCCCGTCAAGCAAAGCAGCTTTTGTTTTTTGTCAACGGTGCATCTTGAATTGATGCTATTTTTTTCTTTTCCAAAAATCAAGTGTTGGTCATCCCACAATACAGTATATGAAGAGCAGCTAATACCCATCATTGTGTCCTGAGAGAAGTCAGGATAGTTGCTCCCAGGACTGGTTCTGAGACAGCGGCAAGGGAGAGCCTAAATCACAGAAGTCATATACAACTGGGAGACTTCACTTTGGTCTTGGCCGGGCAGACAGTTTCACTGATGACAGATTGTTTTGAGTGCTGAAAACACAGAGAAGCCCAATGCTCCCCTCCTTCAGACAACAGTGCCGACACAGCTGTTCTGATCCCATTAAATGACACCGACCTCAAATGTCACATGCTCAGAGGGCCAGACACCAAGAAAAGCAAGATCCACAAGGTCAGCCTGACTCCAGGGGATCTCAATGAATCACTCCAGAGCTGAGAGCTGAGAAAAAGACTGATTTGCAGAGGACTGATTAACTACCGGTAACTTATAATGCATGTGGAATATACCCCGGGGGTCTGTTGAGCACTCTACTGTCACCATGCTGCTTCTGATGCAATTCCATCTGAGTGATGAAATGTCCCAGTACCCTAAGCAATGAGATATCCCATTACTTTACTAAAAAATAAAACCTTACAGACAACTAATCATCAGGAGTCACCTCTCCCTAATTACCAATGAAAGAAATAAGAAATTCAAATATGCCAAATTTTGATATCATAATCATTTATCCATGCATTCAAACAGAGCTGCCTTCTTAAAGGACAAAATAAAAAGGTCACAGTTGTGCATTTTATTCTTTTGTTGAATTTAGTTCTGGAGGAAATATGCCTGAACAAGTTTCAGAAAACTATTACTGTACAGACTCACTTAATAGGTGTGATGTTGCACTGATCACCATTTTTTTAAAACAAAGTTCATTACAAATTTCTTCACCTTCCCTATTCATGAGACTAAGCAAAGTCAAAAGTGTGGACTGAATGGATCTCTGCATCTTTATTGTTTCTTCAGATGTATTCTTTTAGTTTTTGTTGCAGGGTGTGTGCAGAGACAGCTTTTATATTACGTCCTGAATCCCCACCCTAACTGTAGCAATAATGTATCTCTGTCCATCTGCAGTAGCACAAACCCCAACCACTGAGGAATTAAGTGGTCTGATGACATTTCTGTTTTATTTGCTCAGGGTTTCAATGAAAGCCTCTTGCGAGCACACATTTTTGAAATTATGAGTGAAGCATGTATACTGGCACTGGGGTATTGGACAGGGCATATGGTCACCGTCATCTATGAATTTTCAAATATGCATAATGGATGGATATGGTTATTGAAGAGGAAGCATAAGTGAACAAGGTGTAGGAATAATTATGAGCCACTTAATGTTTGACTTTATGAATTAACTTTCAGAGATGTGAAAGCACATGGCAACATCCAGGTGAACATTGTGAGCCTTTGCTGCCCTGACCTTTGAGAGTGTGAAATGGAAAATGACAGGGTGCTTAGAAACAGTGGACATAACATTTTCAACAAAATGCATACATAATAGCCCAAGTCAGAGACAGGATATCTCCTTTCATGATCATCTGTGTCTGTAACCTTTGATGTTGTGGCATTGGAAATGATAGGGTTTTGGGAACAGTGGAGATCACAATTTTGTGGAGTTTAACCTAAATTCATTTTACCTAATGTTGTCACTTGGAAAGTACACTATGGTAAGACTGCCTTGAATATAATGCCTCTTTAAGCTTTGTCAGCCAGGCATAAAATATCTCTGAACAGCTTAATAGGAAATAAGCTTCCTTAATCTAAAGACAGCTGTACATTATATTTGGTTCAGAGGATGCCAAATAAACACTGTAATAAAAGTTAATGTCCCCCCATCTGATATTGGCAAAAACAAACAAAAAACTATTAGTTAGACATTAAATGTCAATAAACTGTATTTTCTTACTTACATTTAATTTATTTGTATTATCATCTTCAACAAAAATATAAGCCTTAATTTGAATTAAACCTTAATGTATTAACCTCAAAATATTAACTTAATTTGAAGTCTTCAAATGCCAAAGCATTTTGATATGCTTCTGTAATGAGCACAGTATGTATATCTCCTTGAACCACCTGATTATGTGTATGTGCAACAATAGCGTTTTGATCAATCTCATGTCTGAGAAAAGGTAATCTGATAATTCAACTGCACCCCATGTCTGGTAATTGAATGATTTTGCTCAGCTGAACAAATCCCTTCTTTTCACAAACTATTTTCTGCCTAGCCTAAACATAAAGGCATTTTTTCCATTGGATAAATCTACAACACCAGGAGAGCTGATGACTACTTTGTCATTCTCAATCAATCGTGATAAGGCTTAGCAGGCTAAAAACAGCCTCCTGAAGGATGCTACTTTCAATCCAGTTTCTATTAAGTTTAAGATCAATGTACTTGCATGCAATCCATTTCACCAAAGAAGGACCTTACATCCCTGCAGGCAGATTAAGCCTTCACACTCTAGACACAAGCAAGCTCCCAGACTCCAAAAAAGGCCTCTATTATCTTGCAAATGTATGTTTAATAGAGCCCAGTAATCATTTTAATGATTAAAGAAATAAAATAAAAGTTACTGCACTATAGTACATTAATATATGAAAAAATTGGGTCCAAAAGAGAAGCAATCAAAAAAAAAAAAAAAAATCAAAGGCAAGATTGTTTCTTCATATTGAAGGCAGTCAGGCATTCAAAATCAAGTATGCTTCTCACAGTTAAGTGAGCTTCTAAAACAAAACAGTTACTTCTCTGTATGAAGATAAACTGCCTTATTAAAGAAGACACAAGTAGTCCCATTAAATTATATATTATTTACATATATAAATATAGTAATTTTAACAAACAACAGTTTTTAAAAGAAGTATCAGCATCCATAATGCATTTAAGAAAAATATAATTCATCTAAATGGCTGTATGCCTTTCATGTGACGATAAAAAAATTTCACAGTTTCACACTAACTTTGAAATCATTTTATGTTGACTCAATGTAGCGCTTGTAAATACATTCAGACTGTGGAAGGCCATTAAATCCTTTGCAAAAATGAGAAAATTTAGTACCATATCCATAAGTACTGACTTATAGCAACAGGAAAATATAGTCCATATAGTTTAAATGAATGAATTTGTTGAGAAAATGCAACAACCCAATTATATTAAATAAATAAATAAATTTTATTGAATGAATACACTTAAAAGTCAAATATCATTTACTTCAAAGATATAATCACAATGTGGCATCTGCCCCCTAAAAGCAAGAAAGCATGAACTCCCTCCAAGATGTTTCTAGTAGACCTGTTTTGGGCTTTTAAATTTGAAGTTCAATTTTTTTTATTAAAAAATATACATTTCGGTCAACACAAGGTTCTGGCTTAGATTTTGAGGGAAAATTTAGAAAATGCAGCAGATAACTCTTCAAGCTCACAAATGTACACAAGGCAGCTACCCTTCCCTGCACTACTCCTGTAGTACATGCTCCAATGGCCACATGCAGCGCGGAGTTATTCTGAACACAGCAGGTCCTCCACCGAGTGTTGCAGCACTGTGGCGATGGCTTGCTAAAATCATGAAGATGGCGCGGTCCCCTGATAAATGTGTTAAATGCCTTTTCATTTAAAAAGTCTCTGCCAGTCCCCAGCGTGTGTAATGCAAACCCTGTGATTGAGTAAATGAAGGAGCATTGCATCCATCCATCTGCTGTCTCAGCTTGGCCCAGAGGCTTCACAGCCAGCCTCATGACGAGGGAACAACTTGTCACTCCAAGCGTCTCCTCTGATAGCACCGCTAACCGCGGGAAGTAACATTCATATCCATACATCCGCACTGATCTCGCACATGCCTGCTGTGCGTCGACATTGGGCTCTACACAAGCCCTCTTCTGCCGTTCTAGAAGTATGCCCTAAAACCATCTGCCACATAGTGAGCGTTCGTTTCCCAATTTTATTTTATTTTATTGTGTCACCATTTGGATACAGTGCAACACTGAGTTTAAATAGTGGAGCTCTCAGTGCTGATTTTTGGGAACAAAAAAATTAATTTAGGACCAAGCTCAGCGACAGAAAGTACAGCTGGATTAATTACGCCTCATCGTGCTCCTATCATAACCCTCCCATTAATATGCATAAGTAGATCTAAATGAGCATACAGTTCTTAATGAAAGGTCACAGATTGCATTAAGTAAGACAGGGGCAGTACAAACGACTGATTCATTAAAATTGAGATCAGTCCTGTCTTAAAGACGTAAGATGACATTTCATTAGCAAGGGCAAAAGGAAGTCATATACATTTCACAAAAGGTAAACGTGATAAAAACAACAACAAAGATATGTTTGTGCATATTTATCAGGAAGTTATAAAATTCTGACATTGAAACTTCTGACCCACTAATGCCAGAGCAATCTGGTAGTTCAAGACAAGCAACTGTGATGCTTGGCTCAGGTTCAGAGTGAGTACTGTTTAGCAATGACCAACTATCTAAGAACAGTGTTACTGCATCTCACCCTTGTACTTTATGGCAATTTCCTTTTTTTCTGAACAAAATCAACTCCATTTTGCTAATGGTGTATCATTATTGGAAAATGAGATCATTGATGATTTGTACCAAAATCTGTTACTAGTTTTATAGATTCAAGGATGTCAAAAGTTGTCTTGTGGACTATAAGAAGCATTCAGAATACAGACACACTTTCAGCCAAAGCCCTTACACTGAAGCACTGTTCTGTTACAGTAGAAACCATTTCTGTTATTCATTGTTATTTAAATATACGACAATTATACATATCCCTAATTTACAGAGCATTACACACTGAAGTATGGTGAAGACTGCTTAGTTGTAATTAAGTTCACAAATAGTTTATTTTCAGTGCAGTGAAAGACAACATATCCTGGTTTGCTCAGTGCCTCCAGGAGTCTATTTGACAGTGGATGGCTGGGCATACACAGCATGTGTCACTGCTTAAGCACAGAGCCAATTGACTCTCCCGCCATGGTGATTAATGGTGACGGCAAACACAAACAATGGACAGTTAAACCCTGGGAGGACACCTTTTGGAAGGAGGGAAGACAGCAATGGTCGTCACAACCTAAATACGCCTCCCCGACTCTCCATTGATCGGCTCCCTCAAGAACATCTGTGGGTGCTGGCACCGGGAATGACTGACAGTTCCCGACTGAGCAGCTCCGCTTGCATGGGCCCAAGACTTCACGGAGGACGAGGTTCCCGCTGATGTCTCCATCTCCCCCCGCTGCTGCCACACCTGGTACCATCACAGCCAGAGGTGCCATTCTCTGTCCTTTAAGCCCAGGGAGACTATCAAAGTAGGAGACATGTCAACATGCCCCATGCAAGAGAGGTAGCATTTAACCTTGCTCACTCACCATCCATCCTAAAATGCTCCTTCCCAGCTCCTGCCCTGTTCTCCACAAGCCTGCCAATCAACAAGAGGTCTTTAACATTTTTTAACACATCCTGGCTTGTGTTCGTCTACAGATGGAATGAGCTGCTCCATACATCCACTCACACTTGGAGGAGCAGTGTAGCATAGTGGTTAAGAACAGGGCTTTTAACCAAGAGGTTAGTGGTTTGATTCCTTGCTGGGGCATTGTTGCTGTACCCTTATGCAAGGTACTTAAACCACAATTGCCTCAGTAAATATCCAGCTATAAAAATGAATAAAATAAAAATTGTAGCCTGTAAGTCACTTTGGATAATATCATTCGCTATGGTTATGTCATCGTGGTGCAGATTCTGAGATGGCATCTGCAGGAATTAAAGGACAGTGCTGACAGTTTCTCTGTTCGCTTAAAGGTTCTTTTTAATCACCAATGAGAAATCCTCCTGAACCCCCACTCTTCTGACCTCCACTGTTTCTCCCAGTCCCCCTATTAACTTTCTGCAACTCCTCTGGGGAGAGAGGAAAAAAGAGGTTTCAACTTCATTAATTAAACAACTGCTTGTTTATTACAAGCAAAATTATTCCCCCTTTGACCTTTCCGTGGCTGTACAAGGTGCACTCCAATTAGGACAGGGTATTCATCCCACACCGATCAGTTTCACTTCACTTAGAGAATGACAATTTAATTAAGGTGTCAAAGACTGTGATTACACAGTGACAAAATAAAGTTTGAAATTGTAGCAACAAATGTTGTTTTACTGTTATGTTGGTGCAATATTGGCAGTGGTTGACCATCAGGGAGTTAAAGTAAAATGTTTTCATGAAACAATGGCTCCAGATTTGTTCAGACAGAAGCTGGACTTCATATTATACCCCAGAATTTGTTGTGTGTAATGTTAGAAAAACTATACATAAATAGTCTGGGTACTCTCAGCTATTGAAGCCAAAGTGCTTGCAGTCAATTAGGTCCATGTGTATTTTCTGCTGCAGTGGAACAGAGATGGAGCCCTTACTATCAGAATGACGATTAGGTTTGATTACAAATGGCTGCAGATCAAATAATCTAGATATGTTATTGGAATAAATACCAATTTAATGCACATGTGAAGTCAACACAATGTCACAGTGCATTCCTGGAAACCCCTTCATGAAGCAGATAATAAGGCACAATAAAGCCATTTTCCCACAGACACAATGTTATAAGCAGGGACAACTTTCCTGCATGGCCTGATTTTTTTTTCCTCAATCAGGCAAAATAAATATGGGAATAAGTCTAATATTTATGAGGTATTAGTACTGTTCAAATATTTGTGTATTTAAATATATTTATGCATGAAGTACAGTGTAAATATTCATAATTGTGACAAGCCCCACGTGACGTTGTGGAATTGACAAGAGATGAGGAATGGCAAGATGCAAATCGTGGTCATTGATCAGGTGTGTATTTACAGCAAGAGTGAGACAGAGCAAACATGAAAAAGATAAAGTAAATAAATCTTCCTCTGCTTCCCCCTCATGACTCCACTGAATGAAGCAACTAAGTTATGAGAGACAACACCCCAAATTAAATAAAGCCCCCTGGGAATTAAATTATTTTTGTTTGTTTTTGTTTTTAAGATGTTGCTTTTTAAAAATTCCAGCCTCTATCTCTGATTGTAAATCAGCGTTTTGTCCTTTTCTTTTTTCATAAATGTTGTAAATGATCATTCTATTCTAAATGTTGCAACATGGATCACCAAGAAATTGGAACTGCCTGTCTAGTCTTTGGTTAAAAATTAGGCGTTAGACATTGAAGACATTTCAAATGATGTCTGGAAACATGTGGATAACTGCTGCCTTACATCACAGCCCTAAGTTGCCCCCATAGAAGAGTGGGTGCTCCTCTTTGCGTGCCCCTGCTCAAACTGAGGAAGTGGGCTGACAAATGAATGCCAACAAATTAGAGGAGGAGAGTCTAAATTGCAGAATGAAACCAAGAAAGATGTAATTTAGTCTTTATCCTGTCACCACCCACACTCAGCAGTGTTATGACTGCCAAGACAGATGGCAAAGCCTCTGCATTTAATTTAACTTTTTAGAGACAAAGTGATCATGTGGAACTCTTCACCTGCTGAATAGGGTTTAAATATAGTAAGCAGAAATCATCATTGTATCATCCTTATTTTTACCCTCTTTATTGATGATTAAAATCAGTGCTGCTTTTTTCCCAAGAGATTTTACTGCTCTCCAAAATGAGAGCACAACTCTTGATACCCCATCTCTTTTTCTCTCTTTCTCACCCTCCCTCTTCTTCTCTCACTGTTCCTCTCTATTTAGCAGACAGCTGACACAGACAGCTCACACACACTGATGCAGGCTATGCTTGTCTCTGCGATGAAGATGCTTTAGCTTTTCAGCAGAGTTCTCCGATTGTGATGGAGGTGTTGCAGAAAGCAGCTGCAGCAGAGGCTGTCGCCAGAGGAGACTTCCAGTCTCGAGTCATGATATTAAGCTGCACGCAAAGGTCGGGGCCAATGACCACACTTCTACCCACTGTGGTGTCAAAGCAGCAGTACTCATTCCAATAACCACAATGCAGGACTGTTAAAAAGGACATGCTGTTTTTCATATATTCATTTAGCTAGGTATCACATCTCCTTCCTTTGCTGTAAATGCAAAATCTATAAATCCTAAATGTCCTAAACGGCCAGCTGCATATGGAAGGCAGCTGCTCTGAAGTTGATGGAATATCCATTGTGTTAAAGCTCAATTGATTACTCTGTAATAGCAAGGAACCTTGTCTGTATGCCAAGCAAAGCTGTGCTTAGATTGGTTTAGGACTGATTTCTTCCAATGTCAGAGATTTAAGTCTAACTTCCCCCCTGAGGATATGATGGTGTGTGATGTCTTTGTCTAATAACAAAGGTTTCCTTTACCTGTTTGGCATCAGTATGGAGTTGGTGTGGAGATATATTCATCCACAGTGCAGAGTGTTTCCTCCCTTCCTCTGGGTCTTTTTCACCCTTGACTCTTTGGTTGCCCCAAAAGATACAAAGGATCCCACAACTGAGACCATCTTAAAGTATGACACCAGGTCAAGGGTGAAAGGTCATCCTGTACCCTTTGATATTTGATATTGCTCTGGCAAATGCTGTCACATGCAGCCTTGTGCTGGTCAACAAAACGTCCCCGGGTGAAGTTAAACCTTCTTGCCTTAGTCATAAAGGTGCTTAATGGGTCCTATCCCTGTGTAAACAACTGACTTCAGTATGAGATACCAGAGCACAGTGAAACATAGTTACATTAGCAGGAGTGCTGAATGTTTTCCTTCTGCACACATTCTTTCTGTCTCTGAGAGAGAAAGAAATAAAGAAAAAACTTCACTACTACAGTCTACTAAACCCATCTAGTCATGCCACGCAACAGTGTATTTGATGTATGGGCAGCTGTGGCATTATAGCAATCTAATGCAGAGAATATTATCATCCATATGATCTAAACAAATCCTGCAATTTTATGTTTGAACTTAAAGACACATTTGTTTGTTTGTTGTTTTTTTCTGTGTGGACATGCTTATTCATATTTTAGCAAGCCAGAATATGTATCTATTATTTATTTATAATACTGTCTTGCCTTGAATTCAAGGTGTAGTATATAAAGCATAATGTAACTGGGGGTACTAGTCTAGACTACGCCACCTTGGGAGTTGCGCCCAAGGAAACAGTTGTCACAATGGAGTTTGTTCCCCACTCAGGTCCCCTTAATTGAATGAAGTCAGCAGAGGCATGGATTCAAAGATAAAACTGAATTTATTATACAAAAATGACAAGAAAAGCCATAAAATAAAAATAAAAAGGTAGTGGCAATAGGTCCTCCACGACCACTGGAGGCGCCACCGCCTGTGTGTTGGTAGGAGCCGACTGCTGGGAGGGGTACTCACGACACCGGAAGTGGAAGTGACACCACAGACACTCGGGATACAGAAACACAAGCACACAAAGGAACACAGCAGGAAGGTGAGTTCCACAAAAAAAGGTGAAATTAGCCATGCACAAAATATCCCGCACACACACACCGTGTTTGTGTAAAAGACAACCACCTCCGAAAATGTCGCTACTGCCTCCTCCCCGCAAGTACAAACCTGAAACACGCACAAATAAAAGGAAATAAAACAAAGCCAATTAATCAAAATGGTAAAACCAATTAAAACCCATCAATAAAACAGCTATAGTTGGTTTGTCGCGTTGGACTAAAACAATTCGGTATCAAACTAGAAACATTCAATCAGATTCGCACGGGGCACACAAAGGGAAAACAGGACGACCACCAGACTGCGGGGCCAATATACACAGGAGTGTTGAGTCCCGCACAACTGCTGAAGGAGATTAAATAGATTAACCCCAAATTGTCGCCGCCATCAGAATATATCGTGGCTGCGAGAACTACCGCAGTTGTACCAGGACGGGATGATGGGGTACGGCCACGGACCCATCATCACAAGGAGCCCGAAGGGCAGGTCGCGCTGAATATAGCCAGCTAGCAAGCTAGTTACTTCAACACAGCCCGATCTGCTATGACAGACAATACATACAATGTAGGCTACCCCGTGCGATATACAGTAATGTGTGCTACACGGTAAAACAAATCTAAAACACAATAAAAACCCAATGGCAATACAGCAGCCAGCGATGTCCTATAAGGATCAGAGCATAATTAGTACATGTAGGCACTGTAATAACAACACCTCGGGAGCTGAATGCTTCCCTACTTTTACCGCTAACAGTAAAAGTTTAAAACCAGTACCTTCATTCACCAGGAGAAGGATATTATTAGCCGGAGAGCACCACTCAGTCTATGGCCACCTATAAAACAGACAGCCGTCAGATCTGCACCAAGTGGAAGTAGCATGCATGTACACAGTTTCAAACCTACCTCCAAGCCAGCAAGGAAGTTACACATCACAGGAACAGCGAAAGGTAAGGCTTTTTTCCTAGCTACCACCCATATGGTGTATTTATAGTCACTCACCTTGACTGATTTGTGTGACAGCAAACCGGGTAACAGCTATGTTGCCAGCCCTGCCTAGCATGCTAACTAGCCTGTGTGTGCCCGTGCATTCTATTAGCAATCTTGCTACAATATGAAGCTGTAACTGTGTACTAAAAGACTCCATGCTTTATACAGTTTCTCCTCAGCACTGTGAATTTCAAAGCATCTGCAATTATTACCCTAAAAGCAAGGAGGAAAATCAAATAAATGGCTGGTGACACTTGATAAATGGTGTCAAACAGCAACAATCATTATCACTTGGGGATCGACAGGGCCTAATTAGGTGAAATCGTGTTGTTTGATGATAGAGTAACCTTTCCTCTCGCCAAAACAAAGGGCTCACCTGCGCCTGCTGGGCCTCCCAGCAGCCCCTTCTATTTCTGGAATAATCCGGGGGCTTTTCTCACGGAGGTATGACATTGCATGCCCTGCCACACGCCCCCGAGCACAGCTTGCCTTTCCCCGCTTTATCTCCCAGCGACTGCATGTACACGTGTGTATCTGCCTGCAGCGGCAGTGAAGCAAGCCGCACCGTGCCACAGATATGAAACCCCACGCTCCGACGGAAAAGCTTCATTGAAAAGCAATGACAAAATTACACGCAAATGGCACTGGCCGAGATCACGCATCTTACCCTGACCCCGAGAGCGTACTGTGATCGGGTGAGAATGATTTCAAGGTCATGCTGAGGGCCGTCAATACTGGCACTGTGCTTGATACGACTTGAAGTATGAGTTGCATTATTCAACTGTGAAAAAGAATGGGAAAAAGTCTTGCTTTCCCTCCATGATTACAGCCATGTATAACTGGAGATGAATGTGATCTTTTTCTTTTGTGTGGTGCCATCTGTCCCCGTTGGAGAGGAGCATGTGTTCAAAGTGCCCATTTGTTTTAGAAGGTCAGAACACAAAGAAAGACTGATGTCTGAATTCTTGACATGACATGGTAAAGGGAAGAGCAATAAGGACAGAAATAAGCTGGGCTGGGGAGTAATGGAATACATGTAACGGCGTTACGTATTTAAAATACAAAATATGAGTAACTGTATTCCGTTACAGTTACCATTTAAATTCATGGTAATCAAATTACAGTTACATTTTAGAAATATTTAGATTACTGAATGGATTACATTGGATTTTTTCATTTAATGTTTATTCAGTTGGGAAATCTATCCAATGATAGGCAACTCCGAGGTGTATCTCCCATATGCCCCTCATGAAAGAAAAAAAGAAAAGAGCGCGCTACCTGCCTGACTCACAAGATCAGTGATGCCAGATTGGGCGGGAGCCTGCCCAGTTGGGCGCTTTTTGACTCTACCAGTGGGGAAAAAGGCTTTGGGCGGGTGGATTAAATTTGGGCTACTTTTCACAATATTGGGAGGTTTTTGTTTTCTGACCAATACTTACACATTATAACCTGACAAGTTGTTATCTGACAATAAATACAGATATAAAAGATATTATCAAGTTGTTTGTTTTCACTTGCTTTCGTTTCTTATTTTGATAATGTTTAATGTTAGCCAACTGCACTGAAGCATTGATCTCTGATAGTGATACATTCAAAAATCAAACGTTGCCTAGGCTACCATTAATACAACCCGCTGCGCCATCAGTTTTTGAAGCTGGATAGCTATGTTGAAGTGGGGAAAATACAAAAAGTTTTATAGGAAGGAGTGGGAGACAGATATTGATTTAAAAACATGGATTGCACCTGTTCCACAAGATCCCTCAAAGGCCTGTTGCAAGTACTGCAAAAGCGAGATCAGGGCTCAACTCAGCGATTTGAAAGATCATGCTGCCTCAAGTGCTGTTTTGACAGCTGACCAATCACAAGCGGAGTAGTGACATCTGTTGTTTCCCATAACAACCACCAAAAATGAAGAAGGTAGCGGTGGAGAAGTTAATTGTCCTAGTTTCTGAGCACAGTGAACTGTAAAACATGACAGTTAAACTGTATCATAACATTCATCATAAAGATGCCGTTTGTAGTCAAATTGGACGGATCTTAGGAGTTTCTGGAAAGTGTTTGTGTTTACTGCTTCTCATTAGCAAAACTAGCCTGTTAGCTAACGTTAGCTCTTCAACAATGTATAGCCAGCTAGATCGCTAACAATGTACATGCCACTGTTGTTATGGCAACAAAAGACGCTCTCAACTGCTTTTTGGAACAAACGCTACCAACGTTTTTTTCACTTGAAAAAATGCTCTGGCCGGCGTTTTTCATCAAAAAAGACGCTACGTGTGAACACAGCCTGAACATTCTAAAAATAACAGTTGAAAACCTTAGTCGGATGAACATTCTTTAAAAAAAGTAATCCAAAGCATTTAGATTACATTATTTAACTTGAATAATCTAACGGTATACGTTAAAAATGACATTTTAGGGCAAGTATTCTGTAATCTGTAGTGGAATACATATTAAAAGTAACTCTCCCAACCCTGGAAAAAAAAACAGAAATGTAGCTCACTAGCTAATGTGAGCAAACAATATAGCAATATAACAAGCAGGCTTGTGAAAATATACAACAGTTAGCAGTTTCTATACATATTATAGATTGTATGGAATATATTATATTCTATATATTAATATTTCATATCACATATTACATATTATTATTGATGTTATTGATATTGATATGTCCCATCAGATATAAGAAGCCTCTTCATGTTCAAATTATGTCAAATAAAGATATTCAACAGTAAATTGATGAGAGTCTGTGGAGATATGAGCAGCCATTGTATGAACATTCCAAGGGGGATTATTTTCAGTTAGATTTTTGGCTGGAGCAAAAACCTGCAGACACTGTGCCCCCCAAAAGGAAGAGGGTTGAGCAGCCCTGCCATAGCTTATACAGTAATAATAGTACTGATAATGATAATTATAAAAAAAGAGAATGTAGTTTAATTAAGAGCAAGACTAACTTAGCAAGTAATCTTTTGAATGTAAGAGTAAAAATAGTAAAAGGCACTGGAGGAACTATCACTAATAGTGCAACATAATCTGGAAGAAAAAAATACATTGTGTTTCTAAAATACAAGGAGCTGATGATACATGCTGTCCCTCATCACTTGTGAGCAGTCTACCAGAACAAAGAACCAAACTAATTTGTGTAAATCAACGGAATTATTTTTTTCATGTTATAGCTACAAGCACTAGGTCTGCAGATGCACCCCATTTCATAAACATGCAGGGACACCCCTATTTGTTTTTCCTTAACATAGTTGCCTGTCACTTTATCCAATAACCAGCTGAGGGGGCAGTTTCCTAATAGGGAGGAACTAAAAAGTGATGGCATGACTTCAACGTGAGTTGGAGCAGTCGGTGTAAAAGAGCTGAGGAAATTGAATCTGCAGGATAGCAGAGGAGTGTAGGTGGCTATATTCTGTGAAGCACAGCTTGTGGACAGCTTTTTGTTTGTCACCACATTTGTGCAGAAGGGCCTTTGTGAAACATCTTTGTGCAGGAAGTTTTGGATTCAGCAAACTGTTTATTGATCAGGCACATTCTGTCTGAAAAAGGATCGCAGACATTTTCTTCTTTGCTTTTTGACACTTTTTTAGTTGTTAGCTGGCTGAAATTGTTGGTGAAGTAATGTTATGAGAGACTACATGAAGTAAATATAATGAAAAATAGACAACCTTCTCAAGGAATGAGACCCTGTCCCCGTCCCCCATGTTCATTAAGAAGCAGAACCTGTTTAGGGAGTCATTATTTCATATCTGGTAAGAAGACATTTCCTATTCATTGACCCAATGTGTACATCAGAATAAGGGGCCTGAGGACCTCATAGCATAACTCCCCTAGTTTGTTGGCCCTTATAGCACTGGACTAGAACCAAGTAATGGTTGCACAGCAGGTCGTAACACAGGTTACACTGTCACATCTCTCCATTTTCTTTCTCATAATAACCCACCTGCCTTTGAAACAAAAAAATCTATGGCTAGATGTTGGGGCTTCAGAAATGATCTAAATATTCCTATATGGAGCTAGCTTTTCCTCCTTCAGCTGACAGACACCATGGAGCAGCAACATCAAAGCAACTATATCCTTGGAGTCACAGCAAGGGGCTTACTTGCAATGAGCTCTAGAGTGGCCAAGATGGTGATTTCTCCTTGAGAGGACCACAAAAACCCTTCCAGCTGCCTATGAATGTCATTTAGAGGTGTTAGAGCTCAAGTGAGGTGCCAGCAGGAAATAAAACCTGGAAATAAAACCACCTCATTCAAATTTAATCAGACATATCAAATTTACCTTGAACTACTGTTTACCATTTCTATGGGAACATGTTCAGGATAAGGCATCCCCTGTTGTTATTTTGTAGCCAATGCATAAAGGGTGCAACTCTAAGTCCCCATTCATGAAAAGTGATGGTATGAGTAAGCCCTATTTGGGCAGAGCATTTTAGGCTTGGGCAAATCTTAAAAGGGCCTGAATGGTTGAGATAATTAGAGAAGAAAAATGGTGTCATGCTTAAAAGCATCCAAGGTGAGGTTGTAAGTGGCAGAAGATCAGTCTGACTCTCTCTTCTTAAGAGCATTCATTGCTAGGTATTTCACAGCAATGCTGCAAAATGATTCACCTATTCAACCATTACTATCGATACACATCTGCTCACACTGAAGTTGGAAGTGCTTTTTCAGGGCATCAATGGCAAGCTTAGTGGACTATTCTAAAGCAAACATTCACAGTAACGGGACGGACAAAAGAATATGCTGCCCTATGGCACTATCACTGAATCAAACCTCACTTTGTGTAAAAGCACTTTTCATTCTGGAGTTCTCCATGTCTTCTTGAGCTGATTCTGACCATGTTGCATAATAGTCTTGTAAGAGGCATATACATTTTCAGTTTTTCCCCATCTTGCAGATGTAAAATATATTGAATTTTGGATACAATATATCAACTAATCGTTGAATGTTGAACATAGCAACAGCAGAGACATCCTTGTGTTAACCCTTTGCCTTTCGATCTTACTACTGCTTTCACTGAAAGAATCACCCTTGTGTAAGGGTTTTATCCCAGTTGCCATAGACATTGTGAAAGAAAAATGAAAGACCTCTTTTTTTTGCAGAGAACATGGATGTTTACAAATGTCATTGTGCATGTATTAGCTGGTTGCATCTGTCCATGCCATGACCTGAGGGATCTTTTTTTCGGTTTTACTTTGCACGTCGTATGAAAAGAATACCTTCATGCAAGGACAGTGAAGTAATTTTATCAGATCCAATCTAAACCTAAGCCCCCCCGTGAGTCAGCCTGGACATCAACACATGTAAGTTTCTAATCCGGGCACCGTGACTGCAAGCAGCCCTTTTCTACGCTGTTATGTGGAGGGATCATTTTCCAATAATTTACCATCCCCAGTGCGCTGGTAAAGCTGTCAGGTTGTTGATTTATTTGTCGATGTATCATAACGCCGCTCCCTGGCCGTCGGAGCGCTCCTCTCCCCCGTGTGTGACAGCCTCTGCTGTGCGCAGTGGCCGTAGCAGCGGAGTGCTTACGTGGAGTGCTCGCGTAGGTCCAAGCTTCCCGGCTCCCTCTGTAGGCCTGCCTCGTCTGGCTCTATCCACTCTCCCTGCCAGCCTCTCTCTCTGCTCTCACACTTTTCCCTCAAAAACACGTGGAGATCTCTCCCAGAGGGGGCACAGAAGGAACAAAATACACCATATCGCAAGCCCACAAAGGCCGCGGTCTCAGCCTGCAGTATCTCTGACAGCAGGCATGTTCACAGCGATGGCACGTGAAATGGAGGGACTGTGTTTAATTTAACTTCTAAGGAGCTTGTTTCACACTGGAAGCGAAGTGTTTACAGCAAAAGGGCAATTCCGTGAAACAAAACTGACCTGGCAATGTTCCCTTGCATATTCTGTTAATTTTACTCAGCTCAAATTCTCAGGAATAGCACACTCATACATTGTCAAGTACCACACCTGTTTCAGCTCCAGTTTGTCATCTAATACATAGCAGAGCCAAAATTATGTTTACTTTTAGGAAAGAGGTCAAACTGGTCCTGACAGACACCATTACCAGAGGAAAACCTGATTGCAAATGGAATTGACGTATATGAGGCCATTTGGTCTTGGAATATGTAAATCCAGAGCAACTGAACACACTGGAATATTTTTTTCCTCAGTTTTGCTGTTCAGTCCAACCAATCTCCACAGATGTCATGTGTATATTTCTAATTAAGTAACCCATAAAATACAAAAAAACATATCTGATTAAGCCATAAATGACCATTAAAACATTTGCAAAACTAAAGAAATAAATGAAGATGGAATGAGAATATTTCTCTTCAATAAGAAACTGTATGATAAAACTCAATCTGGAACTATGTAGTCTTCAGTGCCACAGTGCCCCCTGTTGATAGTAGAGATTACTATACTTCAATAAATATGTATCCTTTACACAGTTTCCATAGCATTCAGTGTACCTCTGAAAGGCAGATGGACTAAGTCTTAGATTCTGTACCCCAGTTTCCTACTTAGCAGCCAATAATACAGAACAGTCTGGAGGTGGGTTGCCAGATTGGTTTGTTGTGTTCATCTACCATTCTCATTTCATATCACTTCAAATGTCAAGCTTATCGTTAACATCACCCTGAGTTGCAACACCCCTTGCTCCTGATAAGCGCACGCATGCCTCTGACGACACACTGACAGGAGAGCAACAACACTTAAAGATGGCTATCAGACACAAATCGATTCACTAGACCTGAATAATCTATTATTAGAGAACAGGAATTCCTCAGCACTGACAGACAGACAGCCATTCAGACCTCCTTTAGACCGTGATAGGACCTCAGAACAGTCACGTGCATGAGCCCTCTGTGACTGAGTGTGTTCTCGGATTTCCTGTCCTTATATGGGAAGATTCTACATTTCACTGGCAGCATGCCTGTGGACATTGGTTTGGTCATACCTGGATTTTTTTTTCTTTGTTCATGGTTGAAAATTGTTTCTTTAGGAAAAGAATGTGTTACATTTGCAAAACATTTTTCTTCACATGAAGCACTGAAAATACTGAGGCAAAGAAGGGAAATGCCAGTTCTTGTTATTAGCTAATTCAATCAGTTTGCAAGGGCAGCATACTGCAACCTTGACAAGTCCACCTTTGAAAAATAACACAAAAAGGTCACATTGGTCAGCTCGTTATGTAGATAACAATTCTCATTAATCAGGTATTAATCAACTCAAAACCAAGTGTAATTGTCCACACAGTCTGAAAAATAATCCTGATACAAACCTTTCTATGGGGTAACTGAATCTCGGCCTCCTTGAAGTGGAGCACAAAGCATATACATTACAGTGAGAGATCAGGGCATTCATATTATGAGCACAAGGCTGCTGTTATTGTCCTGCAACGTCAAAATGGATTCTGAATCCAGAGGCAAGATGGAACAGTAACAGCAACATTTTCCTCACAGGAAATACTGCCCAGAGGTAGGGTAGAATAAATTATACTTTTCCTTCCCACCCTAGTCCTCCCAAACTAAAAACAAAATATAATTTAAGTAGAGCATATACAGTACCCTCCGTTTACAAAAACCACACTTATCCAGGACAATGTGATTCTTGTAAGCAGCTGGTTCTTAAAAACATAGTTCCAAAGAAGGGGAAAGATGGCTTTAGTCAAAGTTGTCTTAGAAATTAACCTATCAATTTACTTCAAACATGGAGCAACATCGAAAAGTATGTATGTGTTAAGTATTTTTCATATAATCCTTTATTACCTAAAATAAAAATAACATGTTTGAATGTTACCATGCAAATTGCTGGTGCACTTTGAACTACAATGCCACCCAGACATTGACCTTAACCAGATTAAAACATACAATTATTTTTATTATTTTTGAGTGGTCCAATGGTAATTGGTACTTTGGTCCCCAGCTTGTTGGCATTCATTTTGAGGATGTGACTAAAATCTTGAATGTGTAATACCTGTAATTTCTCCATTCCTTTCAGAAGTCTACACACTCTCATACGACTCCATAAGGCAGCATCTCTAGAAAGCATCTTTCATATTCCTCCCATGTCGACTGGCATCCTGACACATTGCTAAGCTTTTTTCTCAGAATAATTCATGTGCTAGGTTTTTTTGTAATTAGCACAAGATAATCGATACTCTGCATTCAACATCTAAAAGATCTTTAAATTAAGCATACACCATTGCACTCCAATGACTACCATATTACATGGTGAAAGTGAGACCAAACTGATTCTTACACATTGAGTTTTATAACGGTGTTACTATAGAAATGATTCGCATCACAAATGCAGTTGAGTCTTATATCAATATTTCTAATCAGAGTGCACTGTACTGCAGACTGATGTTTTTGCTCCTGATATTTTCAATTTGTATCCACACCTAATTTCTTTTAAAAAGAATTCCTTGCAAGTGTTTCTTAGAATGCAAAGGGGATGGTTCCAGATAAACTCAATTGCTATAATGTAGCAATTCTAATAATCTGTTAAAAATAATTTGGCCCAATTTGGAAAACACACAGCTTTGCTAATGCTTTAAGAGCCTGAGATCCAATCTCATTCAATTACAGTTCACACTGCCCAGACTAAATACAAGCAATGAGCAATCTCTTTTTCTCTTCCATTTGGGATTGCTTGCTCAACCTTAAGGTTTGACTAATTATAAGACAAAAAGTAAGAAACCCATCCAGTACAATTTCATCCTCAGGGCAGCAACTGAGGTGCTCTGCCCCAGGGCAACAGCTCCCTCTATTGACACAAATTGCATGCCATCCCAAAGGAATTATGCACAGAAAAAAATTAGTGATAGCTCTACTCTCAAACACAGCTCATCAAACTTTGAAGATCATTCACTCTGCCCGCATATTCAAAAGTCATACCTTTCATATATGTATTTGTATTTCTGATATTACTATAAACCATGAAGTGGAGAATTTGTGTATCTCTCCAGCTCTCCACTGGCAAATACTTCATACAGGGATATCACCTCCATAAAAATAAGGCGCAGCACATGCTTTCTCCTTTTGTGTGAGTGACAGCTGTCTTGTCATGAGCTGCTGAAAGAACTCCATATGCCCTGCTTTGCCTCCCTCCCCAGATTTTTAATGAAGGCAGTCTTCAAACAGACCCCCTCCTGCTCCCCTAAAAAAAAAAAAAAAAAAAGCCGAAACAAGCTGAAGCCTTGTTTGAAAGGCAAAGCGCAATCAAACGCCGAAATGCAGCGGACTGCCACCTACACCTCAGAGCACAGCACACACCCCTGTGCACCAGGGCCAGCGACCTCTAGCGGGTCACGGTTTTCATGGGGATGGCTACATGCAGCATATTCCTACTGTGAAGGCGGTATGACCAAAGCACAGATCGGCATAATATGCAGAGTGCATCAAACTCAAAACTGGGATCTTTTCCTTTGCTGTCTTTAAGAGTTCATGAGCTATCTGAAAGGATTGCTGACATTGTGAGAGGAAATGTGAGATAATGAGGGTGAGGAGCTGGTTGTAGTCCCTACCAATCAAAGCCACATCCAGGATTACCCTGTAATAATGAAGGAATGCAGTGCCCGGTGAGATTATCATAGCAGTTAACATTCTAAAGGCTGCAGAGGTTGAGATGGGCAACAGTAGTCCCCTGTTGTTGTTGCCAGACTGTAGCATAGTTGCTGACAATATTTTCTCATTTTATTCCTGATCACAATGTAAGAATAATTAATCAAATGCCAAAATTCAGACACACAGGAGCTGTAAATAGCAGAGATGAGGACTGGCTAGTAGTGGCAGTTAAAGTAAGTAAAGTTAAAGGATCCTGAAACAATGCACTGGCAGTGAAGAAGAACTATATCCACAGGGTCAAAGACACAACACACACACACACACACACATGCACACTTTCAGACGCACATATGCACTCACAAGTGGTCCTAACACTGATTCTCACTGGAGGGCCAGATTACAGATTTCAGGGTTAGAACCACATCTTAACTCTTCTCTGCAAATAGATAACTCATCTCTCTGGTGGCATTCTCTTGCCATCAGTGGCCAAGGCAGAGAGATATGTTCCATCAACAACAGGCTGCTTGACTTTTTCCATACACACAGTAGATGCTGACCATCCAGACAGCAGATAACATAGAAGTAATGTGTTCAGTGAGGAAAACCATTCCATAAAAGCATAGCCTATACAATGCAGTGGAGTCAGGAATGCCTTACGTCTTAAACATTTATTAGTCCTGTGCCATGATATAATAACTAAGTGAAGGGAATATACTGGATGAATGAATGAAGACTTCCTACTTTTCTGTCATCATTTTATTATTATTATTATTATTATTATTATTATTATTATTAGCGAGACTTGCTTTCTGATGGAATTTAATTAGTTTGCCAGTGGGACAGACATAGAGAGGGTATATACATAAACATTCCCTATGGGAAAAGACATACCACTGTTTAGCAATGCATAAAAGTGAGAATCGTGAGATTCTGCTGATATTTTTACACCCTCCTCAACTCCTCTATTCCAGATTTACATGTTGTTAAGTTGCAGCAATGTTAAATAAACAGCAATTTAGACTTGCTGATACTTTCCTGTCTATGACAACAGATCTGAGATCAGCTCACCCAGACCCAAGAATTTTGATTCTGATCCAACATTATTTGCCAAGAGCAAAAAGTATCTCTTGACCTCTTCTCACTCCAGTCTTGTTACCATGGTATTATCACCAGTGTCATGCCATTTATTAGGGATGTGCATCTCCATCACTGAGGCTGATGCGATACACATCTCAATGCATTGCCAACGATCTATTAAAGATACATATGAAGCAACTACTAATGCGATACGATACGATTCACCCCTATTGTGATGCAGTGTGATTCAACACGATTTGATTCAACACAATGCGATTCAACACAATATGATGCAATGCAAAAGAATATGATGTTATGCAATTCAATATGGTACAGTTAGTTGATTTTATTTCTTTGGTTCTTCTTAAGCAGACAGCAAATCGTAAATGAACTAAAAAAGTGCCATTTTTACTTCACATATTTGTTTCTCTAGTACTGCAGCTCAGTAAGCACCTCTGTTATGCTGTTTCTTTTCATTATAGAGGCACAGTATATTTTGCAAATTGCATGCGTCTTGTAAAATTGTCCGTCTCTCTTGAAAAATCCGAAGTGTTGCCAAACATTTGATTTGTAGCAATTTGGTGGAATGTGTAGTTTTTCCTCCTCCATGATAATCTGTGACTCACCCGGACACGCCTCCAACTCGCGCAAGACTTGGCCGAGAGACTTGACGAGAATTGGCCACTGACAGCAGTGGTGATGAGAGGGTGCGCTTGAGAAACAGTTTAGAGAGGAGGAATCTATCTAAATATAAAATTATTGGTCACAAATTATTGGTCACATTTCTAAATAATAAAGGCATAGGGCCTCTACTAATAATTATTTATAAATAAATTGGATTTTACCGTTGCAAAGATGTTAGAAACAATGCATCCGGAGTTCATCCCAAATTGCATCCGGTGCACACTTTTTTAATCGGGGCAATCGCATTGTGAACTTCATGCTGGTGCACCGATGCAAATCGGTGAATCTTACCATCCCTACCATTTATAGACCAAATTCATCGGACAGATTACTAAAGACCAGGCCTCAGTCCTGTCATGCCAATTTCCTTTTGGGTATATATTTTTTTAAAAATTGGGTGACAGCAGATAAGGATTTAGACAGCTAGACAGGGGGCAGTGTCATGTAATACCCCAGGGACTCCCTAGGCATAACTAGCCCCGTCATGATTTAAGATCACTCTCAAGAGGGTACTTGGTGCCCTAAAGATTCGTTGTTAATCTCCCCCTTTGGGGCCATTTGTCGGTATGTTAACAACACACCAAGAAAGGCATGCACACACACATGGCCACACATATGGACTCCCTGTATATATCTCTCACCTTCTTTTACATACATACACATACCCACACTCTCATGCATACACACACACACACACACATACACACACACACACACACACACACACACACACACAGCATTGCCTAGTAATCTGCAAAAGACAGTTTTGAAATGACTTCCACCTTCATTTGGTTTACCTATACATTACAGCATTGTAAGTATTTTGCATTGGCAGAATAAACACATATATGTATGTGTTTATATGTGTGTGTGTGTTTTTTTTTCCTGCATAAATAAATCCACCACTCAAATGTTGACACAGATGATTCCTCACCTTCTTTATTGGCCACAAGGACTGATGAATGATGCCTCTAAAGTGCAGGGCCAGTCAAAAGGTTGAGTGGCATTGTACTGGCATTACAGAATGGACAGCAGAGCAAAGCCGAGACGCATAATCTTAATGTTGCACCGCTCATGTTTTCATTAGAGATGGACATTTGATCATTTGTTCCATACTCTGCTAATGCATGCCCTAAGCAGCTGACTGCGCATGCAACTGCTGGGACCACACAAAACTGCTGCTGAGGCTCAGTTTTAAACACCACGAAACTTCCCATTTCAGATGGTCGATTATACGTACAGCTGGAGCAGGTGTTTAAAATGCGCATGGTGTTTCCGGGAATGTATGCTGATTGCAATCAATGTGATGTGGTGACCGCCTCCAGACCAGAAAAGACCCGATCTAGCAGTTGTGGAGTGTGTGTGTGGGGGGGTGGTATTGACCAAGTGAACAGCACGGCAGGAATGCATGATCAGAGACGATGGCAAAGAGGCAGTGGTGAAGCAGACTTTGTCAACAAGGTCACTGTGGACTGAACCCCACCCCCACCCCCAATACACCCCATCTGCCCCCCACCTCCTCAGGAAAAATCTGGAAAACACTTTGAGAAAAAAAGGTTTGATTGTAATAAGTGGCTATTGACTGGCTATTAACTGAATCAGAAATGTGAGTCTTTGTCAACTGATTGAAAAGCAAAAAAACCTTGTCACAACCAGGTGTGTAGCTGATCATTAACTTGTTGGTCAGGATGGAGACTGAATCCCAACCATGCTTGAATACGTCATTGCATTGAATTGCAGTGAATTGTAAGAAATATGAATCAATTATAAAGACACCGTGTAAAATATCCTTAGATTATTTTAAAAGGGTCCCTTCAGGGGAATGCAGTTTGGTAACAGAATGTACAAGTCAGAGTTATAGTTGGCAGGTCTCCTGCCTCTAGGTGCCACATACCTGTGTTTGTTTTTTCACAGAAAGGTTTAACCCAAGTCAAACAACAGTCCAAAACATCATTAAAATAATGGCTTGCATTTAAAGGCTGAATTCAGGATCCAAAGCTTTCATTACTTTAGGACCCCAGGCCCAAAACAGCCATCTACTGTAACACATTGGGCCTGTTTAATAAAACATGTTCAAAGGCAGAAAAAAGAAGCAGAAGGCAATGTTGCATTTCATCCAGATTGCTGCCTTAAGGCTGAAGTGTATAATTTTGAAAATATACAACCATTTTTCAGCTTTTTGTGGTTTCAGCTTTTTTTTTTCTTTTCTGCAGTAAAAGAGATTTGTATTTGGTTAAACATATAACTGGCCTCAGACAAAGACAGGGACATGCGCACCATTTGAGTGTGCACAAAAAGAGATATCGGGCCAATTTAGAGAAAGAGCCTCACTTTAAAAGCTGCTCTTTCTGTGAGTGAGTTCATCCTGATAGAGTGCAGTGTGAGAGGAGATGGAGCAGGTGGAAGTGAACTGAATGCTCCCAAGCATTCAGACTTGCTGTGTGGAATGCCAGTGCTTTGCAGAAACGGAGGAAACCACTGCAATCAGGAAGCGTGCGCTGACAGTACGGGCGAGACAACAGGGACGTCTCATGGCAACCACACCAGGACATCGGATTAGTCAAGGGACATATATAAATGGTCACGTGTTGAAAGTTTCTCTCTTGTGTGATGCAAGCACACATATTCTCTCTCTTACACACATTCTCTCTCTCTCTCTCTCACACTCACACACACACACACACACACACACACACACACATTCTTTCTCTTTCGCACACTCCTACTCTATACTCACAGACTTTTTCACATTCTTACATGCACATTTTTTTTATTTTCTAAATCACAGCTGCATAGCCATCTTGTCCTTTACACTCATCCCAGTCTGGTCAGTGCTACTTGGAGCCATTCTCCAGCCAGGAGAGCCCTGAGTGTAAACCCATACATGAGCGTGTGGCTGTTAATGACATTTACATTCAGCAGGGTGACGTCTCAAGCACGGGTCCCTCCAACTGGTCGTTTATGCCAGTTCTGCTCCCAGAGGGTCTAAGGTGCCGGCCACCCAGAGGGACTGCCCTGTCACCATGGGCCTCCCGTTATTGCCCTGCCCCAGCAGAGGTACTGCCCTTTTCACACACCTTCGCTTCACCCCCTTGGGGCTAATTCATTCCAGCCTGGAGTCTTGAAGCAAACAAAGACAGTCAGCACACATGTGGGAGTGCTGAACAGGAACCTGCAGACAGACCATTTCATTTGTGTGGAGATTAACATTCCCAATGCCAACAGACACAATTAACTGAGTTTTATTAATACAGAAGAACATTGCAGACAACTGTCGTCGCAATTCACCCTCACACCAACAGAACTGAAATGTAATGTAAGGCACTGTCAAGTGTTATCTACATCACACCGATAGAAATCACATTCCAGTCAAAACAATAATTCCAACACATAAAAGATCACTTTCGATCTGTGAGGAATTAATTGACCATCTTCATGGCATTGAAAATATGCTGGACATTGAGATGGCGGGACAAAAGCAATCTGTCCCTGAAATTAATATCCGGTACAGTAAGCAACTGCAGTTCTATGTCAGCCACTAATGCACTGTCAACACTATAATTGATTTGTTTAATAGATGTGACTGAAGCAGGTGTTTATTTCTGCAGTGGGAAAAAAAGACTGAACAAACAAACAAAACAAAAGGCAGTACCTGAAATGTAGAAGATAAACATTTCACCCAAAATTAAGCAGAGGGCTAAGGCAGACCACATGCTAATCTGACCTTAACAGAATGCTGGACGCTATGATTTCTGGAGGGACCTCTCACAGTCGCAAATATTATGAGGGGTGTGCCCCAGCTGTCCATTCCCGGCCAACAAGACACAGAGGTCATTCCCTAATTAGCCACTAGCCACTATTTGATTAGCAGATGTCCTCAACCAGATTGACTTTGCCTGCTTCTGGCTTATTATTGCTCCGATCCTCTTGCAGACAGCAACCTCACAACAATATCACCGCGAAAGCAAAAACAGGCAGTACCACTCGTCACCCGCGACTCTAATGTCCCCCCCGTGAACCATCGTGAAGACCGATGGACAGGTACTGTACACAACTCTGTGTTCTTTACCTTCCAATTAATGGTGCTTTAGAGCTCCCAGTGCACTGCCAGGGCCACATTGCTATGCAGGAGAGTGCCTCAGCCTGGACTCACCGGCATTCATTTTTGATGAAGGGGTACCACTGGGCTTTGAAAGGAAGTCTGCAGCTCTGTGACTCCTGTCTCCTGTTCATTGTCAGGCACCGGCTGCAGAAATCAAATCCCCTCCCAACACTTGACTGTATATGTGGAACGGCACAAGGGATTCCTCGGCACTTTAATGTTCTCCCTTTTTTTTTGTCTCTGTCTTTGTTCACTTGTTTTCACCCCTGAGGAATTACAATGGTGTGTATCACTGGTTTTTAGATGTTTATTCATGATCTATTGAGTTGACAAAAGAATGGGTAATGATGTCTTTGCACGTGCTCCTTGGTTAAAATGACTTGAGTACCCTTGAGTTGATATCTGTAAATATACTTCAGCACACAGAGGTGCATGCACATACACACACACATGCATGCATGCACAAACACACACAATAAACAGTGCTCTTCAAGGTTACTGATTCCCAATGTTAAACTACATACACACATTTTTCATAACAGAGCTCATGAATAAATGAAAGCATTTCCCCATAAGTCAGTTGACTTATTAAAGCACTGTGTCTAAAAGTTTTTGATCACAGTAGGCAGACAGGATTTCAGGTGAATAAATGACTGTATTTTATTCATGTCAAGAAGTTTGTGTATTTTTATATGGTTTCATGTTTTTTGTTTTTTTTCTGAAAATTGAAAGCATTTAACAATAAGAAATTGCCAGGCTGCAAAAAGAGCATTTTCCCTAGATATTGATGAATTAGCTATAGGCAGCTTAAAAGGATACATTATGAAAAATTGGCTGGACCTACAGTAAGAACAAAATTGCAATTACCTCACAGTAGGCTACATGATGCATCGTTGAGGTATGATTAGACTAATCATTCATAAGTATCATATCATAAGTAGTTTATTGTAGCTAATTGTTAAAGTTTTCCTGTGTATCATTTCCATAACAATAATCATATTCTGAATTAAATCTGCAGGACTATTTCAAGCATCTTTATACTGTACACAGTCTTGCAGCATACTACAACATACAATGATTTAATGCAAATTTTGTTGCACATTTTTGGCACCCTCATCTGTCGATTAGAAAAAATATAGTAAATAATGCAAGCAAGTAATTCAACTACTGTATTGATCTATTGATCTATGTTCTCATCTATGTAACAGTACAGCAATGTGACAAATTAATGGCTGACATTACGGTATCAGGGTTCTCATGGACTAATTACCAAAATTTTGAACACATATGGATCTTTGAACACATAGTTACTATAAGCATACATGTGTAGCACTCCTGCATTAGCTCTTGATGCACACTCTGTATTAAGGATACAGTCCAGACCTTGAATTCTGAAAGGATATTTGAAAAGCAAGGGAATTAAATTAACTTCAGTGCTTTCAAACAATGAAATATTAGCTCAAGGCATCTTGAATTGTTACAGAGGGAGAGAGAAAAAAATGTATTCTTGTACAGAATAAAACAGACAAAAATACATATCAGTTAAATATGGGACCATTATCCTTCAAGAGATACAAAGATATTAAGGAACAATGACTAATAAAACTGCTAGTTCCATACTAGAGGGTATATTATAATTATACAAAAGGTGCATATTTCTAATTTGAATACCAGTGGATGGGGTCATAGGTGAGGTTTATACTTACTGCAGAGATGTCCCCCTGCAGCAACTCATTATGTACAAGGGAACATTTCCAAGAAAAGGAATAAAAGAACTGTATTCAACTGGAAGTAGAGGCACACCTCCTCCAAGCTCAAAGCTCAATACGGCTCAGCATATGTTGAATGCTGACATATATATGCTGCTAAAAAGGCCCTTTATTAGAAACACACTGCAAGTGCCTTGCACAGGTATTGACCTAGAGTCTGAAAATCAATCCAACCATGGGCAAAGACAGATAGAGAGATGCTGAGAGATATGATAAGCCAGTGGAGGGCCTCTCTTGAGTACTCTGGTTCAATCATGATCAATTTCCTTCTTCCTGGGGCACACTTCCTGTGATGTCACTAGCAGAGCCATTCATCCCCAGAATGCAGCAACAGCCAGGGTCTTTGCTTGCTGAGGGTCAATTTATACTGCAGAAATAAGCTCTGTATACTTACATCACATGTGCATTTCATGTGCAGTAAGTCATTGTGAGAGAAAATATGTGGTGCTGCAATCTGCAGCCTCATGTGCGATTCTTTTGTCTTTCTTTTGTCTACAAAAACTATGTAATTTGTAGGTACATTACATAGTTTCTAAAGCCTAATAATCAATTTTAACCCATTTAAAAAGTGAAAGGTTTTGTAACATTGTCTCCTTTTTATTTTACTTCTATGAAATGACCCAAATACTGTGAAATTGAACAAACTAGAGAAAAAATGGAAGGTTTGTTAAATAAATTTAACAGTCAATTAATCGTTTTAGCATTGTCATTCATGAGCCAGGGATAATAGACAAATCGTAATATAACCACAGCTTTAAATCAAGTTTTATTATTTATTTATTACATTAAATTATGTTATTTGTTATCAACCTAGACATGCATTTGTCCTCAATGGAAGAAAGAAATTCTGAGCTGAAGCAGCATTGCATGAAGTCACACTTGTCTGCACTGTGACATGGCAGCTGGTGTGCATGGCTTCATTAAAATGAACCACCTCAAAATCAAATCCAGCGAAGGGGCACAAATGCACCACTTTCATCTGAGGCACCAATTGGCCTTAACTTGACACAGGGGTAGGTGTGTTGCCCCTCCGGCAGTTTTATTTTTCAAGCATGTACATTCAGCATGTTGTCAGCACGTTATGAGAATTATGGCCAGAAAGAATAAAAAAAGCTTGACAAAGATTCCTCAGAAGAGCATTACCTTTGTTACTGCAGATGAGGAAAATCAATGAAATGAAAGTCAAAGGAAAGGCATTATTAAAGGGAGACTGCAGGAGGGGGGCAACTCAGCAGACGTCTGTCTCCCCACTGCTCTGTCCAGGTCCTCCCGCCCCTCTGATGCACAATAAAGTAATTACTAGCCATTAATATTTAAGTACCTAATTTCAGCTCATATCTGATTTATTAGAATATCGCAATAATGAGGAAGTATGGGCTGACCCCCCGAGGAGCACAGTGGGCTAGCTGCACACAACACAGAAGAAAAAAAAATATGGTGTGAAGTGCTTTTGTTTTATTGAGACAAATTGTGTCCACATTTGAGGGCAATTATGGAAATTATTCACTTTCCCAAACGCCAGTCCGTCTGCAGCGGAAAGGCCCACGGACCCTTTCTCAACCTCTTTGCAATTTGATTACCTCCTCCGCATGCAATTAAATTTGTCCAAACCCGAGCAGAGCTATTCTTGAATGGATTGTTCCTTGGTTAGAAAGGAGCCGTGGTAGGACTGATACTGCTTTTTCTGAAGGAGCAGAATGAGAATGCATTCCCACAATTGCGACCCACTGACTGCGAGCTTGTGAGGGCAGATCATGACAATATATTTTTTTTACATTAGTGATTGAGCCTGCATTCATTTGCTAGCTAAATAAATAATATAAATGAAAAATATATAAAATAAATAAATGTATAAAATAAAGTCATAACAGCAAGCAAAGTAACAAATGCATTAGAGAGATGTGTGGGTGATACAGCTCACTGCTGCTCACATCTTGATGCATGGGCTGCGTACGCTGCCATACTCTTCTATCTATCTTTGATTATGTGTTCTTGTGGTGTGTACTTTGTCAGTTCTGGGAAAAGTTCATTCCAGCCTTTGGCATTGACGTATTTACACTCTATTTCTGTTTGTGTGGAGCAAGGGTCTCAGTATGTAGGTGTTCCCCTCTGGGAGGCAATTGTGTCTCCCCCATTACCGGTCACTCAGGCCTGCTGGGGGCGAAAGGCCACTCCAGGTTGCTTGCAAGCCCTTTCAGATCTTGATAAGCCAACTCTGATGTTAACGGTTATTAAAGACTTGTTAGGGAGCCAGGGGTAAGGCTGACCCCAACCTCCTATTGATTCCATCATTACAGCTTTTGCGCCAGGGTCATTACCGGTGTCGTCCGGTGGGGCTTTGTAGAGGGGGTCGGGAGCGCTGCTGGTGGCCGGGGGCAGGCTCCCAGCGCATCGGCAGCGGCCGCGCGTGCTGGGGCGGAAGACGGCGAGGAAGCCACTCTCGCCGAGATTAGCTAAATCCTCCGTGGTAAACCCGGGGATGGGGGGGCTGGCTCCTGGAGGCACGGGTCGGCCGAGGGTGATCTCGAATCTGACCTTTGCTGATGACAGTGCTGGCTTTCCTCTCGCGGTGCCGAGGCGGGTCGGATTTGGAGTTGACGGCAGCGGAGCTTTAGGGCCAAATCTCTCAGAATCTCAGTGTGGATCACCAGCTAATAAAGGCTGGAGGGGCAGAGGGAATGAAATGTAAATGCATTGCAGCGGACCTTTCGGATGGGCATTTCTATGTGAAATGGAGCTCCTACGTATTGATGTTAATATGAAAAAAAAAACACTGACATTCAAGCCACTGCAGCTTCATATGCCATCTATTTTCAATAAAAAAATCCTCATTGTTTGTTGCAGTCCATTTAATGCGCAGTGAATTTCTTGATGAAATTCCCCTCCTCACCTATGTTATATTAGGAAACAATATGTACACTAGCACATTAGGCTCTTCACCCCTGATGTAATGCAAATAGACTGTAAATGGACTAAATAGACATAGCCTGTCCTTCACACAAACATATCTCTGATCACTTTATACCTTCACCTTAGTCTCACAAAATACTTAATTGCAGCCAAAGCATATGTAGCAATAGGGAAATGTTTCCCTGACCAATTGTGGGCTCTGGCAAGACTGGGCTCATTAGCACTCGTCGAGTTATTTGGTAAGAGACAAACTCTTAGAGAAGGATGTGCAACTCTGTGCAGAACAGTTAAAGGGTCTTGACACCTCTCTTTGCGTTAATTACATCTCCTGTGACAGGCCGATTATTCAACTATAACTTTACCAGGGCTGCACTTTAGTATTCTCTTCACCGCAAAATAGGGACCTGGCCCTCTACACACCCCAGCCAGTGAGTACCCAAAGCCTCCATCCGTCACACTCATGCAGCAGGTTATTGCAGGATAGTGTGATAAGTGGGACAGATCTACAGAAATAACCCTTTTACACATCCTATTTTCCTGGCACCATCTGCATCTTACTGAGTTGAATGCGGGAAGGTTGGATCAGCTCATGTGAGTTTAATAAATCTGAACTGAGTTCATATGTGGCTGGTGAGCCTAGCATGCTCTTTTTTTAGTATACAGTAACACGGCTCCTGAGAAGCTGAGGTGGCTAAGCCACTTTTGGGAGTCCAGGCTTGAGGCCTAAAGCTTAGACTCAGGTTCAAGTCATAAGCCGTGCCATTCAAGCAACAATGACTGGGAGCAGAACACAACTGACTTCATTTTCTTGGGTAGAGTGGGTGATTTTGGCCAAGGTCTCCTTGTCCCACCATTTTGGCACCCTATAGCAGTTCATGAGCCCTCTGTAAGTCACTCAGATGATGTTGGTGGAGATGCACCTATCGTCTGGCTGCTTTTTGTTCTGCTCTGGTGCACTGGAGTGTGACACGCAGTGTGAAAAATAGCCATTGCCTTTGTGAGAATGTATTGGAGGGATTGTATTTGCCCCGCTTCAGTAGTCATGTGTGAGTGTATAGGGTATTGCATAGAGGCGAGCTTCATGTAGCACAGTAGCCACTAAAAAAAAGCCTGGAAATGGGGAAAAAGTGTAAGGAAAAAACAAGATGCAGTAGCACAGAAAAATCCTATGCAAGCTCATGACATGGTGGGTACCTAAAATTTGCACGTTGTCTTTCCTTTCCTGGGTCACTGCTTGAAGTCGCACTCACCGGCTAGATTGAGATGGGGGGGGGTTGCGCTGACAATGTCTTTTTGATGTATTCTTCTCAACCTCCCAAAGGGAAAACACGTTCCACTATCAATCATTACAACAAAATGTCCCTCTCTCTGTTTGTTTAGTAGTCAACATTGCCTGTGGAGGAAATCTAATAGGAAGGGAAAAAAAGGTTAGTCAACATCAATCTCATTTTAACAGAGCAATAAAGCTCGGTCACAATATTGCTTCTCAGATTCTCGTCAGCGTCACACGGTCAATTCACCAGTGTGTCTTATTTGATCCCTCAAGCAGAAGGCCAGCATGTTCGTTGATTGGTTGAATTGTCAAAGGGTGATGGTGGTGTTGGGGGGCAGTGTAGGAGGCCAAATTAAAACTGCTACTTTTAAAAAAAAGATCATGATAATAGCGAACTACGATAGCAAATCGGGACTTACACAGTGGAAAAAATTTACATAGAGCTGGGTAGATGGTTAGGGTATATAGAAGGGGAGACACAATGGGGTTCTAATGGGAGATCTGGTCATAGACTCATAGACCCCATTTCTCCTTTTTCTCATTTTGCGTATACAGGTTGTTTTAAGTCAGAATTTGCATGGGGGAAGGCAGGCCCCACTTAACACGGGCCTTGGTGATGGCTAAGTGACTATGACACATGACCCAGCCGACACTGCTCCAAGCAGGTAGAGGGCAGCCTTCTGTCTGTTGCCTGCCGAGCAGACACTTATCTGCGGGGGTGAGAAAGACCAATGAATACCGGGGCACTTCATTATTGTCCCTAAAGCCCCAGGCTGTAGTGAGGGAATGTGTGAGGAAATCAATGCGCTACACCAACAGTGGGCTACCTGTTATTTTTGCTTGTCTCTCCAGCTGCTTGCCGAAGTCTTCTGTCAATACCGCTGGGATCAAACAGTGGGATGGGGCTGTTATTGCAGCTTGCTACAATTTGAAATTCTGTAGGAATTTGATCATATTAAAAGGCAGAAAATGGGGCTTTTTTTATTAAACATGCTGAAACCTGTATTTAAAAACAGTGTGGAAAGTGTATAGCTTTTAGTTTTACTTTTGTCTCTGTGTTTTCAGGATAAATGCAGTTTTGAAATCAGTATCTGGTGACAGAATAAACAATATAACTCAAAGAATGATTGGCATAACCAATTTTTACAGGAGTTCAAATCCTCAAGTGTAGGCCTCAATGTTACAACTCGTGAGACACTGCAAATGAGGAATATTGAAATTGATTACTTGGCCCATAAACAAGGAACTTCATAGATACAGTAAATAATAACATCATTTCCCCAGGTAAAAGGCTATCTCTCCACCCAGATACATATGAAAGGGACTACCAAATTGCTTGCAGTATGTGACACAGATACTCTGTAAGACACACCAGCTTCTCTCAAGAACAGTGTCTCTCTCCAACTCCTTTAATATACGGGTTGATTCTCTTAGCTTGTTAGTCTGTCCTCACCTTCTCTCATGTGTCCTTCACCCTTTAGGATTAAACACCCTAAAAAACAGAGCTTGAGGGCTTCTCTTTTAGTAGAATGAATGTGAGTGTTATCACTTGACATTAGAAAAAGACAAAAATGGTCCTGGGGCCTGGAAAGCCCTAAGAAAGGGATTTCCCCTAATCAGGCGGCTATGGAATTGAGAAAACATCCCCACCAATTCTGTGTGCAACATTACTGTGCATCCCTGTCCCTATTTCCATTTCTCCAACAATACACCAGAGCTTTCAGCCAAAATTGCTGTTAATTACAGTTTAGTTGGAGAGACAATAGCATGTTTAATTGAAGGCAGAAAGCTGACAGCTGCCCAGTTAAAGAGAAAGCAAGAGCTTTGATTGCATTCCCCCAGATGGGAAATGTGTACTTTTTTACATGACAGACACCTGTACTGCTTTGCTATGTACTGTGAGAAGATTTGAAACAAACAAATTTTGCAGACACAGGGTATCAAAGAAATCAAACTTGCTGGCATCAGTCATAGTCCCGCCTAGACCCAAAACTGTGCTCCTTTGACAAACAGGACAAAAAACAAACAAGTCCCCATGACTGCCTTGCCAGATATCTACGCAATACATTAGCTGAGAATGACACATTTGAAGCTGTTAGACTGTGGGTGAGGGAGCTTTTACCCCCCATCCCTTTATTTCCGTATGAACATAATACAACTTCAATCCCTCTAATTGGCACGGGGAGCTCAACGGAATTCCTGTGATCTTCCACAGCTGAAGACGTAATCCCAAAGAGCAGAGCTGTGCGTAATTACATTAAAAAAGGTTCCTAACACCACACAAAAGTAAAGCATTAACCAGCCACTGGGAGTTTGAGAAAACGAAGCACATTTGAGGATTAATTGGCAATTGGAGTGAAATGAGGCCTGCTTACCTTTCATCTTGGTGGAGAAACTGAGGGAGAGCTGAAGAGCTCTGGGTTCGCAATCTTTGACTTTCAATTTCCATACACACCCCCCCAAAAAAAAGGGGGTTTTATTCTAAGCAGTAATGTCACCAGGGGCCAGACTTTGCAAGTGCAGTCAGAAGATGCCTGAGTATGTTTTCTGAAATGTTTAGACATTTGTGTCTGCATCTCAGGGTTAAATCATACATTTAGATATGTAACCCACTCCCATCTCAAGAAATGCTAGCTCTTGGTTTTTTATGGCTCATTAAAGCAAACCCAAGACAAGAAGGGTCTTTAGCAAACAGACGATCGCCATTAACTGCGTTAACAGAAAGCCCTTACCACTGGCACCTCCCGAGGAAAACTGAAATCACTTCCAACTGAGTGTGCGCTAAACAACATCTTTGTTTACTGTGCTTCCATTCTGCTGCATTCAAAGTGCTCAAGCATGCAGATGCAATAGCTGCTGCTGCATATATGGTGATAAGAAGGTACTGCGTTGTGGCCTCTTCACCAGTCTATTACTGACCAAACCGAGTACAGTGGTGCAGCTCGGAGAGGGACTGACACCACTTTCCAGGTCTGCGGAGGCAAGAGGCTCACCATGGCCATTATTACTAGCCCATCAAAGGGTGAAGATTGCAGTTATGGGAGGGGGGTGAACCTGGAGGGACTGACTCATTTAACATCACTCCTGTTTTTGCTTAACTGTCTGGTTGAGAGCATTGCTAAGCACAGTGTGGCTACAACTTCAGTAATGATACAGGTGGTTGAGGGCTGGTGAGCATCGGCTAATAGCACAGGAGGATAATAAGGGCTTGCACAAAGAGCAGAGCATTATGCTGTTACACAGAAAGACAACAGCAGCTTTCAAAAACTCTCCCTGCATTCAATAGGTAAATTATGAATTATTATTACGTTTTTAAATTATGCTTTGTGAGGTAAAACAAAGGAGTTACGGCTCAATGGTCCTGTCATGTGAAGGTAACATTCCATTAGACATTACACAGACATGGCCTGACAGATCATTGCAGCTTATGACGTGTCATTAAAACAAGATCAATTTAATGGATGCAAGCACAGATGTAAGCAAGAACTATTTTCAGCTGAATCACAATGCAAGGGTCAATACCTTATAACTTGAACACATCATCTTAAAATGTTCATGTCAATACTCTACCTCACTGAAAAAACTAAATGAAAACTATGAAAATCAGCTTCCAAAGCCAACACATTAACCTCCCCCTGTGACTACTGTAGAGAAATTAGCTTGATCGTCTTTTCCATGTCTGAACAAAAGAATACTAGTTTTGCATTGATTGGTTTTGATATAACATATAACCGTTCGTGTCAGAATGTGTTTTATTATATGTGCAAAGTAAATGAAGAAAACATGAAAATACCCCATTGTCCTTGAATTAACCAATGCTACACTATAAACTTTTAATTCTAGAGAAGCTTGAATGGTGAATGAACAATGTATCGTGCATGACTGCAAAGTTAATTCGGTACAACGATACCAAAAAACCCCATCCAGCCTCAAATATAGACTCCTTTGAAAAAGTTCCCCATAAGTGATGACAGATATTGACTCGGGCTAATACCCTCCTCCCCTTGGCCTCCCGGCAGCGTGATTCATCAGACTCACACAGCAGGGCACTCAATCAAGGCCCTTCTGCGGTGCGGCGTGGTCATATCTCCCTCCGACCGCTGGTTCACAGCTAATTACAGCCAGCGCCTGTCGTCCCGTGCCGACGAGTGCCCTCAACGTCCGATGGCTCAGGGCTGCGTCGGATCACCTGCTCGACAAGAGCGCTCGCAGCCTCACCCCAAGAAATCGGCAAATGACCTTTTTCCCAAAGCGAAGAGGGGCTCAGAGACACTCCGCTTCCCACCGTAGCCCTCGTGAGGTAAAACACATCTACATCTGCATCAGTCCTCCCTCCGCACACACCCCAATGAGTAATTAACATGCGAATAATGGAGTCAGGAAGGGTAACCTCATTCCACTTTAAGTGATGTAGAACTGCTGTTTGGTTCGTGGGGGGGGGACTGGGGAGGCCGGCTCCTCAGCAAATTTCACACTCTTCCAAACGACCTCAGACACAGGCTGAGCAATCATTTGCTTTTCCGCAATCGTGTTCCACTCCCCAGTGTAGCTGTTCTAATCGTATGAGAAATTACATTACATCACCTCCAGGCTGCAATCTCCTGTGCAAGATGCTTGAAAATCAGTTACATGCTTTCATAAAATAAATACATAAAGCTCTCCTTTCTTTATTGCTCACAGCCACTCTTATTTTTGGTGTGTCTTTTAATTAATTAATTAATTTCCTTGATCCGTTGTTTTGAGGAGGGAGGGGGTGATTGTCTCGGGGGTGATTTTCAAGGGTAGGGGGTTTGAGGCACATGCATGCACACTCATAAACACACTCTTCTAGGTGTTAAAACATGAGTTTTTCCATCAAAGAGATGTTTTTACTGCGAGCTCAGATACACACTCACTAGGCACGAGATCACCAATACACATGCAGTGATTCATGCAAAGCCACACTATCACTATGGTCTACTAGAACAGCCAGAGATCTATGCATTCCTTATGCATTATTTGAAATGTTCCTTTCCTGTACATTTTTCTTCACATTGTACATGGATTGGCTATGGATTTTGTACGGTGCTCTAGTGAGTGAGGTACTCACTAACCAACTTTCTGCCATAATTTCTGTGTTCAGCACCAAGTATAAAGATAGTGTTTCTTGCCATAAACAATAACCCCCCCCATCTGCTTGTAAAACAGAAGACAGATGTCTTCAGCCCACCCACACAGACAATGCAGTTTGCTTTTCATTTAGCTGCTGGGAATGAATGCAACTCATCAAGCCCATCTCATGGGCATACTCGCATTTGTGTGCCCTTTAACCACAAACTGCCCAAGGATGGGGACAGATGCACCTGTATGCACCCACATGTGCATGTGTGCGCACACACACACACACACACACATTAATGCACATGTTTACTGTAATACTCATATAAGGGTTACTATGCCCTGCAGGTGTGTAACATGATTAAAATTATACCGTAGGTTGAATTGGGTGATAATTCAAAGGGACTTTGCTTATACAGTTGCACATACATATGCATGCAGAGCAAGGAGGGATTTACACCAGTACAAAGAATGTAATTATTGTGGGCCTCTCCAACTCCTGTTTGTTGATATCGGTAGCTTCAGGAAGTAGTGACATAAATGACATATGGGTGGGTTACATGACAGTTTAAGTGACTCAGTAACTTCATGTTACACTGAACTCCAGGAGTATGCAGTGGTGTAATGCAGTGGAGTTTGTTGATTCTCCCAGCCAAATAAAAAACAGCATGAATTTTGACACCTCAACTTTGAGTGCCAGTCAAATGGTGAGAAATGAGAAACTGAAATGTGTTATACTCTGATAAACGAGGTTTACCACAATTTACACCAAAAGGAAACACAGATGTCTCAATGAAGGAAAATAAATATGCACTTCAAACTCATCTTCTTGAACAAACAGCTAATTGATTGCATATGAAGAACCAAACAGGACATGTAGAACTGCTCAATGTCATATACATATCCATTTAACAGGCTAAACTACATAAAATCTATTTTTTGTCCCTATGTGATTGAAATCAGGGTCAGACATATGCATTAAACATCATTAGAGATCGTCATTAGTGGAACTGAATAAATCCCATGTGCGTCTCCCTGTGAATTTCCAAGGCCAAGGGCTTATAAGTGGAAAAAAAAACAGATAGAAAGAGGCTGACTAATTGAAAGGCTCCCTAATTGCTATAGAAGGTCGTGCAACACATTGTATTATTCAATTAAATTAATTTCATGTGAATGAAAGATTGTTTGAGGGAAAAAAAAAAGTTGACTGCACAGTGTGTGCATCATGGCTGAAGACTGGAATATGAAAAGATGAAAAATAAACATTTTTTTCCACAATAGATATAGAATAGAATAACAATAGAATAGCAATTTTTTTTTTTCATTTTTCCATTTTCTCCGCAATGTGGAAAGGCCAATTCCCCGAATTTTTTGGAATGCCCAATTTGTCATCGATGTTCGGTCCCATTGCACAACCCCCACTGTCAATCCGGGAGAGCGTGGACAAGCACATGCCCTCCTCCGAGACATGTGATGTCAGCCACTGCTTCTTTTCGCTCTGCGGTCCACAAGCCAAGCTAGCACAGAGATGAGTCGGAGGAAGACATTTCATATGCAGCTTTGGCATGTGGACCACAGGCGCCCCAATCAGCAGGGGTCGCTGTTGCTAATGGGACCAAAGCCCCTGCCGTCGTACCTACCCCTATCCCCGGCGGAACAAAGCCAATGTGTTCGGCCTGTGAGCTCCTGGTCACTGTCGGCCAGTGACACAGCCGGGATCGAACCCGGGCCGTAGCGTTCAGTCTACGGAACGAGTGCTTTTACCGACTGAGCCACTCAGGAGCCTAGCAATCATTATTTTCTATTACATACTTACATTAAATACTCACATAAGATTTTACCCAAAATAGACAATACTAAATTTCCCATAATACATACACAGGAAGTCCAAGATTTCACATCCTGCCTCATGTTTGGACATTTTGGACTCCCCTCAGTTTTAGGCAGATCACTCAGGATCTGCAATAGCTACCCACATACAATGCCATGTATCATTTTGTTCAGATCCAATTTTTCTAATGGGAGATCCAAAATCAGCTTAGGTGCCCCAAACATGACATGAGGAATTTTGGATAATGTTTTATTTGAGTCAAGATAAAAAAAATCTGGGCAAGACTGGAATTGATTATTATTTATTTGTTGGAACGCGTACACTTGAATGCCCCCTTCCCAGAACATGTCAGGTCAGGTGTCCCTACAGATAGCATATAGCACACATCATTTGGATTGTACACAAAGAAAAAGAAATATGTCAGAGGGACACAGCTTTTCGCAATGGTAGAGGAGATTTTGGGTGGGCAGCAGGTGGAGAGGGAGGGAGGGAGGGAGGCCTCAAGACTGCAATGCAGCGAGGGAAGGGTGGTGAGGGATGCCCATCTGCAACCTGCAGGGAGATAACAGTATGGCCAAAACACAGTTTGAACTAGAAATCCATGCTTAGTACTTCCAGCTATCTATCATTTTGTGCAAAGGATCCAGCTCTGAAGACACACGGAGGGAAAGGCACGCTGTGATGAAACAGACAGTGAAATGGAAATAACACCCATGGATCGATTTCAAACAGAATTCTGGGAGAAAACACACGATAGGCATGTGTGCAGAACTGTTTCTGGGATTACTAAAAGTTAAGGTAATCTTAAAGTATGTTTGTCTTACCATTGAAAAGAACATGATCCAATATGATTTCCTTGAACCTGAGTGTTTTCCTAATCCATTATTATTATTATAATACTTTGGCTGGTAACACAGAAAAATCAACTATCACAACAGTATAAGTGACACCAGTGTCGTCAGTTTGAAATTAGGAAAATGTAAATGTAGTAATGATCTCCAGAGGTGTGTCCAGGTCTTCCTTTATTTTTCCCCATCTCACGTAAATGGTTCGGTGTGGGCCTGGGACACCTGTGCTCGGCACGAGGTGCGGGCTCTAATCACTGTGGGGAAATTGATGTAATCAAGCGCTTGACAGGCCAGGTGTGTTTACAGCAGCAGAGGTCAGTGCTCCCAGGAGCCGTCGCTAATACATCTCCCTGCAAACAGTGAGCTCCATTCAGAATGGAAGTGGGAGATGTATTAGGTGCGGGAATAAATAGACACAAATAGAGGGAGTGGGTACATGTGTGTCTATCTGAAATGGAACTGTGCCGGGCCAGTGCTGTATGCAATGGGGAATATTCCTTAGCAGACCTCCTGATGATCTGTTTCTCCTCTCCTGAAAGTCAGCAGTGGTTGAGAGTGGAAGCAGGAAGGGGTGTGATTAGAACGTGCTTCAGAGCGATATGTAGCTCTGTGCCTTCCAGGACGTTGAGGGACATGGTTTTAGGAATCGGGGCTGACGACTTCAGGGGTGTCCTAGTTCATCAGTGGCTGCCATGGACGCCATTGTCCATTCTCCCATATGTAAATGGAATTTTGCTGTGCTTCAGGGACGTATTCACTGCCCAGTTTGAATGGATCAATCAATCTCAAGCCTTGGGCAGTGGCACAGACAAGACTATCCACTGATGTTGTGGATAGCGACTTGACCTCTGAACAGAACAGAAACAAAATTTCTCATCGAGGGAGGGTGTGTGTGTACTGGAGGATTGCATTTACAATGGCCTTGCAATCCTGCATGAACGCAGAGAGTGTTGCTGGGAGACAATTGTTGTACAATTGGTGATTCCAAAGTTTCGGGTGAGAAAGGGATATAAAAAAATAGTACCAATAACATACAGAATCAGCAATCCTCTGACAAGGTCAAACAGTTCAAAGGCATGCCGCTCTGAATAAACAGGTATTTATAATCTTTGATAAAGAAACAGAGAGTGTTTGGAAACAAAACATATGCAAATGGATCTATTACTATGGAAATCCGAGCCAGCCTCCATGTAGATAGTCTCTGACCTTTTGATGATTAGAAATTAATCTCTCTATTAAGATTTATAATGTGTCCCCCATCAAAACATAAAAGGCAGGTTTCTCATTTCAGATCCAATGCTCCTCAATGCTTTCCCATACACCCCCAACTCAATCCCTGATTATCTGAGTTATATGCGACTTTAAACATCACAATGAATTTGAGTGCATAGCCCCGTCTCTGCCTTGTTCGCTACAGGGGAAATGATAAAGGCGCAGCGAGAGGAAGCCTCCAGCAGATGGCCTGGTCTCCAAATGCAGGCTGATGCCCTTAATTGCGCGGATGTCAATCTCTCTGCCCACCGTGGCCCATTTTCCCTTTTCAGATTAACGCGAGAGAATGGAGGCAAATTAGCTGGTAAATTAGAGCAGCATCATTTTCTTATCCAGTGGCCCCTGGAGCCACTTGAGTGACTTCACACCACGATCCGCTGCACACTGGGCCTCCTGACTGCATCTCCGGCATGTTAATCGCGTGCCGCTTCCTTTCGGTCAGAAAGGTTGAGAGCCGCGTCTGCTCCTCCAGACTCTGTAAAGGAGCTAAACCAGTGAATCTCTGTCACTTCTGTCCTATTTTGGCCTTCTGTGGATCAGTTTAGGTTGGAATCGTAGCAATGACCTTCACAAACTGCACTTATCCACAGATGGTAGGTAGCTGTGGGTGAAAGTGAGCACAAGTCCCATCTGAAGGCCCTCATTGGCTGCCACTGCTACTGGCTGCTCAATACCCCAGATTAGCGGGAAGGAAGGAAAGCAATGCTGAACAGGATCACTCTTGGGATGGCATAAGCCAGGGAATCCTGAAAGTGATTTGCAGTCCACGGGGGAGAGCAAAGATAGGCAAAAAAAACAGCCGCTTTGATAATTAACAGGACTGTCACTCTATTAAACTTCCCAAACTCATCACCAAGGAGCAACTGTGAAATTGCATTGGAAATGTTTACTTGGCCCAGTTACATTATAACAGTGAAATGATCTTATCTAGCCCTGCCAGATGCTTTCTCTGAGGTTGATGTGTGTCGAGCTGAGAGCACTCATCGTTACCCTCCCCTCCCGTGAGTGGAACAGGGGGGCTCAAATCACCTTTTTTTCTCACAGTGTGATAGATTAACGATGCATTTCACATTCCGCCGCTGTCAGTGGTGGGCTACGTCATTCAGCAGCTCCTTCTGACCTAGATCCGGGCAGAAACTTTCTCTGGAAAGCGTGGCACTTTCCAGCAGTCCTGAAGGTCAGTGTCCAATCTATGGGAACCACGTTGTGGAGGCCCGTGGGAGTTAATTAAGAGTTTCCCTAGTAAAAGGCAACAAACATTGGAAAGTATCATTAAAGCCAGTGAGACCACTGTGTATCGGACCAAGAGGGCAGACATTCATATGAAAAGCAGGAATGTCACCATGTATGAATTATTAATGTCCAAGAGACAAGTAAAGTTTTATCCGCCCTTGGTTTAAGACATGATATCACCCTGTTTAATCACACAGCAGGGGCTGATTCTTCTTTGATTTTGAAATAAAAAATGTTATATAGATATATGGCCACACTTTAACCCTTGGATCCAGAGCTGATTATAACACACTGTAAAGCAGTAGGGTTGCTACTGAGTCAAAGGGCAGCTCACGCAAGACATAAAAACCAGACGAGTTGGGAAAAAGTGCCAAAATACAAAGTCAGAATAATGGCGCCCACCTTGACATTAGGTGTGCTGGTGGGTCCCTGTTAAGATTATTTCTCTCTGTGGTCTGAGAGGTGGGGCAGAAGATGGACAAGCAGAGATGCAGGTCCTCTGAACACAGATGAAAGCTTACTTTCTGAGAGTACAGCAGATCTGTCTTGCTAAATATGACTGGGATTGTTTCCAATGAATGAAGGAGAAATTCTATTCACCATTTCAGGACAGAAAACCCAAAGCAGAGACAGGAATTAGGGTGATAATAATGTCCAGACTAGACTATGGTAAAAAATTAAACTATAATTCATTAACAAAAACTACTTTTACATTCAAGTTTAATCATGGCAAAACCCACAATAGATGAAATTTATGGAATTGCCTCTGTGTTATATGTACTGCTAAGGCTTTTCAGCATACTAAATTGATACCTACTGTGATACAATTTTAGCAATATTGGGTTACTTCACACAACATGTTCTCACCACCTGGCAGATTGCTGAAGATTCAAAAAATTTTGAATAGCACACTATGTACTGATTCTTAATATCTCAAACAGTGAAATTTATCGTTGTCAGAGGAATAAATCCGCTCAGTGTGACCCAATAAGGCGAAAGTTTATTTGAAAAGACATTGTTCTCAGTCAGCAAACTGTTCCAAGGGTCAGCTCAGAACATCAGAGACAATCAAATTCCATGATCACTGTTACACTGTAACAGGCTTGTTAACAAACATAATTCACAAAATTAGTGCATTTTCATGGGTATTTAAACCACAGAATTTGCAGATTTACACATCTTCATGTCTTCAACAACCTAGTAGGGTTGGAGTCCCAAAATGTCAAATAATCTCTAGACATGGGGAAAAGCAGCAAAATAGCCCACAATTTCAAAACACAGAGATAAGGTATCATTTTACAGCATAATGTATTAGCAGAAAGGTAGTTAGCTACTGGTTGGTACAAATTATTTCCTTTTAATTCAGTATATTGTTAATCAAGCAAAGCAAATGGAAACAGCTTGAGAGAAATGATTACTTTAATGGTGAAATTTCTGTCTCTTTCTCACAAGCTGTCTGTGTTATATATGTATGGAGTGACAGGGTGGAGTAAAGGTTGAGGAGGTGTGTTTGTAACCTAAAGGTTTCAGGAGCAGCTCCCTGGTAGAGGACTGCCATTGTACCACTGAGAGATGAACTTGTCCTGAATCACCTCAGTAAAGGTCCAGGAATTTAAGAGGACGATAACAAAATGCAAGATATGCACAGCAGTTTGCCCTGGTTAAGGACATACATAATGTAATGTAGTATCAATTCTTTAAAGCGCTGCTCATTTTTTTGCTCCTTGAGATTGCTGTGCTCTATTAGACAATTTCAAATTCTCCTCTGTTTCTCCTCAGGCATTGATTTTATTCTGAAGATGCTTTAAAAATGCATAATATTCCCTTTGATTTCTCTGGATGACCTCGCTCAGAAGAAAAAAAAAATGTCCCATAACAACGCAACAGTTCCAGCAGTTCTAACAAGAAGGCTTTCCAGCATGTTTTTGAGACACAGTTCATACAGATCGAATAGTGGTACAACTACTGGGGGAACAGCATCAAATATTAACCAGGTGTAATAGAACAGGATATAGACACTGACATAGATGATTCTGAATGAGGAACCTCTGTTTCACAGGAATTGAGTAATAAGAGAGTTGAATAATAAAGTGCACACATTTTTTCCTGTTCTTTTTTTCCTCCATTTTCAATCTTTGTAGATGAATGGTGAACTACAGAACCTGCTGAAGATTTCTATTGAAGGACACCGGCTGGTTGCTAGGCTGTATCCCACAGTGGAGGCCATGGCAACAATGGGAGCTCATGGTAAATGGGAGCTGCATTGATTCTGGCACCTCCAGCTCTTCGCTGTCAAAGGTTCCATCATATCTGCTGTAATAAGATGGGACATCAGGAAGACTCACTTGGCATTAATTCTCCCGGGTTTCGGCAGTGTCGGCTCCATTAAAACTCCCGCGCTGGAGAAGGTGTCAACTCTGATTCTCACCTCAGCTATACTGGCGTCGGTTCCGCAAGACCGGCAAAAGAGTGTACACATCCATTAAGGTGACGACGGACAGTGGTGTCTGACAGTATCATTCGTGTTTTTAATAATTAATTATGTGGTGACTGGAATTCTCCACTTTGCTTCCACTCCTTTGCTGCAGCTGCTACCCCAGCATGTTTGCTTTCAATTTCAGTGATCTTTACAGGCATATACATTACTGATATTTGATGAAGGATTTTTAATAAAACACATGTATGGAAGAGAACTGCCTTCAGTACCAAACTCTGAGAGACAGAGAAGGAAAGATAGAGAGAGACAGAGGGAGACTGAGGGAGAAAAAAATATATGTGTGTACTCTCATTTAAATTCAGCAGTTTGCAGAGAATGTGAAGGGCAGGAGATGATATGAAGAGGTTCCTCTCTCTCCTAGATGAAGAGGACCATATCTCCATCACAGTCTAAACTGGGGAATTAAACAGCTTTGAAGATCAAACCCGCCATCTTCACATGGTCTAATGGTTCCACAGTCTCATTTGCGTCCCTCGTATGGCACTTAAAACTGCTCTCTTCCGATATGTATCTCCAATGCCACAGATCAAAAGCAAACAGGTCCTCTCTCTTTCTCCTTGTTTCTGCTGACAACAAAGGAAGGCAGGACTTTGAAAACAGGCTTATGATGGCAGCTTTGAGAAAGGCCTCAATTTGACCAAAAACTGTCTCTAGCTACAATGGCAATGTCCTTGTTTATTTCTCTCTGTCGGTGATGCTACTTGGAGCGACAACGATATCAGAGAATGAATGAATGTATTCTTTATTTGTATTTGTTTTGCTTTTCAAACATTTTTCTGTGCTGTACTTGAAATGCCTCAAGTTTTCTCTTGCTGAGGCAGTTGCCTGTTCTAGCCAAGAACTGTTCCCAAAGTAACTGCTTCCATAGCCTGAGTCTGCAGAAAATTGGAAGACAGGATTAATGCACCCTTTTGGTTTGTAATGGAAAAAAAAAAACAAAATGTCCACCCCACAGCTCAAACAGTTTATGCAAGCAAAAAGAGCAAAAAGTAATGGTTGTGGAGCACACAAGGCAAATTTACATGCATTTGTTTCTTGAACGGCTTTGAATACAGCTCACTCAAGTACTCATGCTACAGATTCATTGGTTTTAGTAAAATTTAACAAGCAGTGGAGAAAACACTTCCCTCTGTCTCAAGGCGGCACTAACTCATTCAAAATTGGATCATGAAGGAAATTCCTACCACTTTCTAAACTCAGGTGTAAGGGTTTTCTTCCATTCTCAAGACAGCACTGTTGATATGAAAGGCCAGATAAAGTACTGTATGCCTTTGCAACAATATAGCTATGTAGAACAAGTGTATTGTCAGCACCCATCAGCATTCATGTTTTAAACAGTAAATTGGTACTTTATAGAATTAAATGACACCTGATTCTGAAAGAATACTAGACTGTTCAGAATGTATATCTGTAATTAGTAATTAAAAGGTTTCAGCTTGCTTTAATTTGCAAATTTCCCTCTCCTAGCAACCATTATATCTCTAGCTCTGACTTCTCTGTTTAGAAAGACAGCATTCACTGCTCCTTAGGACCTCCTAAAATTGCATATTTAGCCCAAGGCTCAAATTCAATTAACATTTTGTCTAAGTGATTGGAAAAAAAAATATATGTATGCTCACATATATATATATTCTCTCTCTCCTCTCTGTCTCAGTCTGTGTGGGTGTTGAAAACAATTGTATAATAACACATAGTCAGAATTTGTTGATTGAAAACTCAGCCATTCCAAGATACACCTCAAAGGCAAAGTACTAACCTTTTTACTCTGCTGCTTGTAAAGCAATATACAGCCTATGAGTGGTGGATCCCTCAGGCTGTCGAGCATGGTAACCCTCCCTTCTTGCAGACCTTGAAGGTGGTGCCCTGACACGTGTCCCTTTTCATCCATGGCATCACATTTCCTTTGTGTAGTGACACCTTTGTCCTGAGGGGATTACGTGGCTGCCATATTGTCCATTTACACAGCTGGTTACTTACTGAAGCAATTCAGGTTAAGTGCCTCGCTCAAGGGTACAACAGCAGCATACAAAGATCCCCCCGTACCCAGAAATCGAACCACCAATGGCCAGGTCACAAGGCCTGCTCCTTAGAGCTTAGTGCTGCCCACGCATGATAAGCTGGAACATCTACTGTACACCGCAAACGCTCTTTCCACTTCTATGGCTTGGCCAGGGCCGTCGGACTTGCACTGCTGACCTCGCTGTGCTGCTGCGTTAGCACAGAGTACAAAAGCCGGGCCTGCTTCCTCGGAGGATGGCGGGCCGCCGGACACAATGGGGGGGGGCACTCTCTTCATTCACCTCCCCCGGCCTCTCCGGAGGGTTCACGCCACATGTGAGGTGGCGTGCAGGATGAGCCCCCTTTGTCAGACAAACGCCAGAAACATTTCCCTGCAAGAGAGGGGCTGGCATGCTTTTTTTCAGCTGATCAATCTGCACAACCGATGCCTTATGTGCCTCAGACGGGATGGTAACACCAGCTTGGATGCCCATACCTCCATGGGTCATTCTTTTCTTTTTAGCATAATCTCATGCATTTAAATGAGTTAATATGGTGCATGACAGAAGCGCACAAAAATGAAGTTAAAAACGCACACTAATTTTGTAAGATACATAATTGGGGTGTAAGGGGTTTTGCATCCACATTAACAATGCTGTAAAACAGAAATACAAAGCAAATTCTTGAGAAAAGTCATAAAACCTGCATTCTGTTTCTTTTGTATGGTTAATTTTGTGTGATTAATGAGAGCCTGGAGCAAAGCCCATCCCTGCTGCAATGCCATTGATCACAGTTCAATAAATAAATGGACAATAGGGGTAAAAAGAAATGTCACGGGTGAAAAGGGATCATAGATCAAAGAGTACGTTCTGAAATGGTGTGTCTACATATCTTAATTTCCAATCGATGATGCACAACCAATGATGTACATTGTGTGCATCTGCATTGATTCATTTTAGTACAGATGCAGGCCTACACAGCCAGTGACCGATAACCAATAACCAAGGGCCTCACTGGAAGTTTTCTGGCTGAACCAGAAACTTTCACTCACTATCTTCTGCTTTCTATATCCCCACACGTATCTGTCCAAAAAAGACAAGAATCGTCAATGACAGTAAATTAAAATGAGTATTCGTTTCTAAAAAGTCATCAATGAACCCTCAGCTGTTATCACTAATGATAAAAAGCACATGCAGATATTTGCTTAGGGGAGCTAGAGAAAAATACACCGGCTCTGTATTTCCTGGCTGTTTTCCTCAGAGGTTTCCATTCATTTCTGTTGGTTGAAATGTAGTTTTAGAACACTTGAAACATTTGTTTTCAACTCATTAAAGTGAAGTAAAGAAATCTGACATAAATGGCCTTTTTTTGTGGAAACTTTAACTTTTAATGAGCCTTTGTTGACAAGTTTTAAACTGTTAGTGGCAGGACATGACAGGGAAAACTTGGATTTATTTCATTGTTAGTCCTTTTCTTTGCAGATGCCGATTATACAGTATGTTCAATTTAAAAGAAGCTTCCACTTCTTCTAAATACAAACGGCAAATATCTTCTACATCTAAAGTGCTGCAACATAAAAGCCTATGTACTAGTGAAACATGATTTTCCAAAAACCTGCTTCAATGCTAATGCATTTTTTATGCATAATTAGTGTACTTCCTTGTACATGTCTAGTGACTGCAGGTGTCTCTTTTTGCACAGGATCACAAAGGGACTGTGGAGAAATACTGATGGAGACACAAGCGCGCTATGCTCTTTGAGAGCTGAGAACCATGTCACTTTGCCTCTTGTTTGAACAGGGAATATTACCAGGGCCTTGTTTTTTTGGGGGGGCAGGGGTGGTGTTGGGGGGTGGGGGCATTAGGTAAGACAGCTCAAAATGTTTTGATGTAGCTTTAGAAAAGTGAAAATGGAATGTGAGACAAAGTCCAGGCAAATAAATGATGCAAGCTTAGGTAATGTTTTCAATCGATTCCTGTGTTTCTTTTGTTTGTGCACTGTATTTCTGTCAACCAAAAGAACACAATATTGTAAGATGCAGTGGAAGCAAAAGAGATACCTGAACTGTAACAACAACAACAACAACATTATTATTATTAATATTAATAAATAATATTAATAATAATAATAATAAGAAGAAGAAGAAGAAAAAGAATAATAAGAATAAAAATACATGAAAAAACATCATCCAATATTATTCTTGATTCATTGACTAATGAAACCAGATGAGTACATCTTTGCTTATGGTTAGATAGGGTTTAATGTTTAATTTATATAGTACAATTACCCACCAATACTATTATGGTTTTTACACCCAGGATTACAGACCTTTAGAAATACCCTGCTGTCAGTTCACAAGCATCGCCTGGTAAGTTTGAGCTGGCAGTGGAGAGACTCCCGACTTGACAGATGGAGGAGACATTCTGTGCAAAATGCTAAGCTATAGTGTTAGAATTTTTTAAAACAAAACTGAGGTTCACAATTCCTGTCAAACAGTGAGGGAGGTAAATCATAGTATAGTGAAAAGAAAAATCAATCTCAACTCTTGTGCCTGTGTGATATTTTGAGGGGCAGTGCAGCTTTTGAAAATCTGTTACAGTGTTCAAGACTGAGGTGTGTACGATCAGATGACAGAGGAGCTATAGATCACAATGTGTTTTTACAGTCCACAATGACACAGAATAGTGCTTATATGCTCCCTGCAGCACAACATTAAAAGTGTTGCTAAGATGTACAATGCTTTCACTACAGAAGAATGTTCCCAGGGGGTGGACAGGATTCATGTTCAGCTTGATCTTTCCTACATCCAAACACTGGGTCCTTTCCACTCCTGTGGATTGTCACCTATTAGACGCATTCGTCACATCTTGTAGTACTGTGGTATACTCAAGAAGGGCAGGTGAAGCACAAAGAGCCCAAAATAGGTGGAACCAACACCAACACATAGACCGATTTGGACCAAGTAGAGTGTATTGCTATGGTGACCAAAGTCTTCATTGGTTGACTCTTATTAGTTACTCCACCAGCTATGGGGTTCATGAAGCCTCCTTCTTCCATCATTACTGTGGTCTATGAATTTGAATTTGGCATTTGAATTGCAGAATGGCTTTTTTTCATTTGAATGTCTTCAACCAAATCACCTTTTCTGTGTCAAGGTTAGAGATCACTTAAAGCAAAGAAATATATAGTTTATACTTGGAAAATCGTTTTGCCGTGCTGTACAGAATTGTTGTTATTCAATGTGCTTTGCTTTTTTTTGGTTTTGCAGTCATCAATGATTACTATAATTGCATAAACCAAGGAATTATAATCAAAGTGTGAAATGACAGAGTAAACAAAGTAAAACTGGAACTCTATGACTTTGGCCAGTCAAGGTGATGCTTCAAAACCACACAGACAAAACAGAGACGACGCCAGCCCTCCATGAATAATTTCTAATTATCTTTGGCAATTAAGGGTGCCAATAAAACTATGAACACACATCTAATCAGAGTAATCTGTCTAATTAAAAACACAATATCAAAAACCAAGTCTCTGAGTGTGTAGTGTAAAAGACCAGCCTGTTAGAACTGCAGCAAGCTTCAGCTCAACCATATAGGTTGCTGTGTGACCTTTTCCAAGTTAAATTATCAACTTTAATTGCAAGTGACATTTAGCAAATACAATGTCAACTTCAGCAGAGCTCCACAGTGCCAAATAATTATGTTCCATGAATGACCTTGAACATCTCCTGCATATATGCAATTTTAAAACCACAAAGTTCCCCAACTGCAAATGTAGGGCACATTCTAATGGTTGCGACCAATCAAGAGAAGTACTTTGCTGCTCAAAATCCTTGCCTGAGGAAAGGGATAATTTTCTGTCAGGACTGGTCAATGGGTCAGTAGTTAAAAAATTTCAAAACTCAGTGAGAAAATATAAGAATATGGATGGAAACCACATCATACCATAGACTTTATTCTTGGGAACTGAATCCTAATCCACCATAGGGTGTGTGTGTGTGTGTGTGTGTGTGTGTGTGTGTGTGTGTGTGTGTGTGTGTGTGTGTGTGTGTGTGTGTGTGTGTGTGTGTGTGTGTGTGTGTGTGTGTGTGTGTGTGTGTGTGTGTGTGTGTGTCTACATAAAGTCTACCCACCCTTTCGAAATTTCTTGTTTTTGGTGCCTTAAAGGCTGAAATCAAGACAAGTGACATCAGACTTTTTTGGTTTATTTACACATTTTAACCAACAATATCTAAGCGAAAATCGAATGCCTCTGTTTTTCAACAAAGAATTATGATTAAATGAAAAGCTTTTAATGTATTGGTTGCCCTTCTCCACAGCTCAGAATTGTAGAGAAACACATGAAATTGTTGCTATGTGCATATGGTGGCCAGTCCTTGCCCTTCACCCATCTTGGACAGACAACCTGGTCAGGACAAGGTCCTGGTAGTGCCATATTTAACTGATTTCTTGATTATGGTTTTCACAGTATTCAATGATATAAAAATATCAAAGATCTTAAATATAACCGTTCCCTGATCTGTTTCTTTCAACAGTTCAATGCTGGAGATGTTTTGGTAGCTTCTTGTTGCCTATAGTTGTTTCCTTAAATTGGCATGTACTGAGAAACAAGGATATCTGCTGAGAAAACCTACAGGAGCAGCTGATTTCATCCTGAGCTAATCAGAATTACTTAAGCTGGTCACAGGTGAAGTCAATAAGCTTTGCAAATTGTTTGGATGGTGAATGGCTAGACCTGAGTACAATTACAACTCCCACTGTAAAGGGTGTGTAAACCTATGCAACCAAGGTGTTTTAGTTTCTCTATTTTAAATTAATATTCAGAAATGTGTTGCCTATATATTTCCCACAAAATTGGCTCAATTAAAATGGAATCAAGTGAATTATCATTAATATAAACTTACACATGAAGTACAACATGAAAATTAATTATTGTGTTTGACAATGCAAGACATTTAGTAGTGAAAAATGGAAAACATCACAATGCAAATCATACTTTTAAGATGCAAAAACGATAAATCATCCACCTCTCAAATACACTGAAGGAAAACAAACTCAGATAAGAAAGATACTATGACAAACTGAAACAAAGTTCTGCAATGGGAAAATATCTTCATTGCCTTTTCAGACTTTTTTACTTCACATCATTTGCTCTCAAGATGTTTTCTTGTGGTCATTCTCACTCAGCAGAATCTCTCTTATCATAAATCAGGATTTTGTGCTGTAAAACAATTAATGGCACTATTTTGAAACATGCTGTAAATGCAGATTGTTGCAAAACTGGAGCATAGAGAAACATGGGCTGATTTATACACATACACACATAGACACACACATGGAAATGTGGAAAAAAAAGTTGTCTGAAAAAGATGTTATTTTACTTCTGTAACATGTGCACTAGGAGCCCAGACTTAATATAAACAAAAACGTATGAACATAATGAAAGCTACAGTAAGCAGTTGACTTTTTAATGAGTACTGTGTTATTGAATGAACATACTCAGGGGCTAATGGTTACGCACTTGCATTCCTACAGCCTTCTGTCCAACGATTCATGCATCCTTAATTTCACACATCAGTATTTTGGAGTTGGGGTGAAAGAGTTAGATACGCAGCACTGAAGGCTATTCAGGCTGTTAATGCTGTGCATCAGGTGCAACCCAAACTCCTCCCCACCCCCACTTTTACAAATGGAGATGTCAAGTGCTTTTGTGATGCATTAGCAGTGAGAGAAGACAAAAGCCTTCATTCGTTTGTGACCTAGTACAGCAAAATGAGCCACAGTGACCAAAAAAGATGAAACATGAGTTATTCACAGGTGTAGAATGGGGATTGTTGTAGCAATGACACCAGAATGATAGCTATATTGAAACCATAACAAAGACCATTTAAATACAGCCATATTACTGTGCCTTATCTTGAGGTAAAGTTCCTAAAAGATTCAATTCATCCAATAGTACTACTGTGCCAGTTATCCTCATATCATCTTTGTCATCCTCATAGGGCAGATGGAGTTACCAATCATTACATGACATTATTGTCATTTAGCAGATATTCTTATCCAGTGCATTTAATCAAGTGGCACGAAAACGATGCACAAACAGGAAACTGCTAACCACACGTGAACAAGCATCAATGCTAAACATAATGCTGAGATCAAAAATATACACCTAGATTGAAAAATACAAAGCAATATGTACAACTTAAGGACTGTACCATTCCAAATGTAATGCTAACACATACCACACCTATGCAAGTAAATCTCAACATTCCCACTTACAGAATATCTTGATATTTTACTTACATAAAATCCTGATATTAAACTTCCACATATATAATTGCACATAGGAGAGAAAAAATATTTCTTGCTTGGATTTGGGATTGAGGTATAGCCTGAAGAGGTACGTCTTCAGTCTGCAACAAAAGATGGTCAGTGTTTCGGCTGTTCTGACCGAGACAGACAGGTGTGACCGGGATGCAAGGTTAGAGGGGGGAACAGTCAAGCATGCTGAAGAAGCTGAGTGCAGGGGTGTAGGGTCAGGAAATCCAGTGAAGAAGCAGCAGAATTCTGTATAAGGCACAGGGGTTTGACCGCATATGTAGGCATGACAGAAAGGAGGAAGCTGCAGTAGTCTAGGCAAGAGAGAACCAGGGCGTATTTAATGTTTTTGTGGTGTTATTTTCCTTTGACATCAACATCATCTAACAAAAATGGGATGTAACTGCTACTTACGTCAGGTGTGCTCTTAAATGTAGTTTCCTCTTAATTCTGACCACAAGTCTATGGGCCAGATTCACGATTTAAGCACAGAAAGTATTTTATGTGAATAATTAATCTGGCAAACATTTTGGATTTCATAAATTTGTTTTCAGTTGGAATTAGTTTTCCCATTTTTTCCCATTTCAAAGAAATTGTACAACTATCAGATTTGTATATTACCTTTCACTGTTAAAATGCAAAAAAGATATGATTCAATTTGCGATAAATGAATCAGAAAATATTTTTCCTTTTCCCTTCAGCAATTTTTCTGCCATACTTGTGACCAACCTGTCAAAATAAGTCAAAATATCCTCATAAAATATTCTTATTTGGCATCTTTTGAGTGGAATTCATCATCATTTCAACATGGGTAAGAACCCATTTTCCCACACGTCATAAATCAGATGTGTCCTTTTCATACAATTTTTTGCCAGAAACAAAATCCATGCCTTTCTACAAATGCTCTCATGAAGGAAACACTATTACACAGAGAACAACAGGTCTTTGAGCCAATCAGAGTTCTATGATCTGTCAAGGACTGGCAAATGTTTGAGCCAACTAGCATTTATTAAATCAGATCCTACCCTCCTTGTTTACAACAAGGGCTAAGGACCATAATAAAGTTGTTGCCCTCTTGTAGGTTTAGCAAATGCCAGGGAATTGAGTTAGGAATATAAAATAGGCATTTTCAGGTTTACAACTGAAAATGTTAAATTAGGTCCACAATACTGGTGCAAAGGCTGCCTATATTTCTGTATCACCAGTGGTTCTCTTATTTATTTCAATATGAGCTTAATTCATTCTCTGCTGAATACCTCAGTCATTTTTCCCCATAGGACAGTCCTGTTTGTTTTGCTGTGTACATAATCCTTGTCATCAGTGTGCAAAATACCCAGTGGCAATCAGGGGGTTCCCCCTACCCATACCTAAATAAAAATAAATAATTGTATGTAGTGTGTGGATTGTGTGTAGATTGTGTTTCATAGACGATCTGGCAACTTGGGTAACGTCAGACAAACATACAAATGGATGTGTGTATGACAATTATTCATAATAAAGTTTGCCATGCAAATTACGGGAGTTTCCCGTGAGAAACAACAAAACAGGAGGGCACAGGGAGATGGCCTTGAAATACGGGAGAAACCCGGGAAAAATGGGAGTGTTGGCAGGTATGCCCCTACCTAGTGCTCCAGTGTTATGCCGAACACTTTCAACAAACTTCAGAATTTTTGAGTATTGTTTCACCTGGCACTCAAACACTTTTTCAAGAAGTGAAAATGATTTTACCTCATCAAATTCCTCATCATAATCAGGATTTCTGAAGGCATTTTCCAATAGACAAATTATTTGTGAACAGAATGATATATGGCATTTGGGTAGGAGTCCAAAACTTTATGGAACATAAAAATAGGGCATGGTTCAAAGGGTTAAATTAACATTACCAGTAATATTAATATTAAAACTCATATACCATCAATTAAAGACCATACATTCATGTCTACATGCAACTCAAAGTGATATAACTCCCCAGTCGTCTTTCAAAATGCATAGAGGCGTTTCTACATTAAGTAGAAAGATGTTTAGAAGTTTCAGCAATATTAAATTTTTACCATTCCTAATTATTTTATGTGTAAAATATATCTCCCTGATTAAATACTAAACAATATATTTGAGAATTGGACACAGCAGCCTATTCTGGAAGTTACAACCAATTGAATTTCACCACTTAGCCCCTATTTTTGCACATTTTGACATCTTCTGATGACCCACTGGAATGAATTCCACAAACATGGTGTCTACATGATAGTTATGGTGCCCTTTTTCAAGTTCACTCATTAGAAGTCTGTACATTAGACAACACAGTCATGAGCCAATCACATTGAAGGTCTGCTTAATTACTTAATAGGCTCTATATTGGACACACTTTTACAAATTTAATTAAAGTCTCTCAAGGACACTTCAAACTACCACTATAGCAACTTCCGTGTCAATATGGCACATACCAGCCACCCTGGCGCTATATTGCTTGGCACCCTTGGATTGCTGTTTGCGGATACATTGCATATGTTGTAGTATTGCTGACATGTGGTGGTTAAGTATCTGACATAATTTCTCACAATGATTCCTCCCTTAAAGAAGCATTCAGTGCTGCAGCCAACCTCACTTGCTCCAGACATTTTGAGACATTATATTTCTGGAGAAGACTTTAGCCAGAATCAGAGGAGCTGAAGTTGCTACCCTGAGGATGTGGAGCGATTCAATCAATACAGAAAAGAAAGGCAGAATTTTGTACCAATTCATGTATGAGAGGGCTGGGTTTCCTAGGGGGGGGCTACCCTGTATTTGCAGTGGGCTGTGAAATAATCCCCAGTAAGAAACTGAATTATAAAAAAGGAGTGCCACAATGGCAGCGCAGTCAAAATATTTGAAGAATGCAGGGAAAAAATGAATATGTGTCCCATTTAGCCATCAAGTCTGTCAATCTGGACACTGTATTTTAGGGAGGTCATAGATCCACTAAATTAAGATATACAAGACATTAAGAGAGCATCTGTATCACTTATACCCAACTCTTTTCATTTTTTCTCATTTCATCTTTGTCTAGTTGGTATTGTCTCATATGTACTCTTAAGCATGTGCTCTCTCTCAGACTTTCACTGTTCTTCTCTGGTCTGGCAGTTTACAAAATGTTTATTTTTATTTTTTTCCCACATTCTCATTCCTTATTTCCTGCATTCAAAATATTGTGAGACTATGGTTCATCTCCCTGTGAAAAAGGCCATCAGGTCAGCAGGTCTAGCAGCCCCTGTGCCATCCTTATATATCTCTAATTCCACCCATTGGCCAAGGGCACACCTCACAAATATCACCCCATAGTCTTCAGCCTATCAACATACCCATCTGGAATGTACTCCAAAAGCCCCTTAAAATGGAAGATGCTGTTGAGGTTGGCATGCTTATGCAGGAGGAAGCAAAGCTGAAAGGCCTTTTGTACAGTGTTCTATGGTAGCTACTAAAGAAAGACAAAAAATAGGCAACTTCTCTGCTGACAAAATCAATCACCCAATGGACCTATAGTGGTATTTCCATCATTTCTATCTATCAGTTCACCTTTAGGCAGATTGCAGTTGGAGTGTAGTTCAAATCTGAGTGACTAAAACAATGGTGAGTGTACAGGGGGTGCTCTGGTTTCACTTTAATCAGCTTGATTGGAATTGATTGTGGAGATTGTTCAGCTTAGTTGTTGACTCTCAGGAGTATGAAATGTATGAAAAAAGATGTATGAAAGATGTATGATGTATGAAAGATGTATGAAAAAACCTTTGGAGGTGATTCTCCTTTGTTGGTAAAATATAATTGCTCTTCCTATTCAACCTAATTCATGTCATATATGGTCTATATCAAATAGTTTCTGTGAAATTTAATGTATTCTTTCAAGCGCCTTGTGACATTTCCACTATTACGAGTGCTACATTAAATGAAATTTGGTTTACTGAAATGTTGAATACTGGGTGTCTGACAAAGTGCACCCTAACCTGTTTGGAAAAGCCAGCAAGTGATGTTATTTCTGTGTTTGCAGGAGAAAGGTTGTTTTGCTCAGCAGCAGAATTTGCCTCCTGCTGTTGGATACCTGCAGAGCCCCGGTCTGCATTTTTATACAGGGATGCTCCTATTGCTGAAGTAAACTTGATGAAAGCTTAGGCCAATGAAGTGTTCTACTTTTCCAGCCTCCGGCATAGGTGGGTGAAGACAGCAGTACAGGACTAGCTCGCAATGCATAGGTCAACCTCGCAATGCATAGGTCAAAACATGCATCCCCCTCCAGCCTTCTATCTTTTAACTTCTTTTGAGGAAAAGTGAGAAAATCATGTATTCTTGAGCAAGCGTTAGAAGTCATTAACTGCTTTAATGCCAATTTGTGGTAATTGTTTTTACTTGTAGTTCATTTGCTGGATTTTTTAGCTTTCTGGTTGGAATATTGCAGTTAATGTTGCCAGCTAGAATTAAACTAATAAACAATCAATTAGGTTGGGTGATCATCAGACATCATCAAATCAATTCATGGTAAGACAAAGTAAAAATGGTTGCACATCCCCCCAACATGCTGATGTTAATTGAATTCTGACTTAATGTAAGTTAGCTAGCAAGCATACTGAAAGCTGATAGTTAGCTAACCAATACGTTGAAAATATAATTGTAACTGGCTATAGGTGTAGGTGATGTTAATTGCTTATGACAGCATTACTCATAATAGAAACTGGCTGCACAGTGTATATTAATACACCTCCCGATGTAAGCTACTGTATACTCATGGGAAATTAGCCTGGACGTTATTTCATGTATGATTGCTATAGCATTTGATTCTGTCAGCAACTGTGGAGCTGGAGATTCAGCAGCCAAGTGCCTGCAGGAGCAGGAAGAGTCTTTCATATAAGCAGACCTAGAACAGAGGAAAAGGAGGGAAAGGTGGTGAGTGGGGCAAGCTCACGGTTTCTGCAAGATGTGTTTTTCATTCAAAAAACTGTGTGGGGTCAAGGGAGGGGTCAAGCTGCAGGCAGACACCAGGGTGGAGACTGGTGTGTGGGATCCACCAAGTCTGAGGAGGCAGTGACTGCTGTTGAGTAGGGAGGAAGGCAAAATCATGTACTAAGGGGTTAACTCGCCAAACAATTAAGGAGATTCAGCTTACTTTGCACTTCTGTGTCTACATGGGTATGATGACCAAGGGAGCTGGCAGATGACAAGATCACTCACCTGTCGAAAGTTCACAGAGCTGCTGGATGTAATGTTTGCAGTAATCACTGCTGCTGCCACTGTGCATGGACTGTATTAGGTCATGAGTTAAAAAAACAGCAGTAACATGGAATCAGCCTCTGGAATCAGTGCCAACCTGCGCCTAATTTGAATGCTGATCAGTTTATTTATTTATTTATTTATTTATTTATGGTAGTTTAATAATAGCACAAATCATTATTTTCACATATTTTGCAAGTTTAAAGTTTTTTGAAAGTTTAATATTGTTGTGAGAAAGGGGTTTCCGGGGCTTTGAAGAAGCTAGAAGCCAAATTATGGTCTCTCCCTCCACAAAGCATTTCTGCATACTTAAACTGCCAGGCTTTGTAGTGACATGAATATGACTTTATATCAATCATGACATCACCATCTTGACAGTCATTATTGTTAAATTTTGTTTTAGATTTTAAGTTTTTGATTTTGGAAACTGAAGATAATGCCACTATGCCACATTTTATTTATAATTCTATATTTTAATAACATAAACTGGGGGGAGGCGGTTATTGTGTGATTCCTTCAAATAGTCCAAGGGGAAGATTAAGCAAAAAGGTTCAGAAAGCCTGACCTACATAAAATCCATTCTCCAATCCATATTGTATGTTCATATGCATTCTTCTGTCCCTCCTATTGAATTGAAAGTCAAAATCCAAAATGATCATCAGTTTTTCAAAAAAAAAAAGTTTTTCAAAAAATTATAAAAAAATGAAAAAAAAAAACTTTGTCTTAGTTACACAAGTCTACACATCCTTAAATTAATACTTGATGGAAGCAACCTTTGCTTTGATAACTGCAGTGAGTCTGTTTGGATAAGTGTCTACCAACTTCTGATGACTATGTTTTGCAATTATCTCTAATTCTTTGCAGTAGAATTCAAGTTCACTGAAGTTGCAAGGGGACAGCTTATGAGCAGATCTCTTCAGTTCAGTCCAATGATTTTCAGTAGGGTTGAGGTCAAGGCTCTTACTGGGCCATTCCAGGATATTGATCTTCCTTTTTTAGCCACTGTGGATTTGGCTGTGTCCATTGCCACGCTGAAAGGTGAAATTCTTCTGCATCTTCGGCATTTTTGCAGAGGGTAGCAGGTGTTTATCTAAAATATTCTGGTATTTTGCACTATGCATTTTCCCCTCTACCCTCACCAGAGGTCCCGTCTCTGCTGAAGAGAAACTGCCCTATAGCATGATGCTGCCACCACCATGCTTGACATTAGGGAATGTGTTCTTAGGCTGACAGGCTGTGTTTTCTTATCATTTGGAATTAAGGCCAGAAAGTTCTGCCTTAGTCTCATCAAACCACAAGATCTTTTTCCACATGGCAACAGGAGATCCAGAGCATCTCTTTGTATAGTCCAAATGAGACTGGATGTTGTTTGTGAGAAGTGGCTTCCTTCTTGCCATCCTATCCGACAACTCAGAATTGTAGAGAACACATGAAATTGTTGCTATGGTGCATATGGTGGCAAGTCCTTGCCATGAAGTCCTACAGCTCGTTCAATGCTACCGTTGGCCTTTTTCATGACCTTCCACAGTTATCCATCTCGGAGGGACGGCCTGGTCAGGGCAAGGCCCTGGTATTGGCATATTTAACCCATTTCTTGATCATGGTTTTTGCTGTGATCCATGATATATTTAGAGCCTTCAATACCTTTTTGTAACCCTCTCCTGATCTGAAACTTTCAAAAATTCAATCCCAGAGATGTACTGGTAGCACCTTATTGTCCATAGCTGTTTCCTTGCACTAGCATGTGCTGAGAAAACCTACAGGAGCAGCTGATTTTATCCTGAACTAATCAGAATCACTTCAGTTGGTCACAGGTGAAGTCAGTTAGCTTTGGGCTTCATCTGGATGGTGGATGGTTAGAATTAAGCATAATTATATGGGAGTTGTAAACTTATGCAACTAAGGTGTTTAAGTTTTTCTATTTTCAATTAATATTAAGAAATGTGTTGCCTTTTCTTTTTACTTTGATATTGTGGGTTACCATGTCTAAATGAAAGTAGAATATGATTTAATGGCTTTTCATTTCATGCGTCATGCCTATAAAAACAAGACATTTTAAAAGGTTGTGAAGACTTTCTATATCCACTGTACATCATTGATATGTATGAGTGATAGTTTTTTCTTTTGCAATCCACTTTTTAAATTAGTTTTCAGATAGATCAACACAATAACATTCCACCTTAAACCATAGCTCACCATTCCTGTCAAACAGTGGGTGAGAGGCATCAAAGTGGTTTCCAAAAGGACAGGCAATCTGAAACCTTGTGATTTGTTTGAGAGGCACCTTTTGAAAAAAATGCCCTGGCATCAGAGACCAACGTGAGCACAATTAGAGGAGAACAGAGCTCACAATCACAGCAACAAGCGGCTCCATATTTGAAATTACAAAATTCCCTTTGAAACAAACGTATCCCCTCTGTCAGGATATGAGCACTGGCATGTCCTCATTCTCTTTGTCTTTGATCAGCATCCCATTGGCAAAACCTATGGCAAAGGATTTTGTCATGGGACTGACACGGGCAACCCCCATTTCTTATCTTCTTTCCTATGGAGATTTGGTCATCAAGACATCAAGACATTATTATTCGCCACTATCCATATCTATCCTGTACATAGAAATGATTTGCAGGTTCAAAGGACCTTAAATGATCTATGATTAACAATACGATTACACGTACTGTAACTGTAACTGTGACCAAGTGCCTTGATTTTGTTAATATGATATTTCTCAAAGTGTTTTCAAAAAAAAACATATTTTAAGGAGTGTCTGTCATAGTAATCTTTTGCACTGTCAGAGGGTCTGGCATCGGGGATACAGAAATTTGCCCTGTGAGCTGGTAAGTGTTCTCTCATTATTTCTCACTTTGTCCAATAAGGGATATTTTATAACCCAAAGCAAGGAGAAATGTATCAATAATATTTACCAGCTTCCTTTCTCAGTTTCTTAGAAATGGTATTTCTGCAACACAGTCCAACACAGAAGTGAATCAATTATTGTCACCACCTCTACTTGGCCTCAGCCTGAACATGCTTGTGTCACTGTGATGGTGATGGAGCACAGCCAAAATAATACTACATTATGCTTGCTGAATAATAAAATGGAAAAAAAAAACTTACACAGCACACATTTAGCTGTCAACTGACAAAGAGAGATCCTCTGTGATGCAATACACTTCCCAGTATTGCCTGCTGCATTTTACACAAACTCCATTTCTGTTAATACATTACCATATATATATTACAAACATATATTACAAACATCCATCCAAAAGTATGTCACTGTTGCGCTCTTATTAAATTACATCACTAATCTTTGAGCCGAACATCTCCACTTCCACTTGGCTGTGCAAACACTGGAGATACAGAGTGATGACATGAAAGCCAAGTGGGGAATGGGATTTACCTGATTTAGTAATCACTGCTAAAGAGTGGGGGGTGCTGAAGAGGTGGAGAGGAGGTTGGTCTCCACCCTTTTGTCTCTTGTCACGTTGAACCACAGATAGCGTACCTTGACTGTGGCTCCATTTCAGCAGGCGAGCTGCAGAAAGCAGGAGTTGGGTGTCGTGATGTTGTTATCAAAAGGTCACATTGATCCATGAGCACCATCCCAATAATGGCAAAGCCCATAAAGGCGCTCACAACAGCACCCTGACAAAATAAAAGATGAGCATGAATCCGCTCGTAAATCCAGTAAACGAGTCAGAAAGGCTGGCTGAATGTCACCGTTCTATTGCTTGCACATGAGAATGCACAAGCACTTTATCTTGTCATCAAAATCTGTTTCTCATCACAGTGACACACGGCTGACAAACCAGAGAGTACGACAGTGAACAGAAGAAAGACCAAAAAAGAAAGAATAGAAAAATCATATAATGAAAATGGAAGCTTTTGTCGTGATTTTATTTTTTTCCACATACAAACAAAATGTTGCTGAGATGCTACATTCCAGCACCTGCAGTTCAGCCTCTGTATTTCTGGGTTAGATATGAAATATATTTCAGATAAGCAGACTGGGGATTTAGTAATATGTAAGAGAAAAATGTAAGTTATGCCAATACTGCCAATGTATGCAGAAGTTAATCGATTTCTGTCACATGCTCCATTACAGTCAAGAGAGTGATGTAAACTTGATGATAGCTCTATAACACTTGATGTCTGACTCACTCCAATGAACTTTCCAGACTGGTGATGCATTTCTCACCACTGTCTTGAACAGCTTTTTTTTAATAATAAATAATATTTATATATTATTAATATTTTCCCCCAGAACCATTTAGAAAAATGTGTAAAAATACAGATATCCAAGAATGTAGTTTTGCCAAGAAAATAATTTGATTAAATTAGAAACAATATGGAAAAGCTGCCCACAATGTGTCCCTCTTCAGAAACCCTTTTTTAAAACTGAAACCAGACTTTATTATGAGATGGTATTTTGAATCGTCTGTGCAGGGACGGTGTGGCCCTGTGTAGACATTACTTATCTGCTTATGGGACTATTCCCCTTAATGCTAGACCTTCAGTTAAAATGGGAATAGTACACCTGCAATGAAGATAGATTCAGTTACCAGTCCTACTGAAAAGCTCTAAATGTGTGACTCTGTAATTTCTCTACATTTGTTATGCCTTTTCTGATCTACCAAGCATTTACTTACTCTTGCATAACCAGATGTTGCAGTGGTTTGTAGCTGCTGTTTGCTGTTTTTGTCCAGAAGCCTAGTTTAAAAAAAAAAAAAGGAAAGGGGGGTGGACAGAAAGATAATTTATACTATTCCAAGAACCTTTTAAATGTGAGCTCTATGGGTGTGACAATTTCAGCCTAGGATTTTGACAAATATGTTACCATTTTTGAGCATTTTGTGTCCACAACTATGGCATAGCTTTGTTTAGAATCCTATTACAAACTTTTGCAATTTGCCAAAACATTGACAAAAATTTACACTCCTGTCTCCAATGAGGACTGGAAATCCTGGGCACTGTCCTGAGTTGGACTGAAAATGCCAATTTTTTCTGACTGCACCTTATCTCCACTACCCAGGCATAACTCACCTTGCCTTATTTGTGTACTTTTCTTCTAGGATATGTTGCATTGCACTTACATATCAATGCATGTGTGGACAAGGTATCACAGCAATGTGTTAAGTGCTGACACACATTCAAATGCATCAGTTGAAACAAACGTGTCCTGAACGATCTTTCATGCCACTTTTCATGCCTGAAAAATGACAAATTGTACATGTAAGCCTCATAAAAACATATAGTGATTAAGTTTATATTGGTATTTTATGTGAGAGGGAAGCCCCTGTGAGAACCTTACCAAAATGCAATATACGTGAAATGATTGTAAGACAAGATGATAATTCTGAAAACTAAATAAATAAATAACATTTTAAAAAGTTTTCTGAAGATTGCAGTAAGGTGTTGATAAATGTCATACTTTGAACTCACAGGAAGAAAACAACAACAGCATCCTCTCTGGATGTATAAATAGCTGGAGGGCATATTCAAATTGCTGCATACATTTGAAATGGGAAAGTTTTGCAAAATCCCCACTCATGCACTTTAAAAACATTCCCGAATGAAAAGCCATCTTTTAAAGGTGCATGCATACAGAATACAGGGGCCAGGGGGGAAAGTGTTCAGTTAAGCCATGGCTGATGACAAATTGATTACCTTAATATCCAGTGTGCATTGTTGACAGTGTCGGCTGAAAGATTTACAAGGTGACTGTGGGGTTTCACACAGCGCCGGTTCCCAGCCTGTGTCCCTGCATTAATGTCAGCTGTACCCCGTTCTCTCTGCATTGAAGTCAAAGATTCCAATTCTCTGTGTGGTTAATTTGATTCATTAACACATCAAAGTCCACCTCTTTTTTTTTAAAAAAAGGTAAGCATTAAAAATAAAAATCAGTTGCAGCAAAGTCAAACAAAGGAAACAGATTCAAGGCAAAATTCATTTGCAACAACCAGATTTAAGCAATTTGTTAACTAATTGGTTTGGCATGGAAAATGATGCTTGCACTGACTTTGATTTTTGTGTAACTGTGCTTTATGCTCCTGCTCTTACAGGGACGGTTTCTGCTTGCAGAGCTGTCCTTAGTGACACTGCTCCCACCACAGTCACAGAATATGCATGTCAAGTTCCCCTTCAAGGAATTTAAGGATATCTAATAACTTAATATCGTGTAAATTGTTGGGTGTCATATTTAGACAGATAAAAGTGATATGGACCAACAACAGGAATGTGCCAGATAATATCCAGCGCAAATAGGTGCTCATTATGATTATGCCTCCTTTTTTGAGTACAAGTAAAATACTGCTAATTAGGTTTATGCTTGAAAAGACTTTCTTTTGTTGCTTGTTATTGTTTTGATCATTACCTTAACTTTCCGTTGACATGAAAAACCTGCCAGCTATGTTGGAGTTCTAAAATAAAATGGTTCTCGGACCAAAATACTGTCAATCAAGCAGAAAGGAATCACAGATCAGGCTGCATTCCCATCAATCATGATTAGAAGTCTGATCACTGAAAGATGCACTCTGTTACCTCTCAGAACAATCAAATCATTGCAAGAACTGGATTTACAAAGACTACATTTTACAGGTTAGTTTGTTAATAAATCTCATTAAATCTCATTGCATTGCAGCTTAGAAACATCTTACCTGAGCTGTAAAATTGTAATGTTTAGTATGTTCCCTGCAGTTTCATCATCATGTTTATCCTGAGGAGGGGTATATTGAGTTGTGGAAGCAACACTAAATATCCTATCTTTGTACATATTTGTGGCTAGCTTGCAAAGTTAAAATTTTGTCATACTGTACAAAGACTATATGGCTAGAGAGCTGACATAACATAGCTTGAAACCTACAAGTTAGGTAGTTAGCTAGGTTGCGTTGTCAGCATATTGTGAGTTAGCTACATCTAATAACTTTTTCCATAACTGCAAGGGATGCCTAATATCCGGTATCCAAATAATCTGGATGCAAGTATCACTTCACTGATCAGAATACAGGTACAACTGCCAGCACAAGTTCCTCTGTACATCTCTAATAGTTAATCACAGTCACTTCTGCTGAGAGAAGATAATACTCTGTGCCTCTGCCAGACGCCTGGTAACACAAGGCCATAGCTTTCACCTATACCCCAGTCACAGTTTCTTGCAAATGAGGTTGAATATTCAGTACAGTCTGCCATTTAGTGTCTGCCTGGATCTTCCAGCTTGCCTGGAATTATTCTGCTCACAGATGACGGAGAAAATTCAGTTCAGACACAAACCTTATTATTCTCTACATCACATGGTTGAATGATTCCAATATATAAACACAAACAAACAAACAAAAGCATAACAGCAATGCTGGCACAGGGCTGTCACACATATAGTTTGTTATATCTGTAATAAATACTCTTTCCTCTATCCCTTTTTCTTTTTGCCCATATCATTTGTCCTCTTATTCTTCATTTATGCATAACTTGATTTTAGTGATTTCTTTACTTCAATTGTTCTAGTTTAAGCTGTTATTTGTTTTGCTTTCATTAATTATTCATTATTTGATTTAATTGTTTATTTAAATACTTATTTTAAATAATTGTTTTGTCTGTTAGTTGTACCTACAAACATTGCTTGCAATTCTCTGAAAAAAATTTGTAGAATACTCTCTGCTGAATATTGTCAATGAAAAACTTAAATGTAAGGATGCTCCGTTGACATAAAACAAATAATGCCCTTGGTGTTTTCCAGATTTCATACACAGCGCTGTTGTAACATAATGATGCAACACAAACCTAGAAATTGCAATGCAATGGACCGGTAATACCAGTGATATGAAGGCCACAACATGTTACTGTATGACACATAAAGATCACTAGTTAGGTGAAAATCCATGGAAAGGTAGCACATTGTCACAAAGGCTGCACAGGCAATTTGATAAGCACCAGAGGTGTGAAGACCTCTGGTAGAAATTAAACACGCCCACAACCACATTTGCATTAAATGACCTTATGTGAACATTGCAGTGACACTTTCATTTCTGAGTAAGGCTTTTTTTTTTCTATAACCCATATTTCACTTAAATAATATGCAAAATGCAAGGTATGTTACTCATACTGAATGAGGGAGTCTACTAGATAGATAAATAATGTAAAGCTAAAAAATAAACGAATGATTGATATAGCAAAAAGGACTTTTGTCATACTAAACAAAAAATTAGTGTGAAACTTTATTGTTTTTATGTAGTATATATTATACATATATATATATATATATATATATATATATATATATATATATATATATATATATATATATATATATATATATATATATATATATATACACACAATGCATAAAATGCATTTCTAAATGAGCACAACTGGGGAATTTCAAACTCAATGACAGCCTTGGCAATAACACTCATCAAAACACAGATTACTTAAAACACTATATAACAATCCTTGTTACCATATTTCACAGCTGACTGAGATCCCAAATGTTTTAAATGATTAGGAAAGGTATTCCATTACCTGGGCCTATTCCATTATTCTGAGCCTGATCTAAACAAGAAAATGACATTACAGTTAAATCAGTTAAATGTCAGGCAAAAAGGATAAACGTTTCCACATCAATGACATTGATTGTGTTATGCACGTAATGTTCCTAATATCATAAAATAATACAGATGTTCTTAATATGTGAATCAAATGTCTGAGAAGAAAAAACATCTAGGATACTTCATACTTTATTTCTTCATAGATTGTCATATCAAGGTTGAGAAGTGCTTTTAAATTGATGGCCTATTCCAATAAGCATGGCTTTGGAACTGCTTACTTGGAGAAAGGGGCACTATATCCAGGCCTCTATTTCCTCAAAGTGTCCAACCAAGATACTCTGAAAATAATGTTGGGTTTGCACAGCAGTGAAGTTGAATCTAATGATACAGGTAGTGAAATGAAGATACTGGAATGAATAGGACCTAAAGCAGACCCTTGGTGTACACCAGTAGTTAAGAGACTATTTAATAACAACTGACCCAGTCTCTTTCGGAGAAAAGTTCTAACTATGGGTAGTGAAGAGTTCAACAGAAGCCAGAGATGTTACTGAGTCTGTTGAGAAAGATGGTGTGAGCAAGTGTGTTGAGAGCAGTCAAGGATAATCAGGACCCAGAATCTGAAGCCATAAAAAGATCAGTCATTACAAAGGTTATTTCAGCTCCATGCCCTGATCTGCATGCAAAACTTTCTCTTGAAATGGGAAGTTAAAGGCAGAACTATAGTCAGTTAAAACATCAAGTAAAGGCATCTTTAATAAGGTAGTGATTATGCTGTTTTTCAGCTGTAGTGGGATTGATCTAATTCTCAAAGATTTCAAACTTTTGGTGGGAATAGGGCCTATGAATCAGCTACTTGACTTAACTTTAGCCATAATTTCAAAACAGGTGGAGGAAAATCAAAAAAGTCCCCTAAAGGGGTGGGAGTCAAGAAGGAGTACTATCTAGAGCAGTGGTGCCCAAATTCTTTCCTTTGAAGGGCCAAAAATTAATCTGGATGGAGGGCCGCAGGCCAAAATTAAATGTTGATGTTATGTGAAATTACATTACATTAAAATGTATTATATTTTATAGAAAATTAACATTCTAAATCTAAAATAAAATTTCAAAATAATAAAAACACTACTCTTTAATCTGCTTAACAGTAATTTAATTAATTTTCAGAGATGACAAAAACATAAAACATCCATATGCTTCTTTTTGGGAGCATAAACATATTTAAAAGGAAAGACACCTTTCTGACAGAAAGTGCATGCAACTCAAGGTGCTTTAGAAAATTAAGCTGAAAACATCTGTAGTGTCCACCTTTGTAATCAAGAGTGGAAATTTGACTTCAGCTTGAAAAATTGGCAAAAATATAAAGTTAAACATCATAGTGACAACACTGAATAACAAATCAATACTGGATATTAAGTTTACACTGAGCGACATTAAGTTATACATCATCACAAAATGCCCCCATATGGTAGCTAATGAGTCACAATATCAAAACGTATTAACGAAAATTAGTCTCTCATTCACAGGGTCACTCGGAACGATTCGGTAATTTCGTTTTATAGTAATGTTGGCTAACTAATCCCACCAACAACAGATTATTGGTAGGAAATACATCAGAATCCACTAACCTGGCAGGTTTGGCAGAATTATTTTGCCTAATTGGTAGTCATTTCACACTGACTTGTGAGACTGAAATGGCAATAGTTTGGTTTCCTTACTGAGATTGCGTCAACTCAACAAAATGAAATATGCATTTTAGCTATCGATTTCAACACTTGTTTCTGCGCAGAAATAGCCACGGTTTGTTTCCATGGCTAGCAATTTATTGTAAGTAAACACTTGGCAGAGTGGTGTTTTAGTGTTTTTCCAAAGCGAACCTTGTCGGGAATCGGTTTTGATAGTGTGTAACACGATTTCAGCTTTTTATGTGACGTCACCTGAAATCAGACTGGCAACCCTGTTGAAAAGGCAGACTGTAGTTTATCACACTTCTTTAGTGCATTTTAGTTCCTATTCAACCAGTGCTCGCTACGCCCCTGCCCCTTTCCGCTCATTGGTGGAAGATCAGTTTTAAGGGGTGCGTCATCTTACCTGGAAGAATGTGGCAGCGAAAGCGCATAGCTCATGGTGGGCCAAAACAAAGGGAGCGCAGGCCCCAAATTGGGCGGCCCTGATCTAGAGTATCGGATGGAGATATTCTGGCCCTGATGTTAGAGATTATATGATGAAAGCATCAATATGAAGTAAACCACAGATTGTGATGACTTAAGAGCATCACAGTAAGCAGTTGCTTACCAATAAATACTCAAGTTTTCTTCCATGAGTTTTCGGTTTTAAAGGTAAACCAAGGGGATGAGTGGCTGAATGAAACTGTCCGTTCTTCCAGATGAGTACTGGAGAGAGAACAAATGTAGAACAGTTTCTCAAGAGTCATATCATCTGTTGCAGACAAGTCAGAGTTTATTGTCTTAGCTTAAAACATCACTAAAGGATTTACAGGCCTAATATTTACATTAAACATTTAGAATTTGGCTGTGTGGTAGGAATTTGAATATAAAACAATTTTGCATCAATCAGGACTTCCCCTTCATCAAAGATGCTGGAATCTCTGGACTGAGTATGAGAACTGACAAGATGAGGCAATGTTTATGTATGGGAGAACTGGCAAGCTGTCAGTAAATGTGGAGCTAGGCAGGTCAGCATGTGTATTTAAATCACCAATAAGAAGGATTTTGGTGAAAAGAGGACATGGAGAAAAGTGGGTCATGAAATTCAGTCTAAAAAGGAGATGCTGAATTTGTTTATATTAGGCAGCGGGGTGATACTGTGTGGCCTCTCCTGGATCTATAGTTACAAGCCTTTTATGTACAGTGAAGGCCTGGAGGGGTAACACTGGAATAGACACATGTGACTTTTCATGAGAAACATTTCAGCAAGCAAAAAGCATGTCACAACTAAAAAATGTATGTTGAATATTGATGGTTTCTTGATGGGGCAGCAGTGTAGCATAGTAGTAAGGAGCAGGACTCACAACCAAAAGGTTGCTTGTTCGATTCCCTGCTGGGGCACTGCTCTTGTACCCTTAGGCAAGGTACATAACCCAGAATTGCCTCAGTAAGTAACCAGCTGTATATATGAGTGCAAAAAACTGTAACCTATGTAAGTCACTCTGGATAAGAGTGTCTGATAAATGCCAATAATAATGTTAATTTTAAAGTACAAAAATACTAAAGCTATCAGTTATACGAATATGGATATTGTATGTTGTAAATGTTCCTAAATGTCTGTCAACATGTAATTCAATCCATGCCCACCCAATGGCTGGCGTTAAAGTAGGCAAATGCATGAGCCTTCATGAACAAAGAGAGCAGTCAACAGGTAAGAAAAGCCACCAATACAGTATCTTCCCTGTTGTAACACAGGTGGGTTAATTGAGGCAATAACAGAAACACTAGTTTTATTAGCAGTTGTAATACTGTTTATTTTTGAATTGTGACAGTTCCATGCCAAGCTCAGGAAAAGAATAAAGAAGAAAACAAAGAGTAGACTAGATTTATAATAAAGGGTTCATGGTATGTGATTCTCATGTTCTTTTGAAGAAAAAAAAAAAAAAAAACAGGTGTGAACCTAATAATTTACTCTGAGTTCATTGTGAGTGGTCATATTATTTATAGGTTAAGGCATTGTTTTATTAAAACATGGCATACCAGTATTAGTGGGATATACTAAATGATTTCAGCTGGTATTTCATTTGACCTAAAGGACTTTTTTTCTCATGATAGATTACAGAGATAAGACTCACTGTTGATATCATGAGTATATATTTTACATTTGATAAGCACTATAATCCAAGCCTTGATTTTCCGGTATTAAACAATTAAACAAAAGCTTTTTAACTTCATTTCACTTTCTCTCATTAACTTCAACCTTGTCTGAACTGGATTGTTCTTTCATTTTAAAGTCTGAAAGCAAGTGAAATGTAGGCCTAACAAAAGTATACCTTTGCTCTCCTGTACACTCAGAATTTATAATGATAATAATTAGTCCATAAAATACAATTATTGTCTTGCAGCACTGGAGACCCAAACAAAAAAAAAAACAACATGGAACAAATTTAATTGAAATTTGTTTCATGCTTAGCTTTGATTTATGATCAACATGTTGTAATTTAAGTAGCCATTGAAATCAATGAAAAAAAAGTTTGAGAACAAAAAACTGCAATGTACGTGTTACTAAAGCATAGGGAAAATGCACTGCATCTGTGTCTTGGCATGGAAAACTATCCTCTTAGCAACACAGAAGAAACACAGACTTGCAGGAAAAAAAAAAATAAAAAAACTGTTACAAAGGAAAGGACAAGAAAAGAACCCAGAGGCACATGTCAAAGCCATCTACAGATTTTTCGTATTTAATTTTTGGTGCTTTACAACTAATGTTGTGGATCTTAGGTCCATGAATAAACATGAGCACAGGTGAGCTGGAGCTGCAGCAGGTGAGCTGTGGAGCAGTCATGGGGTAGGGTCAATCAATCACACATTCTCGTGGCTCATTAATATTCATCAGCTTGGAGTCACCTGACCTGGGCCAGCCTGATGTGTCTCTACTGTGAATATTCATGAGGAAGCTCTTTCATTGCTTTACACAGGAGTGGAAATAGGTCGATTCTGAGCTGTTCTTTAAAACATTTTGCCCAAGCAGGTGACCTTTGATGTATCAAGATGTTTTGTTGTTGTTTTTGTTTTCTGCACAACGGCAGATGTCCATGTTATGCCCATGGAATGGGCTTCTTGACTACACAGTCTCCCTGCCTATGGTTTGGGATTGGTACAATGATATCTGACACATCAGCTCGTGAAGTAAAACTTTTACAGGTTACGCATGTCTAATCTCCAAGCAGCAATGAATTATTTAGACACTGCCAGGTACACATGAAAAAGCTGCAGAATATGGTCCAATTACTGCCCATATTATTCAGTCAGAATCTAAGTAACATATAATTGTCAACAGGTTAGACCCCCAAAACATGCTGAGTACAACTGCCAGCATTATTGCAAAGGTCACAAAAACTTCATTTGTTTTGATATTGTCAAAAGAAATAGGGCAAAAGTCACTTATGAAGGTCTGGAGGAGAACTTACATCCTAATGACATGCCTTCTAAAAAGGCAGTTACACACCTGGAAAACCTACTGGCAGAATGAGGGAGGGCCACAGGGAGATTATGAGAAGGCATAATTAAGACAATGAACTGTGACAAATTATGGCAAAACAAACTGATACATCTCGGGCTGCAAATAATGGAACAATGCTAAATCAAAAACACTTCTAAAATTAAATCAAATCAGTAAATAATAAATTATAGAACGGATCCATAGTTTGGCTGAATTTAAGGCTATTTAGCTACACAAAGTTGGAAAACTTGATTTGATCTCTCATCTTGCTGTAGGTGGCAAAATTAACTAAGTGGCTTGCTTGTTAACCTTAAGTTTATCCAACAATCATTTCATTTTAAGAAGGCAACAGGTGCTCTATGAGCAGTGGTGTTAAATCTATACAAAAATTCCATTTGCCTATCTTACATCAGGGAATATTTTCACAGATGGAACGCAGATTGACCAATAAGAATATTAGGTCTAAGCTAACTGTTTTATGATCCTAGTTATTTTCATATGGTAATATTGTTACACTGCATATCCTACAGACTACCAGCTCAGAATTATAGCCCTTTGCAGCAGATAAGAATTTGGCATAAAAAGAATGCCATATTTTATTTCTACGTTCTTATCTGCAAAGCCAAATTTGTCAAAGATGTGGTATAGTGATACTACAGGTATACAATCCAGGCAGTCTATTATGTAACACTATAGAATTATTGATTGATTTCTATCCATTTAAAAATGTACTTGGACTGGACATTCTATAGTTTCTCTGAACTGGGTAATTTTTGAACTTGCCAAGATGCAAATAGCAGTTTGGAAATTATATATTAAATTCTCATTTTTAAGATGACGTCTCTGCTATCCAAACAGAAGCATTTGCTCAAGTAAAACTTGCCTCTCACAAAATTTAATCTTGAAAATAATCAAGTAACACTTTTAAGGTGTAAAGTTGGGCACAACAATAATGTCCTGACGTGCTGTAACAAAAATAAATTCTACATCTAAAGATTTCTATGTGAACCAGAATAATCTCAACAGGATAACATTAATGCTGATGTTAGGTATTAACAAATGTGCCTTCAGTGAGAATTATAGGCTTTAAAGAAGACCTTGGCAGCTAGTTTTAGGCCAATTAGACTTGTCTGGACGTTCTGCTCTTTAATGAGCCAAAGTGATGAAAGAAAGCAGGGAAAATGACATGATGAAATGAAGGGTTTTGTTCTTTGAGGCTTGGCTGGGAGACAAGGACAGGATAACTCAATAGGTTATAAAATCCCTTCATAATGAATCTAAGGCTTGAATCCGTAGCTAGGGGAGACCCTAACAATGAGTTCATTATGGCCAGGTCCACAACAAGTAAGTAACCCTCATCGCTATGAATATAACTCAATCAAGTCCTCATCCTCATTTTCAGTGAACGACTTCAGCTGGATGCCCAGCTTTTTGGTTTCTTTCAGCTCCTCCAATTTATTTAAAAAAAGGGGGAAAAATAGACCATCACAATTTGCTGCTGAATTCTAGGCTAAAGAAAAACAATTATCGGGGCATTGTTAAATGGTCTCGCTCCAGTCTTGGACAACAGGTTTAGCATACAGAACATGCAGATCCTCCTCGCGTCCTCAGAAGAGGACCTTGTCAGGGTTTGTTTGGGGGAGTCAGCGACAAAACAGTACTGCTGGGTGAGCATTTCCCACCTTGGTGCAGGGAATCATGCAGAAGCCTGCACCTGTTTTCTGCCATGAGACGCTGAAGTGGCACACTTCACAGGTTTAATATGTCTCATCGAGAGCAGGAGTTTGCAGGCAGCACAAAGTCAAATGTAACCCAATTTCTGCAGCTATCAATCACTGTGCTGCACTTTTGGGCGCGCCATCTGTCTTATGAAATGTCAGTTCAGAGCGTGAGACAACTGCGCCGGGGAGGGCTGAGCGGGGATCGCGGTAGGCGCGGTAGGTGGGTGGGTGTGTGTGTGTGTGTGTGTGTGTGTGTGTGTGTGTGTGTGTGTGTGTGTGTGTGTGAGGTAGGTCCACATTTAAAAGTTCATGCTGTTTGCTCATTTCACCATTTAAACGGCTTTCTTAGGGGAGCACAAACAAAGATTCTGCGTCACCGGCTCCCATCTGTCGGAGGTCTGTGCTTATTTATCACAGAGGCATAAAACAGAGAAACTGCCTCAGAAATGAATTCGGCCAGAACCTGGGCGCCGGGTGATGCTGAATTGAAAAAAACAAACCTCAATCATGCAAACAACAACAGTGATGTGAAAAACAATTACAATAACAATGGCTACAGCGCAAACAGGTGCTACAGAGTTTCATCCGTGCGTGACAAATGAATATGCACCTCTCTTACTCGAGTATGGCGATATCTTCAGCTGGCCAGGGTTGTAGGGAGTTCACTGTATTGTCTGAAGCACCTTCTCAAGAGTGCAACGTGGTGCGTCTTCACCGCACTGTTGAACAGAGAGCCACCGGGGAGAAGGATGCTGGCTATAACAGAGTTGAATGGCGCGGCGCAGGGCTCCAGTGTCAACACACCTAACTACATGGGGGCAGCGTTACGGAGGTGTACACGGGAAGCTTGGTAAATAGGCTGATGTTTTTGCTGCAGAAATGGCTTCTTGAGCAAGTTGGTAGCTATGATCTGTCATTCCTCCTGAGCAACTCATCTATTCAAGAACAACCATGACTTTTATAGTTCCAATTATCATGAGTAACATATAGAAACTACACTGTTGGTTTTGGGATCAGTAAGAAAATGCACAATGATGACGTACTGTGAAATGTGCACTGGGTTTTGTAAGCCGAAGTGGACCTAGAGCCCTGCTCACAATGAGAGTCAAAGAGCAGGAGGTCATTGTGAGGCATCATCCACTTAATTTTGCATTGTTACCTGCATTTTGCACCTACATGCAAAGAATAAACAAGGAAACATGGGCTAGGGAGACTGTCAAAGAAGCAGAGTACAAGACTGATTCTACAAAATGAAAGGAGAGAGGCAACAGATAATAACATGATGTGCATATTTTGTCTCTTTTGTCTTAAACTTTAGGACAAAACATCCCTACATAATTCTGAAAAGCCTCCTAAATAAGGTTGGACCATAACTGATTTCTCTGAAGGAATGTTCACAGTATGTAAATATCAGAATTTAAGTTAAAATTATTTTAAAATGTAAACAAAACTGTAACTTTTGATTGAGGGTGTGAGGATCATTCACTACTATCAGCTTACATGCTGACACCATAACACTCAGCATTTTTTTCTTGAGGTCTAATTTAAGAAATGAGATAATTAACAAACACGATTTTAAAGCACATGGTGTTCGAGTGTCTCCTTTCACTTAGAACATCATAAATATGCCTTTTTACTTAAAACATTCTGTTTTAACAATTGATTGTTGCATTTAGTATTCCTAGAATTAATGGAGCTGCATTTATGTGATTTTTAAACATAGAAAATATGTCAGTTTTGCTAAGATTTTGTACAGAAAACCATAAATTAATACATTATTAAAACATTATTCCTTCTTTGCCAAGCCTTTGCTTATACATCACATACCCCTTAATTAAGGTTCAATTAATTAACCAGCAATTAGTATATAATTAACTTCAAATGCCAGTCCTAAAATATACACTCACTGGCCACTTTATTAGGTACACCTTGCTAGTACCGGGTTGGACCCCCTTTTGCCTTCAGAACTGCCTTAATCCTTCGTGGCATAGATTCAACAAGGTACTGGAAACATTCCTCAGAGAGTTTGGTCCATATTGGTGTAACAGGGTTGAAATATTTTATTTTGTTTATTTCATGTTTTGTTTATTTTAAAACAATGTATGTGAAGGTTTAGTATGGTTTCATTGATTTTCATGTAAATTGAGCTGTGATAATGTGGTGTTATGTATTTTACCTAGTAACAGCTGGGTAAGTGAGCCTAGATTGGACAGGAAAAATCTGTTTGAATTTGATTGGATGGGGAGTTACGCGAAAAATGGGAGAGAAGGATGGATCACGTTTTATGGACTCTCGAACGAGTGATTTTGTAAAAAAGTTGTTAATTCATCCTCAGCCGATTGGAGTGAGTTTAAGTTGTTTGAAGTGTGATTAGAAAGTCTCATATTCATTACGTCAATGTGAAATCACAGTATAAGTAAGTTAGTAAGCTTTGCTAAAACAGCGGAGCCGTGCAGCTAATTGAAAGTACTGGGCCCAGTTCGATGCTACGTGAGCCACCGGATTACTGTGGAGGACTTTGCTGCCCTGTCGGTCGACACTGGAGACTTTTCGTTCACCTGACCAAGTGGGACACCCGATGACTCTACCGACATCGACAGCGGCAGCGCCAGAGACTGAGTGAGGAACGAAGTTACACACCGGTTTAACGCTGGTATACGGAAACTGCATTCATTCAACCACTACGAGGTAAAGGCGCCTATATTTTTTTGCTCACGAGTGAAGGCCATTAAGTTTGCGGCCTCTCCGACCACAAGCAACAAACAGGCCTGCGACGTGGAACACTCATTTAAGTTGATACTGACTGAACTGTTGTTCGCTGAGTGGATGGTACCTTTTGATGTTAATTGAATTCACTATTGTGGTTAATGTGTTTAGCCTACTGCATGTGGGAAGTTATGTGAATTTACCCTTACTGGAATATTTTAAGTTGAATGTATGGTACGAGGTACTAAGTTTAAGTTCATTTCATGTCAGATAGCTCTGAAAACAAAAGAAGACAACTAAGATATAAACGAATTTTGGTTTAACCATTTTTTTATTTACATTTTATTTGATCTACAATCTCATTTAAATACATTTTCAGTAAAATACCATTTTGTTTAATATACTTAATGGTGAAAGAGTTGTTTATTCTGGTACATTCATTTTCCAACGGTATATAAAAGCCCAAAGACTAGAATAAGTTCTATAATAAATTCTTAATAATTAAGTAAGGACTCAGGATACCCCTTTTCTCAGGTTCTGTTTACCGTAACATACCATAGTAACTTAAAGGGCTACATAAATGGAGGCACCGCTGGGATAGTCTTGGGTTAACAGTGAAACGTATTGTACCAAAACTGTTCTATATATAATAGGTGTATGTTCATTTGTTGAAACATGATTGATCGTGCTAAGTTAGCATTAGAGTTAAAGGGTTGGTGTCGGGGTTTGGAAATCAGTGAAGCCCATTCTTTATTGGTTGTTTTCTCCAACCGTGACAGTGTCCCTGCAAACGAACTAATTGAAGAAACTGTACAGTCTATTAAGTGCTTGGGTCGTGGTTCGTGTCAGAGGACAAGTGTTCAGTTCTGAACTTAATAGTGTCTTAGTTATATGTGAGTGCAAGGAACGTGTACAGAAGGATCGTGTTCCCTCAGAGATTCCTGTTGCGGCTGGTGATGTTTGGTCCATTGTCTTAACAGATACTACTGATTCAAATGTTCCACCTCCTTTGTCTGACTTCAGTGCTAAATTGAAGAGTTTGTTGCAGTCAGAGGGCAAAACTCTGGAAGATATTCATTCCTTGTTTCCCCCTGCACACCCTCCATCTGATCCCACTGAGTCTGTGTTGCGTGCAGTTGGGGACTTCCTGGCTAAAACAAGGAAACCTTTGACGGAGGGGGGTAGCTATAGGCGCTTGAGAGTCTTCTCTGGCCTGCTGCCTACACCTGCGGGTGAAGACTCGTTTGAGCAATGGAAGGAGCAAGCAAAACTTCTTATTGAAGAGTCTGAATGTTCTCAGGGAGAGAAAAGAAGGAAAATTTTTGAGAGTGTCCGGGGCCCAGCATTCGAAATAGTTAAGGCAGCCCGTGCAGCAAATGCAGATATTACTCCTGCAGATTGTGTTGCATCTCTTGATGATGCTTTTGGATCTGCTGAATCAGGCGAAGACTTGTACTTTGCATTTAGGCTACTGAAGCAGCAATCAGGAGAGAAACTGTCAGAGTTTTTGAGGCGTCTTGAACAGTCCTTGTTGAAAGTAGTGGAGAGAGGTGGGTTGCCCTTAGCTGTTGCTGATAAAGCACGGCTAGAACAGTTGTTAAGGGGGGCCGTTAACTCTGAGTTAATGCTAGTCAATCTCCGTTTGAGAGAAAGGAGAAGCAACCCGCCAACCTTTTACAGCTCTTAAAGGAGATCCGTGTTGAAGAAGAGTATGAAGCTTCAAGAACTAAGATGGGGTCATCTGTTAGGTGTGTGAATGCTCAGGCAAGCAGTGAGTCGATGCCGTCAGAGATTCAGAGTTTAAAGTTGGAGGTCAAAGAATTGAAAAGCTTAGTTGCTGCCACAGCAGTTACGACTATGCCACTGCCAGAGGGTATAGAAGTGGATGTGAAACCTACTGGAGCATTAGAGGCTCAGCAAGGGGCAGAAATAGCAGCTTTAAAGAAACAAGTTAAGCGACTCCAGCAAAAGTTGAATAGTAAAATGACGGACAATGGGTCATTAGTCACAGTCTCAGCGGTTGAAACACGCAAGAGAGACTTTAATCCACCACGTCGCCCTACAACTGATGACAATTTCTGCTATAGATGTGGAGGGAATGGGCATTTTGCCACTAAATGTCAGAACCCGGAGGATCAAACTAAAGTCATAAAAAGGCTCATCCAGGCTTTGAAACTTAGCAAAGACAAAGGAGCCAAAGACACAATGGTGAGTGAAGTGAACTGTGATGTAAAGAAGGGGGCAGTAACTGCACCAAATTTTTCACCCATCCCTGATGGTTTGATTGGTCCACCTAGCATTGTTCCATTAAAAGTCAATGGAATCTCTTGTAAAGCGTTGCTAGACAGTGGCTCGCAAGTCACTATCATATTTGAATCTTGGTACCGGGAGCATTTGAACGGTGTTCCTATTCATCCAGTTGCTGGTCTGAACTTGTGGGGTTTGAGCGACTCCCCTGCAAGTTATCCCTATAGGGGTTATGTGATAGTGGATGTTGAGTATCCAGCAGAAGTTGTTGGTTCATGCAAGACCATTTCTGTTCTTGCCCTCATCTGTCCAGATCCTAAGACTTCTGATCAGATTTCTGTCATTGTTGGAACCAATGCCAGTCATGTTCGACGCCTAGTACAACAATGCAGAAAAAGTGGCATTGATGTCACTCACACCTTTGGTGTACAGACTCGTGACGCAAAGGGTTTTCCTGATCACTGCCAGCATACTGTAGAGCTGGAGCATGAGGTTGGGTGTGTGAAATGGCAAGGGCCAGGCCCATTGTTGCTGAATCCAGGTCAGGAGGCCAAAGTAGCCTGTACAGCAGAAGTAAAGCCTGACATTGATAGAGAAATATTGATGGTGGATGTCTCTCCTGTTGCTCCACTTCCTGTAGGAGTCCTCCTTCAGCCCATGGTGGTGCCAGGGGGTGCAGTGGATGTTAACAGCTTCAGAGTTTTGGTCAGAAATGAGTCGTTGAGACAAACTGTCATACCAGTGGGTACTGTGATTGGTAGCCTGCAACTCACAGACTCGGTGACCATGATGACACTTGAAAAGACAAATGCGGAGAAGTTTGATGCTGACTTGGTTGATTTTGGAGACTCACCTGTTACTGAGGAATGGAAAGCAAGGCTGCGAACAAAGCTGGCTCAAAGATCTCAGGTGTTTTCTCTTCATGAATGGGATGTAGGCATGGCCAAGGGTGTTGAACATAAGATCAGACTAGCTGATTCTCGAATAACGCTCTCGACGTCTGCCCCCTGCAGACATAGAGGATGTAAAGAAAGCATCTCCAGGAGTTGCTTCAGGCAGGCATAATTAGAGAATCGCGTAGTCCCTATGCCTCACCAATAGTGGTGGTTAGGAAAAAGAGTGGAGCAGTGCGGATGTGCATAGACTATAGACTCCTGAACAGCCGGACAATTCCAGATCAATACACAACACCTTGTATTGATGAAGTATTGAACGTGCTGTCAGGAGTAAATGGTTCTCAGTCCTTGATCTTCGCAGCGGCTACTATCAAATAGCAATGAATGAAGAGGACAAGGAAAAGACGGCATTTATATGCCCTCTGGGTTTCTTTGAGTTGAAAAGAATGCCGCAGGGGATTAGTGGGGCCCCGGCAACCTTCCAACGATTAATGGAAAAGGCTGTCGGGGATATGAATCTGTTGCAAGTGATTGTGTATTTAGATGATCTCATTGTGTTCGGCAGGTCGCTTGAGGAGCACGAGGAGAGATTAATGAAGGTTTTGGATCGCCTTGGTGAAGTCGGGCTGAAACTGTCTATAGACAAGTGCCAGATTTGTATGCCAGAGGTTAAGTATCTGGGGCACATTGTTTCAGCACAGGGTGTGTCCCCAGACCCAGCAAAAATTGAGGCTGTCACCAGTTGGCCTAAACCCACTAATTTGAAAACTCTTCAGTCCTTCCTTGGATTTTGCGGTTACTACCGCAGGTTCATTGAGAACTATGCAGCTATTGTGAAACCGTTGACTGATATTACGAAAGGCTATGGTCCAAAGCAGAAAAGTCTAAAGCACGCCCCCAACCCCACTAAGACTTATCTGAAAGAGTCAGAGCCCTTTGGCTCTAGATGGACTGATGATTGCGATGTCGCTTTCTATGAGATCATTGATTGCTTGACACATGCCCCTGTATTGGCTTTTGCGGACCCCCAAAAGCCATACATTTTGCATGTGGATGCCAGTTTGAAGGGTTTAGGTGCAGTTCTTTATCAGGAGTATCCTGTGGGCCTTAGGCGGTGGCTTTTGCCATCGAAAGCTAAAACCATCTGAAAAGAACTACCCTATTCATCAACTGGAGTTTTTGTCTTTGAAGTGGGCCGTAGTGGATAAAATGCATGATTATTTGTATGGTGCTAGTTTCACTGTCCGCACAGATAATAATCCCCTTACTTACGTCCTCACCTCAGCTAAGCTTAGCGCTGCTGGACACAGGTGGTTGGCTGCATTGTCTACTTACACTTTCGACATAAAGTATCGGCCTGGCCGGCATAACATTGACGCGGACTTGCTGTCGCGGAATGTGCTTGATGAGAGTGCAGATGAGTGGGTGACTATACCCCAAAGTGGAGTTAAGTCTATCTGCCAATGTCTGACGGTACAGCCGTCTGACCGAGTGCCTGCCAGATGTGTTGATCAGTTGGGTTCCCCTCCTAGTTGTGTGCCAGACGCCTACTGTTGTCCCACACAGCTTGGGTTGACCACCTTGGAGCAGGTGCCCAGAGAAGAACTGCAGGCAGCACAAGAAGCTGATGACATGATAGGACCTGTAATACAGGCTCTTCACAGTGGAAGATGGCCCGTGAGTGTGGAGGCTAGTCGTGAACTGTCTGGTATGAAAAGAGAGCTAGGGAAAATGATTATAAGGGATGGACTACTTTACCGAATGACCAAAAGAGGTACTGGAGATGAACTACTTCAGTTTGTCTTACCTAAGCAGTTTCGTGTACTGGTGTTGAGGTCTCTGCATGATGACCTTGGACATTTGGGAATTGAGAAGTCAGTTGAGCTCGCTCGGAGTCGGTTCTTCTGGCCAAGGATGGCTGAGGAGATTGAGCAGTACATAAAACAGTGTGGACAATGTGTTGCGTTTAAATCACCATGCCAAAGGTCTTCTCCTTTACAACAAATCTCCAGTAATGGGCCGTTGGATTTAGTCTGTATAGATTTTCTTTCAATGGAACCCGATTCGAAAGGACTGAGTAACGTTTTAGTAGTGACTGACCACTTCACACGCTACGCGCAGGCTTTTCCTACAAGCAGCCAGAAAGCTAGTGTGGTGGCCAAAGTGTTGCTTGAGAAATACTTTGTGCACTATGGTCTCCCGGCCAGAATCCATTCTGACCAAGGTAGAGACTTTGAGTGTAGGTTAATTCGGGAAATGTTGGCAATTTTGGGAATTCGCAAATCAAGGACTACCCCATATCACCCACAGGGTGACCCGCAGCCCGAAAGGTTCAATAGAACGCTCATTTCCATGTTGGGTACGCTAAGCCAAGAAAAGAAACGGACTTGGAGTCAACACGTGAGTTATTTGGTGCATGCCTATAACTGCACCAAGTGTGATAGTACTGGTTATTCACCATACTATTTAATGTTTGGCCGTGAAGCAAGACTTCCGGTGGATCTGTGTTTTGACACTAGTCTAAATGTGGAAGAGACTGCTTGTCATACCCGATATGTGGAGAAATTAAGAGAGGATTTGAAAGGGGCCTTCAGACTGGCGTCCAAGGCGGCTGATCAAAGACACTTGAGGAACAAGCGTCATTATGACAAGAAAGTGAGTTTTCAGTCTCTAGAGATAGGTGACAAGGTGTTGTTACGAAATCTTGGTCTTAGAGGGAAGCACAAGTTGGAGAGCAGATGGAATCCATGCCCGTACATTGTGGTGGGAAAACTGCCAAATCTGCCTGTGTTCAAAATAAAGCAGGTTGATGGCAGAGGTGGAATTAAGACTATCCACAGAGACCATTTACTCCCCATTGGTACCCAGGTTAGAATTCCTAGACAAGACATTGGGGGCGAGATGCCTAAGAAGCCACAAACTAGAGCAGATTTTCGCAAAAAGCGGGTCAGCAACATTGAGACTGAGAATGTTCATCATGACCAACAGCTGTCTGAATCCTCTTCTGATTCTGAGTGTTATGAGCCTGTGAGATCTCAGCATTCTGTTGATGATTTGTTGGGCGGTGATAGGACTCCTCCAAGTTTAGAGTTGTCTCACCAAAGTGATGATGATGATGAAAATCAAAGTTTGGCCTCTGACAGTTTGTCACTGGACGAGTCAGCAGATTGTGATGCCGAAATTCCAGTTAAGATCAGTAGAAACAGTCCACAAAAGGCTATGGAGAGCTCAAGTGGCCTTGAGGAGGAAACTGATGCATCAAGAGTAGTGGAGGCCGTAAATCAAGAGGGGATTAGTGGGTCAGAGAGGAGGACTGGGTCTGAAAATGAAGGTAATAGCTCCCTAGAAGACAGGCCTAAAAGAAAGATAAAACCTGTTGTTAAATTAACATATGACAAGCCTGGGAGTTCCAGGAATGAGACAATTACAATAATTCATGGAGGGATAACAATAACCATAGAAACTTAGTTCATTTGCACTCTTAGTACTAGAGTGGTCTGATGAGGACACAGACACTTTAGGAGAGGGAGGGTGTAACAGGGTTGAAATATTTTATTTTGTTTATTTCATGTTTTGTTTATTTTAAAACAATGTATGTGAAGGTTTAGTATGGTTTCATTGATTTTCATGTAAATTGAGCTGTGATAATGTGGTGTTATGTATTTTACCTAGTAACAGCTGGGTAAGTGAGCCTAGATTGGACAGGAAAAATCTGTTTGAATTTGATTGGATGGGGAGTTACGCGAAAAATGGGAGAGAAGGATGGATCACGTTTTATGGACTCTCCGAACGAGTGATTTTGTAAAAAAAGTTGTTAATTCATCCTCAGCCGATTGGAGTGAGTTTAAGTTGTTTGAAGTGTGATTAGAAAGTCTCATATTCATTACGTCAATGTGAAATCACAGTATAAGTAAGTTAGTAAGCTTTGCTAAAACAGCGGAGCCGTGCAGCTAATTGAAAGTACTGGGCCCAGTTCGATGCTACTGCGTGAGCCACCGGATTACTGTGGAGGACTTTGCTGCCCTGTCGGTCGACACTGGAGACTTTTCGTTCACCTGACCAAGTGGGACACCGATGACTCTACCGACATCGACAGCGGCAGCGCCAGAGACTGAGTGAGGAACGAAGTTACACACCGGTTTAACGCTGGTATACGGAAACTGCATTCATTCAACCACTACGAGGTAAAGGCGCCTATATTTTTTTTGCTCACGCGAGTGAAGCGGCCATTAAGTTTGCGGCCTCTCCGACCACAAGCAACAAACAGGCCTGCGACGTGGAACACTCATTTAAGTTGATACTGACTGAACTGTTGTTCGCTGAGTGGATGGTACCTTTTGATGTTAATTGAATTCACTATTGTGGTTAATGTGTTTAGCCTACTGCATGTGGGAAGTTATGTGAATTTACCCTTACTGGAATATTTTAAGTTGAATGTATGGTACGAGGTACTAAGTTTAAGTTCATTTCATGTCAGATAGCTCTGAAAACAAAAAGAAGACAACTAAGATATAAACGAATTTTGGTTTAACCATTTTTTTATTTACATTTTATTTGATCTACAATCTCATTTAAATACATTTTCAGTAAAATACCATTTTGTTTAATATACTTAATGGTGAAAGAGTTGTTTATTCTGGTACATTCATTTTCCAACGGTATATAAAAGCCCAAAGACTAGAATAAGTTCTATAATAAATTCTTAATAATTAAGTAAGGACTCAGGATACCCCTTTTCTCAGGTTCTGTTTACCGTAACATACCATAGTAACTTAAAGGGGCTACATTGACATGATAGCATCACGCAGTTGCTGCAGATTTGTCGGCTGCACATCCATGATGCGAATCTCCCGTTTCACCACATCCCAAAGGTGCTCTATTGGATTGAGATCTGGTGACTGTGGAGGCCATTTGAGTACAGTGAACTCATTGTCATGTTCAAGAAACCAGTCTGAGATGATTCGAGCTTTATGACATGGCGCGTTATCCTGCTGGAAGTAGCCATCAGAAGATGGGTACACTGTGGTCATAAAGGGATGGACATGGTCAGCAACAATACTCAGGCAGGCTGTGGCGTTGCAATGATGCTCAATTGGTACTAAGGGGCCCAAAGAGTGCCAAGAAAATATCCCCCACACCATTACACCACCACCACCAGCCTGAACCGTTGATACAAGGCAGGATGGATCCATGCTTTCATGTTGTTGACGCCAAATTCTGACCCTACCATCCGAATGTCGCAGCAGAAATCGAGACTCATCAGACCAGGCAACGTTTTCCAATCTTCTATTGTCCAATTTCGGTGAGCCTGTGCGAATTGTAGCCTCAGTTTCCTGTTCTTAGCTGACAGGAGTGGCACCCGGTGTGGTCTTCTGCTGCTGTAGCCCATCTGCCTCAAGGTTCGACGTGTTGTGCGTTCAGAGATGCTCTTCTGCATACCTTGGTTGTAACAGTGGTTATTTGAGTTACTGTTGCCTTTCTATCAGCTCGAACCAGTCTGGCCATTCTCCTCTGACCTCTGGCATCAACAAGGCATTTTCGCCCACAGAACTGCCGCTCACTGGATATTTTCTCTTTTAGGACCATTCTCTGTAAACCCTAGAGATGGTTGTGCGTGAAAATCCCAGTAGATCAACAGTTTCTGAAATACTCAGACCAGCCCGTCTGGCACCAACAACCATGCCACGTTCAAAGTCACTTAAATCACCTTTCTTCCCCATTCTGATGCTCGGTTTGAACTGCAGCAGATCGTCTTGACCATGCCTACATGCCTAAATGCATTGAGTTGCTGCCATGTGATTGGCTGATTAGGAATTTGCGTTAATGAGCAGTTGGACAGGTGTGCCTAATAAAGTGGCCGGTGAGTGTAGATCACTCATTCTCAGAAATTGCTTTAGGCCAGGAACTGCAAGACAAGGTCCCACTGAATTTTAAATTGTTACAACAGCTGATCAATGCAATGCTACTTACTCATAAAGTGTAACTTTTTATATGGTAAGCAACTAGGAGCCAATTCAGTCTTGAGAAATGCATGCATAAAACCCTGTTTAAGTGCATCTGCTGAGAATTGTGTGCCTTTGTTACTTCTAAGTGCGTTCAGTGTGCACCTACTGTACCACCCATTTTAAGAGGTACGCAAGTTAAGTCTAAATCCCACAAAATGAATGAATGAATGAATGCACTGAATGAGTCTGAATGAGCCTCATATTGAGAAGGTAGTCAGTGGGTGGTCGCCTTACAAATACAGAGGAATGAAACAAGTTAAATATCACTGTCTGAGAGGTGTACCGATTTCACGTTCAGCTTTGTTGTGTGGAATTAGTGTCTGGTTTTTGCATTGATATTTAAATGTCATTTAGAAACTTCTGACAAAAGCAGGATGCCAAAAACAAAATGTGGAACTCTAATTTAGCCACCTGTTTACTACCTGTGTACTGTTTGTTTACTAACCATTTCAAACAATACATAAGACTTAAGTAATTATTACACACAGCATTAACCATTTCACCATAGCCCCACAATGAGAACTGATCCTGTAACAGGAAGACACATTACAAAACATAACACAAAAATATTACAATAATATCACAAGAAGAATATCAAAATCAGAAATATTCTGAATATGTAAAGGGACTTTGTAAAACAGAATGAAATCACAGCTGGAAATAGTTGAATATGGCAATCCCAGCATCACATTGGCCAATAAAAGTGATGTTACCTTGTGCAGATGTTTCAGTACCATAACTAATGGTGCTTAGAGGAACTGACTGTGGCACTAACATGAGATTCAAGCGCATGTACAACAATTACAAACAATAACAAATATATAGGATAAGAAACTGCAAAGTATACACCACTGTAAAAATCAAAACAGTATGCAAGTTGGGGTAGTTTCATTTCTAACTTTATAATGTGAAATTATGTTTGATAAGCATTGATATTCATATCATTAGTAATGGTTTGTAATGGTTTGTAATGTTAGAAATGGTTACCACTCAGATCATTACATATAGTGTTACTTTTGTCCTCCAAACTTGCAATATGTACCACTTTTCAGATTTTGTGCAGCATTCAGCTACATAAGGCACAGGCACAGCTCACTGCTGAACTCAGCTGGCAAAAGGAGGCCAAAGTAATTTAGAGCTTGGGGCGGGCATCAAGGCTACAGTGTCAAACACCGGCTGTTATGGAAGAAACGAGTACGGCTCACTGGGCCTTGTGTATCCTGTGCTGAATGTCAAACTGGACAAAAAAAGATGACAGAAACGACCTGTAGAAAGAGGAAAATAAGGACTGCGGGGCAAACTGTGCTTAAGACCTCCCTTCGGTCGCCAGGGACGGCAAACAAATTGAGGAAGAGGTGCCCCTATCAGGTCTGCTTTGCCACTGAACAGACTCGCTGTTCCCTGTCAGGTGGAGAAAAAGGCCTCGTTAGCCACGTCCCTTCATCCCCTCCACACAGGGAATCCAAGGTGAGTGCTCTCGTTCCCCTCTCCCATCTCGCTCCCTGTGAATCCGAGCGATAGCTCACTGCCCGGCCTCATCTGTGAGCCTCCCCCTGGCTCGCGGCCTATTTGCTTTGATGCTCTGGCAACAATTTAAAGGGGGTCTGAAAAGTGTTTGCGGCTCATTTCTCTTCCAAACATCCCTCTCACCGCGCCCCCATCCCCCCCAGCTGATAAGGGAGAGGGAGGAAGAAGTAGGCTTGACAGTGCTGCTTTGTTACCTTAGAGCTCAATTGATGCGCACCCCTTTCATATCTATCAAAATCATCATATGCAAATCGGGAGTGAGCACAGCGCGAGACTGGGAGAGAGATGTTCTATATGTACATGTGTTTCCTCTCTTGGTATTCACATTACAGTTTAAGAGGCCCCTGTGCAGGAATTGGGGTGATTAGGGGAATCTGGAGCAGGGTGCAGGCTCTCTTTCATGTTGGTAGACTGTGTTCCGAAAATGCAGCACCTGCTTAACTCCTTGTGTGTCCCTTTGCTGTCACTGCTTGGCAGCTTGTCAAAACTGACCTAGGGTGAACAAACTCTTGGAGCGATTTTCTACAAAATGAGGAATCTACTCAGTTTAATTTTTTATGTTACTGAAAATGCCACCTGGTAGTATTTGAACTGTGGGTAATGTATATTTACTTCGTTCATGTTTTTTTTTCAGGCTTGTTTTAAAGCATACTTTGGGCGTAATATATGTGTATGTCAGTGAAATCCAGCAGTGCCAATAGAGTTGGAAGGAAGCACACACTAACTACCAAGTACCTTTATACAAGGTATATACAAGGTACGTTTATACTGCTGTATGTCAGTTACAATAAGGAGAAAAACATTCATCTTTTATATATTCTTTTATATATTGCTCTATATACTGCATTCCCCTTAATTGTGTACATTTTACCAGCTGAAGGGGAAAAACTTTTGCCTATAAATTTGTCTATGTCTAACTTGTATGTGTCAGTGTATTTGAAACTGATACTTTGGATACACACCTACATAGGCTGACATAACCATTGCTAGAGACGGGCATAATTTGGGGTACTTGAATGATGCCTGCTGATATCAACAATCACATATCCGCAACAGTGTGCCATGGTGTGTGTCTGTGTGAGAGCGTAAAAGTGAGAGTGCCTGACCGCCTGTTAGGAGTGTGTCCCTTTGTGTGTGTGTGTCCGTGTTTTGTGTGTGTGTGTGTGTGTGTGTGTTGCACACTTGGGTTAGAAAGCAGTCTGTATCACCACGGTTGACTCATCAGAGAAGGAGCACTTTCACCGTCACACAGAGTCCCAGCCCAACCAGCACAGTCACTGTTTACCCTGATACTGCAACAAAGGCGTCCTGTTCTCTGGAGATAATCAGCTTTAAAGGACCTGTGCACAGCAGAGGAGAGACGATCGAGGGTCAGGCTCTGAAGCTGGAAAAGCAGTTCAGTCCTGGGCTCAGTCAGATGCCCGGCTGATAGCCGCAAATGCGCGATCAGTTGCGAGTGATGTGTGATTTGGTTCTTGGCGCTTGTCAGTTCGCTTGCTTTCCATCATGTTCAGCCTCAATTTGAAGTGGCTTCTTCTGCCTCCATTGTTATTCTACAGTTGTTCTGCATTGGAGGAAAATCTCCCCTGGAATCAGTTTATAATTTTTTTCAGCCTGGCAGCATGTTCATGGCCAACATCACTCAGCAGTGTAATACATTACACAGCCCTGACAGCTAAATAAGAACGCATTAGCCAATGGACTCTGACAGATCTCAGTGTTTACACTCAAATGCAATATGAGTTCGTAGAATGCTTCAATGCATCCCATGTCAGATCTCTGATGGATCATCCACGCTATATTTCTTGTATTTTTTTCCCTCACAAATGCTGTGTTTGTAATGCACCGGTGGGAAGATTCTGAGTCTGAGTGCTGAGCATGTTGTGGATTACACACAGCAGCAACACAGGCACAATATCTTATGTCTTCTCCACTTCAATCAAGCTCAGTGTCAGACCTGCCTCCAGCCAACTCCCTGTTCAGCCACACCCACGCTCTGAGTCACCTGAGTATTAACCACACCTGCAGCAAATTCACCTAATCACCACTGGGGATTTAAGGACTGCAGTTCAGACACCTCTTTGTGAGGTATTGCACTTGGATACTGAACCGGTTCCTTGGTGTTTGTGCTTTGCTCTGTTCCTGTTTTGATCTGTTTGCTTGTCTTTTGACCCTGCTTATTGTCTGGCAATTTGGATTGTTTGTTTGGGACTACGGTTTGCCCTCCAAGTTCTTTGACCCTGGCTTGTGTTTGGACCATTCTAGAAGATTCTGTTTTGGATTTGTGGACTCTGTATTAAAAGTACTGGAGCTCTGCACTTGGGTCTTCTGACTCTTTCATTACACTCAGACAGGAACTTAACAATCATGTGCCGGTCCATCCAGAGCTTGCCAGGAGTAAAGAGCTTTGCTCATCTCCCAGGATCCTTTGTGGTGCATACTGATTTTGTATATAATAAATAAATAAACACACACATAAACCACTTTCCCCATATTAGACCATAAGTCAGGTGAATTACTTATGTTTTTTCCCCTTTTTTTCCTTCAAGGTGGATGTTCTCAGATCTTATGTATCTTCATATCATTTCATCACAGTGAGGTGACACAAATGAAAATCATTAAAAGCTTACAGAGCAACAACTTTGCCTGTATTAGAGGAGATCAGAGAAATGAATGTGCCCTGCTCATCTATTCAAGACTTCCTCAAGTCACGGAATTATAAAAGTAGGAATTTCTGCAATAATTTATAAGTAAGCAATTTGCCTATGTGATAATTATAACTAATAAGTTACTCAGGTGCAACTACTATGTATCAAATCGTTACCAAAGAAGTTAATTTGTAACATCTTGCTGCTGCATTCTAAATAAGCAGATAAAACACTCTTGTGCCGTCTCATCCTTCTGGACTGTTGTGGACGGTGGAAGCAGAAGGGTGGTGAGGTGTGGAGTCCTTCATTTCTCTCTGGCAGTTCAGAGGAATTCATAGAGTGTTAACCCCTCATCTGTGGGAGAAGTTTGCTATGATGTGATATTTGTATTTGGAGTTTGGTTTAATAGAAATGTGTTCATTTTTTGACTGATGGGAAGTCATACTTTCTGATGGTTTTGATTTAATCCTCTTTCTAAATACTTGAACTATATTAATCTTACTTCCTAAGCTCCTCAGTTATAAATTTTCCTTCATTTCTTTATTCATCCTTCCTTTGTCTCTTAAAGATAATCTGGATCTTGAATGATTGTTGCTTTTGTTAATTGTTGGAAGTTTTTTTTTTTCTATGATGGAAGAAATCACCCAGCCCACTCTGTAATTAAGGTTTTCCCTGGAAGCATATTATTCCCATGTTGATCTTGTCTGGAGGCTTCATTTTCTTCCGTTATTCCACAAAAAGAAATGTGCTTTTTTATCATGATGCACATTATGTTTTGTTCACTACTATTGTTACCATGTGGATGGCTACTGGAAGGATTACTATGGATATTGGAGAATGAATTTCATCATTTCTGTGCAGGGGGGCTTGCATTTTGGAGCGCCCTGTTGCTATTTGCCAACACTTGATTGGATATTCTTAAATGGACATTTAATTGTTATTCCTTCACTGACTGAAAATCATCATGCCTGGAAGACAATGTGTTTTACTACCAAATGCATAAATGAAAAAAGGTACTCCAATGGAAAACGGTTTCCCACCTGTGTGCCAAAAAATGCTCTGTTGAATTTCTTTTAAACGTTAAGGCACATCTGAAAATGTAGACTGACATCAACGATGTAAACCTGGCGCTGGTAGCTGATAGGGTGTCCAGGGAAGCATGCACAACAGTACTGTCTGAGTGGTTCTATGGCTATGTATCCTTCCTCTCCTGTTCTGAGTGATGAAATCATGTCTCCTTCCCCTGAATCTGTTGATGAAATTATCATCCGGAGACAGCACATTCAGATGGCAATGACTTCTCTCTCTCTCTGGCACCGGTGGATAATTACATGCATTCCCCTTCCCAGGGGCTTCTCTTTCTATTTGATCATTTTGTTTACACAGAGCTCCAGACTCAACTGGCATCTTTGTGACTGGCAGAGCTATCAGTCACTTTTTCATCTGTCCTTCATGCTGCTGGGCTACCTCTGTGGGATGACTCCCTCATCATCACCTCTCTTACACACCAGGCTGATAATTGATATGGACAATATGGACTTGCATGTCTTCAGTCTGCTTTTTGAGGGTGGACATGATCAATTATGTGTACTCACAAATTGATATGTAAGACTTTGGCCACCAACCCAAGAGAGGTTACTGCAATACCCTTGGAGTTGTGAAAGATTTTCTAGATTCAAGAATTTTGACCCAGGTCAGAATGTAGCAAATTCACAGATTGAGTCAAATAGAGGAGTGCGCAGAGTATTGATTGAGATTTTAACACATATCCTGCTATTCTCAAGCTGTAGGCAGCTGAGTATCTGCAATGAACCATGACACCAGATTTGTTGGTCTGCAGTGCGTAAAGCCCAAAAGGACCCAAGCACCAGAAAAATATCAAGCGTGTATAAATGTACATCTTTCCAGAACAGCATGGCATCACCCTCCTGATAACCCCCAGCAGTGTTTGTTCATTCTGCAGGTGGCATGAGCAAAGCTGTACCCAGGTTCTTTAACCTGATCATGTTTGAATTCTCATGTGGTATACCACAGGGCAACATACCTCACATCAACTCCACAGACACATGGTGATATCAGTTCCATGCACATCCTTTCCTCATGGCTCTCAAACTCTCCAACCAATGTGTTTGACAGCACAAACCAGACGAAAATCTCTACCCCCAGTGCTGAGGCTTACTCTGGTTTAGAGAGTTTATTATATCTATGCACCTGTCATGTTTAATGCATCTAGGTAGCTATATCTGTTTGCACTATACTGTATTGATATCCCTGCCTGCAATGTTTTAATGACAGATTCTTTGTTGAGGATCAAGGATGTGTAAAACACTATACACTGATTTTACTCAAATGGCTTTGTTTTATTATGACAATTATGTTTTTTTTCTACCTAGCTTTCTTTTAGATCTAGCCTTCATGACTTTATTAAGTGTGACTTGCTACTCAGTTAATTTGAATAAATTGCTTGGCTTGTAGCTTAGATGTACTCTAAAGAATAATTTGTAATAGTTAACGCCAGCTGGAGGAGTAGTGTATGTCTTGATAACTGCCTGGAGAAAAGGCCAGGAGGTGTTGATAGAGCAGTGTCTAAGGAAGCCTTTCCTACATATTTCCATTCTCCCCTAGTGAGATGAAACCAATCAGAAGTCCCCCTCCTAGAAATTGTTTGCACCCATACTCGTACAATCTTTCATCCCAAGTCAAATTCATGACCAAAACCCTGCCATATAATTAATCATAAACCCATCCTTTGACATGTATGTGCTTGCACATATTGTGTGTTGCTGCATTGCTGTTAGTGTATGCTTTACAAAATAATTTTTATCCAGAATGTCATCATTTCTATTAAGTGAGCATTGCATATGTTTACTTTCACAGTTCTCCTACTTTCACTCTATGCTAAGTTTGCAAGGTTGGAAGAAAGGTATTACACTTAAATACCAAAGCTCATCAAAAAAAGAGTTGTTTCTTATGAAACACCAATATTTTTGTTTCCCTGTTTATTCTTGTATTTGTGTGTTTGTCAGGGGAATAAAAGGGATAGTTGATAGAGCGTTTTAGAGAAAGTGGATCATAGTTTCGATATCAAAAACTTTTGAGATGCAGTAACTCTAACTTATGAATGATTTTTATTATTCCGATGAATGCATTGGTCCATTATGAGGAAGGTTGTAGACGATGGCAGTTTATGAATAATTGCAATTTCATCCTGCAAACACACAAGTGTGCTATATCTTTAGGGAACAACTCATGGACCTTGGTGAAACATGAAAAAAGACATGAAAAAAGGAAAAAACCTAGTCACATGGGTCACACAGAGGTAGAGCAGTCCCGCTGTGTTACGGGGCACACAGTAATCCTCTTCTTCTACCAAGCTGTAGAAAATATGCCCTGGTTTTGTCAGGTTCCCCCGGGAATAAGTGGCCTTAAACTCTCTGATGCATTTGTAGTCCCCCCCCCACCCCACTTCCTTTCCAGTTGTGTGGCAGGGGCTAGCTGTTAGTGAGGGAACCTGTCATTTTATTGATTGCTGCCCCGCAGCCTCTATTTGCTGCATTAATTCATGCAGAAGAGATTTCTGGCCAATACATAGGGCGCTAATTTCTGGAACACTGCTGGAGTGATTAGGCATGTGCTTTCTCAAACTGGAGTAGAGGCAGCTAACCAAATCATGAATCAATGTCCAACTACTTAATTGTGGAATGGATTTAGGTGTTTCCTGAATTCACATAGGCTTTCAAAGTGATGGAAACATCTACATCTGAAGTGAAGGTCATAGTATTCTCTTCCTGTCCCACCCCTTCCCTCTCCAACCACAAACAGGCATGGCTTGCCATTAAAGGCTTGAAATACTGGATCAGTTTTAGTCAGGGGCGGAGCCAATGGCTCATTGCAGAGGGGGCGAGGACCTTTAGTGGGCCCTTATACAGCCTGTTATAGGCTGTATGGAGATGCAAGACGGATCCAAGGGGAAACCGTTCCGGAAGGGTGGAACGGAGAGAAATGCGGATTAGGTGTTAAAAACAGCTGTGCCTTTTGTTTTTTGTTATCATCTTTACTTTGGCACTCATTGCGTTGTTTTTGAATTTGGATTTTGTTAGTTGCCCTATACCCTGTAGTTGTACGAATTAGCTAGTACTGCGTCCTCAAACAGACTTCTCTCAACTGAGAACTACTGTCTCATCGTGGAACTGTACACATCCTGTCCCCATACTGTCGCTATACTTACTGTATGCACTTTTGTACGTCGCTCTGGATAAAAGTGTCTGCTAAATAAATAAATGTAAATGTAGTTGTGCTGTGTCAGCACACCTCATTGCGTGAGACCATTTTTAAATACTGCAGCTCCATCAGCAGTGACGGCGATGAGAAATAAAACACAACAGCTGGCGATCGCCTAGTTCCTACTTTGGGACTCGAAGAGAGGGCGTAATTTTTCTGTTTGTACACTTACACAAAGCTGTAGCGATGCCATGCTTCTCTCTGCTTCCAGTGGGGCATGAGACCATTTTTAAATAGCCTACCGCGGCTCTGTCAGCAGTGATGGCGATGGGCAGTAAAACAAGACAGCCGGTGATCGCCTAGCCCTAGTTACTACTTTGGGACTCGAACAGAGAGCGTAATTTTTCTGTTTATATACTTACACAAGGATACTGGACAGTGAATAAAGTTTTCTGTAAGTCTATTGTGTCTCTGCTCATTCAAAATAAAATATCACGGTGATAAACTATAGCTAGGGGTCCGTCGAAACCATTACGCCCTCAGTCTCACTTTTTATTTTTTGCCGCAATCAAGATACACAAACTTTATTCAAAATATTCAACTAAACAACAAAAATGCATGTTCAGTCAGGCAGATTGGGCCGAAGGTGGGCCCCTTTGTAACTGGAAGAACCGTGGGCCCAGGCACCGTCTGTCCCCCCCGCTCACTCCGCTACAGGTTTTAGTGTCAATACCTGAGGCAGAGAAGAGGGGCTACCTGTTTCAGATAAAGAGCTACCTGTTGAATACACTCTTCTTCCTGCTGGAACTAGACAGGCTTGCAACAAGAAGGTTGCTGTCAGTCCTTATTTGTGGCTCTACTGTTGCCTTCAGCATGTCATCTATCTGCAGGGTGTCTGGGGAGTAACGGAATACATGTAATGGCATTACATATTTAAAATACAAAATGAGTAACTGTATTCCATTACAGTTACCATTTAAATTCATAGTAATCAAATTAGTTACATTTTAAAAATATTTAGATTACTGAAGGGATTACATTGGATTTTTTTTCATTTAATTTCATTTATGTTTTTCATTTAATGTTTATTCAGTTGGAAAATCTATCCAATGATAGGCAACTCCGGGGTGTATCTCCCATATGCCCCTCATGAAAAAAAAAAGAAGAAAAAAGCGCACAGCCTGCCTGACTCACGAGACAGTAGAATGGAGACAGAAAGCAACCATGGAAATACCGGGACCATTTTACTTTCAAATATGGCAAAGGTCGCAACATAACAGTACAATGCAAGCTGTGTTTGCCAGCAACCAAACTGCTATCCGCTTCAAAAGAGTCGACCTCTAACCTGAAGAAGCATCTTGAAGTAAGTTCTCTTTTTCATTATTTAAGCTAATATTAATCACTACCTAGCTATTTTACATAGTTTGGCTGCACTGGATTAGCTACTCAGCTAGCTAGTAGGCTAGTAGGTATAGTATTAAAGCTACCTAGCTAACGAGTAGATACAGTGACAAAACAAGTGAAATTTCACATGTTCAAAACTGCGATTACTCCAACAATTTTACACTACGCATACTATACATTAAATTGTTAAGCTACTCCTTTCTCACTCACAACGTATTTAGGGTGGCTCGTGCCTTTTCTAACTCATGTTTTTGTGTAATATATAGTTTTTGAATTAACATTTACAGTTCTGAAGAAACTGCAATGAAATGTCCATAGACTTAACATGGGGGTGCCAAAATGTTAGCCACAACAATGCTAAGTGAACATTCTAAAAATAACCATTCAGTAACCATATTGGTAATAAGAATTATACTGGTGTCCTTATAAATGTCCTTATAAAGCGTTCATAAAATGCTTTATTTTTTTTTCCATGTGAAATGTTATCATAATTTAAAAATATAGACTGTATTTTATGTATTGCAGTAAAAAAATCACTCAAGTTTAGCTATTTAGATTTTTACATCACTTGGACATAGTTTGTGAGAATCACTCGACCAGTAGCCTATATGCCACATTCACACTTTCACTTAGGCCTACATACTTTTAAAAATTAAAAACACAGTGTTCAGAAAGCAATCCAAAGTATTTAGATTATGTTACTTACCTTGAGTAATCGAACAGAATACATTACAAATTACATTTTACTGCATGTATTCTGTAATCTGTAGTGGAATACATATTAAAAGTAACCCTCCCAACCCTGTCCATCTGTATGAATGGGTGAAATACAAAATGTGATCTAAGTTAGCATGTGCTAACCAAATGAATAATGTAATGCAATGCTTCCACACATAATCCAAGTCTCTTTACCTTTGCTCTCTTTTGTACCTGTGTACTTTATTGTAACTACCAAAACAACCTCAAAAAGTTAATCACTTTATTTTTTTCAAATATTATATATTTCAGATATCACATTCAAATATTATTTAATCACATGAGTGTAGCAACTGTTCCCCTCTGTTTAGACAGGGATACTGGTGACTATTCCCCCACATAAAGACAGAGTAAATATCAACAAAAGACAGACCATCCTCTTGTGCCTTAATTTTCTTTGTCAATTAATTGATGCAAATGCAGGTTTGCTGAACACTGGAATATGTGGAATATAAGGTTGTCTGTGAGTCCCTCATTTCAATAAAATGGAGAAAGTTCATGTCTCTTTTTGTGTACTTTTCCACTGTGAGCTCTCAAACATGATTACAAAGCCCGCATCACACAGCCAGGCGCTTAAACCAAGGTAAGAGTGCACCATTGTCCTGCCATGTTGTTCTGTACGTAACATTCTTATTGAATGAGCCAGCTGTCTCTCCTTCTTTCCATTCAAAGCCCTGTCAATCATGCAGAGAGTCTATTTCTAATTAGGAATGCTGTCTGTTTGGCATCCTTTGAGAGGAGGGAGGCGCAGAGCTGCAAGGCCCTGAAATGTCAATAGGAATTAGGAGTGGAGTTGAGAGGGGCATTGGCAGGCATTGAAGAGATGGGGGAACTAATACATTGCCTCACACCAGATGGGTGTTCTGAGAATTTCCAGTGCGATCTCTCAGCTCAAGCAGGACATCCTGCAGCTTTCATAGCCAATCACAGCAGACATCAGGGAATGTTCTAGTATGGCCATGAGAAAACAAATGCCTCTGCTGACTTGTGTGCAGTTAAACCAGGGAACCAGCTGACATCATTACTGAAGTTCAAGTGCAAGGACAGTACAAGTATATGTCATTGTGCAATATAAAGCTCATGTGTTATATATATATATATATATATATATATATATATATATATATATATATATATATATATATATATTTACATATACACATATAAATACATATATATATATATATATATATATATATATATATATATATATATATATATATATATATATATATACACTGTGTATACAATCTTAAATATGTACATAGACACCAGACTACTGCTTTAGAGGTCACATCTCACAGTGATCAATGGAGGATTTCAAATGATAATTTGCTATGAACCAAATAACATTAGGAGACCGGCGATGATCAAGTACCAATGGACATGCCTCTCCGCTCTGTAGGATAAGCAAAATGGTAACTGCCTCTTCTGACAACTAAATTGTGTTATTATCATTGCTTCTTTCCAGGTCCACACCACCAGCGAAAAACACATGGAGCAATTTGTCTGATTAGGATCATAACTCAATAATTTATTGTTCCGCTTGACAAAGATTTTACAAAATAGCACCATGTATATTAAAGTAATTTGTACAGACAATTACTGTCATGGATGGCCGTCGATTAGACACAATGCGCACTGGCCCACGGCGATGCATGTTGGAAAAAAGGCATTCTCCAATTAATTCTCAAGCCCATACATTTGCAAACACCCTCCTCTCCATTACCCAGCATTCATCACTAGGCAACCAAACCAAATTTGCAACTCATTACAATGTGCTTCTCGTTATTATGATCTGTTTCGCTAATAAAACACTATAGTATGACGCTGAAAATGTACCAGTATCAGTTTACAAAGTGCCTATGGTTCAATTTTTCATGTTTCCCCTTAATGCTCACCTTTCCTTTCAGCTGCTCCTTGAATGCAAACTTAGTTAAATCACAACATAAACAAATGAGCACTTCAACAACAATGTACTTTATTTTGTTAAATGAGGAATCACACAGCTGTGTCTGAGACCTAAACAGAGAATGCTGGATGTGGTTAGGGGATGAGACAATCCTACCCAAATTCATCCCTGGAGACCCCCCTGTGTATGCTGTTCTTACTTCAATCATTCTCTTAATCACTTAGATTACTGAGAACATGCATTTAAGTGCCTCCATGATTTTTGCTCTAATCTGATTTAAGCAAATGTGGATTTGGCTCATTTCTATTTTTGTAGTTTCCTAACTTGTCTTTCCCACAGCAGGTTTCTAGCTTCAGAAACAATGCGTTTCATAACCAAAATGCAGGACTACGGTGTAATTTCACCCAATGATTTATCCATCAATCATTCAATCAATCAATCCAATTAATTGCCTCAAAATGCATTATGTAAATTGAAAGCCATTAATGAATGTCTCATTCTATCATGTGACTTTGGAGGAAAGCTCACCACTGATGGAATAGTTCAGATTACTAAAAGCATTATTCCCATACACACAATGTTAAACACTTCCCTCACTCCCTTCGCTTTGAGTGCATAGGGTGTCACACAAGTGAATACATCCTAAGTGAGGTGGAGTCAGGGAAGGGACAGGTGAGACAGGTTGAAATACATCTCACCCTATCTCTACTGCATTCATAAGCAACAGATGTATTGGGTGGCAGTGTAGCACAGCAGTAAGGTGCATGGTTTGTAACCACAATGTTCCTGGTTTGATTCCCCGCTAGGGCACTGCTGCTGTGCACTTGGGCAAAGTACTTAACCCACAATTGTGTAAGCAAATATTCAGTTGTTTAAATGGACAACATCTAAAATTGTAGCATATGTAAGTCACTCTGGATAAGCTTGTCTGCTAAATGACAATAATGTATTGTAATGTAAGTTTAAACTGGCAAGGAAACAAATGACTTGATTGTTTATGATGACACCATGTTTAGACATTAGGTAATGTCACCTACTTTGTCTGCTACCAAGCTTTTGTACACACACTGAGCACATGAAACAACTAAGCAAGACAGCATGACCTCCACTGCCTGGGAGTCAGCAGCTTGCCAAATGCATTTTAACAGATTTACATTTATTTAATCTGCTGCCCCTTTTATGTTTGACTTTCAATGTGTTCCAAGTTTTGTAAAGCTAGGTCTCATAAAATTAACTGAAAAATATTTTACCTGTGATAAGTCTATTCCTATAAGTCGGCTGTGAATGTCCAATTTATTGGTATCATCCAGCTAACCATAGTTACCGGTCTTTAAGTATTAAAGACTAAAAAAGCATGTCAAAACTTTTCAATCAACTTGTAGCTCAGTAAGCCTCGTTTCACTTAATTCTAGAAGACAACAGGGTAGTAAACAAGTGCAGTTTAGCAAGATAGTTAGCTAATACTCATTTTTGCCCATACTTTGAAAAAAAAAATCTCTACAGAGTCTTATAAATAATTTATGGGACTTAAGGGACTTATATGTCCTCACATTATAGTGTGGTATTTTCATTTAGAGGAGGCAAAAGTGAGGGCTAGTGGGGCTAACTCACCTTTGACTCACCTTGTATGGATCGTAAAGACCAGGTTCTGGACCTCAATGGCAATTCCCCAAAGTGAACGAGGGAGGGAGAAGGGAACAAGGGGGGCTATTTTAGTGCAGTGGAACAGTTCATTACACTCTGGGGAGAGCAATTCCCAGGAATTGCAAGGAACAAGAGTGAACAATACAGGATGCTCAGGGACCTGTACAATACAGTGATGCTGGGGCTAGCACACAGCACTCCTAACATGGAGGTCCTTGGATTAGTTCAGGAATGGTTTTGTTGATGAAACCTTGAAAAAGGTAATTTACTTTGGGAGCTCTATTAATAATGCAGCATAATAGAGGGGTATGATAACCTGGCAGGCAGAATTGGTGAGGTGTGTGCTGCCGTCTCCTGGCCACATGCAATCTTTATGTGCCTCTGGAGAAGGAAATAGCTGCCAACCATGGCTGGTTGACCAATCAGCAGAAGCATAAAAGGAGCTGTACATTATGTGCCAGTATTTTTTGAGGACCCCCCCCAACCACCACCACCTCCTTTTTCTATTTTTGTTGCCTTAAACTGTGTAACTGTCTTTTTGTTTACACCATTCCATGTAATACACCCATCCACACCCTAAGTTATAAAACTGTTCAAAACTGTTTCCCTAGATGAAAAAATCTGCTACACAAAAAAACAGAATGATATAATTTGCTAAATCCATAATCATGATTTCCTGCAAGCTGTAGTTCTTGGTTTGTTCTCAGCATTTTGCTGTTAATATTACATCAGAGGTACAGTCAAAAAAAAAATCATTGCAGATTGAATCCACAGTATACAACTTAAAGTCATGTGACTTTGTAAATAATTAGGACTAATAAATCTTCAGCTACAGACACTTCCCTTGTTTTGTTTTTTGTTTTTTTTTTCCATAAAGCAAGAAAGTACAAAACCCAGCAGCTAACAGTGTGGATACATATGAGCTGCCTGCACAATGTCTGTCTCAGCTGCACAATATTAAGTGGAGCATATTTCCCATGCCATGGTCTAATTGAAACACCACAGTCAGGACTCTTCTGATAACTTCCCTACATTTCAGAACTCCATGAATCTACAGGGAAAAACAGGCTACAAAAATTATGCTTGTAATCTACAGCTTAATGAAACCAAATTATGTTTGTTTGAGCAATGGTGATCTTCTCATTCTTACTGTCTGTCTCTGCAGGACATTTTCTGAAGTGTAACTAATTTTGATGATTTGCCATGATACTGACCGTGCTTATTTCATGCGCTTAAACAGCATACAGATTCACCTATTGCAAACACTCCTCTAGAGTAAGAAAAATGCCAAAGAAATATCCTTGTGTTGAGTAATATATCATTTAATGTATTGCAGCAATAGCTTGTAATTTCCTCTCCATAATAAAAAAGATTCCTCTCTTTATGTTTCAAATAGGCCTTTGGTTTTGTGCTATCAACAATAATCTAAATTGTCACTCCCCAATAGCATCTCATTTTCCATGAGCATCTGATATTATTTCTATTGTAATAATGGATGGTTGAGAGAGCATGTTCTGGACAACAACCACTAATTATTCTCTGTTTTGTCCACCGTAGATTCCAATGTCTTAGACCCTCTGTAGTCCAGGCAACTGCAGTCTAAGTTTACCTTTCTTTGGCGCATTGATTTCAGCCACTGTCTGAATGGTGTTCGATAGTGTTTTGTTACTTCATTGTAACAGGTCCTGGGGTGCTTTGACACAGCAAGCACCATATGAGCACAGTGTCCTCCACATTATGTTACAGCCCAATGATGGCCTGAGCTGCTCTGCCTTTCCTGACCTATTCAGTGCTACAACATTCCACTTGAGGCCTTCCGGTCTTTGCTGCAAATTGATCTTGACATTAAGACCCAAGACCCCACATCAAGTAACTCAGCATGGTGGCCCAGCATGCTACCAAAGCAGCCATTTTACCCATGAACTCCCCTTAATCCTCTCTGTGATCTGGTTTAATAACTGCCTTCTACAGTGGAGAAAAATCTGAATGCACTCATCTGAATGCACTTCTCATAAATGCTTACATGGTTACTGTATACTTACGTATGTTGTTTGTTTGTATTGGTATAAATCCCTGCCTCTTCCCCTCAGATGACATACTATGTCTCACCCAGGCTCTTGCTATACATTCATGGTGGATGTCCCTCTCTTTGCTGTAAAGCACTCTGAAAGGCGCTACATAAATGCAATCAATAATATCAGAAAATAACAGAGAATGTTAAAAAATGGATATTTAGCAAGCCTCAACCTGAGAAAATTATTTACTTTTTAAAGTAATGTTTGGTGCCAGTGTAGCATAGTGGTAAGGAGCAGGACTCATAACTGAAAGGTTGCCTGTTCGATTCCCCACTGGGGCACTGCTGTTGTACTCTTGGGCAAGGTACTTAACCCAGAATTGCCTCAGTAAATATCCAGCTGTATAAAAGGGTAACGTAAAATATTGTAACCAAAGTAAGTTGCTCTGAATAAGACTGTCTGCTAAATGCTAATAATGTAATGCAATATTCGATATAGAGGGATACATATACACAGAAAACTGCAAATAACTAATCTAAATCTAATACAGTGTATCACAGTGTTTATAGCTTATACTAATTTCAATTTTTCAACTCTGGATGAGGTTTTAAAGGTGACATTTTTTACCTACTTTTACACAAGTTGACACAGTTCCCTGAGGTCTTTATAAGAGAGCTGTGACATTTTTTGGTCAAAATACCACAAGGATAAAGCACCACGGCACTATCTTCACCTTGCAAAAACAGCACTGTCTAGAATGGCAGCGTTTGAGCGCTACTTCTGTATTATGATAATGAGCCCCTGATAACCACACCCCCAACTTCAGCGGGGTGTGCCCACGCCGGTACTTTTCCAAGATAAGATGGCGACCGTTGAGCGTGACTCCTGAGAAAAGAGCATAGAGCGGAGCATTCTAGAAACTTTGAGCGATGTTGCTAATAGTCGTCTCGCACTCAGAGGTGATCACACATCTCCTATGACCTACAGCTTTACAAGCGAGGAAAAGACATTGGCGAAGCAACACAACCCGTATGGACGCCCACTATACATAGCGTACCTGTTTGCCAAACAGAGCCATACACACAAGGCTAACGTTTATGATTGTTATCAAATGCTGTGAATGATCTAATATTTTTTCCAAAATATCACTCGGACAGAAACGCTCCTTTTTTAGCAATCGAGCTTGCCAGGGTCAACTTGCAGGCTATCCAAGCTAACGTAGCACTGCATCTTGGCTGCTAGCCAGATCTTTATCAAACATCATATAAGGGTATCTAAAAAGCTAGCAATCAGCAAATGAACTACAATGCTTACATCATATTAGTAGTCTAAGCTGTTTTGTGGGTGAGTCATAAGTAACACGGATACATTTCTGTCAAACACAAACTAGCACAGCGTTTTGTTTGTACCATTTGTCCTGCATGTTTTAGATCTCTTCCTGCTCCAACACTCCTGAACTCCTGAAGCTGCTTAACAACAAACTGATCATTTGAATCAGCTGTGTTGGATGGAGAGATCTAAAACATGCAGGACAAGTGGTACTAAGGAGAAAAACGCTGCACTAGCATGAAGTAATAGCGAAAGTGGGAAAGTACACGGAAAGCGGAGCTGCCTGAACCGAAGAAACACATTGCATTACTTAAAAATACTTACATTTTCTTCATCTGCAACTTTGCCTTGTTCAGTTGGTATCGCTCCCTCGTTCAGGAACAACTTTGAAGCAAATCCTGCGTTGTACTGTCCAAGGTTGAGAAAGCACTCCGGCTTGAAGTGATTAGCGCACAAAAGCAGGTTTTTGCTTACTGTTCCTGGGGGATTTCCATTGAAAATAAAATAAATCCACTGCTCTCTTGTCTCCTCTGAGGCTGGGACTCTAAATAGTGATATGTGCTGGTCTGTGCAGCCAACGACAGAACAGTTAGCATGCTTTGCTCGAACTTTGGCCATGGCGTTAGAACTGGTACACCGTCGTTGCTTGCGAAAACAAAATGGCGGCGCCGTGGTGGAAACGTGCAGATTAAGGGGCGGTAATATTATAATAAGATCCCCCTCCTACGTCACTACGGGAGCGAAATCTGAGTGACTCGTTTTTTCACATGCTTGCAGAGAAAGGCTGACCAAAACAAAGTTACTGGGTCGTCGTTTTTCACGTTTTCTGGGTTGGTAGATGCACCGGGGACCCGATTATAGCACTTAAACACGGAAAAAGTCAGATTTTCATGATATGTCCCCTTTAAAATCACTACGAGTCATAAAAAAAGAAATGGAATGGATCCTGATGGTAAAGTAGGACAAAGGCAGTCCCGTTAGTTTGAACAAACCTCTGAGTGCAGTAGACAGCACCCTGCGACAGTGACCTTTGGAATGAAAAGACCAATGGCTGCCACGCTGTGACTTAGGGGCTGCGCTGAGCAGAGGAGACACACGGTCGCAGAGTAACTCTTTCTGACCGATGTGTCAGATTGCCCACAAAGCTGTGGTGTACATTTCTAAATTGTGTGTTGCTAGAGGAAACAGGGCTGATCGCACCACTGGGGCGGGGTGGTTCACTGTAGTGGAGAAACTTTGGATGAGTAAAGGCATCGTCAGGACCAGCCCAGTAGTGTGTTTTCACTTTTCCACAAGTAGCAGAAGAGGGGCAAGACAGGGCCTGATATGTTCCTAATGCTGAGGGGTCAATGCCTGCTCATGTATTGGATTTTCCTGAAATCACAGCAATCTGTCATAGAATACTTATTTATTTCCTCATTTACAAGCGGGTGGGTTGTCCAAAGGTTGAAAACATACTTCCTTTCTCAACTTAGCACATGGAGATGAGCACAGCACTCTAATTAAGTCATAAATGTATGCCCACCTACTCTCTCTCCTCCACCTCCATATGTGTTGAAACTGAATTGTTTTATATAAGCACCACAGCCCCCCGGCCCCAGTACCTCTTGTATACCATCTCCTGACAGGCATCACTGAGCCTTAAAATGAACATGTGGGAGAGGAAGAGAAGAATCATGAATCGCCACCCTGCAGCAAACTAAGCTCCTGATTTCAGCACCCGTGTCATGGACAGTGCCGAGCAGCTCCTCTGCTGATTAGAGAGGAATATTAACCTGTAGCTCTAAGGAGCTTCGGAGTAAGTGGTGCAGATATTGGATTTCCGTGATATGGACAGGGGCTAAACCTGGCGGCCTGCACCAAGGACAATATTCTCACCATCAGGCTCATGACAATCGTGGCTGAAGGAGGCACGGGGCACCCGTGGGCGGTGTTCAAAAGGTCATCCTCTCCTTCTAATGGCATTTGGGTCCCAGCTGAATTCTCCCTGAACAGCACATCAAGCCACACTATTGAATGCTCTGCTCTTTTCTGGATCTCAAAATGGGGGTGGTGGGGGTTCCCTGGAAACAAGCAATAACATTAAAAAAGAGGGGTGGAGGAAGACTGAAGACAGAAAATATAGCAAAGTCACAGTGCATCTGTGGAAGATGAGCAACATTGGCCGACATACCATGGGAGAAGATCCCCTCTGCGGCGCCACATTTCTGGGAGTCTACAAACAGCTTCCAGCAGAACGAAAAATGCATTGGAATTTCTAATTATCTTCCAAACAGTGGGAGGCCCCTGGCACAATCTGAATTAATTGGACAAAGTGGCCTTAGCAATATTTCAGGGACGTTGCCACAGCAATAACTGATCTGCCCCATTAATCTAACAGAAGCTAAAATTATTCAGAAAAAAAGCTACAGATCTTGAGCACCTGTGAAGTGAGTGGAGCAGGTTTGCGTTGGCAGATAGCACAAGCTGTCCTAACAGCACTCTCGACTGCTCAGCACTATTTGACCAGCACACAGAGGGGAGTCACACCTCAAACCAGCTTTGACCTGCTCTAATCATTCGCAGTCTAGTTTTTTTTTCCTCCAAAAAACTGATAGCAAATTGAATTTATTTTGATTTGATTGCTCCTAGCAGTGCATGACTGCAAATCATCTCCATTTTGAAAACACAGAAATGATCCAGCTCAGTTTTTTACAACGCAGTAAATACAGTACTGTTTTGCCATGCTCACTCGCTCTCTGCGCCGCCCTTTTTCTAAAACAACGATTACATTCTTTCTAGTTTGTATATGATCAAATCATAAAGGTGACAGAAATGATTACGTGGCTTCAAACTATCCCTTCCCTGGTACAGTTAAAGCCATATTACTCTGCATTACCAGCACAGTCACGTTAAAATCAAATAAAAGTAAAATATGCTGGACAGACATTAATGAGAACTGCTGACTGCCTCACTGCCGCACATCAAAAAGATTTATTAAATGGACACTTTTGATATTATTAATGGAATCAAATTGAAATCAATTAATTATGTTGTGCTGCCGTTGGTTATGGGCAGAACGTTATTGCTGATTTATGGAGACAGCTTGATTATTGGGGCGATCTTCTGTAAGCTGTGATCTGTCAGTGAGATTGCAGCAAGTTCTGTCGATGCAAACAGGAGGAAGGGGTGTGCTGGGAGATCTCAACATACCCCTGTGGCTGTGCCATCTCTAAAGTCTTGAAAGCAAGCTGGTCTCTTCCCGTAGGTTTTTCATTCAGGAATTCAGCACAGAAACACAAGCATAACACATCCCCACCTTCCACAAGATGGAGATCAACAACATGGCACCTCATTTTAGTTTATCACTAAAAATTATCAACATTCTTAATCAACAAAATGTTACACTTTGTTGGGTAGGCAAGTTGCTTTACATTCCATAACAAGCAAATGAAATTGGCATACTGTACCAACAACATATACAACATTTTCAATATAAAATGTGCAAAATCCTGTATCTCTAGTGATCTACACAACCTTGCTAAAATACATGAAGTTGGTTAAAAAGGACAATTAACAAAGGGGGAAGAAGCCAAAATGCAGCAGAAAACCACTCTACTGTGGAACATTGTGCTATTACATTGTGCAAATCAATACTCAGATGAGTATTCTGAACTCTTGGGAATCTGTAATTTGGGAGACTAGCTCCAGAGTTCTCAAAAAAATAAAAAGGATAGGCTTTGAAATGAACAGATATTGGCATATAAAATGGAATGGCCATCCCCTTGAAAATACATGCAATCACACAATGCATGCAAATCTGAATCCCTTTGTTGCAGGTGAAGGAGATGCTGATGAGTCAGTGGCACGCATGTGCTAAGACACTGATAAAACTTGGCCAAACGACAGCTATTACAACAAAGAAAAATGATAGCTTCTGCCTCATTCAGTTGATTGTCTATTACACTCATTTGCACGCCTGGACATGTCAGTGCTGGGAATGTGGCTGCAAGATCTGAACGTGGGCTCATATTTGTTTACCCAACAAATGATTACGATATAAAAGAGAACCTTGTCACCATCCAACTGTTGCTGCCACAAATTCAGATTGTATTGTCGAGCAGTAAAAAAGAAATTCAGACAATTCTGAAATATGCATCGCTCTCTCCCCTTGGAAAACAATAAACAATTTCAAGTCCCCTCTTTCTCCTTGACATGGGTGGGTGAGAGTGGGCTCTGCTGGAGCCTGGTTAAGGGGGGGTTGGCGGGGGATGCAGGGGGGTTCGTAATAGCATTTGGAGTCCAGCGCGCCGAGTCTGCAGCGCAGAGGCAAAGAAAAAAAAAAAGACCCTGACTGAGAGCTTCAAACTCTGATTCACTCCGTCACCACGGCAACAGAGACAATTCTTTTCACAAGGCTGACAGGTGGAGTTTTGATAACTTTCTCTTCACCCCCAAACCCATCCATTCCTTCCTGATCTGTGCCAAAGTTAACTTATTGCGGACTTTCTCCTCAAGGTGTTGGGGGGGTGCATTGGGTCCTCTTGGCCATTTTTCTCAGTACTTGCCCCTTGGCTGAAGGTTTGCTTCCAATGTCTGCTGAGACTCGAAAGAACACATCGCAGTACATACCTTGATGAATCCATGATAAATCAGTTTTCTCTTTGACATTGTCACAAGTCGTGAAGAGAGAGAGAACTTCTCAAAATCAGATGGGTGCAATGAATCAAATGCCTCTTTACAGGTCATCTTACTTTGGCAACATGGGTATTTTGCATTTTATAAAACTGCCACTGTAGTTAATACGGCTTTTGAGCACACCGACTGGAAAAGACATGCAAAATCAGAGTATGGCATTATTAGACTTTGTTGTGAAATTAGAAGTGAAAAGATTTAACTAGAAATGCCTTGAATATAAAGGATTCCCGATGACAGCACAGCTATGCCTTTGGCTGAGAGCTGAGTTCCTTCAAGAAGCATCCATCATGCTGTGTTGACTCTTTATTACAGTGATGGTGTTCCATAACCAGGCATATTCAGTGTGGGAAAGCCCATCTACTGTGCTCCAGATGCACTTAGAGGCCTTCCCTCTCCTCTGGCTCTGACCAAACAACTAAGCATGGCAAATCTGGCCATGATCAGATGGACAGGAACTCAATGGATTTCATCAATATCCAACAGCACTGCATGATCAATGCCAAACAGCTTCAAAAATCACCACAATGAAACCCTGACCTTCAACACATTTCCTTGCTAGCACTATAAACTGTGAAAAGCCGCAGAGCAGTGGGAGAGAGAAGAATGAGAGGAAGAGAGAGGATCCGTATTGGGCAGGGAGCTGAAAACTCACCTCTGCAGCGCTCAGATTAATAACATTAGCGTCATCCCTCGCTAGGGAGGCCTGTAATGTTCATCTTCCCTCCTGCTGAAACAATCCTTCAGCCCTGAGGTCAGTCTCTGCCATCGCTCCAGTCGCAGAGGGGAATAACAAGAAGGGGAGCATAAATTCCCCCCAGCCCCCGGCCACTCCCCAACCATATTGGTACACCCCACCCTTGCTGTCTGCATTGAGATGCAATCGCTCACATCCACATGAGTCTTTCTCAAGGTCACTCAAGGTTAGGCTACTGAAATGTTGTTTTGCAGCTTTGGAACTCTGAGGTAAACCTATGTGAAAACCACAGCTGCGAAGCATGGTAGAATATTAGGATTCTGGACTTACCAGAAGGTTTTCTGTTCTAATCCTGAGTTTACCAAGGTATTTATACTAGACTTTTTCATGAAATACCTGAAAGCATTTTTTCATGAAATACCTGAAAGCAATTCATTTATAGATGACCGTTCCAATTCAATACTCCATTTAATTGTCTAGATCAGTCCAGTTTCTGCTCATAACTGAGGTAACAAAAAGAAAAAAATGGGTATGGGCATTTTAGATAGATAGATAGATAGATAGATACTTTATTAATCCCGAGGGAAATTCTGATATCCAGCGGCATATACAAACATACTCACAACATCACTCCACACAATAATCCGAGACACAAAATTCACACAACATAACAGGGGAAAGAAAACTAGAAAATAAAATAAAAGACAGTGAGGTGATGGTCTCTATTGGTACTTGTCAGTGTGTGCCAGTGTAAGAGTAAGTTGTAGGGCGTGAGTGTTGTGGTGGTAGTGCAAAAAATGAAACAGTGCAAGGATGAATATAAGTATAGACAATATGACATATTATAAATATATGTATAAGCAGTATAGACAGTATAAACAATATTAAGACAGTATAAACAGTATAGACAATATAGACATAACGTGAGTGTTTCTACCAAAGTCTCCACAAATGTTGGTAGTAAGTACAAAGTGTTGAGAGAGAGAGAGAGAAAGGCAGTGTCAGTCTATACGTTCCTGTCCATTGCACTCCTCCCTCGCTGGGAGGAGTTGAAGAGCCGTATTGCCAGAGGGACAAATGACTTCCTCAGTCTGTCCGTGGAACAGGACTGAGACAGCAGCCTTCCACTGAAGATGCTCCTCTGACTGGTTATGATATTGTGAAGAGGGTGGTGGGTGTTGTCCATTATTGATAGCAGTTTGTCCAGGGTCCTTCTCTCTGCCACTGATGTAACAGAGTCCAGCTCCGTTCCAACCACAGAGCCAGCTCTCCTAACCAGTCTGTCCAGGAAGCATCCTCTTCTTAATGCTGCCTCCCAGCACACCACAGCATAGAAAAGGACACTGGCAACAACCGACTGGTAGAACATCAGTAGAAGTTTCCTGCAGATGTGGAAGGACCCCAGCCTCCTCAGAAAGTATAGCCTGCTCTGCACCTTCCTGTAGAGAGCATCCATGTTGGCCGACCAGTCCAATCTATCATCTAACTGCAGCCCTAGGTACTTGTAGGAGCTGACCACCTCAACATCAGTCTCTCCAATGGAAACTGGTTGCAGTTGCAGCCTCTGCCTCCGGAAATCCACCACCATCTCCTTGGTCTTGGAGGTGTTCAGCTGTAGATGGTTCCTCCTACACCATGTCACAAAGTCCTCCACCAGGCTCCTGTACTCCCACTCCTGTCCGTCCCTAATACACCCCACTATTGCAGTATCGTCAGAGAACTTCTGCATGTGGCATGACTCAGTGTTGTACTTGAAGTCACTGGTGTAGAGGGTGAACAAGACAGGGAAAGCACAGTCCCCTGAGGCGCACCAGTGCTGCTGACCACAGTCTCCGAGGAGCAGTCTCTCAGCCTCACATACTGCGGTCTGCCTGTTAGGTAGTCAGTAATCCAGGTCACCAGGTGAACGTCCACCCTCATCTCTGTTAGCTTGTCTCTCAGCAGGACGGGCTGGATGGTGTTGAAGGCGCTGGAGAAATCAAAGAACATGATCCTCACAGCACCACTCCCTTTATCCAGATGAGAATAAGCCCTGTGTAGCAGATAGAGGATGGCATCGTCCACTCCCACCTTTTCCTGGTATGCAAACTGCAGCGGGTCGAGTGCATGGCGGACCTGAGGTCTCAGGAGATGTAGCAGCAGTCGTTCCATGGTTTTCATGATGTGGGAAGTTAGCGCCACTGGCCTGAAGTCATTTGGCTCCCTGCAATGGTTCTTCTTAGGGACTGGGACAAGGCACGATGTCTTCCAGAGTGCAGGGACCCTCCCAAGTCGAAGGCTCATATTGAAAATATGCTGAAGAGGCTCCCCCAGTTCAGCAGCACAGGCCCTGAGCATCCTTGGACAAACCTTGTCTGGGCCAGCTGCCTTCCTAGGGCGAAGTTTCCTCAGTTCTCCTCTGACTTCCTCAGCGGTGACTGTGGGGGGAAGGGGATTGTCCCTGGTTGCAGTCTGAGGGGGGGACGCCTCAATCGCAGATATGGTGTCTAAGGGGCAGGCATCTGAACAAGCAGAAGCTGCTGGTGGGGGAGGGTCAGGTGTGGGAAGATGTGAGAGGTGCGGCAAGGTGATAATGGGGCCATCAATGGCAGTAGGAGCAGGGCTATCAAACCTATTGAAGAAGTGGTTGAACTGGTTTGCTCTTTCCACATCCCCGTCTGCTGCACTACTGTTCTTCCTCTTGCATCCCGTGATGGTCTTCATGCCGTCCCAGACGTCCCTCATGTTGTTGTCTTGCAGCTTCTGCTCCACCTTCCTCCTGTAAGAATCCTTTGCCTCTCTCATCCTGATCTTGAGTTCCCCCTGTACACGCTTCTGCTCAGCCCTGTCACCGTCCTGAACGCTCTTTTTTTATTGAGAAGGTCCTTGACGTCGCTGGTAATCCAGGGCTTGTTATTAGGAAACAGCGCACAGTCTTAATGGGAACTACAATGTCCAGACAGAAATTCAGGTAGTCAGTAGTGCAGTGTGTGACCCCCGATGTCCTCCCCAAGTGGCTCCTGCAGTACACTCCAGTCAGTAGACTCAAAGCAGTCCCTCAGGGCCTCCTCAGCCTCTGGAGACCATTCCCTAAAGGAGCGCATGATTGCAGGTTGAGTCTGAACTCGTGGCTTGTACTGGGGCTGAAGGTGAATCAGATTGTGATCTGATTTGCCCAGGGGTGGCAGGGGTGAGGCAGTGTATGCTTCTTTTACATTAGCATACAGTAGGTCTATTGTCCTGTTTTTCCTGGTAGGACAATTGATGTATTGGTGGAAAGTGGGCAGAGTGGAGTCCAGTGTGACATGGTTAAAGTCTCCGGAGATCGCGATAAATGCCTCAGTGTGCTGTTGTTGTAATTTACCGATAGTGGAGTGAATGACGTCACACGCGGTCTCAGCATGCGCTCGTGGAGGAATATACACACAAACAATAATGGCGTGCGAGAACTCCCTGGGCACGTAATAAGGTCGGAGACTCACCGCCAGCAGTTCAATGTTTAATGTTTAATGTATATTTCAATACTTTTTTAAGACTAAACTCAGGGAGAGTGGCTAGTTAGATATACCAAGGACACACTAACAAGATGGTCTCTTGGCAATTGTTATTACAAAAGAGTGTTTCAACATATTTACTGCTTTTGTCTGGGTTTATTGTTTTCATGCTTCCATGTCCTTCAAGCTGAGGTAAAACGCTGAGTGACACACTGCAAGCTCTGTGCTCTCTTTCTTCTTGACCCAGTGAAAGCCTTTTTTGAGATCTAAAGCCATTAGAAGTAGTGGTAGAGCTTGCCACGAAAGTGACCCAAAGACAAAATCAGCCACGCAATGAAGTTTTCCACTCAATGAAAAGTTGAAGACAGTGAGTTCAATTTTGAGACTACTGTCTGGGGATCTAAGAGCTTGTAAATTCAATATGGAAAAGTCACTGCAGGGATTTGGAAGACAGAGAATTTAATACTGGGGGCTTAGTGCGGGGAACTCATAAGCCAACACCTTCAAAGTGCAGAAATTAACGCTGTCGTCCAGGAGCCCATAGACCCTGTCCGTCTCATTGGAGGCGTATTGATGGGGGGTGTGAGGGCAGGTAGCTCTGAGTCAGCTCAATAAAAACAGGCCTCTACCCAGCCATAACAGAGCTCTATGAGAGTCCATAAATCTGAGTGGAACTTGCTGAAAGTGCAGCCAGAAAAAATGAAGGTGTGCAACAACATTGCACTGTACTCTGTATAGCAATCTTTGGGCACAAAATGTTACAGGTTACTGGCTATCAGATTCTTCCAAATTCATGTGAAGTACTACAACAGGGACAGCAGCCAAAGGTGCCCTCACAGTCAGCAGCCTGCTTTTCCCTTTGTTTTTTTTTTTTTGTTTTTTTTTTTTTTTTCACCTCATGTCTGCCGCAGAAAAAGTTAACAAAGTGAAAATGAAGCCTAAATCAGAGAACTTAGAAGAAAGAAGAATGAATAATTGAGGGTCTCGTTTTTGGGAGAATTAAAGAAATAACCTTGGGAGCTGAAATCCCGGAATGCATCCACAGGTACTCCAGGCAATGCCATCTGTATGCGGACCTGGGGGGGCTGAGCTTGGCACACCTGTGTGGGACTTCAGTGAGGTGCGTGTGCGTGTGTGTGTGTGTGTGTGTGTGTGTGTGTGTGTGTGTGTATACATATGAGTGTGTATATGAGTGTGTATATGTGGGGAGGGGGGGAGGGGCGGTGTTGCCCTGCCCTGTTGGCCAGCTGAGTAGGGAAACAGGTGCACAGCCAAGCTAATTAAACTATTATACAAACACGGGCTACAGGGAAGAAACGGGCCACAGGCCTTCTGCAACCAATCACAGAGCTGCAGATGGATAGGTACAAATGCAGGAGAAACGTCATGATTGCAGTTCTTTTACCTCTCTGCTGATTTAAGCTAAAGAAAGGATAACAAAGAGATACTTTGACTAACTGAGTTTTACTGGGAAGTGCTGTGTCCCAGTTTGCAGAGACCAGGTTTCGGGTTTGAATTCAGGGATGCATCATTGCCATGTTTCTTAACATGAATTGCTATACTAAATATCTAGCTGTATGAACAAGTACAGATGCCTGGTTTGTCCTTCATATTCAGTTGCACATCCATTTACTTATTAGAACAACAAGATATTATCAACAAGTTATAACAACAGCAACAACAATAATAATAAAAATTAGGATTAATAATATAGGACACACGGTATGCTAATTCACTATTTGTTGATTTACATAAAAGTGTATTCTTCATGTATAGCCCATTTTGAGTGTGTTGATGAGAAAAAAATGAATATTTCAGTCTGATACATCATAGAGGCTGAGAGAGAGGCTGAAGAGAGAAAAACTTAAGGTTTCATTCTTGTAAACTAAAACTCCAACAATGCATCTCTGTGACACTAAAATATTATGAGTACCAAAGACAGCTCAGTGTAGCTTGTTCTCCACCTGATTGCTTTTTGCTAAATGACCCATGCTAGCAGCAAAATTGTATGACTGTGAAGGATCTCTTTTTTGGTATTTGGAAATATTATGCTTTATTGATCTTTCTTCTGTCATTAATAAACCCTGCAATATTAATTTCCCACTGTGTACTTTTTTAGAAGCAAAAACCTTCATCACACCCGAAATGTGTCCTCTTGTCTCGACAGAAGTACATGCATTGCAATACAATCAGCAAATGTGGACAAATCTGGCTTTCATGCCAAACAGGCAAGCCTGGAAACGCGACACACTTTTTAGATTAAACTGGGAGTGCCCGCTAGGATTTTACAAACATTTGTCTCCCCAAAGTGAATTGCAAAATGCAAATATCAACCATTTGTCTCACAAATTCCCAATAAATACCCTTCCTGCCATGTCATCTCTGTAACCATTCAAATCATGGTCCCTTTTTCTTGTTACCAATCCTATATATGGATTTTCAAGGAGTAAAACCCTGTGAATTGTGTGGTTTCAAGAGATGCATGCACCCTTGTTCATCTAAAACTGCATAGCTCATTTCACCCTACAAGAGTCACACAACAGAAGTACAAAGGCCATAAACATTTTATGTAATTTTTGACTGACAAAGCTGTGCATCATTTGATCACAACCCAGTTCTATAACGCATGGCAACAGACAAGGATCTCCAATGTTCTAAATTTTCTACTTTCAGGCTAATATATATCGCCTTTGGCAATGTTGGAAAAACAACCCAGAGACTTTGACAATGCACATAAATGTTGTGCTATTTTATTTTAGTGAATGCTGAGAATATAATCATTCCACAAAAAGTCCACACAAATGATGGATCCAAAAAATAAGTCACTGGCAGCAAGACTTAAAACATGAGAGATGTAAAATCAGAACAATTTTTTAACAAGTTTAAGATAACTGGTAGGCATAATATCGAGATAAAAATGTGAGAAAAATAATGAAGGGGAAAATTAAATAAATCTGAAGAGAGAGCTTATAATGGGCCAACAATATATAGTTAAGGCTCAGCATGTGATGTTCTTATGACAAGCTTGCAATGCAAAACTGGAGGACTGGGACTCATAATAAAACTGAATAAGAGCGGACAGGCAAACTAAATAACTGAACTGGAAAACAGAACTAAACTTCTGTTCAGAAACGCTGTTAGAGAAGAAGTTGCTTCTAATGAATAGTGTCAAGCCAACTGATGTACTGTGCATAGGTCAGGCATAGTCCAGCTCTCCCAAAAATATATGAGTAGCAACTGAGTAGTATTTTCCATTACATTCATTCCTGGAGCCTCTGAAGTGCTAAAATTGTATAGTCAGACGATAGGCTGTGGCAAGGACAGTTTCCAACAAGTTTGAAATGACTTTAGACAGAAAGCTCTTACATTCCACATAATGTGGATCATTCAGATACTGAACAGTCAAATATTGCTAAAAACAGGACAAACTTGACCCCAAACTTCACAAACCTGAAAGCATGAAGAGAGCCAGAATACCAGGCTGGAGAATTCTACACAAATACATCCGGAAATTGCCAACACCTGTAAAGCAGGATCCTTTCTTTGTTGACCCCTTTCTTGTGGTTAATGGCATATGAATTTTACCTTTAAAAACTCACATTTTAAATTTTTGACCTCCAAATTGTTGACAGGAGTATGGCCTTTTATTTCGGTCTGCTTTTGTGACAATGATGCCTCAGAAGTAACAGCAAAGCCAGTTAAATGTATCTCTCATTCCAGGCTTTATTCAAGTGTGTGCTGCTCTATGGTCTGCACAAGGGCGAATGAATCATTTTGTTAGCAGAGGACTGTCATTGCCTCCCAAATGAGGACATTACAAAGTGTAGGCGATTCCGAGGAGTGGTGTGAGGGTCCTTATGAGCAAAATCATACAGCCAGCTAATTATTTCAGAAGAGACCCCGAACATATTGCCAGAGTCGACCATTGTGATATAAAAATAACAAGCATGAATAAACAACTGAAATATACTGAGGCAGTTGCATGGTATTGTCGTAAGGAGCAAGAATTGCAACCTATAGGTCGCTGACTCAGTTTCCCCATGGAGCACAGCTGTTGGACCAAAGTAGTTAACCCCAATTACTTCAATAAATGTCCATCTGTACAAATTCATAACATAAAAACTGTAAGCTATGTAAGTTGATGTGGATAAGAGCATCTGCTAAGCAATTGTAATATAACAACAAATCCATAAAGTAACTGTAAAGAAATGAAGACTGCAACTTGCATTGCCATTCAATCTCACTGATTCTTTCTGTTTAAGAAGAAATGCAAAGTCCAATTTGGTGTCATGTCCTTTTTGCCCATGATGAGATATTGAGGGTGAGGAGGGTATTCTGAACATTCATTAATTGCCTTGGAGAGCAGAACATGTCTACCCATCTGTGGAAGTGCATGATATTCCTATTGAAACAGCCCCAAATCCTATTACTTTGTGAGCTGTTAGGAAAAGTTGTATCCACTGGTGCAAATAAGCAGTACAGTAGAGCTTCAGGGTGTAGACACACTTGGCAATGATGTTGACTTGAAAGAATATCTGCCTCTCGTCTGCTGGACATTTATTTGCCGTGATCTTTGATTCGTGTTGAGGGATAACTCTCTGTGTGCTACACTGAGGAAACCAAACCAGAAATGAAATACCTTAAGTAAAACATTAACTTTGATCAAACCAGATAAAAGGAGGTTGAGCAGGGTAAGATGTTGGTGATGGCAGAAAAAATAGCACAGAATCCATGTTTAACTCACAGTGGGGACGAGGTGCTCATTAAAGCCAGAGTGAATGGTTTGCTTTCTGATGTGTAAAACTGGACTTCCTAGTTACTATATTAGGGCCTAATGGACAGTTGCTCAAGCATCTCTCCAGCCCGGCTGACAGCCTTGATCTAGCAGTGCTCTGATCGTGCCACTTACATACACCCAGAACCTTGGAAAAAAAACTTTCCACATTTGAAGAAATCTGCAGACCACTAGGTTAGTGACTATGTTCATAGATAGCCTGCACTGATCTTTCATGGTTGTAGGGCCAATCCTCAACTGAGTGATACCAAATCCTTTAAAAATGGTGCTCACTGACTCTCTGCTAGGCAGTCAGCATTAAAAGTGATACATAGCTATGACCCTGGAATAGACTGGTTTCCTATACAGGGGATAGAGCTATGTGTAACCTGCTTCACACCACAGAAATCTGGATAACCTTTGAATCTAGGGCCATTTAGCTTGGAAGCAAACACAGAAGTTTACCAGTACAAAGAAATCTGAATACCTTTCCTGGCCAGTATACTAATACTTATGCTGAGCCCTCAGTTTCTTGAGACTCCTCGGACACCAAGAAGTCGATACAGCTGATTTTCAAGCCGTTTGTCAAACAATTATGTGGTTGCACTCTCCCAATCGTCTAAGATAATGAATTAATTACCGCCAATTAAGTACAAATGATGGTGGTGAGATGAAACACTGTCACATGTTGAACTCAGTCTGGCTATTTAGAGCTTACTGACAATGCAGATGTGTTTGAAATGTTGTGCTGAAGCAACAAGCGACAGAGCATGACATTATGTGTGTTTTGACATATAGGTCACATTATTAAAACTGACCTCTACATCATTTTGTAAGCATTTCCTGAAGCCATCTGCAACTCAGAAGTAATTAATGGCAGTAAGGTACACTGTGTCAGCAATGGTGATTTTCAAATGGTTAATGATGGATTTTCCTCACAGAACTAATAATATATGGGAAACAGAATGATCTTTCCCATCTGTTGATTCATCCGTGACTAGTTACAGGCTAAAGTCAGATATTTTGGCCAGTTCTTCCCATTTGTTTTTCTGAAAGTATCCTGTCTGTGGAAGATAATTCTGTCAAAGTTGGTTGGCTGGTGGAAATGCCCTGTCATTTATTTCATGCTTGTTAAAAAATGCATCAGTTTTGGATTATCCAAATTTTCAAGAGGAATTAAAGTTCTGGCAATAATAAATTTTCATCAGTAAAAATGACAGACATAGTTGAAAGTTTGCTATCATTGCAAAATGTTTCCCATCATTTTTAATACACATTCCTTGCTATGCAATCTGTATTGTTACCAGTGGCGGCAGGTGAGCTGGAAACAGGGGAACCCGGACATTACCCTTAAATCTATCATTACTTTCAACCTGTTCCCCTTTATCCTCCTTGATTAACAATAAAAGAAATAATTCACAGAATAATCGACACCAATTGCGTAATAAGAATAAATCATTATGCTCGTGAAACACCGCAAGTTGTCTGAAATTTGTGTGCTATTGCGAAAGCTCCAGCATGAGATTTTTTAATTAACAAGGATGGCAATTTGAATAATAAAGGGACAAGTAATCCCAAAGCTTTTTCTTAAATGTTTCACATTATAGCTTTCTTGTATTACAAAATTCAAATTTCAAAATGGAGCTAAATTTAGTTAAATCGATTTAAATTACTGAGAATAAACATTTAGGTTAGGTTGAGTGCAATGAACAATAATGTTTAGAACACAGACCTCACAAAAGCGGTGATGTGTAATGAGCATTTAACATAATTTAAATCGATACATACCATCCTTGTTAATTAAACAATCTCACGTTGTAGCTTTCGAAAGCACACAAACTACAGACAATCTGCGGTGTTTCGCTAGCATAATGACTTATTCTAATTACGCCATTGGTGTCGATTATTCTGTGAATTATTTGTTTTATTGTTAATCAAGGAGGATAAAGGAGAACAGGTTGAAAGTAAGGATAGATTTAAGGGTAATGTTCGGGCTTCCCCTGTTTCCAGCTCATCTGCCACCAGATTGTTACACAGGCTCTTTGACATAGATTTGCACAAGGCTGTTGTAGGTTAATAGAGTCATAGGCCTCCATCCCCATACATAGATTTCATAACCTGTTGGTTTAAGTCACTAATTTTATAATTAGTCAGGGGACTGTGCCGATTGTTTAAACCTTACTGGTAATTGAATGCTTATAGCAATACTTGGAGGATAATGATTGAAATACAGGCGTAAATCCCTGCGGGACATGTGGTGGAGAGGAACTGAGGGCCCTACTCCTGTTGCACATCTAAATCTTGTTTGGATTGGTGGGAGCAGATCCACAGAAAATCTTGAAGAGAGTGATCAGACCATGGATAGAACAGAGCTGGGAAGAGTTAGCATTGCATGAGTCTGAAAGTGACACAGTCTGACCCAATCCTGCGCACTTTAATAACTTAATCAAACCCAGTGAGAATATGACAATTTTGTGTTACAACCGGGCGAGGGGTTTGGGGTGCTTGCATGACAGTGCTAGTAAATACCAAACCATCTAGTGGTAGTAATGAAATCGAAGTTAAAATCATATTCAGGAAGATTACATACAGCACAATCTTACTGATATCTTTTTTTTGTAAAATACAGTACACCCAGTCAATCAAGGTCCATACAAAAAATATACATAATTCATTTACATGTATAAAATAACACATAAGTGTGTAACATTCAGCAGCATTTTCGATAGCCTTAAAAGCATTGATTCTTTTTGTGTATGTCTCATATACAGAAATATTTATTCAAAATGAGATTCAACCAAGACAGCAGTGAATTCAAAATCTGACAGCCAAAAACATTCAGCCTGACCCAACCCAAAATGTTATATTGCAGTTATAGGCCCATACCAACCCAAACCCAAACATGTTTCGCCAGGTCCCATCAGGTTCGGTTCAGGTTGGAGGGAATTAATGCGCAGGGACATCTGGGAGCTGAGAACTGGGTTGACAGTAATCTCTGCATTCACCTCATAGGTGCATTCCAGAGGTAACATTGTCTCCCCCGTTTCTCAGGATTTCCCCAGAAAACTACTGAGATGTCATACATGTACATTCATTATTATTAATGAGGATAAACTGTATTCAGACAATATTCCCAAAGCACACTGCACCGGATAAGAACACAGAATGAAAAATAGTGTTTCCGCATACCATGCTTTCCCTGCCTATGGACTAGGTGTAGTCTTGCAGCTGAGGATGATTGGTGGCTGGTGCATCCAACCCACAACTCATTTAATTTCCCTTACCCCTCTATATTCTCATGTGTCCCCATAGTGCTCTTCCAAAGATGAGCCAGTATCCTGCTCCACTGTGTCCCACTCGTTCCACTGAAGGGCAGGCGAGGAGCCCAGACTTGTACTCAGCGCTTTAGTTAAGCCATCAGCCTGTTCAAACTCTTTATGTTACATTGAGTGACTATCCATAGGCAGAGATTCACTGGGGCTACCTGCCAAATCTCAGGGTCTGAGAAAAAAAGCAACAAGCTCCCTGAACGCAATCAGATGCACTAATAGGATTTGGTCAAAGACATCAGAACATGCTGTACCCTGATGTCTACATGGTAGCCTTCCCCGCTGCCAGATCTATTGTTGACTGGCAGCCTCGCAGCCCCGATGAATGGGTTGTGAACAGAACTTACATTTGTCATGTATCTAATGTTCCTAAGAGCCTCTGCGTCATGCCAACGTCAATGTGCTGCACATGCTTCGAACGAAGTGGGCCAGAGAAGGCAGTGGGATTGATTTACGTACAAGTTTGACATGTATGAGGATGATCAAAACACCCCCATCTCTCTCAGTACACTAGCCTGCATCAGCACAGTGGCAGCCTCTCCCCCACTGCTGAAATCAATTTCTGTTTCCTGCCAAGATGCCCCGAATTAGAGCACCGCTCCATCGGCAACTAATCTCATAGAGAGCGACTGTCAGGAAGACTTGGGAGGCAGTGAGCTCTGTCAGTCTGTTCTCGGTCCCCACTGTTGCCCTCTCTCACTCTGGTAAAACCTGTCTGTGCTACATGAAGGAAGCACATTTACAACCCATTCTTGTATATCACTGCTTTTTGATTAACCCAAAAACATGGAATGCTGGGCAAGAATTGAAGAATTGTCATTTTGAGACTTGGGAAAATAGGCAAAAAGAGCAAAAAAGCCAAACACTTTGGAAGCCAATTAAAGGGAGGATAAGAAAGAGTATACAGTGGAGAAAATGACATCAGCTTCTTGACTGCGGGGTTTTTCACTTTAATGTGTTGACTGCAGGACTCTCTGCCATAACGGCTATGCTAATAGGCTGACTGACAGTCAGGGGCAGCCCTTTTCAGGCAAGGGGATACGAACCACCTACTGCAATCCTAAACAGGCCTGGTCAGTGCCTACAATGTACAATTCCAGTTGAAACACCAAATGGACTTTTAGACTGACAGAATATAGAGATGGAAGAACAGCTTTGTTGATGTATTCCACATATGAAACACCGCAACACCAAGCTCTAAGAAAGGACACAAATCAGTCCTGCTATGTGCAGATTTATTTCTTACTTGTGTAACACGTAGACACAATCGGTAGAATACTGTAATGAACCCGCAGGAAGCTACCACTGATTGAAATTTAAGCTGCCCCCGCTTTCAGTCAAACCAGAGATTGCACAACACATACACCTGGAACCAGATGGCATAGATTATTCAAAAAATTATACTTTATTAATAATTCAGAAGCCAGACCCTCCACTTGCAGGATATAGAGTACAGGACCAAATACAGTAACAGGGACGGGATACCCCACTCAGTGTCTTAAGCAAAAGGCTACCACACTTAATAAATAGGCACAACACAGCAAAAAGCAAAACCACCGCAAAGTCACAGTCAATATAAGGCACTTTTCAAATTACAGCCCACCCCACACAACATAGCAGCCCAGCTAGATGTGCCCCCCACACTAATATCCAGCCACAGAGGGTAGTCTGGGGAAAGCTATACAACAAACACCGACAAAGGCAACACACAACATTTAAAAAATTGTTAAAAAGGGAACTCCCCTATACGCGTTCAGACCCCCGGGTCGTGGCATTTGTGGACTGCTCCTCAGAGACGAGAGCTTTGCCAAGTGTATGAATCGGGGGAGAGATTACTAATCTTGTACCACAGGGAGCTACAGCGCGACGAGTAATCATTTAACAGTACGGCGCTCCTATCCCAACCCCACTACCTAAACTGCACTCACATTTACAATTCCTATGCTAACTAACTATCTTCATAGGCGGCGACTCTAACAACCGCGACCAACTCAAAAACGACTCCCAAAATCCTTCCACCGCCACACACTCGTCCCGACCTCCCCCGTTTCCCTTACCTCTCCACCCTTAAAGCCACCTCTCAGGTGCGCCTTATCACTCTAATTACTCCCCGCCATTATTCAGTGCCCCCCACACCCACAATCAGTCAACTTATTCACAGTTCATCACAATACCTTTCTTTTTTGGCAGTGGAGGACAAGAAACATGAGCAACCTGTAAGGAATCATTCCTAATATGGCAAATATGCATGGTGTGTCCTGTCTTCAGATGCCCCAGGACACCAAAATTAGCCCTCACTCTCACTGAGATCAGTTATACCACATATGGTTCACTCAGATGCTCTAACGCGACCTCTAAAACGTAACACATTGTCTCCCCCTCTCATCAAAATAACTCTGTAACCAGTCTGTTAGTGATTCTTGAGGTTAGCAAGCCACTGTGAGATGGCAGGCTTCAGAGGGCAAACTAGTGTCACTTCATGCCACACCAGATTTTAGTACTCTTTGACTTTGATGGAAAGATGGGGAAAACCACCCTAGGCCACCCTATATTTACCTCATGTACCATACAACCTCGGGTCATTTTCAGAATTACTTCTGATTTTTGATTTAATCCCTAGAACCCAAAAGCCTAAAATTGCAGCTTTATTGGTTTACTTCATATTCTGCTGAATAACTGTACAGGGGGCTTTTTATTTTCAATTTGTCAAATATATCAGTAAATGTAAAATTGCATACAATGTAAAAAAGTGGTGCAAAGACTGTCTATATTTTTGCATCACCAGCCATTCTCTCGATTACTTCAAAAACAACTTCACTTAATCTCAATATCTTTGTTCAATATCTTTGTCATTTCAGAATGCAGAGCCTTTTTCTTTTTGCTATGTGCTAGAAATGTGGGACTTAAATGGTGCTCAGTCAGATGTCAGTAAACAACACCATTGTATACAGTGAAGATGTAATCTCCAACGATTGCTCGCATTGTATTCACATGCACATCTCTTTCAGCTCAGCTCAACACACAGACAACCAAAGCAAATGCAATGGCTATCTAGTTATAAAACTGAACTACTAACTGATTCATTATAGCATATACTGGAATCACAATCACTTAAGATGTATAGTTGTGTATTGTTGTTTTGTATTGATTTTATGTCATTAGTTATGTAAATCAATATTTACTGTTGCAATATGTAGCTGTTTTGCATTTATTTTATACCAACATATATGTAAATATGTATTTATTGTTTGCATTTACATTACATTTGCATTTATTCATTTAGCAGACACTTTTATCCAAAGCAACATACAAAAGTGCATATAGTGGGCAAACAGGCACAAGAACAAGATGTGTACAGGTCATACAATGCAGATAGTGCTGAGGCTGAGCGCAAGGTCGGTGTCGCGAGCCAAATAATCTGATCTAGGATTACGTATATCAAATACAATCACAGGGACAATAAAGTACCGCTATACTACCTAGGCAAAAACGTGCACGATGCAAGGTAAGAGAGCTACAAGTACAAGCCAGGAGTCTAAGATTTACAAGGTCAGATTTACAAGGTCAAAATGGTGTTTGCAGTGTTAGAAAGAAAGACAACAATTTTATCAACTTTCAAATATTTGAGCATATTTTCTTCTGGCACTCAATTCATACTTTTTCACATTAAAAAATATCCCTCTGATGTCATTTTTATATGTATACAATCCACACAATCTGCACTATCATTATGCATGGCTTGCGTAAATAGCTATTAAAAATCTTAAGTAATCTGCCTAAAACTGAATACAAAACCTCAAGACAGATAAAATAAAATAATGCAGGGTTCACAGGGTTAAATGTTTGCTCTTTACTATTCTCCAGTGCCCTTAGTAGAAGCTTGTATAACACAAGGTTGTAGCTAGATTTATTGTATAGTTAAAAAAAAAAAACAATAAAAAGTTGAACATGCTCATATTGCATGCAAGTAAAAAGAACATACTGCACAGTGCATTTATCCACAGGGGAACACACAGTAAGACATAATTTGAAAATCCACACTGCAATAACATCTATTAGTATTTCAAAACAAAAGACAGTGTGACATTCTCCAGCACTTTCTGAATACCATTACAGCATGTATCTGCAAGTGGACTCTTTATAAAATCATCTTTTGGTCATAATGTATTGCTTTTGTATTAGTTTTATTGATGTGACAAAGAAGTGCAGTTATACCTTTTTTGCAAGTATAGAATCAGTAGATTCTTTGCTACAGCAACCTGCACTTTTATGCCTAATACCTAAGTCTGGCACTGAAGTGGAATAGCTTGTGCCTTCAGCACCTCTGCTGTCCTATTAGTCTGATATAGAAATATAACACAAATAAACCTTAGAGCACACAGAGGTGCAAAAACAGATATTCCATGTCACACTCTGCCAACCTTTCAGGCGAGAGCTGCTCTGGACTGTTTTTTTTTTTTTTTTTTGCTGACAGCGCAAATAAATTGTGGGGAGAAAATTGAAATGGATATTTTTTCTCTATATATTTCCCAGAAGGCTGACCACTGGCTACAGTAAAGTGGAGGGTCCAGTTTCACAACTCACCGGCCTTTACTTCTGGTAACCCAAGACACCCAAGATGCTAACATGTTGCGTTATGACTTCACTGATCGATCCGTTCCTGTGTGACAGTATCGACAGAGAGCCACGCGCACTAATCATGCAGACAGCTCGTGTCCACCGAGTTCCCATAATTTCATTTCTGCCATGTCCTGAACAAATGGTCAGCTAAAACTGCTGATTACATACCAGCAAGAGACTCTCATAGCAACATCTCTGGGTATTATCAAATCTTCGCCTGTTGGTAATGTAATTTTCCTGCTAGTGGGCATTTTAGAGAGGGGGATGGTTTTGAGGAATGCCCTGTGCGTTATGTATGCCTCCTTGCTGTCGACTGGTTTTCAGTTTTACTTGAGAGAGAGCTGCTACCTACTACACTGGTGCTGTTGACATGCCTAACCAGGCAGAATCTCCACACCAGTAATAACATCACTAAAGAGCCAGCTTTTTCTGCTGGTTCCACATTGACCTGCTTCTCCCATGTGTACAGTGCAAGAATGGTGACTGGGAAACGGGGGAAAGTAAATGGTTGTGCTCTACACGTAGTCAATGTGACTGTCAATGTGAGGTCACGGCGTAAAACTGGGCCTGCTGGCTAAGAGAAGAGAGGGGTCATTAGAACAAATTATACCACATGACTTGACATTGAATTCCTTTTATTTATGTTTTTTTTTGATGGGGGGATATTTTAATTTTGTATCAGGGTTGTTAAGCAAGGTAAGGATTTATTATGGGCATAATTATTTTTCGTCATCGACATCAGTGCAACAGTCAGGCATATTTCAAGCATAGTGCCATGACACTCCAACAAAAAAAAAAAAAAATGGTGTGATTAGGTGAACTAAGCTAAAACTCCACAAAATAATGAGCATCTGCTAAATGCATAAGCTAACACTCCACAGAATAATGACTTTAAAGCAATAGCGTACTTCTGGTGTTCTCATCTGGATGTAGCACAGAATATTATTAGCATTCTCCTACCTACATTTAGTGCATGGAGTGTGTGTGTGTGTGTGTGTGTGTGTGTGTGTGTGTATGTTGGGGGGTTAAAGAATAAAGAGAATTCTAATTAGCTCCTCTCTGCATGTGATTAATGAAACTTACCATGGCGCCCTACTGATCTTTTGAAAAATAATACAGATACAATCTCAACAATTAGTGTATGTCAGACAGAATCAAAGCCAAAAGGCTGATATCTTTTATTCTTTAATTTCCTGCTCATTAGAAAGTGGACGACAAAGCTTCTGCAAAACTGACACACATTCACAGACACACACACACACACACACACACACACACACACACACACACACACACATACAACCAGACACACACAGACAGAGGCCCAAGCACATTCAGACACATACAAACAGACATTGCACTATATATAATGTGTCTACACAATTTAAGATTTGGAGTGAACTATGCCAGTGGCAATATAAAGGCAGCACGTCTGAAGTTCTAAGACTTAGGAGTCAAATGTATGATTTTCTTGCCAGCTCAGCCCTCTTTCCCATATGTATGTTATGCTAGCCCTATGTCCAGCAGAGAGCCCCAAGTCAATCTGCGCCCCTTTCTCTTCCCATGCAGGAACTTGGTAGCTGATGTTGGCCCAGAATCCCATTCTCAATCTAACAAAAACGGGTATCTTTCCTGGAATGAAAACAAAGAGAACCACCACTTACATTAACCAGGGGCAGTGCGACCACAAGCAAAATGGGATATCCGTGAGGATACGTCTGAAAAATTCACGTCTTTAATTTGAGGGAACATGGCTTCCTGGATGGCCGCCAAGCCATCTGAGGGCTCCAGACAAAGTGAGCGTTCCTTGTTGATTAAACACATCCCCAGGAAGGCCCGCATGGCAGACTGTGCCCGGGCAGAGAAGATTACAGTCTTAAAAGATTCCCCTTTTTATTAGGACACAAGTACACAGCCTAATGCCTTGTAAAACAAATTTAATAACACAAACCAACTTGTGAAAGCACAATGCCATTGAAGCGAAAGTGTAACAGCCACAGACATTCTTCGCCCCCTGCGGATAGTGGAGGGACCTGATGTTGCCACGGTGGTGGCATTGACAATGAGCACGACAACGCACCGATAAACTGTGAGGCTTCATAAAGACTATGACCCAGTGGTGGAGACAATGGATAAATAAGTTTCTTTTACTGCGTCCAACGCCAAGCCCATGTTTTTATATTTTCATAACTAAGGTGCAGAAACCTGCTGAGGGAAGACTTTTTTCCTTATTTTATTTCAGGGCTTATAATCACAAGGAGTAAAGAGAATGCCTTTACACAATTCAGTGCAATCTGTTGTGTCCTTATCAGATTAAGGGAACACAAAAAGACTTATTGATAGATCAAATATTCTTTTGTAACAAATGACATAACAAATGAGAACATTATCACTATCAATTCTAATGGGTTATTTCGTCTCCACTAAACATATAACCACATGCCAAATAACTGTAACAGCTCTTACATATAAAGAGACACAATTAAAATTTATACACATATTGTGTAAACTGTTACTGTTGAAACATTCACTCTCAAATGATTTACTTTAATGATGATTAATATATTGATTGAAGTACATGGATTGTTAAATCTGAGCTACCTGAAGTTATGTCAAGTTACAAATTAATTAACAAAAAAAATGTCATATTATCTTACAGATAGGACAAGACAAAATATATTTTAAGGACACAATGCCTCATAATTTCAGTGTAGAAAAGTATGTGCTCATTGGGTACTGGCGTTATCGGTATCAGAGCCATTTCTGGAGTACTACCATAATCCAGCATTTTAACATTCACAGAATAAAGCCTTCAGTTTTAATACTTGCTTTATGAGACCTTACAGCCACTCAGATTAGCAGCTGGCTACTTCATTTACTTCAATTCCAATTTGAAATGTAGTGTTTGGAATATAGTGGTAAATTTCTCAGAGCAGTCTGAATGGGCTTTGATAGCATATGGAACCATTGGAGGATGACAGTGACTTGAAGACAGTCCTTTGTTTCACATCATGTGCATTTCTGCTGCCTGATCCCCAAGACAAAGCAAAAACAGGGACTTGTCACACCTTGTCTTTGTGAGGGAGTCAACAGGTTGACAATACAGTGTCATACAACACCTTTGTCATTGTGGACCATTGTGGCCGTATCTCTGAAACATGGTGCTGAATCTTCTCTCTTTTAAGAACCTTTAACCTGCAAATGGCCTCAGGAAGATTAAAGATCACAGGGGGATTGGCTGAGATACAGCTGTACCAATTCTGCCTGGCAGGGGCTTAGACTTGAGACCCTACCCTGATTGACTTCCCATCCCAACCCCAGTAGATTCTGGGAACTGGACCACATCAGCAAGCCAGAGCCATGCAGATCAACCTTCCGAGAAAGGACCTGATGCTGAACCTGAAGTGCCCGATACGCAGTGCTGTGCAGCTCTGAACTGCGGGTATCAAGAAAATATGTTGTGCATTTAAGGGTGAAATGAGATGGTGTTCTGATGTATCTGTGGTCTCCAAATCACAATGGAAGTAAGAAAGGCCTCTTTATGTTCCAATGACCTCTCTGAGTGGAGCCGCGGTAGAGTTTAGGGGCTCAAATTTCATCGAGATCTTGCAATGTCACGCTCGCAAGGGCTGAAAATGACACTCCCCTAGAAATCTCCATCAATTACAGATAAGAAAATCCAGGGGGGTAACTTTCCATCCAGACAAATTAGATTCTGAGGAGGGCTCCCAATGCTTTTGATCCAGACATATGAAAATATCAATAAAACATCATTTCAGCCATGGAAATCTAAAACCCTCTCACTTAGAGCGACTCTGAAATTCATGGAAAGATAAGGGCACAAATCCAAACCATTACCAACAACTCGAGGCTGTTTACAGTTAAATAAAATAACATGCTAGAGATGGAGAGCACCTCAATGGGCATGGCAAATGGATGTATTAATAAAATATTTGCACATCAAACACTCCTTTTTGATGTATTTGTGTAGTATGCAATGAGATTTCATGAGAAGGTGTATGTGAGATACGATTAAAAGTTGCTGCACGGCTACCTCCACTTGAACAGAAACGTCTATAAATACCATATTGTGATTGTTTGTTATCTTGCCACTAGCAGCAGCTCAATACTGCATGGGTGTAATTATACATCAATCAGCCTGTAATTACTCTAGAGCAGCAATAAATACATACTTTACCATGTGAGGCTGAAAGGGCAGAGATAATCCTAGGGTTTGTTGTATGATGTGTTCAGGTGCTCAGTGTAAAAAACCTACACTGGTCAGTCAGAAGGTCATTATATTGTATTTAGTCTCTTACTCTCTCTAATACCATGCTTACTCCTTCTTACAGCTGTAATGTTATGCTTAGTTTGTCTTTGCAATGTTAGGATTATTCTGTCTCTGTAATGTCACGCTTACTCTGTCTCTGTAATGTCATTCTTTCTTTGTCTGCAATTCCATACTTACTCTGTCTCTGTAATGCCATGCTCCAAGAAACTGTCAGAGGAATACCAAACCCCAAAATCATTGAACTACGCAGAGAAGGAAGAAGCTTTGAGAAACCTAAATGAGTGACAAGTGGTTTTATGGTCTATTTCCACTACTGGGTTAGGTTTTTTTAGTACAATTTGACCCTAGAGAGCACCTCTCCGGGAGATCACTAACAACCAAGAATTAAGTCTGCTAGTGAAAACCTTTCTGCCTGGTTTGGGTCAGGATGTTTGCTTTGCTTAGTGGATTACCTTGTCTAATTTAACTTTAAGATATAAGCCAGGTGCATGCATCATTACAAACAAAAATACAGTAAAATACATGCTTTGTGGGTTAATGGCTCCTGTAAAGCACTGGCTTTTATACTGGAACTTTCTGAAAGTGTGTTGTGGTGTCTGAGATTCTACCAAAAATAACCCACAAAGTAAAGAAAGAAACTTCAACAAAAAGGGGGCATAACACTGTGGTACTGGTGAAAATTGATCTGGAATAGGAGAGCCTTTTCTGAGATAGACCCTGGAATAGTTGCGCTGCTACCTTTCCAACACCCTTCTTTCTCAGAGTAACAGTAACAGAATACAGCAACTAAAATCTACCTCGTTTCATGTTCCCTCAGTTGAGCTCTTCCCGGACAGTCTGATTCAGCTGTACATGGCTGTTAATAGACACGTTCAATTAATAATTGAATTACCGCAGGCAATGCAGTGGCAATGATGAGTTTCCCGTGTCAGAGCCCAGCCCGATGCACTCAGGCTTGCCGTGTTGTGGGGAAAGCATCGGATGGAGAATTCGAGTCAAAGCTCTCTCATTTTGCTCTGCACGACTCCCGTCCATACAGAATCTCACTGCGGGCAATCTTTATCAGGGCCCAAACAGGCGGCAGGCACTCTACCTGCTCAGCAGGAAAAAGAGAACATTTCAAGCAACAGGTCCTTGCTGTTTGCCAGCCACTCCCGCCGCAGGAGAAATGAACAAGTAGCTTAGGCAGCAAAAGCGCTACCTCTCTATCAAGCAAGTAAGCAAGTAAGAAAGTGAATGAGTGCGAGAGCGAGCAGGCATGGGATCCAGTGCGCAAAGTGGCATTGGTACACAGTTTCTCACTTCAGCCCCGCTAGGAGAAATGCATCTTGCTCTCTCCAGCCGAATGGACCAGCTGTGGCTCCGTGCTCCAAGGCTCTATCCCTGAAACTGACATGGAAATCTTTCCTTTCCTCTGGTTAGCTGGAGCACATCTCAGTAATGATGGTCCGATCCACCCCCAAGCCTATCAACCCCTCCCCCCCCAGGTTTCAATCACAATTACAAGGTCAGTGAATTCACCAGGGGCCATATTGGCTCGTATTCTCCAAAGCTTGCTTCTGGTACGGTGTTCGATCCGTCCAGGCAAGGGCATGCTGGAGGCAGAATTAAATTTAAAGTTTCAACTGCACCTTAAGGCACACACATTTGCAAGGGGCACGTGCTCTGGATTGATTCAGTATGCATCATATTGTTGCCCCGCACATGGAGGGTCTAATGTACGCTAACCCTCTGCCACGGTGCCACTGAATGCACCGCAAAGGCCTAATGAATTCTCATCTCCTACAATCTTTTGCACAGGCCATGTCTAAAGAAAGCGAGGGCGTGGAGCTGAATGAACTGCTTTTCAGAACTCCAAGGCAATAAATGAATGATGCCACTGATGTGTTTCCGAGGGCATTCAGCAATTAATTTCAGCCTTTTTTTCCCACCAGTGCATGAGATGCTCCAAGGAATATCAATGTAAATCTTTGTTGTTGGTGAAAATTGTTTTTTTTTTCCATAATTCTGAGGGACAGGAGGATTCTATTATCTCTCTTTCTCTACTGTAAATGCTGTGTGTCCTATTTGGGCCTCCCTGCTGGGCTGAATGCATAATGTGAAGATTGAAAAAATATGTATCTGTACATTCTGAGTCACTGTTCCTCCCTACAATGCAATTGTTCTGTATTTGTATAGTACAATTGTATTTTTTGTATTAAATACAAAATTTGTATTTTTTTTACCCTTTGTGAAGCACAAAAATAACACAAATTACAAATTACACAGCTGATAGTGACTGTTTGTCCTTTAAGAGAACACAACAGGACAATCCCCAGTTACATGAATTAGGGCCTGAGACCATTCAATTCATATATAAGTTACTATGAATGCATTTGCGCACTCTTTCTTGTCTGAAGGTACAATACTAACTATACTAGCAGAGTGCTGCTATACTAGCAAAGCACTAACAATAACCTGGGATGACAACATTAGCATTTGGAAATAGCAGCGAGAGATAACGTGCCACAGTTGCTGCTACTTGCACCAGACTTGTCTGTGTAAATGAGAGTGAATTAGGAGCAATCCAATCGATATTAGAAAAGAGTCATATTATTTTAAACAAGGTAGTAAAAGGAGAGTACAGAAAAAACTCCCTCTCTTACAAGCAGACCCCCACCACCACCAACACTCCATCTCAGATATGGATTAAGCAGTGCCATAAAAGCTTATAGCTCAACAGCATGCTGGAACTAAAAATAAGGGGTGGGGGAGGGGTAAAACTTCAAAACTGAATACTTTGTTTTTAGACCTATTGAGCCCAAGATTTATGGAAACAAAAGCCGCTTCTGTTAATATCCTGCATCATTACACCAGTCCCGTCTGAGGCTCCATCCATTCAATAACACCCGGAACACCTATTCATCACAGACTCCCGCCTCATAAGAAATGCAGACGTCTTAAACTGCCCATAAACAAAGGCCTTGGAGCACGTCAGCGTCCTCGCCTTCGCTGGTCACTCAGTCCTTCAAAGCAGAAAGGGTTGGCTTTGGACCCGCTTGCACAGTCGGGGACAAATCCGACAGGGATCCAGTGGAGCTGCTCAGAACCACCACAGCTAATTCCTCAAGTGAGGCAGAGCTTGAATTAGAAGGAAGCTTTCAAGCCCCTCACATCCCCCTTCCTTCTGTTTTTTTTAACTGCAAGATTGCTGTGTACAATAACAGCTGTGGCCTCAAACAGGGAGATGCGCCATGCTTGAACACATCTGCCGATTTAAAAGGGGTGCTCATTCGCTCCACGGAGACGGCAGGTGATGATTTAAAGATTTGTTAGTTCAGTAAATTGGAACTTGAGAGGGAAGAGGGGGGAGTGAGGAGACTCCTTGAAGTGCAAAGTCACTCTCCTGCGTCTCAATAACGTTGAAATTATACCGCCGAAACATCAGGATTAGCATAATGGGAACACAAGCTCCGAAAATCTTAGAAACTTCTCTTTTATGAACTGCTAGTGCATACTTTTCCAGGTACAGTTCGTGGCACTTGTAATCTGTTTCTCTCCAGCACACAGAGGAATTTATTATTTTTAAGACATCCACTGTAGATTTAAGGCCTTACAGAAATCATCTTAACAGGAGAAACTCTAATCTGATTTTATTCTTCTGGTATATGAAATTTAAGAATGGTATATGGCATTAATATGTGAATTGTGTCTAATATAGTTTCTCATTCGAAGCAAAATCATGATGAGAATATTTGATTTAACATATTCAGGTCTTAATATTTTTCAATTCCTTATAAGTTTTGTTTGTGAATTAGCAACAATTGGACTGAATAGCAGATGCCTAAATCAGGGTTGCCTGATTTAGTTGTGACATTAATACACTATATGGACAAAAGTATTTGGACGCCTGACCATTACACCAACAGGGACTGTAATGACATTGTATTCAAATACATATACTTTAATATGGAGTTGGTCCCCCTTTTGCAGCTATAACAGCTTCCACTCTTCTTGGAAGGCTTTCCATAAGATTTTGGAGTGTTTCTGTGGGAATTTGTGCTGGCTGGCTCGCAATCTCCGTTCCAGTTCATCCCAAAGGTGCTCGATGGGGTTGAGGTCAGGGCTCTGTGTGGGCCAGTCAAGTTCTTCCACACCAAACTCATCAAACCATATCTTTATAGTCCTTGCTTTGTGCACTGGGGCACAGTCATGTTGGAATAGAAAAGGACCTTCCCCAAACTGTTGCCACAAAGTTGGAAGCATAGCATTGTCCAAAATGTCTTGCATTAAGATTGCCCTTCACTGGAGATAAGGGGCCTAGCCCAAACCCTGAAAAACAGCCCCATACCATTATCCCTCCTCCACCAAACTTCACAGTTGGCACAATGCAGTCAGGCAGATAATGTTCTCCCGGCATCCACCAAACCCAGACTTGCCCATCTGACTGCCAAACAGAGAAGCGTGATTCGTCACTCCACAGAACACGTTTCCACTGCTCCACAGTCCAGTGTCAGTGTGCTTTACACCACTCCATCCGACGCTTGGCATTGGACTTGGTGATGTGAGGCTTGCATGCAGCTGCTCGGCCATGGAAACCCATTCCATGAAGCTCCCGTCGCACAGTTTTTGTGCTTACATTAATGCCAGTAGAAGCTTGGAACTCCTCAGCTATGGAATAAGCAGAGCGTTGGCAACTTAAACGCACCATGCGACTTAGCAGTCGTTGACCCTGCTCTGTGATTTTACGTGGTCTTCCGCTTCGTGGCTGAGTTGCTGTTGTTCCTAAACGCTTCCACTTTCTAATAATATCACTTACTTTTGACCATGGAATATCCAGCAGTGATGGAATTTCACGAACCGTCTTATTGCAAAGGTGGCATCCTATCACAGTACCACGCTTGAAGTCACTGAGCTCTTCAGAACGACCCATTTTGTATCACAAATGTTTGCAAATGGAGACTGCATGGCAAGGTGCTTGATTTTATACACCTGTGGCAATGGGTCTGATTGAAACACCTGAATTCAATAATTAACAGGTGTGGCCAAATACTTTTGTCCATATAGTATACTTTGTCAAGTGTAAATGAAAGAGAGCTGGCAAGCCTGCTAAATTAATTTTTGAAACTCCAGCTATGCAGTGTATGAAGTGAGAAAGGCTTCATGTACAGAAAGGACTTGTCCATCTGTATCCCTCAAAAACAGATGAGCGCGGTGGCTATGTGAGCCTGCAGTGTGGACCACTGTCCCAGAGAGAGTTGGAGACACTGCGGGCACCGGCTGGACTCTGATCATTGGCCAGGCACGTGGCAGTGATGGGCACGACCTTTCCGCCGCGGAATAGCATCCCTCTTGCCCAGGTGAGGCTCTGTGGATTAGCCGGCCTCCCTGAAGGTAATGAACATATGGACACAGCGCCTGTCTCCTGTCCGCTGAGTGAAATATAGATCACTGGGCCCCTGCAGACATTGGCTTTCATCGACAGGCTCCTGCAGGGTATGGGCAGGCTTCCCACACTAGTCTCTATGGCAGCAGGTGCAGGGGAGCTCAAGGCTTCATGGGAAACAAAAGAGAACATTGACAAATTCACGGTTATGCTCTTTTACTTTCTTCTTCATATTCTCAGAGTCTGGAAATTTCTGCTGAGACAAAAATAGATCCCTTGCATTTCCAAAGATCACTCTTAATATTGTTTTGTGTTTTCTTTTTTTTTGGAAAATCAAAAGGTGGAATATTCACTAGCTAGCAACATAGCTAGCAACTCAAACAGAATGTGTATTCTGTGTGTACATCAGGGCTGTATGCTTTTCACCAGGTGCAGGTCTTGTTGGAGCCTGCTCCATTCCTCTTCAATGTGATTGTTCCTCATGCCACAGGTCATCCCAACTCATCAAACAAATGTTAAATAAGGCATCCTTGGTCAAATCAAAAAATCGTTTAAACACATCTGATAGAGAGCACCAGTGTACTTAAACTAGCATCCAAATATATAGATGACACTTGGGCATTCTCTCTCACAGCAAAAAATGTTGGCTCCTCTCTGTATTTTTTTCCTTGGTTTCCACCAAACTTGACATTCAAAAGGGAAAAACACCAATAACCTCTTGATTCTGTCTACCTTTCTCGCTAATGAAGCAACGTGGAGCTTATGAAATAAACAACACTCTTCCAGTGTGAATGACCCATTTCTTCAAAACCATGCATATACAACATATATTCAATATCCATATTCCACATCCTCTATTTTCAACAAAATGCAACAAAAAATTAAACGAAAAAAATTTTATTTCTTCTTATGCTTACTATGTTGTAAAATCAGTATGCGAACATCAAATATATCATTTTTCAGTGTGTCAATTCTGACTTCACCAGTGGAATTTTTCTTTAGAAGACAAACAAGGCCACAGTTGTCAGGAAGTCACAGGAGTCAAATTGTATACAAAGTTCTTAAAAGGGTTGAAGCTTCAGAGGAAAATAATGGTTGGAAAGAGAGACAGGACACTTGATGTCATGTTATTTTAATGTTAAATAGAAGCCAAATGTACCTCCTACTCTCCAGGCTTATGTAGCGCATGAGTTTCCTCAGTGTGCAAGTGCCAGGAAGTCACTGAGGACAACAGAATTTAGTAATGCACAGAAGTTCTGAAAAATATATCTCCAAATGTAAAGGACTTTCCTGTGAATTGTTTTCAGCATGTATATCAATATTTGTTTTGCCTAAGCTCATCTAAGCAGCACATTTCAGATGTGGACTGAATAGGAGAACATATGATCATGTATAAAGCTTTATTATGAACAAAGCAGTCCACATGTTTGTCAGCTTCACAGACAATGCACAGACAAAAGACATGAAGAAAGAATAGACGAGGATCACTCTTTATTATAGTCAATGAGGTCTGGCACTTACTTATACCCTCTAGCGGTGATCACACGCAATCATGCTCAACCACATGTTCATGTACACACACACACACACACACACACAACTGGATGCTGGTACACATAAAAAATGAATGACCAGCACTCACCTGCATGGTTCTGAGAAAGAACAGATGTTTCAGCAGTTCTCCAGCAGTTCTCCAACTTGCACTTCTCATACACACAAACTTCACAAAGACCCTCTTCCAATATTAAAGCTCATATCAATTATTAAACTAACCAGGTTCACACATAGGGCTACACGTATCAGCAGTGTACAATTGTTAGTTTCTGCATCGTGCATATGTTTCTACATGACTTCCTTTCTCAACAAATAATTCTACTGGTAAGAACAGTTTTAGGGGCTTAAAATACAGTTCAGCATATCAACCACTCCTTTGCAATGATGTTAAATATAAGGAAATTTTTAAAACACTTTTTTATTTTAAACCATGTAGTACAACGTGCTGGGGACATACCCTTTCGACGAAGGTATTCAGCAGTTTATTTTGGATTAAGCCTCATAGCCGAATTCCCACTACACCCACCATGCTGACATGCACCTGCCGGGAAATGATAAGCAGTCAGAGATTGCTCAGTGTTCCACCACTGGCCAACTTAAAGAGATTTATAATTAGATGTGGAAATTAGGCCTCTAAATTTGCTTCCTGACAGGGACATGGGGTTTATGGGTCCTCTGCACATGCTGTTTTCAAGCCAGAGAATGACTGACAAGGGTAAAGTGGAATGTAGGAGATGGCCAATGCCAACTATGAAATCCTATCAGCCAGCAGAGTTTAATGCTTTGGGCAGACACCCAACAACAGCTAAAAAAAACATGAAAAAGACTGAGAATTTACAATATGCAAAGCTTGCCTTTTATCCTTTTATGTGCAAAGGGGAAAAGGAACAATAACGTAACATTCCAGGCCCAGTCAAAGCCTAGCAGCCTTCTCTGTTAGCATGCCCATCTCTTGAGCCCTTGCTTTTGGTGAGATGATGTCAGCCACTTTCCCATTCTCTGTTTAGCTGGCCACGGCCAGCAGATGATGCCGAATGTCAAGGCAGTCAGTGCAGGTGACCTACCTGCACCCTAAGCCACTGCTCATGTCTCCCCCTACTTTTATGAGAGATTGGCTCTGAGGAGAGTCTACTCTTTAACTCAGAGAGTTAAAACGCATCAAGACTTAGGGCTTCTTTAAGCTCCTTCAAAAAAGTAATTACTTCTGTTTGGTGTAGTTTATTGAAATTTGAATTTCTTTATTTTTTTATTGAGAAGCGAACTGTCACACTCCAGTGTCATTTTAAAAACAACAAACAGCGGTGAGTCTGTGGCAAATTATCGCCACTCCCAGTGCCCTGGCGTGCCTGATTCATTATCGGCGGATAAACAAGGGGTGCTGCATCACATTTTTCATTTCCACTAAAAAGCTTCACATGAGAGAGAAGTGCACGTGCATTCATTTGCATGCGTGACACGGGGCGACGCCCATCGGAAACACCTTGTTTTTGCAACTCTCACCCCGGAGGACATGCAACAATGCGCCAAAGCGCTGACAGCTCTGCTGCCAGACCAGTGCTGCGGAAATGAGGAATGCAAGCAGGGCATATGACGACACGCAGTCACGCTCACTGCCCTGTCTTATTATCACAAAAGAGAGAGGAATGGCTACCGCGGGATAATAGATTACGTATACTCTGACTTCTAGTTTCAGTGCAATTTCCTTCATAATGCATATTTAGCTCCTTTCACTCATAAATCAATTGACCTCCTCATTCACATGGAAAGTGATTTTAACTATGATTTCTGACAGTTACATACTGAGGCTGAGAAATTGTCATGCTTTGTTTTTCTAACCTGTTCAAAATGCTCAGTTATCTGTGATGTTATCAGTTGCCATGTTCACATGTGCTCTGTCAGTTTCTGTATGTATCATTGCTCATCTTACTATATGAGGTTTAGACCTTTTCTTTGTATGGTCAGTCTAAGCATCTGCCAAATGACTAAACATAAGCCTAAATCTAACACATGGAAAGAAGGTCAGATATTACAGGTAGGTACAGGTACAGGCTTGTGAAAGTGCAAACCCTTGTATAACCAATGTGGGCTCTCCTGTGATAAGAAGCAACACGCTCAGACATCTCCCCATCACTCTACCCTCTGACCCAGCTCAGCCTGTACCCACTCAGGACAGAGCCGCTGTGATAAATTATGGTCATCAAAGTTACTGCCTTTTTTTACACTGCCATCAGTTACAGCACCTGCTTTAGGACATAGGGCTGGCCACAAAAACAAGGTCAAGCATTAAGGCCTCTTGATCAAGGCTGTTTGGCCCTCTGCTAAATCAAGGCCCAACTATCGGTCATAAATACAGGACATAATCAGCCCGTTAAAGTTTAACTTGGATATCATACACAGCAGCATTTTCTTTGTAATATTTTTAAAGCTAGAGATAAAAATGTCAATCCATACATGTGTAAGAAGCCTGACAAATATAGCTTACTCTGTGTTGTTTGTTATATGCCAATGTCATTACACTGGAATTACATAACAGTAACCTTGTTGCAATCTCAAGATGTTGTGTACATTTTTCTATAACTATGTGTATGTGTGAGAATAAAGCTCTCTTATGTCTTATGTCTTACAATCAAAAGTTTCCAGATGGTTAACGTGCATTGAACTGTCTACTTGTTATACACCACAGACTGGATAGATGTTCCCCTTCGGACACGGATTTCCTTGAGTAAATCACCTGAATTCAAACATCTGGTGCCATTGTCCTGCTATTCACTGGGAAAGTAACAATGGCTCTATCAAGGTAAGGCATTTGTCAAATCTGCTGTCGAGAATGGTGGACGTGTTGCAATACATTGCATTGAGCAAAGTTCATAAACCAGCTCCGAGTTTTCAATGAAATCTGATCAAGGTCTCTTTGCTTGGTGAAGTGTGTGGTGGACAAACACAAGCAGAACCACCAGACCATGAATGCGGTTGTGTCGCCCACAACTGCTTGAAAGATGAGGATGACGAGCCGCACACAAAAAAATGACTTTTTATTTAAAGTGGGTCTCAAGGGCCTGCCCCTCAGGCTATGTATCCTTGTCATGCGAGACAAAAAATGTCATACAAAAGCAAAAAAAGCACCTGTTACAGGCACCTCCCACACACACACACACACACCACACACACACACACACACACACACACGCACAGAGCCATTTTTTTGCTTTAAAGCCTCAGCTCTTGCAAATGTGTTTAATGAAGATTTCCTGCGATCGCCCAGATCTGAGGATGCATTATTAGCACAACAGATTTCCCCAGGCGAGAGTGCTGTACCAACGCAACTGCATACGTGGCTCCAAAGCAGACCGGGGATGCCTAATGAAGACAACAACACATAAACAATGAAATAATTGACAACTATCCTACAGAGCTTTCTGGCGAAGACTCTTTTAAACATGAGATGCAAATAAGGCACAGAAAAGGGAACAGCTACTTTGGCACATCAAAAAAAAAGCTACTTGATTAGCAGTATCAGCGCAACAGCCACGGCATCAAAATGTTCCCAAAAATTCAAAGCGGCAACTTGACCTTCTAGGTGCCCACTTTGTTGCCAGTAGAAGGTTTAAGCCATGTCACCATATTTACCATCAGTACAAATCCAAGACAAATGAATTACATCACAGAGACAGATTTTGCTTGGCCACTATAGAAAGGGGGTGGGTAAGGATGAAACCATCCAGGCGAAACTTTGCTGTATGGCGTTGGGAAGATACAGTTATCCCCTCTTCAGGTGGCCTCATCTAATAACTCAGCAAGGATTACTGATAATAAACGTCCAAACAGCAAAGTGGCCTTCTGAATCATTATGACGGCATTGTGCCAGAACTGACATTTCTCTCATATCCAGTTGTTCTCTCATCACTCTTGTTTTGCATTGTACCTTCCATGCATGTATGCATGTGTGTCTGAGAATGAGAGAGAGCTGAACAGAGAGAAGTGGGGATGGGCTTTTTAATGACAGGATACTTACACCCCCTTTCAGATTTATCTGTGGATGAAAGCCAGGCACACACATTTTTGGTGTTAATTACCTTTCTGCCACAGAGAAAGGCCATTTACCTAATACAATTCAGAAAGTCAATCAAAATATATCAATGAGCAATCACTATTCATTGCCCAGAGTACCATGTGTCTTGTTTTCCTCCTAATGGGTGATATATTGCCTTTCCACTGTGGATTCTTACACTAAACATCAGTGAAAAGAGACAGAACATCCTCTACATTACAGAACATGTTATACGCAAAATTGTGACTGTGAAAAGAACATAACATTTTTAATGTTATCAAGGGGCACAGGAGGGATCAGAGAATGTTGCTCATCGAAATCCATTTCAGAGGGAATAAAAAGAGGATCAACATGTTTCTGTGCTGACAGGCAGTTTATAATAAATCCCATTAGCATGATCCGGGAAGATGTGTAAGTGAGTTTGTTTCTCCTAGCACTCAGCTACCTTTACACCTGTCAGGGACAAGGCTTTCTCTGGCCCCCAAACTCTCACAGCTGTCACTGCGAGGATGCCAGTCATCCTGGCGCCGCATTCCTTTTATACCCCATCACATATACGGCTGTTTATACAGTGTGTATATATATAAATATATGTGTGTGTGTCTGAAAGTCTTCTGTCAGTGCCTTAGAATGGGCTTTGCGAGCCTTAGTGTCTACAGAAGGTGCGGACTGCCCTCTACAGGTGATAGGGTGAAATGTCAGCAAACAGCTCACAAAAGTCCCGGTCAAGCCAGCAGGAGTGATTAGCCTGATCACAAACAACCCCCACCCCCCACCTCCACTTTCACATTTTGAGATTCATACTGCCTCTCGCATGCCCATAAGCTGAAGGGTCTGACTTTCGGGCCACACTTTTGTAATAGTGCCCAGAAGACTACCAGTGCCACAAAGCTCCAAAGCTGGCAGATTGTCACTGCCGTGAGGTAAGCTGCTAACCTCAACTAAGCAGAGAAAACTTGTTTCTCGTAGGATGACCTTGGAATAATTTAAAGTCATGAATTTCATAGTCATGTATCTGAGAAATTATTTTTAACTCCTTGAAACATCAGAAAATCAAAATGGGGAAAGTATTTATATGAAATTACCAAATATGCTTCACACAGATGGGCCCTCTAGGGCTGATTTCTTATTGCTTTGTGCAACCCTTGATTTTTTTTTTTCTATAACCCTAGATGCTTCCTATGACAAAAGGGTCAACAGAGGTCTTCCAGTAAGTGTGTGCTTTCTCATTGCTATATGATCAAAAATATTGACTTGTGCCCACTCCCCATCCACTACCACCACCATCACCAGAAAATTCAGGAGAGGCCCTTTGCGGGTTGAACTTTTGATTTTGGGCCCTCAGAAATCTACATACAGTTAAATAGGTTAGTTTCCAAGGCTGGCAAATACCTGTTTACCTGTTGTGCAATAGACGGGAAAAAAGACCTTTTAAAAATCATATTATCAATTTTCTACCAGAACAACTGAATTTTGATTATACTTCAGTGGATTTGCCCAGTATAATTAACTGGTATGATTTACAAAAGTTAATAACTTAATAATGTAAGTTATGTAGGTTGGTCTGGCAGTTTAAGTAGAGGTAGAATAGTAATCTGTCATATCAGGTAAATCCATAACTAACACTAGCTAGCCAGTTGGCAAGTTGGAGTGATGTTAGCTAGCTTGCGATTATATAATAAAAGATGTAGTTTGCCTGCTAACTACTACACAAGTAGAACAATCACAAACAATGGTAATGTTTTACCTAACTTGACTGCCTTCTCATACTTACCTTCTCATATGTTCTCACTTTTATCCCTGTTCTCTTGGATTGAGCATTGAGCATTGGATTGAGCATTAACTTAAACTCACTAATGGCCTGCCAATTTTGACTAACTGAAATGACCGCAAGGTGTATGCTTCTCTGGCAGTCATGGGAGGGAGACTGGCAGAGAGTTGTTGGAATTTGACTTCCTTTTTCGTGAGAAATGCAGAATGGACATGGGCATTGCCATTCTAAAATAATGCTCCCTCTTCACACATCAGTGTAAAATCTACCAGCAAGACACACTCTTGATACAGCAGCGTTGTGGCAACATTCTAGCTACATTACAGTTTATGGCCAATTTGATCAATTTGCTCATAGCATCATTTTGAACAATACTACTGATGTGCATGTGATTAGTTTGCCATCAATAGATTCATGGCTCTTCAAAAAAGATTTGGGGCTAAAGCCTGGGAAGCTAAGTGCTAATGATGCCACTGGCATTAGCAGTGCTTTAGGGGCTCACTGCGCTTCAGAGCTTCACCATACCGTGCCCTTACATGCATATTTTGTATGCCTCTGTACAGTTAATACTGCTTATTTTCCAGTGCAAGCATGTGTAACAACAGCACTGGTCTCTCATTGCAGGTTCTCACTTGTTTGATGTGTTGCTGGAGCCTGTTGATTTCACAGGAGGCATGGGGACTCAAATGAGACACGATCAATAGTTTACACTGATGATTGATTCGTGTGACGGCCCATGACATACCACAAAGAACAGGTGTATCCAACATGACCTATTCTCACTGTCTGTAACAGCTATCTGCATTTATTATGAAACACCTCAGCAAGGGCTCATATTCAAGAAGAACCTTGTCTGTTTTGTGTATTTTGCTCCTGCACTGATCACAGTCAGCCATTCCCAGTAACCAGATCACATTCAAATTCAATACTTTGCATTTTGACAAAATGCAGGGCTCCTCACATTAACATTGTTGAAGATGTCAGTGTCTGCCACAATGATGCCATTTACAGAAAGTAGAACAAAAAAGGAATTGGATCCAATCTGTGAAGACCGAAATGACAGAGAGCTGGGGAAAACATGCAGAGTGGTAAGAGAAAAAAATTACCACAGCACTGGTGGTGCTGTCAACGGAGCACAGACGCATTCATATCAAGCAACCTTTTTCTATTGCTGTTTTTCTCACCACTGTTCTCGAAAAGAATGAGGAAGGGTAACATCAGAACCCGCCAGCTTGTGTTGCCAGTGTGATCGACAGGTAAGTGTCTGGCACCAAAGCCTGTTTCTGCTTGATTTGCTCAGCAGGGACATACACTGATAAACCTTCCCTGAAAAAAAAAAAAAAACTAACAACTAACTGTGGCAGACTAAAAAGAAAACAAAAATAAAAAGTTAACCCTTCATGCATCCACAGACTGAAGTGTTGATGAGACACCAATGGTTTGAGATGTCTGATTATTGTGTAAACAGTCATTGTTAATTAATGTCACACAGTTGTAGTAACAAACCTCTCCAACACCTACCGTGCCCCTGGTAGGACTGCCAACCTTTTGCTAATCTTTTATTCTGGCTCCAAAGTCATACTGTGCCTTCTGTATATCAAATAATTTTTGAAAGCTTAAACTGAAAACTTCATTGTAGTCTAAAATTCTTCTGGCCATCTACAGCAGACAAAAATAAACTAACATAAAGACAGCCAATTGTGTCAGAACCAAGCATAAGCACATTATGTTTCTGAGATTTTGAAGGGGAAAAAGGGTGAGCACTACTAATTACAGGTACTCATTATAGGAGGCTAATTCAAGTTTGGAATTCAGTAATATGCCACTTCGGAGCCAAAGAAAAAAGAGGGCTCCGACCAATATACCGTATAACAGGTGTCATCCTTGAGATGGTGCGTTATGAAAGACTGGTGTGAAAAAAATTAGGGCTTTGTAAAAGTTTTCCATTCTAGATGTGTTCTTTGGTCCTAGGCCTTTTTGCGTGAGAGTGCTTATCTTCAGCCATGCCTCTTCAGGCTGTTAATACCTTTCTCTTCTCTCATTGTCCTTCCTCCACCCCATCTAGTTCAGCATAGCACAGACAAATAAAAGGACCAAGAGGCAGGATGAAACTTAAGCTAAATTGTTTCCTCTGTTTTGTAAGGCTAGCTATTGAAATTGAAAAGAAGAGCCTTTCAAAGTGTACCAGAATCAAATCCCATTGAAATAAAATGCCGTTAGGAGAAGCAGCTTTCATCTTCTGGAAATTGAACAGTGTTGAAATGTGCAGGATGCCCATGAACACAGTGCAAGGTGATTCACTGTTTCCTCTTCAAACTGTGGAAGACTCACTGATGCATTTAGAAGATTACAAGTAGCACAAGGACTGTGTCTTATTGCTGCTGCCACTTAATTGATTTCAGGGACTCATTCAGCCGTCAGGCTGGTTTCTGTCCTCACTGCTGATCTGTCATTTCTGATGTCAGAGGAGCCAGCAAAATGCCACAGACATAAACTGTTGATGACATAGCGGGTGTCCAATCAGTATATGGTCCTTAAAGACCAGCACATTGCACTGTTGCCTATGAGAGTGAAATGTGTTTCTTTAGCCAGGTCTTTCCACTTTTCCTACATACATTTATGCATTATGCTTCCATCATTGGACTATGTTTCTTTTGTTTTCATGTTTTTCTCTTGCATTTTTTTATTTTTTGGTAAAATAATTATGAAGCACCATGTTTTACACGTGAAGCAGCACATGTCTGTTTAGTTTTTCAGAATGAAAAAACTCCTACAGGTTACAGAATAAATAGAGGTGTAGTTGTAAGCTTTGCCCACATAAACAGCCACATGACCTTAAAAATAGTCTGACCTTCTCTCCTTATCACCTGCCTTAACAGTGCATGTGCACTATTGTTGTGTTGTGCCTCACCTGAACTCTACAGTGAATATTTATCTTAAAAAAATGCATTTAGCAATGCATCAAGATCAAAAAGGTACAAGTTTAGTAGTACATTATAGTATTGCATCAACAAGCCCAAATATTATAAACTGGCTTTCATGTGTTCAGCTCATGCTTGCTAAATACATGTAAAATAATGCATCATTATACATATCTTGAGAATACTTTAAGGGCTCCCTTCAAATGCTTTTCTTTTTCCTTTAAATTAGGTTCCATACAGTTTACAGTCTAAAGGTTTGCCCACGATATAGACAATGACACGTGGTCATAAAACAGGAAGACAGAAAGGTCACCTCGAATTACGGTGAGCAGAAAGAGGGGTGGAATTTGGCCGAACATGCCATAGTGCATCCCTCATGAAAGTAAAAGCACTGCATCGCCAGTACATCAAAGCCATCTTGCAATGGTACAATTCTCTCCTCCTGTGTGAACTGTCCAACGGCAAAAAAAAAAAAATCCAGACAACATTTCTACTCTTAATTCTGTCCAGCTCTTACCACCTGCTGGCCTAATGTGACTCAAAATGACATTGTGATTTCCAGCCAAAGTATTTAAGCAAATCCAAAATATGTATGCCAGTTTCCAAGAAACAAACTGAATAAATAACTATATTTCAACTTTCTTCACAAAGGCTTCAACAATGACTGAGGGCAAGAGGTGGAAGCGTATGATTGTGAGATCTGGTTGTACCCCTAAAAGTAAATGTTTAACTCCCTCAGTTCTCAAAGCCTGCAAATGCAATTATCTTTGTGTATTATTGTGTAAATCATCCAACACAGCCAATCCTGTCATTCTTTGTGCCGCCTTAGTTATTACAGCAACATCATGCAGTAATCACAGCCACAGCTCGTGAAATTGTGCTGTGCAGTGTAAATCCTCTTGCAAAAAGGACAGACAGGCAAATCAGACAGAAATACAATTCTGACCAATAGCCCACTGGAACGACAGAGGGTCAGCCATCGACAAAAGGGCACCTTTTGTTTTCCCACTGGCTCTCGCTCAATGACATCCCAGGGGTAGCTGTCAAAAAGCCAGCCAACATCCCTGTCTCTTACAAATGCATCAAGTGCTGCAACTACAGAGCTTTGGTTTCCATCCCTTGACTAGGCATGGTCATTGAACCTCCCACTGTGTTGTCACACCTTCTTTACATTACATTACTTGCATTTAGCAGATGCTCTTATCCACAGCTACTTCCAGCACTATGTAACAGAAGTGAGCAACCGTGTCAGACCAGGCTAACAATGCTCCCAGACCAGTGAGTGTGTGCATAACACCATTTAAGCCCTACCGCAACTTGTGCGGTTAACCTTCATTATGGATTTATCACCGTTTTAGTGGTTCCCCTGAGACCCTTCCATGTCACTGCAAGTCCATTGGACCCCTGTGCCCTCCTTAGTGCCATCCCCAGCCCTGCATTAGCATTGCTTAGGGATATGCCTGTGGTGGCGCTAAGAGACACATCACTCGCCCCCATCTGAGGGGGGTTGGTACGTGGCAGTGGATACTTAACATCAAGGAGGGGCTCAAGACGGGCATAACACCATGTTCAGTTTCTTTATTGAACTGTCATTTCTTTTCACCACTCAAAATTCTTATATATATTTTTCCATTACATTACATTATTGTCATTTAGCAGTCACTTTTATCCAGAGCAACTTACATAGCTTACAATTTTTTTAACATGTTATCCATTTATACAGCTGGTTATTTACTGAGACAATTCTGGGTTAAGTACCTTGCCCAAGGGTACAACAGCCATGCCCCAGTGGGAAATCAAACCTGCAGCCTTTTACGAGTCCTGCTCCTTACCACTATGCTACACTGCTGACACAGTTTCCAATCTCTCCTTCTTAGTTACCAAATTCTACATTTGCACTTAGATTATACATTATATAGCTTTCGAGGTTTGAGTGTGAGAGTGTGAGGCGCCAGTCCAAATTAGTGAGACTCACACACAATGCACGAGTCTTCAGGTGTCTGAGGGAGGGATATAAATAAAGCAGGAACTGTGTCATGCTTTTTTTAGGATTGAACAAAAGACAAGGAATCGACTGGGACCTCTCACACGGCTGCCTTGACAAATTCCTCATTAGATGGCAGAAAGTAATTCCTTCCATTTTATGATGAGTAGGATGCTGATTTCAAACTATCCCGTCTGGAGCCACTCACAGGAACACACAATATTGTTAGATTATTTACACAGCTAAGAAAAAGCTACACACAAGTCTAAGATGACTTAATCTGCTCTATAGCTCACAGGCCATGTTATCCTTGTCAGGTCAAAACATACAAAAGGTGGGAAGCATAATTATACACAATCCCTATTATATGTAAGGCCTTTTCAAAAGAACTTCTTGAGGTCCTAACAAAAGAAAATTGGTCCTCCTGGCAGCCGAGATGACAATGAGCATTCCTCCTGTGATAGCACCTTAATTTCACAGCAAAAAAAAAAAAGAAAAATGCAAAGTCAGATGAACAGATCTGGGTTCTTAGAACAGAAAGTCCCCACTCCTGGCCTAGCTATATGGTTTCCATTTATAAAGTATATCCTGAGAGATAGAAAAAGAGAGAGAGGCCTGGGTTATCTTGAAGGAGGAAGGTGTTGAGGGAGACCCAGAAGTTTGAATGGTGAACAGTTATGGCAGGCAGAGGCCGGAGATAAGACTGTGCCGGGGCCGATAACGCACCGCCCGAAATGGGATGGAAATGTAGGCCTCTCGGGCCTTGGGCGCTCTGATCGTGGTCGGGCTGCTCTAATTAAAACTCCAACAAAAGGGGAGAGGTGTTTCATTTCCAGCATGCCTTGACTCTGAAAGGCTGGAGATAACGTCCCTGGGCCTTTGCACAGTGCCAGACACAGAGGCTGTGCCTAACATGGCCTTAAACAGACCAACCAAAATACCTGGAACAAGGAAGGTTCATTTTCTGATAAGACCAGGGTTCAGCGGATACAGCTGCCTGCGACATTGTATAAAAGCTCACAGATACGTTGCCACATTTTCCGATACCAAGGCGTTAAACATCCCAAAGGCTAAAGAGAACATCTGTGGTTGGGCTGGTAGTTCTGTAATTAGTAATATACAGACTACCCTACTGTGATCATTGTTGTATAATTTCTGTTATTTCCAATTGTTCTATGCAGTAAATGTACATATATATTTATTGTGTTATGTCTCTTTGTCAGTGGAAGAAAATTTATGGAACATGTGCTGTTGGTTTTGTGAATTTATGAATTGCATTTTTGTACTCTTGCTTTGTAAGTTGATCTGTGTAACAATGTCTGCCAGGTGATTTAATGTGGTCTGTAGTAATTATACATTCTATAAAATTACTAAAAATTCAATTAAATTTTAGTTGTATGGTACTTTTTACAAAGGACATTCTCACAAAGCAGCTTTACAGAGATCCTGGGCCTGATTGCCCAAAGCAAGCTTAAGACCGCTGTGGTAAGGAAAAACTCCCTAATTGAAAGACAGCAAGCTTGAGCAAAACCTGATTCAAAGGGGACCCCATCTGCCTCTGGCTAGCACCGATCAGTCCGATTAGGTTTTGCGTAATGTGGAAGTGTATTAGTTTAATCCATTGGGTGGTAAGGAATAGTCTGAGGGTGTAGGTGAAGAATCGGGACAGTTCTTGATTAAATAAAATGAGTACAGATATGAAGCAATGGGAAGGGTAGAGATGTCACTGGTAAAGCAGTGCGGCATCTGGAGTTGTACTCGGGGACCCAGGGGACTCGGGGAGCTTGCTCAATTCTTGTGGCTAAAGTTCCAGGCAGATGCTTTGGAGCGGGTGAGAGAGGAGAACTAGGAGGTACGGAAAAATTTTAGAAGTAGACACAGAGATGAGAGGAGGATGAGAGGGTGGGGGAGTAGTTGTAGAGAAAGCTATTGAGTAGATGGGGGAGGGAGGGGGAGAGAGAGAGAGAGAGAGAGAGAGAGAGAGAGAGAGAGAGGAGTCTGCATGCAGTTAGGAAAACCCTGACAGAATAAAGCAATGGCAGCATAACTACAGGATGGGAGGCCAGCACAATTATGAAGGCAAACCTGAAACTGTCACCACCACTGGAACAGATAAACACAAAGTTACTTTGCCACGATATAGCAGCAACACTGACAGCTCAGTTTAACACAGACTCTATAGTTTGTATCAGTTCTCCAACCCCATAGCTTAACTGTAAGCTTTGATAAAAAGGTCAATTTTAAGCCTTGACTTGCAGACTGACAGAGTGTTTGCATCCTGAACATACTGTAAGCAAGTAGACTCCTTAAGAAAGCAGATCAACAGAAAAAAGCTTGACCACCTGCAGGATTTTTCATTTTACATTTTCTCTACTCTGTATAACTGCAAGCATGTTCTGTCATCACAATTTACCATTTTTGCAAAACTTCTGTCATTGCAATGGATTAGGGCTCATTTGTCGCTAGATGTGGGTTTAGTGTAAGATTGAGGTAAATTTAAGGGTTTGACATTGGTTGAGGGGAAGAGTTCATGGCAATAGGGGTTGAGGGGTGGCAGCTTAGCATAGTGGTAAGGAGCAGGACTCGTGACCGAAAATCGGAGAATCAGGTCCGGACATTGTCCGGAGTTGCCCTTTCACACATGTAGCACACAACAGGAGATTGTCCGTGTCAGACTCATTCTCACCTACTGGAAATACTCTGTTTGGTTTAGGCGAGGGGTGGCGCCTCGGTAGAGCGTGCAGGAGGCAGGACATGACGCAAAAAGTACACTGCAGAAAACGCGTGTTTTGTTTACATGTAGCCGGTTCGTAATTTGGTCATAAACAACCGAGTCTCTTGCTGTTCCTTGAATTTGTCTGATGATTTTGGCATTGGACCTTATCAACAGAAGTTCCCGAATCTTGTTGTCTCTCCAGTTAGACATTTTCGTTGGTGTCTTCGTGTAAATGAACCTTCTTCTTCACCCTCAGATGTTTGTATTCTTCCGGTCGCATGATAGAAACGTCATCAACACACCCACTCGCTTGCTGTGAATTCTCTGGACAATGACCTGCTCTATTCACACATGGACTCAATTGGACATTACATGGACTCAATGTCTGGACATTACATTTGGACTCCGGGTAATTTAGATAAGTTCAGGGTTGCAGGAGCTGAAAGGGGCTATATATTACCAAAAAAATACCTCCCTCCAAAAAAAAAAAACAGAGAATTTTAATGTGAATGTTAGAACATGCCTTACAACACATGCATGACACTTTTTGTTAATGGCCTTGAGTTTCTGTTTCCTAAAAAGGGTTTGAGTGTGAATAGAAATGTGTTAATGAGCAGAGGCCCATTTTTTTCTTGAGGGAATTCAGTTATTCATATTTATGGGTTACATCTTTGCAAAACGTTTTGCTTCAGGGTGCGGCACATTATAAGAATATCTAATTTTGCCCTCCTTTAAAAGGATATGTCCCTGGCAGATCTGGTCTAATGCAAATAATCGCCTGTCTTTAGATTTGCATGAGATTTTAACCCTTAGCTTCTTTTTCAGCCTATTAACAGATGAAGGCATTTGACATCTAGCTTTATTCTGTAGTTGGCTATTGTTTACTTTTGTCTTGTCCTTAAAAGCTAATGAAATAGATAGGAACAAAAGCACTCTGTAGCCACCACATCTAGACAGTAGTTGCTTTGCCGTGGCAATTATTTTTCATAATTTGTATCTAGTGATGAATACATCATTTTCTAGCCAGATGATCTGAAGAGTGTATGTTACTGCAGTTTCCTGGTTTCAACATGTAGGCCAAATATTATAATTTTGTAGTTTACTGTTCTAGCTTAGTTGTTGGACAATAATGTCTCTCCAAACCTCTGTAAATGTAATGTCCAAATGTTTAGTCCGATGTTACAACCAGCTCAACAAAAAAGGCAGCTGTTAGGATATAGATTTGTTACATCTGAACTGTATTTTTCACACTTTTCACTGAAAAAGTAAGGTTACTCAATCACGGATATAAAACAAGTTTTAAATATAACTGCAGAAGCTAGGTCAATGAATTTGTGGATTTAGTAGGTGTTAATTATGTCAATATTGGGGGAGGGATCAATGACCAACTAATTACTTACCAAAAAGTGTTTCCTTAATATACAGGTGTCAAAAGTATCAGTTGTAGTGTCATACTAAGTAATAATACAATATATAAGTTAGTTTAAAAACACAACACTAACAAAATTAAGTTAAAGTTTTATGTTTTCTTGGTTTTTTACACAGCATGTTTTTGGTTAACATAAGTGACTGCCTAACAGCACACCAGCAATTACTTACTATGTATTTCAATACATTAATTAACATGCTGAGGAGAAACTGGGTCCATTATAACATTTATACATACACTTTAGCTCAATCCATTCAGATTTTGTGAAAGAAATGGGGCCTCTATCTCAGCCAGTGATGTGCTGACATGGCTTTCTTGTTGGGAGCCCTGTGTCTGTCTTTCCTTATCTCTGTCTTCCTCCCTCGATTTTTGCTGCACAGGTCCTCACTGCATGCGACTGATCACATGTTAGGGTGAGAAAAATCAACACAGTCGATGAAAATGGAAGGAAAAAATCAGAAAAAGTCCCCACCTGAAACTCTCTCTCTCAGCAGACAGGCCACGCAACCACTCACATAAGACGCAGCCAGATAAAAAGTGAAGGGCCGAATTGATGTCACACATGTCCTCCCGTCTTCACCCCATCCTTCGTTATGAAGGAGCGGTCTCCACATAGACCGTGCAGGGAATGCAATTACCTTCTGACTAAAACCTAGATCTCCATTATATGCATAAGGAAGGCCAGAAACAAAAAAGATACCTGGATCACTGTGTTCCCTGCTTGCCCATAACAGTTACTTGAAGAAATTTAAAATGTGTAGATAATCAGAACCATATTAAGAGCCATCAAAAGGTTAATCACCATTCTTTATATCTAAGCATTCACTTTCAGTGCTTGATGTTCCCTAGTTTACTTTCTTTAGCAAAAAAAGTTCTCTTTCCCATACAGTTTCAACCATTTTCACGCAAATTGTAAATTATTAAATTTGAGTGCCAATGGCCTGACCTCATCCAATCATGTTAATCTATTATTTATCAAGGGCTGTGAAGGTTCCTTTATTATTACTGGCAGACATTGAAGGAATAATATAGTGCTCCTTCCACTCCACTTTATGAAAATGGGGTGATTTTTAATGCAAATTCCATGAAAAAATTAATGATTTATTTCCAGAACATTGAAAAACGTATGACTATTCTTGGCCCATGGCAACAGATTACTGTTAAGTCAAGTGATTTTTGTCTTTTTGTGTGTGCTTTTAAACTCATTTGAACCAGCAATAAATACTGAACTATAAACAATAACACATTCCACAGATTATATTTGTTCTTAGCAGCTGTACATACTGTGCTGGAATCCCTTGATTTATTCCTTTTTCAGATACCTAATTACCAAACATATTTAGTCACTGGATGTATAAGTAGGTCTGATCAAATGAACGGTGTATGATGTTGATAAGAGACTGATTAAATCATCTGAGGACAAAGACTACTGTATGAAAAATTTGCTAGAATGTAATCTTGGGATCTTACAAGCAAAGAATATGACACAGGGTAGATAGGTGTAATCTTATCTCAGGTGGTAGTGAAACCACTTACTGTATGCATTACACATTCATATAATGCTTATTCCAGGAGACATTTGATCAGCCTAAGTGGCTTTGCAGCAGTATATATCACAATGCATGAGTGGCTATCCACAGTGGCTGCAGTGTATTCCCAAAGTTTAACCTGCTGTCTTTTCAACATATCAGCTTTTAATGCAGGTACAACATTTCCTTTCTATGTACCATCTGTTAAAACCGCTGCCAAGCACGGCATGTGAAAAGGGTCCACTGTTTTGCAGGGATCTTCAGTTATCTAGCAATTTCAGATCCTGCCTCTTATTGGTTCAATTTGACTTATGCGTAGTGCTTGCAGTGCTATCACCCTCACCATCCAAGAGGGGGTTTGTTTGCAGAGACCTCTTGTTTCCATTAGGGCTTCATGAATTTTTCACCTCGGACAGCACTCTCTGTCACGTGATGAGGTGCGGGCGGCCACGGTCGAACGGACCGGTCAGCATCTGTTCAATGATTAAAGGGAAGCGAGAGATGACAGCAACCCCCAGTAAGACCCCACCTTCGCACTTTGGACCGCAAAGGGTCCTCTGAGGGAATAATGCATTAGGAGGGCTTTTTGCAAGGCGGGTATCGAAAATGGACTGGATTTCAGCAAGGGTGGGGGGTGATGCCAAGGCCTCCCCCACCCCTGCATCGTGTCCTTGCCTCCCCAGCGATCGCTGCTACCTCTTGTTTCCCTGCCGTGTTCTGTCTTCTCCTTTCGAAACGGTGGTGTAGACGAGGCCTGCCGCTCCCGGGATGGAGTCCTTGTGAAGCCCCCCCGGGCCGGCAATGTGGGAGGGAGACGGAGGGAAAGCGGAGCCGTGCCACATCGTCTCAGAGCACTTTTCATCACAGCGTGACAACGTGCCATCTCTGTTCCCCATCAGCGCCTGAGGCTCTGGCACTACCCGCAGCCCCACCAGCAAGCTGATTTGGAACCAAGGAGACAATACTTCTGTGGATGTTCCCACCCATTCCCAATGTGCTTTTACATGACACACTTGACCCCCCCGACGTCCCTTTTAGCGTTGACGGATTTCATTGTTTAAAAAAAAAAAGAGCCAAAGAAAAAATACCGCAGTGTCTCTGATGACTGGTTAGCATACATATGTTCACACACTGTAACGCTAGGCTTACGTTAGTGTTACCACCACGCCCAGGTGCAAGCGTGGATCTGCAGCTTTTATCCCTGTGATGGGATTGATGGGATTAAACGAGACAGTCAAATTCGTGGCATTGGCTTTCTCTCGCAGTTTATTCTTCTTTTCAACATGAATCATAAGAATAATCACTTCTTAATGAATTATGAATTCCAAAAAATGTAGTGTTCCAGCCATAACTATTCACTTTACATGACAACCTGTCCATTTAACACTGTAACTCATTCCCATAACTACACAATGTGACTCTTCACACTGATAACGTTTGAAAAGAATACTGAGGTGAGACAATACATTTGCTATCAGTCCCAGATACAAATAGCATGACTAATATAAAGCATAGAATGTATTGAAACCAATGAAATAGATTGTACCAAATCAATTAAACAATAATAAATCCATCTCCAATGTGCTTACTTTTAAATCAAACTGCAATAAGACCATTTTCAGTGTAGTTACTTCTCATACTGTTAAACATAGCTTTCTTAGGCATAAGATTAATGCCTTCACTTCATTGCGACATTTTTAGTAATCTTTATCACCATGCATATCAATATAATCTTGACATAACCAAGTCTCATTATCTGTTACAACTTCTACCATTTAAACTATTTACACATCGTTAGATATGCATCTCAATTATCTTCTTTACCGCGATATACACGTGAATTCCCTCTAAATCGTATAAACTCAATGGCCGGAGCTAATCTCCCTGCCCTGGCGGCTAGTTTTAGCGCCATTATGAACTTTACAAGAACTCGATTATAAAGCTTGCCACATTGTTCTTTTCTCAACACAAATCGAATATAACTCTTCAATACATCATTGATGTTTAAACCAACAACTTAGTTTAACAAAAATATGTATTTTAACAGACCTGTGATGGGATTAAACGAGACAGTCAAATGGCGTTCCCTGCAGTTCTGGAGCAAGCTACTATCCATTTCCCTATCCCACCACTCTCGGAGCGCCCTCCGGACCTTTATCTTCATGTCGACACACAATGCCGATGGATTACAGTGAGAAGGACCATAATGAAAATAATAACAAATAGCAAAATCATGAGTCTTCTCTCTTGGACACCTTTTTAACGTGGTTTTATCAAATGGAAATTTTAGTAAATAAACCCAATAAAATGAATTTAATGAACTACTGTGTATGAGTCTTCCTTGTGCTATTATCTGTATGTGTTGTGTTGTGTGTGTGAGGCAAGAATGTTGTGTACTAGCGCACCCCTCTACATTAGCTAAAATATGAGCTGACAAAAGGTGTACAGAATCGCTTTCCACAGTGCGTACCTCATCAGAATTTTTTTTATTTCTTTGAGCAAATACAAATACATACAAATTAAATGGGCTTAAAGCAGGATGGAATAAGCGCTGCAATGGATATAACAAGTGATCAGATCAGACGCATGCAGCATTCACAAGATGTGGAAATCTGTACAGTGACATTTACTCAATGTGCAAAGGTGAAGGATTCGGTCAAACACAGCCATCTTATATTCAGATTTAATAATGCCTTTTGCAAATCAATGCAGTTCAGTATTAGACATTATACATGTGTGCCCAAGGTTAAGTCACTGCAAACCATGCACGGAAGATGTTTTCGTTTTTTATGACTGTGCACAATGATTAGAGTATTTTTTTATTGTTTGTGAAGAAAAAATGAGTAATTCCTTATTCAAATACATGGTAAGAGTCTGATAAAATTTGTCATGTCATTTCAAAAAAACATGTGAAATGTTTAATTATGCATTCCTTCTATGACCAGCTGGCCTTGTCTACAGAACAGAAAAAAACAATCCTGTTTGTCATTGAGAAGCATTCTGCGTGCGACAGTTACAGTATAATGGATCTGGCCTGTAATGGAAGACAGTCAAGCAAAAGGGACCCACAGGTACCCCCCCTCTGAACACGCATGTTAGTACAGCTCAGTCAGTCAGTGTGGAATCAGCGGTCTGCGGGCAGGAAGTGTGCTTGTTAAAGTTGATTTATTAGGTTTTCGTTTATGCCGGCATGGCAGACACTGCAAGGTCAACAGTAATAGCCCTCAGAATGTAAATAAATCTTCGCCCCAGCAGAATCTCCACATTTCCAATGGAAGGTGGACTCCCCTCTGGAAACCATCCCTGCCTCCCAAATCACTAAAAATGGGATGTTTTCTGACATATGCTTTTTTTTGCTATGCTGAATATGGGGCTTTATGAGAATGCTTCTGTTCCCAGTGGGAGCATTCATGGAAGAGTTTATAAGCAGACTGAATTACACCTGCATGTAAGCTAACCAGTTAAAAATTATTTTACCTAATTTTGTTTACTGAAGACACAAAGAACTGAGATATAAAAAAAAAATGCTCAAAACACCTGACACGTCTTCTTTGAAATTCAGCATGACAGTCAATAAATAAATAATTAATTGAATAAATAAATAAACACTCCTAAATCAAACACTTTTCATTTCAAAAGCTTGGGAGTTCAAAGACAAAACTATAGCCATCAAAATGTTGAAATGCTTAGTATTTTCCCCCAATCAAAATGTCCTTAAGAAGCTTCAACTTTGAGCAATACCTATGGGATCAAGCATAGTTATATTTTCAAGAACACAAAGTATACTTGGGGGAACTGATTTTTTTCCCCCATTTTGTTTACTTTATTTGGTTCCATCAACCTTGCATGCACAGTGCACAACATGCACTTAAAACAAACTGACAGAAATGGAAGATCACACAGGAGATGATGTCAGTGGAATTACTCGCAAATGGGGAAAAAAATTCTTATGCTGAATCTTTTTGCACAACAAATGCCCCGATGATGGTTGCATGCAATATTCAGAGCCATTCAATCACTGCATTCTACATCTATGGGCCCAAAAACACTCCCTGGAAGAGTCCTTTTTTTTGCTCGTGTTATTCTTTGCTGTGTCAAAAGCAATGAATGCTACTTTTTCCTGAGGACAAGTTCCTTGCGGAATTAGCTGGGGAGCAAGAACAGATGCTGCTTCTGAGCTTTTACATTGGGAAAGCGTGAAATAACCACAGAGACACAGCTATACATCTATTAATACCCAGTAGGCCGGCCTTACGTTGTCAATAAAAAAAACGTGGGAGGAGGAGGTGACAGCAACGGCAGAGCATTCCCACTGCGCTGTCATGTTCATCAGCTGGATGCCGGGGCCCTGGTTTTTATGGCCACAAGTGTTGATTCAAGCAGACAAGCAGGGTTTGTGCCTACTTCCTGTTAAAGCCCTGGGGTTCGGGAGGCTGACATTCAGCAGAGCAGTGATGGCATCCTGGTTGATGAGGAACACCAGCCTGCTCCCGCTAGTCCGCCACGTGCAGGCCAAGGTGGCAGGCAGCACCCCTGTCCGAGCGCACAGGAGAGATAGAACTATTTCTGCTCCCGCCAGCGCTATCAAACATCTATCCTGACAAGAGGAATTGGGATGATTGCCACTCTGGAAGGATGGCACAGATGAGAGGCAGACAGATGCCTGGATGCCACCTCCCCCCAACCCCCAACCCTCTTTTTTTTTCTGAAGACACACCGAGACAGCTGTGAGCTGTGAGGAGAGAAACCTTTCACGTTCACCGGCTTCAGGACAGAAAGGGGAGGAAGGATGAAGGCAGTCATTACAGTGAGGCCATCATGTCTCAATTCATCTAGGACATCCGCTGTGAACAGCGAGAGAAAGTGGCCCATCAAAGGCCTCTTGCAGCCTCTGTTCAGCTAGTCAAAGTACAGGCCCTGAACTTGCAGGGGGACAGTCTCAACACATCTCTGTAATTCTGTAAAAGGAGTCTCAAAAGTGGAGAACATTCATGTATGCACAGTTAGAGCAGAGTACAAAAATACCCTCTTCATTAAGAAGACTTTAACCAGACAATGATTTTGGGGAGGAAAATCAAATTCTCCACCCAGGATCATTGCTCATGGCTTCGGGGAGGTGAGGGGTTGTTCTGTTTTTCTGCCAATTGCAAACGTGCAACACCTCGCTAACAAAAGTTTTCTCCATCGTTACATACAGCAAAGGCTTGACTCAGCACTCTGTGGAGCACTAACCTACGTAAGGGTTACTAACATGAAAAAATAAACAAGCACACGATTCAACATAACCACAGGATTCCCTGATGCAAGCTCTTCCTAGTCTCACCAATAACCACATAGCCCTATAAATAAAACAAATTTACTCTGCATATATTATGCCGCGACAACCATAGTAAAATGTTATGACGCAGAGACCTACCAGTCATTTTGACATAAATCGATGGTAAATTCAATTTTAGGAAATTAGCTTTCATCTTCAGGACTCCTTGGAGCTGAAAATGAATTACATTACACTGCATAGCCTGCGGTGCCACAGAACTCTGGAGTGCTGCTATCTGAAATCTCTTTGTGTATGTTAATGCCACTAATTGGAGTTGGCACACAAGTGTAACAATGCAATTTTTATAATGATCTCCATTTCCCCAGTGGAACATTTTAACATAAAAAGGCAACTGTGTAGAACCACATATCAAATAACGATCTAATGTATGATCATTCAGCAGCTGCCAGTTAATTGTTAATTTAACAATTTAATAGCATTTGATTAATACTTAAAAAAAAACTATAAATGGAAATAAAAGATCCTGTAGCAAGCAAATCCATTTGTAGATTGGTGCAATTGAATGAAAAAGAGAGACAGGACAGATAATTCTGTTGCAGTAGCCATCTACGACTCAGTAACTCCGTACAGACTTTTGACCACAAGTGAATGGTCATCATAAATAGTCTTTTTGCAGACCATAAGCATGACTGAATATGATTATGGTCAAAGGATTTAATAAAATCAATGGTCTGAACCCAGCGGTCTTAGAAATTCTTGTTTATCTCCAGCACTCATACCGGCAAATGACGCTAATTACTAAAACTCCTCACTTAACCAACATGTAAAAAATAATAAAAATGATTTAATTTAATAATTATTATCAAAGATATTAACTATCAATTAAATCACCGAATTAAATTGATAGGAGATGAGCAGTCTGGTGGATCAAACTTTACAGAAATATAGAATCACAACTGGAATAAATTAAAAAGGTTTATTAAGCAGTTACACGAAGACAAGACAAAATTCAAAGTCTGGGCTACAGACCTGGTCCACTACCTTAACAGACACTAACTTACATAAAGACATTAACAAGCAAGAACATGGATGGATCACAGAATGGTGAATGAATGCGTGCAGAGAAAATTACCCAAGCCAATTGTTTACCTCTCCCAAGGAAGAACACAGGATGATAGCAGCAAAACTCCAAAAGAAAAATGCAAAAAGTTGCAGGATAAACTGAGCCACGGACTGGATGACTGAACGGATGACAAGCGAGGCAAGGAACTGATCAACGACAAAAGACTGAACCAAAGCCAAACACCAGAGGCCTGTTCTAGGCCTGAGACTCTGGTTTCTCCAGGACTTAAGATCAAACATCTGGATATACCAGATATATTTTCAAGATTCTCATCTTTGCATTCACAATGACACCAAACATTAATAGGCATGGGTTGAGAGGAGAGAGTTAGCTGAGAGGAACTGGTAAAAGGGTGGTTTGCTGCTATATTGAGAAATACATGTGTTATCACACAACATTGGGTTTTCCACATTTTTCCATGACATGAGAGTACAATTACTGTGGGGTACAAAAAGGGTAAATGATCCGAACGTATAGGTACACATAAAGAAACACACACACACACACACACACACACACACACACACACACACACACGCTGATTGTGCTCAGGAAAGGAGAGGGGGAGAGAAGGCAACCCCTGCAGCTGTGGTCACTGATTTTGGGGTATTTATGGTGGTAGACCATTTGCCCTCAGATATTTGTTGACTTATCTGCGCTTGATCTGGTCCTGAGTAGGGAAAGGAATCCTAGAAAACCCAGACCAGGGCACATAGCCATAAAATGCATGGTACTCTCCCGACAGTGTATTTATGAATAAGTATCAGTATGAACTAATGGCATGCAAGCCACATCTATCTCTCTAACACAAGACTCAGGCAGGGACTCAGGCACAGACTGGATGGCAGGATGCACAAAGTGAGTTTATTAAATCCCAAATCGAAGTCCAGAAAATGAGGTCAAGAACAGGCGAAGTCAAAAATCCAGAAAAGCACAGCAAAAGATAACAAAATCAGATCCAAAAAAACATGGTCAAGTGAAACAGGCAAAAAATCGGCAAAAACAGGCAGGCAGGCAGGCAGGCAGGCAGGCAGGCAGGCAGGCAGGCAGGCAGGCAGGCAGGCAGGCAGACCAGGAGAAAACACCTTGTAGCGAAACATGAACTGTGACAAACTAGCGGCGATACGCAAAACAAATGGGGAATATATAGGGCAAGGCTGATGAGCAGATGGGATGCAGGTGTGCAGGCAGGCAGGTGGAGACGGTCAGGTAATCAGGTGGGCGGAGACAGGGCAGAGGGCAGGGCAGGGCTGGAACAGAGGGAAAAACGGTGAACAAGAACACATGGACAAGGAAAACAAAAACAAACCAGGCTAAGAAGCCACAGCCCTGACACACAGGCATAGTTGTACAAAATTAATATTCAATTTAATAATTAATATAGTATATTTACATGTATTTATGTGTTTTGTAGGTTGGTGGCCATATTGAAACTTGAGGTCTTGTTTGGCCATTTGGATTTCCACCTCAGTTCTTTATAAATCCTTTATTTGTTGTGTCTTTCATTCCTTAATTCAGTCCTCAATGAGTAAGTCTTGTCTCAGCCTGAATGATCAGACTTATAGGTAACTATGCAGAACAATGATGGCTGCGTTAGTAAATCCATCAATAAAATTGACACCAGCTAAATGCATCTGAAATGAAAAAGAGCAAAAACCAGCTGCAAATACACTTAAAGTTACACAAAAGCATACAGGCAATCACTGACTAGATGGCTATCCCCAAAAGCTCTTGCTGAAGAGCATGTGCCAATTAGAGTCTCTGTGGTGGGCTAAGGAGAGCAACCTTATACATTAGTGTTGTGTCCTGACACTCGCAACACAGCAACACTTGCTTTGAAGCTTATGATTATAACATAATATGTAGCTTACTTAATTAATTCATTAGATACACATAAGAAGTCATGAAGAATTCAAATATGTTACAGTGTTTGACATGAGCTTTTGCTAATATTATCACAGCAATGTGTGAAAATGCTAAGAATCATACCGACATTATACGCATCACCATAATAATTCTTCCACACAGTTGCTTGTGCTAGCAGCTTTCTATTCTGCCTGCAGTTTGAAATAACCAGAGGCAAGTGGGAACTGAGAAACGGGGCCCTATTGTGATCAATACAAGTCAGGCGCAGTGTATTGAGGGACAACATAGGGGGATATCTGGATATGCTGCTACCGCGTTTAAATAAAGGCGTGCCTCTGCGAGATGTAGCTCTTGTCGAAAGCGGCAGGGTCCCTGCTGTCTTCTTCAACCTGCCTTGCTCCCTAAGGCATCACTCTCCAGCACACCACCAAATAAATATTGATGCAGCTGAGAGTTGACTTCCCCAATCAAGGTACCACTCTGCAGGCATAACTCGGTCAGTGGCGTAATTCAATCAGGCGTCCCGGCATTGGAATCTCTGTTAATCCGCTTTGTTAATATGTAAAACATTCCTACACCAAAGGGAATGGCTGTAATTTTCCGCAGCACTTTGATAACTTACAAGTAATGGGTTTATCTCTGAAGACTGGCCGTGATTGATATACACTCCCCAAATCTGCTTGATTCGCTCTGACAGAATCTAATGAAGACAGGTCAGGCATGTTTTTTTTTTTCATATTCCCTTCTCCCCTTAATTCTCTGACACTTCTCTAATAGGATTTATATGCAGTCGCTGTTAATTGTATCGGCTCACACACCAAGCGCTATAATCCCTCATCTTATCTTAAGTGCCCCACCATCAATCCTCTACTCCCTGTCTGTGCTGACACTGCCCCATATGACATCACAGCAATATAACCAAGAGCAGAAAATGCTATGAGATACCAATATGAGATACCACGCCTGCTGAACAAGAGTTTCTGCCCCCTGTCTCTGTGCCAAGTTTCTTCTTTCACATTAAACAGGCACTTCACCAGCAAAACCTATATGTCATTTCCTATATTGCAAGCATCTTATCTCTCACACTGGGAATAAATTCCAGTACACCACAACCCAACCGCATCATTACCATTTTGATGCAAAGCAGAGGGACTCTGCACTTCAGAACCCTCTCTTATCAATGGAAGAGTCTGCTTTTCACTTCAGAGGCAGTTAAAGTTATTCAAGGTCTTGGAGTCAAAAGAAACCTGTCAAACAGCACTCAAAACTGGGAGTGTATCATCTGGCTGTTTGATTTGTATTTAGTTTTACCTTTATTCTAAGAAGCTTTTCCTATTGGATGATATGTTACACATCATTTGTCATATCTGGGCAGTAGTAGCCAGAGATGTGCTTGCTTGCTTGGATTGCATTGTTGGACACATTTTTTGGGCAAATTGGCAAGTGTAGTACAGAATTGACACTACATGTGAAGATGAACGGAACTGATGTCATCATGGTGAGCCACTGTGAGTGTGTGTGTGTGTGTGTGTGTGTGTGTGCCTCAGTCAAAAAAACAAAACAGAACATTAAGTTTCAACTCTGTACTGGTGAGGTTTGCTTTTATTGTTTATTATTTCGACATGAGGGGAAGGACAAGAATGCAAGCCTAAACAGCTCATTTCTCATGTTTCTGGTGGAGAACCCAGATGCATTCTGGGCCCGTGGATGCTCTTCCCCCAAAAATTTTATTTTCCAAAGTGAGAGAACAGGCTTCCAAAAAAAAAAAATTCTTCATTATATCTCACCATTATAGTAAAGCATTATATCACAAATTAATTCAATTTAATCTAGGGCAAAACATAGCCAAACTATAACAGACTACTATTCACAGACCCTTCCTTGCCCTGAGGTTCACACAAATTTTGGTCTCTTGTTTTGTCACAAAGAGTACAAGAGTTAAAGCTACGTGGTTCTAAATCATATAGCATTCAACACGATCATTGGAGAACGGACAGGGCAGTACTGCTTTTGAACTCCAATAGGAATGTCTTTGTCGTTGTAACCACTGCGGTGAGCTGAAAATCACATCCTCCATTAAAGAGAGGACATGACAGTCCCCCTTGATGTCCTCTCAGCACAGAATCAAATAAGTTACACTTCTATCCAGAGACTAACTGATGTCAACACTTCTAAAAACATGCCCTATTTATCTCAGGAAATATCCAGGAAGGCAGTCTCCCCGGTGCCGCAAGTTTATTTGTGCTACATATAGGGTTTTGAATTAGTTCAGGGGATGTCTTGAGAACACAGATTTGATTCACAGTGTGAGCACCATGTCCTCTACAGGAATGCTTAGCTGAATTCCACATCTTAAAATAGTTAAAGTTACCGCACTTCCACAAGTCTCACAAGGGGTATAAACATGAACCATGGCCACACGTCAATTTCCAATGCCATGAATATTTGACAGACATGATCCATATATCCACCCCCTTGGTAAAATGTTGATATACTGGAAATACTTTGGTTAAAAATAAATTTTAAAAAATACACAGGAAATGAGACACAGAATTTCCTGGACTCTTTCACTAAAAGGATTTTTTCTCTCAGCATCATTTGCTTTTTAAAAGTTTCAGAGTATTCAGCCCAAACTGCAAATAATGCTTGCTGCAGTTTAGACAAAAACACATTTGAATGCTAGCACCATGAAGTCACGGAGCATTAGGGAAATCTGATTCCTGTGATTATCTGATTAATCCTACATCCCCAAAGGTTATTTCATTTGTTGAAACATCATTAACAAGACTCCATGCAGCCAATAAAGTGATAAGGATCTTAATTTGTTGGAACACAAAGATAAACATTGCAACAAACAATGGTTGTCTTCTTAATCCTGAGCCCGTGATAAAATTAGAAAATCACCACCAACCAAGAATTTCTGCCAGCTTAATGACTCAGACAGAATCAACAATAATTCTCCCATTGCACCAACATGACAACATGAGGATACATAAGAATGTGAGACAAATTAAGCATGTCAAGCTTAAATGATGATCTTGGTGACTGAAACAGAAATATGTATGTGTATATACAGGGTGTAAACAAAATAAAGGAAACACCAGAAGACATGAATATTTGTTAACTAATAAGGAGATGGGTTGCCCTTTGCCCTCAGAACAGTTTCAGTCCATCTTGGAATGCTGTTACACAAGTTTTGAACTGTATCTAGAGAGATATGGGACCATTCCTGAAGAAATACTTCCAGTTCTTTGAAAGTTGAAAGAGGTTGAAATCTATTCTATGTTCCAATGTTTGCGCCATAGGGTGCTCCTGGTCACATAAAATGGCCTTCTGTGGCCATACCTCTACCATGCAGAGTACTAACCCAATGACTCCCATGTGGTAGTCATCCATATCATAATAGATCCACAACACAACAGTTGGTAAAAGGCAATATGGGTTAAAGACTTTGTTTGGCTTTTTCAAAACATAAACCTGTCAAGATGTAGGAAAAAGAGTAAAAGACACTGTTCAGAAGTCCAGGGTTTGTGCTTATTATACTAGGTTTTACATTGTTGCGCATTGGCCTTGGTTACAAGTTGTTTCTAAATGGCAGGCGTTCCATAAATATCAGCTCTCTGAAGTTCACAAAGTACAATTTTGTTGAGACTGGATCACAGAGGTGTAGCTTCAGTTTGTGTTGTTTTGTTTTTTTAGCAACGATCCTGTTAAGTTTCCATCAATCCCTGTCAGTGAGCTTTGACTTTTAACCACTGTTCCTCATTCCAGATGCAGTGGTTTTTTGTTTGCATGTGCCATCAAGATTTTCGACATGATTTCCTTGACACGTTAAGCAAATTTGCACCAGGGGTTTGGGCACCCATTTGACCTATGTCAAAATCTGTTTATCCCTCATGTTGCTTTACAAAGTTATGCAATAAAATATTATATAAAAGGAACATATTGGTAATTAGTATTGTTATTGATATGAAACAAATGTAGACTCCTTTAAAGTTAAGAAATGTAAGGCTTTACATTAAGAAAAACAGAGTGATTCATTATTTAGGCAGAAAAGTACACTACAAATCCTGTTACACTGTTACACCATCCTTTTATCCTGCATATTCTTGTCTCTGTTCACTGAAGACAGAGGTAACCTTCCCCCAAACTATTGCTCAATGGAGTCCATGGAAACTTAGGGCAGTTCATTCAATTATGACTACAATATCTTATTATTAAGCTGGCTTGCCTTATCTGCAAGCAGCACCCTTGATTCATCTTGTAATTCCATAATATTTGCATTCATCTCACATACAGAGGAGATTAATGCTATTTTACAAAGCCTTCTTCCTCAGGATGTCTGACTTGCTGGGAACACTTCATTGAGTGCCACATTGAACATGTTCTTTGAAGAGAGTACAAGTGACAGACAGCATTTAAGATCTCTAAAGCTGCTCCGTGCACACTCATAAAGGACACTAGAAAAGGACACTAGAATCATCTATAGAGGTAGATTACATATTTTATTTTGTTTTTGTTTCATTCCACCATGTATGGTTTTTGACACACTAATAAAGAGAAGTAATATTTCTGTCCATCACATTAATGAAAATGTCAAATTAATTCTAGTATTGCTTGTGGTTCCCGGTCAGATTATTCATTTTATAGTGCACCTTCATGTACATTATAACAAAATCTGACATTCTCTGCACTTTCAAGACAGACATTTTTGCCATTATTAAATATGTACTCATCAGATTTATTTCTTTGTTCAGAATAGTCAGAAACAGAAGAGATCTTTTACATACAGAAAAACTGGCAAGGCAACACCCATGCTGACAAGGAGACACACTGTGCTTAAAAACAGTATGGACTGCTGTCAGTAAGTCAGATGCACATGAGGTTGCATTGTTCTGAAATATTATAAAATCAACTCCTGTCTGTCACCTTTCAAGTTCTCTCAGTGGCTCTCACAGTGCCTACTCTCCTCCCTTTTATGCCACCAGCTCACCCCACATCAACTAAAAGGTGGGTGCATGAACATGTTTTGGGTGCATTCTGCCACAAGACGAAAATGCGAGATGAACATAAGGGTTTAATGTAGGCCTATTGGATTTGTAGGTTGAGAGGCAGCTTCACAAGAAGTGGCAGAGAGCGTGAGTGGCCCAATACAAACACTGCTGTGTGGTGCTGTGTTGGTGGTTGGATTTGTAAGTGGCACCAGAGTCCCCAGCTCTTGCCAGCTCAGCTCCCAGTGAGGCTGTGGAAGCTGCCAAGGTGAATAAACAGGGATGGCTGTGAGCGCTTGTAAATACCTTGTCGCTTTATTTCCGTAAAACATGGGCAATAGAGGACGGACTCCCTGCAAGAGCCAAGCTGACACCGAGCCAGTTGTGGAGGATCCTCTGACAAGTATACAGGCCAGCAAACAACCAGGCAGGTCATTCCCACAGCCAAGCTCAAATACACAGACACACATACACACACACACACACACACACACACACACACACACACACACATGAACAAAGGCCCACAAATATACACACACAAACACCCACAAACACAAAACACACCAGTTCCTCAAACCCATCACATGCCAGTACCTCCGAGCTAAACACACACAGTCATACAACTGAGCCAACCGCACACACAGCACCGCAGAGGCAGAGCTTGGCAACTGCATTGCTGAGCTCCTCTGGATCCAGGTTTTTAGGGGGTCCCCCGGGGACGCTGAGTTACAGCCAGCTCTTTTTTCCAGGCGAGGGGGATTAGACATTCACAAAACCTGGGTGCGGTTCAGCTGATATGTCAGCGAGCGCAGATGGAGACGTTGTTTAGAGTCTCAGCTGCGCGAACACAATCGTTAAAAGCCACAGCCCCGCTTTTAAAGGAAACAGAATCGGTGTTTGAGCATAATAATTGCCTCGGATGCATCGAATGGGCTACTTAAGACAAAGCTGCTGCTCGGAAAAAAAGGTTCCCCGCTGCAATTTAATCCCGGCGACATCCATACCTGCACCGCGCACATTTGTATGGAGAGAAAGTTGATGCATCGGTTTAATTTACTCTTCATGAACGAGGCAGGATGAGCACCGCAAAGGTCAAACTGTGGATTTCTCACCAGGAGATAATTTGAAATGTTAACGGCGCACTGTAACAAAAGCATCTGGGGAAGGAAAACAACAAAAGCCGCCTTCATTAAATCCTCATTATTCGACTCCGGTGCATGCTAATTCCCTTCATAAATTCCAGAGAAGGACAGGCAGGCAGCTCAGGGAGAAACAGGGGTCCCAGCAGTCGCAATTACCTTTTGGGAGAGGAAAACAGTCTGAATGGTAATTTTGATTCCACCGGAGCCGCAAGGAGGAGGATGACTGCGTGGGAGAGGCTCTCACCACACAAGGTTAAAAAATACATAAAGGGAACCGGTATTAGGGGACACAGAACCTGTAGTTTTCTTTTATGATTCACAACGTTGCCAATACCTTTGCCACCTGCCATAGCATACATTTTCATTGGAAGTAATGCAGCAGGGTCGGCAAATCCTCCTGATCAGCCCGCAAAATGTCACTCATTCACAGTCAGCCACACTTCTTCCTTCATTTCAAACAGGATCGTCTCTTTAGTGAGGACTGCCTCCTGTCTACAAGGTGATGAAACCGAGAGGTGTAAACTCTACAAAGTACATAAGTCAGCTGTTTCCTCTGTGTGGCATACAAAAAAGCATTAGGGGTGACAACCTAGTAAGGCGCGCCTCTGAAGTGTGAAAAGAAACATGCTGATGATGAATCCGGGAGGGCTGACAGTGGATCTGAGGCTATGGCAAGACATTAATGTCAGAACGTTGCGTTCCTCGTGTAAATTTGCTCTTATCAAACCAAAGACATGTCAGCTCACAGATGCCAGAATGAAGTCTAGGCATACTTGCGTGTATGCACTTTGTTCATTTGTATGTGCATATTTGTATGTGCGTGTGTGTGTGTATCAGTCTCTCTGTCTGTGAGTGTGACACAGAAAAATACATTATCGTGAAGCATGAACTTAATAACAGCAAATTATTCACATTCATGCTAGTTTTCACACTTCAGTGTCGCCACTGAAGAAGACATCTGCAGAAACATGATAGTGAGGAGCTGAAGCCAACAGAACAACAACTTTTTTCTCCTTGACCTTCAGCCCTTCAGTCACATCCACCTGTCCATTGCACTTTAGTACCTGCCACTTCTCCTCACTCAGATATCCAGGGACCAACAGAAATTGTGCATCTGCCTGATCCCATCTCTAGTTTAATAAAGAGGCCTTCAACATGATAATACATCCCATAAAATCTGTCAGCCTGACAGATCGGGATAAAAAAGTGAGAGCAATCACTTGTCGTTATTGTCTTTTTAACCTCCACCCCTTATTGAGGTCTGACTCCAGTCTAAACTGCGATGCACTTTGTCCTTGACATTGAGTTTAAGGCATTTAAGGCATTTTTTAATTTTAATCATAGCATTTTGTCATTCAATTCGGCAATCATGCAAATAATGGAAAAAAAATACTTGCTTATACTCATTGTGCAAAATTACAGACAGAACACTTTCCTGGGGTTGATTTCCTAACTTTTTTACAGATTCATTATCTAGAAGCAATATATGCACATGAAAAAATAACGCATTGAAATGAAATCGAACTCTGTATTAGCATCCCAATATATTTCATAAAATGCAGGATTAAGATGGATAGCAACATCCTCGTTCAGGCAGAAGAGCAAACAGCTCAAAACTGCAGATCCTCCAGGCAGTGAATGCACTTCTACTGTGGTATAACCAGCATTGCTTTACCAACAAATAAGTAAAATGCATGTTTTCTGAAGGTGAACAAACTATCTGTTCAGGCAAGGGCAAGCTGCCATACTGTACAATAGTCACTGCCTGAAAACATTCAATCTAGTAAAAAATGAATGTAATGATTCCATAAAGACAGAAAAAAACACATACAATTTTCAAAATCTCTATCCTAAATGCTGTTGTAAATTTTCACAGAAAGATTTTTTCTTCTATTTGCATTTTGCATTTTTAGCTAATCAATTTACATAAATTGTATTTACAACAACAATAGCAGTGATCATGGAAGCCACCAACTTTATCACAAGATAATCTAATTTTGTTACCTGGAGGCCTTGCCAAAGGTTGTTCACTGGCTAACTAATATATTCAACAATGCCTGAAAGCCAAGCCTACAGCTGGGCAAACAAAGAAAAAAACTGCACAGGATCTTGGACATGGCAAACCACCCACAGATAAGGAACTTTATATTTCAGTATCAACACAATTTCACAATAAACTCATCCACTAAAGGATGAGCATATGAAAATACGTTGGTCATCATCACAACAATTTGCAAGGTTTTAGTCCCTGGAGCATCAGCAACTGTATTTTTTTCACCAATATGCAAAGCCCAGAGTAAAGCAGTGAGAGTGGAGTAAAGAAAGGAGCTATAAGTTGATATTAATGTCCATAATGCTGGTCTGAGTGCACTTGATGTGATACGCTACGTTAATGCACCAACAACAAACAACACGGGCTCAGCTATAAATCTATCAAACAGGAAGAGATCATTTACTTTGCACAAAATGAACTCACTATATCAAGGATAAATAAGGATAACCACACAAAGATGAAACTTAGGTTCAGGTGAATGATGCCTGGATTCAAAAGACATTATCCTAAACTGCCTAAATTAGCTAGCAGTTCAAGCCATGTCATTCAGTTTGGTACTTCTGGGGATAAAGTGAATAGAGAATGTCCTGGCAAGCTATCTTGCTGGACCTTAATTATGATAATATTGTTTTGTGTGTGTCATTTAGTTAGAAATAATTACATGTTGAGAAAGAGACAAATTAAACATACTATTTTGCATTGACAGAGCAACTGGATAAGGTGAATATTTTCTCCAGCTACAGCAGGTCTTACAAAAGAAAACAATGCACAGCTGACACTTGTCAGTTACATTATACACAGGTGATGTTAGAGCTAGCCACAGGTGAGCTTGCTGCATCAGACACAGTGCACTTTTCAATGTAACAGCTTTCAATATTTATAATGCTCCGTGATTTATGTCAAAATTAATGAAACAGACATAATCTTAAGGCATATTAAAATTTTTGATTTAACTTAATAGAAAGGGATGATAAAAAATTGCATCAGCTATGTATTTACAGGAAAGCATAAGGGTTAAATTTAATGAACTCTTATTGCTAGTATATTGCTGCTTTATATTATCTTGGAAGAAATCATGGTAAAACAATGCAACTTCACAGTATAATACCATAGTATAATATATAGTGGACAGATGTGATTTTGTAATCAGCTTTTGTTGTCCCTCTTTATTTTTGGGGAAAGAAGTCATGCAGCAGAATCACCTGGACCTTTTAAATGTGACATAAATACAGTAAGTCAGGATTAGCTACTGTAACACAGAATGTTCTGAAAGAGAGTATAACTAATAAAAACAATTCATCTCTCTAACAAATTGAATGTAGATTCAAATTCCAAAATGCACATGTCAATTAAACTGTGCACTATGAGAAGCATGATAGATGTTTGCCATTCAATTGATGAATCATATAAATTTCCTTTTTTCTGTTTCAAGGGACCAGTCATTTGTGATTTTTTTTCAGTCATGAGTCTCGAATACATCTGTTGGCAGACTAGACAACCACAGATGAATGAACTACATAACATTTCAAGGCCCAAGATGCCTTACCTGGACATCTGTTACTTAGTACATAAAGTGTGTGCTGGATTTCCTTCCACTTGAGTTCCCTTTGAACTGATGCAGGACAGCTGTCCTAATTAAACATATTTTTCTTTGTTTTTTTGTTCTTTTGTTCTTTTTAACTACATGTTTTTTAGCACAGTCAAGATACTCTTATATAATAAATGTGTATATTGTTTTATGAGTTAGTTACCGTTAAAGTGGCTGAAATGAATAGAAGTAACATGTCTACATTTATCCTTCTGTAAGGATACTTACACACTTCCAACAACCCATATCTGTAATAAAGCTCTAGCAGAAGATACTTAAATTCATATTTGTATTCAATATAACACTAAATTCTAGTTAAGAACCTACAGTGGTACAAATTATGTTCTGACTTTGCCTGCCATGGATCCATATATATGTTTTTAATACATTTCAAATGCCTCCTTGACAAAAACTCTTTCAAAAGCATTCATAATGCTTGCGATTCTCACCATACAGACATAATAGCCCCATTAACTTTTATCGTGCACCACAAATGAAACAGGGCAGGGGTGCAACCACCAGTCCCAGGCATCTGTTTCAATGTTTTACTGATTTTCTGTAATTAGTTTGTAGGCTCTTTGTATGACCTTGAAATACTTATCTATCTGTATTATATCATGTGTTTAGGATATGCAAAGACTTTCATAACAAGATAGTGAGCAAATTAACTGGCAAGCTAATCAGATCAGCAGAATTTCATGCAGCATTACATAAATACTGTTCACTAGCTCATTAACACTACTAACAAGTGCTAGTAGTGAGCTTCTAGTAAGGTCAGCATTGCCGTTCGCCAGCTACCTGCCACACATTCTGACAAACTAACGTTTTGTCACTATCACATCTTATCAGTACTCGCTGTTGTGCAGTGAGTGGACAAACCAAAGACCTTGATGGAGACAGGAGCCATTCAAATCAAGTTTTGCACTAATATTTGGGTGAACAAATTTTCATACACAGGGAGGCACACTCACCTACACACACTCTTGTCATGTTTCTGCACACTTGTTCTGCACAGAATTGTTGTAAATTCATGATATTACCTGTCACCTGAAAGTTGTATGGCCATGCCACACCTACATGAAAAGTGTTTTGGTGTTGGCCATACTGGCTGTACCTACTATATGGGGGTGGTCATGAGAGAGATTAGATTTCTCTAAAAGGTGTCAGACTAAATACTGGTTATGTTGGCAGCCAAATGTAGTCTGAAGTAACATAATATAATTCTCCCTCAGAAAACAAGTCTCACTCGGCTCATCTTTCATCAGGCTGTGAGAATAACATCTCCATGACAAAGCTGCAGCTGGAGTATTGTTCAAGAAAATGTGCTGAAATCATGTGTTAATTTGCTTAATCACTGAAACTACAGAATTAATGGCTCTCGGCATGGACGACACACCCAAAGGAAAATACCTCAGGTTCTTTCAAAGCTGGTAAGTAGCACCCAGAGGAAAATCAATCCATTGTTCTTTCAAAGCAAATGGCTTATGTTTAGATGCAATTGTTTAGGTTCTGTCCGGTGGCTCAGAGGACTGTTGCCTCACAGCATCAATCCCAGGTTGGGTCTTCTGGTAGTAAAGCCCTCCCACCATCAAAAGAAATAGCAATTACTGTCAGTGGTGACCAAGGCACTGGCAAATGGCTTATGTTTAGATGCAATTGTTTAGGTTTTGTTTATATCAAGATACGCTAGAAAAATTAAACTGGGCAACAAAAAATATGGCGCCCTACACCAGAAAACAAAGGGTTTTTCTATGTACAATTTCAGGGTTTGGAAATTAGCATTCTCAGTTGTTCTTTGGGGAGAAATGGATCTGGGGCATGACATTGGCTAGATAAGCTATTTAACACAATTTAAATACATTGTGGCTGGAGGCTGTGTTTATTCCTTTATGCAAATTTTGATTTAAATATGTAGACACAATATTTGTTGCCAACAATAGAACATGGCAGGATTTCATTTCAGATTTCATTATTATCAAGCTAGGGCACCAGAAGGTCATATCAGATAACATAACATGGCCTACATTGTTTAACAGGTTTATACATGGATTTAAGGCTTAAAAACTGCTACTAAATATAAAGTCTGAAAAAAATAAGGAATATGAGCACTCTAGTCATTTAATCCCTGTTTTTGGAGGCCAAAAAAGAAAAACATGATGGTCTATCTATTAATTTTGGTTATACATTTAACTCAGGCGTCAGATCTTGGCATTGCCCCAGGTAAAAATCAAGTGTCATACTTCATTCTAAATGAAACAGTAATCAATTAAGTCACATCCATCTGCAAGGCCATCCGATATGCAACTACGAATAGCCATGGCATTCAATGTCCATGCTGACAGTCATGCAACAGCTGTGATTGCTTTTCACACAAAAGTCATGTCAATAATTATTAAAACCCATTTCAAGTAATTAGATGTATTTTATGTGGTAAGAAGATGCATCACCCACACATATTCACAGAAACATAGAGGGGTGTACACAGCCTCATCTGACATCTACATGAGACATAAATCCATGTGTTACACAGACGTGATGAACTTTAAAATTTTTTTCTTGTCTCAGAACTTCTTAGAGACTTCATCCACAATGTTGTCCAGTATCAGTGAAGTACATCAAAGGCAGTAAAACTAGACAGACAATGATTGATAGAAACAGTAAAATAATGCTAGAAGCAGCTATTGAATGCAGCTAGCCTAGATCAATTCAATGCAAAGCAGCAGTAAATCAAAAACATGAAACATTTCACACATTAAAAGATCAGTGATAGTAATGTTTCCCTTTTAATCAGAAACTAATTAACAGAGCCCAAACAAAACTGACAGGGAACAGGAAAAAAGTTGGTTCAGAGTCAAAAAATAAAGTGAGATTTCTCATTCTCATTCAAAAAAATTTAAAAGGAGCACACCTTATCTGTGAACCAAACATATCAAAATTAATGGCTAATAAATATAGTCATGCATTGGTCCGCAGTAGACATTTTAATAACTCGGTCATCATAATTTAGCACCAGTCAAGCTGTGGCCAGAGGCCAAGTATGGATACATACTAGAGCTGACAGTAGCCTCGAGTCCTAATTATGAAAAGTAAAAGAATGATTAAGTCTAGTATTGTTTAATGGTTTTTAACACATCAATCTTAAAGATGCTGTAGGCTCTAATTGGCTGGCGTTTGTGATATGGGTTTTAAATCACTTTTTCACAGAGATAGGGCTATAAGTGAAATTCAGGCCAAGCAAACATATGTACACATATGCACACTAATACACACACACACACACACACACACACGCATATTAAAATGAATTTGAATCCATAATGACACAAGTTGCATGATGATGTTACATAGTGGCCCTCATTTACAGTATACCTGAGATCCTATGTCTCCCTGTGTTTGCTTCCAAATGCATAAACAGAATTAAAGATCTATCATGCTGTTCTGATTTTAGAGGTACATAGAACTGTCTCTTCCATATGGAGAGACATCCAATAATATCACACAATCTGTCTGGTTTTTCTTTGGCAGACCTGCCATCTGTAGTCCAAGCACTATTAGCCATCTCAAAATACCAAACCTTAAAAACAATAATTGGGACATGCATCAAGTTTGGCTAATGCATCTAGACAAAACTGAAACTTTTCCTATTTTTAAAATAAATCTTTGTTCCGCAAACAAATTAAAAGAACAGCCAATTTCAACACACACACACACACACACACACACACACACAGACACACACAAACACACACACACACACACACACACACACACACACACACACACACACACAGACACACACACACACACACACACAGACACACACACAAACACACTTAAAAAAACAAATACACCTCAGCCAGCCTATCCTGTGGACTAATGGCCAAATGTTGATTCTGTTAATGCTTTTCAACTAAAGCTTCAAGGCACTCAGCACAAACATTCTGAATACACCAGTTTTTGCTGTTTCTGCTGCATGATGCAAGGTTATATTTACAATAGCCTATTTACTGCAGCTTCCAATTATTGCTGTACTCCTGTGTGGATGTTAATTTGGATTCAAATTCAGCACTCTCCCAATGAAATATATCACTCATTGTCATTCCAGGCAATATTGAAAAAATAAGGGCAGAATCAAGGGGGATTTAAAACAAGACAAAGATAACGTGAAGGTTACATTGATTTCCTGTCACAAACAACTGGCGCAGACGCCCAAGGTCGCTGCCACTTCCAAAGGCTACGTTGAACTTTTCTGTAAAAGAATCTGTCGAGGTGTCACAGTCCAGCTCTGCGCTGTCGGCTCCTTGGCACAGTACAATAAACGTGGCATTTGGGCCCAACCTGTTGCGCTGTGCCAGTAACTGCTGGACTGGGTTGAGAGGTCCTGCCCAGCGGTCTGAGTGCTGAAACCTGGAGTCTCCTCCAGCGGCCAAAAGGAAAGGATCTGAAACACGGCACAACGACCCTTGCCTTTCCCACACAGCAGCAGCACCATTCACAAGGGGGAGTGCTGCCTCAAATTAACTTAACTATGGTTCTGAAACACTGGTGCTGCCATGTTGGCGCTGGTTATTTTGCTCCTATTTCACAGCTGAAATGAGACCATGGCTGTGGTGTGCAGGTTCCTCATTCGTAGCTCTGCGGGTTTTGTTCACCGTGCTCTGTCGGGGCATCTGCCTGCGTCACTTGAGGCAGTGGCGACACACACCTGGAACTTCAAGCCTCCATGTTGTGGCGTCATTTTGTTCACCGTGGCACAGCAGAAACTCCCAGAGCCATTTACAAAGCTGTAAGCAGATTAGTGACAGAAAGACCTCCTCCAGTGGCCGTAAAGACCTAATTACCATTTGATTTGCTGCTGGCATAAGTACAGCTCCCCATACAGGTGTTGATGAGCTCTGACAGCAGCAGTGTGGAAGAAGCCACACCTGTGCGTGGCTCCACCAAGGCCCACAAGGGGGACTAACCGCAGGAAGTGAGTCAGATCACGGTCCAGCACAACCTAGGTGAAACCGCGACCTGCACATGAGTCTCACCTTCATCCCAACAAAAAGCAATCATTCAATCTTTGCTCTTTTCCCTTGCACCTTTTCCTTGATCTTTGTCGCTTTACCATTTAAAGGCAAAGAAAGCATGTTTCTTCTGTTCAGCCTTGCAGGTGATCTCTTAGTGGCAATGCCATTCTCTGATAGCAACTGTGTTTCACTTTTTGAGTTTTGGAACAATCAGAAGGACTGAATACAAAAATGCTGATGGAATTCCATGCAGAATGCCCACTGTGTATTACCTGTGTGGAGATGTGCAAATTGTTCAACTGAAAGCCTGGGCAGTCACTGCTGAGCAGCATCATATTTCAGGGTGAATAAAACAGGCTCTACACCCACCAGCTCTCTGCAAACAGAGAGCATGAGCAGAAGCCTTGATTCCATGCTCCAAACAAGGGATCCAACAGTCCTGCAACCCCATTCTTACCTCCGTAGTTTCCACTTTAAGAAAGAGGACTTAAGCCTGTCCGAGAAACTGAAAACATCAATAGTATGATTAAGTCCAGGCTAATTACGCTGTTTTTTTAAAAGAATAACTACATGTGAACAAACACAGTGATGGTGTTTTGGCTTTATTGAAGGCTCTGAAGTTTTGCATATTGATAAGCATAACTTGAATTTCTGGCAACACTGACATACCATAACAAAAAAAAAAACACACACATTATATATATATATATATATATATATATATATATATATATATATATATATATATATATATATATATAAAATTAATAATAATAATAAAATGTTTACATGTGAAAACTGAACATGAAAAAAGAAAAGCTGTGGCCTCCCACGGTTCAGTCATTGTCTAACTCTTACAGACAAGGTCATCAAGACCATCATCAGAGTTGGAGTGTCAATGTTTTCATCAAATTATGGTTCTATATAGCTCATGATCTCAAACAAATAAATGGTCATAACAGGCCACAAAGTAATGCAAATAACACAGGAACTCAAAAGAAAACAAATCTTAAAGTGGAATGCCTATGAGCGATTTTCACAAATTGTGCATATTACTATATGATAATAATCTGCTTCTTGTTTGTTTTTTTTTTTTTCATTATTATTTCAATGTGGACTCTTGTGGCAGCATTTGTGTTTAAAACATTCAGCAATGACATACATTTTCACAAACATTTGCCTTAATACATCAGCTCAATTAGGGGGGAACCAAATTATAATGATTAAAATGTTACATTTGAGAAGAGTAATGCTACACACGCATAGAAAACTGCTCCATTACCATAGTGAAAGCATTGTTTTGAAACAGTTTTTAAATGATCATCTCCCATTTGTGCAGGCCCATATTATGAACAATCAACTCCTCCAGACATAAAATGCAATAACCCCGGAAATCACTTTGTGAACAAAAGCAAATAACAATGCCCACATGTCATTATGTTCCCTGGCACCCTGTTATAATATATTGAAATGATTTTTTTAAATGATACTAACAAACAAGATGGGTCCAATATTTGGTTACCACATAGGGCATTTTCCAGTCGAACAGGATTTAAATTCTAATGACTACATTCCTTCCAAAACTTTTAACAGTGGTTAAATCGCTAAATGCATTACAAAGCCCATGGCATACTGCGTGCATCAATTACACTGATTCACTTTTAAAATTGGATCAGCCTCAAATCCTATAATTGTTGCACATAGCTTCAAAATTGCACTGTTTTATAGAGAGTGCCAGCTCTAGTCTGATATAGGATATCTTAATGCTTAATTCCACCCTATTCCGATTACTGTAAGTCCATGGGAACAAGCCTGTTTACTAAGAGTCCAGCCTCAAGGACTCAACCTCTGTATAATTATCTCGTAAACTTTGCTTCAATCTGATGTTTATTACTTCTCTTCTTCCCTCCCAAGGCACCAAGATTCCCTTCATCCTCAGCACAACAAACACTTGTCCGTCAGACGGAGAAGAGAAGTTAATTGCTGCTTCCCTGCGCTGGGCGAAAGATAGCAGAATGTTAATAACCGACTGATGAAAAATTCATTAGCCTGGAATAAAACAATTTATCCAAATACCATGCAAGTTTGTTATAATTAAAACGATGGAGATTGTTTTCATTAAGAGGTGACACTTTTACAAAAAATAATAAAATGAAGATTGATAGGAGGTGACACAATTGCAATGTTTTTTTCCTTACTCATTTTAATACAAGCAGACTCATATTTTCTTCATATATCAACAAAAACAATTAAGATAACATCCGTGCATGCTGCTTGTTTGGAGTGGGGAATTTAGACACCAGACTTTGCGACACAGAATGTGAGTGTGGCGTGGGACTAATCTGTGTCTCGACTATTCACCGTGCATCTAACAGAGAGAAGGCTGAACCAGGGTTGAAAACGGGGGTGGAGATGTGGGCTGTGTGAATGACAGATTAATTCATGTTCACACCGAAGGTGTTATGCCTTCACACCTATGAGTCAGAGAGGTGAAGTCAGCTGGTTGAAGGCAGGTGAAAAACATCCACTTCATGACACAGAACCATCAGAACAGTCTAGAAAAGGGGAACTCCTATGGCAATCAGTTATATTTCAGGTATGTCATATGTTCTGGATTTAGAGCTACTATCTACGGGTACTGTACATCTAGCATTATTTGAAAACAATTAAATGAAGTTTTTAAATGAACACTTTTGTCAAAGTTTTTGAATTGTGTACTGTTTGCAGACTACTCATTGTCTTACGTATCTTGAAAAGGAGGTAGTGATCTCAGCAGAAAAAGGTGACAAAATAAAGGAGAAGGAAATGTCACATTGGTTCCACTCACTGGGAGTAGTAAGTGGGAGAGGTGCGGAAGGGCTAGGCTGAGGACATTGGAATGAGGTACAGGCCAGCTGAGGATGAAGTTGCCAGAGATCTGACAGCAAGATGGAGCCAGACTGGCCAGGATTTTGGCCAGCAGTATTGGGGATTGCTCCTCAGCAAGTAAGCGTGGGGGAATTTTTGCTGTGGAACTGAAAAAATACATTCATTTTGGCAGGAGACCAGTGACCTGGAGAGGGGGCTCCACAGATTCAGTGACTGCTCTCTTGAGAGACGAGAAGCATGTCATGTTTTTTTTTTTTTTTTTTTGTCTGACTCCAGCCATGTGTCACGAACTGAAACATGGCCCTGTTGTGTCTGAGTGTGGTGTGTGTGTGGGATGGTAAGGAGGTTTCCCACCTTACGCTGCTCTCGGTGAGAGGAGGAAAGATGGATCTGTTAGATTCTGGGGGTGGGGGGATGAGGTGGCAGATTTGGAGATATGCAGTGTGGGCCAGCTTTGCATCCTTAGCCTGTTGTTGGAGGAGCAGAGTGAGCTGTGAATGTGTGTGTGTGTGTGTGTGTGTGTGTGTGTGTGTGTGTGTGTGTGTGTGTGTGTGTGTGTGTGTGTGATTATGCTGTGTACTGCCTAATCATGCATACATGTAAATGGACATCTCTGGTCAGAAGGGGGCCCAGCACAATTGTCTGAAGGGCTGGGAATGGGGGAAAGGAAGGTAATATCTGCCTCCCTGCTATTCATATGATTTCCTTTTTTTATGAATGAAGCTACCCTTGTTTGTCCATGTGCTTACGTACAAAGACATAACGGGCCTCATCTTCTCAGTTGATGAGACTCATCCAGTCACACACAATGTATGTGCAGAAATCTCTGTGTTCGAAGTACAACAGCTATAATAAATCATATTGTTAAATTACAACTTCTTCAAAAATTAGGAAGTAAAGGGGAAAGGCATGAAGCCTGTCTGAATGAATTGCATTTCTGCTAGAATTACCTTCATCAGTGAATGTTATAGCATTTCAATTTAGCACAAAATAAATAAATTTAAAAGGCTAGATAAATTTACTTCAGGCACCCACGGAACTGTTTTCAGTATGCATGCAGATATATTCAAACATATCAGAGTTCATTAATGGCTTTACTCATGGATCATTGTGTCTGCAAAGTACTCCAGCATCATCCAACATGCAGTTGTCATCATAGCTGTAGTTCATCATGTCAAGACAATATATAGGCCTCAGCTTACTGCTTCATGACCCCTGAATGCAGAGTACAGTAATCACACTGATGGTTTGTCAGAGCTATTAAAATGATCAATGCCTATATAATGAGGTAACATCTGGATCTCAGACCTCTAATAGCAAGCAGCTGCTCTGTAAATGGCAACAATTACAGGACCTGCATCAGTTTAGAGGTGCAGGCAGTTGAAGTGCGTGAAACAGAAGATGAAGGACTTTGCTGGGCCGTTCATTCAACATGTCAATTAATCATGAGAACACAAGCATTTCTTAAGCATGTCTGGTCAGCAGTGAGAGTAGAATCCTTTTTTTTTCTATTGGATTACAAAGAAAGCATTTGAACGTCAGTGATAACATGATGAGCACCACTAAGGACTGTTCAATTAAGGCAAAGCATATGAAAAAAGAATGTGGTGGAAACCATTTTGTTAAATCAACACATAAATCTTTGATGCCATCCTTCCCTTTTCATATCCATTTTACATGAACTGTGGAAAATAGTGGAAATAGATCTCAGGAGTGTTTAGAATGGGAATGAGTGCCCCTCATGTTCAAATTCTCAAAAAGGAGAATGATTGGGAATATACCAAACCTTGTCACAGTACAGTAATATAGTAGTTTTGTATTGTGGCTCTTGATTGAAGACTGCATCAATTTTCTGTAAAGGTTTTAATGAAGTACTAAGTCCTCTTGTGCCCGATTATTAACCACAATAACTGCATATGCAAATCCATACACCAGTATTTTTCATGGCTCACAGTTTCTGTATATGTTGTCTCTTTTTCTCAGCAACTTTGAGCAGATTTAAAGGTACATAGTTTGTTTCTGTACTTGTATTGTAATGAAATTTACATGCCCCATATAAAAACATACTCCCAAAAGCATTCAAATTGATAAAAAATGCTGTAACACTACACATTTAACTGTACAGACATTTTGCACATTTGCTGTCAATGTTGTGAGAGAATATTAAAGGCAAAAAGCAATGTCTTTCAACTGTTCCATCTCAAATTCCCACATAAAAAACAATTTATATATTGATAACTCAGTTGGCATTTCCCAATTTTGGAAGGGGGCAGAAATGAAAATTTATAGTGCTGTTATAACAGAATTTAATTTATGGCAGTTTATACTGTGCAGTACATGTGGCTTCATGTGGTTTTAAAGAGACAGCATGAGTCTTCTCCTCACCACTTCTCTGCCCACCAGGCAAGAAAGTCACCAGTGTCTCTTGTTAGCTATCTACCAGCAGAGAATTGTAAAAATAGCAGAAACATCAAATGGAAAAGGACTCATATTCAGAAGTAACTAAATCACAATTAAAAGGAAATATACACGTGATTTCTGATTAATGCCAATACTAATTACCAGTATGTTTCTTCTGTAAATGATTTTTAAAATCAACACTTTAATATGTGGGATTTCTTTGCAGTATGAGAGATCAAAAAGAGGTGCAATAGCTGGTGCCCAAATTGCAGGTGTGTCAGTTGCAGAAACAACAAAATTATTCTTCCTCTCACTGTAAATTAAGTATTCAGTTGATATGGTCCAGTCTTCCTAAAATGTAAAGTGTTCTACTCCATGAATTGAGTCCTGTGTGCGAGTAATGTGGGCCAGGGTAAAGTAAGTAAGTTGGCCCTAGCAGCGCAGGTGGTTGCAGTTGTGCTGCAATGTCTACCTCTCTTCCTGCAGGCAGCTGGGGCTGTGTCAATGTCTCATCTGTCTTGTTGGGCCTTCTAGACTTCCCCTCTCTTGTAAAATACTTGTCTAACATTGCCACGTTAACACATTTCCCCATAGCTCGGTCTTGTGGCCAGCAAGGCTTGCCTTAGACCGTTAGGATTGTAGCAGACAAAATGCACAGATTATCTAGTGGAATAATATACACAGATCACTGTACTGGCCCCTGTTGGTGTATAAGTGTAATTAGAACAAAATTAATATTTATCAGTACATTTTGAGGATCAATTATTGATGCATGGGAGGTGAGCTTGCAGGGACACTTACCCCCAGTTAACCCTGTATAATCCCCTGCATGATTGATAGCTTGTATATGATGTCACCAATGTGTTGACTGTCGTTTTTTGTGTCTGGGTGGATTTTAAAGCCGTCAAAGTTTTTGTCATGCATTTCTTACTACCATCAGCTGGGTTGAGATGCAAAAACAGACTACAGCTGCAATTCCTGGGATGTCAAGGAACACTATGAACACAAAATTGTTATGAAATAAGAACACAATATAATGTATTTTATTTGTTTACGTGATTACCAATTTATATCTTGCAGGGGCATTAAATATAGCTATCCCTCACAGAGCACAAAAATGTGTATCAGAAGCCTCTGACAGGCACATTAGTGTAATTTTGATGAATGATTCATTATGGCTTGTGCAAGAAACAAATAGATCTATTTTCTTTCCCTCTAAGTCCAGCCAAACACTTTTTTTCTTCTATTCAGTCTTTCTTTTTAATCAAAGATCTAATTATCTTTATTTTTCAGGTGAGTGCTAATCTTTTATTTTCATTTGAAAGGGAGCCATACCTGAATTCACTATTAGGAATGCAAATAGTGTCTGTCTGTAATCTTGTCACATCTGAAACTATTTGTCACTAACGTGATTTCAAAGTGTCATCTCATGTACAATATTTGTACCTTCTGATGTTTGAAAACAATAATTGACATTATGCACATCTGTTTGCATTTAGCAAAGTGTGCTGAAAGCTTTTAATGTCTGAATGTATAGTCCTGGGTGTATGGAGGTCGTAACAGCTTTTCCACTCATAAACATGGTTCACATTCTTGAATTTCTCCCTCCCCAAAATGCATGTATTTGAATGCCTTTCATCTGTGTGGCTTCCATCTGTGACAATCCGAGTACAGCAGATGTTTGTGCTGCACAGAGAACATTCCACAAAGAATGCCATGAAAAGAAACTCTTCTCCAGTAATTGGCTTTGAAATAACAGAGTTCATTAGTCATATAAGAAACAGAAGTAGAAAAAAATCACTGGAGTTGTGGACATATTTGCTTCATGAAAACCAGTGGGAGTTCATAGGCATAATTCAAACATCAGTTTTAGAATTCTCATTACATTTCTATCAGAAACTCAATGCAGCTGTTGGCATGATTGAAATCACATGGAACTTTTTTTCTAAGCGCGGCTGGAATTTTGTTGAAGCTCAGCTCCCCCTATATTGTTGATTCAAACACCTGGAAACAGGAATCCTGCCATTGTGGTGAAAGGCCATTCGCAAAGGCTTTGTCATGACCTCAAAGGAACGTTTCCTCCCAGAATGGAAACCAACGCTAAATTGACCTGGGCAGTTTTAAAAATTATGTTGCTAAAATGAAATGTTTTGGAGCACTTTGCTTATTAAACATATATCTGATTTTAATTTCTCCACACTTATGTAACTTAACTCCCATGGTTTTCAGGTAATTCATTCATTAAAAAATAATAATAATGTTGTAGAGTGAAATAATAATAAGTAATTCTCTGTCAAGAACACTTGAACCTGTGGGTGTATGTGTGCAGGAGGGAGATTGGTATGGATTTTTTTTTTGTTGGAGTTTATGAAATCTAAAAGATTGTGAAAGGGTGTGAAAAATATGAATATATATCCATAGTTCCATATCCATGTGCGTGTGCGTGTGTGTGTGTGTGTGTGTGTGTGTGTGTGTGTGTGTGCATGCGAGTAGGTCATCTTCATCATGCTTTCTTTCCCTTGGATCAGCCTGTAGTGCACCACAAGCACAAGCCCTTACTGTGGATTGAGGATTATATTTAATCAGGCTTGGTGTCTGCCCCGCTGCTGGGACAGAATCTGACATCAACACATGCAGGTTTATTCTATCATTTTGAGTAATATTCTGCACTCGGTAGAGAAAATCTGCAGATAAAATAGATGTCTTTAAGAATGTCATTCAGACTAATATCTTAAATCTCATTCTGTGTCGTCACGGCAGCTCAGCTTGAGCGTTGAGAAAAATGGAGATATTTTCATTTTGAACTGATTTTGCTAATATCAATTTGGAAAAGATACCAGAAGGGGGGGACCACATATGGTTGCGTATTAAAAATTGCTGTGCAGTGTTATTGCTAGCACCTGAAGCGAGGAGAGGTGGTGGTAGAGTGTATGTGAGGTGCATAGAGATGGCTCTGATGCTCTGTCACTGACACACCAGAAATAATTCAGCAAGCCAACGGATTGCTCACAAGCCACACAGTAATCATTCCTGGGACCATCAGCTTGAATGCAGCCTTTCAAACGAAGCTTAAAAAGCAGCTATTTTGTAGAGGAGTAAATGTCTACATTGCAGCTGTGATCATCGCCCCAGTAACAGCATGCATTAGTCAGATCTGATTGCATAAGTGCAGTCAGTTACTCCTTCACCCTTGTCAGTAATTGCGTTTGAAGTGTTAGCACCAGGGAATACAAACACAGTTTAAATGCTCCATATCAAATAATGTAAATACCTGTTGAGCTCAGATAGGCTAATTAGAGCAAAGGACCTAGATGAAATGCTTTTCAGCAAAGACTGCAGTAAATACATTGGCATATCTAAGAGATGCAATTTCAAATATTTTGCTCAGAAATTTCCCTTCATGGTCTTCTAAGCTTGTGGTACTGTAGTTAATGTGTTTCCTGATTGAAGCCAGTGGGTTAGAGACCATGTATTCAAGTAGTCATTGCAGCCAGTCCAGTAGCGAGGGGCAGCAGGAAACCAGGTGGGTCAAAACTGCGGTAACTACCATTCTTTCACTTGCTCTCTCTCATGAATAGATTTGGCGCCCTCCAGTGGCATTATCATTTCTTCATTTTGTGTGAGAAATGAAAAGCTACATTACTCTCAAAAGTCTCTTTGAGGCCTCTACAGGGAAATAAAGGAAAACAAGGTTTTACACAGCACTACAAACAATACTTGATCACCACACACAGAGCACAAAGTCACTGTCAGTTTTATTTTGCAGAAACTGAAGAGGCCAAGAGCTGGAGTGGGAGAAAGAGAGCAGTTTCCTTAAAGTGGAGGTTTACAGAACAACGTCCTCTCATGTTGGCACAAATGAACCAGTAATGTTTGAAAACTGCAAGGAGAGCCACATGGGGCTTCTCATAACATCTTGATAAACAGAGGGCATGTCCATGTATTGGTTTAATTACTGAAGTCAGGGAGATAACTGTCTCTCACTGGAGAATGTTGAAGATGGCAGAGGTAAAATCTCATAAAGGGGTCTTCATCCAAGAAGGGTGGTGTGCTGTATTTAAACAGGATTATGGTGGATGAGCAGACACTCCCCCCAAATATGTGGGTTCATTCTGGTAAATGACCTAGCTGTCAGGGTAAAGCAAACGTTCAGTTTGGTTGGATTTCCTTCTCCCCAGAACTCAAAACATAAAAGAGACACAGTGCAGTACAATTAGAATCAGCCTGAAGAACCAATGCACACTTGCACATATGTGACTTTGGCATCTATATGTGTTTTATAGACACTGAGGCAAATAACAAAGCCATCCACATAACCATAAAGCGAACGATAAAGAATCTCACAGCTGTTGCTTACTTGAGGACATTTCTAACAGATGCTGTTACTCCAATGCGCAGTGCATTATGCATGCGCAGTGTTGGGTTGTAAAACGTGTAATAAAGTTTATAGTGCCAGATCCAGCCTTCAGGAGCATCAGGGAATGGCAGCAGTGCTGTAGCAGCAGGGGAGGAGAATTGCACCGAAAAGGCCTGGAGATCTCACGCCCATGTGCAGATGCACATACGCATGCGCATGCACAAGCACATACTCACCAACAGGCACAAGCATGCCTATACTTACAAGAAGATGCAAATTCCAATGCCTTCCCTTTGTATGAAAACTGAAAGCACAAGTGCCACCACCCTGCCCATCCTTTAAATGCTAAATATGCATCACAGAATGCAGATGAGCCAAATTAAATGTTACAATGTTTAGGTTTACTGATTAGTGTTCTGTCATTTGTTGGTAATGGTCTGGCTGCAAACAGACAGATCTTTCAAAAAGTCAGATTCCTCCCTGTCTCGGGTGATCTTGTCTGCGGACGTGACTTCCCTGGTGTTAACCCTAAGTGAATCTGCAGTGACTACAAAGATGTCACATTCACGGAGAGGATCACTTGGATGAGGATGCATGTTCAGACAGATCTGCCTCTAGCATCTGTAGTCAGCGCCTATTTCATTTATTTGACTGTCAGCCCCCCATTTTTGCAACGTGTGCGCAGAGTGGATTTCACTTGGAAACCAAACCTGCTGAAATAACAGATTTTTTTAATGAATAAGTTGTCATGGATGGTAATCCATACCATACATGAATAAAGGAGAAAAGAGTCAAGTATATACAAAAAACACAAATCTCCATCTATATATTTTCTCCCTTGCTCATGATTGACCAAATGTGGTGAGTCAAATGTAGTGAGTGGTTTTTGATTTCATAAGAACACCTCAAAATTGTATTTGTATACTTAAGCATGACTGCAAGCCGGTAATATTGTGTGTATACTATATATCCATGCATGTATCATAGACCTTCACCTGTCCCCAAAACTAAAAACTTTTTTATTTAAAAACTTAAATACTGTTTCACGTTTAACTGAGGAGCCTCAGCAATCATTTGAAATTCATTCATTTGAAATCAGTTCATTGTCATTGTCTTTAGTGTATGTAGGTGATTAACTGAATGAAGTCAGTGGTTAATGAACCACACCTATATGGCTCACCTGTGATGAAACACAGGTATGTGCCTGCAAAGCAGGAGGCATTTTGTTTCAATTGGTTTGGGATATCCTCAGGCAGGGCTGGGTTTGATTTCTTTATGTTTGTTTTTAAAATAAATTGAATAAATTGAATCTTTTTGTTAGTTTGGTCCTTCTGTTGGTTTTTGTAAGGAGCCTCGGCCGGCTTCCTCACAATGTTTTTAGGAAGCAAGCCAATCTGACTCTTTTAAAACTGGTCTGTGTGCTGTGTAATCAAAGCAATATGTAATAGTGTGGATTGGGCATGGGAGTAGTGCAAACCCAATTACTGTCCTAATTTAATGAAGCACTGGAGGACTATTTCGAAAACCCCCTGCCCTCTAACAATAAATACAGAAGTACAGAATTCAGAAAGAATTGCTGCAGTATAAATAATCCTTTATAAAAGGTCTCACTGTAGCATTAAAGTGGATATATCACATTACTCTTGACATTTCTGAATTAGCACTTGACTAAAAGGCATTAAAATTGAATGAAAAAATGAAAATCTGAACACAAAGTAACCATGGCAGTGTTAATAAAAACCATCATGAAACAAGAACACATATGGAGATTAATATTGCTTTATTGGCATTCCATTCCCAAATTTTTCAACAATTTCAACACGGCCTATCCAACAACACCCTCCACCACCGACAGTAACTCTATGCCTGTTCTGGTGTCTCAAAATAACATCACTCACTGACGATGAGTGACTCACTAATGATGCCTCATTAAAAACACATCACAGTTCAGAGGTATTGTGCAGTTGGTTAGTTTCAGGAAAGAAATGGATCTTCTCGAGGTGCATGCTTCAAGAAAGAACAATCAGGTTGCAGATTCTTGTCATACTCTGTCTAAAAGTACCAAAGTGAGAGTTCACATTTGGTGGCTGCTCCATGAGAAAAATTATCTGACATGGTACACTCCTAATGCTCTATGGAGTGCCATAGAGCATCAATCATACCTTTTCTATCAATCACACCTTTTCTCTGTGGTGCCATCCTATATGTGAAAAACACAGAGACTTTGCACTCCCATGACTGCCACACACACACACACACACACACACACACACACACACACTATATCACCACATTTTCCACTGTAGCTCCTTTTTTCAGTCTACCAGCTTCCTTGGAAGAGGGTACTTTACTAACATCCCCCAATCCACCCATTCAACCACCCACCACAAAAAAAGCCTTCAACCATTCTAGCATTGAATGACAGCAAAAGGAAAAAGTTCTGCAGACGTCACCCATCTCCCAATGTGACCATGAGTGCGAACATACATCAAGCTGGCCCTTACCCTGACATGAGGGATACCTGACCTCGGGCTGATAGATGGAGGTGAGAAAAGAGGAGGTGAAGAGAGCTGAGCAGTCAAGGTCTGGGTGACTTGAGCACTCTCACAAGGAGACAGGCTCTTTATCCTTTCAAACATAACGTAAGTGTACTTCATTGTAGGCCACGGGTGTGAAATTATACTAATCAGCAGTGGGGTAGTGGTAACGACCAGGGCCTGTAACCCAAAAGCTACTGGTTTTATTTCCTGGAAAGCCACTGCTGTTGCACACTTGGGAAAGGTAGTTAACCATAATTACCTGTAAGAATTGTATCTAATAACTGTGAGCCATTTAACTCCATATCCATAAATAACCATATGCAACCGTAACGTAAGCAATGTGCCTCATATTGCTCTGTGCTTATACATAATACACAACCACTGTGCATTAAAAAATAGCCCATGATAAGGCCATATAAATTTGAAAAGGGAACAGAGCTTCCCCTTTTTACCTTTACTTGAGCACCAAAAGTACATGGTTCCTGTAAACTTGCCTCTCAGTGGTGATTATCAAAGCAGCAAGGCCATGCTGCATATTAAATGCACTCAGTTTTCACAACGTAAAATGTATTCCTTTTAGACGGCAGCTTGAGGTCAGTCAGGGTGTGGGGGTGAGGGGGGATGTGGCCACACGATTCAGCCTTGATTTCGACTTGATTTACTATTGAAAGGAACCAGCCTTCACAAACACTCCACTTCCAGAAGCCATAAGCCAGGTACAGCAGGGAGCTGCAACAAAGTCCACGCTCCATTGAGGCTTTAACCAGGGAGCCTTCATGAAAGAAAGTCCTCTCTGAGCCTTTCAGCTGCTGAAATTTCTTTTAGCTTTTTTTTTTAGTTTGGCAAATGCTTGGTACATTGAATATACCCCTAGACTGCCGAAAAGAGTCTGAAAATCCAGGGTTGTCATTTATTAATCAGCACTGTTTGTAAGATTTTCGTATTACATGTTTTATTTGCTTAGTGGACACCTTTATCCCCAATGACCTGTATCATTTACATTCCACATACAGGCATTATCCATCCCTCTATCAAGGACACAGCAGTAGTGTTGGGAGTTACCTTAGATCTGCAACATTCTGGTGCAAGATCCCCTACTACTATGAAACACTGCCATTTGTAGAAAGAAGCAATTGGAATTGTGATACCCTGAACTGAGATACCCATTATACCCCTTTGTTTCGAACGGTGATCAAGGGGGGGGCACTGTTTACAGAAAAGGTACCATTTGTGAACTGAGCATAGTAACCTGATTGTAAATCAATACTGTTCAAGGCCATGTTCTCTCCAGAGAAGCCTCACTACGGGTGTGTCATGCTCTCCTTTTTCTTCATAAAACGCAGGTGCTCTCCCAGCTTTTGTGCATGGGAAAAGGTCATGACAGCATGGAAAAAAGACAAGCCTTAAAATGTTCTGTCTGACCAGCAACAGTTCAGCCAACTGCACACTCTAGGTAGTGCATTGCTCTGCTTTATGTTGTCTTTCTTAGACTGCTTGGCACTTGCCATTGGGTTTCCATGGTAACAGCCCATATCAGTCTGGGTATTTGTGACCTGTGAATACTGTTCTCTGCCTTGTGGGTCAGATCACCCTCTCAGGTAACAGTTGTGTCATATTCAGTGTCAATTTGGATCACCAAATAATGGCTTCTGCAATATGATTTGGGTTAGGGAGCTACTGCACTGTTCAGGAGAATCCAAACAGCAGCAGACTGAAGCCCTATTAAAAAGTTCTGACAGCCCCTCCTAATAAAATACCTAAAACCCACATAGCCAATTAAACATGCAGCCACTGAGACAGGCACGTCTGTGGAAAGCCACGTGGGATCCTCATCCTACATCTCCTCCACCAGGTTAGAAAGGTCCACAGACACGACTGGGATTCACTGCATGGCCAAATGCAATTACAGCCAATTCGCAAGACACCCCCCCAGCACCATCAACCCCTCCTCCATCCGTCGCAGCACCTGGAGAGGATGCCAGAGAGATTTCATGCTTCAGCCGGACGAGTAAATGTACTGGGTATGACCCCCCTGTATCCGCCACAAACCTCATCACACCACTAACTCAGTTGCATGATGACAGGATGCGCTCCTTTCATTTCAGCTTCTGATTGAAGCTTCCTGGACGACAATGAAAGGCTTCTTGTTTTCTGCCTCTGTCGCTGGTCTCAGTCTGGACGGCATTTGGAGAACAGACAGCAGCAGTACCACCTACAGAAGATGTTTGATCAGCTGTTTAGGAGGGGTTTTACTTTAACAGCGTGCAATGTGACTTTCAGTGGAAGCAGGAAAAAGTTTTTCCCAACTGCTGCACTATACAGCAGCATTTTCTGGAACATTCAGAGCAATCATGTTCCTGTTTTTATTCATTTTAATTTCATACAATTTCAATGGTGCAGTTTTTCCTGGTATTGTATCAATCAGGTTGAACCACTCAAGACATCACCCAATCAATTGCATAATTTTTCATATTCTATATTTATATTTATTCATTTAGCAAACGCTCTTATCCAGGGCTAAACTTATTCATCAGGGTTAGGCAATTCACTGCACAGATACTGAATCATTACTGCCATCCTTGAAATACAGTGTCATCAGGGAAAACGTTGCTACAATGGGAGTAAGTGTTGTCATAGGCCATACAACCTTAAACTATTACCGCCAATTTCCAGCCATGAGACACATTTGTATTGCTGAGCTCATAGATTGGCGCTGAAATAGATTGAAGTACCAACAGGCTTTTTATCTATGATGCTTAAATCAAAATCCATTTTACAACTACTAGCTTTCATTAGTATAAGAGGTGAAGGGGTCAGAATGCGAAGAGAGCGGGTGTAGTCTGAATAAATGGGTTTTGATTCCCATTGTTCTGATGGTTTTGTGGACTCATTCCACCACTTTAAAGCAAGGGTAGGGAAGGGACACGAAAGAAATGAGTGGCTGATTTCTGTGGCTTGGCTCAAGGCTGGTTCTGCTTTGTTTTTTCAACAAATTATTTGACTTTGTGGAAATTTTACCCCTTTTTTTTTTTTTTTTTTTTTGTGAGCCTCCTCAGTCCTCACAGACCCTTCCAGCCAACCAGAGCCAGCGGAGCAAAGTGGTCTGTAGGGTGTATTGTACCTCACTTGTAAGTCACTTTGGATAAACGCGTCTGCCAAATGAATAAATGTAAATGTAAATGTAAATGTGAAGATAGCTGGTAAGCATGGATGTGCAGTTTTATTACTGTTCATTCAGTATGCTAGAACCAGAGTAATAGAGCTATACTGGAGATAGAGTGTAACTTTTATATAGTTTGTAAATGCAGTAACTGTAAATGTGATTATGTTAACAAGACTTTATTCAAACACTAGGACTTGTAGTTCTGTCATTGTCCCTTGAAGCATATGGGCAATTTTCCAGCTTACACTTTACACTAACTTAAGAGCTTTTTTGTTTGTTTTAAACAAGCTACATTTCAAAACATGACAGCAAAAACTAATCAAATCTAACTGCATGTCTCCCTCTGGAGATGTGGTGCATGTGCCCCAGTCCAGTGCTGTCCTTGAGTCCTTCAGCTGTGATGTTCCATTGTGTCAGCTTTTCATATGCCATGGCTTTACATTAAAAGTGAAATTCACACTATCTGAAAAACCATGGGGGCAGATCTGCAATAACACCATTACAGAACATGGGGCAATGCTGGAGTGGGAATCGCCATAATTGGGACAGTGTATACTTGTACAGATTATTAGGGCCATTTTTGAGCCTGCTGGTGTGGAAAGGAAATGAGAGAAACAACCAGAAAAACCAACAGTGACCATTTTGCTGACAGTGGTGATGTACTTTAATGTGGTGGAACAAATATGGCGACTCTTTGAAAAATGTGCATTGGCCCACATATTGAACTGCACAATGTCCCAAGCCTTATTGCTGGATCCAGGACGTCGGGTGGGGGTGGGTGGCCATTCAATAACTTTTAAAGTTTGTTCAGAAACCCAAGCGTACAAAATCTAATTAAATGACACACTCATTGTGCTGCCAGAACAAACACAATGAAATAAGATGCAATATGTCAGAATAAACAGATTAGAGTTTGCAGATTATTATTCTGATACTGCTGGTGTTATAACATTTAACACTAATAGGCATCCAACTGTGCAGCATTAAAGGGAATTTAAAAGGAAAAAAAATAAATCAGCAAATGTTTCCCAGACCACATTTAGCTGGGTAATCTAGAAATCCCTCATTTGAACATTTTCCCATTTTGTGCAGCGATCTTATTTATAGCCTTTCCCATTTACAGCTGAATTACAGGCCGAATATGATAACAAAGCCATTAAAAATGACCTTGGTAGAACGCTCTGGCGGAATTTGTGGTTCTTTTTCAAGGGGGAGGCAATAAACGGACAGGACGAAAAAGTAAAATCTAAAATAAATATGTGAATGCCACTTACCACTACTTTGCTCATAATAATGAACATGCAGCCATTGGCGAGGAGGAGTTAACGTGAAACAAAGCAGTGCTGTGCATGTTCTGGCACACTTTCAACGATAGTCCACTGACATGATTACCGTTTAACATGACAACAGGGAAATGAAAGGCAATGCTTTTGTCACAGTTATAACATCTTCAACATGACCACCCTACAGGGCTCCACCACACAGAACCATGTTACTGCTTGTGGTAATATTGTAAGTCTACCTTTACATCAACCCACTACACTCTAGGTGTCTTTATTCTGCAGTACAGCAACAAGTGATGGCATATGAAACACTGCATTAACAGCGCAATCCCACAGAGCTTAAATCACATGAAAGGACCCGCAAAGTAAAGCATCCATCATTTATGTTAAACAAGATTGTCAACTCTCTACTTCACCAAGGAGGAACACAGGAGGGATCAGAGGAAGTACAGATAACCAGAATGCACAAAGACAAGACAGGGGTGCCAAAAGGTTCTTGACCATAACAGGTACTAGTGTCCCAAAAATATTTTAGCCTCTGCTGAGTCACACTATTTTTTCCACCAGGTAATCACTGTTGCTCTGGTCTGCAGCTCAGTTCCATTCCATGCCAGGTGAACCTGGTGAGGTGATAGGGTTTTAGGGACATGTGCTGCTCCACTCAGCAGTGTGTCATGTGCCCACACACACACAGAAGCACAACGAATGCTTTCCTTAAATAGTGGGTTGCTAAACCAGTGCTGTTCATTGCTGTGTCCTGATGATCCACCACCTGTGATACTTGTTACCAGCGCAAGTTTTCCTCTCCACCTTAGGCCAGTACCCAGCTGACTCTCGCTGCCATCGCACTAATAGCTCAAGCTCAGATTCTCCATCTAGCAGCAACACATTATCACACCGACACACACATACATGCTTCCCTCCCAAAATAAGGACTGACAATAAGAGAGAGATTAACAGAGAATAAGGGCAACTAGTGAAAACCATCATCCCTGTTTGCTTTATTCACACTGACTGATCTCCTCTCAGGTGTCCATTCACTCCACAGAAGAGGAAACAATGCTGAAACACAAACTGTGAATTAAAAAAATAACAGCATAGCCCTTTGAACACTGCCCTGTTTTTGCTTTTCTGGTTTTTAACACCCCTCAGTTCAGGCAGATTACTCAGGATCTGTAATAGCTATCAACATACGCCACATTTTGTTCAAAACTACTGTATAATGGAAACATTTATCAGAAACTAATAGTATAGATTGTCTGAACTGTATACATATGAAAACAGTATCAGAGGGACATTGCACTGCTTTGTAATGGGAAAAAATATCAGTTGAGTACCAGGTGACACTATGCTCAGAAATATGAAATTTAACACACTGCAAACAATACATACATTTCTGCGTGGAAAAATGATTACTTATTGGAGAATGAGATCTCAGGTTCAAGGGGTTAAAGAGATTAATCCCATTTTTTACCCCTTGTGTGCTCCTGCTGCCTTTGGTCAGCCTACAACATCTGCATTTTTCATAGGAGTATTCACAATTGTTATGATATTTTGTTTGGTCTTTCAGTGATTCATCTCCTTCTCTGTGGATAGCAACAGCAAAACCTTTGAGTTATTTCCTATATTTCTTTACACATTATTTGCAAACCCCAGTGAATCATCAGTGGAGAAATTCAGTTGCACTGAAACACTTATTAAAAAAGCTGTATTAGATTGACTCAAAGATAAATGATATCATAATGTTAAAACTGAATTACTTTCAAATACTGGCATTACTTTGTGATCTGTACTTAATGCAACATGAAGCAGAAAGATGGCATTATTATGCTTCTTCCTTTCACAGTTTCCCACTGCTTTGCATAGTGAGAGCCTCTCAAGGAATTGCATTTGTGTTTTGAGTTGATCAATACGGCCAGTCTGTAAGGCCTAAAGCAGTCCCATTTTCATTGCAATCCAAGAGGCTAAAGTGCCACAAAATACTGAAATCAATCATCTGTCATCCATAGTTAGAGTCACATGTCCAATTTGCACATCGTCACATCATGGCCCTCAAGTCAATAACACAGTGTCAGCTGCGTGATTTTGTACTTCAACCTCGTCACCCAAACATATTTGACAAGATTACCATTGATTTTCAAGATTTTCAAGATTTTTTTCTGTTGCAGAGAATGTTTCACTGTCCTTTCTTGGGGTGTGGGAGAAAGAAGGAAGAGTGCGCGTGTTCAAATCTGATTTGAGGACAGCAATTTGGTCAAAATCCCCATTTAACCACTGATCACATGAAGATGTGGTCCTCACAAATCAAGACATCCTCAGCCTCATCAATGCCAGTTCATTGCAGCCATTTCAACACTTTGAGTCATGTTCAGAAGACAAACACACTGCATTCTTGCTCATGGCTCATGGCCTCAGACAATACTGGCAATATATCTGCCCGTCTTTTTTTGTTTTGTTTTGAACCTAATTTGAAGCGGTCATAGTTGGGCCTGGAGGAAGGACTATTGTTCTTGGAAACAATGAAGATTTTAAACATCAGTCAAGACTGTTCTTTTTGTTCTCTCTTTCTGCATGTAACAGCACAAACACCAGCAGTTACAGGAAAAAATATGATTATAATAACTGCCTAAATTAAACATAATGAGATCATTTATTATGAAATGTATCCTGTCAACACACTTAAGGGAAAATGTCACATAATCACACAATTATGTATTTATGTCTTTGGGTTCATAATTATAATATCACCATCGTTCACATACTTTTTTTTTCCTTTAATGCAGTTTAGTCACAGCAGAAGATCTGTCATGCATGACGAATAGCTATATGACATTCTCTGAATAAATAAGGAATATACTCCATTGATTTCTATACATCATGCTTGCAAGACTCCTACAGAAGTTACATTAGGGGGTAAAAAATTGAGTTGATTGTGAATAATCAGAGCAAACTCCCCCATACATCCTGCCCTTGCACTCCTCCCTAACCCCATAAAAACATCACTGGAATAGCAAACGAAAATAATCAGTCACATGGTATCAAGCGCAGTTTATGCCCTTTGCGAGGGAGAAAGATGACATGCGTTCGCATGGGGGTTTGGCACATTTAATGGCTTTCACGTGCGTGCTGCAGAAAGGAAGCTCACCATGCAGTGCTAATGGTCAAGGGCGCCTGAGCAGCAACAACTCAACATTAGGTTTTGTCGTTTTCATTTGGAAGGACATTGCTTTGTATGGGTAATTGGGGGACCCCCTGCCACGAGACTCCAGGAAGTAATGGGGAGTGTTCAGTCCTGCCTGGTGATAAACTAAAAGGCCAATTCGGAGGAAAAATACTTCCCAGAAACCATGCCTGAAAAAGAGTAAACAAATCAATAAAAATCCGCCATTGTTCCCCTTCACAGCCTCTCTCACATTTTTAAAGGAAAATAATCCTTTCAAGCTAATAAACTGAAATGTTTGTTGCGCTAAGAGTAATCTAAAAGTCGATAAACGAGCGAAAAGGCTTGAGAGCAAATGCTTACAAATGACTGTAACCTGAAAAAAGAGACCCTAAAATTCACATTCATATCTTTTGAATACACAAAGGATTGTTTGCTCACAAAAGTGTACCTACAGCAGGGCCTCTCTGCCTGCCTCTGAATTATATTTCAGCTTGTACACCTGTACACCCCTGTGGAGCCTGAACTTCATTTCAGAAATTAGTTGAGTATTTGAAAATGAACCTTAGGGGCGAGTGTTTAGCTGAACCTTTCTGTTGTGAGTCAGTGACCCCTAAAAGGAGTTTTAGATGCTGGGAGCATCCAAGAAAACACTTTATCTTGGCTTTAGTGTATCTTTCCTTCGGTCAATTTATACAGGTGCAGGTACTGCACATTCACAGCCACTGCCATTCTGTGTTCTGTCTCTGCCTCCCTTGGTCCTTTCGTGTCTCACCGACTCTTGCTGTTGCAATTTGTTTGCTTATTCGCTTGGTTCCTTTTCTTATCCCTTACCCAGGGCAAATTACATTGCTTATTCTTTTTCAGGTTACACAGTACATATAAAGCACAGCCACTGAAGCGGTGAAGTGAATACCGTGCTCCTGCCGCAATGACTAGCCGGCAGACAGGCCGGCAGATGAAGGTCTGGAGACTAGATCAAACGTGTTTGTTTTCCCCCATAATGTTTGCATTATAAACCTTCATCCCCGGACTCAATCTGCACAGCTCCAAATGTGCAGCATTAGGCGGAGATTAAGGGGGATAAAGGGATCCCCTGCTTTGTTTGGATAGATCTAGCATTTAAGGGGAAGATGCTGAAATTCAGAATACAGCTTTCTCTTCCCTTCTGAAAATGATAAATCCTGATATATGTTAAATTATGAAATGTAAAGCATTAAGTTCAGTTATACATTAAAGTATAATTTTAACATTTTAATATGTGCAAGAATATACATATAATTACAATTTTGCATTATATCGTGACAGCAAGTGCTTTGTTTGAAAAGCATGAGCTTTTCAAGCTTTTTACAATATACAAAAAAGGAACACTCTTTGTATGTTTAATTTCACATCATAAGATATGACACCTTTTCCCAAAAACCCACACCTGCTCCTTTCTAATTTCCTAAAATAAAATCAAACCCAGCACCAACTTCTCTCTGATATCATTTCTTGCATGACTGGCTTGAACCTTCATTGACTGAGAATGAACATAGACACACTTACTACAGAGAAGAGAATTGCCTGAGACAGTGTACATCTGTGTGTGTGTTTGAGCGTGTGTGTGTCTGTGTGTGTGTAAGTGTGTGTGTGTGTGTGCATTCATGTGTGTTAGTCAGAATTAAAAGAGCTAAAGAAATCTAGAAATCAGCAATACAAAGAATTTTCAAACCATGGATGCTGAAAAAAAGAATTTACCTTTGAAAGATATTACAAAATAGATTTACCTGCTACTAAGTCACTGGAGTCACAGACTCAACCGTGCTAAGAATATCTTAAAAGCCATACAAATGTTGAAGTGACATCCTGAGTCCCATCATGCTCTGTTAATTGCAATCTCTTAGTGTGCTTATACGCTGAGGATTCAAGACAACTGCATATCATCCACATTCATAGATAATTCAAAGCTGATAACTGGTTAGCAACTGTTGCCAGCCCTGTGTAAAAACAATGTACGCACAACTTGTTTTGGAGAGATGTGGGAGGAGATGGCAAAGCGCCAATCAAAGAGCCCCACAGCAATAATCTGACACTGTTCTAATATGAATGGCTGGCTGTTGTGAATTCACAGCCAGAAGCCCTCTTTCATTGGGTATGAACCAGATTTTATGGTCACTGAAATGAAGCAAGGATGAAGAAGTAGACAGGAGAGAGCTCAGAGGTACTCAAAAGGAAAAGGGCCCCTCTCTCACTTTCCACCTCCCCTCCACCTATACTGCAGGTATCCCCGCTCCTGGTCCCATGAACAAAAAAACATATTCGTCTTTGGCATCAATGCAACATAATGATACATCACAATCCTGGTGTTCTGGCTTACGGGTCCGTACAAGAGTGGGAAGAGATCCGGATTTCAGAGCGAGTGCACACACTTACAGCACCTTAATGCTGCAGCAGGAGATGGCTCTCCAGCTCATAGCAAATCCCACTTATCACCCAGAAACATGTTTCCACCCTGAAATACAGTGCACACATTAAGCACAGCCTCCGAGCCATCACTGTATGTAAACAACCTTTCTCATGACATCCAACCAGTTATTGCCAGTGGGATTTAAGGCAAGCAGGGTGGTAGATAAAGAGCCAGCCTTTTTTTTCTATTTTTTTCCTGTCCTTTTCTGTACACATTTCTTCATCTGTGATTCCACTCTGGCATTGTTATCTCTGGCATCATTATTATTGATAGTACTCTTCAATAGCATAACTTTTAATAACACAGTAATGTTTATCTGCAGCTGCGTCTAAAGGGGCTAGACACAAAAAAAAACACTTTTCTCTAGTGTTTATCTTCCTCTAACCTGGATGGTGTGAAAGCTCTCACAGGGACCCACTTCATAAAGAGAATATAACAACTCCTCAAAATCCTGGATTACCCCTGGAGTGCTGGATTTGCAGCTTTTATTGGTTTACTGTAATGAAAGTGTCATGTTTCAGATTACTGAGCTGGGTGGGGGGAGAGCGACGCGCTCCACATTCTAATGAACAGTTGATCCCCGTATGAGGCATTTGAGAGCTCAACGCAACAAAGGCACTTTGATAAGCAGCATGGAAGGTTGAGAATGTGGCGGGAAGCGGGAAGGCACAAAGCAGATCAGGTTAAACTCATTATTCCATACTGTCTTTGGGAATGACATACATTTTTATCCCCCACGTATGCAGCGTGTCTCAGGCGCGCATGCACGCACACACATGCGCAGACTCACACAGCTGATGACATGCCTCTCACTCATATATTTTGAGATGTAGTACTCGACCGTCTCTCGCTCGTGCCCAAGTCCTTCCCACACAGTGGCGCTTTGCACTTCCATATTCAGGCTCATGTGGTCCATAACCAGACCAGGAGTAGGTCCTCATTACTGCCATTTCACTCAGTCACAATTGCCCATACACACAGACAAATATCACTGCAACCCAGACTATTAATAGACAAGTCCTAAGCTATCTTCATTAATTCTTGCCATTCGCATGCAAGACAAGCATCACCGTGATGCATGAACCTGTGGATAAAGTCAAAAACTCTCAGTTCTTTGATATCAGAGACCAGGAAGCCATGCATATGGAATGACACATCATGAGGAAAACACTACATTGTAATTGAAAGTCTGAGCACATGGTACGACTAAGAGAGCTTCTGAAAAGCACGCCATGGAGCGCTCCCTCTCTCTTGCTCTCGCGCTCCCTTTGCAATGGATGAAGGCATGCTGCCCTCTAGTGGCTGTCAGGCAGTGTGCTTTCTTTTCTTCAACAATGCAAAATCACCTTCGCCATTTTCCTCCACATCACTGTGTCAAACAGATCAGTGTATATTGCCCAATAAAATAATACAGGATGCAATAGTGAAGCAACTTTCACACTCCATCTTGTGAATTATGACATGTATTTGGACACTTAAATTGTCTCATTCAGATTTACCGGAAATGAATTAAATGTATTACAGAACAGATCATCATGGCCATAAAATACCTGAAAACCACAGCCTCATCTCATCACCTGAACATAAACTAAATATAACACCACTGTGAAGAGGGTTTCAGCAACTGTGAGGCTTCACGTGCGAGTAATTCATCCTTTGGTGCAGACAGACTTAATGAGCTCCTTGACCTACCTTATCTCTTCAGCTCAAAAACATCTTAAGTTGCTTAATAGAGCTAAGGTTGTCACATCACCTGGAAGAAATTCATTTCCTCATTTGACCGAAAGAAGTTCTCAATGTACTATTTTGTGGAGCTATGACATTCTAATTAATCCTCTGTTAATTATCTTGGTTAATTTGCCTGGTTGCTCTGCAGCCCACAAATGGGCAGGGTGGTGGCAAACAAGAGGACCCATCATCTACCTTTCTTTATAAGCCAGACACTCATTGGTCTGGATAGAGCGAATGTCACCATGTCCTGGCAGTGAACTCCAGTAATCAGAGAGCTCATCGAATTAGGCAAAGCAGTGAGTGCAGTGATGTGTCCAAAAAAGTACTTCAGGGTGCTCTTTTACAGTGCCATTCCACCCCGGCGGTTTCAACCAGTGGCCTGACCTAACCTCAGCTGAGGCCAGAGCATGTGACATCGATGAAATAAAGGAGAAAACATGAGACCAGAGTGAGGGGAAAAAGGGAGAATGGTCCTGGTACACTGTTAGCATGAGAGCTGTGTTTTTTTTCCCTTTCTGCTGTTGTTGTTGTTTCCCATCAGATTCGCTTTCTTCGCCGTAATCAATTAGGATTCTTCAGTCTGGCAGCAACACAAATTGGCATGGACACAAGCCAAACTTCTATGCGCTGATTTTATTCACACACTTCGCTTCCTCTGTTAGGAATCAATACCTTTTTGTAATGCCCAAATCTTTGCTCTTGAATTTGTTAAAGGGGAAGCCAGTTTTTAAGTTCAGCAACTGTAATACTGGGACAGGGTCCGAGAGTCCAAGGTACTACTGCAACCACCTCTCCTACCTATTCCTATTCACTGAAATACAGGAATATCTCCAGCATAAATAAGTTCATGTACACATGTCACATGGCCAATGAGGCATGCTGTGGTGCAGAAGTGTGCCGCGATTGTTAATGTGTTGGATGTAACTCCCAGGTGAGCCATACCTGAGGTGCTTAACGTGAACTACCCAACTGGATGAAAGGACAGCAGTTAAAATGGAAGCAAAAGGGCACCTGATGAGCAGAAAACAAATAAGCAGTAAGCAGGACAAGAACAAGGACTCAAGGGTAGTAAACGGAGGTGAAAGATGGGCGGAGGGACGGGAGAGGAGTACGGGCGGCAGTGGGGGGATGGGGGGGGAGTTGTACCACCGTCCTACCCTTGACCAGGAGCCACACGTGTGACTACAGACGTCGGGGTAGAGTCAAGGGCCTGTGATTTACGATGTAAACTCATGTGCAACATGTCAGACGGAGTTATACCGGAGCCCTGTGTTAAAAGTCATCGGCTGTCCCTCATGATGTCCTCTTCAGACAGCCTTACATTTACAACTTCTTTTTTCTTTTTTTTTAATCAAAGTTGGGCATTGAGTCCTCCCCCATTTGCGTCAAGGACGGCTTGTAATGCAGACACCTCGCGTCTCCGGCCACTCCCTACCATAAACATAAAAACACTGATGTGGCCCCTGAACTCCTGATTTCGAATGCAGCAAACGACTCCCGGGAGGAACAATAAAGAGCTCCGTCCCCCTCGTTGGCATGCTTGGCACGACCGTGAAACTTAACATCGCCCACCACTGCTCTCCCCTCCCATGACCTTCAACAGAAAGTCACATCCAGGCCTACCTGAGATGCGCGAAGGAACGTGTCTCTCTCATCCCACCAATCTCTGATATTTTCGCAAGGGACATGAGGGACATGAGGGACATGGGTGGGTGTGTGGGCGGGTGAGGGTTAGTGGTCACCGCTTTCCTGAAGCCTCGTCGCTCTCAAGACTAAGAGCCACTGCAGATTGTTTGTTTTTTCCCTCTTTATTATATCATGGTGATTATGTTTCCAACGGTACCTTTTTGCGGTGACATGTTTCAGGCCAGTCAACACGCCTCTCCTGTCATCTGTCACACAATAAATTGGACCAAGAGTTTAATGTCACGCTGTTTCGAGCACAAACATTGTGAGCGACAGGGTGTGAGCACGGAGGCAGGAAAACATTGAATGATTCCAGTCATGTGATGCGAGCCTCACCACTGCATCAGCCTCAGCAATAAAAGGCTGCAGTAGAAATTTCAGCAGCCTTCTGAGGATAAGTGCCTACTTCAAAGAGATGGATAGGAAGCTTTTGCTAGATTGAAGTCCTGAGCATTATGAGAGCTTATCTTTAAGGAGCATTGAGAGCAACTGTCGTCAATGTTCAGATTAATACCGGGGCAGCAGCATCACAAATAAGGAGGTTTTAGAGAAACGAACAAAGCTTGATGAGGTTTTAGTGGTAAAGATTGATTTAGACGCGAGAAAAGGATTTCACATGTTCTGTTCAAAAAAAATAAGTCTGAGACTTTGACCTCAAGTTTGAAAGACTGCACAAGTCATGTGATAAAAGCTGCCCTGAAGTCAACAGATTACACCTTTATCCCACTATTTAACATGCAGTCAAGTTCAGTGCAACGCGCACAATGTCAGATGCAATATGTCTGACTGGGGAATTGGGAGTAAAGATAAACAGAGATGGAGAATTAATTTTCTCTGCAGCGGAGAAATGTGTGGCAGAAACACTGTGCATGGCAGTAACCATTTGCGGTTTCACCGTTCCTGGCAAGCACTGGCCTTCTCTTCCCTGTCCTAGTAAAGGTGTTGTTTTGAGATTTTGTGATAGAAGCCATGGTCCTTTTGTGGATCATGCCCCGGACTGGGGAATAGAGGGGAGTGTACTGTAATGAGCCTTGTTTTGTTGATGAAGAAACTGGGGGTTCAGCATAATTAGGCAGTTCCTTCCCACAGCTGGGGCACCGGTGTCACCCACGCACTCAGGGGTTCCACCTAAAAGCCATGGAAATAGCTACAAAAAATGCATTATGACAGGGCTAAAATGAGGGAGGAACAGTCAGTGGCACTCTGTCAATTACCAAGGGGTTTTCAAAAATAAAAGTGGAGGTGACCTGAACAACCAAGCGGCCTGAGCTTGCATACGGCAGCAAGACACTGTTTACAGACAAATAAAGGGAAGACTTTAAAAGGTTCTACTCCTTTACATTTACATTTAGGTCATTTGGCAGACGCTTTTATCCAAAGCGACTTACAAGTGAGTACCTTTAGTCCGTTAGTAACAGCTTTAGTAATACCTTCAGTAACACAATACCATCATTTCACTTATACAACTCCACTCAACAGTAATGAACAAAGAAAACAATGAAGGAAAGCAGTATCAGCCAGTAGATAGAAGGATCCCACCCTGCTTTACCTCCATTTACAAAAGACCACTACCAACCTGGAATATGTGTGTGTGTGTGAATGTCTGTGTGTGTTCCTTTTTTGTTAATTCTGCAGTGATCGTTGTTGAAGGGCAAGCTTCAACTTTTCAAACAACTATACTTTTATCCCCCGGACATAAGGCGCCCTAGCCAATATTGTCTGAGCGCTACACCGGAGATAATGGTAACAGCACACTAAACATATGCTCACAAATAGAAAAATGCCAGCCAGTGCCAAATGTCCTCAAATACAGATGTTGATTTTATCTCCAGACACGGAGTAGACTTCCCAAAGACATGTTGCTATGGAACTTGGCCATTTGCGAGATGTAACATGAGGAAGAAAGCGATCTCAGCCATATGCTGCACCACGGTACAGTGCGCTAACGAGCGGGGACCCCGCGAGCTCAAAACATCAAGCCAGCTTCCTGCGGCTGCCTTGGCCGCGCGGCTAATCTGAGGATATTGCTCATAGTCTCGGGGCCGGCTGGATCCCTGTTCGAACAGCACCTATCCCACTGGCTTCGCAGCCATGACGCCCCTGCTCCAGGCAGAGGGAGGAAAAAAAACATCAGCAGACGTTTAAGATGCCAAATCTGTTTTCTTGTCCCCACTGCAGCCCGTCTTAGAGGAGTCAGTGTTGCGAAATGCAGCTGTTCAAGACAGCGGGGGGGGAGCGCTGATGGTGTTACCACCCGGAGGCTTGTGTGTCTGGGCGACTGATGGGGATAGGGTTGTTGGGGAGCAAGGGAAGGGATTATAAACGCAGTCACCCTGGCACCAAAACCAAAGCAATAAAGCCAGAACACATCTACTTTGTCATACAGCCACATGCAAACAGATAAATTAGTTGCCAAGCACTAGCGCTTGGCCAAATCCCAAGGCTTTCATGTAGTCATGTTTTTGTATTGTACTCAACTGGTAACATAAAACAAGAAGTATGTGGTGATGGATAAACTCCAGTTTCTAGTATCAAAAAAACACTCAGACAAAGTAACGCCTCACAGCCCACCTTTAGGTTTACTAAAAGGATTACCCCTAGGATTCCACGTATCGGCCTCCTGAAAACTCAACATCACGGAGAACTGAAATGAAATCTTCCCTCGCTTATGATGTGCGCCTGGTCTGTGTCATATCTAATGAATGCATGATTGACATAAGGATCTGATAGCCTCTCCTCCTGACAGTAAACAGTGGTAAGATTGTCTGACAGACAGGGAGCTGGGGGGGAGGGGTCTGTTCCGCAGGCCAAACTGAGAGAAAGAATTATGATTCACCAAACTGTGCTAACAAGTTCCTTCCATACCTGTTTGGGATTCTAAATCTATACAGCTCCACTTCATTGCCTTGACTGTAAGCCAAGCTGTTGCTTTTTGAATCAGTTATACACAAATTACGTATTTTACCTCCAGACACAGTTTGGGGTATTAATATCCTTGTTGGTATTGTAGCTAATTTGGACAACAGAATAATTTCTGTTACATATGCATGTCCAGAGAAGTAGGGGGAACAGCGCCTGAGGGAAGGTCAAAGTTCCAGGGTTAGTGCAGGGAGTGCAGTGTTTTTGTATAAATTAGTTGAGGCATCACTGTAATTGGGTGCATAATAGTTATATAAAAGCATATTTACTGTGATTCAGTTGCAATGCGGTGACAGTAGAATACTTAGCTGGCTGGCTAATGGCATTAGTGGTGCTTGGACAAAGCTCTCAGTTGTGTATGGTCTTCCTCCAGACAAAGATTTTTCTGCTTGACATTCTTAAGACTCACTGTAGTCATGTCTGACAGGCTTTAATTATTATTCCCTTCAGTAAACCCCCTTTTAATGGCATGATTAGTTTCCATCTGTTCCCCTCCACCCCAACAACCCCCTTGTTTTACAGGCATCAGTTGCCTGCACTGAAACACAGGTGTGTTAATGTTTCTTTATCACATACAGGCAGGCTTTTTCTTAGTGTCTGTTTTGCTTCATATTAGTGCAGGGGTTCAATTCAATTCAATTCAATTCAAGTCAATGTGCTTTATAGGCATGACAAATATCCATGTTCATATTGCCAAAGCAGTGTTGAAAATGTAACCAATATCAATAATTCAATAACAATAATGAAGAGCAACACAAGTACACCAATTACATTGATAACATTAAAAATGTCAGTAATAATAAAAAAATAATACACAGGTACAGAACAAATGAACATGTACTTATAACAGCAAGGAGAAGAAATTACATTTGAGTGTTTGTTCATTGTCACTCACTGTTCCTCAGATGGTGGCAGACAGGCATATACTACTTTGCCAGTATGTGACATTTTCTCTCCACTCCTTTTGATTATCAGACAACATGTTAAAAGAGGGGTATATTGTCATTATTTGAGGGAAATCCATCTGTCAGATTTTGGTATACATTTCACATTTTAAAATGAAATGCAGCTCTATCTCAATTTGTTTGCATGGATAGTTGGGCACAGCCAGTCACCTTTAGGTAGCCAGTTTCTCTGTGTCAGCCTTTTTCAGTGGCCAAGGCTATGGGGCGCCAAATGTAACAGAGCTTTTTTTCGTGGACAGAATGCCTTCTGTGCTACGAAACGCATAAATTCATTATGAAACCATATATCACCGTAATGCCTTTTGACCACGAAAAACACAAACGCATTAACATTGTGTCCACGAAATATTGAAGAGAGCACATACTTTCGTGTATAGAAAACAAAACAGATAATTCCTTTCGTGCACTGAATTGACACTGAATTGTGCTTTTCATTTTGTGGACAAAAGGCGGAATGCACTTCGCACTATGTGGATAAAAGAAATTCATTTTGTAGACAAAAGTAATTCTGTCCACATAACAGATGTCGTAGGCCAGCATTTATGCTTTTGTGGCACGAAACGCGGAATGCGCTATACTATCATTATTCCGTGCCATCGAATGTTCATTTTGTCCGCTTAACTGTTTTGCTATATTACTGAAAGTATGATGTGCACGAAAGGGATTCAGCACAATATATTTCGTGACTCCGCAGTTACAGAAGGTATTCCGTCCATGAAAGCAAAGGCTGCTTGAACTTTCGTAGACATCAGTGTTTTGCTTTCGTGGACAGAATGCCTTCCGTCAGTTACAGAAGGCATTCCGTCCACGAAAGCAAAGGCTGCTAGAATTTTCATAGACATCAATGTTTTGCTTTCGTAGACAGAATGCCTTCTGTGCTACGAAACGCATAAATTCATTAGGAAACATGTAACACTGTAACGCGTTTTGTCCACGAAAAACACAAACGTGTTAGCACTGTGTCCACGAAATATTGATGTCTACGAAAGTTATGCATCACTTGACATTAATAAATCTGACTTCATATAAGCCTCCTTAAAATACAAAAAATATGTAAACATAAAAAATCTGAGATGTGCAGCATATATGGAGGATATATGGAACACTATTTACTGTATTTTATGAGACAGATGGTTACAAAAAATGTATGGTATGAACGCTCTGCACACCAGCATGGTGGTAGGGGATACTTAAATAAACTTAAAGTATGGCTTAAGAGTAAAGTCCAACTTACATAAACTTACAGTATGGCTGAAGAGTAAAATCCAACATATTATGTTCTGCCTTCCACAAAATAACACTTACAGAAGTAAGGGACCATCTGTACTCTTGCAAGGGTTTCCTTTCCACTGTATAGGCCAGGTGGCATTTTCTGTAAATTTTGTTACATTGCCTACAGAAACTCAAAGGGGAAAACACTGCAAGCCATGCAGATGCTTCAAATGTAATTCATCATTACTCACACCTCATCTTGCTATTCATACCTTGTTTACAAATTGAAATAAGTAAAAACTTAAAAATAAAACTAATTGAATCAAATCATTAAAAAGTCTAATTCTGCTAATTGCACTGAAATAAAGAGTCAATCATTCTTTGGTGAACATGGGCTCTTATCCAGCCAGTACTGATGCAATGCAATTTGTCACTTAATAATTAGACATATATACTATCTAAGCTTAACATCTTTTTATATCCAAACCCTTTCTTTTCATTATAATAAATATCTACCTTGGGACTAAATGCCTCATGAACAGTATTAAAAAATGACTGGTAAGAATTCATTTCTACAGTATCAAGAACAAACCGTTAAAGTAATCGGACTCCAACAGTGATGTGTTCCTGCTTTTAAATAGGATTTTGAATTATGAGCGGTCTGCAAAATACTGCAACTAATTCATTGGTGTTTCGCACTATTAAAGTTTGTTTGAGAAGTCTGAAGTTGTATTCATTGGATGTGCTTGCACACAGTGTTCTCAAATTAAACTTTTCTAGGACAATGTGGCCATTTTCAACGAGTTTTCAACTGCTTCTAACTCATAGTAACTTTGCTCAAAGGTGAAAGTGCAGCACTATCCTACCTGAGAGCTATATCCATGCAATCCTAAACCAGTATTACTTTGTATGCATAAAAAGAAAGGAAATTGCAGGAGCATGTCTCTCTGAATGATTTTACAGTTAGGGTTAAAGACATGGAGGGAAATAAAAATAGAAGTCCGTAAATGTTTGACCCTTGTGGAGTGGAACCACACTTCATAACTGTTCTCAATGTGTAAACAGATGTTTTCTTTAAACCTGCAGTGCCTTATGTTTCATGTTGTAAATGTATTGTGATGTGATCTTTCTAATTGAATGGTATTTGCATCAGGTGTGATTGATTGGGAGTACGGAGACCTAAAGTATAAGAAGATGCGGACGAGGCGGGGGAGCAGATTTTTCCGTACGGCTGCGGCTGGACACCCTTTTGCCTTATGTAATGTTAGCTTATCGTAGCAGTGTTCATGCGAGCACCTCTTTCACCCCTTATAGGGTGTTGTTTGGGCGAGAAATTGTCTTGCCTATTGATGTTATGTTGGGACTGGGCCCCCAGGAGACCTTTACTTCAGTAGACAATTATGTGTCTAGGTTGAGGGAGGCATTGTCTACTGTAGTGGAGGCGGTTAAAAGACATCAAGCTAAAGCGTCAGAACAGCAGAAATCGGCGTATGATTTTAGGGCCAACTTTCAGTACTATTCGGAAGGAGAACTGGTCTGGGTACAGAATAAGGCCAAGAAGCGGGGGCTGTGCCCAAAGCTGCAGAGGCGGTATAAAGGGCCTTTTAGAGTGGTGGAACGGGTGACAGATGTGCTTTATAAAGTCATTCCAGTAGAGGGAGGTAAGGAGAATGTTGTTCATTTCAATCGTCTTAAACCTTTTACCTCTTCTTTGGTAGAGTCATTGAAGCCCACACAGTCATCCCAAGGGAGGGAGCAGGCGGGTCACTCGATCCCATCAGGACCACGCCAGCGCTCAAGGGTTCAGCTTGGTGATAGCTGGGTCCATCATCGCCGCTTCAGCCAAAAGGCTTCTGCAGAAGTGCGGGAACCAGCAGTACATCAGGGTGGTGAAAGTTTGTTAGAGGGTGCTGAAGGGCCAGAGACTCCCACCTCCCAGGCAGCCCGCTCTTCCGATGTCTCTGTCCTGGATCAGGGACTACAGGGAACCCAGGTTCCAGACATATCTTCGCATGAGGAGGGACGTTCAGCACGTCAACGGAGACTGCCAGTCTGGTCTCGAGATTATCATATGTCACTGTAGTGACTCGAGGACGAGTCCCCTTTTTCAGGAAGGGGGAAAGTGTGATGTGATCTTTCTAATTGAATGGTATGTGCATCAGGTGTGATTGATTGGGAGTACGGAGACCTAAAGTATAAGAAGATGCGGAAGAGGCGGGGGAGCAGATTTTTCCGTACGGCTGCGGCTGGACACTGTTGTTGCGGGAGGGTGTCGCTCGCAGTTGTTTAGGACTGCCGGCGATGAAGACAGTAAGTTTAGGGGGGTAGACGTTCCTGCGTTAGGAGGGGAGGTTTGTTGCCTCCTGTAGAGGAGTTAGGGCCGGGGTTTAGGAAGTGACTAGCCGCGGCGGGATTAGTGCGGTGTTTCCCGGTGTGGGGTGAGCGAGTCCCGCATACCCTTCATCTGGCTCAGTTTTGTACCGGGGGATTAAGACGCTGTCTCGAAGTTAGACCCCAAGGGGGGGTGTCGCCAATTGGGCGAGTTAAGCGTATATTTTAACTTGTGTGTGTGTGTGTGTGTGTGGGCGCACGTGTCAGTGTCTGTGTTTGCGTGCGTTGTGCAAGTGTGTGGATGTAGGGTGGGTAACGGGGGCTAGTGGGTTAGCTGTTAACACAGTGGGTTCGGATGGCTTCTCAATATTGGTGTGGGTTGCAGTGCTTTAGTGTTTACTTAAATGGTCTGCAGTGCCTCCTGCCTAGAGGGTGTCAGGTGCGCATAGGGTCAGTGTGCTTTATTGCAGTGTAGTGTGATTAAGTTTAATGAAGCCTGTGTAATGCCGGTGTTGCCTGTCGCCCCTGTACCCCTGTGATTCCCCCACTCTTCCAAGTAGTTTAAGATATATTTATGAATTAATAAAGCTATTTATCTTATCCCGGATGGTGGTTGGTGTGATCATTTGCAGGCTCTGATATCTACATTCTTGTAAGACCCCTTTTATTATAGTATCATTGCCTGACACTTCATGTGCTGCTATTTTTGGGCAGATCTAGAAAAAGACATTTTAATCTCAGTGAGACTAACCTGGTAAAATAAAGGTTAAATGAAATACAAATAAAAAGGTCTGTCCACTTTAGTACGTAGGAACGTAAGTCTTTTCTAAGGTTAAAATGTGCCCCTCATATTGTTTCACTGATAGTAAGTTTATCTTAGTAAATGTACCTCTATATACAAGTATAATAACATCTGTCTACTATTACCTTATAGTCTTTATTGTTAGTGATTGTCATAATTCTCATGTCATGTATGTGCTCATTTATGTGTGCAATGCATGCAGCACAACGCAACCTATCAGGTCTAAACCATGAAAAATTAAATGTTGTCATTTTGCCACTAGGTGGCAGAAGACAGTTTTTCACAACAGGGATACTTCACATTACTACAGATGGAAGTGATATGATTACAAGCTACTGATAATTTCAGCAACATTTCTGAAACACTAAATAAAGACATCTTTCATATGCTGTTGCAATAAAATTCGCCAATGTTCCTTTAACAATGTTCCTTTTACAGTAGCCTTTTCAATATCATGAACACAGAGGGTTAAAAAAATCCTAAAAATGGTGCATGACTCCACCATCCGTTCAAGAAGCTATTGTAGGGTAGTTCGGCTAAAATTATTTTAATGGATAAGAAAGTACTTCTGATGCTGTAAAGAATGAATGGAGAAAGGTATACCAGGAAATCAAAACATTTTAATCAATCGCAAACATGTGATTGCTCCTGGGCCAGCATCTTGGCAGCAGAGGGAGAGCAGTCGTGTGCTGCAAACAATCCTTGGCAGATCCCTCTCACTCATCCCTGCAAGCAAAGCCTCTCCATCTGCCAACTGCTCAGTTCCATTCAAGTCACAGTCTACATGGAATTTTTTTTTGTGATTGTATTTCTTAGAATTTTTCTGTTTTCCTTCTCTTTTTTGCTGGCACAGATTAACCATGAAGCAGAGAATATTTTATTTTGCAACACATATGCATTGTATTGCTGTATATGCTAATTAAGCATCAGAACACAGACCGTATCATTCCTAAAAGCACTGACCACAGAAACAGATGTTCGTACAAAAGCGCAGCACAGCCACAGTAAACGAGCCCACTTAGAAATGCATTACCACAGGTGAAGTGAATCATGACAGTTTTTTTCATTCTTCCTCATATAGGAGCAACACTATAAATACGCACCACATGGGTCAAAGGTAATCCATTCAGCAGTCAACAGCTTACATCTTACATTCAGCATTAAGGAGTGTTACATGCAAAGCTGGCTGTTCATTTCATTGCAGCTACCAACATAAAAGCAAACAAGCATACATAAGATGTTGAAGGTGCTGGGAGCAGGATCCTTTGGTCAAAAATGAGACTGAGTGATAGACACTCTGCTGTCATCTCAAAGAGGCAGGCAGGGCTGGCTCGCACAGACCAGGATGGATCACGTGCCACAGCATGACAGTACAGAAGCCAAGGAGATCCCTGGAAAGAGATTGTGATGTCCTGATCTTCTTGACGTGAGCTGACTTGTGTTGAAACCTGCCTGTCTAACCCCACTTCTCTCCAAGCAGCCAGTTGGCAGCAGGAGTCAGAGGCTTCGTACTGCCAGTCTGAAACGTCTCTCTGACACCTCTCTCTTCCCCATTTACACACTGCTTCTGTCCTGCAAGTAATGTATTCTGCTAGGCACAATCAGACTTATGACACATCATTGCTTTGGAAATCAAGTGGAAAAGTGAAAACATCACACCTGTAAAAAAGAACAAGATCCAGAAAATTGAACTTCAGTATAATGTTCTCTTATAAATAGTCCAGTGAAAAACACAGACAACCAGAAAGGGAGAGGGAACACAAAAGAGACAAACAGTTAGAATCCAACTGTTTGCTGTTTCTCACTGGTATATGCACAAGCCACCTTATTTCAATAAATGTGAATCCAAAATAGATTTACACCCATTTGTCAGCCATTTTATGTCTCGGTATTTGAAATCGGTATTTGGTAAAGGAAATCAAAACTTGAGTTGCTTGTTAACTGAGAGGACCATGTTCTGTAGTAATCTCACAAATCAGCTATCTAGTCAGTTACTTATCCTCATCTCACCTTAGGTTATGGTCTCTTTTTTTCAGGCCGTATGGAGATAGAGATTTGCAGCAAAGGTTCACAATAAAATGCATACCTAAATCCAGGTCACCACTGGCTCCAGGGATCCAGCCTCTATACACACCTTGTTTTCTTTTGCAGATACTTCCACTGTTTCACAAATTGCTATCACTGTGTTATTGCCATCATTTCCCTGGAGATATCTGCAGACTAAGCATTATCAAGAGAGCACTTTGCTCATTACATTGTCCCATCCCATGAATCTAATAACTATTATACAATATATGGTTTTCCCATGCAGCCAAGGCTATTGCCACTTAAACATATCCATGCACCCAAACATGTTGTACGATTCTGGTTCCCTATTCTCCTCTCAGCTTGTTTTACATTTATCTCTCTTCCCAAAATGAGGCATGGCAAATCTGTGGAAGGAAGAAACAGATCACACTTATTCCCCTTTGTTCTAAATCAAGTGCACAACCCGTAGAGCGTGCATAAGCTGTTTCATTAGAATGCAGGCCTCTGACTTGTTTGGGCACTGTGTGTGAAAGAGGTGGCAGCAGAGTTGAGAAGGGTTTTGCTGATTTATACTGAATATTTAACAAGCAGCAATACAAGCCAGCATTCTAGTATTTAGTAAATTTACTTTGACTGCTTATTTACCAGGTGCCCTTATTCTAAATTGTAGCTGAAAACTGTATACTGTACACTGCTGGTAATTAAATGACAGAATTTTATGGAAGTGCTTTGGTCGAGGTGACAAGATCAGGGCCTCAGCTGGGATTCTAACTTCTCATAATGCAACTTTTTGTCTCCAATTAGAAATATACATTATTAACAGGCTGTGCAATATCAATATAATACTGTATCAGTGTATCATTACATCCTCCATGGTCAAGTGGTACGAATAATAATAATAATAATAATAATAATAATAATAATAATAATAATAATAACTAGAGAATGTAATTCCAGGGAATTACGAGTGCATGAAAATGCAAACAGTCTAATTTTACATAGATAAAAGTATATAGGCCTACATCAAACAGATGTAGGTGGTCAGAACAGCTGCCACGATTCTAATTGCTTAATGGCTCTATTGTGATGTCATAAAGGCCAATGATAGTTTGATAGTTTTTAATTAATAGTTTAAAAAGTATAAATGTTACAAAAATAAAAAATACATAGCATAAGTGTCCTTTGTAAGACCTACGCAACACAGTTTGAATGAAGTTTCTACGTTAAACGGTTGAAGCTGTATTAAACGCACAAAATTGGTTAGAAGAAGAAAAAGAAGAATAAGAAAAATTCGGATAACAATAGAGTGCATTTTCATGCACTCTAATAATAATAATAAGTAAAATGCTACTAAATGCAACTACAACTTTTCTCACTCATTTTACTGACAGTTGAGATCACAAAGTGCCAAAAGCCTTGAAACGTAAAGGTTTTTGAGTTTAACATAAAGACAGACAGAATTCACCCTCATGAAGCTATGTGACAAACTGAAGATGTCCATTTGTTCCCTCTGACACATTTACTTTTACCCTGAAAATTAGACCTCACTCAATATCCATTCAATTTCTCTTGTAGTGGTATTGGCTTTGGCTGAAACTCTGACGCATATAATGGTATTTCTCTCCAAAAACAACACAATTACACAGCTTGCAGCCCCATTTCCGAGCTTTTTAGGATTGTGTTGGGGGATAATGCTGACTGTGTTAGATGCATTATGGTCCTCAGCAGTGGCGAGTGGCTAACAATTGCTACAAACATGCTAACATGCTACAAAAAAATGTTTATACGGAATAAAAACATTGGATACCTTAGTTCAAGACTCACTTTCTCTTGCTATGTGTTGCTGGTTTATGAAATCAAAATCAAACCCCGGTGCACACACAAAAGAATTTTAAAAACTTGGGATGTGCCAAGAATAACGCCTAAATGCATGGGAATGTTTTCCTGCACACACACTCGATGCACCTTTCAGCGTATGATCAAAATTTTGAGAACATTTTTGTCCAGATGTATTAGTGAGTCTATGCACATGTGGATGAATGAGTTTCATGTAATACTAAAGAATTGTGAAGGATAAAAGTGCATTTCCTTTCTTCTGAGGAAGGGGTCAAAAGTGACTATGCATTTGTTTTAAACAAAATAAAAACTTGCTGTTTATGAGTTTTGGCACATTTTGCCAACACAAAGGGCTACAACTTTCAACTGCCATTTTCAGAATTCCTTTATGAGATTACAAGACTGGAAATCTATGGTCAGTTATTACAGAGTGCCTGGGTGGCACACAATATTTACATTTTTTTTTCTTCCATTCCTCTCTGTAAAACACAAGAATAAATGAATAAACAAAACAGACACAACAGAATAGTACCAATTTCTTGTTATCAGATTTATTCAATGTTACCATTAAAAAATAGTACTTGATAACAGTAATAATACTATTTTTCTAAAAATCATCTTACATTTATACACAGCATGTAGATAAGGGGAGGGGAAGCAAAAAGCAAAACTATCACTAAACATTCTGTAGCAATAAAATCCCCAAGAAACAGTATTTTCAGTAGAAATAGTGGGAAATAGTGGTCCGAGCTTGAGAATATGGTGGAGACATATGACATGCACAGAGGGAGTTTTAATGAGGAAACAGCACTCTGAACTGCTCATGTGCGATGAGGTCTTGTATGATTTTTTTTTTTTTGCCAAATTGCCAAACTAATGTTTTCTGACAAATTAATATTTTTCACTAAAGACAACTGAATACAGTATATTTGTCTAACAGCAACTATATGATACAACTGAACAACTGATATGAGCAACTCAGAAGAGGGTAGGCAGAGTGGAAACAGGGACTCCCCTTCAGGCCCGTCTGACTCAAATCTGCTCAACTGAATCACATCTTGACAACCCTGTTGCTGAAGAGCACTGCATCATCATGTCCTACCATCAACAACTCAGAAATGGTGATTCAGCTGAATTGTTTGCACAGGAGTCAAAGTACAAACACAAACCTTCAGTCTGGAGTTAGAATGATGTAAAACACTGTGCTGTCAGTCAAGCGAATCAGTCAAGGAGCGTGTTTGATCATATCTCATTTTGCCTCATGTACTTACTCAGGTGACCCATTAAAGATAAATCAGAGAGGATTTATGAAAGATCTCAGATCACTTCATAAAAATAAAGCGGCTGTAGGAAGAGTATTACATATGTTCACTCTCTAGGATTTGCTCCCAAGCCCAGGGCTTCAACAAGCTAAACCCTTACTGATGGTTACAGTATGGATGTCTTCTGAGACTACAGAGGGAAAATAGCAGGCTTATACAGACTTATCTTGTGTCTTTGTTCAAAATGACCCTATAGTTGTCAAGGAAGATAGACTGCTGTTGTCAAAGAAATTCAATTAATAAGCATTTAATAGTGGTGGCCATTCATTTGCATGTGAGAATTCTAAGTCACACAATGGCACCCTTTCAAGGGATGATTCAGCTCTCTGAGGTCCTGCTAACAAACATCTCTGCTCCCGCTTGAATTATTAAAACATTTGTCGGCTTTAATTACACTCATTAGGAGCTGCTTCCTTTAATTAAATGTTCAGACCACTTTACCCACTTAATCCTTTTTGACATTGTTGTGACTATCAAACTGGAGCGGCATTGCTGAAGCATCGGGGAAAGAACAGAAGAGTTCTTGGAGGAGGCATTTTGGGAATTTTGAATGTTTGGGCTTGCACTTATCCTCAGTGAAGAGAAGTGAAATGAGCGTCAAGTGAACTGAATTATCTCCAGTGAATTACTGACCTCAGAAGTGGAAGGTAATAAAACAAAGACATAGGTCTTAGGAAACAAAATAAATCACCAAGCGTTTGGTTTTGCACCCCTGAAAGGGACCTAATTTTTCTGCCCTTTGGTAAGATTTAGACTTTCATTCAGGACTGGGATGCTTAGCTGCAGCAGGGATTGCAGTGGTAGACATAATGGAGGTAATTGCCACTTTTAGAACAGATCTGATAGGTATCTACTATATCTATCATACCTATACATATTAACCTGAACATTACCATCAAAAGCTGGTACAACAATTAACAAGCCTTGACTGCCCTGTTGCAACACTTCCTGTACAAACCTGACATGCATCACAGTTTTCCCCAGCTACATCAGTAGGCTTTCAGCACTAGCCACACATATTCAGTTTGGGTAACATTAGTAGGGGTGCTCTGAAACGTCCTCCATGGATGAAAATGTATTACTGTTGCTGCTGATAAATATATCTACTTCTGACCAATAGTACACATACCCACACACACACACACACACACACACACACACAAACACACACACTGTTCCTCCTAAAATGGAAACAAATAAAAGAAATAATTGAACTAAAGAAATATATTTTAATTAAGATATTTTCTAATTACAAGAATCTGATTAATATTTATTAAAATACTGTGCTTACAGTAAAAGGGGAATTTTAATTACAAGCATAAAAAGTATTTCAAATTTCAATGAACAAGGAGATCGTATTGGTAACTTACAGTATTAACTTATTAATGAAACTTTAAAAACTTAAAAGTAAAATTGTGTCAAATTAACTAAGTCAGGCTCTAAAACCTCATGAAAAACTAATTTTATGAAAATGATTTAAAATATTGTCTAAAAATACTAAGCACTGAATATAGAATATCATCAGACAAATTATCAAAGTTGAAATTAAAATAGCAATTAAGCCTTAACCAATGGACCAAGACCCCAGCTGTGGATGACTTTACACCAGAGTTCGATGAAATTAATATTGATGTGACCCATATTTAATTAGTTTTTTCTATTTTGAAGAAGGAAAGTCATCACCATCTATGCGGCAGACATAGCAAAGTTATTTGGATTGCAGAAATGTTCATCCAGCATCACTAACGCAGACTGATTGTGCATAACCCTGGCTTTTGGATGACATGATGTAATGTAAAATGGCTGTCACTTAGGGGCCGATTCAGGTTTGAGATATGCACGCGTAATCCGTCGTAAGTGCTTCCGCTGGGAGTTGTGCGCCTCTTAATACTTAAATGCATTCAGACATGGGAGATAGGCATTTGGGGTGTAGTTTGCCCAAAATGAGGGTGTGTTGCTCAAAAAAAGGGTGTGTCTCATTATTTTCCAAGATATGCGTATTATGACTTGACACTTGTCTCTTTTCTCTCCCCAAACATTCTGTGCAGGAAAAGGTTAAATAATTTGTACACCCGCAGTGGCCATCGTGTGTAACAATCACATTGTTGGTGCGTAGGCAGGCAAAGTCCAGTGAAAATAAACAAAGAAACCGAGTTTCCATGTGACATATATTGAATTATACATTTGAATAAATTCACCCCCTCAATAACCCTCCATAATTAGTGTTAGATTCAGCTGGTACAATAAATTAATTTGGCTGACCTAAGGTGCTCATTGGTCATACGTGCAAAGACTTGCATATAAATAGCTGCAAATAATCACTGATGTCATATGGTTGTTCTGTAAGAACAAATGGCCATGTGCCTAATTTAGCCAAGGTGGCCTGCTGCACGGTCCTTAGGTTAGTAAATCCATGATAAAATCACAGGTGTTCTCTGAAAACTATAATTAACAATCTAGTGAACACGAAAAGATATTTTTTTGTAACACCTTGCACTACAACGCTGTCATTTGAAGGGGGAGACTGGTGTGACAATTTTGACATCTACTTGACAAGGACATTCTCAAGGCTTTAGGTTGAAAGGTACATAGCTCTAGATAGTGCACAGTATTGTGAAATGGCTGACAGCTGGAACAGTCAGAAAGTATCTGGGTCCACTTTGCGAGTTACCTACTGAGCTAGACAGAGGTCTAGAGAGCAAAATATTACAGTCGCTCATCCCCGGCAATAACAAAGTCAGCAGAGATGCTGAATCTATCACATTTTTGTTTTTGGGAGTGACCTCAACTTGGCGTGGCCGTGTGGGCCGAGAGGTCATCCACTATATATATTGTCTTGTATGAAGGTGTGTGTGCATGTCTGAGGAAGTGCTTCCAAAAGCATCTACTCCCTGAATAGACAGCAGCTTTGGTGAGATCTCAGTTCAGGCTAGAAGTAGGGCTTCAAGTGGGCTCAAGAGTGTGGATAGTATGTTTGACATGCTGTGTACAGCTGAAAGCTAAGCTTGCAGTGCATTGTGTGTATACCCTAGCCAGAGGGGAGTACCCATGAGCGATATATAATTTGTGCATATGTGTTAGGAACTGCATGCACTCTTAACCCTGTAGAGAGTGCCCATGGACTGGGGATGATCTGGGAGGTGTCAGTACCTGGGGGAGAACAAGTGAGAAGGAACAATTGATAGCCCAGATATATTATTGTGTAATATATTATGAATTTTTGATAAAGATTGAAATTCTGAAATGGTGGGTGGGTATGAAATTTCTGTGATGGGGGAGAGGCAGCCGTGGGGTAGCCCACAGCTCGTAACATAATTATATCCTCTAATTCCATTATCCCACCAAATATTGGCAATTTTCTCTGTTTTTCCCAAGGCTACAGTTTTAAGTTTCACACATGGAATAATTAAAATCTTTTTTCTTTGTACACATTTGTTTCTTCTCTCAGCTGGTACAATAAGATTAACCTACTGCCTGCATTGAACTGTTGAATCATTTAAATCGATCAGTAACAGAATTACACAAGATGTCACATTTTGAAAGAATGGGGGGGGATTCCACCACTCATGGGCACATGTGTAAAACAGGTTTCTTCATCGCAAACACATTCCAGGAGGAGTTCATTCCAAAATAATTTCTGCAGAGAACACGGTCGCACTGAAAACCTCAACATTTTTTTTTCATGTATTGTTAGCACATCAACCAAACTGAGTACATCTCCTCATTTATATCATACTAAAATGGAACACACTGCCAAACACAACTCAGACAGGCAGTGACTTTAGGAGGGGTTAACAAACTTGAGTTGGCTGTTGTGCTAGTAGAGTACATTGGTGTACGTTTTGAAATATAAACCTCCATTAAGGCTGTAGAGATTGTTTGAAGAAAATAAAACAGCTCACTCTACACGTACCACTGCATATAATATATCCATATTGGAAGGTGGTGAATGTTGCCTTTTTACATTACCAAGAGGACAACATATCTGCCATTCGCATGTTGAACCAGTGTTAAAATAGTACTACAGAATTAATTTTACTTTTAATAATTTTTTTTTAGGATACTGTTGTATACTTTATGAAAATGAGCCTGCCAATATTCTCCTGAGGAAATCTATGAGCCTACTACCACAACACTGTTTGGATGAATATTTTACTGTAGCAATATTATCACCTTTTTTCACCATTTGATTGTATATGCTATCTCAGGCAATCTTCAATGGATTTGTAATATTTGCTGTATGTGTTGTGCGAAGTGTTATTCAAAAAATGTAACACTGAAACTGAGGTAAAGTTTGAATTCATCCAGCTGTAGCCATTAGTCCCTGATGATGCCTTCATAGAGTTCAAGCCTCTTTTTTCACTAGAGACAGTAAGAGTGGGAATGGGACAGAGACAAAAATAACACATTTGTTTAATTTTCAGAGAGAGATGTGTCCTAGGAAAAATATAGTGGGGGATAAAGTTCTGTCTGGGAAATGTTTGTGCCAGGGGCAAAGTAGAGAAGATTCAAACCGTGACACAATGAAACTTTTTTCAGCTATGTAGTAAAGAGCTTGTGTGTTGGAATTCTGTTTCAACACACCACACAATGACTTTGTACACAGTATGACACTATATTTATGACTCTGACTCATTTGGGCATTCCCAAACGAATGCATAACACATTTCACATAGCACTATTTGCATCAAGTGTGGATATAAATAGCACATCGGTTTTGAAAGAAATTAAAGTGTCATAAAGTAAGAGTGTCTTTAGCTATTAACCTTTTAAATTATCCTTTTTAAAACTGATATCCTTTCAATATCATATGTAAACAACATGATATCCAGGTATAATAGCCTAAAGCAGTCATGCATAGGAAATTCAGCCCTCACATCAGGTTTTGGCATGAAGCCATCAGATTCAGGTTGGGTGCAGCACAAATTTCAGGACTGATCAAAAATCTAATGATCACAGTGCAGGCATGTATTACCTATAATCTATAATTGACAACCCCTAGATTTAGACCAAGCCATGCTTTTATGACTCATACCCAGAAATACAGAAAAAAATCATCTCAATTTTTTTGCCGCTAGTAATAACAAGCTGCAAAATCATTTCATCATCTTAAATGAACCTGCACCTTTTTTAACAGCAGGCAGTTTTTTCATCTTTTGCTGGCATATGTTTCTGTTTTCTGGCATTACATTCCCTCTTGAGAAGGACAGGTATAAACCTTAGGAATGGTACAAGATTCACCACATCATCAGTCAGCAGAGCAAAGATGGAGGGAATACAATGCAAGGTAAATATGTGGTCAAATCAACAGATGAATGCACATGTACAAATATATGATTTAGTTCCATTATCACAGGTTGTTTGAAGCATTAAAAGAATATACCGTAAGATATAAAACACTGTGCAATCTTGAAAAATCACTGAGGCTAAAAACATATATATTCCAATTTCATATATGGATGCACAGCTGTTTGCATGCTGTGAGACTTGGTGACATGGACATACCTTAGCATTATTGCGTACTGTTTGGTCACCAGCTGGAGTGCTCACATGTAGGTGTGTACTGGAACTGGTTCCTGAGTGCAGTGCCACAGGCTCTGAATGTTCAGACAGGCCCTGTTGATCGCTTAGTTGTCTCCCTGTCACATGAATAAGTTCACAGCCTGCACAAATGCACACAAGGGACAACTGAAAGAAAAAAAATCCAATTTTCTTAGTTTATTGTTATGGACATTTATTGTGAGTCATGCTGTTTTAACCTTTGCTGCTGTTTTTTTGCCCTGCAGGGCATTTTGTCATTCATAGTAGAACCCTCAAGGCTTCTTCAAAAGTCTCCTCTACTTTTAATCACCTCTTCATTCCCATCACTTATATTTTGTTTAATGCAGAATGCACTGCATATTTACTGCTGTAATGTAATGAGGAGTACTGCCTGCAGCCACGGGGAAGAATCTGCCTCCTGACAAATAACATGCTTGTGTGCTGACAGTTAAAACAATGACCAAGCCTGTGTGAATTTTTGTGAAAGCTTCAAGCACAGATGCATGAAGAGCACAACAATTCTACTGACACAAACAGCTTATCACTCCTTCTTAAGCTCAAACTCATTTATCATACAAATTTCAACATCTCTAATCTCCTTGAAAAATAAGAATTACCATCACTACACTGGCAAAGATCTACCTGCAGCCCATTTGACAATATATGACACTTGGTGTCCAGGTGCGCTGTGTCTTTGCATGCTCAGAGGAGAGGCCCTTCAAAAGAGACCACCTGACCAGAGAACTAAACCTGATGTAAGATTGGAAAGTTGAGAGAGAGCCTGGGCCTTTTGGAAATTCAAATCAGTTTACAAAGTCTGGGTCCCACCCTTCTGTACAAAACAGTTTGGACCGTATTGCCAGGCTCTCCAAAATCTATGTCTGAGAAAAGTACATTGGCCTAATAGCTTCAAAAGTATAAACTATTGAGACATGGTTCAAAAGCTGATATGTCACAGACACCGTGTCTTTCATGGTTCCAGCATTCATACTGTTGAAAAGAAAAAAAAAGTAAAAAAATTCCAAAAACACATTACTACTTTACATTACATTGCGTCATTTAGCACACCGTCTCACCCAGAGCGACTTCCAAGTAAGTGCACCACAACGCTAAGAGTAGTTATCAAAAAGTACTACAAGAGGTCAGTAAGATACCGAGTTAAGTGCTAAACTAGTGTAGAGTGCTTTTTTGAAGAGAAAATAGAGATAGATAGAGAAGAATGTGGACTAGAGATAAAGCTTGAAGAGGTGAGTTTTCTGCTTTCTCTTGAAGGCACCCAGGCAGTCTGTTTTACGAATCTCAGCAGGAAGCTCATTCCACCAGCGTGGAGCAAGTACTGAGAAGAGGCAGGTCCAAGAGATGTTGCCCTTGTATTCTGGAGCAGAGAGGTAACCCGAGGTAGCAGAGCGCAGCGCTCTTACTGGCTTGTAGGCCTTGATCATGTCCTGCATGTATCGGGGGCTGATCCATTGAGTCCCAGGTTAGTAACAAGGTCTTGAACTTGATCCTTGCTGCAACCGGTAGCCAGTGGATGGACTCAAAGAGAGGTGTCCCACGGGCCTGCTTGGGGAGGTTGAACGTCAGTCACAGCGGTCAGATGGTTATTTCTTGTATTTCTTGAATAGATATTTTAAATTCAGATGAGCTAGGAACATCAGACTCCTTAAACTTGTCATAGATTATAGATGGATAAAAGAACTTGTCCACTATCTATGCATGACAAGTCCAAGGAGCTAAGCCTAACTTCCACCAAATACCATTGTTTTCCTATTTGCTATAATTTTAGAAAACTTTTCTAAAGCATGCATAAAGTGATGTTGCCCCTTTAAATCTGCAACTGCAGTCACTTTGCCTGGATTGGCTTATGAGGACTTGGCTGAAAGGTTAATGTCTCCATTTTGGACAGAGTGCCTTTGTTTATGGCTTTATATATGAAATATGTAAACTATGTCCTAAAACTATGGGGCGCCAAATGTAACAGAACTTTTTCGTGGACAGAATGCCTTCTGTGCTATGAAACGCATAAATTCATTACGAAACCATATAACACCGTAACGCCTTTAGTCCACGAAAAACACAAATGCGTTAGCATTGTGTCCACGAAATATTGAAGAGAGCACATACTTTCGTGCATGCAAAACAAAACGGATAATTCCTTTCGTACACTGAATTGACCGTTGTGCTTTTCATTTTGTGGACAAAAGGCGGAATGCACTTCGCACTATGTGAACAAAAGAAACTCATTTTGTAGACAAAAGTAATTCTGTCCAAGTAACAGGTGTCCTAGGTCAGTATTTATGCTTTTGTGGCACGAAATGCAGAATGCGCTATATTATCGTCATTCCGTGCCATCGAATGTTCATTTTGTCCACTTAACTGTTTTGCTATATTACTGAAAGTATGATGTGTACGAAAGGGATTTAGCACAATATATTAAGTGACTCCGCAGTTACAGAAGGCATTCCATCCACGAAAGCAAAGGCTGCTTGAACTTTCGTAGACATCAGTGTTTTGCTTTCGTAGACAGAATGCCTTCTGTGCTACGAAACGCATAAATTCATTAGGAAACATGTAACACTGTAACACGTTTTGTCCACGAAAACCACAAACATGTTAGCATTGTGTCCATGAAATATTGATGTCTACGAAAGTTCAAGCAGCCTTTGCTTTCAAGCAGCCTTTGCTTTCCAATTCCGCCTTTTGTCCACAAAATGAAAAGCACAACGGTCAATTCAGTGCACGAAAGGAATTATCCGTTTTGTTTTCTGTGCACGAAAGTATGTGCTCTCTTCAATATTTCGTGGACACAATGTTAACGAGTTTGTGTTATTCGTGGACAAAAGGCGTTACGGTGTTATATGGTTTCGTAATGAATTTATGCGTTTCGTAGCACAGAAGCATCCGTTTCGTAGCACAGAAGGCATTCTGTCCACGAAAAAAGGTATGTTACATTTGGCGCCCCATATAAAACAATGGCACCAGTTTGTTCCCTGCATAAACATAGAAGCTTTTTGTTTTATTTTTCTTTTCCTTGTGTTTTGGCCAATGAAACATCTCTCTGGATGCCTGCCGGAGTTTTGAGCACAGAAAGACATCTGAAACACATCTCTACTTTGTTACAGGCTCGTGCCTTGCTTTTATCACTTCCTTTGTTCTCTCTCTCATGCAGGACAGAAATAAAAATTCCTTTCCTTCGGATGCAGAAATGTGTCAGGTGTTACACATGCAAAAACATAATACATTGAGAATACATTTTTGATCAATCAAGGTATATATATATATATATATATATATATATATATATATATATATATATATATATATATATATATATATATATATATATATATATATATATATATATATATATATACATATATATATATATATATATATATACACACTAACTTCATTCAATGTGAATGAAAAGTCAACTGTTTCTGAAGAATTAACAGCATAAACTGCTGACAAGCCTTAAAAAAAGCACATTCCTCTCTGTGCTACCCCTCATTGACACTGATGTCACATCAGCGCTGTGTGAGTCGGCTGCGTCTCTAGTGGTGATGAGAGATCAGTGTTGCTGAGGGGGACTGGGAGTGAGGGAGCTGCTTGGAATGCAGCTCCAGTCAATCAAGCGCGTCAGGTCATAAGAGGCTGTGAGATGAGCAATGAATGAAACATTAGGTAAGGATAATGTTGTATTCTCACTCAGTATGGTACAGATTGTGGAATACAGAGATGTGTTGCATAGCACTGACCACACTCTGCAGAGGAGCTCTGAGTCACATGCTGCTTCACTTGCCTGACATGAACCTGGCAGCATGGCAGCAGCTCTTTCAATCAACAGTCATATTTTTATCCAAACAAACTTCACATTGTGACAATCACTTCTCAGTGGACCTTATTTTGTCCCTTCTATGGGTGTTCTGTATTTAAATATGAGTATTCGAGTGAATATTACTTTCTTCTAATTTTCACTGTGAATGGTGGAAACTTCATGTGAGAGACATTCCATTCTACACTTTGACTGTGACATGGGGCTATGCACATGGTGATTAGGTCTTATAAATCGAGATTATTACTGACATTATTGAAATCATGAATGTTTCATGGCTCCGGGCTGATGTTTACCATCAGAGGAGAGAGGGGAATCGTTTTGTTTTAACTGACTAGTTTTAATAACAGCATTCAGCTCATGTCCCTCACATTCAGTGTCTCTCCACTGAACATGGTAGGGATAGAGAAAAAAACAGTCTTTGTTTGTAGTACATGTGAACGGAGGCTCCCGAGTGGCTCAGTCAGTAAAAGCACTTGTTCTGAGTGTAGACTGAACGCTACGTCCCAGGTTCGATCCCGGCTGTGTCACTATCCGACAGTGACCAGGCGCTCACAGGCAGAACACGTTGGCTTTGTTTCTCCGGGGATAGGGGTGGGTATGTAGGCAGCTTTGGCACCTGTGGTCCACGTGCCAAAGCTGCATATGAAATGTCTTCTTCCGACTCATCTCTGTGCTAGCTTAGCTTGTGGACCGCAGAGCAAAAAGAAGCACTGTCAATCCCGGATTGACAGTGGGGGTTGTACAATGGGACCGAACATCAATGACAAATTGGGCATTCCAAAAATTTGGGGAATTGGCCATTCCAAATGGAAAAATGGGAGAAAATGGAAAAATGACAAAAAAAGTACATGTGAACAAATATAATGATATTGTAAAATATGGTCACTGCAGTCCCTTCACTGGCCTAAGGAGCCAGCTATCAGTAATTCAGTCCTGCAGACTGTGTGAAGAGTATAGCCAGTTGTATTTACCTAACATTTTTTTCCTCAAAATAATTTTAAGATTTCAATAAACTGTAAACACAAAGTAGAAATTCAACTGCTCTCTCATATCAGATCACTGAATGCAATTCATGACAGTATCACATTTCCAGATAGGGGGTTCAGAGTGACTCAGTGCGCAAGGCATTTGTTTTGAATGCAGCATGAGCACTATGGCGCAGGTTCAAAACTAGCCATGTCCTTTGCAAACAATGATGAAGACAGTAGTGGAATAAATGCCAGGCATAGGGGTGGGTAGGCCAGCCCACCTAAGGTTTTGTCATCTCACCCTTCTCAAGTAACCTCTAAGTCTTCTGGCAGCTGAGGATGATGTCAGTGGATTTATACCAATCCTCAAATGAGCACCAACTCCAATGCAGTGAGCTGTGTGACTTGTAGTGGGAAAAATAGCCATCGGCTGTGTGCAAATATATAAAAGCATTCCATTTGTCTTGCAACAGTGCTCCTGCAAAAATGCAGAGACCCTTTGTGGTGAGAAGAACCTAATGTACAATAGGTGATTCTGAAACAGTGTTGCATAATGGGGGCATGATAGGACCAGAGGTGTGGCACGAAGGACATAATACAGTAAGGACCAGTGGACATTTATTGTGACAAATGCGCACTGTATATATCATTTGTAGGGCAATACAGATAGCCTTCTCTATGAATCATATGTTAACGATTTTTTTTGTCTATCAAAATGACAAATGGGATTAAACATTTCTTGTCAAAGCTAACAAAATTGATGATGGTAATGTCGCGAAGTAAACCGACAGTTGCCGCCGTTGTTGAGCGCCGTAATCGGGAATTAATTGGGAACCGTGGCTGCGTGTTTGAGCCGGGGTTGCTGAATGGTTGCTGCCGCCGAACTGTGGGATCCGCGGCTGTTCTGGATTGTCTTGATTAGCGGAGTGCAGGTATAAAAGCACGACAATTCAGGCAGTCAGGGGGATGGATGGCTTGGGGAGGAAATGCTTGTGGTTTTACTGGGGAAAGTAGTTTGGGTTATTTTCTGTTGCTATTTTGGTTGTTTTGGGTTTTGTTTTTCTTTGTATGTTTTTGGCTGGTTTTTCTTTTCTTTTGGATATTTTGTTAAGTTGCTTTTTGGTTTGATTTGGGGGAGAGATCCCGGGAGGGGATTTTTTTTTTTTTTTAAATTTAAACAGGTGTGGGAGTGAGAAGTGAGTGACGGTGGAGCGCTCCAGATCCAGACTGCTTCCAGGAGTGGCGCCTGGGGCAGGCAGAGCAGTGGAAGCCGCTGGGGGAAGGAGAGAAGCGAGGCACGAACCACGGAGCGGCGATGCCCCAGGCTGGGGCAGGAGGTGAATCGGGGCAGTGCCCCTGTGCAGTAAGGGATGTGACTGGTGGTGTTGTGTGTGTGTGTGTGTGTGTGTGTGTGCCCTGTTGCAGTCTGCCCAGCCTAGCAGAGTGGGTGATTTGTGCTGCTGTGCTCCTTTCCCCAAGTGTGGCCATAACGCCTGCTCTGAAGCTGCGTGAGAGACTATCAGCGAACACCAGCGTTGGGAGGGAGCGGCCTGGACCAAGGGCATCAGCAGCACTCCCCTCCTCCCCCCTTTGTGGTGTGTGTGTGTGGGGACCCACTCCTCCCTGGCGGCCGGTACCCCCCTTTGGGCGGCCGGGAGAGGTCTCGTTCTGTCACCAGGGCCAGCACTGGAGGTGAGTGTGTGTGAGCGCACGGGGGTAGAGTGTGGGGTGTCTAAAATTGCTGTGCTGCATGTGGGGAGGGTAATCTTGCGCTGGGCGCCAGGCCAGTGCAGGGAGAGAGCGGGACGAGGGAAGGGCCGCCATAGTGAAGGGGGGGAGGAAGGTTAGGAGGGGGGGTCAGCGGAGCGTGAGCTGTCCATGAATGACTTGCTTTTATTTAATTTTTTTTAAATTGAATGATAAAGCTTTTGTACCTGTACTCCTGCGTCCTGGTCATCTGGTGGGCGGATTGGGGGACCTGAGTTGGGGGACAGGGGCCATCGGTGGCGTTCGTGGTTTCAAAGGAAACCATGGCAGAATATCTGCGCTTAATAACACTGTCAAATTGACAGCAGATACCGTTGCACTCCTTTGCTCAAAGATATGACCTTTGTTTTGGACATTCTTGACATTTCCTCCATTAATCTGTTTTTCTGCCTTCCCATAGGCCAAAATATATATATATATATATATATTTTTTTTTTTTTTTTTTAAGGATGTCACTATTTGCCATTACTTAGTCAGGTGACTATTTGCCAATTTTTAGTCACTACTGATGATTCACTACTGATTTAGCAAACCTGACAGATAACAATTGAAATACAGGTGTAAGTTCCCATGGGTCATGTGGTTGAAAAAACTGAGGGCCCTACTCATGTGCAAATAACACTAAACTGAACTAATTTCATTAGAACTAATGACATTTAGTCATTTAAATGAAATTAAGTAAATTAAAGACTTTTTTCAAATCAATTTCAAAAATGTCTGATCAAGTTATTGACTCTGCTCCTCTTTTGTGAGTTCAGGTGGTTATATTTTGCTCACAGGTACCTAATATTTCCCTTTAATTTAATTTGATTTAATTCAATTTAATGATTAAATACATTTTCTAATTCTCAGTAATTTTTTATGGTATTCAGTTATTTCAAATGTGTCATATGAATTGTACAGCTTATTACTGATTGTTACAAAATGGTCACGTTTAAAATGTACAAGTCAGTTCCATTAAGAATGTCATGCTAATATACCAAAGTGCATTTTAGTATGTGATACATTATTATTATTCAGTACTGTTTCTCAGCCTTGCTTCCAACAAATGCTGTGAGGTTTTTATAGTCCTCAAGGAGAGCTTTTTGACAAGAGCTTCAAGTCAATTTGTGCTGCTAAAATTGGATTTTCTTCAGGTCTCCCTGACTTCTCCACAGTCCTTCATCCAATTGTCCTGTGTGAAATTTTGTAAAATACACACATCAATGACACATTGCTTTTTGTCAAAGAAGCTTTATTAACATTCTTAATAATCTTCAAACAGTGAATGTAAAAGATGAAATTACATTCAGTGCTCCATGATTTTATAAATTGAATGTGACTCTGTAAGATGCTTTCCCATAGAGCCCATATGAATTAAGAGATTCTGGTGTTTTCCAAGTCATGGGCCATTACATGGACATGAAAAGGCAGCCATCTCCTCTTATTCATGCATTTATTTTTGTGCATTTATATTTTTTCATTTGTTATAAATTAATGATGTGCTCGATAGTTAAAAGATGAGTTCCCTGGAAACAACTGGGGAATGTTTTTGGAACTGATAATAACATAAACAAGTATCGTGTGTCCTGTGCATTTGAACTGAGTGATCATCCAGTTGAGGTCACTGATTATTGGTGCAATGTTCTCAAGTACAGCAGACAACGGTACTTGTCTTCTGAGCAAGCCATTTGCAGTACATCATGCGCACACAGTAGGACTATTCTGAGCTGGTTTTAAAACACAATAAAAAAGACAGAGCGTTTGATGTCCGCACCCCAATTTTACGGATTACCCTCATGTTCAAGCAGTTCCGGTAAATCCTTTTAAGATTTTAATTAACCACCTACAGATACTCATGGGTTTTACCTCATCAGGAGCTGGATGCCTCTGTTACCATGGCACCCGAGTGCCTGAGGATTTTGTGCAGGGAAACCACCTCTCTCGACAAACCTGCACACTTGACAAATAAAAGCATATTAGAAGAGCATATAGCTAATAGCACATTGCTATCAGCTACTCTAAAAATAAACTAATATAAAAAAACCCATCTGCCAAAATATACATCTCCAAATATTATGAATTGCAGAACATGAATAATAACATTAACCATGCCCCACCAACACATCCCTTCAAGATGTAGTAGTCTATGGTGAGGAAACCATGTCACCATTTTTTTTTTTCACCATTGCTGCATAGTTATTACAGAATCAAGTAGAGGTTTTTGCTATAACTTCACTTTCATAGATTTTTGATGTATGTGACAAACCCTGTTCATTAAGACAGAAGCCCTCTTCAATTCTACTTGTTTCTTGATGGGAATGGACACTGAATCTGTGACCACTGGGGAAAGGTATTGCACTCTATGTGATATGTAAACAAAGTAAATAACCAGCCACCCTAGTCCTGATCCAACTGAGGAGTAATGTTCTGGCCTGAGTGAAGGATAACCACTCACACAACGGTTTTTCCCACAAAACTTACTCAGGCGTTGCTTGCACCCTTCAGGAAACAAGAAAACTGGCTGGAGGACAGCATCACGAGACTGACTGTTTTTTAAACCTGCCAGCAGACAGAGCACATAACAAAGGCCATTATAACCAGAGGAATATATTTGTTAATTAGACTGTATGTATCTGGAGTTCATCCTTAAACCAACAGACCCCATCAGTAAAGAGAATGCAAGAGTGTCACTATCCCAAACTCCCAGTCCTGGTAAGGAAGAGGAAAACTTGTTGCTGGAAATCACTGGCTCTGGAGATTCGGAAGCAGTGGATGTCACGGCGCCTGGGAGAGAGGGTTGCATTTAGATGAGTAATTGTGGAGGGAGCTCTTGACCTCGCTGTACAGATAAAAGGCACGCCTCTGCAATTCACCATGGTCTGTGATACCCAGCTGATACATTTTCCCTCCTGGAAGGCTCACTACATACCTGCAGTTTCCCACAATACAGTCGGGAGTTGATGTAGATGGTGAGCCTGAGGAAGAGAGCACTGTGTGTGTGTGTGTGTGTGTGTGTGTGTGTGTACATGCACGCAACTACATTCAAGCCTTTGGCTGTTCTTTGGCTAGTCGTATCGAGCCATGGTTTGGGTCAAGAAGATCAAGCAACAACAGAAAAAATAACAGTACATTGATCTGCTTGACTGTGGGTCACTTACACCTATCTACTTTGAACCATAGTCATAAAAACACCTGAATGATTTTATTATGAACAAGTCTGAGAAATGTCATTCCAAGTGTTGAACCTTGTGTCAAACATAATACTATAATCAAGTTTCAAGGTTAGTTTTTATTAGCTTCTATTAGTTTTTATTAAGATAAGATAAGATAAGATAGAACTTTATTGATCCCACAGCGGGGAAATTCACATGTCACAGCAGCATTTAGACAGAGGTAGAAAGAGTGGCAAAGTGCAAAAGTGCAATAAAGTAAAAATACAAAAACACAAAGGAATACAGAGGAAGAAAACAAACAAAAATATATACATATATATATATATAAAAACAGAACCAATAAAATAGTAAATAAGTGTACATTAAGAATTAAAAAAACAAACAGAAAAATAAGAAAACCACAGATGTGCAAAAACTAGAGATGTGCAAAACCAAGTGTATTTACAGAGTGGTGGGGTTTATTTATTATTAAACAGTCTGACCACAGTTGGGATGAATGACCTGCGGTAGCGCTCCTTCTTACACTGTGGGTGAAGCAGTCTCTCACTGAAGGAGCTGCTCAGGGCCACCACAGACTCATGCAGGGGGTGGGAGGTGTTGTCCATGATGGACGCCAGTTTTTAGCATCCTCCTCTCACCCACCTCCTCCACAGAGTCCAGTGGAGAGTCCAGGACAGAGCTTGCTCTCCTTCAGCTTGTCCAGTCTCTTCCTGTCCCTGTGTACAGCCCCTCCCCAGCAGACCACGGCGTAAAAGATGGCTGAGGCCACCACCGTGTCGTAGAAGGTCTTACACTAGGACCTCAGCCTCCTCAGCAGGTGGAGGCGGCTTTGACCCTTCCTGTACAGGGCATGAGTGTTGACCACATCATTTAGTTACTGATTTGTGTTACAAAATTTTTTCTATCTGTGGTTCTTATATTTGTTTTTTAAACTATTATGAACAAGGAGATTGAATTTTGATGTTAGGGGCCAGCGTGTTGCTTGACAAAATTGATAAATTCTGTTCTTATGCTTTGGTTAGGCTTGCACCATTTTCTCTTGACCACTGATGATCATGCTGTTTGAGTGATAAACACACAAGAATATTATTAGATACATAAGGCCTCTGAGAACTGCTTCTTCTTAACACTGGTATTAAAACCAAGAGAGAGAGAGCCGTATCACAGGAAAGGAGGAAGAAACTGTACATTCCTATGTGGGATCTAAACATGACCAATGTGGAAATGCTTCTGTAGTAGTCCTTACAGACTCCTACATGTCTCCAATGCATTGCATGGCATGTAATTCATCACACTGCACCTAATTGTGCATCATTTATGTTATTACTGAGACTGCACCTGCAGAAGGTCCCATAGTAAACAATGAACACCCTCAGGGGCCTTGCCCTTACTGCTGCTTTTTTCACTCAGACATATCACCAGAATGGTCTTGTCAAGAGCAAAGTTTCCACTGGCATGGGAGCACACAAACACACTTGACCCTGGGACTGGCCTTTTCACTTTCTACAGCTCATACGAGTCAAATGGCAGCACTTGAATTGCATTTGTCGAGACGAGAAAAAAATGCTCCAGTGCTTCCCTTAATTAGCAATCTTGTAGTGTTTGACATGATTGCAATGGACTACTTCTAATTAAAATGCAAATTTGGACTGGATGTAATTGTTGCAAAGAAAGCTTACATCCCAGTGGAAGCGGCTTTAATTAATGGACGCTCTCCAGGAATGCATGGCTCGTGCTGTCTAGTAATCATTACAACAGACGTGAATGTCAGAAGGAATGCACGTGCTCAAATTCAGGTTGTTACAAACAGCACAAATTTCCCTGCATATAACCATACAAAATAAGACATTGGTATGTACAGAAATATGAGTGCTTTCAATAAGAACCTATGAAATACAGCCTTCTCAGAGTTCACAGCATTTTCATGAGAACACTTAATTCTTCTGTTGGCATTTGTCATTAACAGAGAGAAAGAACCTGCTCATTAACATTAAAAAGCTTGCAGAGGATCATATCCAGAGATGTAGGGATTGCTGGAGTGAAATGTTCCCAGATACCTTGATGAAGGCACATAACCATGGCGTGTTCAGAGAAGCTGTCATCAATAGGGCCTCCCCTCTTCACTGGATGCAAGCAGGCACCTGCCCAGGAGAGTCACTCTCAGGAATAACTGCCAGTAATAGTCCCCCTGTGCCAGTCATCACCACCAGTGGGAATCTATCATAATACGCTTAGTCTTCACACCCTCAGACATAATCTCCATTTTCCCACAGGGGGCATTTAAGGAAAGGAAAGGAAAGGAAATCTCACATTAATGTCATGCTTTTTTTTCTTTCAAACACCTCTTTGGTATACTTTTATGATATATTTTTTTCTCATGATTAAAAAAATACTTGTAGGTTTTTCTAATGTAGCGACTGGCATTGTGGGGAATACTGCAGGTCTTTGAGAAGGGAAGCGCTTTTGTAAGGAAGATTAAGTTTCTTTTTTCCACTCCACTACAACAGCTCATACTGCAGGAAAGCATCACCTGTGAAAAGTGTCAATAAATGGTAAAATATGAAATTCCTAACATTAGGAAAATACTTTTTGTCACACTGTATCAGGTAATCGGTACTTTATTGTCCCTGTAATTGTATTTGATATGTAATCCTAGTTCAGATTAGTTGGCTCGCGACACTGACCTTGCGCTCAATTTCAGCACTATTTGCATTGTATGACCTGTACACATCTTGCTCTTGTGCCTGTTGTTTGCCCACTATATGCACTTTTGTACGTCGCTTTGGATAAAAGCGTCTGCCAAATGAATAAATGTAAATGTAACCTTTACAATACATCACTTATTTCCTCTACCATTAATTTTATTTGTATAAAGGTTTATGCATACCTTATATACAATGTGAATAACCGTGCATTGTATTTGTAAGACATTCTGTTAAAATGACATTAATTTACCATTAATAAAATATCATTATTCAATATTAACATTAAGCAGTGACTACAATTCCAATTAACTGTTTTTCAGTGCTCATCTTAAAGGAGGCACTAAGCACCCCTTATAAACAATTTATGAGTGTTCTCATTGAACATTGATTGCCTTTTTTGCAGTTATGGATGTCTACGTTATGACAAGTACTACCATATATGCTAAGACTTTTTAATAAAGTATTAATTGGTCTTTAAATAGAAGAACTTTCATCTTCTATTTTGAAATGCACTGAAATGTACACACACATTTTTGTTTATATTTGTTGATAAATTGCCATGGCAATGCCAATACCATTACTCTTTGTTTATGAGCAGCTGCAGCTGGGATTTTGTTTGTGTGACTGCAGCAGGGTGTGGAAGAAAGACTGAAGAGCTACACAAATGAAAGTGTCAGAAACACGGCTGACATGGAGAAGAGGCAGTGCAGTGACTGAGAGCTGGGCCTGAGCTTGCAGGCCCATGGGAGACTGTGTCCCTCTGCTGACCCAACATAATGACCCTGATGCCCATCACCACTGTACATTCTGTACGCCCTCTCTGCCTTATCATTAGCAGCTGAGATTCTTCTACTGATACAACCCTTAGCTATAGGAAACCCTCCGCCTCCCACAGGGCCAATATTATACAAGATTCTGGTTTTTCTCAGGCTATGCGGTCATTTAAAGGTCCATAATTGTGTTGCTTTTTACAGAAATTTTAATTGCTCGAGACAACACACAACACACCCAGGGTTTCACAGTTGGTTTACTGCCTCATTTGAGATGTTTTTTTTTCTTTCACAAGGTCAAAAAATGCCTTTTATAATCTATAATGTTCAGACACCATGTTTATGTCTTTTGTAATATACCATTGTAATGAAACATCATATTTTTTCTCTTTTTTTCATTTTACAATTAGCATAATTCTTTGAAGCACTTCTCAAACTTAAAAATGTTTTTTTTTTTGTTTCAAAGCACTCATAATGAAGTAGTTAGGCCTCTTACTTTCCCAAATGGTATTTCCATCCCTCTCGTCTCATCTGGTCTAATTGGAGCTCTGCTGCCTGACTCTTATTAAAGCACTGCAAATAGCTTTGATTTGGAAATCACAACACAAAGTGGATTAACTGAACAGTTGGGTTCAATCCTCACGGCTTCTGCCCTCACAGGAGACATAAAAAACAGCTCTTTTAAAGTCAGCTGAACAATGCTGTTTTTTCATTGTTTGTGTGTTTTTTTAATTGCTTAAGATTGCTTTATTGTCACCATACACAATGGTAAGATAATTTTGCTGAAGCTTTTGCTTCCCTCTCCCCATGCATACCATTGTCTTCCATTCATTGCCTGTAAAACCACCTCAAGAGACACAGAGAAACTGGACTTGAGTGGACTGAATCTTGTTAATCATTAAGGGTATGGCCACTTGAAAGCACACTCTGCTCCTCACAACTTTACACTCCATTTTCACAGCTCTTAGCCAACCATAGATGGGGATTTAGCAGGACAGAGCACCTTTCCAGGCTGTTTCAAGCACCTGTCTGGTTTTCTTTCCACACTGTTCCCAACAGAGATTTGATATTGAAGGAACAGCTTTTACCATTAATCACTGTCAGTCTCACCAAGCAGGGGTTTCAATGATTATTGACTTCTGGCAGACCAGTAATTATTCCTCTCAGGTCTGATTGACTCTGAAGCATCAAATGAGTGCCTTATTTTTCGACTGAGGACATAAGTATATCCACTGTAACTGCAGAGATAAGGAATACTGATCACACAATCTCCTTCTCTGTTTAAATACATTTTGGTGGCAATCTTGTCCCTAGGAGCTGCATTAACATTCAAGTTCTGCAGCACAGAGGAGCAAAAGAGGATTAATACTGTATTTCAGTCCCATTGATCCCCATAGACAGATGACCACCAAGACTGGTCCTTTAAGGTGAAGCTAATAAAGATAAGATAAAAAAATATATAGGTTTCATCAACTGACAAATATGGACAGTTATCTTTGTTTGTATTACCTTCCCCTTGATACAATCTGCATACATGTACATGAGCTAGATCATTTTCTCCATAATAAATTTTCTCCATTAATTTGAAATATTCTAATGGCAGCACACTTGACAGGTCTTACACACAATGTAATGGCGTGCAAGAACATGAGAACATGAGAAAGTATAAAGAACAAAGGCTGTCCGGCCCATGTTAACATAATCTGAATCTCTCACTTTGTCTAATTTGGTTTGACTCAGCCTCTGACTCACAATGGGAACACATTCTGGAAGTTCATTTCTAGAAGTAATATTGCACTTGTCTATGTCTTATTCTACACTAGAGGATTAATTTGCTGAAATGCAACTTGTTTTATCAAGTTAGGTAAATGCTCATGCTATTGAATAGCCATTTAAATTTATTGCCAATTAGTTAGAAATAATTGCATTCTGTCACTGAGCATTTTCTAATTTAAATGTTTTTTGTTATTGTACTTTACAACAAGGAACCTTAATAAAGAGATATGAGAAGCATTATTTGTTACCATAATCAGCACCACCTGCTGTTGTCGAGGCATGGCTTTCTCTGTATTATGTGGGCCAGTGTCTACAAGCTACAAGGATTGGCCTGCAGTGCCACCCAGAGTCTTAGACAGAAACTGCCATCATTTTAATCTTTTCTTCTGCTCCGATGCAGCTGAAGCTTATTCCAATTCAGAGGACATACCATCAACTGCTTGCGAATACAGCATCCATCAAACGCTGAAAAGACATAGACCTTCCCTCTTCCCTGAAGAATAGGTTACCTGAATGTCAAAGGCAATGCTGACGAGGAACATCAGCCTGGCGACACAGATAATTCAGCGATATTGTCTCAACCTCCGGAGCCCTGTCAATGAGCCACTCCTATTCTTGTGCCAATCAGGGCCGCCTCGATAGCGAGGAGTAACATCCTAGTCAGTGTCATGAGGCATATTCAGCCAAATGACACCGTTCCACACCAAACTGAATGGATTGACCTTCTTTTATGGGCGCAGGCAGACAAAGAGCCAGAAGAGACACTCACACTCATACACATGCTACAATCTATTTCTCTCTCTCTCTCTCTCTCTCTCTCTCTCTCTCTCTCTCTCTCTCTCTCTCTCTCTCTCTCTCTCTCTCTCTCTCTCTCTCTCTCTCTCTCACACACACACACACACAAACACACACATAAATACACATATTTTGAATGTTTTGTGAATGAATTACTGACTGGCATTTAAGTCTGTTGGTGACACTGGACAAGGGTCAAAGGTTCAATCCCCTGTAATCACAACACCACATTTGGTACTTATTTAGTTTTCCTTCATTTGGTTTTGATGCTAAGTACTGGAGCAAGCTATTTTTGTATCCCACAATGAACGCTGCTTTTTCATTCCCCAAATGTTCCAGTTAAAGGAGCTTTTTGTCATGTTGACCTTTGGTGTGGGTGATTTTAACGGCTGTGAGAGGTGGGGTGGGAGGAAAGATGCCTCATGCTATTTCAGATGCATTCTGGGAAGTGTCTCTGGGCAGGAAATGTGTGTGCCAGTGGGAACTTGAAAGAGCAGAGACACAAAGTGAATTCCTGAGAACAAGTGGAGGGTGGGCACAGATGCACTGACTTGCCCCACCATCTCTTCGCCTGCACAGCACCACCCACCTGTTACCCGAATGGAGCTGTCAGAAGACCAGAGCACAGAGCTAGCGAGCGGGCGTGGGCAGAGACAAAGGAGGCAGGCAAGTGAAACAGTGGTGCCATGTACTCGCCGCTTTTATTATTCACATTCTTATTGGATTTTAGTTAGCATTTATTTACCAGACGTTGTTATCTGGGCTGAACCGCATAGCTCACACTGTCCATATTGTCCGTTTATACATCTAGCTATTTACTGAAGACATTTTGTAAATGCATGATGATCAACAGTGCCCAAGCCAGAACATCCAACACTCTTATCGTATCATAACAAAACAAATCCAGGCTCCAGAAAGGGGAAGACTGACACATTGTCACCAGCTATTGCTATCCAATGTTTAAGGCAGCCATGCCTTTGCTGAATATTTGGCTTAATTCAAAACAGGTTTGGAAGAAGAGAGTTCTTACACGTCTCTTGCATCATCGGCTCTGAGTCTCCTCACACAGCACTCTCCTTGATTTGTTTTCCTTGCAGCTTCAAACCCAGAGACCTGAACAGACTTAAGCGGTGAAGACTGACCATTAGCGTTTCTGAAGCAAAGTTTGCATGCCAGTTTGTCCCGCAGTCACCAACAGCAGACACACTCATGGTCAGTTTGCCCTTGTGTAAATGGTGTTGGGGGGTGTGCAACACTCTGGGCCGCCCCATTTGGATTTGCTGCCCCGCCGCACCTATCGGCATTTTACAACTGTTTGAGTTAATCCCAGCTCCCCGAGGAGGTGTGCTCATTACACCCTTCACTGCAGTGAAGCATTCTGTGTCATTGCAGGACACCCTGCGATAAAAATCATCACTTTTCCTAGGCCCTCTCTCTCTGGAATGCAAAACATCTGTCACCCCCCAGGTGCCCTTGTAAAAAGCCACCCAAAGATGCAATCAGCGAGTCATGGTGAATATATATGAGGTCACACCCCTTTTGCACTAGACTGTATAAAGTGGGGTTTGAGCAGACAGGGGCCAGCCTGACAGAGCTTAGACATAATGTAAGTGGTAGATTTCACACTGCAGGCTCTTTTCATATGTGCGTGGAAGCAGTACGTGCTAAAGTTAAAAGCCGTGGACAGTTCCCATTTTTCATCTTCAACCTGAAACCGCATTGGCCTATCACTTATACGCAGGCTACTTCAATGACCACCATGCTGTAAGACAAGGAATTGACAGAAAAAAGCCTTCATTAAACCTTCTGTCAATTGCTTATAAAGTGATCCAGCCCTGCACCGCTATAAATAGAAACCTGCATTACCCAGGTGACGAGTCTGAAGAGCTTGTATTCACACTTCATTACATTTGTAAAACACAGCTGATAGCCTGAATAACTTAAAAGAGTGTTTTAAAGCAGCAATTGTTATCAGAATGGCACAAATGTACAGAGCTGTGTCTTGACAATACTTACGCTCTTAGCTTATTCCCTGGTAATCTAGCACACCAGGCAAGGCCAAATTAATTTATTCATGGTCCAATCTTTTTTCTCTTTGTGGAGACTTAGTGGGATGGGGTGGGGGTTGTCTCACATTACAATAAAAATCACTGATAGCCTCAGCAATACAACGGAGAATGTGTTGTACCCTGGGTAATGAAAATAGTCTGCCCCTACCTGTTTTCCCACCTTCAGAAACACAGAACTTCACTCATTTTACAAATCACCTGAGGTATTCTTGAGAAGGATGATTTTGCAGAGATCATTCATAATTACCACAGACTTAAAACAGGACTCTGCCCAATAGGTCAGTCTGGGCAAGGAAAAAAACAATGACCCAATTCAGCAATGGGGGCACCATGTTGTCAGCAATGTTGTCATTCAGATGAGATGTTAAAATGTGGTCCTTGAAATGGTGGTCATTAAAGACCACTCAAGTGGTGGTGACAGTTTTCGAAAAGAGGAGGGGCTATCCCAAAGTGCAATGGGCTAAATAAATAAATCCCTTCCTCTTTTTCTTTCTTTGGTGATCACTGCTGTTCCAAAATGGCTGCTGTGTATCCCGCTAGTGGTGACGGAGGTGAGTCACCCCCACCCTCACCCCTCCCCCTTGTATAGTGCTTTGAAATACATGTAAAGCGCAATATGATAGCAGTTATGATTATTATTATTACTGGCATTATTGGCTTTAATATTAATATAAATATGAATAACTATTCACTTTTGAGAACTGCATTCATCTCTGAACCAACCTTGGTGAAAAGAGTAATTATAACCTGTCATGTGGATGGGAATTAAATCATCCTTCTAATACTGTGCTTGCCATGTCCATGTGCTTGGAATATGTAATTGCTTGATTCCTCTATTCACTCACTTCTGCAGATGTGCGTGGCAGTGGCAGGCCTCCTGGAACAGAATGTGCTACGGGGTGCCCTGACAAAAAGAATCAAAACCTAGTGCTTGATTACAAGGCAATTATGAGGCTGGGAGAGAAGCATCTCCTGATCTTTATGTAGGAATATGTATTATAAAGGTTTAAAACAATCTTGCTGGGGTGGAGTCCCCCTTCCAGCACAAATATTTCAAGGCACATCAAAGTGACACTTTCTTTTTCCCAAGTCTCAGTTTAATAACAGTAGCCTAACACTGCCCTGTTGGGTCAGTGCTGTCGAGACAACAATTGGTTTCACTGCACATATAGACCTAGAGCGAAGTCTGATTTCTTGAGCCCACCAAAGCATTTCCTTTCTGACTTTTTTGGAGTAAGCTACTTTGAATTCAGTGTCTGTGGAAATGGGGAAGACTAGTTTCATGAACAAAACTCTGTCAAACTTTACACTATTAAACCAAGATTATTACAACTTCAAAGTCCTTTACATGCTTGATCCTACTCCTAAAAAGCCCATAAAGGATATACTTTAATCTCTTTTTTTAACATCCTTGTGGTATCTGCTCTGTGCCAACCTGTTTTGAATGTAGTCACTGCCTCCATAGGATATGTCCCTAGCTCTTTCAAAATGGTTAAAGCCAGTACTTATCATGTCAAACCTGGATCCGTACACCCATAAAAAAACAGACCTATTTCAAATACTCCCTTTCTTTCAGAAATCTGGGGAAAGCTATAGCATAATAATTGCTCACCTATCTGAGTTCTCAGATTGAAAAAAAACTCTGGTCAGGCTTTGTGTAATGTTTGGCTCCATTGATCATAATTTTCTTAAAAACTGACCAAAAAATGTAGTTGGTTGGGGTGGGTGGGGGGTGGTCCTATCTATCAAATACATTTAATTTTGTTCAGAGAAAAGAGGATTCCACTGATCTGTCTGCATCGAAATATGAAGTCCAATAATATTCTGTTCCTGTGCCTGTGCTTTTCTGTTTTCTTTTTATATATATTTGTTACATTGTTACATCAATACACGGCTTGCATGCAGATGATATACAATTCACCACAAATATTCTGCAGTATATTGCATCCTGACTGGATATTTAGCTCCTGCATTCCTTCAGTGCTCTGCATTTCCGTGTCTAGGAGGCTGGAGTTGATAAAGGGGGTTCTGGTGCTGCTTGCATTGCTCTTGTTGCTGTGGATGTTCTGCCACCCTGCTTCACATGTATTCTGAGCCAGCAAGTAAGAACATTTCTCAATTCAACAGTGGGAAAGACAGAACATGGTGAAACACATGGAGCTGAATGTGTTGTTAGTACAGAATATACAGAATATCTATATAACTTTTACATCCCAATAAAAACCAGAGGAAGCTTGCTCACTGAAAAACTAATTCTGTGTCTGCGTGATATGTGAACATAGATGACAGCACTTTACTTGTTTCTAAATGAAATAGAAATGATGTTCCCAGCAGATCTTTGTTTATACAATTCCCCCAAATTTGAATGCCTTTATTTTTAATGCTGATGGCTTTTTATCCAAAAGCAGAGGTTAGAGAATGTCAATATTAGACCCCAGTCTCTCAGAACTAACATATAAATTTGGTGAAATGCGAGAACTGTGCAAATATTATCACCTGCATTCATTAAATACAATAACAATACAATAAAATGAAGTGAACTGTACTGTAAAGAATTTTAAATGACTGCTGAAATCAGAACACAGTGCCACGGCACTGTTTAATGAAATAACTGTTTTTTTGGTCTGTTACGTCTTATTCTGTGAGAGTACACATCATCTGTAACTGTCACTATTTCTGTTTCTCTCTTCCATTTTATCATTTTTTTCTTTTGCAGCAGTGTAAGTGATTTAAACACACAACTGAGAGTGGTAGCGGGTAACACAATAAGCTCTGTGTTTTTTCTGTCACTGTGCAACAAGTGCATGCATGAATCTTTGATTAATGTAGCAGGCCCAGCAGAGTCCTTTAAAGGCTAATGTGCTTGTTGCTGTTCATTCACAGGGAACAAAAGCAAATTACAGCATTGAGCTCACGTGGAGAAATGTGGTTCTCAATCAGTATGTGCAATGCGCCACCGTGCCTGAGGTCTCCCTGAGGCTGCCCTGGTGGGTTACAGTGCAGCGTGTAACCATTTATCTCAGTTAGGAACCCATCACAACATGTACCACTATGCTGGAGTGAGCCTCAGTCTCTATCCAAATACATTTTTCTGCATTTTTTTTTTTGGGTGCTGCCTTTTCTCACTCTCCCAAGAGAATGTTCTTTTTTTTCCGTTAAACACACTAGACTCACATCCATCCATCTCTGTATTACACTGCCACTCTGAGGCTTCCCTCTGACTTGCAATGCTGACATCTGCATTGGCAGGCAATCTCTGAGGTCTAATAGCGCACATGTTCCCGCTACTGAAAATCACAACTGAGAGCACCAGACACACATTGTGGGAGGGTTATAGCAGAATGGGGATAGTTCAGGCTCATAAACCACAGGTTTTTTTTTTAAACCTGAGAGTCGTACCGTGTGTCACCACCTTTAATATCACAGGGCGACACAATTCTGCCCTTTGATCACTGTTGCCACCCCATAACATAATAAAGCAGTTACAATACCACCAAGATACACAAAGTCACCCACAATTTCTGTCAAGCTTCCTGGCTATTTCTTTCAACTGACTGTGCTCCTATTGGCTGTGGCAGTAGTGTTTGTGGATAGAAGAAATAAACACTCATGTTTTTGCCACAACTCAAGAGATTCCTCATCTCCTGCTCCTGTCCAGTGTATATTTTCAGTGTGGCAGTCATGTTCATTGCTTCTCATTTCCTAACTCTCGCTGCCTTCTTCTATGATTCTATCAGAAATACTAAAGCCCACAAAACACAGATATTTCCTAGGGCATGGCATCACTGGTTATTTTTCATATGTTGTAGGCCTTCCCTGCTCATGAAACCTGATATGGAGCATGAATTGGTGAACATCTCAAGACTGCTTCATATCTGTCCCCCGGCTCTTAAGAGCAAATGTCATCACTCTCATCTGAAGAATAATAGTGATTATTTATTGATTATTCACTTCAGTTAGTAAGCAGTATAATGATAGTATGATTAGTCTAGTATAATTAGTAGAAACAGTGTAATAGTAATTGTGTTTATGTAGCTTTTAGGGGGATCACATCGGTTCAGGTTATGTGACACAAATACCAATGTGATGCTGCTATTGAACTAATCATGCGCACATGCACACTATGTTCGTGGATGTGGTTCAGGCCTACCAGCTGAGAGGCCCATGAGTTCATACATTCATGTAGTTGTTTCTAGCAAAAGCAGTCTATGTTTGACCATTTAAGGGTAATGAGATAGTTAGGTAACGAACACAACTGTGATCTTTGAGATACTGGTTTTTCACCTCATACCTTGGGTTCGGGCCCACTCTTTGCGTGTGACCTCTGGTCCTTTACCTCGTATTGTAGGTTTTTAGCCTACTCTTTGTGCATGACCTCTGGCCTGCTTTGGGTGATATAGGGGCATACCACTCGACTCTCCCATGTCTGCATCAATGTTGGCGACAGAGAGGAGTCGGGTCCGTGTGTGGTCACTATCAATCCAAGGATACCTTCTGAGGCAATCTTTTTCCAATTAGGTGCCAGTGCCCAGGCCATAGCAAGGTCAAGCAAAATCAAATATCCTACAAGTCTTATGTAAGCACTTCTAACTATTTACGTTGCTGTAGAGTTGCCCCCAGAGGGAGACGGGACAGAAACGGGACCATGAGAAGTAGAGGTGTGTATAAGGTGTGAGACTGTAAGCGCAAGACTTTGTGAGTGTAACATCTGAAACTCTGCCGACCATCACCTGTGAAGCCTTGCTGTATCAATAAACAGTCTTTTCTCTCTCCTTCAACAGAGGTCCAGACTAAAGTTCTTTGAGTCAACAGTTTTATCAGTTAGCTTGCAAGTACAGTAATATTGAAGCAATTTCACAGAATTCCAACACATCAAATACATCAAACCAAGGTACAGTGTTAGCATGCATGACCTGATTTTCAGCACAACCATGGGAAACTTGCAAGCAAGTCAGAGCTAATTTGCGGCTAAATTCATACTGTCCATTATAAGCAATAATTACCTTTCATTTCATGAGTGGATGAATATGAAATTTATATACAGTGTCCAGATTATATTGTTTTTCAATTTGTGAGGCATATATCTCAGTAATTAAGTTATAATATAATAGGTTCAAAACACCATACAGCCCTGCTGGTGGTTCTTTTTACAGGGTATTTGGACATTTTTGGGTTCCCTTCCAGAGTAACATTCCTTCATGTCAGATCACAGTCTTGTTGTCATTTTTAATGTAGTCGTATTTTTGAGATTATCACCACATTTCTGAGATTTCAGTTGTAATGCAGAAGCTCTGCGGTTAAAATTTAGTCTAACTAAATTAATTCTCCCCAAAACTCCCCAAAAATGATTTGTAAGAAAGATCTGGAATTCAGAGGGATGGTAGCCTGCTGGGTAATCTTGGTGGACTCTTTCTGCCAAGGCTGGACCATATGTGTAATATTGACTGTGGAATGTTGACCAGTCACACATACACCACAGACTGGTGTAGTGGCAACAAGCAATTGCTGTTACAGTCTTGGAGCCATCTCAATTGTTCTAGCAAAGGAGGGGCTCAGTGAGTTACAACCACCACCGATTTCCCATCAGGTTCTCTGATTAGATCCTGTGTCCTTTTCAGGTATGGTACAAGATGTTGACAAATGTCCCCCCTGCGGATAACTAATTTGTTCATATTTAGTAACTTAGGAAATGTCCTGAGGGGTAAAGAAAAACATTTGTCTCATTGTGGACAGTTTCTACCACAGACTATAATTTCAACACATATTTCTTCATTGCTCAGAGTCTCTACATTCCATCTCCATTAAAAAGTTATTTTAAAGTGGCATCACCTCATTACAAGTTACTAGGTCTAAGACCATTATAAACTTGACTGAATGCCCATGAATAATACATTGACCCTCATTGCATAGTGCATATGGTCAGTTCAGGTCTGTAATTTATTAGGACCAATGCTTCAACCCAGAGGTCACCAAAGGCCAGATGAGCAAAAGATCACTGTCACTTTGACTGGATGATTCCTTAAGGGAAATGTGGACTATGACAAATACATACCTGAAAATTGGTCCAAATCTTCAATGGGGTGATTGCAGTAAAACAATGTTTTGACCACTGCAGTCCTCATCTTGTTGGTGACTTTTGACCTGACCTGTTAAGCTATTGTTCTTTCAGCAGCGTTCAGCATTTCCCAGACAGTATTCTTTCACGATAAAATTTTCTTATACTTGATCTACCACTAGGTGGCACACTTTTCACATCATATGTTTAGTCATTGCGCGAAAATGCCACAAGAATCCCTTCTGTCTTTCATCTCAGTAAAAAATAAGCTTGATATCTTAAACTTTAATCATGATAACTGATTGTAGGTTTATATAAATTATGCAAGTGATTCTTTAAACAAATCTACATATATAATTGTGTTTGAATCTTCTTAGTCTACCTTCACAACACATTATGTTGTTTATTTAACAATGGTCAGGACAGGAAGACTACCACATGTTTCTGTAAACAACAGCTGTTTGGAGGGAAATTGTCGGTATTCATTACAGAAATATGTGTGCAAGTTTTTTTTTTTTTCTATCCAATAAATTGATTTAAAAAAAGATTTTATCCACCTTTGCCTCCTATAATGATGTCTGTGCCTGGGCACTGTGAATTTCTCAGTAATGCCAGACTAATTGAGGCTGATTAAGGTATATTAAGAGAAGCATTGGGGGCACTGATTTCAGAATGTGGAATAACCATTTCATAATGCAAACAGCTCTGTCAAGTCTGTGTGCTTGAGGATATACACTAATATAGACCTGGGGCTTTGACAGCAGTCAGCTTTATGGACTCTTTCCACCCCTTTCATATAAAGGGTGTTCCTCCTTTGGCTGTTTCACTGCAGACATGTTTTCTGTGTAATAAAATTCTGCTAAACAAAGTTGGCCAACATTGCTGCACTTTCTAGTCCATCATTTCATTACATGAAGATCCCAGGGGCCTGACAGACCCTCTGTGCCTGGGAACAGCTAGTCCGTTCACAGACCCCTGCCCCGGCAAAGATGATTTTGTTCTTCCTCTCCTCCCTGGTAAGCACATTTTCATTTTCCCCTGCCCCCACCGCCCCCACCCCGACCCCCCCACACACTTTCCCCCTAAATCTGCCATGAAAGAGCAAAAAGTGCCCCCAAGGCACCGGACACAGAGGGGAGTGAGGCACTGATCCAGAGGAGAGGACCATCTCCCTTCGGGTGGGGGGGTGGGGGTACGAGCGGTGCGGCCCATTGTCAACTGCTCGCTCCCCAGTGCAGGCGGGCATGAGCCATGTGGAGTGATGGGGGCATGGTGTGACCTGGACAGGCACATGCTCCAGGCCAATCCGTGGGAGGCGCGGAGACGCTCGGAGAAAAAATGGGTCTGCGAGTGCGCTCCAGAGGAGACTGTCATATTAAAAGTGAGGCTGGCCTACTTACTTGCTGCCTGTTCGCCTTCCCCCATCACGGACTAACTCTGTGAATACGACTGTGACACTGTCTATCTCGCTGCCCCTTTGCACTTGAAGTAGGGATGCACAGAATCCTTTTCTTTTAATTCAACTGAATATCACTTGTAATCTAATTGAATGCTAACAAGTGTATGGAGTGGCCTTCCTGGAAAATGCTATCATGTCACTTCATTGAGTTTATTGAGTGGCTTTTACACAACTGCACAATTGGTGTGTGTGTGTGTGTGTGTGTGTGTGTGTGTGTGTGTATGTGTGTGTGTATGTGTTTGTATACAAAAGCCAGTTGCCAGTGGTAGCCATTCTAATTTGGCAATAGTAAGAGCAGACTGTTCTCCCAGACTCATTGGATTGTGTGATGTTTCCATGCAAAGTGCTGCCCCCCACACAGCATGAAACAACCTGCTCCTCAGCAGTGTGGACAGCCAGAAGTGTGTCACTGTGTCACTGGAGTGAATCCCAATGTGGTCACAGACGTCCAGCAGCAGCCCTGTAGCCTCAAGTGCATGCAGAGAGAGCTGAACCTGTTCCTCCTCATAAACCTAGGGCCACCTCTGACTGCGTTTCAGCACCATCAAAAGAAATCATCAGAATTAAAAGAAATGTACGGTCAATGGATGTGCTGTAGTTGCTTAGTGAGTTTATGCCCATTGCATTGTCCCAAGAGTTTATTTAAGAGGAATATTTGGCTTACAGTGTTGTTTAGTGTCATCATCCACTGAGCCTGCAGTTAGAAACTTCGAAAAAAAAAGTCATACACCCACTGGTCTTAGAAAATGTATGGATCAGTTGATGTAATTACATTGAAGAAGTAACAAAGCCTTTAAGCAGGGAACAGCTGTTGCCATTGACCATTAAATATCAAATTAGACAAGTTCCTTTATTCAATGTTTGACGTATTATTGGATCTTGACAAGCTCAATGTGTTTCACTACTGCAAATTTTCTCAGGAGTTTTCTTTTGAAAAATAACTGTTCCTTGCTTTAGGTCAAAACATATAAAGTCTTATATTGGTAATCGCCACATAGATTATTGATCAGAGGTTGCCTACCCTGAGCCTGGACAGTTATAGATGTTCAGTATTTAATCCCAAAATGTTAATGCTGCCACCCAGTCCATTAATAATCTTAAACAGGAACCCTCTGTAAATAGTAATAGGTATTTGGTAAAACATGGTCTGCAGTGACCCTGAAAAAGCAAGGAACAGATTTGCTGACGTACAACACAAACTGTTCTTTGCCCTAAAAAGATCATGTAAATGATAGAGGTACGCCTGAAAACGTAGCCATTAAAAATACAATGATAAGGCTGATCAGCAGAATAAAATTGCCTTTTTATGATAGGAACTATCTCTGAAATGAGACCACAGCAGTCCTGAGAGCATGTCTGAGCTAGCACTCTGCACTGAGAATTGATCTGAATTTAATGCTACGCAAGCTTCATGTCTGGTGTCATCTTGATCACAGTCTACTGTATGTCTTTAGAACAGAGTATTTGTTTCAAGTTCTTCTGTTATAATTCCTCCCAGAAATTATTAAAAAAGGACAAAATTGATAAGAAAAAAAAACTGATGTAAATATAATACATACAATAGTTGCAAGCCATACTATGCATAGAGCTTGCTTCCTTGTTCATTTTCAACTCATCTTTATCATTTTCATTCTGCTCATAAATCAACACGGTCAAACCTTCCTCATGGTCTTTGCTGTAGGCCATGAGGCTGTCAAGTGGAGACCGTCATCCTTTACATGTTTTCTTATCTCTGAATTCTGGAACTCGTGAGACACAAAGTATCCCAAAACACTACAGTGTAAAAAATGTAATGATGCCCTAGTGCATTTCAGCTGTTTTGAGGAAGTGGCAGCATTGCAGAGGCAACCTGGTGTTCTGTTGTTGACTGAATGGAAATTCTGGGGATGGCTTTCTCTGCCCTGGAGGTTGACCACTGCTAGGATTTATACAATGAGTAAAACATTTTACCCTTATGTCCTCCTTTGTGGTCTTCTCTTTTTTGTTGTTAAAAAAATCAGTATAACTTGAATCTGGCTTCAGTCTGTTTGATATCTAAATAAATGCAATAGGACAACAGCTCGGCTCTACTGTATGCAAAATCCTCTCAAGCTACTGCCCACATCCTCTTTAGCCTATGAGCATGGGGTCATGCCTTTGTCCAGTTAATGTCTCATGCCACTTCATAGTCAATACAATGACGAGCAAGAACTGTCTTTCCAGTTGAGTGTGAACCACCTTTTCCCAAATGCAGAATGAAAGAGGACGCGGCTGAAGGAAATTCAAAAAGAACTCCAAAGATTTCATCTGATCCTTGAAGAGCTGGCCCTCTATTCTTTTAGGCAGTTATTTTTACCACTGGAAAACCAACATAATAACCATGAGGTGAATTTTCTATTCGGACAGAATTAGAGCAAACGTCTTTGCACAAAAAAGAGTGACAGAGGGGTAAGAGCAGTTGCTCACTGGCTGTGGCTTTCAAACACTTGACATTTAACAGAAAAATGAAAGGAATCTCCATGGCAACTCCTCCAGCTCTTCTCTCTTAGTCTCTGCTCCACTGGACAGTTTGTAAATCTTAAAAATCATTCCAGACCAAGCTTGTACACTTTGGTCAGCAGGTGAAGGCCACATCCATCTTCGCAGTGGTAGAACTTATTTGTACAAGTGATGCAATCCATCAAATATCTGCTTGTTTGTGGAAAATAATGCAAGGCAGATCAATTCATGCACCGCAGGCCTCAGCACCTCACCCAAGCCTCTATGGCCCAAACAATTTTCTTTTTGTTCACAACACACTGACTCATCTTCAAACTGCAACTCATATATTATTCAGCGCAAATCTTCATTACTGAACTTCAAAGACTCCCTCTGCTTGAGTGACTCCCCTGCCCATTATGTTATGGTAGTTTGTGAGGCACGTGGTTTCACCTTGTTCCCGTATGCCCCTCAGCTATTGAAAGTCTCCATTTCTCTCTGCTCTGCCCTTCTCTGTTTATGAAGGTGCTTTAATGAGAACGAGTTCACCACCAGAGGATGGTCACTGGAAAAAGCTGAGCTGATGTTTTAGGGGGTGACGTTGATTGGTTGCTAATGCATTCCAAGGGGAATGTTGACTTGGCTGTTTTGCTCAAGGATACACCTCTTCACCATGAAAGAATTTCTTCAGCACAAGGACTGTGGCCAGCCCTATGTGGTCTGTAGTGTCAGGTTGCCAAATAATACCCCTTTTCATAATAGGTTAATACCTCAAAAAAGGAAAATTATGTATATGGAGCTTTGCTGATTTGTCTGATTGATTTCTTATTTGAAACTAAAAGCATGGAAAAGTGGACAGAGAATACTAGATACTGCTGTAATAAGATGTATTTATGTAATTTAGGTAATAATCTCATAATCTCATACAAGGCATTCAGTAGTTTTTTTCAGTGCTGTTATGAGTATAATTTTCTTTATAATTTTTCCACACTCTAATTTTGCTAACTGCTGAATTTAAACAAACAAAAAAAATATTGCAGAGTGTTTTTTTTATCCTATATTAAAATGGGGGTCACACTTTATTTGCAAAGTAAAAAATGCATAATCACTACTTATTAACTAATTAAGCACTTTATTTTTTCCCATGCCAACTGCTGTATTATGAACACAGTCTGTTAAAAATTTGGAAAGTATTTAAAATAAATGCCTTTGCATAGTGTTAAGGAACAGGACTCAAGTTTGCAGGTTCAATTCCTTGCTGGGGCACTGCTGTACCCTTGGGCAAGGTACTTAACCCAGAATTGCCTCAGTAAATATCCAGCTGTATGGGTAACATGTAAAAATTGTAACCTATATAAGTTTCTCTGGGTAAGATCATCTGCTAAATGCCAAGAATGTAATGTCTTGATTAACTGTTGTTAACCAGCTAATGGTCACATACAAGGTTTACACAAGGGAAGAATATGAAACTGAAAGGTGCTATTTAATGATTTTCAACGCGAGATTAATCTGAAATTAATATAATGGTGCAAATGAAAAACGAAAAATTAAGCATAAGCCACATGTTATGTTGCAAAAGTTATGTTATGTTGCATTACTTAAGTAATAAGTAAAGTAAAGAACAGATTTTTAACTTGCTGCATGCAGTCATATTTCCAACCTCCTCTGCAACACCCACATGACATAACGCTCATTCCTTTGCCAGGTATACAAGACTCTGCTGAGGTCAGTTGTAGGTAGCGACCATTTTTGAGAGTGAAGTCTCTACATTGTAGCATAAACTGTCTCAAGAAAATTAGTGGAATGGTATGTACTGTATAGCACCTGACAGCAAAATGCGTTTTACCAAAACAGACACCCTGGTAAATTATATTGCTTACCATTTGAAGACAGTCAACCTCTGAATCGGTGGTGCATTGTCACGAAACTGGCCCTTTTTCCATTGAAAAAATACAGTCCTGCTTGTAGCACATATTTTACAGTGACTCCAATTGACGAATTTGGAAACATTCTCAAAACATTCCGCAGCACAGGCTACTGATGGACGCAGTTCCAGGCAGATTTAATTTCCATAAATAAAGTGCGGCCCTTTGAAGTATGCAGTGCATTAGTTTATGTCAGTTCAAGTATCCCTATTGTATTGCAAATCATTAGGGAAAATATTTAACTATTAACTAATTAACTATATATTTAACCAATGCTTTTTTGATGCATTTGAAAATGATTAATGCAGCTTAACTACTACATTTGTTGAAGTCACTTCGTTTTCCATTATTGTGAAGTGTTACCTCAAACACAAAACAGAGGGCCTGTGCCCGAGTTCCCTCCTGAAGAGACAGAGTGTTTGTGACAGCTGTATATGAAGTTACAACAGCCATGACCTTGAATGATCAGCAAATGCTAGAGCTATCTGTTGTGGGAAAAATAAAGGGGGATAATCGAATGCCCTCCCTCAAACCCCCATCAAATGAAAGCATCACCACCTCAAGGTCTGGGTGCATAGCACGAGAGAGAACTCCTTATTGTCATCTTCGAGTAAACATGTCTAATTGTAGTGGCTCTTTGCCTCGAAACCTGTCATGAAGAGAAACCCAGAGAGTGTACCCAGCATCTCATTCGATTTAATATGCTGCTTAAATATGGCTGCTTTTTCTTTGTCTTTCAGAACTTATAAATTCAGTGCACATTAGAAGTGCAGAGGGATTAAGCACAGAGAGATTAGGCATCTTGCTTACTTTTTTGGGGTGGGTGCTCATTAGGAAAGAAGAAAGCAAGGCATACAGTCACCTATTCTTAAAAAGGGGACAAAGAAATGAGGACAGTGCAATGAGGAATGTTGCATATTCAGTTCTTGGCTAGTATTGGAGATGTCTCTGGCCTCGCAGAACAATAGGATGCTGTGGCTTTGGCTTTGGTTGCGTCCTTCACCAAGCAGCATTTAAATGCAATTCCTTTCAGAGTGTTGATTTATCTGCTGAAAAAAAATACTCATTGTGATGAATGCCATAACAGAATGGTTATAATGAAGCAGCACATCTTGTCTCTCAGTATATTTATTCTAATATTCAATCACAAAACATGGCATTAATGGAGCGAATTCACAATCTACAGCACCAGAAATAAACTGAATGACTCATTTCTGACACACAATAGCTGTTGCATTACAGTCCACTAACTGCTGTCTGCAAAGACAATTCACAGTTAAATAAATCTCCCTACTATAAATATGTACTGAGTTGCCCCAATGTATCTTACTAGCAGGACGCCAGCTGAATGCATGTGGTTGGACAGATTTGTGTGGAAAAAACTGACACAGAAAAAAATTTAGTCTTGCTTAGGGTAAAGATGTGAGTTTTCACAGCAGGGGCATAGTCCCAAATACATCTCAGATAGGTAAATGCTGCTAAACCAGTCATCCAAAAAACTAATTTTTTAAACTATTGTTAACACTGTTAGCTATTTTACTACTATTAACCATACTATTGGCTGTTTTACTTGTTATTTCATTGAAATATGTATTGCTGATACTTGCACACAGTTTCTTCCACATCACTGCAAACGCATTCATATTTAAGACACGATTACCGGCCACATTTACTGTACATGTGCAGTATGTATGGTAAACACTGAAAGATCAAGCATGTTTTTGTGAATATTGAATCACAATCAATAGTAGCTTTGCCTCAAGTTATCTCATACAAAGACAATCAGAATATTTGATTAAAACAGTTACAGAAGGGCTTTTAATGAAATACACAAGGGGAACCTCCCTGCATGGTAGATAGTATTGAATTATTCATGGGAGAGGGAAAGTGTGTTTGTGCTTAAAAAAGGTTCTCACATTCGTAGATTAGCTGATGAGATAGAAAGCAGAAGAAAATGACAGCAAAACAAAAGGGAAAAAGACATGAATAAACAAATCAATCGAAATGCATTTTTGACATTGCTGAAGTGTACCACTGCCTAAAATGGCAAACAAAAAATCTGATAATTGCTATCCTTTTCTATCCTGTCTATTCCTGTCTCATATCTACATCTTTTATCAATGCATGCTTTGTCTGGAAATTGGATTCCCCAGGAATCCTCCTGGACCTTCCTTGGATATTACACAAGTCAGGGATCAAAATAATTTAACTTTGAGACCTCCACATTGGCTGTGACACAGATAGAAAAAATAGGTATATACCATGAAACACTCTGATATCATTAATGAGTTTGTGATTCCCTCCAGTCCCATTGTACACTAGTCAGTGACTGCTGGCGTGTCAAGATGTTCGTGTCAAGATCTCTCAGTGACTGTTTGTAACCTCTGTCATGTACGGTGTTTGATCCTCCAACACAATGTTGCATGTTTAAGGTGCTGCACGTTCAAGCACGCAAGCATACAGAGACCAGCATCTCTGAGGACCCCTAGCTACTGTACATGCTTGCTTGAAGTACGGTCTTCCATGGGAGAGTGAGCACTATTATTAGTCCTTTTATTACTCTGCTGCTTCGGCCTGACTGCTTTAATGGAATTTCAAGAAGGAGCAGAACTGTAATTGGTTTCGAAAGCAACCCCTCGGAGTTCCATCCAGCCATGGTGTCACATTGCATCCGCCCATGGTTCACGAAGCCTGGGGTCAACAGAGTGGAGGCTGGGGGGCTGTATTCCACTTATCTATCCTGATTGCTCCCAACACCCACTGCATTCCATGCTAACATGTATGAAGACCACAGGATCTTTCTGGTTCCAGCTCAGAATGGCTCCATCAAGAGCAGGCCACATAAGAAACTTGCTCAAGATCAGAAGTGGGCTGTGGCCTCTCACAGCTGGGGTGAATGATAGACGCATAATGTTCATGACTTTGAAAACGGGAGTCAATGTCCATTTAAACTAAACCAATGGAACATACTGAAATTCTTCAAAACAGCTTACCTCATACCAACATACCACCGCCAACATATTCAGACCAACATTGGATTCATGCAAATAACTTCTTTTTGTAGCTGCCACTTTTTGAATAATTTGTTTTTGTTTGTAACTTAGTGAAACTGAATCTGGACCTTTCATTGGTTAATTTCACATTTCAAAGTTCAACTTGCTCTGATTCTCTGAAACTCAAACTCAGGGGGTTTCATATGTATACACAGGTGACAGGGCATCCTTGGTCCTTGTTTAATTTCCCACTGATACTCAACAATCAGGTTCAAACAGAAATCCATCACCTCTCATACCTCAGTCAAAAATGTGTCATGTTGCCACGGATAGTAAAGACAGCATATGTCTCAGGGAATGCAGATCAGTCAAAATGGTTCTCAGGAAGTGTGAGTTTGTGGGTTACTTTAGCTCTGGCTGAGCGCAGACAGATAGCGGCCTCAGTTTTCCTCATGTAGAAATGCAGAATAAGTGGAACAAGTTTTGCTATTCCAGGCAAAAACTTCAGACAGCATCAAGAATGCAGTTTCCTTTCCGATCTTGTTAGCTTGCTGTCTGATGTAGGAGGTGGGTTGAAGGTTGTTGTCCTTTTAAGGTGTAGCTGTGAATATTCAACAACACAATGGTATTTTTGATCAAGATGCTATAGGTGTTTGTGCAATCCTGGTGTAAATACATCTCCTTACTGGGTGAAGAAAAAAACTGCAAAACAGAAGCACAACTCAGGATCTTCTTAATATTGATAAGAATGAGTATTGTAAACAGATGTGCAAGTTTTTCCAGCTGTATTTTTATAGCAAGCGCAATGGTAGTCCTCCCTGTAACTGAACAGCAATAATGTACCACACAGGACCCCTTCTATCCCTGTGAAAAAAATCTTTTTGCATGTTGTGAAGTGATCTGACTTCAAACATGGTGAAAAGTATTTGCTGTAGGGTAAGTTCTGTGGAAAAACAAAATCAATGGTTGATAAAACTGAAAGATGGCAAGATCTGAGGCACTGCACAAAGTATACTTTCCATTTGAGGTCATGCTTTTTGATTACACGTTGCCTGCCTTCTTGCTACAATGACACTGGTCATTACAATAGCCTACATTAGTACTAAAAATAACACCAGCCTTCTCCATGTAATAATATACATGCGCAATTACCTTTAATGCAATTGCTTTTTTCCCTATTAAATCATATTTTTTGTCACATAATCTATTAGCATTTTCCCCTCCCACTATGTTGTACTTTTCCATAGAAACACCTAAAATTCCATATTCATTCACACACACCATCAGAAAGCCCTAATTTGTGTACTGCCCACATTCAAGACACACAAATCTCAGTACACCACATTAGTAGATATGGCTCAGTCATTTATTGCTTGTGTATTTATTCCTTATGTATTGTAATGCCTGCATGTGTTTATTAAACCAGGCACTACATCAGATGATAAGTAGTAACAATATTTTTGTTTACAAATTTTATTCATAATATTTTGTGAGAAATACTGGCAATAACACATGCACATATGGTAATTAACAACATATACATCAAGGATGCTTTATATGTAAAGTTCAAAGGCTTGCACTCGCATGCACACTCACAAAGTGAGCTTGATTTGTCAATAGAAATGTGTGTGAAGCAGGTGCACCTTTCATGAATCAATGACCTCTGTTAGGACAAATTCCATATTATGTTCATAAGCATTAATTTAGTATTACGTACTAATCTGTGACTGTATTTGATGTATGTAACCTCAGATCAGATTAGCTCTGTCTCACAACACTGACCTTGTGCTCAGCTTCAGCACTATCTGCATTGTATGATCTGTACACATCTTGCCCTTGTGCCTGTTGTTTGCCCACTATTTGCACTTTTGTACGTCGCTTTGGATAAAAGCGTCTGCTAAATGAGTAAACATGAGTCAAACTCCTATCCTGCATGTCCATTTGTCTATTTGTATCTATTATAAATCCAAATGCACATGATAAAAGTTTTTTTTTTTTCTCAGAGGGTGACTGTTTTTCACTCTTTATGAGTGTACCAGACTGTCAGCTTTCTTTGAAGGACTGTCACAGAATTTGGATTTAATTTTCCCAAAAAGGTTATGTTTTTGTCATTGCAACAATGAAAGGAAGAAAGTGCTTCAATCAGTAAACATTTTACAAGGGCAAGCAAAACTGGCAATGACCCTAATTATGAGACATGAGGGTATTATAATGGAAAACTGAGGAATATGCACTGCTCAATGTAGTCCAGATGTCCAAAAAAATTGCATTACAACTACAGAGGATATGGATTGTCATTGTTACGGCAGAACAAAAATTTGGTGGCCTTAAATATGTATTTTTTGTGGGAAGGAGGTGTGATCTCTTCAGTAGAGGATCTAATCTAATCTAATTCACAGCTCCACACTGGACCAGTGGTGTTGGTTGCAGACCAATGGAGAGCAACATTGCCGTTGGCTTTGCCCAGACCAGTAGAAGTCATAAGACAGGGTTAGAGGCAGAGCAACATTTGGAGAGAGAGCACCAGCTGGCCACAGCAATTACAAAGCCATAAAAGAACAATCAGACATAATGTGCCGTGTGCAAAACATGTGGCATGCCATTAAGATGCAGCAGTGGTAAATGGGATCACCCATCAGCATCTGATGTTTTTTTTTTTTTTCTCTCAGTTGTGCATAATGTGGTTGCATTACCTTTGTAACATGTATCCTTCTGAGGATTATTAATATCATTTGATGAAACCCAATTATTTTATGTTTTGTATTTGTTATGTTAAGTATACACAGGTAATTTCACCACATTAGATGAAATGAAGTAAAAAAGAGAATTAGCTGCAGATGTGCACTCCTTATTTAGATTGGCACTTTTTGATTATGCAAGACAAAAACACTTTCAGAGCTGTGAGCTGTTTTCAAGCTTCCACAGACACAAATCAAGAAAAAGATCTAATTTATCTAAAGTGCCATGCCATACATCATTTTGAGATAAACAATTTTTAGCAATTCAAGTACCAACAGGTTTCATTAAGTCTGCAGACAGCATTTTAAGCTCTCTTAAATAGTGTGAAGCACAAGGGCCAGTGTGTTTGAGCTGTATACATATCCATGAGTCCAGGTAGGAAGGTACCAGAACAGACTGCTGCTCCCATTGCAGTGCCACTGTCTGCACTCCTGAAGACTCGGAATGTTAAAGGATCTTGGACAGCAGTGTCACTCATAGGAAGAGCATAGCTGTATCCACGTAACGTGCAACCCAGGTGCTGCTTATTGCCATGTTTATGCAATATAAAGGCAGCCCCTTCTGTGCCTGTGGGCGAGAATCTTCATATACAGCCATTGCATTTAGCAGGCACCACCATAATTATAATAACCCCTCTGAGTTTGTAGGGAATTAGGTTTTTTTTTTTCCCTATTGCATTTACTCCCTGCCTTACTCCTGTGAAAATAAATGGTCACTGGCCAGTCTTATGTTTGCTGGATTTTTATACAATAACTCACTTGTACTCATCACAAGCTGGACAAACATTTTGAATAAAGTAACAGTTAGTAATATCGTGTATTTCTGTAAAACATACCCTTATCCTGGGTGACCTATAGTGCATTTGCACTGGCACAGTCATGTCATATGGTCAAATATTTCAACTGGCTAGGTGTCTTGTAACCATAGGTGATTTGTCTGTTGGTTTCATTCTGTTTTTCATGTGCGTCAAATGGGTCCTGAGCAAGACGCTTCATTTCCACTCCAGTTTTTCCATGTTCTCTTCCTTCACCTCAGTCCTCCTCTGGGAGTACTCTGGCTCTCCTATTTCTTCCTTTGTGTGTTTCTACTCTCCTGCACATGGCTGAAACCCTCAAGGTCCTCCATAAGTTATTCAAGAGCCTTCTCAAAACATTATTTCGCTATTTGGGATAATGCTTGGCTTATTTTATTTATCGCTTTCTGCTCGTAGGCTGTCTTGAAAGGAGTATTTTACCTTGAAAATGCAAGCAGAGAACACCTACCTCCACAAGGCAGACTCAAGACTACATTTGCATTTTATGAATACATAAGTACGCATGTTTTTTTATTTGGAAGTGGGGGATGTTTTGCACAACTTACGTGCTACAGTATAATCCATACAGTCATTCAGTTAACTCCTGTGGTCTAATATACTAAGCAATGTCAGTTTCACTCCCCAAAATCAATTCTTTCTCTTCTCCACAGTTCATCCCACCTCCACTAGAAATTGATTTTCTTTCCATGAGAAGTTCTCAAAGCCAACAACAGATTTTTATAGCAAAGATATATGAAAAATAGATCAAGGCACATTGATGTGCGGACTAAAGGCATACTCAGTATCTGCCATTGATATGCCCAAAAGTCAGCTACAAAATTTTACAAAAGGAAGGACTTGCTTCAGACTGAGAAGCTCAAATGAAAAATCAAGGCACAAATGTAATTCCTGAAAATGACAGAAATGGCAGTCTATTCTCTGCACTTGAAATTGCCCAAGCTAAGGGACTGTACAGATGGAAAGCACTAATATACTTCCAACACAATTTTTTTCTGATGTTCTAGACTCTCTAACACAAAAGCTTCTCCAACCTCCAACCAAACACACTGCAATGTAAGATATCCAACTAATGTTATTTATTCCCCACGCTTCAATCCCCACCCCGTTACTTTAGAAAAAACATCCAGGCACACTGCATTTGAGGAGATCTCTCAGATCTTCTATATACAATTTATCTGGCACTTCACAGGTCACAGTAGGGATAGCTGAGTACATGCTGCTACCGCACTGTGTATGATCTCAGTAACACTAGACCTGCTGAACAAACAGTATTGCTACTTTTTTTCTCCAGACTCAATGAACTGTGAATGCGTTTGATCATCACAGATCATGTCTGTAATTTTGTAAATCAATGCTTGGTAAGTTGCCAGACTAATATCATCAAGAACTGAACCTCTTAGATTCTCCCTTCACATGCTGCAGAGTGAGAATCCTCATCTTCACAGAGTGTACATGTGCTTTTTTGCAGACATTGCCAGATTTACAGTGCAACGTAGCAATACAGCACACTCCCCGCTGTCAGTGGCACACAGTGCACAGTGCATGCTTACTGTATGATTCATGCAAATAAACAGACAACGGGATGTGAGTGGCACTAAACCTTTCAATGCTCACTGTGCAATGCTTCTGAGGTATATGTCCCTCTCAAGACGTCCCCTTTACTTGACTCTCTCTTAACCTAGTAGAATGCACTGACAGGAACATAGGTCTCTGTTTTGTCTGGCCTCATTGGTCTGTCTTATTGACTTTCAGATTGACATTTTAATCAAATTACTGATTTTTATTTCACATTTTCAGTTTTCAGCTTGGTTGTATACTAAATCTTGAAAAAGGCACAGGATTTTTAAAATGTTTTTAAAATTAACAGCTAAACTTGGGGCCGTGATATGAACTTGAAGCATTATTGTGGGGCTTTGACAAGGTTAAAAGAGAACAAGAGCAGCATGAGTAAAAATGAAGCATGGCACTGGCAATTAAATAATGCTCGCAATTTTGTAAATGAAACTTGCAGGGAGGACATCTTGGTTCTTCAGAGTACTGAAAACTGAATATATGAAATATCAACATGTTTGTCAATATGACATTGATGTGAATATGGATATGGTGCATGCCATCCACTGATGTGGATCTTGCTTTGAGTTAAAATACTGAACATTTTAGAATGCTTGAGCTGTGAAGCTGTTCTTGAGCTATTCATAATTTAGCCTCTGTCTGACCTTTTCATCTTCTTTGCCTTGTCTGAAAAGTCCATTGCTTTTTTGTTTTTTACTCTATGGATGCACTGCTTTCATGAAAGTGCCAGTCGTGTGACATTTGAGAGAGGAAAAAAATCTGGCTTCTCTCCATTTAAATGCATAGGATAATGAGTGAAATTTTGGGATTTGCTTATCTGCTGTCGGAATATCCACAAAAGACAGTGGCAATTACTATGCAGACATTGTAATTTATTTTTTTAGTAAATGAAACTAACAACACAAATTAGCTCTTTAAATGACATAATGAGCTGCTGCTTCCTTGAAGTGGACAAATTCCAGTTTTTGTTACATTCATGTTGCATAAACTTGTACCCATTTTATCAGAAATAATCATAGTCATATTAAGCAGTAATTTCTGTGAAGAAAGCAAAACCACTTTAGACTTTTCAAGATTACAAGTCAATGTTTTCAACGGGATTCCTGAAATACAGTTCATATTCACTTTGTACCTGATAAAGAAAACCCACCATTGGTGTTTTGTGCAAAATGCCAATCCATATTTACATTCCACAGCTTCTTTCCACGATCACGCTCTTTCTTTCTTTAACTATTGGAATTGCCTACCATCAATTTGCTTTGCCCACCCAACCAAACCTAAACAACACAACCTCAAAATAGCTGTTTAGCTTCAGATTGTCTGTCTCAGCCTCCCCCTTTATGAACTGTCTGACTACTTGATGTCATGTCATGATGGGAATGGTGGATTAAATGAGGATTTCCCCAGAGTGTTGTCTGAAGAAATTACTCAAAGGTTTCTTTGCCATGTCCAGCTCTCTGTCTGACTCATTAGAGCAGAGCTGAATCCCATGGCTCACTTATAGATCTGCCTTGAACATTTGTTTGCTGTGATTCTCAAATAAAAGTCTCTGATTGTACAGACTGCTGCCCAGAGGAAGAGTGGAATTGCGTGGAATGGAGAATTTAGCACACTTTTCAAAGAGTACACAAGCAATGCATTTTGTTACAGGAAATCTAGTTACATTTGCTTACTCTCTCAAAGGATTCCCTTTTTTCTAGATGGACAAAGTAAAATGTGATGAGCCTGCAGAGTGCATCTGAGATGATATTTAGGAACAAAGGTACTCAGTGGTGAGACACAACTGAAGTTCACAATCATCATTGCAAATTTATATATATATATATATATATATATATATATATATATATAGAAATGTTCCAAAGCATATTGGAAAGCATAAATCTCCCATAACCTCTTGCCCTTGCCTGCACTGGACTCAATCTGTCCTTGCACTCAGGAGGCTCAGAAGAAGATATACAGAGGATAGTCAAGCAATATGTCCTGGTCATATCCAGGGACTCTGCTAATATATTATCAGTATGCTAGGCTTGCTATGTGTGTGTAAACCATAATGGAGATTTGATACAACAGTCTCTATCATCCTTAAATACAAATAGCACGACAAAACACTCAAGCAGGGGGAAGACAGCTTTACTTCCCTAAGAGAAACCATAACAGTTCAGATCCATGTGAATCCAAAACTATGATATAATTGTCTGTCAAAGCAGATAACATCAGCCCTCTGAACAGACAGACACAGGGTGGAAATTTCAGTGTTCTTCGAGCTGGGAAATGATAAACGCTGAGGTAGCTGAGACCTTGCTCTGTCACCTGGGATGTGAATGAGGGTCACTACTGTTCACTTAATCCTTTTACGTTCTTTTGTTCAGTTGTCACATGTAACAGCAGAATGTCTGCATTCCCATAGGCAAGATCCACCCCATAGTGAGTGTGACTGTCATGAAAGTGGCAATGAAGATCTCAATGCAATGAAGACAGAAAACTCAGCAGAGAAAAAAAATATAAAATAACCCTTCAGAAACATGAATAAAATGGGCATTTAAATTGAATTGAAATTGAATCACACTCTTAATGTCTTTTAAGGTCAAGTAAATGTATTGATGTTGCACTTTTTGAGCTACATGACCAAATGCTACCTGTTCCTACCATACTTCTTATGTTTTCAATAAAAGCAGGACTCTGACTGCAGATTTTCAGGGATTCTAGAAATGGATTCATATCAGATCTGCAAAAAAACACATTCCATTTCACATCTGTCTGTGAAAGGCCTCATGGGAATTCTTGGCAAAAACTCCCTGAACTACCTGGAGGCTGAATGGCTTTGCTTCCTCTTCATCTCACACAGTCCTTCCTCACAGTCTTTGAGACCCCTCCCTCCTTGTGCCTTAGCCATGCTCAGCTTGCCCTCCCCCTTCATTAAATAACTGATGAGAAGCAGCAAATAATGTTGGTCAATGCTGAAGCACAGGCAGTCACTGAGTGTCTCTTTTGCTCATTTTACCATCAAGCACATTTGGAAATTTCAAAGGTTTCACCCGCCATCCACAAATAAGTTGTCACCACCCTTCAACGATCACCTTTTGTCCTCCCGAATGCAGCAGCTGCAGATTAGTTAGGGTGAACCAAGTCCACTGGCACAGTGCAATTGCTCTCTTGTTGCGCTGGGACAAACTGTGGCTGGGGGGGCGACTGCAGTACATTTCCTTATGAATACGCTACGCAAGACTGTCAGTATGAGCAATGTAAAAATTGAAGAAAAAAAAAAAAAAACTTAGGTGACGCAGTTAGGCAGCCGTTCATTATGAGCGCAGGCCGAGCCCTACAGTTTGATACCCGTGATATTATTTGTCAAGGCTGACTGAGATCCTACAGCAGGGAACAAATTGTCTTCTTTCCATTGGGAACAGGGTAGGTAGATCAGGCAAATCACTGCTGTCAGGCATCTGCGATCCATCAGGCACCTGCAAGTTGCTTCAATGATGTCAGCAGTGTAGCGCCTATCCTCCAATGAGTACCCACTCTGCCATGATGCACTGTGTGACTTAATGTGGAAAAACAGCCATGTGAGTGCATATAAGGGTACTGGAGGATTGTATTCAATTCTCTTCAGTGCTCCTTATTTCAGTGAGATTCCAAAACATGGTGGCATAAAGGGGGTGAAAAGGACATATACGGCAAGGTATTTTGTGGCATGTTCCTCCAGAATGTGCGTTTTAGCCTTTAGCACTTCAGGCTTACAGATGTTCTGGGAGTAGATATCTCCATGCCCTTCTGAAATTTGACTGTCACAGCTCAATACAGAGCATAGTTTGTAGAATATTATTCAATTACTCTGCTGAAAATGATGTATGCAAAATCCCTGGTGTTGAGAATGAATTACTGTATATAGTATGGGTAAATAACTTACTAAACGGCAAACGTTAGCATTGATCTTTAATATTTGCATTCTCAATTTACAAATCGCTTCACATGGTTTATTACAGTCAATGTGTCAGGCTTCCAGGTGGAAGGACCCAGGTGCAGACCAGAATGCTAAACTTAGGCATTTATTAGACGGCACAAGCCACAAAACAGTTGTCAAAAACAGTGAGTCAACACCAGAAGTCACAAAAACAGGCAGAATATATATATCTGTCTTTGCCTTATATATATATATATATATATATATATATATATATATATATATATATAAAGGCAAAGACAAATCCAAAAATACGGGCAGAGGTGATTCACAGGAGATCAAACAGGTAAACAGGAACAGAGGGGCACAGGCAGAAATCAGGGTCTAAACAGGTAGAGCAGTCAAACTACCCAGGCAGAGGATTATTCCAAATCAGCAGACAAGAAGAGTAATCCAAGGGGCAAAGCAGAAGTCAAAGTGTACCAATATAAGCTTTCAACAGGCAGGACCAAAACATTCTAACACACCAAGACAAACTGGCAAAGAACAAAGAAAACAGAGGGGTATTTAAGTACAGACTAATAATGAATTAACAGGGAACAGGTGAGCAGGACAGGCTTCAGGTGGTGGGTGTGGCAGACGGCAGAGCACATGGGGCTGTAAACAAAAACAAAGGCTTATGCATGCAAAAACAAAAACAAAGACACACCCACACTGACAGACAGGAAGACAGAGAAACAACGCAAGCAAGACATCTCAAGCTGAAGTACTGACACAATGTGCTGTTGTACATGGACATGTTGCTTAGTTGACACCTCTTAAATGAGTAAAAATGATAACTTTATAATAATTTTAACTTCTCTTGCCACTTATAATAATTTTATGTTTTTTTAACAAAAAAGCAACAACAACCATAATAGTCCTGCAAGTCTGAGTGTCATTCATAGACAATGACCAGGTGTATGTAGCAGTGGAACACAACTGGATTTGTTTGGGACAACAACAGGGACAGGGAGGGTTTCCTCAGTCAGGGTATGCTTACTTCAGTGCTTTTACACCCTATAGAGGTTTAAGAGGCATCTGTGAGTTGCTAGAATTATGTCAGGAGAGAAGCACCTATCCTCCAATCAGTTTTTGCTTCACTGTGGTGCACTGTGGGACTCTTAGTGTGAGAAGTAGTATCATATTGCATGTTAATATATTGGAGGGCCATTCCAGTGCAAGCACAGAGGGTATGCAAAGAGGTGAACCTGCTGTAGTACAACTGGCAATTCAAAATGGATTCAAAAAGGGAGAAACATAAAGCAGCTCCAGCCACTGTTAATTTAAAATGTTTTCCATAAAGTGAGGTCAGTGAAGTTACCAGAATTATCTTGGTTTATAATCTCAGAAGAATATGAGTTTGTTTCTGAAGAATGTGTAGGATTTTATAGACGGCCAGACTGAGTCACAGTCTGTGTGGGGGAAAGTAGTAGTGAGTATTCAGTGTCTGCTCTTAGCTCTGCCTCTGACCCAGCAGAATTTGGAAAGGATCACTTGATGATTCAGGGAGGTATTCTTTAAACTTTATTCACACTCTTCAGATACAGAAAAAATCTTATAAGTTTCTTAATCTTATAAGTTTTGCATATAAGTTTTCTGCAGTCTTTCACAATCTGTTTTCGACAAAGAAGGATATGTTACTGACTCACTGTTCACCTCAAATTTCTTCATATAAAAGCATGATTAAATCTATCACACTGACGAATGGTTGCTGTAAAGATAATAACAAATCAATCATTTTGTTTATCGACCTTACAATCAGCACAGGTGAAATAATGCACCTATCCGTGCTACTGTGAATTTGATTACGAAGCAAGGAAAAGTTGCATAAAATCACAAGACAGGAAAACCCTTGGAAATACAGACTGGAGCCATTTCTCTCTCTGTCTCTCGCTGTCTTTCTCTCTCTCTCTCTCTCTCTCTCTCTCTCTCTCTCTCTCTCTCTCTCTCTCTCTCTCTCAAACACACACACACACACACACACACACACACACACACACACACACACACACACACACACACACATGCACGCACACACACACATATAAATAAGAACAACACACTTTGGTGGCCATTCTCAATGAGTCTGATCCATTGCCTCTATAGTCATTTATTTCCCACATCAATCTCGATTCCCGGTGTAAATGAATCTCTCTGCCCAGACCACTGGAGTGTCTCGGAGTGGAATGGGGCCTGTTTCAATTCACAGTGACTTGTTGTAGATTGGTTTATATTGTGTTTCAGGTAACAGCAGACCAACTGAAGGCAGTACACTGTTCATGTTTACACCTGAGCCCACATTATGCATGACTAGAAAGGCCATTGAAACCTCCAGCTTTGCAGTTTGTGCTCAACTGGTATTTTATACTGCTTCAACAACATTTATTCATGGAGTCACTGACCATGAAAATTAATGAAAAACAAATACTTGCTCAGATTAAAAAAAAGTTAAAGTTCACACTAAGTCACGAATTACATAAGTCACATTTGTAATTAGTCATTGATACCTGTGCCTGTAGGAGCTGTTTTCAGCTGTTGTCTCTATGGCCCTGACATTTCAATTTTATCACCAAGGCAGTATTTACAGAGAACCTCATAACAGTGTCAGTAAAATCAATCAGAATTCTATTTGCTGCCATCTATGACCATAACACCTTTGCAGCTAATTGGCAGAGAACTTAAGAGTTCATTTAGAGAAAAGTTTCCATTACAATTTTAGCTCAATCAGATCATAAGGCCAGCCGGCAATATTCAACTTTTCCAAATTATTCTCAGATTGATTCTGCTGTATCACAGGGACCACGTCAAATCCAAGATAGAAATATCAGTTTTAGCCAGAAGCAGGGAAGTGTTATCTCACTGCTGAAATGAAACAAGAGGGAAACATTATGTACTGTATGGCTAAAACTCAGAACACTAATCTTCCCTGCAGTTTCAATCAGGCTGCTGTTGCCCAGCAAGATCTGGCATGCGATGAAGTTTGGTTTTCCAGGATGGATTTTTTTAAGCACGTGACTCAAGGCAGCCCAGAAGTCACTTGCATCACAAGGTTTCCAAAAGTGTCTGGTAAACATCCAAAATTACCAAATAACCTAAACACACCTTGAATAGGCTTTTCTTTTGTTAGCCTTTTGTTTATGTCCTGTTTAAATGTCAGTTTATGTGCATACGTTTCAAAGCTCTGTTAGAGTCAGCAGTTATTAGGCAGAAATTTCATTACTAGTTAATTAAGCAGTCTTGTTCAAAAAAAATGGAGCCAACGTGATGAAAAACAGCTGAAGAGACACAAAGCTTGATTTTGATTTAAGGTTCTTGGTAAGTGGGGGAATACAGTGTTGTATAATGGACCTTGCATTATGCATTAGTTGTTACGCAAATTCCCTTTGGTTAATGCTTTGTTATAGACATTTCAATGCGTGTGCATGTGAATGTATGCATACACACACATCTATATGGAACATGAGTTTTGTTGCTTATCAGCATTTAGAGTATAGGCATGACTGTATTTTGTGGCGTGATTACTAATTTAACAATACCAAATACCAACGTTTTTTTTTTTTTTTTTGAATCGAAAATATAGACTGTGGTGTGTAACTGTAAATACATACTTTCACAGACCCTTATACTGACAATAGTTACCTCACGACTAGAGAGATGCACACATTGCAAAGCAACTGTATACATGCATTTTATGCAGACTATATGCAAGATTCTCCTTGCATTCTACAATGAACCCAATATAAAATTCAGCTTTGGTGTTTTCATACTTATCTATTTGAAACATCTGCTTGAGTTTCTTTTTCTAGAGGCAGGTGCAAGTGTTTTGAAATTGAAAATATACTTTATGTAGCTTTGCAAACATCAAGTTAAAATGGTGCAGGTGTTATGGTGACAATGGTAAAACACGTTACTTTATACACTAGTACCTTGAAAAACCCCTGATATATATTATAATAGTCAGTAGTAGATCCAGCTTCACTCTTAAGGTCAGCGCTTACTTCACTAAAATTGTGACCTTCAGTTGTGTCCCAGTCTTGGATTAGTGTGGCATGTATAGCATATATCATCTGTGAAATGGAACTAATTATTGCAAATTCACACTTGTAGTTTATACCCAAAACCTCTTGCTTATCTAATGTGATAACATCACTATTGTAGTACAAGCATTTCTCAAGCATATTTCTCAAGCAAAGATCAAAGTTTACTTGGAAGACATGCTGCTTATGATTTAGTTAAACTGTGATTTATTATGCTTTGAGATGATTGCTTGTGTTACACTGTGTTTCATTCACAACTGGATTGAGTTAAGCCTGAATTAAGACTGTCTGTCTGTTATATTTACTGTATATTTGCCCTCACATTCTCTGGATTTCTGTTTTAGAAAAAGGGTTTCACCAATTGTTTAATTCAGATTAAACCTTTTCGGTTAATCATCTCATTACTTACTCACTCTACTCAGCAAATTACTCTCATTAGTCTAAACACATCAATCTATAATCATGGAATTAGTTCATCGTTCTGTTCATGTGTACAGCCCATTCACCATAATTTCTTACCTCTTTCTGTCAGATGCATTGCATGAAGACTCTTTAACTCAAATGTTAATTGGCTTAACTTATTTGTTATATGTATTTAATTTAATTGAATGTTAATTATTACAACAATTTCATTTAACATCCTTTAACATGTTTTACGTCTCTGATGTTTTAACCACTCTAAATGCTTGACTTTAATATCCAAAACTTCACTCTGATTTGGTAGCAACAATTAGTGCCACTTTATAACAGATATTTTGCAGACCTCCATACTGTTGAAGCCTGGGAGGCTTTCAGCAGTAGCCTCACATACAGGCACAGGCTCAGGCTAGTAGGGTGACTGGATGTTGTCCCTGGTTTTACTTGTTACCAATCACAGTCATTAAGGGGGCTAGACATGTGATCATGGACACAGCTGCTGTGTATTTGTTCACTGAAACCCCTATACAGTGCCCAACATGACATAGATCTCCTCCTCCTGTCACTGGAGGAAGAGTGCATCAGTTCAAAAAAGTATTGGGCCCAGTATTGTTTATCCGATCAACACGAAAGAGAATAAAATCACTGTCTGTACAACCTGAAGACCTTCTTCAGTGCCAGCAGCCATAACCACATTGTAAATTCCTTCTGCCTGATGGCTGAAGATATATATGGCTGTTCTTGGTTAAAGCTCAGATGTGCATCTCTCTTGGAAAGCCAGGGTACTGCCAGAAGCGATGCACCAATAGTGAGCAGTCTGCCCTATGGACCAAGCACAACACTACTGCCCCAGCACAATGATGGGACTGGGGCATTGGTGTTTGGCTTGGTCCAGAGCAGATCACTCTGGGCACTCAGCTGAACGCATTTAGCATTCAGTTTCATGTGGTCCGGAGTCACTGTGCTCATTAAAGATGCTGTGGAACTTGTCATAAAAAATATGTGGTTACCCACCATCTTGACAAAATTCCCAAATAGGCTTTATAATCTTGCCATCTAACAAATCCTCAGTTGTATTGGTTCAATAATTCTCTTCCTCTCCACCGCAGTTTATGTGCAGTGAGTGATCTGGAGCAAAATGGGTGCCATTTTTCACAATGGTGTGTGCTACAGATGGGTGGTGATTGAGGTGAGATACCTCCTTCCCTGAAAAAGGCTTTGAGATCCTTAAAAAACAAATACAAATCCCAGTTAACAAGCAATAAAGCAAGATACAAGGCATGATACAAGATTAAGGTACCATATGATGGTACTCCAAAACAATTTAAAACAAGTGAAAATACATTTCATATTCATCCAAAATTCATGTACAGTACATAAGTGATCTGAAAATTCATTCTCATTAATTCATGACAGCTCAATACTGTGTGAAACACGCATCTTAAACTCCAGTCTACACTTTTAGACTATGTGGAATTCATTTTCCCCATTTGACCCACTTGAATTTTGTTAAACATAAAGTTGTATTTGAACTGGTACTTCATGCCTATGCCTATGATCAACACCATGTATCCCAGAAGAATTCCTCATTAACTTATGTGGAAGACTTCACAGTGTATTAATATCTGTAAAGCCTGACTTCATCCTATGAATTCAAATGGTGAATGCAAATTCCCTGAGAACGCTTCCAAGAGGAACTGATACATATCATAAATGTTACAACTCCATATTACCATATGAGGAATATTTCCTCTTTAAATTCCATGATGAAACTGTAGATTTATGACTGTAATTCAGAGTGAAGACACCACAAATATCATTTCAATGAAGGGTTGACTTATGAGCTTGTGTGTGTCAAATTCTCCTGTATGCAACACAACTGAATTAATGAGATACTTTAAATGCCAACAATAACAGGCTAATTCACTGTGTTTGACTGACCTTAAACAGGTGAGCTTTTTTTTCTGTGTGCCACAAATTCCTTATCAAAGAAAAGCTACTTGGGGTAAATAACTATCAATAAAGGAAGAGCAGCTGAGAGAAACTGAAGGTGATATCTGCACTGTTTCTGAGATGTTTACAATTCATTACATCTAAATTGTCTGCCAATATGCAATGCTGTGTATTACCGTCTAATATACGGATTTTGGGTGCAGGCTGATTAGAGCTGATTCAATAATGTCTTGCATGATGGCTCAGTTTAATTGCATAATGCAGCATGAAGTAAAAGCCTGGAAGCATGTTATGCAAATATTTACCTTTTCAGAGAGCCAGTTTAGGAAATCTGCATCTTATTTACAACATAATTCCCGGTGTCTAGGACAAGCACAATCAGACAAATAAGATTAAGAAAAAAAAACTGTGGACAATTTCCCCCAGGATCTGACTTCAGAGATGAGGAAGGAAAGATACTTGAGGGAAATTAAAGTGCAGACAATGCAAAATGTCATCACAATGAGGGCACTCTCTGTATATTTGCTGCTGTGCTAGCAGATAAAACAGATAAAAAATTATTTTTATTTTCATTTCAGGTATCATAAACATGATATTGTACTACTGCTAAGTTGTTTTGTGAGTTGTATGAGTCATTCACTCTGTGTGAAGTCTTTTTTGTTTTTAACATCCGTTTCTAAGACCAGCAACAAATACATCTGGTGAATAAATTCACATGAAATACAGTAAATAACAAGTTGCCGTAAAGCGGCAACGGTCGTGACAGTGGCTTGCAGAGTTAATTAAGCATCTGACCTGTGATTCAATATGGAGTGTAATTTCTTGCACATTCACATGAAGGAATTCCTTGTTGGGGTTCTTACATATCAACTAGACATATTTAAGGCCAAGAAACATTCTGCATGTGGTCATTTTAACAGCGAGTGAACAGGCAGGGTTTTGAGGCATCTTTGTTTATATCATGTTAACATTACAGCATCAATTGCTGTCTCACGTTAACTTTTTATATTACAATTAGCAGTACAGTTAGCCACTGAGATCCACGTCAGTCTACAAGTCCATGTCCTGGAAATATGTCCCTGTTCTTATTTTGGAGACACACCACATTATCTTACTCACTATGGACATTTTAAGATGTGAGTCATAATGTCAATCACTAGTTTTTCATGCAATTCATGAAAACTGGGCAACTAGTTAGTGTACCAGTTTTATATGAAAGAAGGAGAGACAGGGAAGATAGCACATGATCATGTGACCACATGATTCTGAGATACTTCAATAGCCCATTGCATTTCATCCAGATTATTACATATCCTGCAGTTCAAGGATGGAGCCTCAGTAGGAGATCTGCATTCATAATATCAGTGCTTCCCTGAGTCAATCAAAGTTGGACATTAACCCTAGTGAGGCAGCCAGGCTCCTACTCTTCCTCCTTCAATTTAAACTAAGATGCCAGGCTGGCAATCTGAATCCAGCCAAATGAGATTTGAAGCTTGAGTCTTCAATCAAAATGATGCTATTTCAATACAATGATGTATACATTCCTGGGGAAAAGACAGAAACTGAATCCTTACTTTTTTATCTGTCCAGAGGCCTCATCCTTGCCATTGTACTCCTACCTTTGTGTTAAGACTGTCTGATGTTTGAACTTTTACAGGTAACAAGGGAAAATCTGAATTTCTTTCACCCCTGTATCTGGTCCTGTGGAATACAGACCATTCTGACTGTAGTAGAGCTAGTGATCATAACGAATGTCACCTCTTCTGCCCTCTCTTTTCTCAAGACCAGTGTTTGGCTTTTTACTGGAGGTGTAACTTTTGGAGACACTTCAGTGCCGCTGTACCTCAAGTCCTGTGACTCATTAAATTTCATAGTAAGTGTACCTTATGTGCCTTTTGCAACTTTTGCAAGCAGAAGAACTCATGTAAGCACAGCACATCTGTCATGGAGGGAAGATAATTATTACATAACCTAACTCAGGAGATGTAATTACATTGTCCATCATTATATCCAAGGAACATAATGGATTCTAAAATTAAACAACTTAACAGAGCCATGGAATCTCCCACTTCTACACTATTTAGACTATGTTGTCTTTTCTAATGTCTGTTGTTCACTGGTATGCCAAAGTGGTGTTGTCAGGACAGCAGCAATGTGGAGCTGCAGTTAAAGCACAGGATTGTTGACCTATAGATTTAACCTCAGCACTCTTTGATCCCTGTTGCTTAATTCTTGAGCAATATGTGTAAATGTATTTGTAAATGGGTTACTGAATGTCTAATGATTGAACAAGTTATCAGTTCCCCTATACATGCCTGAGTGCAAGAAGTATGACGTGAGATGTTATGTATTACTAGAAAACAGACTTAGACAATCCATTCATTCTATGCATCAGAAATGCATGTCAGCTTACTCACTCACCCCTCACTGTGTCGAATTTCATTGTCATTATTGTTCCATCTGTTTTCTCATCTTCAGCGATTAATTAAAACAGTGGGCTGAGACTAATAACTGCTAGATAAGTTTACAATCTGTAGTCATACTTGATAGCCACCTTCCACACAGTCACAGGGAAAAACTCATAATACCACAATGATGAGGGAGGAATGATGCAGGATCTCCTAGTCTCCCATTGACTTTCATCACTGTTCTATTTTTTTTAAATGATCAAGATAGCACTTATACTTATACAAAAGCTGACCATTTCTCAGTACCCTGATTTGTTACCTCATAGGCACACATCATATAAGATAGCTACTGTCTATTACCCAGCATGAGCTCTTTAAATGATGGAATACACCAAGGTTGGACACTGGGCTGCTGTATTATTTAAATTTACCCTACACATACATTGGATGTACATGTCCCACTGTAGCACGGGTGCTGCTGTTTTGAAGTAACCATCCAGTGTTGATCTGAACATTGGCTCTGGTGCTGCTGTTGCAGAGCTGTGCAGACAGCCAACTTGACAGCGTTTGAGAAAGCCACCATTTCACACAGACTGCCATATTGTTTCTCCACTGCATGCATCATTATATTTCCCCCCTGTAAATATTCCCTTTTTCAATCCAGATCATTATCCCCTGGGCTAGTGAATAACAATGAGTTTCAAAATGTAAAATATGATGTGATCTTGTGTTAGTAATTTTCCCTCTTTTTCCATCACGTAGAATACACGTGCCACTATTCTGCAAGTATTTTTTTTTTTTAACTTTGAACATGCCTAGACATACTTTCTTCAGGGGTGAATTTCTGATGTCTTGTAACATGTGAATTTATTCCTTCAGAATATCTGAGTTCAATCCAGCAGATTTTACATAATATGGTGCTCATAAGAAATGTACTGTGAAAGAGCACTTTGGAGTGCCTTACAGACAAGTACTGCAAAATCAAAAAGATACAACATTTAATGGAATGAAAAACAGGAACAAAGAGAGCAAATCACACAGTAATAAGGTGAATGACAATGGCATATAAACTAGATTTCAGCAGAATTATTTTCAATGAAAGGAAGGCCTTAATGTAACATCATATCATTAAAGGAAATTTTAATTGTAATTGCACTTGTGAAGATGAAAAAAGAACTGACTTTCTGTTAGCATAAGTAATCCAAATTGCTTGTAAACAGTAAAAACAGGACTCCTCCTCAGTCCAGTAACAACAACAAAAGTTTCACCAAACTTTAACATGTGATCTCTATACATCTGAAGACTAAATCTAGAAACTACTAGGTAAAAATACATAAAATCACCATATTGTTGGCTAATAACCTTTGAAAAAAGAAACCAGTCACAAAATTACAGCCTGTCAGAAAACCACACATATGACGAAGCTAGTCAACAGCTACTCACCATTCAGCACTTTGTATGTCAGGAACAAAAAGGTCTGATTAGTTCTCTCCCAGAGTGGAAAAGATAGAGTTTGGCCATTCCAGTTATACAGCCTAATGAAAAAATGTTCCACTTTCTTTATTGTAAAGCTGACAATTTGACTAAATTGTCAACAGTTACCACACCTGTACACATGGGACATCAAATGAGAGGAGACCATAGACTTTGCTTGTGAAAGTTTCTGAAGACATCTGGGCTACCCATTTAACTGAATACATCCTTATAGCACTCAAAATATCTGTACAAACAGACACATTATTATAAACATAAAACAAGAGTTTTTAGGGAAAGCAATATGTTTGCACTATATCCTGGGGGAGGAAAAATGTAAGTGGCAGATATAAAGAAATGCTATTGTAGAGAATAAATGTCTGTGACTGAGATGATCATTGGAGGTCTGTTTCAGTTGTACATGTCCATGGTGTGGTGACCCAAATAGGTCTGACACTCATGAGAAGAATCACATTTTCTGTGTGCCAAGAGGAGGAGGCAGAGTTCTGTTGCTTCTGTATTAAAATGGGTATTACAGCAGAGCACCTACATGTCTCTGAGATGTGACAGGTTTGAGTCTGTTTTAAGACATGGGCAGCAAAAATGGGTTCATTAAATCAGAGAGCAATCAAATGGTACTGTGACACACTGAATGCGGCCAGTACTCTTCATGTACACAAACTATACTGTGTTTCTATTTTCAGTCTTGGCTTTGAGGCTTGCCTTTATATTCCTTGGTGCCTAGCAGAAGAAATGTATGGTGTCTACTGGGTACTAAGCATAGGAGCATAGGACGCATAGGAGGTCTTGTATTAATTCAAATCTGAAAATGTTCAGCCTCAAACAATGCAATCTGACCTGGCCTCACAAACTCTTGAGAGGTGCTTCCTAGAATCTACATGAGAGTGTTGCAGACAGTAGTGTATCTCAAACTGAAACCATTTTTAGGCTATTAGCCTATTTCTTATCACAGTGAAATATGGCAATTGACTGTGGTGATGCTGATTCTAACCTTTCACCCTCCCTCAGAAAACAACAAAGAAGCTGATATTTCTGCCCCTGAAAGTGAGTACACTCCTGGGCCCCATTAATGAAAATGCTTGTAGAAATTATGATCTTGTATTCGTAGGAAAAGTGCATATTTAAATGTCATGTCAGATTCATGAAACATGCAGAAACACCCAATTCTGTTCTTACCCTCATTCATATGATGATGAATCCTGACTGTTCTTCAGTTAGACACCCATGCATCTTATCCGTAATTAGCATAAGTAAATGCCCCAAAAAACCCATGTAAGGGCATTCAGACTTCTGAGTTGTGGGTATAGCCGATGCTGCAAAAAGGGGAAAAAGGAAGATATTTTTTTCTGTTTCAGAGATGCAAACAATCTTGACAGAGGTGGCATGAAAAAATATGTAAATATTTTTCAACACATAACCTTTATCACCTACAGTATATACAGATTTGCAATTCTAATTTGGCGAGTAAGTTAAATACAGAGCAGGCACCTTGTCGAGGTGGGGTAGCTTGAGTGTCTCAGTGATCATTTGAGCCATGCTGATAGGGGCTGTACCAATCCCTGTGAGGTCCAACCATAACAGGAAGGCCAAAGGTGAGAGATTAGACTAAGACCAGCTCCTTTTTGTCGATTATTCATTTGAATTAGTGTATGTTTGGATTATATGGATGTTGGAAAGAGCAGTAACTCAAAGATTTTGTAATCAGCCTTGAAATCAACTTGTCTTGGTTGAAGCAAAAAAAGAAAATTCCAATTCACACGCTTCCATTGGGCAGTTTAGATGTGTTCATGGTAATATTACACAACCACAACCTCCTTGACTTAGTTTGAATATGTCTGTAGATAGTTTCATTGGCATTCATAAGTTTGTAGCTTTATCTTCTTTCTCTTACAAAATTTGAACATTCAGATGTTATAGTTGGCTTTTGCAGTGCATGGGACCTTTTGGGGGCGCTAGAGAGGTAACAAAACAGCTTATGTTGTTTATGACTATTTTGTTGTATTCTACACTTATAGCTGTAACATTGTGCCAAATTTCACGTTTGTATTCAAAGGTTTATTTGGGTTATGAGATAAATTGGACCCCGGGTCATAGTGACCCAAAGGTAATAGGTGTTAGTATTTCTTGAGACAATAGGAGGGTTAATCAAGAGGTGCCTTTTGGCTCTGGTCAGATGTAGCCGCATCCCTTTGTATTCTAATACACATCGTTTGATCCGGATCAAACACCGTGCTAATACACATCGCTTGTCTCCGAATCAAATGCCATGCCACTCCACAGACCTGTCTCCTAACAATACCTTTGTGTGAAATGCACTCTAACATGGCTGATATTGATTATGTCTTCACTTGATTGCGATGACAACTACCATAATCATTGGCAAGTTTGTATACCGCATCTAAAATAGCAGCAGCCCTCAGAAGTTCTTTTGATAATTTCTTGAGAAAATTGTTAGTTGTAATTAGCAATGATCTTTATGAATTGGTTGCACCATGGAATGATCTTAATTTGTGTACAAATTAATGATTTTAGCACTGAAATGCATGAATTATTTATGGGTAACAACAGGGCACTGTAACTATTTCCTTGGCAGTACAGGGGAGTGTATTTTTTGTCCACTGTGGGTGGTTTCTAAATCGCATGTATTGTTTTCTGGCTCTTGTGACGGATTTATAGATCATATCCGCGCAAAATCTGTGCAATCCCTTTGTGAATTTGCCCTTCAGTTGTCTAGTTAGGGACATATTTGCTAGACAGGGCTGATACAATAATGTAAAAATAAGAAAATGCTGCCAGACTGTGCTGAATTTATTAGAAGCACCTAAATTGTTTCCTACATACCAGGTTTAAAGAATGTCAAAATTTTCTTGACCCACTGTGAGGGGGTGGGTGGGACAGCTTCAGCTTCCAATGACAGAAATGCTATTGTGTCCGAGTAATAATTTGTGATAGTAATGTACCATTTTTATGATCACAATGTACAATACCATGAATTAATCTCACAGAATGTTGACATAATACAAATATGTTGATTCTTGGCTTTTTGAGCTTTTCAACCAGAAGTACCATTTTTTTTTCGTAAAACAGTCTCTGGAACACGGGTTCCCCATGACCATATATGGACCTCATTTCCGAAGTTTGAACCCTACGGAGCCAGTTAGGTAACAAGGTTCAGGAGAGACCCAATTAGAGCTGTTTAGCAATGCACAACTCCACAAAACCAATCAAAAACAGCACCCCCTTTGGTCATTGTAACTCATATGTAAATGTACCTCCTGTAACTGTATAAAAAAGGAACTAAATCCTATACCTGTCGAAATTCTGCTCCATGCTGTTGTTCCCACGGCCGGCTGTGCAAATAAACCTTCTTGACTTTGCTACGAACATCGGATCTGCCTCTTTATTGGAAAAAAACGTTTTGGTTTTGGGACAGTTACCAACAGTATCGCTCTTCCAGTTAATGGAGAAAAAAGTCAATTGTTGGTACAAGCTGGGAAATCAATCTGTTATTGAATATGTTGAGCAGATTAATGATGCTGGTGGGCCCCCCACCCAAAGATCACATTCAGTACCTGCAATACTTTCAACACTCCTCGCTCTTACATCTGTCTCTTTCAAAACTACTGTTGCTTCTGCATTTGGCATCCTCATCCTTCTATAAGCAGGGCTGTGTCAGATATTTTGAGAGCCATTGTTCTGAGAGGCAGAGCGAGGCACATCCAATTCCTGAGAAATAGACAGGGTGAAGGAAAAGTTCTTAATATCACTGCCTTTCCCAATGTTCTCACTGTAATTGACAACACAGTTCTCACTGATATCGCACTGGAGGAAGGAAAATGTCCTCGGGAATAGGAAATATGCATATTTGCTGAATGTCCAGGTTGTGTTCAACATTAAAAAATTATAACAAACATGGTTGACAAGTAACCTGGATCAGTGCAGGATAGCTTAATATGCCAGAAGAGTACTGTTCTAGTGTTATGGTGAATGAGACCTGCCTTTCAATCAATTATGTTTGTCATTCATTAGGATATTACTTGTAACTCTGGGTAAGGTTCATTGATTTTTGGTGATCAGCTAAAATTGTGGCATATAGCAAACGTTAGTAGTAATTTAGGGTAGCAGTTGGTCAGTTTCACATCGCAGTACATTGGCTAGCTCTATTCTCACTGCTTTACAATGGAGCTAGATCAGGCTTACAGATTGTTTTTTTGCAGTAGCTGTAAATTTAATCATTTCTAAAAGCTAGGGACTTTCTAGGGTTTATAGATTCTTTTAATTTCATTTAACATGCATCAAATTCGCAATTTGCATGAGGCATACCACTAGTTATACCTGATGGCTGAATTTGGACAGAAGCTATGATAGATCAAGACAATGTGCATTTCCCCAAACCTCCATGCCAGAACATGTCACATAAGAAGTCCCGGGTAAATAATCTCAAATATAAACACAAATATGGATTTGGAAAAAATACATAGTGGCTTCTGTTCCTTTTAGATGTCAAAGAAGACACTGCAGCCCCTATGCACCAAAACACTCACAACACATAAGTTATTGGCATAGAGGCAAGGCGTTACTTAGCCATTGAAACCAGGGGAACATTCTTCATTTTTATGAGTGCCACAGGACCTTTCAAGATCACAATATACTGCAACCTCATCAAATCCAAAAAATGGAATCTTCTACAGCTTAATGTCTGCATCATTGTCCAGGGGTATCAGTTTTATGTTTAGGCTGGAGGAAAGATTGCCTGCTTAAGTGACTACCAACACAACCTTCCTCAGGATTCTGGTGTTCCTAAGAAGTCCCCCATCCAATTCCACAATAATTTTCTTACAAAAAACAGAAACATTCACGCTAAGTATGTTACCTGTGGCGTACCTGTGGTATGTTTGATAGCCCTCAGAAAGATCCGATTACAATATTTTTCCCCCTGATTATTGAAAAATATGGAAGAAAAGAACAGGAATTACATGGACAAAGAAAGTTAACTTAAATAGCTGGTTAGTGTCAAACATTTTTTCTGCATTGTCCCATTCATGTACCCTGGTCTGGAATTGCTATTATACATTAAGTCACACCACACCAACCTCTGCACTCACACAGGAGCATTGAGGCAAGACGAATGCAACCCTCCAATACACTTGCATACAGCCAATGGCTGTTTTTCTCGCTACAACTCACCCAGTGCACCATAGTGAAGTGGGTGCCAAGTGAAGCATAGGCGTTATTGCACTGACATCAGAAACACACAGGCAGAAGACTGAGATGAGGAAGCCAATGCCTTCTTCCCAGGACAACAAAGCCAGTTTGTTTGCTACTGTGGCTGTCCAGTCACTGTCAGCAGGTAATATAGCCAGTTTTAAAACCAGGCTGTAGGGATCAGCCTTCATCTTGACTGAGCCACTTGGGAGTCCTGTTAACTAATTTTAAATTCCTTGTAGTATGTGTATTCCTGAGGTTCATATTGTTAACTTCCCTTAAACAAAATGTGAATATTCCTGTGTTCTCTCATAGTAAGGCAATACCTGAGGTTTTCACAATCTGCCTTTCTCTCTTGAGAGTCAGACGGTTGTAACTTGTTTCTCTTCACCACTTCTAAACAGAGTTTTCCAGATTTATATACCACATAGCTGTCTTTAAGCCCCTCAGAGAACAGGAACAAGTTGTCCAAGGCCTCTAGTCAAAGTCAAAGCATTTACACATAAAAGAATTTCTGCTGAATTAACACAAACACTCATCATTTGCAATAAAAGGTGAACTATTCTGTCAATTGCACAAAATTATATGTCTTTTTTAATTCTGAAAAAAACGCCATCAAATCCCATTGCCTTCATTTATGGCATTGTGGAGCTTTTGGTTAAATTAATTGCAAATGAGATAAAATTCACAACATTGAAATAAAACTCACAGCATTGCTCACAGGCTGTTGTCTTTGATTCTGCTGCAGTGTTCCTACTTAGAATGCACTCACATCCTTCAGTGGAAAGAGCTTATGGACATTTTAAATTAAGTGATGACGAGGATCAAAGTTGGATTGAGTCTGTCCTATTTATAATCTTGTCCAATTTAGGAAGCAACGAGGTCAAAGGTGAGTGACTCTGCAGATGGGGAAGGTGGGGGTGAAGCAGCTTTGCCATAACAAGATTGAAGAAAATTGAATGGAACAGTTTGTTGAGTGATCCAGTAGTATCTGTTCTCCCACATCTTTACTTGCAGCATAGATGTAGATATAGTCTTAGTCTATGTTATAGATAAGTCTTTGACCAAACACATATACAAAACCATCCTTCCCATCTCTGTGATGTTATTTAGTACTTTCTTTGTAAATGAACTTGCAGGGGGAATGTTTAGTAAATTAAGATCAAACAATAAATATAACAAGTGGGGTAAAAGTTAAGAAATTTTGAGTCTGTATTTAATTATCTAATGAATTTAAGATTCTACATTTAATTATCTAAGAACAATTAGGTACAATATACAACACCATATTTTCCTGGCTTTGGCTTCAGTGAGAGGAACCAACCCAATCTGGGTTGTAGAAACAACTGGAGAGACAGCTCAGCATCCTGAGTAACTGAAGAGCAGGATGCAAATATGTCTAGAAAAATGTCATTTTACGTATTCATCCTGCATATCAAAAAGGTGCAAGTACCATATATCAACCACTGTATTGCATGTGTGTGAAGATGAAGGCCAGGTATTTGTTTTTTGAATTTGGTACTTTGGTAGCTTAAAAAGATGCCTTGAAGGTCTTGAGGATAATTTGTTCATTTTTGGCCATTTATGTCTATGTAAAATACAGAAATCAATGTACTAAAAGGATGGAGTTTGATCTGCTAACTGGAAGAAGAGGAAAGAAAAATTGTGGCGGAATATTTGAACATGAAAGAGACATTGGTGGTTATTATTTGTAGTAGGAGTGTGCAAATTGCTGTTTTAGTGGTGAGACCAGTTGCTTGCATTTGTGAGGGCTAGAATGACATTCGTCATTTTGGGTACACTATTTGTTTTTGCTAGTATTCTTGTAAATATTGTTTGTTTCATCCTACAATGACCTCAAGCACTGGGAAATCCTAAATCAGTGGGTTCACCCCAGATTCCTTAGTTTAAGAGACCTGCCTTTTGGGGTTGTTCATTTTGTTTCTTACACTCACACAACATACAAGGCTAGATATGGCTATGGCTATTTCATTTTATAGCCATTTATAATTGTTTTGTGTCTTGCCAGACGTAGCTAGATAGTAACACCAGACTCTGCCTTTTTCTGGTTTGGTCAGGTATTAGCTTGAAGCTCATCTAATGAAGCAGGGAGAGACACAGTGATACAGGTACTCTCTAAGGACAATAGGCTGTGGTGGTGACAATGAGCAACTTGGTAGTTTTTTTTTTTCACTCCCAAAGTTTGGAATTACTTATTTGAGAGAGAGCTCTGCCTCCTGAACAGCTATTGGAAGGCAAGGCAAGGCACGTGCAGTCCTCTGACATGCTTGATCAAAGTCAATGCTTATTTTTCAAACTACAAGTCACACAGTGTATTGCAGGAGAATGGGCACTGATTGCAGAATCAGACTGTCACTGATGACAACCAGTTACTAGGATGTGCCTAGCAGGTTATACAGATACAGCTTTGACACAAAGAACCCAGGCTGACTTCAGCACAGTGGTGGGAGAAAGACAAGTCCATAAACTCTTGATCATGGTCAGTTAATGATATACAGCAAACTTGAACTTTAATTGCCTTTGCAATAGGGCTCAAACTGCACACTGAGCTAGTGCCCAACCCATGATTCTGCATTTTTGACAAAATAACACAGTAGAATGACCTTCCATTCCTGCAGCTCGGAGAGATCAACAATGAACTCCTCGACACAGGCAAGCGAACAAACTGTGTAACAACCCAACCACCACCCCCACTGTCCCAAGATGCAATAAATAAGATAACTGATACAACCTTGTCATACACCATGTTAAACTATAACCATAAAGCAAATATGTGTCATGTAAAAAGGAGACCCGTCTTTCTCAGCAGGTAACAGGAATCAATACAGTTGATTTGTTGAAGAAAATGTCTGACAACACATACATCTCTTGGACAGCTCAAGGTTTACATGGAGAGAGCTCTGACAATGTAATGCTGGACACATAGGGACACACACACACACACACACACACACACAAACTCACAAGTGATAAATAATGGATTGTTTTTTGACCACTCTTGTGGAACTGCGATAACAGGTCACATGTGATGACTGAAAGAGGGTGAAAAAAATGCATTTTGTTTGGTTATTTTATGCTTATTTTCCTTTGCTTTGTACATGGAAAAACATCCTTCAAAAATGTGTCACAAGAATTTTCAATATTAGTTTGTTTTTTTCTCACCTACCAAAGATGAAAATAGATTTTGCTTTTTTTTTATTTTTGATTTATTTTCAGCTATATATCCATACAGAGTTCAAAGCAACCCGAGACATGCTTGCAAGTACACCACTAGGCAAGTATAGATTTTATGATCACAACATTCTGCCATGCGTATGGCCAAGACAAAACCAAAAAAAAGAGCAAAATCAAATATCTTCCCATTTGAAAATTCTGTGAAGTTATGAGGACAATTCTCTCAGCAGTTTCCCAGTGTAGTTATGCCGACACACATTTACCAAAGAGATTATTTACGAGAAGAACGTATGCTTTTCGAAACCATTCCCAGTTAAGTCTCAGACTTTACACTTCAGGCTTTTTAATGTCAAACACTGTGATGACAACTATTTAAAATCACTGTTTCACATTTTTGATCAGTATATCAGTTGGTCAGATGTCAATTTGTGTCTCACTCTTGAAAGCATTAATCGTTTCATCAACATCTTTACACAGTAGAATCAGCAGAGTTCTCTATCCACATCTACATCTGTCTGTGGATATCTGGACCTTTAAAAGCCTCCACACTGACAGCTGCACAGAGCCATTCATCAAATGCTTGAGTACAAGAGAAATGGAAACGTCAGGGTAGCAAGGAAGAATATTAAACTGCTCTAAAAAGTGAACAGCAAGAGCTGATTGAGAGCTGTAGGACAATTACCATCAGGTTCCACAGTCTCCACTAGATCTAGCAGACCTATACATCCCCGCATCCCCAACGAGCAGCCCCTCATTTGTCAAATGGCACAAATGCATTACAGTCTGATTGTATTTCTTAAATAATGAGCTTCTGAAAACAGATTGTCTCTGTGAAAAATTATTTTAGCACTGAAATGCTCAAAATGAAGATGCTGTACCCTAAAGGGGTAAAAGTACAACTTTTTAAATCTCTGAATTTGGAGAGAAGTAAAAATTCCTGCATTTTTATTCAGGACTGCAAGCATTTGGGAACACGTGTCTGAAAAATGAAATAATTTGACAGTGCTGATGAGAGATCAGGGAAGGGCTGCCTATCCATTCTCAGTACAAGTAACGACCTTTGTAACCTGTAACCCTGTAGGGTCACACCAGAGAGGTGGTGGTGTATGACTTTGAAATAAAGGAAATCTTACCTTTAAACTTATGTTTTCCCTCATCTTGTTTTAGTTTCTACTTTTTTAACAAGCGTGCTAATTAGCCGAAATTGCTGCCAATACATATCCATTGGCTGGTAATTCCCCTTCTCTTAATTGCATCTCATGTGGTAGCACTCTACTCCTCATGTTAAAATAAAGGTAAATCAATTCAGCTATTATAAAGACAACACTTGTAAATGAGGGTGGTGAGTCATCCAGCAACAAAGGTTAGAAAAGAAAACCCCATTTGGATAATTGGAGCATTTTTTTGATCATTAAATTGTCTGACCAGACAGGTTGTGGGCATGGTGAAGAAAGAGAGTAATTGTTCACATTGGGAAAATACCACTGGATTTGTGCAAATGCTATATAAGTTTGATATCAAGAACCAGAACAAAAGATTGAATATGAAGTAAAGGAATTTGATGCTGGCTGGTATGGATTACTGTATAAATTATTTGCTTGATTTTTATTCAGACAAAAAATGATTAAACCGGTTGAGAGAAATGGTCAGTTTAAAAGTAAGATTTCAGCCTCTTCTCTTTCAGTCCACTGCACTGCCAGTTACAATAAAGAAAGAAATGCTTTTTGTTATTTCAAGTATTCTTATGACTGTTATGCAATATTAAAACACCAAAAAAAAAGGTCATTTATTGTCATCACTAGATTTGCTCGAAGTACAAACCTCAGAAATTTGCATTGCATGATCTAGCTAAAAAAAAAGCGGCCATAAAATGATCCTGTTTTATTCTGCTGTTTTAATTTATATTCATTAGGCAGACATATTCTCCCCTCCACCTCACTCAGAGCAGCTTCAGCCTGAAAAACATTCAAATCACTTCCTGTTTACATGCCCCTGCCCTCTGAAGGACATTGTCTCCATTAGCTGCAGGCAGCTGCAATCTATGGTTGAGTTAAGACTGTGGCATCAACATCTGCCATTCACAATGGTCTTTTAGTATTTAATTACATTGCACCAGGAAATCTCAGCTCATAGTAGATGGACTGTATAGTATATATAGCTGCAACATTTCAACCCTTGTGGAACCTCCAAATGATATGAATATAGAGCCACTGCCTCAGTTATTTTCTGCACACTGTTCAAAGAAAGTGTTTTTTAAACCCTTAAACATATGGCAACTGACTGAGGGCTGCAATCCTCATAAACAACTGTGGTGAGCAGGTGTGTTTGAAAAAGTGGACTGTTTAGCTCCTGGGGCCAGGAACTAAACTGATGTCTCACTTTGTAGTGCAGTGACATTTTCACATAGTTAAAATGTTTGTCCTCCCATAAAGGCCTGAATGTACCACTATCAACCTATTTCCAGTGATATCTCTCTTCTGCACAAGCACAGTGATTTTAAAATTACATTTCTCATGTTGCTTCCCAACAGCAAGACTGTCGCTGAGGTACCCCTAAAATAGCTATGAATTTTCAGCTCTTGTAAATTCATGAGCTATCCCTAAAATAGGTATGACTTTTCAGCTCTTGCAAATTCAGAAGATATGCTATAAATTGGTTAGGAGAAAAGTTTTTACTTGGGCATGGATATTCTGAAGAACTGAGTTCATTGGTAACCATAAAGTGTTCTAAGAAATTAAGTTTGAAGATGTTTTGGAGTTGTATATGTTACATTTGGTTTTAACAGTCAATTAGTAGTAGAAACAATGAGATGAATATTCATATACACACCGATATGATCCATTTCTTCCATTAAAATAGGAAATTATTTGCATAGCTTTGCAAAAGAAGAGCTTAGTAAGTTCTGAGCTCCTACACAAGTTTCTCTTCAATGCAAATGTATGGTGGAATTAAACTTTAGACAATGCAAAGCCCTGTAATTAAAAGAGGCTTCTCCAAGACTGAAGATGATATTATCCATTTTAGCTAGAATCATTATGATAGTTTTTACTTGCATAATATTCTGTTCAATATAATATAAATTTACATGTGGAAGTATACCAAGATTTTAAAGAAATTAAAATTAGTTAAAATATCTAAATGAATTCAGATACTTATTCAAAGTTGGAGTTGGTGATATTAACACTTTGCTCTCTAAATTCTGGCAGCTGAACTGATTCTGACTGATTCTGGCTGGAGTGACAATATGATTTCCCACTGTAAACAGAGTAAGCAGGAAGAGTGGTGGGCACTATTGGTGGTACAAGTTAGGTTAAGGTGCTTTGTTGTGGTGGTAATTACCAGCACTTATTTGAAAATTTGACACCATTTGACTCCAAATCATTCATATCAAATCGTATTTAAAAAGAAGCTGTTCAGGACGAATGAGGAGATTAGGGATGCAACGGTACACGGTATGTTGTCAAACCATTCGGTACGCCCCCTACGGTTCAATACGCACACGTGAACCGCGGTAATACGATATGCCTGTCATTTTCCTATAGTTTCCAAAACTTGCTTATTGCGCTGCAGACTACACGCAAGTTGTACATCCAGATCCACAGAACATCTCTGGAGCCAGTCAGAATTTCCCTGGAGCCTATCAGCGTTCTGTATGCAAATACGAGCTGGAGAAGAGAGGGGAAACTAAAAACAAACATTCTCGCGTAGGTCATACAGGTGTGATTCGCTGTTTAGCGCGTATGCTAAAACCGGTGAGATTTAGGGATGAACCGGTTTCATGGTAAACCACGGTAAAATTCCCGACGGTTATTATTACCGTTTAAAATTTCAATGATCATTAAAACCGTGGTTGATTACCGCGTTTTTAAAAAATACTGCCCAGCATCAACCAAAGTCAGCAACAGTCTCCCAGACGCAGGTGCGCAGGCGCAGCATGCAATGTGGGTTTGTTTTGTGTCAGTGAAAATAGTGACAAAGGCAGTGACCGCGCTCCGGAGATTTTTCAGCCTTCTAAGAGAACTAATTTGCTATTAAGAATGAATTCCGTGTACATTTGTATTTGCATATTCTTGAAACAGAACACGGTTTAGACCAGTTTATTTCCTTCTTCTGTATGGATTTTTCAGTGTAACTACGATGTGACAGCATTATTTGTATTTGTCTGAAGTTCAGTAAATAGTTGAACTCTTACGAAGTCTTGAATCATTTAGCCTACTTTGCTGTCAGGGGGAACTGAACATTGGAGAACACTGCTATTTAATTTGCCCTCTTCAACATTATCATAATATTCTGAAATGACCTACAAATTAGCCTATATTATACCAAGACTTTTAGAAAACAACATGCACAAGCAGACTCGACTCTTCTCTTTGCGCTTGATTGCAATGAATACCTATAATCGTGATATTAAATTTTCATACCGTTTCATCTCTAGTGTGACTAGAACACTAGATTGGAAAAATTCTAGCTAATTTTAGCCTTAAGGAAACAGTGAATTAACGTTAAAAAAATATAGCAAATGCTAACTGAAAACTATGAGAAGCTTAATAACGCTAATGAAAACATAACAAACCATGTAACGTAACACGCGCTACATATCATAAAAAAGCTACTATGCGAAAGGGTTAAAAATTTAATAAATGCGTGTTTCCAAAGTCAATGAGTAATCGTGTTAAATAATCGTGATTATGATTTTTGCCATAATCGAGCAATCCTACTTGTCAGTCATGCTGCCATTTTTCTGAATGAGGGTAAATAAAGAGTTCATTGTTTAAAGGGTAACGTGTTTTTATTTTAAATTTTTTCTTAAATATAAAGATACCGAAACCATACCGTTACCGTGCCCCAAAAACCATGATACATACCGAACCGTGGGCCCACTGTACTGTTGCATCCCTAGAGGAGATACTATGTAAACTTTGAAGATGGAAATTCACACTATGGAGTATGCATCGGGTGCATAGGAAGTATCTGTCAACTATGGTCCAGTCAAAATGATTAAATAGTACTGAATGAATACTATCATTATTTCTCAGATCAAGATTCTATATTGCATGGCACCTGTCAAACACCAAATGAGGTATCTTCAAACACTTTTCATAATGAAAATGGAGATGTTGTCATTGCACGTCTGAGAGATGGTGACTAACAAGCTATGCAATGGAACAGCCTTGCTGTAAAATATTGATAATCTTCATGAAGCTTTCATTGGGGATTATCATTTTATCATGTCAGCAGTTTACAGCATAATGCATGTAACAGTCGAGGACACAAAAAAATGTATCAATTTTTTATCTTTCTTGTTCCTGATATTGCGATGTATATAGCTTTAGAGGATATTCCAACTAAAATTTGAATTTAAAATAATTACCTATATGAAATTACATTTTTATGCATATGTATAAAACTGTATGTCCATTGTTGCAAAATGACTATTAAAACCGCCTTAGAATACAATAAAATAGAGGATTTCTCTTAAAGGTAATGTATTATTTCTTGGTATAGAGGATATCCTCATTTAATATGTGTAGCACATCCTAAAGTTTACATGTCCATGTATACATATCTGGATAAGCAATGAAGCAGCTAATGCCAAGCTTACGTTGTACAACTTTTGCCATCTTTGGGTCATGGAACACCTTCCATTTACCAGTCAAGCCAAAGGTCATTGTGGGGGCTCATTTTCAGGAAGGTACACCCTCAGTGCGATTTAAGCTCTTAAACAGCATGATCACATCTGTAGATTTCAGCAAGAAAGGCCATGGACACCATCATCATCACTTCTGTATTATTTTGCACAGAGAAAACAGAGGTGAAAAAGTGGAGCTTGGATATTGCAACTATCTTAGCAAATAGCAACAATTTGGACTGTCAGTTTTACAGGAAGAGGTGAGGTAACAATAGTATTGACAAAAGCTTATGCTATTATAAAGCGGTACAGTGTTGTGAATCTCAATCTCAGTTTAGCTATGTTTTGGCTTTCTTTTCTGATGATGTTGGTCATAGATTGCTGAATCTACAAAAAGATTAAGTTCAAGTACCTCACAATAGCATTCACCTGACAAGAATATGTACACCGTCAACAGTGCTATAGCAGAATGTGTTTATGATTTCACTCCATCTGTCACTCAGTCTACAAATGAATTCAATCATACAACACCAAAGAATTCTGCTTTCAAAACAACATCACTCATGCTATAATAATGTTTATAATGATAGACAGGAAAATGACTGTATACATCACAATGGCAGGTAATGTCACAAAAGTTTGGAGTTTGTTATTTGTCAGGAATAATTGCTGCCAATTTGGATTGCGCCATACTCTCACTCTTTCTCACATACACACACACATGCAAATGCACACACATACACACACACAGACACACACACACACTCTCAATGTTTTTCAATATGAAACAAATATAATATGAATATACTGAACATATAATGATATATATATCTATAAATGCATAATTTAGTATATCTTGTATTAACTTCTAGGAATGCCTCATTGAACTAGACCTCATTGACTTGAGGCACACTATTGTTCACTTTTCATGCAGCTAAGGTTCCTGAGCAATGTCTGTCTGGCTTTGGCCTTACTGATATGGCTGAGCACTGGTTTAAAATGGATGCACTGCTGACACAGCTCAAAGAGTCTGCCTTACTTGGACTGGGCACAATCACCTTCCTCTCTACTACTGTTGCTTATTTTGATTGCAGCTTGTTATTGCTGGTGCTCCCAGCAGGAATTATCATGTTGTTGTCAGCCCATTCACACTGACCACCCCTTGACGTCCTGATCATAATCTCTGGCATCCATGTTTCATCCAGACGTTGAAAAATGCTTGGGATGCTGTGTGATGAGCTAAAATCGTAATACAGTCATTCAGTGTAAGATCACTCAGATCACTAAGGTGATTTCCACCAGAAAAATTAGCTGGTCAACATCAACTGTAGAAATCTCAAGGCTGACCCTTTAGCCTGATGTTTTAGTGTTAAATTCAAATCTAATAACTTTTAATCTCTCTATCACAGGTTTCAGTCTCCTTCCTAACCTGTGTTTGGGTAATCTCATCAATGGACAAGTCATCATTCTTTCTTATTTATTCTTATTTATTCAATCCACAGAGAAAGAATTACTCATACTCAACATCTACAAGATGGCTCCACCATAGTGTACTGTGATATGCTGGGTGAGCCACTCTGAAATATAGCATGTGATTATGCTCACTTACTCCTCTTCAATGGCTGTTTGAGGTGAGGATGATGAGATTCTAAGATGCTTTCCTCAATAAATCATCATAAGAGATGTGGGAACAAACACATACACATCACTATTTTAAACATGTACCCACATACAAAAATCCAGAGGCTGCTCTTTGTGCATGTGGAATGTAGCTCTTTGTTCTGCATGGTTGACTGGCAATAGCCTTGAGAGCTCTGGATTTGCAATGTAGAGTAAATTGAGCCTGCTTTTTGGCCTTCCATATATTCAGGAATGTGTATATATATATACTACAATGTGACAACGCAACATAGAAGTTAAGCCCTAACATGACACTAAATAATCCTTGATTATCATAATCTGATTTTCAAAATATATCTGGTGAAAGATGATGCTGAGAGGACAATCTGTATTACCTTCATGGATACTTTGGTGCCTGATCACAACAACAAAATGTATGTAATATAGCATATTTTATAACCAAGGATGTCACAAAGCATTGTACAGAGGTTTTACAGAGGGAATCAAAAGAACAGAAAAACTCATGGGCCAATCTGGGAAAAAAATTATTTGACCCCTTCCAAAGAGGCCACTGAGTGAAATCTTCAAAGGGATTTAACAGTCTGTTTGTGGTTTGGGAGAGGGTCAGCAGTGGGCTACAGGGGTATCTCTTGCCCATTACTAGGGTGATTTTCATAATAAACTCATGAATTGTGGGTGTGGACACCTCTGTTCTGTAGTGGTCATCATGGTTGTCACCCACTGGGTAAATTGTAAGGGAAAAACAGTGGCTCATTAGTCCTAAATAAATCTGCATAGCTCAAGGTTAAGGGCATATATCCATGCCTGTGAACAAAGCATCTTGATATGCAATTATATTCCCCACACAGAGGCCCTCTTCATTGCATGACCAATATGTCTAGGATGTAATATGCTCATGGAGTTGCCTATATATGAAGGATTCATTTTTCAAGAAAAGTGGACTAATTCATATTTAGCTATGCTCAAAAAGATATATTCCAAGACTTTCCTTGAACCAGCTTAATCACCAGAGTCAACCAGTCATTCCATCATAATTGTGGAAGAGGAAAGAGGGGACACATCGATCCTATTCCTATATTCCTACATTGAGTTCTAGTTGCACATTTTTTTTCTTTCAGAATTTTGTCTGATACTGATTTACTATATTACTGAGTGAGAGTCCTTTAATTCTATGATAATAAAGCAGTGGTCAGTATAATGATTATATTTATGATCCACAATAACAATGTTGATAAAAATGTCAATGTCAATGTAACAGTAGAATTCCACTGACATTTATCCCTTAATGCCACTGACAGTTATCCCTTAATACCCAATGAATAAACTGGGACAAGTTCAAAAGGAAATTATTTTTTGGCAGATTGAAATCCTACAATGTGTACATGCAACCGTATGCTAATTATTTTGTTATTGTATATCATTTAAATCCCACATGTAAAAGCAGCTTTTTTCAATCCTCTCTGGAGACCTTTCAGCAATGAGCAGGCATTTACACTGTTAGGACCGTTTTCTTTCTGATTACAAACTGCTCTCATTTGGATGTCCTAGATTTCTTCGGCCATAAAAGACAGAAATGGATGTTGTTCTCTATCTAAGAGGATTAGTTTCACTTGCTTGGCCTTGTGCAAGACCCCAATTTATTTCCGCTTATTGAATTTCAGCCTGTGTTATTGTGTTAACAGTCCTGTATTTTGGCTTATTAGGATGAGGCAGGGAGCACATGAGCCCCAGACTGAAGTGCCCCAAAAACAAAGCTTCCTACTGCTTGCATGCAGCTTGGGGGAGCTCTAAGGGAGCCCACCAGTATAAAAGTACACACAAGCAGGTGTGCTCCTGAAACCACAACTGTAAATCTACCTTTAAGATTAAGAGCCTAGTGTTAATATATCCAGGTATAATGATGGTAGGGGTCTTAAGTTTAACTAGAAAAACTAGAAATAATCTAGTTCTAAACTAGAAATCTGGTGCTGGAGCATAGCTAAAACCTATGATAATCCAGCTCTCATTTTAAGAAGAACTCACCAAAATTAAAACTCCCAGCTGTGCCAAGGTGCTGAACTTTTGGTAAGTTTATACAGGTAGGTTTGTTCGAACAGTATAGTCCTCAACATAATTTGTCCAGGAGCATAAATGAGCCTTATCAAAGTGCTTCATCGGCACATACTTCTTGAGAACTATTGTTCAAAAATAAGGTATTGATTGGCATCACCTATGAGCAAGTCAGCGAGCTTGTAAGATATCACTTCTTGCTTATTTGAATGTTAAGTTTTGTTAGTGGAAAATGATATTTTAAAGCACAAACTACCCACTCAAACCAGTACACCACTATACACTTGCTAGATAGAAAACAGCTGACTACAGGATTTTCAGAACTCTCCACTGAGGGTTTTACTCTCTGCTATTACATAGCTGTAGTATTGTAACAAAGTATCTTCCTTGCAATATTCATCATATTTAGAATCTTTGTTTTATATATCTGACATAGTACATTTTAAGCAAGCTAAAATAAAAGTCTGTATGCAGCTCTTGGAAGGAATTTTATCTTTGTGGAAATCATTGCTAAGCATGCAACATAAATATGCACCTGCATTCATGCTTTACTTGATCATATTTGAGAGCCAGTCAATTCAATTGTGGACATATGGATGGGGAGTTCATACCATGGCTAGTTGCATATATTTAAATGTAGATTTGCAGGCTGAGGGAGGATTAGTTGGAGGTGGATACCTTATCTTACATAAATTATACTTTTAGAAGGTGATAAATATAAATTAGGAAAGAAAAAAATCAGCATTCAAAAGCATGAGATTATCAGGCCAACCGTGAGAGCATGAGTCACGTTCCCAATGCACGAGACTCATGCTCCAATATGACCTGATGTGTCTGAACAGGGTTTGAGCAGAGGGGAAAACTGGATGGAACTTTATGTTTTAGGCTGAAGCTGTTATTGTCAAGAAAAGCTATGGTGTATTGTGTCTCTACTTGGGATTTTAACCTGAATTCAATTACATTTTGAACATGAAATGAAATAGCTGCAGGTATTCTGAGGTTGGCAGACGGTTATAACATATGGGCACTTAACATTTCACCTTTGCACTGGGCCATTAACTAAACTGCATTACTTCATTTTTCTGTTTTTTTCGGTTTCAATTTCCCTCACATTTTCCATGCATCAGGAGGATATCCAAAAACAGAATGTAGAATTGAATATTTCACAGATGACTTTGTGATTTATGAATAAAGTCCTACAATTAGCATTGCTGCCTCCCATCTCCAGTGAGCCCACAAATAGGCACCCAAGTATCCACATAAACAGGGCATCTTAAGCAGGGAAATAGCAGTTCAATGGCAAGCCGCAGAAGTGGAGCTGTAGAAGTCATTCTCTTAGAACATGACATACGAGTCTAAATAACCCAGCTTGGCTGTAGAGTAATCAACTCCCTTTGCGAGTGTAAGGAGCAGCTTCCATTAAGGGTCAATGTGATTGGTTCTCCTCTTCAGCTGAGCGTGAGCCGACTCACTCAGCCACAATGGACCATAATTCAATGTGGCACGAAAGGCAGAGGGCAACTTATCGTGTCATCTGAAAGAAAGTTCCTTCAAATAGTAAGAGGTGATTTGCAAATAAAAACAAGATGTGTGAGTATGCAGTTTATGCTGATGATGTTTTAAATGCAGAACAGGATGCCAGAGTTAATTTTATTACATTTTGACTGAAAATTAAATATCACAGATATTGTTGAGCTCTGGTATAAGGACCAACTTATTAAAAGCTACAAACAAATAAAGGGCTTAACATGTCTCAATAGTCACAACTTGCACATGTAATTTGTTTTTCACCTTTGGACTATCTAACCCTTTTGATTTAGTACAAACCTCTAAAATAAGACAGCAGAAACCCATCTTCCTTACACCTAAGCTATTTTATCCATTGCATATAAATAACCGACATTTCTAACAAGCATTTACATCATGAGTCTCTGCTTTCCCAGACAAAATATCCATGCTCAGAGAGCCAAGGTAGCTAATGCTGAAGTGGGACTTTCAAAACATCTTTACCTTAATGCTCCTGGACTGGTTGTCTAGCCTCATGGCCAAATCATGTTATCTGCTAATTTTGTTTCAGTCTTGGAATCCATGTGAAGTGCGCTATCTAAACATTACCAGCCAAAGAAAAAACAACCTACATGACTACTTGCTCTGCCAATTATTATTTTATATATACAGTATATATACATATATCTCAATCACAGAGGTAGTGTTCCTCTGGTATAATAGGTCTAGCTACACCTCACCTACCTTCTCACTCCATCTCCTTTCTTTCAACCATCTCAACAATTTACATTTCCCCTAATCCAGCCTTACTTTTAATTTCAGCACCAGCCTCAGGAAACGGTACAATGTGTTTCAAAGCTGAATCAAAAGGTACAGCTTAGGTAATGTGCCACTCAATCACACCCCAAATGGCAGTCCTCAGAGACAGTTGCACAGATGTGAAACCTGCCTTGCAGAGGTTTTAGAGGATTGCCTTTTTTTACTTTTACACCCTCTCCTGCACTCATTAAATTGTCATTTAACAGGACTCCTGGAAGTGTGTTTTGCACTCACCTGTGCAAGTTGCCTGAAGACTTACTCATGACAAGCTTCGATTCAATTACCTCACAGCTCCTGCGCTTTCTGTTTGTGGAGGCAGTCTCGGCTGGGTGACTGGGAATTGGGAGTCCCCTTTGAGCCCAAGGAAAATAGTGAACAAATGCGGGACCAAAACACAAGGCTTAAAAAAATGAACAGGCAGTGTTCAGTCAGATCCCCAGAGCTCAGAATCAGGATATTACTTTCTATTGCCTCCATGGACTATTACATCACCCAACACCCCCACAAACCACAACATATTAATTTTTTTTTACAGAAAGATTTCCCTCACAGACAGAGTTCAGGTTTTTTCAGCACACTTTCCTCCCCCTTGAAATTAATTCAGAGTTTGTCTGACTTTGAACTGACTCTGTATTCTTCCATGGGTCGTCATCTGTGTTTTCATCTCCTACCTACAGTAGCCAATTTTATGATAATGTATCACATTACAACAGAGTACTTCTTAGAAAGATTGACTCTGCTTAACAGTAAATTCTCCCTTTCACAGTTACCACAGCTACTGCAGTAAATCCCATCAGTAATGATTTTTAAACAAATCACCTCCCATCTTTTTGTGATTCATCCAAGCAATACATCAATAAACCATGCTAACAGTGGTGAAATTGTCTTAAATTATCCCATATGATTCAATAGACACAATTCCCTTTTGAAAATGATTTCTTTTCCATATGAATGTGTTCTCACTTGTAAATTTGTGCACTTGCTTTGGGAAGTAGGGTGAATTCAAATGTCCTCAGATGCAAATGAATAAGTAATGAAGAACAAATGCAGAGGCTTTAAATGCCCAGAACATCTGCAGCACTCCTTTCTGACAGGAGTGAAAACCTCTCTGAAAGGGGGCATGCACCGGAAGAATGGATGTGTGCAACAGGACAACATGGCTCCAGATTAATCAAAGCTGATCATACAAGAGAGAAACTTTTACAACCTTGCAAATGCCCATGAAAAAACAGGGACCAAAATAGTAAATACACATTGCAAATCATTAAAAAATACGCAGTTCATCCTGCACCTGACCAGAAACAACCAACAATTATCTCTCCAACTTCTCTCATGGATGCATGTCAGTCATTATCTACAATTTTATCCTGTAATCTCAATAATGCTTTAGTTTAAAAAATGCTGCCCAAGGGACTGCCAGTAATGGCTGCTTGTTCTTGTTTGAGGAATTAGGCTGCGGCAATTTCAATTCAATTTCTCCATAAATCATCAGCAACAAGACCATTATCTGAGATCTTATGCAAGGAAAGGGAAAGTCATGATTCTTGGGCAAACAGTTCAGTTTCACCCTTGACAGGTTGTTGTTCAGAAAATGTCCAATTAAGTTAGTGACATATTCACATTACTGATAAAAGCATGAAAACAAACAAGAATGCCAAACTATATACATAGACATACACTCACACACATATACATAAATTTGAGAAATGCACATGTAACTGTCAGAATTGCACTCACTGGAAACTAAAAACACATTTGTTGATACTTCACCTTGGTTCCCAGACCTGTCCTTCTCTTGGCACCCAAATCTGATCAATCAACCCTTAGTTCAATTCTCATATAGTTTACAGTAGCTCCTTCAGTACAGCACCAATGATGCAAGGTAATAATTGGTTATGGTTTGTTGGTTATTGGTATAGTGCTAGCTATCTAACCATATAACATTTTACATAGCTATGTAGCTAGTTATTTAGACTGAGTCATGCCATCAAAATAGTTGAAATGACTTTTTAGCAACCAAGCTCATTTGTTGGTTGCGCAAAAGAAGCTGTGCACTTCAGAAGTTTCTCAAATGAATTGTAAATTAGTTATGTCAATGTGGTTAGCTAGACAAGCTAGACTAGCTAGATAAATTTACAGCAATCATGAAACGCACTTAACTTAGCTTAAATGGATCCATCAGAATGAAAATCCTCGTCATATTTTTGAATGGATCAGCATCCTGAGGGAAAAAAACACAGCATGCGGACAGTGAGAGCCCCACTGCTATACACTGAAAATGGACTAGCTCAGACATTAAGAAAGAATGATTTTTTGAATGACTGTCACATGAAAGGGGAAGTCCTCATTCTGAGCATACGAAACACTGTAAGAGTGGGTTAAAGTAGATCTCAACAGTCTACCAAGATCATGGTTTTGCTAGCTACAGAGCTGGCTAGCTTGTTAACATTGCTTATGGGCCAGTTAGCTAGTGACAAGCACCAAATCTTATTCTAAACTTAGACTGATAAGTGAGCTAGCTAGTCTACCATTTACTCTGAATCACACATTGAAAAATGTATCCACATTGCCACAACTGGGTTATGTACTAGCTAGATAGCTGGCTACCAACCTGCCCATCTAGCTTAAGCAGCATATAGGAAATCTATCAGGACAACCTTGTTCCGAGTTTTTAAAATCAGAACACCTATAGCAAGCTACTTGCAATCCATTGTTACTTTTGCTAGCTAACTACAAACATTCACTAGCTAGTCTAGCTATGTAGACTATCGATTATTTTTAACCCAAACCAGTTCATCCTTAGAACTCCCATAGAGTTCTGTACAAATAATAGCATATAAAAGGTATTAGCGGTTGTTATCATAGGTGGAAAATTGTTGTACCCAGGCATTTATATGGCTGTTACCTCTCTTAAAGCAGCCTAGCTATCTAGCTAGGTAGAAAATATCTGTCATTGCCAACAAACACAATACTTTTCACATCAAAAACTGATGTGGAAGGAGCTCATTAGCACCTCTGCTGGTGCTTTATGCACACCTATAGGTAAGATAAACACACCCTGTGCACATTTTTCTTGCATGCACAACAGTCAAAATCTGACATCTGTTTCATGAGATCAGGTTTCAAATTTCCACTCTGGAACTCACATTTACAGAGATTCTCTGTCTTGTATATTACTCTTTCATGCTGTGTATTTCCCAATATAACTTTATCTATCATTTCATTTTGTTTCATCCATTAATAATTCATTGTTTGTCTTCCTTGTTGTTAATAAACTCATTTATTAATTGCATTGTTGTCTAGTCTGTTTGGCTTAAAAGACCTCATGTTATTAAATTTGACATTTGATGCAGAATTTAATTGTTCTCACAAAGTATTCCATGCTTCCCAAGGGATAGCAACATTCCCTACATAAGTGGTGCCCTGTCTATGGATAGGCATGTTCCCTACAGTTGTGTATTTATGGGTCTTTTTTGGGCTTTACATTTTGTGATGCATGCATTAATTATGTTTCTGTTCCCAAGGATAATGGCCTGGCACTATGTTTTTGTTTCTATTTTCTTACATCTCTTAATGCATATTTACTGTAATTCTGGCTGTTCTGTGCCTACATTATTGTTGTTCTTGTTTCTGTTGTGACATACTGTAGTTAATGTATCATGCCATGTTGGCCTTTTTACACTGATTTCAAAACACATATGTCGTATAAGTGTAGTATAAGATTATCACATTTCTTGCATAGTTAAGCCTATGATGAAGAGAAAAGTAATTCATTTTTTCTCATTAGTTGATTAATTGAGAAATAAACTGGATTTTTTCATTTTACTCTGTCATGCATTCCTGTATATGTAGACACTCTAAACACTATATGATGGAGGCATTAAGAGCACAGTTTGTATTACTTTCTAACACAATGTCTAAAATTTAAAAAAAAATTACAGATAAACTACATGATTAAATCCTTAAGGTAGCTGACATAGTTAAGAGTTTGGGTTTTGGTTTTGAATGCACTCAAGGCTTTCACCATCAAAGAAAAGGGAAGAGATAACTGTCTGCTTATGAACCAAAATAGTAGCCTTGCGTGTTGTGGAAGGCATATTTTCCTGCAGCGTCCTATTAGCCTTAGCAAAAGGATGCTTTGCATGTAAATTATACAGCAAACTAATCACATAACTGTTGTATGAAAAGCTGTGTTTGTAATGTAAACAGTAACTTTTTGTCATATCAGTTGTGTTATCTGTGTGTTGTCTTTCCAATTTGAACCCAAAACCATTCAGATTTCCCTGGTCAGAAACTCGTGGCTTGATACCATGAATGTTGGTGATCTACTCACTGGAATATCACTTTTTTCTACGGCTTTATTGCTGGTGAACTAACAGTTTCCCCTACCTTTTCCAAACACACGTTGCTGACAGTTCAAGTATTACTTAGTATAGTGAATGTATATGTAGGATTTCTGTGTGTGCATGTGTTATAAAACCTTATATAACAGGAAGGAACAACAATGTGACATATTTATCATTTGGTTCTTTCGTTGTAACATGATGACAAAACTGCATTGAAGGGAAGGGAGTAGTTATAGATTGACTGTCACCGCTATACTGATCATAAATTAGTAACAGCAGTGAATGTAGGGTAAACTGGCTTACTATGCAATAAACTATACTCAATCTCCATGAAAAGCTCATTTTTACTCTTCACTTAGCATGTTATGACATTAAAGTTTAAATGTACATGTTACATTTATTCCTGCTTCTCCTCTCTTACTACTCCCACAGGAACTACAGGCAAGAACACTATGACATGAGAGTGTTTCCAACTGCTGGAGCACTGCTGGTAAATTTAAAGGAACAGGACTGGCATTCATACTCACATACTTCTGTTACCACCAAATTCATATACTCCACTTTACTTTTATGGTCATAATATTTACAGTGAACGGGTCATTTATAAGCCCTGTGTGACTGGCAATACATGAAAAGGAAAAAAATTAACACGCGTTCTGTCTTCAAGCAAGGAGAAAAGACACTAATGTTTTCAGGATGTCAGTGGATGGAGAATAAAGAACACAGAAATAAAAGAGAAAGTGAAGGCAGATCTGCAAATGACATATGCCAGTTGATTTACACTAATGTTCCAGTGTCATAAAATGTACATATGTTCAGCCTGATGCAATTAGAGTTGTATTTCATTATAGCTGCAGCTTCACAGAAGATTCAGTCATAAAGCTGTACTGCCATTATTTTGTTAGTGCCATACTTCAAATCCATGCTTCAAATCCAAATTACCCAGGTTGTCCTGTTGCGCAATGAATTCACGGTGATAGATCAGAAAAATGTGAGGCAATAACTTCATTTTCATACATCACACATCACAACATCACAAGGAGGGGACAGATCCTCCAGAACAGATCTGATGTTGATGCTGAAACTTTCTGTATTGCTTCAACATCAGACAGCCAACCAACCTTGTAGTGCTTTGCAGCTCAAGGTTATAACAAAATGTGTCACATTACTGTGTCGACTTTATCTCAGTCTGAGTCATATTCATTATACATATTAAACACTCACGCATTTTATTAGTTTCCCATCAGCTATGCCAGCATTGTTGTAAGTGCAAAGAAATAATCACTTAGATGGTGGTTAGATGATGGTATCTTTAACATGAACTTGCCACATGCATGATGTTCAATTTGCCTTTGTGAAATGTCAAAAAATCTTCAGTGCAGGTGTGTAGCCACAGCTTGACAGAAGTGGTTGCCCGGTTACCTGGAGAAATGAGGGCATGTGTCAGGCTAGACTTAGTTCGTAGGTAACACTGTTGCTGTGCTTTTGCATAGCCTACATTAGAATTCATTTTAGGGAAAGTGAAATGATAGAGTGTTTTTATTCCATTCCATAGTTTGGTCTGGAAAAAATGGTAATGTTGCATGTGTGCAAATGTCAGAAGAAGTATGTGCAATCTAGTGTCCAACCAACACCCCCAAGCAGGCCCAGGACACATTGAGTATGCTTCAGTTCTTTATTAGGATTCATTTCATTACAAAAAACACAACTGTATGCGCAGACTTCCACATTGCTGACCCCACCCTTCTGCTCTGTCATTATCGCAAACACAAAGCTCGCCTGCTCTTTAGCAAGACAGCACCTCTCACCGCAAGCTCAAAAAAAAGAGCAACAGTCTCCTTTTATTCCACACAGCCAATGTTCATGTGCGTTCCCCCTCAGGTACGGTCAATAATCCCCAAGTGCAACGCCATGCACTCTAACTGCAGTTTCACTCCCCTCCCACTGCACTTTCTCTACTCCCACTCACATCAACCTCCATGTCTCACATGCATGCGGTATTGTTGAGAATGCATCCGTTTTACGGACGTCTTCAAATATCAGTTCTTCCACATGCATCTTGGCCACATAAACATACCACAACCTCTTCCAGTCCTGCCTTTAACACTTATGTCAATGATTCCACCTCTCTGGAGACAGCTTTGATGATATGCAAAGCATTCAACAGTGTTCAGTGGCTGATTATTACAAGGTAATGGCATAGTTGAAGAGTTACCAACATGCGTTTGTTATTATCTGACAGGCACATTTAGTAAAATGCATTTTGTGCTACTTTTCAGTGATAGAAACTAACTAAATGTTTCTAGTGATATTACCAAAATTCCAGGTCTATGCTAAATTTTAGGAGTCAACAGCCATAAAACAAAAGAAAAATGATCAGGGCATCACACATTTTCATTTCCCACAGGCTAGTGGTCTAGCTAGTTATTTGATCCATGCATCACAGCTAATGATTTGCTCATTTAAATAATTTAAAGAGAAGCAGTGCCACAGTGTTAACGAGTCTGAGAAGAGATCAACAAATGTGCGCATATTTTGTGTTGATAGTCGAGACTATTCCAAGAGGGTGGGGTTTACTGACAGTGCCATGCGATGGCAAAATTCATGTCACTATATCACACATGCACACACACACACACACACACACACACAAAAACATCAATACACACATTAGCACAGCAGGTAAAACTGAAAACTATTTATAAGTCATAATAGTAAAAAAAGCCTGCTAAATGGCATAAGAATAAAAAATAAATTATTTTCTAAAATGGCTCATACATTTTTCACACTGAACAGAGTGAGGCATGCAGAAGCACAGCCCTTGTCAGCTGGTGTTGTAGTGGCTGCCAGAGGCACGATGTACTTTCAAACCACAATTTTGGCCAAAATAATTCACACCAGTGCCATAATTTCAAATTACACCATCCCCTCCTCCCACCCTTGCCTGGTCATTCTCAAAATAACTTACTGTTCTGTGATGATGAAGATCTTGTGGAGAAGAATCTGGGCATCCCTGGAACAGTAACAGTATGAGTCTGTGTCTTACATTTTAACAAGCTCCCCAAGTTTCCTGAATGCATTCTGTGGCTGGAGAAGCACTTTATTCTCCGCTGAAGCCAAACCAAGTGAAATAATGACATTTATCACTAATATTATTCAAACAGGACCTTCCATTCAGTCTCAGCAAGCTGACATTCACTCTAATTCCCTGTTCATTTCAGCTGCCATTATGGTCACATAAATGTGTTTGTGCTTGCTAGGTTCTACGTTCTGTCACACTGAATGGAACATTACATTTGGTTAACAGGATGTGCAATGGAATCTTATCTCGTTATATTTCTGTGTCAGCTTTGAGGTTGATTTTCACTCCTGTCCTGTTCCTCAACAAATACTTTATTTAAAGCAACATCAAATTTGTCTTTCTTATCATTACTTGAAGTAAAAGCAAACTATAAATATGGAAGCAGGGAGATCTGGGTGTGGGAGAATGATATGTTTATGTATTAGGTGCTTATGAGCAGGCACGTACCCCGTTGCTTGGTGGGCTTTTCTCTAAAAACTGATAACGACTAATCTGAGTGCTGATGATTTATTTTGAAATACCCTTTCTTCACTGACTTCTTTTCTTGAGCATGACATATTGACAGTATCTCAGGCTGACAAGAAAATGTTTTTCACTGATTTTCTATACAGCTGGAGGAGATCAATGATTGGCTCAAAATGAAAAACACTCATTTTGACTCATGGATTTTAATCACTCTTCAATCTATCTTCTGTGTAAATTATACATTGATTTAGTATTTAACAAACATGCAGAGAATGGAGATGTATTGGATTTCAGTGACTTCAAAGAGTCATAAGCCCCCATACAGTGAACAATATTAAAAACAAGATACAGAAACATGGAACTCTATGTACTGAGGTGCTATCTACAGAGAGAATTGTGAAAGAGTGATGGAGTGAAATTTAGGGAAAATCAGACTCAAATATATTTTGTATAACACTTTATATTAAGATCCTATCAATGAAGATCCTACCATTCAGCCATTGATAAATCATTTTAACATGAAAACTTTAATAATAAAAAGTGTTCCCACATTTATGTTCCCTAAAAGATCTGAAATCCTGGGGAAATGGGCACTGAGGTACTCACAGTGCTGCATTGAAATGAGTCAATTACAGTGGTGGCTACAAGGAGTGCAGGAGCATAAATCAGTCATGAGAGCTTTTACATTAGCGTAAACATAAGCCTTAATTTCACTGAATAGATTTCAAACATGACCTCTTCTCTCACAAGCACTTGAGTGTTGCTAAATTGGGCACCCCATAAATACAGCTGGTCAAATTCTGTCAGACACGGAAAAGTGGGACGTTTCCGTCAATTGACTATCATCGGTGCAACGATGTAGTAAATGGGAAAACAAAATCTGCATCTCCATTCCAGCATCAGCATTTTCTTTTCTCTTTACAACTAAGGAGATGTCAACAATGATGTAGAACCGGCTCAAGGGATGGTTGAATTCCAAAGACCAGAACCTTTGTAGACTCAGGTTGCAAAACAGACAAATGTATATAAAAAAATACAGATGTGTTTAAGTAAATCTCATTGGAATGGTAAGTGTACACATACTGCTGAGCAAAACCAGCTGAAACAAGGCTACACACAGCAGCAGGCAGAGAAACACATTCTTGTCCTTGTGCAGCATGAACTGAGTACCTGGCTCTGCCCAGAAAATGTGTTGCTGTGCTGTTGGTCTCAGGAACCCCAAGACACTCCAGATGAAGTTTTACTCACACAAGTAAATGAAGTTGATGACACATGGCAACTGTCACCATTGTAGGTGGCATTCCAGGCAAAATACATGTAAAAGTTGAAATATATGTCACGGGATAGGTTACCTTGCTTTTCATAGGGTTCAGATGATTGAGGGTGTGATGGTTGCCGCCCAGGCGATTACAGCGTGCTACGTTCTTTTCTATTTAAACCCCTCTTACCTGTCACGCTTGTTCTTGTTTCCGCTTCCAAGTCTGTGTCCTTCCTTGTTCCTGCTTCCTGTGTGGCCAGTGATTACCAGTGCTTCCCGTATTTTAAAAACCGGTTCAGCTGAGGTAACCCGTGTCACGGTTGCTGATTGCAGATGTTTGTAGGCCGGGATAGTGACGTCAAATGGAATCATCTGATTTCTATTCCATGTGTTTAGATCAGGGGCATTCTGCGACCCTAGCTGCTGTTTTGCTTGATACTTATAATCCTTATTTTAAACTAGCAGCATTGCATGGTAATTAAGTGCCTCGATGGGGCACCGACGTCATAAAACAGACTGGCTAGCCTATAGGATTGTAAATGCCTTTTCTTTGTGACTGTGATGTGTGACCAGACCAACTGGTTGTAACATATTTTAAATCTTCCTTGATAGCACACCTGAATGTAGTGGGCTCAGGCTGTCTGGTGGTGGGGGTTTAGTTTGTAGTGGAGTCTCCCTTCACCTGCATGTGATCTGTACAAGCACATTCTAGTCCACGTCTGCTGTGTTGACTAAGTGAGGCTGCACATGGAGCGGTGAGTATTGTTCACACAGGTGGAATCCTTAGTGGTGAGTAGTATACCCTCCCCCAGACAGCTCTTCACCCACTTTAACATGTATTGGTGTAGTGTTTGGGTATTGTAACTTTGGTGACTCATTGATAGTAATCATTGGAGGTCCAGTACTTTTTATTCCTCCTTCAACATTTTTATGGTAAAGTAAAAAAAGTAGATTTTAAAGTAATAAATTTAAAGTAATAAATTGTAGTACCCATCATCTGTGCAGTTTCTTTAACTGGAAATATCTTCTCCCAGCTATACATAAAGTGTCTTCAGTAAATTGTATTTCAACTTCAAATCACATCTCTGGCTTCTTCCTTGTAAAGAACTCCATTGTGTAGTGTAGATGTATAGGCCCCACCCATAAAACTAGTTTCCCTGGGCGCAATCCTAGGGTGGCGTAGTAGGTTTGAACAGCTGCCACACACCTCATTGTTACATATAGAAATAGAGAAAACAGATGTATGCATACTGTTGTATACAAAGGAGCGGAAATAAGTCAGAAAATATGCAAATATATCACTTATGTATGTATGCAAATGTATCCCAAGTATGCATTCAACATATGTTTTATTTGTCTATTATAGATCTCTAAAATACAGAATAGCTGCCCTGAGGGAGAAATTCAAAAATAAAATTCAGAAATAGAGCTGGATAAAGGACTGCACCTTCATATTAGGAAGACCCTGTGGAAGACTTAGGAGGCCTATACAGCTGTCACCTCAGTATCCCCACTACTAGAACCTCAGATGCCGAGCTGTAGACAACAGTAAAAACGCAGTACAGTAACAGCAGCAAACAGGGATTGGTTCTCAGCAGAACGTTGATGCTCTTGCAGCAGGGATTTAATTAGCTGCCTATTTCTCACTTGTTTATTGTCAGGGATGCGGGGTGAGGACTCACACGCAGACCCGGAGGTGAATGGCAGAGTGACTTTAATAAAGCCCCAAAACAGGAGCAGACGAAGACAGGGTCAGAGACAGGCAGGGTCAAAACCAGGGAAGTCAGTCCAAAACAAACAGAGAGCAAGCACGTGGTCTGGACAGGCGAGGTCGGCAACGGGCAGGCAGGCAGCGGGGCAACCAGAACAGAGCGGCAGGCACAGATCCGAAGGCCAGGCAGGGGTCACAAACTGGGCAGGCAGGTCCGGAGCAGGGCAGACGAGAAGGGGGAGTAGTCTGGGAAGGGGCAGAACCAGGGAGACCGGCAACAGGGAGCTGGGGCAGAACCACGGGCAACCCAGGCAGCCGAAGCAGAACGGCAGGCTGGACCGGGGCTGACAGGCGGAAACAGGGTCTGGACAGGGGCAGAACCGGGCAGGCCGGCAACAGGGAGCGGAGGCAGAACAGCAGGCGGGAGCAGACTGCACAAACAGGGATACACAAAGACAGGACGAAACAGAAAACAGACTAACAGAACTTGACAGAACAGCGGGCAAACACAGAGACCCAGGGCGGGAGACAGAAGACCGTGGAAAACCGAGAAACAGAAGGCAAGGACGAAACAGGATTTAATTAGGGCTGATGAGGTGATGCAGGTGTGCAGGCAGGCGGGCGAAGATGATTTCTCACTGACATTTATTTTCTTATGAATTATATAAAATATACATATACTCAGTACAAACACACATAAACACACACAATTATATGTATATTAATATTTACATATTTTAAACATCAGAATAAAGCTGAACCCCCTCAGGAAAACCTGTCATAAATACTACATGCATTGATTAGGCACAACCATTGCTTTTTCTGTGCATGCTAAGGAGAAGGTTACTGGCCACTTCTCACTTCTTTCTCACACAAAATAGAAAACATTTCTTCAAGTGTGCCTTCAAGCTAACCAGTTAACCCCTAAGTGCATGTATGATTAATAACCTCTTACATGCTGTTATAGAATTGAGAGTTGTGTGCTGTACTTTTACTTTATACATTTACTTTACTTTACTGATACATTTACTTTCTTACTGATATATTTTACTTTTTACAAACTCCTCATGTATTGGATTGTGTTGCATTTTGCATTAAATACCATCAAAAAGGAGGATGTAGTGAAGGTAACGTTTAAAATGTCTTTGAGTGTAACCAATTCTATCCATAACACATCAGTGACTCTCAATGTCTTTCATTCCTACTCTGTCTGAATAATGATATATACCAAACTGCAATTTTTATGTATGTAATTATAATTTTCTTTAACAATACATATTAACCATGTTTCCACTTGCATCATATTTTGTAGATATTTTGTCTGATTCTAAATGTTATTTGTATTTATGAATCATATTGCTTTATTACTCTGTCAGATGACTCCACAAATTCAGCATCACTTTTAGGAATATGTCCTTGTTTTAATAATTTCTTTAAAGGTTTTGGTGAAATTCCTAAGCAGGTGCCATGGTAATTAATAAGTGATCATTTGCTTTAATAAATGCCAGGACATTAACTGATGTCCAGTGTCACAGCTGTATCCACTGCACATATATGTATGTATGTGTGCGTGTTCAGACATTAAAATAAAGTGCTCCTCATGAAGCCATAGAGATCATCACTGCCTCCCAGTGGATTCAGTTGAGCAGTGAGGCTCTGCCTTGCAGCCTCAGAGGGGAGGGTATAGTATCAATGACAACACCGAGCACCAAGACACCCTGTATACTGACACCAGGTGATCCCAGTCAATGGGGGCTGTGCATAGTCAGCTCTTACTCATTAACATCAAAGGTAGTTTGTAGTTGCTCTGTGCTTACCTTGCTTTGTAAAATCACATGTCTGTTTCAAACTAGAATTACCAGCTGTAAAATGGAAAACAAGAAATACTTACTGGTGTTTTTCCAGGTGTTTTGTATGTATTTATGTATTATATATTACAAATATATTTGTTAAATATTTAAATACATTACTAAAATGTGTATTATTCATCAACTGATAAACTTACTAAATCTATTATAAATATATATCTTGTTTTACTAAAACATCCTGAGGTGGGTGTAAAAAGAATGGAACAGTGAAAAAGTGAAAAGTGAGGGAGAGTCTTTAATTGTACAAATTTTCTTCAGAACACATAAATGAGATTGAATCTTGTTAGGTAAAGCTGTTGATGAATGACACAAAAACTGACAGAAAGTATGTGTGATTTGTCTGGGTTTATTATATCATACACACAAATCACAGATCGTACATCATTTTATTATATTTTCCTCTCCAGACATTGGAGAGAAAAATATGTTGTTATTGTCAGGAACCATATATCTATTGGAAAAGGGCTAAATATGAACTCTTGAGTTTAAATTCAAAGCGTGTTGATTACAGTGGCTCCTACTGGTTGCTTTAGCTCAACATATCAAATGTTTCTCAAAGACAGATCCCTTCTGTCTGAGCGTGAGCTTATACAGGCACGTGGCTCCATAGTGGACCTCATTCAATGAAAATAAAGCAAAATCTGTCTCTGAATTGTTCCCTGATGTTAAAGGACAAAAAGGAGGAGAGAAACAGGACATTTCAGGCTTTACACCCTGCTCCTTGTCTTGTGATCCACAAAGCATCAGTCTCCACTGAAGATTCTCCACCCCCCTCTTCACGGTCTTGCTCATAAATATCTGTTTTCCCCCCGCGCTGGAAGCTTTGTACACGAGCACTATCTAAAAGGCATCAACTGTGCTGCTGCCCCTTTAAATCCTTACCCTTCATAATCCCTGGAGCAAGCATCAGGCTGTGAAAAAAAAGAGAAAGAAAGAAAGAGAAAAGCACACATTCCCCCATACAAACAGACACATGCTCAATCTCACGCCAGCACCCTCAGCCTGACAGCCGGGGAGAACGCACTCCTGGATCTTACACTTGCGAGGACAGAGTGGGTAGGGGAACAGAGAACTTTCTGTAAGGATTTGCCTGGATCGCAGAACAAGGCAATGTCCTCTCACCGAGTTTCACGCGCCGCTCATTGGATTTAGTAGTTCCTCAAGATTATTTGCCCCACAGATTGTTCAGCGAGGCAGAGAAGCTGAGAATGCTATCACAATTCCTACGGACTCTATATGTCCTGCCTTTTTGCTTTTTTCAAGGCAATTTCATCAGGTAAGAGCAAACTAAATATTTTGCTCAGTTGGTGGTCGGTGTTGTCACAGGGGTTCTCTTGCTTGACTTTTTGAAACTGTGTAATTGACTTATTTCAGGTAGTTGTACAGAGATTTCTATTGGTTTACTCTGACTTCACAGGATAATATGCTGTATTGTGTCAGTGGTTCATTTGTCCAGTTACCATGGAAAAGCAGAGAAATGGGGTTGTGTTCAATTCATTCAGTGTTCAGCTGAATGAATGGCAGGGAAGTATGCTGACATTAAATATTTAATAATTTGTGACTGTCACTGGAGACTGATCTATGCTGGGATCATTCCAGTTCATTGTTTTCATATCGGTCATATATCTGAGAGGAATTAAAGTAGAAAACCTACAGCCATAGTCAAATTCATGAAATACCCTGTGAAAAGCATGGAATTCATATCTATTCAGTGGCCAAGTCATTTATGAATCTTGTTTGTGCTAATTTCTCCACAGAGAAGGAGCATGCAAATATATTTATTTATTTGTTTGTTTATTATTTCCCTTCAGAATTCTACATGAACTGTTAATAAACTGTATGGTGGTGCATGAAATGCAAAAGATGTGGTGTGGAGTTTGATGCATGAATTTGATGATATGGCCTCAGAATGTAAACAGCAAAGCTATAATAATAGGTTGGCCAAAAGCTGCATATGCCATAGGTGTGTAGTGTAAGGAAATTCTTCTGTTCTTCTTTGTAAAAAATTCGCCAATGAAATTCTATTGTCTCAGCAGTATTCCATAGGTAAATATGTTGCTGTCTTATTGTATGCCAAACCAAAAAAGCTAAACTACAAGGTAGGATCACCCATCAAGGGAAAAAGTAGCAAAAAGTTGTGAAGGTAAAGCCTTAAACTACACAGGTCTTGCCTGAGCACTTCCTCTCCTCCCACACTTTCATTGTCATGCAGAAAAGTTTGAGTGGGGCCTGGCGCAGTGAGCGCTTTCCCTATTTCACGCCCCGTCAACCCCAGGTGTGAACTGCTCGGAAATTAAGCTCTGCATAATCCTAGCTCCAGAGCCCCATGAACCCCCAGGCGGAATGGAAGCTCTGGCAGCGGGGCCCTCAGGAGAAATCAAGGAGCTTTCGATCCACGGCAGGGTCGGGCTGAGAAGAGACCCACCACATCCTAACTTCCCCAGAGGCGGTGGACTTTGCATGAGCACACAGTGAAAGCATTTTTCTCCCTGGGCGATTCGTCCCTCATGCTTGATTTGGGGGAATCGGAAGTGCTTCCAAAATGGCGCTCCGTAAATGACATGCCCATTGGAAACGTGCATGGAGTACATGAACCTCAGGCGTTGTGGGGTAAGATAAGGAGTTGGTGGATGAGGAGGAAGATTTCCACCAGATACCCACTTTAGTGGCAGCGCCGCCCCAATGCCATTGGACATGGTGCAACAGCTGAGGCAGAGCTGACAAGTGGCAGAGACACATGTCCATAAATCAGAGAGTTTACAGCAGAGCTCCGGGGCTTCTGATTAGCAGGGTTACTGTATCCATGGCAGGAGCCCTGGCCCTAATCCGCTCAGACAGAATGAATATCAGAGCTGCTGTTGCCAGCCCCCGAACTGCTCCATCTCATCACATGCTCCAGTGAGAGAGGAGAAGGGACTAGAGCCGGGGAATTGAACGAAATGATTTCACAACACAGGGCAAAGCATGACTCAACTTTTGAGACTGGCGTCTCGATTAAGCGACTTTTATGGAATCAGGTCAACGGCTAAATAATTACTGTAAACGAGGACGCTGAGAAAAATAAGCTGGCACCACATCACCGAAGAATGACAAAGTGGTCAGGACAACAGGTGGAAGTGGGTGTGATGGTAAAGGTCAACAGTCCATGGGGGGGGAACAAATCACTGTTGTTTATTCATAGTCAGATCTGAAAAAAACACACAAGATGGGTAACACAATGTTAAGTATTCATGAGTTCCCATGTTAATGGGGTAAAAAAAGAATCAGGCAGTGAGTCATTAAAGCTCCACAAACAAATCAGGTGCTGTGGAAACTCAAACCAGGTATCTTTCTGAGTGATGAGAAAAGCTAATCTCAAGACAAAAAAGGTGATAGATTTTCACACTAGGGTACTGAAGTCTTTAATGATCACTGATTTTTTTCCTCCCTTATGTTAAAGGAGAACCCTGCAAATGGAATGGTTTGCCATTAATAATGACCATATCATTTGAATTTGGATTTCTGTTGTCATTATAGCAAGAAAACATCTGTGATTGAGGGTGTGAGTTTATTTCTGAAAATGTGATGAGAAAAGTTGGAGGAGTGTTAAGCATCTTGTTGCTTATCAATTACTGAGCGATTGAGGCTAAGAGAAACAGCAAAGTCCGGGTTAATTTCTGCTCCAACTCCTCTCGCCCTGTGTGCATCTCCTTCCATAATTCAAAGCAAGGGGAGAGACAGAGAGACTGAGAGTTTGTACTGGATGAGAGGATGGAGACTTGCTGATACAAGAGCACAGGCCAGAGGGTAGTAGTGGGGGTGGTGATTATAGTGTTTGGTGCTATGTGTTACACATAGGCTGAAGGTGAATTCCAAATGACCTGGGAGTTTGTGACCTGGTTTCCGCTATAGGAAAAGTCATCTCAGGTCCCAGGGTGTCCACCCCCTCAGTACTTAATGAAGAATAAGAATGCAAGATGCTGGGCCAGACAGTGTGAGAGTGTCAGCTGGCTCAGTGCACAAAGAATGTCACTTAATGTGTAACCTCTGAAACAGTTGAGGAGGTCTTTCCCATTCATTAAAGTGACGCCCTGCCAAAAAAAATTAAATTCAGAAATGTTTTCTGACCTTCACACGTTAATTTGTGGTAGGGCTTGAACGGTGTTGTGCTCACACTCATCGGTTTGGGAATGTTGTTAGCCTGGTCTGACACTATTGCTCATTCAACTTGAATGGATACACTTCTGTTCTCTTGTGCCAGAAGCTGCTCTGGATACGAGCGTCTGCTGTATGAATGGAATGCAACATAATGTAATGACCTTAAATATTACTAATATTGGAGGGATTTTTGAGATGTGAGATATCTTGAAGTCTGATCCTTTCTAGTTTGAGTGCCAAATTATGACTGTGACTTATTATTTTCTGTGGGGATTGATCTGGTCCCTATATTTATCCTTTTAGTAACACTGAACCCATATCAGTCACACACACATACCCACTTGTTCACTGCTACATTATTCCCTTATGAATCAGTCCATGTGATGATACTCCTTGAGCATTTTAACATTTTGACACATTGATCTGGAGTCTCTCCAATGGGGTTTTAACACCAAAAGGAATCAATTTTAAATCCCATTTATTGTGATCATTTACCATAGAGTCTATCACACAGTGAAACACATCTATGATTAATGAGCTTGCAACAATAACTGGCTAACAACAGTTTCTTTGAGAAACAGTCCATGAAGAGCTGACAGTGGGGATAGCACTGGGTACCTCTATTCAGTCAAAGGAAAAAAAAGAAAAGTTTAACCAGCACATTTAATATGTAAAAAAATTCACAAAGTCAATGTTTTATCTGAAATGTTCTATCTATCACCAAAAATAACAACAATCTTGATAAATTCATCTAAGAGCAGTCTAGCTAACAAAGGCCAAACTGACAGGCTGATAATTACATAAAACTAAGCATGTGTTACTGCTTGATCTAGTTTAAGATGCAAACTTGCTTTGCCTTTTAAGTTCAAAGAATAAATTGTATAATTGTATCACCATTCATTCCCATGCACCACAGCACCATTTTAAAAAAGCCAGTTGCAGAAATACTGTTTGACCCTTTGATTGCGTATTCTTATGACCAATGTCTTTAAGCAATTTTCCTGCCATTATGAAGTCAACAAAAGACATGCTTTTGACATGCACTAAAAATGCTGGTGAAATGCTGGAAACATCATAAATTTTACAAATATTTTTATAATACTTCAACATGCGCTCAAAAATAGTACATGACCCTCCCCCTTCTGGAACTGGGCACCCTCAATAAACATTGTGCAGTTCCCTACATATACAAGCTGTTGATGTATGGAAAGAGCAGTACTACCCCCCTATCCAGAGCAGTACTGACATAAACAGGGGGGAAGGGAGGGCTACTAAATAAGGCATGTGATATTCATCTGGGATTCAGGTTAACACACCCGCCTAATAGAAACACCAGCATCATCTCTGTTACATTCATTTATATCTTGGGTAGATGAAACCTCCAGTTCATGGAGTAGTGGAAGTAGTGAGGAGTGAAAGAAGACTTGTAGCTACAGCAATGTAGTGCATAAAGAAAATACAAAAATAGTTGAAACAGAGGCACAAAAATCAAAACAAGTTACTATATGAGAAATAAATGCATGCGATAAAGCTTCAGTATTTTTTAATAAATCTTTATCTATTCAAGGACCCAGCTTTCAAAAGCTTCCTCAAAAGGAAGGTGGGGTAAACAGCATAAACTGCATCTGTTGCTTTATGCATTAAGCATATCGCCTCTGGGTGTGTGTGACATGGGTTTGATGCAGCTTTATTTTTCCAAAACATCGCTCAAAGTTACAGATTCAGACAGTCCATTTTTTGATTTCTTGCATTTAGTATTCTGTTTGAGCACTGTTGGGGAAAAGGGGATGAGGTCGTTAGCCACAAGAAAGTAAAATGTATTCCATGAGACACATGACATTTGTTACTGTGTACGTAGCTCCTTTTTCAGTTCACATTGGTCTTCTTCACTTTCTTTTCTGAAATGCTTACCGCATCACCGTCTCCTTGGAATTATTGGCATCATGTTGTTGCTGTTGATGTTTTCAGGTGAACAGCACAAATATCCAATTATTTTCCCTGGGTCATTGCTTTGCACTCACTGTGCACACACCATACAGGCTGCATACAGGTATTTTTCATCAGCTCATCTGAGTTCAATAGACTGCTGCAGTGCCAGACGCATCTGATCGAAACTGCTTCTAGTACGTGGGACAAAAACAAAGTTTATGGAGCTTATTGTTGTTATTACTGTTGATTGTGTTCACTGCTGCTGTAAAAGTCAGAAAAAGATTTGTGCAAATCAAAGTATGGCCCTTGCAACCACAGAACACATCTCTTGACTAGAGATTGAAAGCCACCAGTAGTGCTTTAGTCCAGATTCAAAGAGATGACATCACACTATGTAACAAGCAAACACATGGTGTTCATGTAGCCGTTATGCTGGGACTAACTGACACCCATTCAAAAGAGAGGTTAAAAGTGCTGGCCCAGTAAATAAATCCTATCATGCTGACAAGTTCACTTAGCCTGACCTTGCAAAACCCAGCATAGCTCTGCACTCACAAATCCTTGCTCTCTTGTATAGCCATCCTGTTTCATTGACAGCTCTGTATCAGTCTCAAGAGCATTGTCCACCACAAACCAGAATTAGTGCTAATAAGAGGCAAGCAGTGAAAATAAGTCTTGGATCAATTTACCCTTTTCAGAAATGTTTTGATTTCAGCATTGGTGCAGAAACACATTGTGACATTTCCACTCAAAAGAGAAAGGAAAATGTTACTTTCCACCAAGAGATCATAAAATCTATCCTAAAAATCTATCCAGCACCAAATCTAGTGTTGGAGCTGCAGTCTTCCTACTCCAAATAACAATACACATGTGAACCCTGTTTCAAGTAGCCCTTTTTGTCTACAAGTCCTCCAACTCTGAGCAAAAGAAAATCACATGCCCCCTGTTTCAAGTTGCCCTTTTTGAGTACCCATCATGAAAGGAAGCTGGGTAATATTTGAGGCCGAGTTTTAATCTGACCACGCCGTTCTTCCTCCGTCGATCATATAAGGTAGTATCAGCTGTGTACCCAGGTAATTTTATCATGTTCGGATTGAACCTGAGCCTCTGTCTAGTCCCAGTCATCCGGGCACAATACTTTCCAGGTGTGTGGCAGGGATTCATTTTCTTTTCTCCACTGATGTAACATGGAAGACTGGCAAAAAAATAACAGTGAGCTGTGTGATATTAAGACCCCAGCAAGGCACGGTGATGGGGATGAGCCCGGGGTAAACTCATAATCTCCTCCTCCTGTTCAATCGCCCGGCGAAGATCAGTATGAGGCATGCTCCCCCAGCCAGGCTGGGAAATGCAGGCCACTCTGACAGCAGCTAGTGATACACATTTCTTTAAATGGGAGAAAGCAATTGCAGGTCTGACTGCATGGCTGCACTTCTTTTCTCTCTTGGAGTGTTCTTCTGCTCCACCCATAGGGAGGCACAGGTTCATTCAAAGCAGGTAGCTCTGCATTTTATCCAACATGTTTCCCAGCAAAAGTAAACAAGGCCTTTTACTATTAAAGATGCTCAAAATGTTTCTACTGTTTTATGAGTAGGGATGAGGTAGGAGTGAAATGTACCACATGAAACATACCATGTCAGAGTGAAAAGTGCCATGATCGCATGTGTACAGTAGCTGTATAGCCAATAAAAAATGATTGCAAACCTAGTAATTAGCTGCTTTTTTATAGAAGGCTCGGGGCTGTTTGGAATGTGATTACTGTGTGTATTTATATGCATGCGCATGAAACCATATTTGTGAAGACCCAGTTGTGTGTGTGTGTGTGTGTGTGTGTGTGTGTGTGTGTGTGTGTGTGTGTGATTAAATGAAAGAATCACCTTATTATTCAATCCTCCTGCATTCTGCTGCTATCCAATGAGAGGCTCGCCACTAATATCGAGAACCCCCTCCACACTGAAATATTTGTTGACCCGAGCAGCACTTGAACACTGGGCTCACTGATGTGAGTCATAATGTCCAATGCAATTAGTGCCACGTACTGGACCACTTACAAATCCCTTTATTACACAGCCCTACCCATTTCAGTTTGGGTAGACTTGTGAGATCCTGGTTTAGAATTAGACCAAGAGTGGCAGAAGGGCCTCTCCGTGCTCTTCAGGTTACAGACTGCCTGCACAAAGGGGGGGGGCTAATGGATCAGACCTCCTCCTGCCGAACACTTCCAAGGTTGCCGACATTAGGAACGGCAAGTGAAATGACAGAAGCACAGAAGTGGAGCTTGCACCACAGGGTACTCGCTCCTCCAACCCCCACATCACGCAAGAATAGTCTCCCAGCCCTGGGTGAGAAGGGGTGGTGGGTGGGGCGTTGGGGGGGGTGTTACTGAGTAACTGCTCTTATCTGACAGCACAATGGCTGCGCGAGAGCAGAGAGTGTAGGGATCGTAACAGTGCACAGAGGGCCTGCGCGATTCCTCTGAAAAGGCTACAGGCTCACATCGCTGCACTCCCTGACCTCAGCCTGACCGAGGAGGGAGGCAAATTATGCTTTTGGTCAAAGTCATAGTCCTTCGCCTGGGGAAGGAAACCCTGCTGAGCGCAGGAGCAACCACGGTGCAGACGCAGGGGGGCTAATTATTTGCCTTGTTCAAATACAAGTGTCTCTCCTTCCATTGCACTGCTCTCACATTTTCATTGTACCTGCATTTTATCTTTAGACATCTGCATGCAAGGCAGTAACCATCAACTACAGACATAATAAACAGCTATTCACGCTTACTGGCATATTCCACAACTGCTCAAACAATCAATGAAGTGATAATGAACCAGTGCCTGGAGTTAACTTATCTACTGACTACAATTTAAATTCTCTGTTTTAATAATAGTCATTTACCAGAGAAATTCAGATTAAGGCACTCATTTGAGGGTATAATGTTAGTCTCCAGCCTAGGGTTTTCTCTCAAGACTTTCTAGTCACAGGTTTTGCTAACTTTTCCCCACAATGCCACTCATCTCTTGGTCTGCACATAACACATAGAAAGATGTACTGCAATGATTGCCACAGCACCTGCCTATCCTGAGCTGTCAATCCATGTCATCGTTCTGAGTGACACGGCCTGTTAACAAGGCTTCATGTAATTTTAGGCTTTATCAACATAGAGCTGTGGCCAACTGCACTGCTCATGCTACGCAAATCCCAGGTCTCCGCTTTACACCACTCACAACAGACACCTCCAAAACAAGATGTGCAAGTCAGTCTGATGATCTTGGACAGACATGGCTTCCTGCAGCCTGGTGCCCTGACTAACCACAGAGCAGTCCCTGAACAGGCATGTGGCCAGTATTTACACCACTCTCATACAACACTGTTACACCTAGTCAGACAGATCCATAGCTGATCAGATACGGTATAAGTTTGTAGTCTACATCAGTACAGCAGGCTGTGACTACTAACTCTGTATTTCATTATACATACAGTGCCAGTCAAAGGTTTGGACACGCCTACTCATGGATGGGTTTTTCCTTTATTTTTACTCTTTTCCACATTTTGGAATAATAGTAAAGACATTAAAACTATGAAATAAAACAAATGGAATCATGCAACGACCAAAAAAGTGTTGAAAAAATCAAAACTATCTTATATTTTAGATTCTTCAAAAAACATTTAAAAGTAGCCTAAAATATTATTTAAAGTTAAAATATTTTTGGAAAGAAATTCATACATAGGCATAAACTTCACTGTTTATATTTGTCTAAGAAACAAATTTCAAGCATTTAAGCATGTCTTCAGATAAAAATGTCTTTGATGCATGTTTCCCATTATTTTAATCAGGTGTGCCCAAACTGTATATACTGTACAATATACATCATATTCCATTCATCCATGATATGATGCTGAAACTATTTCTGTGGGGGCGTGTGGTAGGACTCCAGAAATCACATCTACTTCCTACGTGTTTATTTTTGCCCGTCTTCCATGTTATATCAAGCAGAACACAGACATCAGTTTATAGCATTAGCTGGTTCCATGCAATAAAAATCCCTTTCATGGCTGAAAATATGATCCCTTCTCCATAGCACAGATAAGGGCATAGGCCCACCGCAATCCTGCACTGTGCTATGCATCCTAACAAATAAAACCTTAAAACTGGTGCTTAAATCTAGCTGAAGTTATTTCAGTTGAGCAGAATACTGGCCACCGAAAGCTCCATGCCAAATACACCGGGCAGGAGATGGCATACATCTATCTATGTATGCGTGTTCCTATGTGTGTGTGTGTGTGTGTGTGTGTGTGTGTGTGTGTGTGTGTGTGTGTGTGTGTGTGCGCATGTGTGTGCACATCTGTGTATGCAAATGTATGTCTGTATGTCTGTGTGACACTGTGTCATACTCCCTTACTGAGACCTTGGGAGAAAAAAAAATCCATAATCTATTCCCACCATACCTGTTTCCAGGTATTAAAATAAAAAAAATATTTTCTGCTTCATGTATTTATTGTTCCACTATATGTAATGACTAGCAAATACCCCTTGGGATTTCACTGACATACATGTAGACCTGGCTCTCCTGAGGAAATAATCAGTTGGCAGCAGGCAGGACTGAAATAAAATCAAAGTGCTCCCGGGGTCCAAAGAATTCTCTGAAAAATGCTTTAGTTATAATTAAATGTTAGTTCTGAGCAGAAGGAACCTGCAATATTTCTGAATAACAGGCACTGTATGGTCATCTGTTATTTTTGTTGTGCTGCATGTATGTGAATAAAACAACTTTGTGTAAATTGCTGCCAGACCGCAGTCTCATCTAAGCAGCTATACAACTCAAAACTCAATGGAGCTGACGTGTAATGTTTCAGCTAGTTAATACTAGCTCTAATAGCGGTAATTAAGGAACACGTCAGAATAATGATATTAGGTTTGTCTGTAATCATGTAATATAACACCCTAAGTTTTCTAAATGTGCAATTTTATTACAGGTATATTTCTTTAATGATAAGTATATTACCATTATATTAGACATCCAATGGTATAGTTATTATATAGAGTGGTGTTTCTCCTTGAAATGTCCAAAAGTAAAAAGTGTACAGAATAACCAATTTTCTGATTATATACACTGGATGTTAAAGGATATTATCCTGATTAAATGTCTTACACGGTAATTAGGTACGTGCCCATGCATAGTTACAGGTCTGTTGCTAAGAGACTCCCTTAGAATGAGGAAACACAAGACCAGGAAAAGTGGCAGAGGCAGAGTATTGCTGACTATGTCCTCCATCTGGAAAAATCCACCTTCAGTTAAGATGGGGATCAAAAATATTAATAACTGGCGCAATTTGTGCCCACTACGCAAGAAGTAAAATTGTGTTGTGTGTCAGGAATACCTCCTGAGCTTTAAAAAAACAGCTCTTGGACTATATACAAAACAATAAATGCCATCAATGTGTATTTGTTTCAGACACCATGGCAAAGAAAATTCATGTAAAAATTATAATCACCTCAAATGTTTGCTTATGTTTATAAGATTTACATGCAGAGTGTAGTCACTCTGGATAAGGGCATCTGCTAAATGTAAATGTATTATGTGTTTAAATCTTTTTTATCATGTTGGGTACGTGCCCATTCAATTAAATTAGTTCACTTGGGTAGTCTACGCAGTAAGACAGCTAGTAAGCAATACAGCGTAATTTTCTGAACACATTGACACAACTCTGTTCTAATATACTAGTACACCTCTATTAACTGTTACAGGACTAATTTAGCAGTCACCACAGAGTGTGTGTTCCATTACCAGAAATTGTGGAAACTGCCATTAGTTTGCTAATTTAGGAAAATATCATCTTCAAATACAAATGTGACTGTAGCTTGAATGATACCAACCTCTGTAGTAAAATAATTAAAATATTGCTGCATTGTTTTAAATACGCTATGAATAGGTCTGCAGTGTATTGAAATGTATGGATTCAAATGTATACATTGCTATGCATACCATCTATGCTATCTGAGATGCTGGTGTATTAGCTGTGCACGTGTGGGTGTGCACTGATGTTACGTTGCCATCACTGTCATTGGAATAGGAAGTGAGTTTTATAAGGAGCAATATAATGCCTTTATTTATATTTGAGTTATATTTGTGAATATATTACATTTTTTAAGTACATTGTGATAAATATCACTTGTCAATGACCCCCAAAACTGATAGCAAGCAGTGTGTAGTTTTGAGTGTGTAGCAATTATTACTAGGTGAGCAGCAAAATACCTCAAAAACCCAAGATTAAAGATCAGATACATCAATTCCATATGTGGAATTTGATTGCTTTGGTTTTGGGCAAAATATCAAATCCTTTGTAAGAGACTCAAACAAATACAGAAGCCATTACCAAACTATACTAAACCTTAAAAATTACAATAAACAAATCTACAATGCTTCTGCTGTCAAAACCCTCAAACTATAAAGATGCACTTTATTAGGTTGAAAGGACTGGTAATCTTGTGTGAAGCCATGCTGATGTAAGACTGACTGTTTAGTATATTGAGATATCCATGTATCAAATGCTAATACAGTCAATTTGTCAGATGGAGTTTCTACTTCATTTGTTCCTCCTACACAGCAGGTATTATTCTGTCAAAGAATAAATTGGGAAGATGGGGTTTTATAACTTAGCAGATAAAACAGCAGTGAAAATCCGACACCCTCTGTAACAGAGCAAGGCTGCATATCCAGATCATCATCTAGCTGTGCAAGCTTCAGGGGTTTTTGGGGAAGAAGGAATCTAGCTAACCTACCAAAGAAAAGTAATGAAACAAAATACAAAAAGAACTTCCCTAACTCCCTAACTTACGAAAAACAGGGAAAATGGTCATTAAACAAAACATTCAGGCTGAAGAAAATACACTGTACAACTATTTACAGGCGGATGCAAAGCTGAGCATCACTGCTTGAGTTACATGTCCACTTTGTGTCCAAGAGTTCTGTGGCATCTCTGTGTCAACTTCAGTGTACTACTGTATTGCTATTATTTTAGCAGGCCCTTCACTACAAAACAAGTGCTATTGTCCAGAAATTGCTTTGGATGCAGGTGTTTGAGCAACATTAAGATGGTGCAGCATTTCTCTTAAAGATCATTCTGCACTATATTAAGTGCATGTCACTGGGATCACTCTTGTTCAGTTAGAACACTTCTGTTCAGTGAGAACTCATTTCAAAATGAACAGATACATTTGACTTGCATTTGTTCATTTTGAAATGAGTTTTTGCTGTTCCAGATGATCAGAAAAGAACTACGAATGGAGCTCACATTATGCTCTGCAAAACGCGGTACTGCTGTATATACAGGGCTATATGCAGAAATCCTAGGTATTCAGCCAAGTCTGAACCTTGCTGAGACAGGGACATATACAGTATAACTGACTGCAGAACTGAATCCTGGACTCAGTGCATCTGTACCACTTTACATGGTAGTCCTTGCTTTCTGTTTAATTCATCATTGTCTTCAGGGTCACTAGGCTAGTAATCATCAAACCATCAGACCGGAATTCTCATGATGACTGGAGGCATCATTTGGGCAGAGAACAATGAGCACACATAAGCACACTGTCACATAAAGACATTCTGACAACCTGCAAAGAAACATGATTGCAAAGTCATAAAAGAGAGCAGTTCCTTCATTTTAGCCAATGCTGAACATTGCAGTTAGAAAATATACGCACGGTTGAAGTGACACACATAAATGTTTTTTTGTTCAACACACTAACCTTCATGAAGCATTACCCTGAAAATTTAATGCAACTTATTGCACTTCATTTGAGATGACATTCAGAGCGGTTGAGGACTCATTAAAGTTCAGCGCTGGGGGTGTCAAGGAATCGCAGATGGCATTTCTGGATTGCTGGGGACATTTTTTTAGCACTGAAAGTCACATTTGAAAGTGCCAATAAACACAAAAGCGCTCAGTTTTTGGTTGAGCGTTTCTTTCATGCAGACCTTTTTTTTTTGGCTGACTAGACTTTGATTGAACTCTGATTTCTGGTACATGAGTTTCATCAGGACGTCCACTGGATATTTTTTATTCACACACCTCAGAAATCACTGAGTTCTGTTATGCCATCACAACCCCTTGGTATCATACTTCTCCAATGTTTGATGTTGGCCCAGAATGACTCATGCACGTTCCTGGCTTTGTTTATCTTTTCCTTTTGAGCATGGATTCAGCCTCCGCCGTTCAAAGCACAGCGCAGCTACAGGGAAACTCTGTCAGGTTGCACTAACGTGATCTGAAGAGTGAGGTGGAAAAGGGGGGGGGTCTGTGTGATCCAGAACCCCAGAACCATGTCTGTATGCACAGGCAACATGTAGGACTCTGCGGGATCTGAGCACCGGCTTGGCCAGGCACGGAGTAGTGCCGAGTCAAACAGAAGGTCCTCCATCTCCGGGGCAGAACCAGTTCACCTCTGCCAGGAAAGCAGCAATCAAAGGATAATAACCTTGTGACTCAGCAGGGCACAGATCACATAGAGAATAAAGCTCAGTAATAGCCCTGTTCGTATCTGGGGCTGTGATTAATACAGAGCCTGATCCAAGCTGACATCTCCATCCATATTCATACACCACAGGTAGCAAATTGAAGGCATTAATCATTGCAATCTGCTGGCTGGTAGTTAAGAAGTTATATAGATATACATGCATGTATGCATTCGGAAACAAACACTAATTTTCTTTAATGAACATGTGCGCAATTGTTACTGCAATTATGTACTCATGTTTTCTGTTAGCCTAAGGACATTTTCATTTTGAGTGTTTTCCTACAAAACAAAAAAGAAAAATTAACTTATTTATTTATTAAGGTGGGAAAATAATTTTGACATTGAGGGTTTTCTTTTTTCCTTAACGGGAAATACATTATTGTATGGTATTATTACAAGATGTATTTACAAAGAAAAAAAATAGTTCTATATGTGTACATGCATTACGTGAGTAATGGGGTTTTTCAGTAAGGATGCTGTCATTGGACCAAAGGCACCTTATCTTTCACTCTCTCCCTGCATTTAAGTACTTCTCTTTGAAAAAGGGTTCTCAGCACTATCAAACTAAACAATAAAGACAGTTCAGCTAAAGAATGTCAGACTGGTCACCTGATGGACAGAATGACAGGTTAATGAATAAAAACTGGCTGCATTAAAGTGTCTTAACCAAACCAATAAATTATCAGACAAACATTTATTGCAGTCTTGTCTGAGTTAAGAGCTCCATAAATACTGCAATATTTTAGTGGCGTGGTATAGATTCAATGACTTCTCCATATCTGTCTTTGCCACATGTTGCTCTTTTCCTTAATTTATCTTCAAACTGATAAAGAAGCAACCAGGCAACACCCAAATGACTGACAGCAGTTAGCCCAAGCATTTGATTCAAAACACATTATATAGCTTCAAAGCAAATATGAATGTGTACATCCCTGACAGAGTGTTACTTACATTAATTCTATCCATTTAGGCAGATATAAATACATGCTGATATAGATACAGTGGTTTAGATGCAGTTCACTGCACATACAGTATTTGCCTTTGAGCTCCGGTATAATAACGAAAAAGACAAACAATCTTATCTTTCTCCCACCCTTTTCTCTTCTCTGCACTTTCGGGAGTCTATCTTGTCTATGACTGTCCCATTTCCATGATGTGTATGGGCTGTGGGGGAGAGGGCACACTTTTAGTTGATTAATTAAAATTTTAGGTACCACTTTGTTTTCATATAAAAGGAGGAAAAACATAAAGCCGACATGCATTCTGTATTCTTTATGCACTGTTAAATGCTAGTGGGGAAGAATTCTTTAGCCAGTGTGCACAGAGCACTGCTTTGTTGAGACACACCTGTCAGGAAGATTCTGAGATGAGACATGGTGATGTTCAATCTGCTTACCATAATCAACCACTACAGATAAATGAAAAAGCCAACACCTTTAGAAGATGTTTTTCATTTTAGATGGTAGATGTTGGCTTTCTGTAATTTTGCAATGGTGGGTGGTTCACTGTTTGGTTTGAGAATCTGTCCTGGTGACAGAAACCCACCACCACCATCCCCTCCCCACCCTTAATTCTAGACCTTGGATTTTAAAGGCGTGTTCCATGACAGTCTGTTAGTTTTATGTTACTGTGATATATTGTCAAAAAATGTTAAGTTTCTTTAGATCCTGACAGCAGGAGGGCAATAGCAATCTCCTTGCTGCTACTGAAACTTATGCAGCATTTCACTTCCATTCCAAAAAAGTCTTCCCATCTGGGCTTCAAATGGTTTGAGGGTATGTATGTCCAACAGAGCACATACAAGCCTACATGCCTTGTAATTAATGTTTACCAAGCTTTTTTTTCAAACCTGATGGTGCCATTAACACTTCAATCAATATTCATATCCTCTGTGCTGTGTGTTCCTTTCAGAGTATAACATGTAAAATGGGAAGAGACACATCTAAGAATGAGCTTTTTTGCTTTTTTGCATCAATTGCATTATAAATGACAAGATAATGTAAAAGTAGAGGCATTTTTCTTGGCTTTGTGTGTATGTATGTGCATACATGCATGCGTGTGTGCCTGCTGGTGTGTGTGTGTGTGTGTGTGTGTGTGTGTGTGTGTGTGTGTGTGTGTGTGTGTGTGTGTGTGTGTGTGTGAAAAGAGGGGATGCTCAGAGTGATGAGATGTAACTGCAGGTTCTTCACCTGACAGGAAGTTGGGACACGGAGGGACAGCTGACAACGTGTGAAACAGGGGCTGTGGCTGAAGTAAATCTGCAGTGGCTGCGTGGGTTATCATTTCACTAATGGAGACACCGCTCAACACAGACAGATTATTTTTAATAGGCCTCCGGAGACGTCAGGCCAGCCCATTCCCGGAAGATTAAAGATTGCATTACAAATTTTAACGCACGAGCAGCAGGCAACGCAGTTTGGGGCAGGGACTGACTTCATGGTCAATCATTTTCTCATTATTTTTGCCTCATACACAAAACTAATTATGGTCCCTCTCCACCCCTCTAAAAAAGGGCTTGGAGTGGTTTCAATCAATTTGAGTATGTGAGGAGAGATGCCAGAAAGATCAGAGCAAAGCTATGGAAATGATCAGCGTCTGCGTTCAAATAGGCATCACTCAGAGGACTGAGTGACATTGCACTGATCTACAACATAGGGTTGGCAGAGGGCAAAGCTTGTATTATTAATTTTCTTTTTACTTTTATCTGTGCATCTTTCAATCGTACCCCTGTGTGCTGCTCCATTTCTGAGCTGGTTTGATACAAATAGTTTTGGCACTGCTGCAGGTTGACTTCTGTCAGCTCCAAGCTCCAATTGACAGGAGTCATCTTTTCTGCCTCATGAGGCTTTGTTTTATTATTCAGTGGCAATTGGGAAATAAAGATATACCTGAGCTTCCTCATGGGTAAATGAAAAGGTCCAGAAACACATTTTCATCTGGGGTGATGGGTGTGCTTAGAGGCCTTTCGCACAACTTCGAATTTTCCCTTCGTTACATCGCTCCATGGCGTAAGAAGTTGTCCGTTTTCACATTGCTTCAATGTCATCCATTTACCGCCTGTGAGAGATGTCATGCAGTTTCTGTATTGACAGTAAATATGCTGCTGAGAATCGAGGGCTTCTTTCAAGTTGTTGTTTTCTTAAAAATAGAATCAGCAAGAATAATCACAGAACCATCATGTTCTTCTACATGTTACTGCCACAGTGGGTCACATTATCACTCCGTGCAGTAAGTACTAAACGTTGATCAGTGTAGGCCAGTTCATTAATATGCAATTCTAAACATCTGTGAAACTTTAAGGTGGAAAAATGCAAAAGAAAATAATCCACATCACAAAGACTCTAGCAGTTATCTCTTGTTTGCTGACACAAAATTTTGTATTTTATTAGCAAAACATTTGTATTACCTGAGGATTGTCAGCTGTGTGTATCTCAAAGATGAATTTATTTGAGGATCCCCAGAGTAACTCTCTTATGTACTAGAGTGTGTACTGGAACTTTCTGTTCAGAGTACATGTGGTACAGAAGTCATTTGCCAATATTCTCTGGGGGAGGGCTAATATTCAAATACCTCCCATTCACTTTGTTTTCAGTTTAGCCCCAGTATCTTTTCCTTCTGAGAGCAGATGAAGGGGTATTTGAATTCTGCTGGTATATGTGAAAGTGCTCTAAATGCAGCAGGACTGTTGGGGAGTGCTCTGGATAAAAGATTTGCCCAAGTATCCATTTACTCCCAGCATCCTCTTGATCCAGGCGATCTGGCAATCCTTATTTTGGGGCAGTCACCCCAGTGTTGCAGCACAGGCCTGGGTCAGCCTGTCAACAATAATTCATAAATGCCTCACTTTTATGTCTAACCTCTACTCTTCCTCCATTCCCATCAAACTGCAGCTTTCATTACAATTGCTGTGTGCTGTGAAAATGCTCAATGGTTTTCTCAGACTTCAGTACAGAGGGCTTGGCCCGGCGCCTCCAGCAAGGAGGTTTTGTTGTACGTCTCTCCCTCACAATGTGGGGCAACACTCCCTCCTCCAAATCACTCCTCTGCTCCCGTTCAGCCCCCCTAAGGCAGTGCGAGTCAGCTTTTCACCTCAGATGTTTCTTATTGGCAGCTGTAGATGATCCTGTCTGGAAAGGGCACTTCATCAGCAGCACTGGGGGGAGTGGAGGGATGAGATGCGGGGAGATCTGAGATGCCCCTAAGAGCGATTGTGCCCTTTGGCAGGAGCAACAACATTAGAAAAAGAATGGCAGTGATCCCATCACAGGAGCAGAGCCTGCATAGCTACAGGAGAACATTGCAATTTGCTCCAAATCACATTCCCCCAAAGGTGCTATCCATCAGAAGAGGTCAGGTTAAAAGCCACCAATTAAAATGAACAGCACACACCTAGTGGGCCTCGCGGGAGGGCAGGGGGCAAAAGTTAAGCAGTAAGCATTGCTGTAATTTGGATTTACAACCCACTCTGCCATGTTTTACAAATGCAGCAATTCTCAGAGGTATGTTTTTTTTTAACGAGTAATTTGCGATGAACTGTCATTAAGGCAACAAATATAAATCTTTTAAAAAATAATGAATATTAACAAACTGTAGGCTGTTTTATTTATTTAGAAATAGTAAGAGCATATTGTACAGACACAGTTGAGATGAAAGGTGAATGATTTTACAGATATAGAATATAAACCTGAAAGCTGTATTCTTTCCACAGGGTGGTCTAAAAAACATAGGTTTGGAGATTGCTGTTCTCAGTATAACATTATATTAATAACACAGGGGGTTTCAGTCTCAGGGTTCAATGCCTGATGTTTGTGTGCATGCGCTCACATAATGACTGATTTCTCCGCTATTGGCTGAGCCAAGGGAAGGACCATATTCACAATTAGTATTCTTTCTGAAGGCTGGTTTCCTAATGAAAAGCAATTAACAGCACATGTTTGCAATTCGTGTGCAGACTATGTGCTCTGCCTAATTGAAATGACTCCAGTTCACTGAAATTCATACTAAGAGGCTGCTTTTCTGAGTATATGAAAATACAGTTTCCGAAGAATCCCTGCAATCAGTTTAGGTTATTGAGGCAAGTCTTAAAATTCAACCTCACCTCAATGGTATCTTCGTCCATAACTCAAGATATGTTTAGATGAAAAAAAGCTGGATAAACCAAGCTAAACCATCAGTCAGAGGACAAGTGCCATGAATCTTGCTTTTGTTGATTATTGTTGTTGTTGTTTTGTGTTTTTAGGTGCTTTTTTGCATGCCATCATGACAGCTGCAGTTTTTCACGCATGCGGGCTTGAGTCTCTCATGCTAGAGTCTGTGTCAGCCATTATCGGGAGGTCCCCCCATTACAAATGTATGAGGGAAGGAGGCTGTGCAATGCCTCAGGGAATGCAGCAGAATCCTCACCTCTTTGGGTCAAAGGAAGAATTCACTTGAGGTAATCGCAGCCAAAAGGGGTCCAGAGCAGCAGTGACCAAATGCCACTTTGCCCAAAATGCTCCAAAAAACTTGCAACACCTTGCTCCCACCCCTCTGCATGCCATTTTACAAAGCTTCCAATAACGTTAAAAAAAGACTACACTTTAAAAATAGCTTCAGCGACAGGATGTGTGAGCCTGCAAAAGCCATCTGCTGTCAATCAAGTAGCAGCTCAAAAGAGCAAGTGAAAACAACAACCTTTATAGAAACAAACCATTACATTACATTATTGTCATTTAACACACACTCTTATCCAGAGCGACTTACATTATTTTTTTTAGGTTAGTTTTTACATGGTATCCATTTATACAGCTGGATATTTTACTGAGCCAATTGTGGGTTAAGTACTTTGGTCAAGGGTACAGCAGCAGTGCCCCAGCAGGGAATCACACCAGCAACCTTTCGGTTACAAGTCCTTCTCCTTACCACCATGCTCCACTGCCACCACAACCTTGTCACAATGAGTATGAGGGACCTCAGAGTTCTGCCTCCTCACTGCTAATCAGTGTTACTGAATACGGATGGCTCCTACAGTCAGTGCAGTGCGGTCTGTGGAGAAACTCGGCAGGGAAAAACACATTTGGGTTTTGCCTGCCTTGCCCACTCTCTCTATCTCTTGTTCATTAAATTATGAGTGTTGACAGCCGTGACTAAAAAGTAAATATCCACCTGCATAAATGGATAATATGTAAAATGTCAACAATGTCATTCGCTTTGGATAAGAGCGGTTGCTAAGCAAATTTGATATAATGTAATGAAACATAACTGATTTGTGAAAGGGACAAAAGGGCTCATGTACTTGCATGAACTGTGCATTTTATGTATTATAAAACTGTTCTTTGGGTTCTATTTGTGTGACTTATTGCAACATAGAAAAAAGGGGCATCATAAAACGCAAGGGCCTGCAGAATGCTCAGTGTTACAGTTTGCCAGGAAAGGATCTGTCAGCTATCAAAATAACCCAGAAAACCCTTACCAACACAAGGCAATTGTTCTAAATGAGACATGTTTTACTCATGTCAATATTTCAGGGACACTAAGGAGATAACTGTCAAAGTCATTTGTTTGTGAATGCTTGCTGTCAGAATGAGTCACAAATCCACAGCTCAGAGAAAATCAGTTTTCTAAAGGTGTCAGGGAAAATCAGGTTGACGTTGTTGCTTTGTCTGCAATTTATTTATTTATTTATTTATTTATTTATTTATTTATTTATTTATTTATTTATGTATTGGCCTCACTTCAGTTTTGTGTGAGGCAGGCAACTGCTCGATGGCACATCAAAGTTTGACAACCCGGTATGAACTGCTGGCATTTTGTTCAAAAGGTTTACAAAAACGGGTTTAAATATATTCACAATAATATCATGATCATTTTGTGTGCCCTTTCAAACATTCAAAAGCATACATTGAGTTTTGTATCAGTTAGAGCAATTTACATGATTACAATGACTAGCTTCTTTATTTGGGAGGGTTACTTTTAATATGTATTCCACTACAGATTACAGAATACTTGCCCTAAAATGTAATTTGTAATGTATTCCGTTAGATTACTCAAGGTAAGTGAGTAATCTAAATACTTTGGATTACTTTCTGAACACTGTTTTTTTAATTTTTAAAAGTATGTAGGCCTAAGTAAAAGTGTGAATGTGGCATATAGCACAAACTATGTCCAAGTGATGTCAAAATCTAAATAGCTAAACTTGAGTGATTTTTTACTGCAATACATAAAATACAGTCTATATTTTTAATTATGATAACATTTCACATGAAAAAAAACAAAGCATTTTATGAAAGTTTTATAAGGATGTCCACCAGTATAATTCTTATTACCAATATGGTAACTGAACGGTTATTTTTAGAATGTTCACTTAGCATTGTTGTGGCTAATATTTTGGCACCCCCATGGTAAGTCTATGGGCATTTCATTGCAGTTTCAGAATTGTAAATGTTAATTCAAAAACTATACATTACACAAAAACATGAATTAGAAAAGGCACCCTAAATACGTTGTGAGTGAGAAAGGAGTAGCTTAACAATTTAATGTATAGTATGCGTAGTGTAAAAGTGTTGGAGTAATTGCAGTTTTGAACATGTGAAATTTCACTTGTTTTGTCACTGTATCTACTCGTTAGCTAGTTAGCTTTAATACTATAACTACTAGCCTACTAGCTAGCTGAATAGCTAATCCAGTGCAGCCAAACTATGTAAGATAGCTAGCTAGCGATCAATATTATCTTAAATAATGAAAAAGAAAACTTACTTCAAGATGCTTCTTCAGGTTAGAGGTTGAGTCTTTTGAAGCGGATAGCAGTTTGGTTGCTGGCAAACACAGTTTGCATTGTACTGTTATGTTGCGACCTTTGCCAAATTTGAAAGTAAAATGGTCCCAGTATTTCGATGGCAGAAATGCGTTGCGCTGGTTGCTTTCTGTCTCACTCTCCATTCTATTGTCTCGTAAGTCAGGCAGGCTGCACGCTTTTTTCTTCTTCTTTTTTCGTGAGGGGCATATGGGAGATACACCCCGGAGCTGCCTATCATTGGGTAGATTTTCCAACTGAATAAACATTAAATGAAAAAAAATAAACAAAATTAAATGAAAAAAATCCAATGTAATCCCTTCAGTAATCTAAATATTTTTAAAATGTAACTGTAATTTGATTATCATGAATTTAAATGGTAACTGTAACGGAATACAGTTACTCATATTTTGTATTTTAAATACGTAATGCCGTTACATGTATTCCGTTACTCCCCAACCCTGTTTATAAATATATAAATTTGTTCATTACTAGAGCTGAATGTTTACAGAGGCAAGTGAGGAGAGTGCACCTTGCTCAAAGTGCAACAGCAGTGTTATTTCTGGAAATCAAACCTGCAGCCTTTTGGGTGAAAGGCTTAGCTCCTTAATCTACAAGCACACTGCAGCATGGTTTCAAAGGCAAGAGTGATCTCTATGCCCTGGACCAGTGCAAGTATACTAGGGTTGAGGATGGCCTCAACACATTTAAGAAAAAAGTTATAATGACATAAAAAATGCAATCCAATGAGTTTGATAAGGTGGAAAACTGACCGCATATCTACTGGATCTAAGCAAATTGTGCATCAAGGTAGCAACTTTGACGTAACTGTACAGCAACTGTAACTTTGACGTTGAGAATCTGACTCCTGTCTTGTACTTGTTGCTCACTTACCTAGGTAGTATAGCGGTACTCCATTTTTTCTGTAATTGTATTTGAGATGCAATCCTAGTTCAGATTAGTTGGCTGACCTTGCGCTCAGCTTCAGCACTATTTGCATTGTATGACCTGTACACATCTTGCTCTTGTGCCTGTTGTTTGCTCACTATTTGCACTTTTGTACGTCGCTTTGGATAAAAGCGTCTGCCAAATGAATAAATGTAAATGTAAATATAGCATCATCCATGTTGATCGTCAGTTATCTGAGCAAAGCGCAGACTTTACCCACATATTATATTTCTGGTAAAGCTTCTCTTTTATTGTCTCGGAGTTTCTCATTCATGCATGAGGATTCCATAATTAAGAGGATCTCTTTGGGGAATGTGATGGGATGTGATTCTGTTTTTCTTACACGCAACAGTTTAAACCAGCCGCAAATCAAGGGCAAGGAGTGCAAGACCGCGTCAAACTGCAATCCCCAGCAGTGTTGCTCCCGCTAAGGACAGCAGAGACAATGAGGAACTGAGCAGAGGAACTGAGAAGTAACATCAGCAGTGTAGGAAATACTGAAGAAGATGAGGCTTGTTAAACATCCCAAGCCATTTCAGCATGGGCAGATGGGGGATGGAAGGGGAGTGGGGCGAGCGCGGAATTGTTCTGAGACTTAATATAACACAGGGTCGCACAGAGCAGTCAAGACTGAAGATTAAAGTTCTGCTTGGAAGCGCAAGCTGGATTTTACAGAGGTGTGAAGTCAGAACAGTTCAGTAGGGGGTATGCCTTGTCTTCTGATACTAATGTTATACCTCTGCTACCTTAGTGTCTCAACTACCTGGTAGATCCCCCAGACTATGACTTTTGTTCCTTTACTTCATGCCAAGGTATTTGAATATTCTGTAGCAGGCGGCATGGAATGACACATATTGAGACTCAACAAACTCATGAAGGCATAGTTTCACACATTGCAGTCAGTGTTTGGGTTGATCACTTTTGGACTTTGCCTGTGCTGCACAGCTGCTTACTGTGCAGTTTGTTGGGCTTTATGTATCAACTCAAGGCAAAAGCTCTTCCTCTTTGCACCCATACCATGTCCCAAGCTCAGACTGGATAAATACATTGGTTGTTATGACTCAAAGTAGAGATTGCTTCTCAACACAAAAAAAACTGGAATATTGTGCAGCTTAAGCTTTTGTTTTAGACTATCTGTCAATGTCCATGCATGCTTCTCCTCTAACTGATTACTTACAAAGTTATTTATACAGATCTTTGAGAGTGACTAAATCAACCAGTTATATTTGGGGAATTCTTACTGAATAAAACATTTCCACCGCATTAGCCTGCAAGACTGATTCATTTCACGTGTCAGGTGAATTATGTCATAGTGTCCTATTTTAACTATTTTATCTCGGTTTTCTGCCTGTCTAGTTTGTAGGTAAGCAAGCAATCTGGCTATGTTGACTTAGAATTAAACATGGAGCTCTACTCTTAAGGGCTCAATCCATTAGTGTAACAAATGACCATTGTTTAAATTCAATGAGCATTTATTGGTGTTGCATGAATTGTGTTCCAAATGCCACAGAAGATGTGAAACAGAAAACCACATCTGGTTTAAAAAGCAATTTTGTGGCTCCCCCAGGTGAACAAAGACTCAACTGCCTATAGTTCAAGGTCTCTGCTCCCGTAATCAGTGATTACTGGAGCACTGAGGACCAAGTCAAGGGACCTGATCAAATAAAAACACATAAATCACATCAGTGGTCACTATATGGAGGTTCAGCGACCGCATTTCTCAGAAACCTATTTACTCTTCAAATGTACAATGTGCAGCACAACCCAGAGGATCCCTAATCAGTTCCATGTTCCCCGGGCTTTGAGTGCAAGGATAGTGTGTATAAGCGAGCAGCAGAGGGGCGCTCAGTGAAAAAGTCAGAGACCTCGTGACCAGACTGCATGAAACTCCATAACCATGGAACACAACCCAGCAAACCCTTAGGGAGGGGACAGTTCCCTCAGTGGTTCGTAACCACTTTACAAACAATCACATAAAAAGCATGGGGCGGAATGTTAAAATGGCGCAGTGGGGAGGCCCGCCGGCTGTGGAAAGGCCGTTCTGGTGCTGTCACATGCAGACTGAGCCATACTGCAGTCAGAATCATGGCTCTGTCCTTCATGGCACGAAATCTGTTGTATTTTAATAGAGATGTCAATCTGTCAAGTCCATCAAAGCCATATTTTCTTTGTGTGTGTTCTCATGTGTTGTGTAATTTCTTTCTTTGAAAATATCATTGTACCGTGACCAAGTGTTGAGTCAACAACTACAGTTTCCCATGCTATCATGTGAGAACCAGACTCACCTAACAGTGTATATCATACAGGGCTCAACACTTACTTTGAAATGTGGTTACCACATGTGCAACCAGCCGTCGGTTTTTGGTTGCCTGAATGGACAATACGGTTGCCATTATTTAGCATTATACATTCTGACCTCCCTTGCCCCCATAATGGTAAATTGCTGACAAGAAAGCACTTACCTGAATCTCTTCCTGTTAGACTGGCAAGTTCAGATGTAATTTTATTTTTATTGCCATAAGATAGCTATCTAGCCAACTAGCTAGAAAAGAAACCAGGTTAGAGAGCTAAATAAAATGAGTTTGCCTCATCACAGTGTAGGCTTATACAATAAATAATTCCCTGGTGCCTCTCTTGTGGAGAGGCAGCAAACTATGAGCACACTTGCCAGACTACTGCAGCTTGCTTGTTCCTGCTAGTAGCTTTGTGGAGTTGAAGATACTGCAAAATCTCAAAGGGAATAATGCAAAGCAAATGACACAATACTCTTCCTATAATGAAATAGGGTACATTCAATATGGTAAGATATACAGGAAAAAATAAAATGTGTAGCTGGCAAGGACTTTTTGTTTGCTTGATGACAGATTATAAACTGCAACTTTGTCAGTAGAGTCATGTCACACTGAAATGTGTGCATTAATTAAGAATGATACATAACAAAGACATGGGCAGATCAGAGATACATTAGTTACTCCAATCACAGTGTTAACATATTGAATTGCAGCAGTACTATCGATTACAGACTCGCTAGATGAAGTAGTTGGAGCAAAGAAATCACACATGTGATTTATACAACAAACAAACTTATTTATAGGGAAAAACGATTTACTTTTTTTTTTGATTGCCACAACAGCCAAACGGGAAACACAAAATGGTTGCCAAAACATCCTGATCTGTGAAATTTGGTTTCCCCAGGCAACCATCAATGTTGTGCTCTGTCATAGTAAAAACTGAAGATTCTTTTATTCTAATGCTCCTGTCTCTCTCTGTTTATTCTATGCCCTTTACCTTTCTGGCAGGCCTGGCTCTTGTAAAGAAGAGATAAAGTCGCCCAGCAGGTCAGCAAAGCCCATGTCACCATCTGACTTCCTGGACAAGCTCATGGGAAGAACCTCAGGGTATGATGCCCGAATCAGGCCCAACTTCAAAGGTAGGCTGGCAGGTAGCTAACCAAACATGCTCGGAAATACAAGGGGAGCTTAAGCGTTGCCAGAAATGGGACAGGAGCCGGTCCCCAAAACGGGGGAGAAGCCTGGCTGAGCATTACCATGACGGAGAGCTATTTTTTGCTGTGCCATTTCCACACTTAATTACCCAGCACAAAGAGTGGAACCTGTTCTGATGCCAGGTCACTTAAACGAGGCAGCATTCAGGTCTCGCATTAACCCACAGACCTGGATAAGTGTGCGTTTCTGTCAGTGCTGGAGTCAGCAGATTCTCTCCAATCCTCTTCCCTTTGATTTCTCAGCAACACATCTGGGCTCATATATATTTCATGCTCGCTCCATATCACTAAAACACTAGCTCGCGCAAGGTAATTCCCCTCTGATTATCTATAAATATTATGTTGCAAAAAGAAAATGCATAAAACATACCCACTTTGGAAATGAAATTATGAAATATTTAAAGTGACTGAAGTTCAAATATTCATTAAACCCATGAGAATTAATTGAAAAAGACAACACCATCTTTATGTGCATGATAAATAAAGCACCTTGCATTTCAATTACAGCCAGCTGTGTTCTTAATCAGTATGAATTATGGCATTTGTGAATAAATGAACCATGTGGCCAAGGGGGTGTTTTCACATGAATAAGGTTTTACTTGGACAGGTGTGCCCATTTTGCATTGAAAATGTTATTGCATTGAAATTACCCTGCAAAACAGTATCCCCTGTGAAAATAAATTATATTAACAATATTGTTGAATGATTTAGCTACTTGTGAAATGTAATTACATCTGTTTAAAATACTGAGAAGCATAAAAATAATATAAATGAAGCTTTTACCACGGACATTCAAGGAAAATTTTAGATTTGTATGAAATGAGGGAAAAGGGAAAGACAATGACATCACAAGCTTGTTTTTTTTTCCAGGACCTCCAGTTAATGTCACTTGCAACATCTTTATCAATAGCTTTGGATCCATAACAGAAACAACCATGGTAAGAGCTCTGCCCCCAAATCAAAACTCATTTCACATACTGCTTATGTATTCATGCAGGATATTTGTTAAGTCATGAAGTGACACTTAAAAATGGGTCACAAGTTCCCATCCTGGGACATTTTTACATGGAAAAAATAATATACTAATACTTCCATATCAGGAACAGGGAACAGTGGCAAAACTGATCTTATCTTCTAATGATCTGTAAGTCACCTAAGATAAGGGCATGCGCCAAATAAATGAATTAATAATAGCAATTACCATTATTAATTATAATCCACATCATCTTAGCAGCAAGATGTGTTCTAAAACTAATGTTTTATAGAGAAAACACCCAAGGCACCTGCAGATACCACCAGGTTCTGTCTGAGTTAACCTGATGATAATGAACTGTCTTTCTTGCAATTAGAATGAAAAATTGAGGAGATTGAAAAGCAAGAGGTAAAAAAATGATGTAGGTCTTCATTTAGTCGGAATGACCTGGTCAGCAGAAATGCTGCCCTGAGTAGCTGGAGACACCAAAAGTCAAAGAGGGATTACTCTAGGGAAAGGCCGGCTTATGAGGAGGCCACTCATAATGTCACCGCGTGGCATGCCAAAGCCAACTCTTTGCTGTGATTGATGTATTCTCTGCACTTTCATTTCTGAAGCCTCAGGATATGAGATTGGCTTTTCAAAACCACAAGGTGGACATCCATTCATCCTAGTTGATCTATGACTGTATTCCTCCGTATTACAGCTAAACTCTTCGCTAATATCCCTAATGGCTTTCTCTGTCCAAATGGCATCCCTCTGTTGATAATAATTACAGGTTAAAACAGACTTGCAGAATAGCCTTTTGCTGCAGCTTTCTACCCCGTTAAGCAGGATTGATGGGATTCTGTCTCCTCTGTTTGTTGTGATACCTTCCCCTAAAATTGCAGACCATCCAGATCAATTATAAACCATTCCATTCAAGAAATCCACATAAGGGCTATAGCATCAATGACTCACATTACACTAGAGCCCACTTCTGCCAAGACTCCACCACCTTCACCACTAATATGTGCTTCTGCCTTTAGAGTAACAATGAAATAAAAATGTAATTTTGTAAATTACTGTCATTACACTACATTGTTATTTATAATCATGTAATGTAACAATGTATTGACCTGTATTGACCCCATCTTGCAGGATTACCGTCTCAATGTATTCTTACGACAACAGTGGAATGACCCTCGTCTGGCCTACAAGGAGTACCCCGACAACTCCCTGGACCTAGACCCTTCCATGTTGGACTCTATATGGAAGCCAGACCTGTTCTTTGCTAATGAGAAGGGTGCCAACTTTCACGAGGTCACCACAGACAACAAGCTACTGCGCATCTTCCAGAATGGCAATGTATTGTACAGCATCAGGTATACACCACCACCAACCGTGCAAAGGGGGCTCCGGCAGGTTATTGACCATCGCCCTTGCTAGGTTACACCTCCAAACATGTATCCCAAAAAAATATTCCTGTTTTTTTCTGTTGTTCTGCGAAATTCACGGCCAAACTATTGTTCAAATGAAGAACCCCATCTTGAGATAGGTGCTACACAATTATAATGATCCAAATGGATCAACATCCTGCTTTGTGCCAGTTTTCTGGGGCACTGAAGATATGTGTGGCAATTCTCTTGGTTAAGAACTTCATGTACCTCTCGAGTCATTTGTGGCGAGTGCTATAATCACAAAAAATTGAAGTCACTTCCACAGAGCCTTTCATTGCCTTCTAGTGGATAATTATGCATATTTTTCCACCCAGGGTCTTTAACAGGTCTTATTACTCCCCATGGCTGTATGAAAGCTAAATGTGAGAGCAGAGCAATAAATAGAAAGGAAAATGTGTTTGGCAATTACTTTGCCGTAATCGCAGGTCTGTGTTGACAAAGGCCGCACCTCACGGTCTCTTTCACAATATGCTCTACTTTTCAGAGTTACACCTTCAAACCACAACATGTGTTCTTTGAAGTATATGTGTAATTCTTCTCTGAATTTGTCCTTCCTCCTTCTCTGCTTGTTTCTCTCAGTACAGTGTAAACCTCCTTCCTCTCTCTCACTCTCCCTTCAACCCCTCACCCCAGTGCTTACTGCTCTTGTCTCTCTGTCGCTTCCTGCTCTTCCCTTGCTGTGTCTCACAGGCTCACGCTGATCCTGTCCTGCCCCATGGATCTGAAGAATTTCCCTATGGATATTCAGACCTGCACTATGCAGCTTGAAAGCTGTGAGTCTCGCTTTGTTTGTTTTGTTGTTGCTTGTTTGTTTTTTCTTTTTCTTTTCTTTTACTTCTTATTTCCCATTTTCCGCCAATTCCCTCCACACAACAAAGTTCCAGGTTTCTGAAAAAGTTTTATTTTGTCGTCAACAAGGATACACATGAAAATCATAGGAAACGTAGGATCCTGAAACGTCTTTTTTACTTATTTTGTTTATTTATTTAAACATCTTTTTTACTTTTGCAAGTACATTGATTTCCCCAAAATGATATTAATTCATGGTATCATTAAGTCATTTATTATATGTAAAAATGTAATAATTTAAAACTTTATCAAACCAGATGAATACTTTATAAAACAAACTCCCAGGACACATGTATTTGAGTCATATCTCAATACACAGTCTGTGTCAGGTGACCTGTAGTTGCAACTGTGAGTTTCTTATATTTGATATGCCAGTGCTGCTTGCAGACAGGCTCTGAGCCAAAATGTCAGATTCTTCCACAACTTTCTGTCGATGGACTCTATGACCTACACTTTCAACTACACCTGGCATTTGTAGAAATCTCCCTGTTAGCCAGTGACAAAACATTCCTAACTCCTACATTTTAGCAGGATAGCCGTACGTTCACTGAATGTCACAAAAGCAGAGATGCTTACACACTTCACAGTGTTTAATTTCTACCATTGTGGGTGAGATTTATTCAGTGGATGAAGCTTATATGCATAACAACGTCACATTCATCAAGAATGAAAAAAGAAAAATCTATAAAGGCTTAAAATATTCAAGAAATGTCTAAAATATTCACTGCTTGTTTGTAATTGAAACTTAAATTGTTCTGCTGGAATTCCATGAGTGAGTTTTCAGTACACAACTAGAACAATGGAGTATTCTTCTTTAGCTGTCATATTAAAATGAGATTTATTTCACAACGAACACTTAGCAGCCTTGTTCTTTCAAATTGAAATTGAAATTAGGACATTTTTTAAATTACATAGCATGGCAAAAAAGGATCAGAAATGAAGGCATCATCGTCAAAGCCTGGGTTACAAAAAAAATCCCAGGCACATTGTTTTGTTCTAATCTGATTTGCTATCCTTCATAAAATGGCCAATGGAGAAATTGCTGACTGACATCATTTAGTCCTAAGATTTGTCAATCAACTGTGCATCTTGCCACAGACCTGGACACTCATTGGACAGACCAACTACTGTAGTTATATCAAAAGTAATAATGGTTTCTTGACCATTAAGTCATTATTAGCATGCTGGTTTGAGATACAGTATGAGATACAGTACCCTCATGTTCATAACCCAGATATGACTGCAAGTTTCCATTAGCTGTCATGCATACAAAAATATGTAGCTAACACCTTGTACATTAGCATGTCTGTTCATGTAGAACATCAATGATGACACTATATTTTGGGTTGTGTCTGTTTTATGACAAGCCCCACTTTCAAGAAAATACATTTGGATTCCCCCACACACACACTCACACTCACACACACACACACACACACACACACACACACACACACGCAAAACATTACAGTATAATTCCTCCTTTCTTGCCAAAATGCCTCATAGGCTTTCTCACCAGTCCTGGAGTTCGATATTCATGCCAAACAGTTGAATAAGTCATGTTATAGATGTATTTGCGTGCCAATCCCTAAAGCAATTTTATTTTTCTGTTTCAATGGAGAGAAATTTGCTCATGTGGGATATTGCTTGCAGCATGTGTGCATATTTCAATTCTTCCCACCAGTGCACACCAGTCTGTCAGGGAGAGAGTGATGAATGTATTTGTGGCAATAGACAGATATTCAACCAGTTCCCTATTCTCAACATGTCCATAATAATTCTACGCAGAGAGTGCATTGCTCTCCGGTTGGAATTAGGCATCCCTGGAACTGAAGTGCAATCTTGGCAAATGGCACAGACTAAGGAGGTCTATTACCTGACAAGGCTATTACAGCACCGTAATCATTCCTGATTAAAGCAGACTTCTTGTGCAGTCCTGTGGGGGTATGAATTTCTGTTTAGGCAAGCGTTAGGACTCTGGCCAAGGGTACGAACACCTCAAGCAACTGGTTTCTAGCTTCCGATTTCAATGTTCCATCAGCATCTAGCCAGAGATCTCTTAAATTGGATTTACCAATGTCATATGCATCAGTGAACATTAGCAGTCTAATCCTAGGAGCATACCAGCTCAAGGTCAAAGCTTATCCGTTGTCATTGACAACCAACATATGAGAATCACTAAAAGGGTGACCAATTCATTCTTAACCTGTGATGATTTTACAGTTGTGTTTCCTTGTAACATCACATCAGTCGGTGCGTCACCATTGTATGTATCATACAAAACAAATACCAAAATTCAACGCCCATTGTAAAACAAAGCAAACAGTTTCTGATTAAACATATTGTTAAAGACAGAGAATGGTGTATAGAAGGAAAGAGAACTAAATGTAATGGAATAAATGTATTTGGAATGAGCAAAAGTTGCCTTAGTGAGGTCTAGGGCTTGAGGAAGGAGAAAGAAACCTGGGTTTTTGCTTTTTTTGACTTTTTGCCCTTGAAAAAAATACACTCAAATGGTCGTGTTGCCCATTGGAATGAATGATATAGTTTCTAAATCCTTATTGAATATCAAATTCATTCTTTTTTATGGAAAATCTCATTGTTGAAATCTGAACACATAATTGTAATGCAACACATTTAAGGCTTTACTGGATTAGATTAGCAGGTGTATCTCACCTCTTCATTGAGAGAATTAAGAAATAAATACATTTGATGTACAAGGGTGAATCCCCTGGACCTGATGGTCTGTCAATGGAGTGATTCTTGAGTACAGGTAATTTACTGAAAAGCCCATGTTTGAAAAGTCTCAGGAATGCATTGGAAGAGAGGATATGACTCTGACAATTGACACATGTACATTTACTGAATATACTGTAGATCACAAGGTACTTGCTGTACAATTTATGTGCTTATAGATCAAAGAATCATCCATGAATCTCAGTCTGATTTCATGAAAGATTGTCCCTTTACTTGTTGGATTATATAGATTTCTCTGACATGCCTAAATCAGATTTTTCCAGTAATAGCCCAGAGATACTGGACTTAAACACATCCAAAAATATCTCTGTGGTGTAAGGCAAGGATTGTGTCAAATATATGCATTGCCTTCCATATTTATTCATATCCCCAATTAAACAGAATCGAAACTTGACAGAACAGAGATAATGTGTGTTTTGGATATTCTTCTGCTTCGAAATGCTACACTTTAATTTCAAAATCCTTGCACAAAGTAATTGCACATTCTTCACAAATAGTTATAATTTATTCTGAAAAAAATCTATTCACATACTGCTTTTGGAAGTTCAACAGAAGCTCCTGGAAATGTGTAGAGACCTCCAAAGGTCTCCTGTTTCTCTAGGGTACAAAAGGTAACACCCAGAAGAAATTCATTAGTAACGTCATCTTGGATAAGGTCAGGGAGGTCACTGCAGACTGCAGGCAAATGGTTATTGACCTCCACAAGTTGGAAGATGGCAATAAAAGAATTCACAAAAATCTACCAGTTTCCACTGCAGTGTTCTGTATAAAGATATATAAGGCTGGTAAAGTGGCAACACTATCAGAAAGAAGACCTAAGTGTATCTTGCCACAGCAGGCTGTGAGACCTTTGGTCAACAACTAGCAAACAGCTCCACAATAGACTGGTACCTTTCAACATCACATGCCTAAATGTGGCATTCATGGTCAGGTTGCAAGGAAGAAGCCTCTTCTAAAAGCAAACTACAAGAGGCAACTTGAATTTGCCGAACTACAGCAGAATGGCAATTTGAAACATTGTTATCTGAATATCCAGACCTGAATGAAATCAAACCGTTATAGTTCAAACTCAAGAAAGCAGTTCATAAGCAAAAAATGAATGATCTGAAGAACCTAGACCAATTTGCCTGGAGTAACTGCCCTCATAAATGTCAGTAATTCATGAACTGACATTTATGAGGGCATTAATCTTTAAATGTGATTTTTCTAAGCAGCACAGATGACCTAATACATAATTTTTTGTCATATCATTTCTGTTACCCAATCACTTGAAAAAAATTGAAATCACTGTGTACTAAAGATTATAAATGACTGAAAACATTTGACATTTTTTAAAAGTAACTCAAACTGAAAAATAAAACAGTATTTTTCATAACTGGTTGCAAAAATCTGTATATTTTGGGAGGAGTACTGCTATCCAAAGGAGGAGCACTCCCTCTGGTGTGATAAATATATTTTGAATATAAGAGAATGGAATGAATGTGATCCAGATAATTTCATATGTAACAATATTATGTGAATCAAGGTGGGTTACTACACAAGAAATAGAAAGGAGCACATGACACAAGCAACATCAGAATATCAGGCACTGTTATAACTAACCAGATGTGTTGTAGGCGACATTTCTCCAATTTAAGATTTTAAAATAATAGAAAACAAATGTACATTTAATCCCATGAGTCGCTGAGAACTCCCCATGGTATCCAAAAAACGTTAATGTCTGTTTCAATCCGAGTTGGAGTATTTTGAATGACACCAAATATCTTTTTTTGAAAAAGATGCCTGTTTTTGTGAGTCTACTTTTATTGTTCTCTGGTGGCTGGTGGAAATGATGAATGACAACTTGAATTATTGATGTGGTTGTAACTCATACCACAAGGGGTTTACATAGATATTGGTATTATTCACATGTGTCAGGCACTCCACGGTGTTATTGCCTGCTTCATGCATTTTAAATGGGCCCGTAATATGGCTTTCCGCAGAAGGACAGAAGGATCAGAGATGTGGGTGTTGTGTCAACACATCAGATGGATGAATGTTGAAGAATACTGCAGTCTTGTTCTTGAATCATTACATGTATGGCCTCTTAGCCACAACAGGTGGCTTGTAGTGAAAGACACCAGCAATCTGACAGATTTATAGCTAGTGTCCTCTGTGATCAGAACATCTGTAAGCGCTGACATGAATCTCTGCATTTATTACGCAGCTAGCATGATCCCTATGCAAACATCTCGGGTACTCATGGAGAAGCATGCTAATAACATATGTCATTGCACCAGGTTTCTTGACAAACCTTCAGGTACCTAGAGTGACCTGTTTCCCTTCTCTGGAATTTTCTCTGTCCCTCTCTCCAGTTGGCTACACCATGAACGACTTAATCTTTGAGTGGCTGGATGTGAGCCCTGTGCAGGTAGCTGAAGATCTGATGCTCCCCCAATTTGTGCTGAAAGAGGAGAAGGACCTGGGCTATTGCACCAAGCACTACAACACAGGTAGGACCTGTCACTCCTTAGAACTGGAAGATTTCCATTATTTAAAAGACAATGAATGGTGAGGTGAACTCAACAGTGAAAGATGCTACAGCATCTGCCCCAGTCTTGACCTATGTTTCCCTCTGGCTCCAGGCAAATTCACCTGCATCGAGGTGAAGTTCCACTTAGAGCGGCAGATGGGCTACTACCTGATCCAGATGTACATCCCCAGCTTGTTGATCGTCATCTTGTCCTGGGTGTCCTTCTGGATCAACATGGACGCAGCGCCAGCCCGGGTGGGCCTGGGTATCACCACGGTGCTCACCATGACAACCCAGAGCTCTGGCTCACGGGCATCCCTTCCAAAAGTAAGCGAAATCACCTGACCCCAACACTATATTCCCTTATGTAAGATCAGGTTTCAAGCCACTGTGATCAACCACAGCAGCATCAACAAATAACACCATGAACAGGTTTTCAATTTGATTTTAGGACTCTTCATCTGTTGCCTTTGTGCCTGCACACAGATGTATAAAAAGAAGACAGGATTATGGCCTGCAACAAGTGATCCACTCAGTAAAAAGTCTCAGCTGAATTAACAAGAGAAGCATTTGTTCTCTCCATGGCAAGACTCCAAACTTGCAATGTGCATTGTACAAGCTTAATTTTTAGGGCCGAGCCTGTCTTCATCAGATGACTATCACAGGAGCCAGTGATGACTCTTGACAGTTTTGTGACCCGATGTACTACAGGTGTCCTACGTGAAGGCTATCGACATCTGGATGGCAGTGTGCCTACTGTTCGTGTTCGCTGCCCTGCTGGAGTACGCCGCTGTCAACTTTGTCTCGCGGCAGCACAAAGAGTTCATCCGGCTGAGGAAGAAGCATCGCAGACAGAGAATAGTGAGTGCGAACCCCTCCAGACATTACTCCTCTTGTTTCGACATTCCTATTGATCCTGTTGTCCAGTAGAGGTGGAGACTAACATGCCCAGCATGGTAATATACACCTAGGTGTCACAGCATAGGCTGGGAGAGAGGGTGCAGGTCTCTTGGTTTCAGTAGCCTGCATGGAATTCAGATGATGTGTTCCCTTAACAAAGCTGTTTGTACTGGTTATCTGAAGTTAGCAGCTACTGTCCTTAGGCCACAGTAGTGCAGTGATCATAATATTATTCAGGCACTTAATTGGCAGAACAATAAAAAAGATAAAAGTCTTGCATAAGATTTGTCTTTGGTGTAAGCAGAAAATCTCATAGGTTCTTCGTAATTACTAGAACTTGCAGATTACCCAGGAATTAATTGAGAAGTGATGCTGGGCATGAGAAACTTGAGTTTGCTCTGAAGATCAGAATGTAAACACTTCTGAAGCAACTTAGCTGGCTTCCCTCACAAGCAATGAATCCTTTTGAGACATATACTTGGGCCGTTACAATGGTCTTCTCCTTTCCACCCCCACAGATCAGTGCCACAATTACTCCCTCCCAAAGCTATGGAGTACCTGCTGATCAATAATGGCAGTATTGATGCTTGGCCTCTGGCTGAGAGAGATGTTGTTTGGCTGATGGAGCGCCCTAGCCACTGACCAGGATTAATCAATACTGGCCTCCCCTTCATTTATTCAGTGACTGCCTTGAAGAGCACTAGAATGCAATCTCGCCCAGGCTCTCATCCTTAAAATCGTCACCTCAGTTCGCAACGTTGCCGATTTCCTCCCTTAATCTCATTCCCTTGAGACACTGACACAGAGAGGAGTGGGAGCGAGCAGAGGAGGGAGCCAGATGCGCCAATATAAGATTACATCTGCAACAGATGTTCATTCTATCTCTCACAGCCACAGCCACTCACAGGCGCAGATTTCCAAAAACGCTTTCCGCTTCGTGTGACGGTTTTATCTGACTGTCTTGATTCGCCAAGATTTTTATTCACGTTGCCGGTTTGCGTCAGCTCCGGCGAACTTGCTGGCTCAGATATCGCATTGGCCTTGTCTTCTCAGACTCTGTCTCCATTTTCCAGTCAACACTTATCTTCTGGAGAAAGCGTTGTCCGTTTGCTGTACAATATCCCTGTGATTCAGATAACAGCATATCAGCCACCCTGACTGCCATTCTCCTACTCTGCTTGGCTTTCTGCCAGTGTCCCTCCTTTCCATTACAACATAAACTCTCATATCTTTCATTGTAATGACGTGGGCCTGGAAATGGGGTACTGCATTCTCATCGGTTAGATTCACTGAGATGTTATGTCGATCAGTGAAATTTACAGAGGCCAGTGGTCTCTTTGAAGGGATCCAGTAATAAAAGCAAGACAGAGTCCCCTACTTGGTCTTATGCTTCACCATACATTCTATTCATGGCTGAGTCGCCATTTCCCCAGATCAAATCAGAAACAGATTCTTTTAACCTGGGGCGCACTTAACATGTGTTAGCCACACATGGAGATCAGGTGTTGTTTAAATCACGTTATGCTAATCTGTCTACCTGCATGGCTCCCACTGGAGATCCTGGCTAGCCAACCGGGAAGCATCGAGTCACTGCGGAAAGTGAACGACTTGCCGGGCAACGGCTCCACCTATGGGAACCTGCACCAGCACTGCAGCACCTGCGCCAGGGTAAAACGCACCCTCTGTCCCCAAGTGTAGCATTTCTGGCACGTGTCAGTGTCCCTCCCCCAAAGATCTCCAGATGTCCACAACCCCTCCCCACACCACCACCACTGGCCTCAGTACCCCCTTCCCCACTGCACTTCCCTCTTCCTCACCATTCTCCCTCAGAGGGGTTTCACAGGTATGTCCATGTAAGAGTGCTTAAATAACCCCAGCTTCACTCTAAAAAATATCAGACAAATTGGATCTACTTTAAGCAGATTTCTGTTCATGCCATCGGTTTTACGATTATTTCATGCAATACAATATTGGCAAAACCTTCTACCTAGCCCACTATTACCTTGAAAATTAAGCTTGAAAAGGTTGTTTGTTTGAAGTGGTTTGGAATGCCTAATCGTGTAAGCGCACAATGTGCATGTATCTGGACTTTAATTGATGTTCATAGCTAGTTTTGCATTGTTTTTGTGTTGTGCCCTGTGTTATTGTCCCCTTGATCCCCACCTTCTCACTTGTGTTCCTCTGTCTGGTTTGGCTGTTTTTGTATTTATTTTTTTGTGAAGCAGATATGAATGCATTCATTTTAAGGACAATCTGAATGGCTTTGTCCCAGTCCAGAGAATGGAGTTTTAATTATGAATGGAGCCCCTGCTGTTCATGTTGACTTCCTTCATTTATTTTATCAACAGTAAATTCAAGCCATCAACCAGGAAATTGGCTAACAACAGGATGTTTTTTTCTGTTCAACTGCAACTCTCTGAGGCGCTATCCCACCTGTGGCAAAATAGAATGTATTCAGTTATTCAAAATAAATTAAAGGTCCTTTCACTGGAGTTGCTTTTCTGCTTGCGTATGAATGGAAAATAAAATTGTTAATGGTTGAACAACCTGAGAATGGAATGGGATGTTTTTCTAGACCAAAAATGAACAATTGATGAAAATTCAGTTAGGAATTTGACATGGTCTAATCAGTCCGCAGTCAGTAAAATTTCCAAATCTGGGTTTGTTAATATGTCATAATTGGGAACAAAGCTGTGCAATTGGCTTTAGTTGTCGTTTTCTGCCAGAAGTAAAATAATCCATATGGCCATTAATGACCTTTTTACACAATTTTTGGATAAACCTTTGCAGAAAGGCTGCATATATTGGTTTTGGTGATAAATGCAAAGCGAAAACCTACACAGCAACAGTGACTTGTTTGCAGTAAGGACTAACCCCAGAGATCAAGCAGCAGTCAGAAGTGAACTGCCCTGAAAGAATGAGCACCTATTATCTTTTCTGAAATGTATCAGTAGAGTTCAGCACATGATGTACTAGAGGAGTTAGGTGGAAATCAAGGGTCTAATCAAATACTCCACACCGGTCGCTTCAATACCTCATTCCTGAGAGAAGGGTATAATTTTTAATTAAAAACTCAAGGCAGCAACTGGACCACAATATGTGCAGACAGCAAGATGCTACATGTTGACAGGACAGAACTCGCCGATTTGGCTGGGATACCCCACAGAGACCAGAAAGGGCAGTGTGTCACCAAAGACTAAGATGGACAGGGGACACAGATCCCATCCAGAGGCAATGAGCTTGCTGTTTGGAGAAAGGGCTGAAAACGCTTGTGAAATGGCTCAGTGGGAAATTGCCATTTGTGATACAGAGCCCATCCTCTGGCTTGTGCTCCACTGCAGGCCTGAACCACTCTGTGGAGAGGTTAATAGCTACGTATAGTACCACAGAGCTGTGAGGGTCAGGGAGATGGAGGCACAGGGGTCACGTCACACGGGGCCTGCCATGGAGACTGCTAATTATCCAATTTAAATACCACATCTCCGCTTGCCCTGCCAAACTGCATCTCTCAAGGTGTCGGGGGAATGTCAAAGCTTAGCTCTGCAGGCTATTAATATGCCAGTGCATATTCTGAATGGGGGGGCTCACAGTCAAAGGGAAGAAGTGCCATGCCATCCATCAAAAGGCAAGCGTTTATTGTGGATTTCTCTTCAGAGCCTGATTTGATATGCTGGCATTTTGAGAGGTCCATTATTTCAATTGGAGATAGAGCTAGTGTCCTGAGTCCACTGAGAGAACGAAAGGTTAATTTTATTCCCTTCAGTAATTAAAAGCTCACTTGAGTACAAATGGCATGGTGTTTTCACAGCCGTGGTTTCATGTGTAATACCTTCATGTGTCTTTGATAAAGTTATCCATTCTGTGATTTTGTCATGGGATATGTAGCTACTCCCCCTTTAAAAGCAAAACACTACGTACTTGTCAAACTTCAAATATCATTGAGACTAGCTTTCTTTGGACAAGAGGCCATTTTCCTTTTTTTTAAATCCACCTTGCATTCCACTTGCACTGTTTGTAAGCATGCTTGTAAAAGGCTGGAAATCCAATAAGCAACGAGAAAGAAGTGGAGCAAAAGGAACACACTGAAATGCATCCATTTGAAATGCATACATTTCCTGTTCCTGTTTTTCCAGGAAGAGGAGCTGGTGCGGGACAGCCGTGGGTTTTACTTCCGCGGTTACGGACTGGGCCATTGCCTGCAGGGGAAAGACGGGTCGGCCGTGGAGGGCACCACCGTCTTCACCGCCCCACCGCCCATATCCACCCTGTATGACAGCGACTCTCTCCGCAAGCGGTTCGTGGACCGGGCCAAGCGGATCGACACCATATCCAGGGCCGTCTTCCCGTTGAGTTTCCTCATTTTCAACATTTTCTACTGGATCACCTACAAAGTCCTGCGGCACGAAGACATCCACGCAGCCTTGTAACCTGCTTACACCCTCCTCAAACCCATTCTTAAAACAATTCCTACATTCAATTTCTATATGGCTTGAACTGCTTCTTAAAATCAAAAGAGTAAAATCTCCAAAAAAATGAAGACTATGTATTTTAGAAACTTTCTGTTACGGTGACATACAAAATGAGATTCTGTGTACAAGAGAGCAATGCACTCTAAGATCACCTCGGGCTCTCAAAGTGGGAGTGTCCAATCAGAACAACACAAGATGTTGGCTGGGCTGCAGTTTCTTGTTTTGTTTGATTTATATTTCTTCTCCTGTTTTGACTGGCTTACAAATATAAGTGCTGGTTATAACATGGTTATAACAAACTAGTCTCCATGAGTGATCTGCAGCGTGTGAAACGTCAGACAGCTGTAGGGATCACAAGCAGGAAGGATTAGTCTAAATCTTTGACTAGCTGGATATGAGTGTCTTTTATCCCACACAGTATCTCAAACTGAATGTTTTTTAGAGAATATTTTTACACCTTTGCACAGTTAAGTGAAATAAGCTTTTAAGATGAGAGATAAGTAATGGGATCTTTTCGGGATACCCCTCAGAAAAGGGGCACAACATTTCTGTATATTCATAGGAAGTTAATACATTGAATCTTGTGAGCTGCAGCTCAACAGAACAGCCCTTGCCTTGTAGAATAGCACAACATATTTTTTTGTCTACATATGAATAAACTGGACATTCTGTACAGAGATTTAACTTTTGTTGTTGTTACTGTTTATTTCTGGAAGTGGAGAAAGACTTTACCTTGACTGTATAACCTTTATAGGTATTACCTTGAAAATACCTATAATTTCATGCCATAACAGCAGTTAGTAGCCAGAGATGCACTCCTTTGTGCTCTGTGTTTGTGCATATTTGCAAAACTATGTAATTGATCAAATTTTATATATTTTCATTTATATATTAATTTCCACACACACAGACACACACACACCACACAATATATATATATATATATATATATATATATATATATATATATATATATATATATATATATGTATGTATGTATGTATGTATGTATGTATGAAGACAGAAATTGTATAAGAATGACAGAAAATGAGAAGACAGAGAATGAAAGGGAAAATGGTAATGGAATGAAAATCACACATATTGCCTCACAGCAGACAAGGCCCATGGGGAAAACAATTAGGACTGCTTGTTCCTTACAAAGTGTGTGTCTTAACAATTCATGATGTTTTGTACTTTGTCATTTTAATAGATCTTAACAATTGTGTAACTAGCAAATATGCTTGTTCATAAGAGGGACCAGCAACAGGGATTTTCAAAGATTAAACGATGTGTCAAAAAACAATATTTTCACTTCATGTTTTTTGTGATTTTGATGAGTTAGGAATGATAAATACTCCCTCCCTAAATGTGTAATTTTTAATAAGCATTGTATAGTATCATTTACTGTAATTTTGTGTCCAAAATACTTGTAATTTTCATTCTTAATTAGAATTAGTTGCTTGTGCATTGACTAAACACTAAATTTATTTATTTGGATGGGCTTTTTTGTTGTATATTTTGGTTTTCTCCTGTCAATACATAAAATTTGACCTGGGGTTTTTTTCTTGAACAAATGCATCCATCAGCTTGTGTTGCTTCTTTCCCCTTTATAAGCAAAATGTGTCATCTTCTTGCAGTTTTTGCAGTTATTATTTTCCTGGAGCCCTTGTAAAGCATTTACCCATGAAAGCATTTATCCTTCTGCAGTGTCAACGCCTCACAAAAAATTCTTGGCTAAACTTATGACAAGCATAATTTATTCTCCTGCTCCTAACATCAGGGTGAGGTTGTGAAGATGTAGGCAATGAATTTGAAGGCAGTGCCACTCAAGAAGGAAGAATGGACTCTTTAATGGAAAGTCAGAAGTTGGTTTATCAGCTAAGGAGCTCTAAAGGACTCCATGTTACACGTGAATGATAATGAATTCAGATCACCACTCCCAGCACACTGTCCTTTATTTGACGCTGAGGGTTCTTTAATCAAGTACACCCTATGCTCCTGCCCTACATGTAGGTGGGAGGGTGTCGGGGAGGGAGCCACTTGCAGATGAGGAAAGCAGGGAGCGAAGGGCTGTTGATCGCCTTGTGTGATGAGAGAGGACATTTTGTTCAGGCCCCAGACCTGGACTGCCAAAAATATCAGGCATCTCTGACATTTAACAACATTGTGTTAATAAGTAGGGTCTTCATTAAGGGGGCTAAGCATTCTCTGTCTACAAGGAAAGACAGAGCAAAGGAAAGTCTACAAAGGGGATAAAAGAGTGTGGGAGTACCACAAAACCTTTTCTGTTCTTAAAATCATTCTAGACTCACAATCTACATCAACTTCCATCAACATCAGTTTTACAACCTGCTCCAGGTATATATAAGTTTTCCATTGTTCTAAAAAACAAACCAACAAAAGACACTGCAGGAAGCCCAAATGAAAATATCATCACAAAGACTAGACACTGGTGTCCCATCAGTTCCCTCCCTTTGAGCCTACATCTGCCGTATTGTTTTAGTTGTTTTATGCTGCATATGACATCAAAGATGCACACTAAGTCTGACAGGGCCAAAGAGATTCAAGAACAGCTGTACTTCACAGGCAGACCTCCATCACATAGCCCCCCCAGGGTACACCTACTGCCCTTCGCCCCAGGCAGAAGCAATCAGACTTCATCATTCTCCCAGAATATCATCCTGGCACAGACTTTGGAGACTTATCTCAACATAGCAGAAACATCCAAAAAAGGCACACTAAATGGCAGTACATATTGACTGAATTATAATTGCCTGTACTGCTCAGTGGTTTTGTCATTTGAGATTAAATTTGTGTTTTCAATTTATATTTGACTCTTGTGAAATGTAAATACTGGATTCTCACCGCTGATTGATTGACAGCAAATAGATAAACAGACATTTCCCCAAAGGTGAAGGGTCCTCATGAGTTTCAAGTTAAACCATGGGATTTTTGACACATTAATGCAGGAAACAACACCTGACACATTCACTCCAGCTTATTATGCTCACTGGCATCTTGAGTGGATTTCTCTGAAAGAGTCTGGGAAGAGTGAGCCAGCCTAAAAAATAATTCCTATTGTTTAATCCCAATAAATGATATTCTCAGAACATGAACCACAATGAAAAGGGAAGTGTGCCAAGTTCAATGATATTCTTTGTTTTATTGCTGCCATTGTTTCAAAGGTAAAAAAAGGACAGGTCACCTGTGCAGTGCAGTGTCATAAGCTAGGATTTTGGATGTCCACATGTATTTTGAAAGCATAGCTGTACCATCAACAAGCACTGTTCCTTTTTTAATAAAAATGGTTTGAGAGTTAATGAGTCTACATTGAACATGGTTGTGATAGACATGATTAAGAAAAATACAACCATGTTTTGAACGCTTCTGATATTTTTCTGGCTGTGTTCCATTTCCCCTTTCCAAAGGAAACATTCAGTGTTGCTTTAATGGAAGACAGGGAGTGTAATGGATTTCAATAAAGTGCACAGCCTCAAAGACAGCACCGTGGGTCCTCTAATAACCAGTCAAGATTCATAAGATAGTAGTTATTATGCACTAAATCACGGTCTTCCACATAGGACAAAGGCACTGTGAGACAACCACACATTTCAGGAGGCTCTGTTTTGATCTGATGTGGTGCATAAACAACTAGCTTCAAAGGTGGTGAAGAACTGCAATGATTTTGAGCAGCACTGAGTCATATAAATGAACCAAACATTTACTCTTTCACCTACTACAGAAGCCCCTCACAGTAGACCTTTAGTCTATCTGGTATCTCTGCCACCGCACACAGGTATTTCTTATTCATATTATTACACCAACCTGTATGAAAAACAAGTTATGGTTTTTCAAGACCAAGGAAAAAGTAGTGAATGGACAACATATTAGCTGCAGTACCAGCTTTGAATTTGGCAGTACACTTCTGAAAATGTCCACACAGATGCACATAATATTAAGAGGACAAGCAAGTGGAACATGATTGGTCAGTTGATAGCATGCCCAAGGCCAATCGCAGTGTACACCTCAGGGACTAATCAGTGCTGTTTATGTTCTGGAAATTGCCAATGAAGCATTTGGTCAAACTAATTGGCAGGCTCCCTAATAGGTGAGTCCTGTGGGATTTAGAGACATGAAGAGGATAAGGTGGGGCTGCCATACTGCCAAACTTATCCATTAAAATGGAGTCGAACATATCTTTGCAAAACATACACATTGTGTATCCATGTACACTATGCATATATAATATTTTTGATTAAATATACAATGTAGACCCAGTTTTTCATGTCAGGCTTTCAGGTAGAAGGACCCAGGCGCAGACCGGGATGGCAAACCAGGCGTTTATTACAGGATATCCAAAAATCGTAGTAACAGAACAGTCCAAGTCAAAAGCAGAGAATCCATGAGCAGAAAATCCAATGAAACTGGCAGGGAGCCAAAAAAAAAAACCAGAGCAAGCAAACAACAAACAGGCAGGAACAAAACAGACTGAAACACTGTGACGAACTGGCAAAGAAACAGAGCAGATAGAGGGGTATAAATACACAGACTGATGATGAGACAACAGGGAACAGGTGTGCAGGATGGGCTTCAGGTGGTGGGTGTGGCAGCAGGGCAGACAGGCAGGACAGGAGGTGGGGCGATGGGCTGAAAATAAAAACAAAAGCACATGCACACAAGAAAAACCAAACAAATGACACACCCACACTGACAGACAGGAAGACAAAAACAACACAAGCAGGACATCACGTGGAAGGACTGACATTTTCATATTAACCTCCTCATAATGAGAGCCATGTCTATTTCTTATAGTGCTCTATGCTAAATGGCCTTTTTGATAGATCACATTTTAAAATCTTGCATCTAAAAGAGGTTTAACCCTGAACAATTTTTGATGTTAGTTTTTTTTTCCCCACATTTTTGACTTCCCACAGTTTCAGGCAGATTACTGGATCTGTAATAGCTATCCATACATGCCTTATATTATTTTGTTCAGAACAATTTTGTCTAACGGAAAATGCCATCAGGAGCCCTGACCATGGCATTAGGAATTTTATATGCCCTTTTATAAAAAGTAAACTAAATTTGCCTGCTGAAACAAATATTGGTTAGCTGAAGGACCCTTCAAAAGCAAATGTATCTGTTCAGGACTCTCTACAGAGACTGATAGTAAAGACTAAATTAGTGTTGTCTTTATTTTTTAAGACAGTGCAAACAATAAATAACTATCACGTAAATAATTATATAAGTCTGAAGAAGTGGGTCTTCAGTCTGCATCAGAAGGTAGCCAGTGATTTTAGTCCATTCCACCACTGAGGGTCCAGTACAAACAGGGATAATGTTTGAGCTAGCTTGCTGGCGTTTCTGTTGTAATTGCCTGTCATTGTTCACAAAAATAAATATCTTTTTGAGTAAGGGGTTTTAGCTGGCATGTACCCACATAATGATAGATCTGGATAAACCACTAAAATGACCACAATATTTAAGGGAGATGCAAATGCAAACATTGCACCACTATTGCTGAGCCAATTTTATGTTTACTGGTGATATACTTGACACACTGAAAGCCACCTGAACAAACAGGAAGTTTCTACGTGGAAATATTAAGTTATTCAGCAGAGAATGAAGCAAGCTCATATGGCCACAATGCATTTTTTTTCATTATTTTTTTTATGGGTTAATGCTTTAAATGGGTGAACATATTTATTACATATTTATTAACTTCTGACAATGATAATTAACATTTAGTATATGCCGTGTGTTACATTGTTCCACTTTTTTTCCTGCGGGGCCAGTTGTGCCAAGACTCGAGGGGGTGTCCTTGCAGTTTGTGACTATGGGTCTGATGGAGCTCATCAACTCACAACAGATTTGTTTGGTTCTTCAAGTTCACTCAGTTCTTTCAGTACTTGACCATGTGAATCTTGTTCAGTTTGTTCAGTGTATTTCCTTTTATGACCACAGGGTAACTCCATTTGTGTTGATACTGTGGGGTTTAGCATATAAAAAATGGTGTATCAGGGAAAAATCAAATACTTTAGACAGTATTTAAAACTGACATTCCAACATTTAATAAAAATTAATGAGGATAGTTGCTAATTTTAGGTAATTACTGATCTATCAGTAATTGTACATGTAAGTTAGTATATAAATATTGTGTGGAACTGGCCCTGCATAGTCAGCTGGAGCTCGATGAACTGAACAAATCAGTGAACTAGATCTTAGTCAATTACTGAAAGTAGAGCAGCTTTATTCAGAATATTTGGCAAGAGGGAAGAAAACATGAAGGTTATCATTTGCAATACATATATATTAATGTCATGACAAAGTTTAAAATACAAATAAGAAAATGATGTCAATGACCTTTAAAAATCTCAAAACTTTAATTCATTATTTTAGTTTGCGCATGTGCATTTGATGGGAACTGAATGAATCAGAGAATTAGTATTCCGGATCTTCATGCCGAACTGAAAGAAACAAGTTGGTTCTGTAAAATAATGTGGTTCAGAAAATGCAAATGAAACCATAATCACACAGCCACAGCATGCATTGTGTTAGCCTCTCTGCCTGCACTTTTTGTGTGCCCCCCCCACCCCCCCACAACCACCACAAACACCACAAACACCACAAACACAGCCTAAAAAACATCACAATAGCATCACGGTTTAACAGTGATATTCAAAAACTAGACAATGGCAATACATGTGAAGTGAAATTCTCAGATGTTTCACTGAGACAGACTTTGAAATCGTGATGGCCATCAGTACCATGCAGCACAATAACATGAAAGAAGGGGACTTCTTAAGTGCTACGGTAACCAAGGAAACCATGGTCTGTGCTTAAGTTTTCCTTTATTCCCTCAGGTGCATTGCCTCAGTACACTATTTAAACTTCACTCTGGGGACACTGTGGACATGCCATGTGCTTGGAGAATTTAGCAAACTCTGCCTTTAGTGTTTTACTGTTTACTCCAATTGATTCTAAACATCTCTCCACACATTTGGCCAAAAGACTTTTAGAATGTTCACAGGGCCAATATACTGTATGAACTGAAAAAAGTAAAACAACATTCAAATCTTTGATGCTAAGTTCAAGAAATTATAACAAAATAAATTTAAAAAATGATAACTATTTCTTTTCAACATCAGAGCAATGCCTGGTGGGAGGTTTCTATTGTAGGAGGGGGAGAAACTTAATCATCTGCCCAAAAAATGAGAATGCCCTCATAATGTTAGACATAAAGTATAAAATTAATAATTTGTGTTATCATTTGAAATAGAGTGAATTCACATGACATGTACTGTACAGACATTAGTGCACTAACATAACCAGATAGCTCAATAAAGATATCAAAATAATGTGAATGTATGTGTTTTCCCTATGTGCATGTTGGGCTTATTTCAATGGCTGTCCATTTCCATGGTTACTATGAGGAAATATCCTCTCAGTGCTATCTGACAGCATTTGAGGATTTAGTCAAGACATATTGTTCTCTCAATGCAGTTTTTGCATTCCCAAAATAGAGGTGTCAGGGACAGTACATTTCTCTCAAACAGTGTAATAATATATTAATAAGTATTGCACAAAATGAAAAGAAACGCATGGTGATATTTAGGTTTCTTAAACTTAATTTCAATTCATGAGAAGTTTGTAAAGTAGCTAGCTTGCATTTTGGTGCTGTGACTAATCCGGAGGCAGACATCACAAGAATTAACACTGGTTTTCAGTCCATGCCAATATGTCTGCTGCTTTGTCAGTTTTCAAGAATGCAATCAATGACTTTTGCAAGAACTGAGCTACAATGGAACGATTTTGCAGCGATTTCAGTTAAGTAAGGGTCAGATGAAGGTGAGTAAACTGTGTTTAACATGTTCAGCCATTTTACCTCAAGGTATGATCACAATAAGGATCAGGATATGAGTAACACTGTGTCCTTTTTATTCCTGGACATAAACCCCAATACTGCTTGGTATGCAGAGAAATGGCCTTGTTCACAAGGGAGCAAAATGTCTTTCTTTTCTTTGTGCCATGAGAATCCTGTCCGTTGGTGTACCTGTGAACTGTGAATTGATTATTTAATAATGCTTTTGCCCAACTCTGGTTGAATTTTGGAAAATGTTTTTGTCATAGTGTTAGACAAGTTAGTCTCATAAACGATACATCACTGCATATGTTGATGAAATCACTATGATATAGTTGTGTGGTCACCAGATCTGCTTGGTGTTTTTTATAAACATGTTGCAAGGTTAAATGTTAAATCTGTGACCTTCAATTTTCAACCAGTGTATCACAACATGCAACCATTAAAAACAGGGAAAATTCTATATATCACCATTTCTGTTCCACGGCAGCCAATGGTTCAGTCGTCAGACTAGATTGGCCTACTCTTACTCTTCTTTGCACCTACCCAGAAAACTGAAGCAGAAGTAAATTGGGCGGCAGTGTACCATAGTGGTAAGGAGCAGGTCTTGTAACTGAAAGGTTGCTGGTTCAATTCCCCACTGGGGCACTGTCACTGTACCCTTGGGTAAGGTGCTCAACCCACAACCTCAGCACCCCTGACAGTAGTGCTGGTGAAGATTGCATCTCCTGCATCTCTCACCACCCATACATCTTCCCAACCAAGGCTCAGGTATCCCCTTCTTTCTTTTCTGAGTTCAGTTCTGGTTTCTGAGTAAATGGATAGTTCTCATCTTATTTCTCCTAGTCCAGGCCTCGTGACTGTCTAACATAGTGAATGGTCATAGGGGTTGAGGGAGACAGGGACTGGGACAGACCGGGGGCCAAGTGGGCCAATCAGGAGCAGCACAGGGTTCAGATGTAGAGACTAATCGGATGGCAGTGAAAGCCCCTCTGACCCCTGTGCTTGGTCAAGCAGGACAAGATACTGTACATGCACCACACCCTCATTAATAAACAGCACTATTCCTGTGTAGATATAAAAAAGTACCCTTTACTTGGTCTTTCCATTTTCAGTTTCAGTCATCATTGCTAAGTGTTTATGCCTCAGATGACTCTCTCATAAAAATATGTCCTCCTTGCCTGTAGGTGTATATCTTTTGTCAATATGTATATGTTGCTTTTGTTTCATTGCTTGACCTTCTTAGACTGATGACATTGAATTAATACCAGTGCTATTCAGGACTACATGTCAGGTTCACAAAATTAATATATGTACAACAGATTTTGGCTTCTTTGCCTGGTAAAGAAAAAATATATACTTATAAGGTGGAATAAAATAGTTTAGAATAGTAAGAAGAGGCTGGCCCATTCACAAAGATAATACAGCTGGTACTTGCTTTCAAAAAACAAGGTGTTCCTGGAGGCCCTCATTGGAAATCAGATGTGCAGTGAACTGAATTCAGTTTTTTTGTAGGGGTACAATGTACACACTAGATATTTTCCACAAAATAGGTTAAATAAATATTGTAAGTAAGTAAGTTAAATATTTCTAAGATATTAATACTGATTAAATGTTTGTATTTTACCATTTTGATTTTTTACCAGCATTTACCATTAAACTACTCGTAGTCTGTCCTCTGTTTTATATACAGTATACAGAGGAAAGACAAGCAAGTCATGGTCTTTGGACCAGTGTTCATACAAGGTGAGGGAGACTGCACAAAAGGGATTAAATAAATCTTGATCAGCTCTCCCTCCTGGGTCCATGCAATGAAAACCACAGATGAAAAATAAAAAAGAATATGCAACAAATCTCTAATCAGGAAAGAAACTGTCGCCTTTCTGAGAGGTTCTTTTTTAACTTTGCTCGCTTTAGATGGCTCTTTTTATGTCATCCTCACTACATGAAATTCATTGGGTAACAGCACTACGTTTGTTGTAAAATAAGATGTTTGAGAATTATCCTGAAAGAAGTAAAGCAACATCTGATTAGACCGATTTGTATAGCTTTGTGCCATGCTGCAATTAATGTCAGAACTTTTTCCATAGATCAGACCTAATCAGACCTAAATGAGGAAACAGGAACTACCCACACATTTAATCTGTTAGAAGTGACCTATCTCCCAATGCCTTTCAAGGAGATGTTCAGCAGATTAAAGTAAAAACATGAAGACCCATTCTGTATGATCTATCTTTATGTAAACATTTAGATTGAAATTGTTATAAAAATATATTTTTTCAACAAACAATTAACACAGAAAGACAACACAGAAAACAATATATTATCTCATTTAACCCTCCCATTATCTTAAGAAATACTAACACCTATTACCTTTGGGTCACTACGACCCGGGGTCCAATTTATCTCATAACTCAACTAAACCTTTGAATACAAATGTGAAATTTGGCACAATGTTACAGCTATAAGTGTAGAATACAACCAAATAGTCATAAACAACATCAGCTGTTTTGTTAACTCTCTAGCACCCCCCAAAGGTCCCTTGCACTGCAAAAGCATGAAAAATGTTCTGGATATAGGTAAAATTGTCATAAAATTCCCCAAAATACAACTCTTAGCCTTTTAAGATGTAATAGATTCTGGTATTTATGAATTGAAACTATCTCAATATAAATTAAGTCGATAGAGCCCCCTTTTGAAGTAGCCGACTATAACATCTGAATGTTCAAATTTTGTAAGAGAAAGAAGATAAAGCTATTAAGTTATGAATGCCAATGAAACTATCTACAGACATATTTAAACTAAGTCAAGGAGGTTGTGGTTGTGTAACATTACCATGAACACATCTAAACTGCCCAATGGAAGCATGTGAATTGGAATTTTCTCTTTTTTTTGCTTCAACCAAGACAAGTTGATTTCAAGACAGATTACAAAATCTTTGAGTTACTGCTCTTTCCAACATCCATATAATCCAAACATACACTAATTCAAATGAATAACAGACAAAAAAGAGCTGGTCTTAGTCTAATCTCTCACCTTTGGCCTTCCTGTTATGGTTGGACCTCACAGGGATTGGTAAAGCCCCTATCAGTATAGCTCAAATGATCACTGAGACACTCAAGCTACCCCACCTCGACAAGGTGCCTGCTCTGTATCAGGGTAGATATGGGTAGGTAGGGTAAAGGGATAGTTTGGTAAAGTTTGGGGGGGAGGGGTGGTTTTTTTTGTAGTTTTTTTTTTTTACATGCAGTCCCTCTTATTACAGTGTGTTGACAGTGTGTAGAAAAATCATGAGGTGTTATCTCAAACACATGACTGGCAAAAGTTGTAAGCATGTGTTTGCATGTCACTGTCAGTACTCCGGCCCCCTAGCTGTTGTTTTGGTGTTCTCCCTGTCTGTCAATGTGGTCCATGTGGCTTTGTTTACTGTTTTCCTTGTGTTCCAGCCCTGCCCCGCTCTCCACCCTGTCCCTGCCCACATGATTACCTGATCTCCTCCACCTGCCTGCCTGCCCACCTGCATCCCATCTCCTCGTCACCCCAGCCCTATATCTACCCTGCTTGTCTCTGTCTTGTTGCCAGTTCATTGCAGTGTTGCTTTGGTGTTTGGGCACATCTTTTTCTTGCCTGAATCACCAGCAATGCTGATGTTACATTATGTGGAATACACTCCCTCTCTGCCATGACAGGTACCACAAGTTCTTTCCTTAAATGTTCAAGGAAAAGTCTATGCTTGTGCAAGGTCAGCTTCTGTGCTGCTAATAGTTGAGCATGTGTAAAATGGCAAGTCAATCATTAGAGGTCAGGGGGCATCAGTGGTTTTGATAAAGTATGGAAAAACATGGAAATTGTGTACTGCTACCAACCTAGCATGCTAAACTAGCAGGCATGCTAATATCTTTGAAATGGGCCTAGTACCAGGTATTTATGAGTATGAGGAAATACTTGAGTTTGTGGCACTCTGACTTAGACAGAGCTACTCATAAAGATCAAAAGTTATCTCGGGTCATATTGACCCTAAGACAATAGGCGTTACTTTTTTGTGGCAGCTACACTGAAAATGTGTAATGTTTTAATTGCCAAATTTCCCTTTTTGGGGTCATTTTAGGAAGCTACATAGGAGGCCATGTACTTAGATTAATGTTTTATATCACTTTCTTATGTTTGAATATGATTTCGGGTCATTATGACCCCAGGACAATAGGAGGGTTAAATGAAGCCCAGTGTGTCATCTGGCTAATACTCTCACACACACACACTTATGGCCATCTTAGATTTGGACTGGCATATAGCATGTAGTTCTCGTCCTCAGGAAAAACTTACTCTTTTTTGCACTGTTCTGGCCTGCTGCAACATATTCACCACAGTATTTCATGTATGTAAATTTAAAAGCACAAAAATAACTACACTCATTGTGGGAGTAAGTGAAAATTGTAATTTAAAAAACCAACAACAAAAATACTCTAGGCTGTTCCACACAAAAAAATTGATTGTTCCAACAGACAGAATGTCCACAGGTGCCCAGAAATGATGCCTAGGTTGACTGACATTTATACATTGTCCTCTACGCTGTGTGTGTGTGTGTGTGTGTGTGTGTGTCTCTGTGTGTGTGTGTGTGTGTGTGTGTGTGTGTGTGTGTGTGTGTGTGTGTGTGTGTGTGTGTGTGTGCGCATGCATCTGCACATTGTGTCTCTTGCTTTGACTCAGAGACACTACAACCCATTCCAGAATAATGTGGTCACTGAAAATAGATGAATTGGTTTCAACACTGCACAATCCATTTTTTTTACTCTATGTACACCATTTACAGGGTAAATTATCATGAATCATAATTCATTACCATGGATATTTTCTTTAATCAAATTAAAATTTTTGGAAATGCACAGAACAAGTGAGAGTGCAGTAATTGAGTTTTCTGTGTGAAAAACTTTCTACCATCCATACTGAGTCTATAATTTAGTAACGTATAAAAATACATATAAAATTGGTGGGCAAATGGTTTTCACAGGCTGAAAATAAATGTAATCTACAAATCCCTCTTTAATCAACTCTGTGATGGCCTGAGTGTATCTGTCCAGAAGCAAGGGAGACCAAGGACTTCAGATTTTCTGGCCAATGTTTCATTCTGACACAAACATGCCTTGATGTGCCAGCAGCCATGAGCCAACAGGGGGGCCAATAGCCCCCTGAAGAGGTGAAAGCCGCTAGTCAAGTCCCCCCAATCAAAATGGGACTTAAATTACCAGAACACTCTGAGAAGGCCCAGCACTATCGCAGCAGGATTCTGAGACGGTCACATTCAGCATGATAATGACTGCTTGCGATGTCTCTTCAAGGGCAAACAATTCCTTCATGTTCAGTCCTGCTATCGCCAATGTAAGTAAATATCTCTCGCTTTGTTCTTTAAGAGAAAGGAATGCAGAATACTTCAGTAGGTCTTCTGCCCCTGGGTTCAATCAAGGGTGGTACATTGTTGTTGCCATTTTGTGTTTTTTCCCCCTTCCACGGGCTACTGCATTTATGCATATCTAGTTTTTGCCATGATCTTCAGTCATTTGAATCCAACTCCTCTCGCAACTGCCTCGCAGATTTTCATGACAGCGATGGCAATGAGATCCATCTCATGTGGTATGCTTTCACTGAAGAAGGAGAGTAATTAACTTGTTCCTGTGCTAGTGGCTCTGCTTCTTGGAAAGTAAAATGAGAACAGCACATAGATGTACAGACACCCAAGGGTCTCTGGGAACAATTTCATTTTCTTAATGCAGTCTTTATGCATTTTTCCTGGAAGCTATGAATTGTTTATTCTGTCTACTGACAATAATGTGCTCAGTTGTACTCTGTACTCCCTTCCTTGCTATTTTGTTTTTTTGGTAACTGACTGATTGATTCAATTTAATGTAAGGGCCAAAATGATGCAGTACATGTCTAACATATAATCTCATTTTTACATTTCTGGAGTTGAACATTATGCAATCTTAAATAACTAAGCAGCAAAACATTCACACATTGCAGTGAATGGTCATACTGATAAGATGTTCTTAAACAGTAAATTTAGCACTTAATGGCCAGCATATTGAGTATTTTTTTAAATTGCATAGAGTTTATGTCAACAATATATTCTTTTAAAGTATGTGCATAGTCTTTTAATCTATATGACCATATAAAGAATATGGCTACTTGCATGTGGGGAATCTATTACTAGCCCCTAGCAAACTGCTAAAATGGAAGAGGTAAAGCCTCTGTGACAAACGTTCCTCCATGACAAACATTCAAGTTATGCAACCTTGGACCAAAATTTATGAGAGGAGACGAAGCACTGTGTAGGCTTGTGACAGCTGTAGAAATAAAACCACCTTCTCGTAAACACTTTGTTTTGCCATTAATTGACGTCCAGCACTTGGAGCCAGTTCCCACGTAACAAAGGAATTTTCCTGTGTCTTTTCTGCTGTATCCTACGCTTCAGCTTGGCACTGGGATGACTTTGATGAAATATACATGAGCCAGCTGCCTGTGTGTTTGTTGAATACAGGAGGGGGTGGACAGGGCATAACGGTAGGAATGATTTGACAGGGTTGACACAGCACAGCACAGAACTTCTGAGAGCCTCCGGTGGAATTAGACTTCTCCTTCTCTCCATCCTGCTGCAGCTTCTTTGACTTGGGCTTAATTTAAAGGTTACCCAGCCTAATCTGATGTTAATATTCCATACTGTTCTCACTACAACACCTCAACCAGTGGATTGCTGTTGCTTCCAATTTAAAAGGTCTGGACAAAACAAAATCACCAACAACAAGCTGCTCCTCCTCTGCAGCTGATCAGTTCAAATTCTTCCACAAGCTTGACATTTTCTGGAATTCTGCATTTCTGAAAGATTTCATGTCATCCTGTTCCTATGGTCTTAGTGCTGTTTTCTCCTCTGCCCATTATTATCAACAGTGACACAAGTAATCTCATTGTGGAATCTTCTGGCTTCATTTTAAATCTATTTTAGACTGTTCAGTCTTGCTCGCACTCTCCAACCTCAACAATCCCCTCCTCTGACTGCATTTCACTCCTGATCTGACTGGGATGTTGTCAGGTTTTTTTATACCATGTCTCAAATCACAGATTCTTTTTCTTTTTCAAATGATGGGAGAACAGGACTTATAGGATTCCTGTGTTTTTTCCTGCCTCTTAGTGGTATGGATTTTTAATAGATTGCATTGAGGGTCCTATTGATTGAGAAATGTTTAGTATTGCATTAACTCTTATTTACTCACACTGGATGTATCATATTGTCTGAAATGTGAGTTATACTTACTGTGTGATATTAATTCTGCTTGGAAATAAGACGTGCTTCATTAAAAGGAACATTAACAAGATTCTGGACGGGGAAAACAAAAACAAAACCGGCTAAAATGCCTCAGTACTGACAGCATGCTAGTTTAGCATGCTAGGTTGGTAGCAGTACACAATTTCCATGTTTTTCCATACTGTATTCCATACTGTATCAAAACCACTGATGCCCCCTGACCTCTAATGATTGGCTTGACATTTTACACATGCTCAACTATTAGCAGCACAGAAGTTGACTTTACACAAGCGTAGACTTTTCCTTGAACATTTAGGGAAAGATCTTGTGGCACCTGTCATGGCAGAGAGGGAGCACATTCCACATAATGTAACATCAGCACTACTGGTGATTCAGGCAAGAAAAAGATGTGCCCAAACACAAAAGCTAGTGCCGACACCAGCCCCAAAACGTGCATGATGTCATCTTTGCACAGGGTCTGATAATAAAACCCCAATGATCTTCCTGAGATGGAAGCGACATGCAAACACATGCTTACAACTTTTGCCAGTCATGTGTTTTAGATAACACCTCATGATTTTTCTGCACACTGTCAACACACTGTATAATAAGAGGGACTGCATGTAAAAAAAAAAAAAAAACAAAAAAACCACCCCCCCCCCAAACTTTACCAAACTATCCCTTTACCCTACCTACCCATATCTACCCCAATACATAGCAGGCACCTTGTCAAGGTGGGGTAGCCTGAGTGTCTCAGTGATCATTTGAGCTATACTGATAGGGGCTGTACCAATCCCTGTGAGGTCCAACCATAACAGGAAGGCCAAGGGTGAGAGATTAGACTAAGACTAGCTTAACAATAAGACTAGCTAACAACAGTAATCAACACTGATCATGTAATTAATGTTTAGAATGCACACACCATCATTATAGTGTTTTTGTTATATTTGTTTTATTGTGTAGTACGTAAAAAGAAGCAAAAAGTAAACAAAAAGGAGAAAACAAAAAAACATTTCCTTAAAAAAAATAGAAATGAAAAACCATGGCTACACAGCAGGCCCTGTTACCATGGAGACCAGCCCCTGCTGAGGAGTGGAACGGTAATATGACCGGGGGAGGATGTGATGGCTGAGATGGGGTGGGGGGGGGGGGAGGGATGCATCACTGGTCTGAGGTGCTACTCCTCTCCATCGCCCTCACACCTCAGGCCTCCACTCTCCTCACACACCTCATCTGGGGCTCTGATCACAAATCGCAACACTGTGATCACATTACCTCGGACCCCTACCTCTGGCACAAATATTAAGCCTGCAACTCCACCCTCCACGCTGAGCTTTCCAAATAAAGAGGGACATCGTCACGCCAACAAGTAGCTCGCCCCAAGAGGCGGCGTGACAAATTGGGCATTAGGTGCTGAGGGCGCTCCCGCGCCTGGATATTTACTGCCCAGCCATTGCCTCATTGTGTCCTTCACATCCACACAGCCCCCTCCAACAGGCTCGCAGCTATGTGTCATTTTAACTGCTGGGCATAAAAAGGGCTACATTTACTCGAATTTGTCCGGGATGTGACTCCTTCCAATGTAAGTCGAAAGAACAGGGAAAATGCAGAGATTCTGGGCAACATGCAATTTGTCTAGCATTCTGCCTGATCCAAGCACTAAAAATTATCATTTTTATCCCCAGCCATCTCCATTTTTATTTTCTGTATGGCTGACAGCTTCTGAAATGCATTCAGTATAAATGAGGCAAACTGGAGAAGGCAATCCCCAGTAGTTACTTCTGTGACTCATTTGTTCATTTTCCTCTTCTCATTCCTTCCTTCTGACACCATGCCTTACAAAGGAGAAAGAACTGTTCTACACAAAATATCAGTAGCTCAGCGCACTTTGTAAAGAACGGCACTCCATCTTCATATATATTCTATTTGGGAGCTTGGAGCGAACTGTAAAACATCTTCAACTGATATAACTGACAGCTGGTGAACTTCTTACAACTGGATCTTATCTCCCCAGAACAGAAGTGTATGACAGAGAGTGTAGAATGAAGGAGAAAAGACATGTCTGATGTAATCAACCTTTCTTTTGAAAGGTCTGTCACTTGCATGTATGGACGGTGCAAACCAAAGACAATTTGCGACAGCAGTGTCTATAAACAAGGAACGAGGTTATTGTAATATTTGCACTGTACATGAACTGTCTATCCTATAATTATTACACCATTACATTATTAAGGTACTACTGCAGTGAGACTGTATTTTCTAAATGGGTGTGATTAAAAAACACTGAGTCTTCCAGTGGCCGCCATTAAATAAAAGTCTAGGTTTACTCAGATCAGTAAAGTGTCCAAGTCCCCTGATGGAAGATAGATGCAAAGCAGTGCTCAGAGACTGCATAAGGGGCCTTTGATGCAGCCCTCTCAATGGCGTCCTCGGGTCTATCATTCTGTCCTCCACGGACATGTGGAAAGCACTGAGCTCTCTTTAAAAGAAGGATCCAAAGCCTCCTTCTGCAGCCCAAATGCTGAATAGGGCCCCAAGCTGTTATTTCAGTGACAATCTGACGCTGCACTCGAAATCATGTTTAGGTACAGTGTTCACAATATGGCGCCAGACTTTTTTCATGACTCGAAGAAAGAAAGAACATGCATTACAGAACTGATTAGTGGTATGACAGTGTTGCGCAGCAGGCAGTCAAAATATCAAGCAGTACTGCTAAGAAACAGTACAAGACCTTACAGGTAAATTAAGCAAATCCGCCTAGAGCCCAGAACCCAGGAGAGAACTGATATCCCAGGAGCGTGGAGATTTTTATTATCTGTGTGTGTATCTATATACAGAGTAACAGTCAAAAGTTTGGACACACGTTTCTTTCTTTATTTTTACCATTTTCCACATTTTAGAGTAATAGTAAAGACATCAAAACTATGAAACAATACAAATGGAACTATGCAGTGACCAAAAAAGTGTGATAAAGAAATCAAAAATATCTTATATTTTAAATTCTTCAAAACAGCCAAAAATATTTTTTAAAATTAAAAGAATTTTATACATTTAATTGTATTTGTCTAAGAAAGCATAAGTCTTTAGATCAAAATGTCTTTGAAAGCTTCACTTTATCTTAATCAGGTGTGTCCAAACTTTTGACCGGTACTGTACATTAAGCAGATTATTTTGTCTACATAGGTAAAGTTGATTTACTTTTATGTACTTGCTTACGCACCTTATGGACCTCTAGTGGACCAATCCAGTAGGCTGCCTGCTCAAGCGTGCAGCAGCATTGTCTGATGGGGGATTCAGACCTGCAACCTGCTGTTTGCAAATCCACTTTCTTTAACACCATTCCATATGGAAGCCTGTAGGCTGGTCTTTTTGCATTTAGGTCCAGTGTTTCCGAAGTACACATGTTCTTTTTTTCCCCTAGAAACGCCTTAAGTAGGCAGATCTTTGCTGTGCTCTTCCTTTAGCTGCCTGCTGGTTTATTAAAACGCCACCGCACATTTACTGCCACAGCTCTGATTTACAATGGAGTTCACAGCAGACAAAAGTCAATTGACAGAAGAATTTTTTGCAGAAGAGGGATTTTACATTCTGTTCCCCACGATCATATTAGGATCACCCAGGGCCCACTCAAACCCTGCCTAAGACCGGCCAACCTCCCCCACAAGCAGCTCATTCTGATCTGTTTTAACTGAACTCCCCTGTCCATCAGATAGCAGTGCTTGCTACTCTGTAAATGTACAGCAGAACTGAAATGCCAGCCTGACAGTCATCACAACAATCGGTTATAAGCATCAATGCAATTCTGCTGCGAGGAAGCCAGACATTATCATGGAAATGAACTGGGTTTCTTTGAGGGGTTTTTTTGAAAGGGCTTTTATCAACTGGTGCGGCACCATTCCATCAACCCATCTCATTCTGTCTGGTTTTCTCAAATACATTTTCCCTGCATGGGGGTAAACATGAAGACAGCAGGTCACACAAATGCACAGGATAGTGTTGATGTATTACCAATAGTAATACAGTGGCATACACACACACAGGCATAAGCCCATCAGGGAGAAAAGAGGGATCCACATGTACTTTTATTGTTATTTTGAGGGAGAAAGTGTTCATTTCTAAACGGCAAAGTGGCTTGGTTAAGGAAGAGACTGAGTCTGACTCCAGGCTTATGGTTCAGGGCATGGTTCAGACCTCTTAATCATGCATACAAGTACAGTGATTCATGCATTTTGTAAAAGATAAGCAATTTTTAATTTTTTTTTTACCAGAGTTTTTTTACAGCCCTCAAGCCATAGGACAAGACCTAAGACACAAAGGCTTTAATGTTTTTGACAAAATTATCTTGTTTCTTCAAGACTGTCAATCAAGCCAAATGAATTGATGGCTATGTGTAGCCAGTATCCTGTGTCATTGCTGAAGATGTCTTTTGAGAGCCCTGTCATAAAATCCCAAACCAAAGATAGTCTCCTATGAGATCGGCTCATGGCTGGGATAAAAATGCATTCACTTTTAGAAAGCAACTGGAAAACCTGCCCAGAACATTTCAAGATGTTTTCATTCTCCCATTGTCAAGAACCCTACACATGTGGCAGACCGGCTGCTGGCAAGACATCACTTCAAAATGATTATTGCTGAGGCAACTGTGCACAATATAGGATGTTGGGCCATTTTGTTTGTGGAATGTAATTTCCAGAGATCATTCTGACAGATTAAAAAAAAAACAAATGAGCTTTTAAACAGCCGACAGTGTGCTTTATCCCATTTGCAGTTGCATTCATTGTGCTTGAGTTAATGCAGCAGGGGAACAACTATGCACCAGTTGTGTGGTTCCTGCCAGCCTCAGTCTTTTTTGTATATTGACATCATGGTGAAGAGACAGTTGTTCAAATCATTGAGCTGGCTGTTGTTTGCACTTAGGGATCTATGTTTTATTGTTGCGAGTTTTCATTTCACAAGCTGTTTATGAAAAAAACAGTAATGACACTCAAGTGTAAGTCTCTAGTTTAAGGGGATTGACTGATTATGCACACTCTTTATTTCAAGTCATTCATGTTTTATCCACTGAGAGCCGCCGCAGTTTTGGTGACAAGCACTTCATTCTGTCCAAACAAATGAAAGCAAGATTCAAAATGTGCAAGTGGCAAGCACTTGGTGACTAATTACATTCTGTCCCTTGATGGTTGACAGTATGTGTTCACATCTTAATGGACAAAATTGCAGATCCAAACCCTTGACACATTTTTCAATATCGTAGGTACCTTGAATCCAGGATCTGCCAGGAATGTATAACATTGCCTCCTAGGACCATGGGTGACACCCCTGTTTCTCCATCTCACTTCTGCCTGTGCTAATGTTGATGGCACAATGCCTCAAAGGAACAAAAATATATTTCCCATTTTTATTCCAGAATCCATGTCTCCCATGCAAAGATGTGAAGGGGGACCAATGGTGGATTGATTGAAATGCAACAACACAGCCTAGAAGTTTGTTTATTGACCAAACGGTTCATTTTCAGTGCTCCTCTGGAGATGCCGTCCAGACGCCTCAGAACTAATCAAGCCCTCTTTCAAAGGGCCTGTGGAGGATTTCTACAGCACACATGAAGGTCTTGAAGCTGTAGCAATAACTGTAATGTCAACGTCACCTTCAAAACTCACAAATATCCAGAGGTGTGAAAACACCCTTGAGCTGTTTGCCTGCAGCTACTTGAGCACTTTTCTGTGAAAAATAAAAACATACTACCACTGCTGCTTTCATGGTACATACTACAATTACCAAAATTGTAGTATCTCTCATTCTTTGTAAATCTCTTTCAAGTAAGAACAACACTCATTGTAATTCCTCAAATGCTAGAATAGAAACGGCAACTCCACAGAACTGTTGCAATCATAGCTTGAGTGAAGGTCATGTATTTGTTTAGGTGACTTTTTAAAGACTATGGCCAGACTGCTGTATTGATCTCACTATTAATATTGATTTTCTTCAAAATATACAGGAACTTATTCACTGAGGCCTTGTACCTCTCTGCTGGGGTAGTCATTTTACCATGATTATTAATAATATTTATGTGTAATCAGAGACAGAGCCTTTATTAAACACCACTTTCACAACAGGGCAGACATGAAATAATAATTAAAGGCATAATTCAGGTTGCTCGCTCCTAGGATCAGTGCTTACAAGTGCTCACTTGTGCGGTCTGCATCTTGGCAGCAGTGTGGGGAACAGTTGTGTCAAGATCCAGACAACAAGAAGTGAGAGGGTTCTTTCAAGGACAAAATCTGAGGAACTCAGATTTCCCCACAATGCTTCAGAGCAGAAATAAAAAGGGGAAATGGATAGTGTCCAAACAGAGAAATTTACAGGGACCACAACCAAGTCATCTTTCTTTTGCATAATATAATATAGGTATAACCCGGCTAATGAATCCTTTGTGAGCAAAGAGCCTTTATAATAAAGTTATACATCTTCATGAAATGATTATAACATTTGTGTGTTAACCTCCAAAAATCTGTGGGTGCAATACAAAATAGTGCATACATGCACATACTCCCTAAAAGTAAATGAATAGTATTTGTTTACATTATCAAAATACAACCAGTGTAAAGGTTTGTAAGTTTACCTTTTAAGTACACCTTTTCGGCGCTGACTTTCTCACTTTCCCTTTTGTAGGAGAGCCAGTCACAACCAATGAGGGAAGTGGTGGCTGTTGAAGGCAGATGCGTGCATTGCGTCTTTGGAAGTAATAATATTAAAGTCTGCCAATCTAATAACTAAATCTGACTCCACTTCATGCCAACCTATGTTTCGTTCCTCAATTCCCAATTCTAGCCCAGGAATTCTCAGTTCGCTTTGGCTTGTAGGTGATCAGGCTACATAGTCCACGACGTAGGATACTGTCCCAGCACATTTAATATAACTCGCTGCCCTGTTATACTCTAAACCGTAGAATATACGTTAGGCGGCCCACCTAGGGACTGCAGACTCGTCAGAATAGTGCAATACTTAAGACTGACTATGGGCGTAAGTATCAGTGGGTTTCGAGCGGTATGGTAAGAACATACAGAAAAACCTTGAATCCTGCTACGTGCGTCGTTAGAAATGGCCAAATGAAAATCACAAACAAAGGTTAAGACTAATATCTTTATTAATCTGAATTGTCCCAATCAAAAGTATCCCAATCAGTTGAAGTTTCAAGATTACAACAGGCAGTATGGTAGAGTGCAAATGATGGCAAAGATACACAGCCTACCTATGCGGAGTCACGTGGCTATACGCTTGGTGCACAGGAGTCCGTGCTGACGGTGTTCCCTGAGTTCAGAAATCTTTCCCTTTATATACCCGAACCTCAAGGAGTTGGTCAGCACATGAGGTGGGGTCATGGACAGGGCCCCAATAGGTTTTGTCCTTATCTGGCTATTGTTTGGTGCCAGTGTTTATTCTTGTCCCGTTATTTGGGGCATTTGCATTGGTGTCTATCCTTTTAGAGCCAATTTTCAGAATAATGGTTAGGAGACCCCCTACTGTTGTAGGACTATCACCATCACCCCTTTGCTACTCGCATTGTATGGATCAGAATGAGTCCAAACAAGACATGTGTACCTTGAACCGAACAGAATATACAGAAATAATAGTTGATAGCTGCAGGTTGGGATTTCACCACTGGTCTGGAGGAAGGGTCCCTGAGGGATTTGGGATCATCAAGATTCCGTGCCCTCTGACTCTCCCTACCCCCCTGGTGACCCATCCTGTCGTACAGTTCCTTGGTGTGGAGGAGTGGGGACACATTCCTCAGCCGGGTGGTTATCATTTATGGCCCAAGAATGCTTACTTGAGCAACAGTCCCTTATTTGGTGTGACACAGTCTGTATGTTGTCAGGCGTCTCCCATTCCCACCTTACACTTTCATATTTTCACACAAATGGTAGTGATTCACTGGCTGAGATTGCATCTGTGATTCTGTCCATCGTGGTCAAAACAAAATCAAATGTTCTGGATCCTTAAATGCAGATCATAAGGAGGATAGAATGGGGAGAAATGAAAAGTGAAGAGACAGGTTAACACAGTTTGTACTGAGAAATATTTAAAATCAAGCAAAATAAAGGTGAAGACTTGCCAGCATGCCAGTGGTATGAACAGCTGGAGGTTGGCTGATTTAAATTTAAGCTACACTTAATGTTATTTCTTTTCTCATTTTCTAAACATATCCTTAAATATGTCATTCTATTTAAGTCTCTAGTAACATGGCACTGAATTGACCTTGCAGAATGCATCAACTACGCTAATATTTGTTATACCTGCTTAAATAAATCACCATTCTCCCTAGGCATGGACCCACACTGTATTAATGAATACACAAATAGACAAAGTGTACGGTCTTTAGCACCACTAATTGCAGTCCCCCCAGCAAAGTAGCAGCAGATATCTGCGTGTATCTGCTCTATAAGGGTAGCAATCCATAAATCAATGGCAAAAAAACACAGCTACATTGATCACAGCTACATTGATCTCACACTGTGTTGTTATCTCTCTGACCGCGAGGCCATCACCATGGCCTCAGTGCTTCCACAGGTTCAGCGACAGGTGCCAGTGGTAATGATCATTACAAAAAAAGATACTGGCCCTGAATCCTCACTCCGCAGATGGCAAATTGCATGTCTTGGTGTCCAGGGTGTTTAAACGGTGCTTGGATTTGTTCTCTCCTAAACTCATTTGGCAGGGTCTCCCCGAACATGTGGCACAGCAGTGACATGCTCTAATGTGTGAGCCAGAGTGTAAATAATCCAAGGGAGGAACTACAGAAGCATCTGAACTGCGGCACATTTTCCATTTGCGGCTCCTTTCCTACATAATGGAGTTCTCCTTATAAGATTGCTGTGGCCGCACAGTCCAATTGCACAGAACCTGAGGAAAACAAGATCATGATGAATGCACATTAGAGAGAGACAGTGGGATATGGACTCTTGCAATGCATTCATCAGACCTCCTGGGCCGACGGTTCGGGCAGGCATCACTCATAATGTAATCCCAGAAACAAAAAATTGAAGAGTCCATCATTTGCCAAGTGGATCGGTTTTCCCCATAAAGGGGGAAATTCTCATTGAACCATAATGTTCAGAGCACTGGTGACCATGCTGGATGGTTGTATTGAATCAGGAACTCTCTACATTCACATACAGTCTTTTGAATCCTCACACTTGTGGCTCTTCAGAGGGCATTGGGACTGCTGACATTATATGGGTTAAGGGTCGTAGGGCAGCAGTAGGGGGAGGTGGTTGGGCAACTTGGTAACAAAGAGACTGCAGGTTTGATTGTAAACAGGAATTTTCATTATTCCCTTGGGCAAGGCACCGAACCTAACTGGCTTCCGTTAATATCTTGTGTACAATGGAAATATGTACAATGTGAATAAATAAATTAATAAATAAATCTTAAGTGACTCATACATACTTCAAAACAGCCTGCATTCTCAGCATACACTGTCAACTGAAAAGGATCACAAACCAACTTCTGAAATGTTTTACACCCTTATTAATAAAACATAGCCAACAGGTCAGCTAAAGTATGGCATGCATTTAATTGTCAACTAGCGTCAGTGCTGTGGTATTCAGTTATGCAACTCATTTGTGAGATGCATAAGAATTTGATATGAGGGTTATTTCTTAATTATTAGTTGAATAAGGATATTACATTTTTCTGGCAGATGGGTTCATGGTGTTTAGATTTTGACGAGCAAGGACAGTGAATTTTGCTTCACACTTCAATCTGTGGCCACATTAAGGTATCTAGTTACAAAATAGAGAGCTCTGTAAGTTTGGTGCTTGCTTTTCATTTCCAAAAATCTGTTTGATATTTTTATTCATGCATACAGATCAATTCATGATCAGATAAACATTTTTTGCTTCCCAACTGTTTGAAAGTCACCTTGTTATCATGAAGCTCTATAAATGCAGTGCCTGGACTGACATCCTGGTCAAGTTTCAAGTGTTTTTCATTGTGTCCATGTGCCATGCATTTCACTGGATCAGTGTCTCTATGGAAGCACTCGCATCGCACTCGCATGTGTGAGAAAGATGAGAGCATCCCATTAGAGGCGTTATGGTGTTGCGTGTCAGAATGGAACACATCAGCAGCATGTATGCAGAGTGAGCCATGAAAGTGAACACAAGATTTCAGGTCCATTTCCTCTGCTTGGTTTTCAGGGAGAAGTCATTGAACTGTATGAAATTCTGAGTCACAGTCACCATTGTGGCCGCGTAATGGAGCACGATTGGCAACGTAACCAGTCAATGGAATCATGTAAATCATGTAAATATGTAAAATGTGAACTAGATACTGCTCTGGGTAGCTGATTTAATATAAATTCTGCAAGTCACCCTGTATAAGCATGTCTACTATGCAGTTGAATTATGAATAATAATGTTGCCTTGTTCCCCTCACTTCCATTTGTTTACAGCGTCTCAGCTATCAAGTGTTTGCCTATTCACTCAATCCTTGGGACCTAATTCAATCAGTCACTGAGACACAACTGAAATGACTCACACATACCACAAAAAAGCTTGCATTCTCAACATACATTCTCAACTGAAATGGATAACACACCAACTTCTGAAATGTTTGTACACCCTCATTAATAAAACATAACCAACAGGTCAGCCAAAGTATGTTATGCATTTAATTGACAAACACTGTCAAGCCCTGGCAACATTAAAGACTCCACATCCAAGGAGTTTAATCTAAGCTTCTATTTTATTTATTTTTTTGGATGTGATGCAGCTTGTGGCCCAGTTGGGGTAGGGTTACCTCTTCTAAATGAGACTATATTATTAAGGATGCCACGAGATGCTACCTCAGGGCTGCAGGTAGGAGTCAGCAAGGAGGAATCCATTTTGTCTCCTGTTATTCCCTGACCTGCTCCTTTTTGCTCTGCGTGGATCAGTTAGACACTCTTAATACTGATGTCCCCACCCCCCAGATTCATTTCTTTTATTGGTAATTTCTTATTCACAAGGCTAAAATGTCTTTAAAATGCTAGAAAGTTTTGCCTGATGTTTGGCTGTGTTAATGAAGACAGCAGATCATGAATTCTCCCACCCTGCAGATGCTAGACAGTACAGCAATGCAAGGCCAGAGGGAGGCCACTTAAGGGCATGTGAACCAGCCCTCCCCAACCAGCAATGCCCAGGGGTGCCTGCAGGTATACCACAAGAGGTCCAAGAGGTCATCTAGTGCCATCTACAGGCTGTGAAAATAAGGGCACTAATATCACAGACCCATCTTCACTGCCCACAAAACAGGTTAAGGTGTCAAATGGGCAAATTATTACCAGATGGGCACTTCAGCTCCAGAAATGCATAAAATGATATAGCCATTTCCCCTGCTGTGGAGCTGGATATCGGAGCGTTCCCAAGCACAATTTGAAAACCATCCAGCATGATGTGCACTGTCAAGCCAACTTCACAAATTTCTTCAACAAGGAAGGACTAGAAGCTATGTCAGATCATAACAATGGCAAGACTTAAACTGATTTGACACTTGAGTTTAACATTTTTCTTTCAGCTGAAAGCAAAATACAAAGATCAGCAATGGGAACATTGTCTTCTGTTTATCTCCAGTTTTTAGCACCAACAATAATTGCAACTGTCACAGTTGTCAGTTAAGCAAAAAAGATCACAGACAGCCTGGTTCAAGCACTGCAGGACAGAATCTGTAACAAATACTTGCACGTGTTTACAAAAGATTATATATAGAATGTATTTCATGACTATGAGAACAGTTGCAAAGTAATCATATACATTTGTATATCATATATATGTCTAAATGTATATTTTTAAGATGCATGGAAACAAAGGAGAGCCACATAGTTTTCAAAATGTGATTAATTAGTTATACAAAGAAAACTTTCAGTCACTTCATTGACTGGCATGATTTCCTTGTGTACACCAAGAGTATTACAATAGCTCCCTCTAGTGCATTCAGTGGAATTTGCAGAGGACACGTGTCAATACCAACAATAGTCCTCGACACTTAACATACTTTTCACACGTACTTTTGGGTATATTCTTTATTCTCAGACCCATTCCAAAGAGTGAACAGATATGTCAATTATCTAAAAACTCTTGAAACTACTTTACACAGACACAACACCTGACTGAATAGGTAGTCAACTTGGTGAAATTTGATGGGTGTGAACCTATGAGAACTGGCAAAATGTCCTTGGTCACACTAACTACAGACTACATTATGCCTATTTTGTTTCTTGTACCAAGGAGTGAGATGATGGAAGTGAACAAGATACATGACGCTAAGATGGCAACATGGTTAACTTTAAGAGAATTTATATCCATGCAAGTTTCCTTCCTTTCAAATGATGGAAGAGTGTAAGTACCACCCGTGCCAAACCCTTCAAGAGTTTAATTTAGCATTGTGGAAAAAAAAGAAGCCAAGAACATTCAGTGACTTTTTCCACCAAATTTAGTTGCAGTTCTACAGGTTGTTTAGGATTCTCCGTCTCCACGGGCTGTGTGAAACCCATGAACAAGGAGAATTAGTTCTGGTTGCAAGTAGTTTGGATAGTGAGAACTTTGTTACCTCCATGGGACTAAGCTAAGCACCACTTTCATAACTTACTGTTATTGTTAAACTGTCGTATTTCAACAGTGCACTGCTTAGAACAAGGATTAACACAGTATAGTGCGGTCTCATGATTGTTATTGTTTTTGCTCTGGTTGGGTTCATGAGTGCATTTCAGCTACTAGTCTAATTGGATGTTTAGGCTTACCCGTTTCAGCTGGCTGCTCATCCACTTGCAACCTGAACAGCACATCTATCACATGTCTGCAGCAAAGTGGCAGCCTTGTCTCTCAGACTCATTTTAGGAAGATAAAGCAGGTCCCATCACATTACTATCCCATATTGTCATTGTTAATTGCTGATAACTAAGTTTTACTGCGTCCTTGGTTGCATAACATTTTGTGTCATTTTTTTTGCATGCACGTTGTACTCAACTTTGGGAGTCACTCTGGGTAAGCGTCTGCCAATGTCAGAAAAGTGAATGTACATTTCACATGTTGTACATTGTTCTGGATATGAGCACCAGCTAAGTAGCAAAATGTAAGCATACAGGCAGCAGTATTAGGTAGTGTAGTAATGTGAGCTAGGCTTATGAAAGATTTCAGGTTGAATTCCCAGGTAGGCCACTGTTGTTGCATCCTTGGGTAACTCATTCAACCTTAATGGTCTAAGAAAAACATCCAGTTCTATAAATGGATAACAAAAACTGTGAGTCTCAAGAGTACCTTGCAAAACTATCTGTTAAATAAAGGTAGCACTTTAACTTGATACAACTCCCAGATCAAAATACTCATAAGGGATGTTTTATTAGCTTCCTGACAGAGGAAATCAAAAACCTCATATGAACAACTAAGTACATGTTTTTTCAAATCAGTTTTGAAATCACAAGCCTACATACTAGGTCTGTGAATTGTTGCCCCTGTAAGTGCAATCCACAGAAGACCCCCCACAGCCTTATTGGCACCCATGTATATGCAAGTTAAGAGTACTCCCTCTGTGTCAAACCAGAAGCACTCAGCTGTTGCAGAACCACTGGACTGTAATTATCAGCCAGGTGCATGGAACCTGAAACCTTTCACTTAACAGTATGCCACAAGTTTCAGAAAGACAACAATCCTTATTACAACTCTATAGATTAACACTATGCATATGTGACATAGAAACTGAGAAACAGTTGTGAAATCACTCGACAATTTTGAGACTATAGTGAGGGCCCTTGTCTTCAAGTGAAGTGCCATGCTGCACAAATCACCATACTCTTGGAAGTGATGACCATACTAATGGACCTTGACACTCCACCCCAACTAAGACTGGCAAACTAACAATATGGAGATCACAGTACAGTACCCATACATCCCTCCTCTACTAAGATTTAGCTGTTCAGATGCTAATACCAAGTTCTACATCTGTCTTCCTGGAACAGATCTGGCCTTTATTCCCTGCAGGCTAAAAATAGGCATGATACAATGATCAGGTATATACAGCCTTAAGCCTTTAAGTTCCAATTCTAAGTGTGACACCATTACACCCTAGAGCAAATCAATCAAGTTGCATATGCAGAACATGAGCTCTGTATATTTCCCATAAGGGAATATTTCCCAAATATAGCTTCATAAACAACTTTATAGGTTTTGCTGCTGTCATGTGCTACTAATGGCACACTGATTAGAATCACAACACTGACCTTGAACAGCTATGTGTTTTAATTGGCTTAACCAAAATTACTGACAGCATGATCACACACTCCATAAAGCAGTTCTCAAAGCCTCAAATTCTTATAACCAGATTTACATATCACCGCGTTAAAACAAGACGGGGAGAGCCAGCTCGAGGTTTATGTGTATTCCATCGCCATCGACTCGGCTTTGAAAAAACTACTGTGACATCAAACAGCGCCACACAGCAGCCATCCCCCACCCGTTAAGCATGAATTCTCAGACTGCTGACGTGCTGTTGTTTTATGGTAATTATTCCCAGTGTATTAAATGACAGACAGCTCCTGGTCCATTTCAAGTTTTATTGACAATGATGGAAAAATCCACAAAAAGACCACGCTGCAGCTTAGAACTGGATGACCTGGCCCTGAAAGACATAAAAAAATTACCATTAGTAGGCCACACAGGTTTTTCAGTATATTCATTTACAGTATAAATACAGTTGAATATTCAATCAACAATTGTTTGACCAACTGATTCACATTAAGGTGCTCTTCAAACACTAAGCACTGGGGTGATTTACAATGACAAATTAAGTTTTCTCTTTAATAAATCAACACGGATAACTACACAGACTACAAGAGTGATAACACATTCCTTGCAGCTGGAGTATTTTCAAATGTGAGACTACTTTTTCCACACACCAATTTTACTAGGTGAAAAACAAATTGTACACCAATTGTACTACATCAGACTCATCTCTCTGCATTTGCAGGAGCACTGGCTACACAATCCTCTGATACATATGCAATTAAGCCTTTTACACACCAAAACTTCCACAGCACCCTAAGGCTATGTTCACACTGTCAGTCCAAATCCAATTTTTTGCATATCCGATCAGAATCCAATGTTCCTGACTGACTGTATGCATTATATATTGCAAGTGATCAGCAATATAATTTTCGGTCTTATCCACATTGGTTGCTATAGTAATGACATTGCTCCCGGAGTAGAAGTAGTTAGCATAAACAAAACAAAATGGAGGGTAATGAAATGGGCTTGCTGGAGCCGCAGCGCAAGTTTTATAAAAAAATAATGAGACAGCGTCAGAGACAGAGGAGGCGACAATTCTGTCGAACACATGTTAGCTCCAGCTCTGATTACGACCTACAACCGCTCATCAACGGCTCTCCGCCACCAAACTAGCATGTTTCCTGTACGTGTGACGTACACGTGAACTTTATGTGGCGTCAAAAGTCACATACGTAAAAAAAAAAAAAAACACCTGAAATCCGACCAGAGTGTTCAGAACTAAATGGATTTGCAAAAATGTGATTTGAATCAGATTTCAAACCACATACGAATGTGGTTTGAAACGGATTTGTAAAAATCGGATCTCGTGATTTTTGGCTGTTCAGAATTGCTACATATGATCAGATTCAAATCGGATATGCACATAAATCGGATTTGGAATGACAGTATGAACATAGCCTAATAGTGATCACTGGAGGATAGGTGTGGCACCCAGTCACTGTCAGTGGATGACACGGCCAGTATCAAACCCAGGTGACAGGGCTCAGCCTGTGCTCAAGACAAGTGTGCTGACTGACCCACTCAGTTCCCAAGGAATACACTTTTATAACTCCCTTCAGTAAAGCAGGACAATAGGTGAAACAACATCTACAATCTTACACAATTCATTGCATATTCAGCCTGTCTGAGCAGACACCACACCATTACCTGCTACATTCAAAACCCTTACAGCCAGCATCTGTGCATGTATGCCAACACTAAATCCCACAGTCAAGAGTGTTCTGATGAAAATGACACAAGAGTCCACAACACTAAAACCGATTTCAATCACTGTTAAGCAACACCACAGTATTAGAGGCGAACCATTTTAAATGACCCATTTTATCTGTTGATGTGTCTTTGTGGTTTTATATGTCAGGCTTCTTTAAACTGTAATCAGTCAATTTCTGAAATTAAAAGGTTTTCAAATAAATGCCCTCTGGAACTTTGTTTAAAATGTCAGATTCCAACAAGCAGTCAAACAATCTCCTTTTCATTGATGAAACACAGCCATAAGAGCACCCAAACATAAGTGACTGTTGCTCAATAAGACCATGACACCAGCACACTTTTTCCCAACTGGTCATGAAGACCACTTCTGCAGCAACAAAAACTAAAAACAGCCAAGGCATTCAACAGAAATGAGCCCATTTCAAACAAAGATATTTGATCACAGATTAGGTCAGTCATTATAGTTCAGAAAAATGAAGACTATTAAGATCCAAAATCTTATGCTGCAAGCCAGGTATTATTCTTACCTTTCTCTTCTTGTCTCCTCCCAGTTCAAAGTGCTTGCATCTCTTGATGGCCAGCATTCTTTTGGACCTGCAGTTGGGCTCCACGCACTCCAGCCTCAACACGATCTTCTTCGTGGTCTTAGCCTGACACAGACATTCTATCATTTAACAACGTCATATACATCCATAACGTCATGCATGCCAACTCTAGCCAGCACCCTTGCAAAGTGCAACTTACAAATATTCAGCAGATAAGTGCCTTTCTCATGAGTTATGGGAGCCACAGAACAAAGATATGAACACACTACCACCTCCGGTTTACAGTCCCAGTGCTGAATCAATTTCACCCTGCTGCCCAGCCTAATGTAATTACATTATAGAGACTCGGTTGATAAATTACCTTCTTTCGGAAAATAGGCTTCGTTTGACCACCATAGCCACTCTGCTTCCTGTCGTATCTCCTCTTACCTGTAAAGAAAGACATGGGTCAGCACATGGAGGTTTTTATCCACTGTACTACAACTGTCTCAGATCAACCTGAAAGACCATTTATTTATTTTTACTTGTACAGTGAAACTGATTAGTGTGCAGCGAGGACGAGCGACACCAGACGCAAAAACGTAGACCTCCCGCTTACCCTGTGCGTAAAGGGAGTCCTTGCCCTTCTTGTACTGGGTAACTTTGTGAGGCTGGTGCCTCTTGCACTTCTTGCAGTATGTCCTGCGAGTCTTCGGCACGTTCACCTGAGACGAAGGATGGATAACTAACGTTAGTGGAACGCTTGAATAAAGTTTACACAAGTAGCTAGGCCTACCAACGAAAAAGACCCTTCTGCGAATACAATAGGTCCTATATAGGAAGCTAGCTAGATCATATTTAAATAAGAGTAACGAAATGACAAGCCAGCATTGTGATCAAGTGTCACCCTGCTTTCCGTTGCACTGGATTTGTAACTAAGACAGCCACGTACGGTGACGTAAAAATAAGATTTAATGCCACTTGGAATTCAGATGGTCACAGCTTAGTTGTAGTTTAGCCACAACATATGCCTTGAACTCTATCGGCTAGGGGGAAAGTAGCTAGCTAGCTTAGAAACCGAGGAATGAATTTCGACGTTTCGGGCCACAGGAGTAAATATGTGTATAAGTAGTCTCTACGTATAACCGACTGCCTTCTAAGGTGGAAAAGACTGAGTTATATGGAATTCAGAAGAAATTCACTTCAGGGCGGCCATATTTTGCCGTATAGTATTCAATGAAACCAGCGACACTGTTTTAAAATAAACCATCACCAATAATGCTACACTTAAATGGAACAGTAATGAGTTATGTGCGTTGGCGAGGGAACATACGAAACATACAGTACATCAACACGCTAAGGTTAAATACGAGTTCGTAAGATTGATGTAGATTGCTAATAGCTTCGCTGCCAAAGTTCTTCTCACCATGTTTGCCCTCCTGTAGCAGAGGCGAAGAGGAGGAAGTCAGATTTCGGAAGCACTTTCAAAGCTCAACTGTAGTCTCAAATGACTGACCGCATGATGCAAAAGGTTGCCATCGTGTGGCGTGGATGTATAAAGCCAAAAAGAAAGAGTTAAGTGTAAGACATCTTTTATCACGTGGAAAGCTGTGTAAAATTGTATACTTTGAATAACTATTACATTACAAAAGTTGCTTTCCACTGATGGGCATGCATCAAACAAACGTTGCCATCAGCTCGATAAAAAGATTGCATTTTACAAAGGAGCAATTATGCTGGTCACATAGAAAATAATTCATTCATTCAAATATTCGTTCTACCATTGCAATATAATCTTATATTGCTTATCCTCCAAATTAAATGCGGGTAAAAAACAAAATATACATGTAGACTTGTTTCATAAGGATGCCCCTGTGCTTAACCTCTAACTTAAGACTTCAGAAGCTAGGGAAGGAATATGAAAATAAGCAGGAAGCAAAAGGGGAAATGAGTAAGGCCAGTTTTTATGAAAGGGTGGGGTTTGGTCTCTAGCTGCAACAGACACCGGTGGAATGAGAGTGTATAGGCTTATGTGCTGTCTCTTCTGGCCTCACGATAAAGTCAATCTACTGTCAGAGAGGAGGTAAGGTCCTATCAATGCTATCTGCACTGTCAGCATTAGGGGTCCCACTATAGCAGGTTGAGGGTGGAGGGGATTTGGCTGCACTGAACAGCAGATGCATCCAATATTCTTCATTCTATTGCACCATAACGAGGATACTGTGTTACTCGTTGGCCTCCATCGAAGGCTACATTTACCTGCATGAGGCAATAATTAGTCTCTTCGGACGCTTGTATAATAGTGATAATAATGGTAATCAAAGCTGTGTCCCTGCTTTCTCCAGTTATTGCTCACATAACATGTAATGTCTGAAGTCTGCCTCTTTTATTGTTCTAGTAACATATTTATTTATTTATTTTAACCAAATAATCTAGGATTTTTCTTTCTCAGATAGTAACCCAAAAGGTTTTACATAGCTTGGTCGCTGGCTATGATTCCATATTACCTTATGGTATTTTTTTTACCCTTAAAAATAAAAATTGAATTTTAATGTGACACTCTAGATCTTGTTTAAAATTTCATTTGTTATTGTAATTAATCCCCATGTGGCTAGAAATAATTAATGTTGTATTTATTTGTAGTTGTGTTTATTTGTAGTTGTAGTGTTCATTTCAGTAAAAACAGAAAGGTATTCCCTAAAACAACAGGTGCAGAACTCTGTTTTGGATGATGTGTAGGCATGTGTGAATCTGTAAAGATAGAGAAGCAAGAATATGGCTTTTAGTCCAATCAAACAAAGATCTTTCATCTAATTAAATGACTCTTTGATTTAATGAGCTAATTAAGAACTCAAGTGTAACACAAATCAGATGCCCAAGGCTCTATTTGAAACTGTTTGAGAGAAACAGTAGACTCTACCTCTTATGTTTCCAGTGATTTCATATATGAAGTGGACATTCTGCTATGATGTTAAAGAGGTAACATCCTCATTAAATGTCATATCAAAATCATGCTTTCATTGCTCATTTCTTCACTCTTCTTCAGTGGCTCTGGCTGAGAAGCTGACTGTCCTACCATGTGGTTTGCATCTGTGCACCTGAGGTGTATTTTTATAGTGGCTAGATGCAGAATTACATTAATTCAGATAGCCTGGTCACCAGAGGAGCGTGGTAAAGCATGTTTCCGGTGTCATTGTTTCTTCCAAGGAAATGTGAAGTGCTCATAGTACATTAGTCACCTCAGCCTCAGAAGATTGGTCTAATTCTTGGATTGGCCACTTCAGATGTGCAGGATTTCTGTGGCTTTAATAAGTCTAAGATGCCCTTAAATGACTGTGTCTGGAATTTGGTGTTCCAACACAATACCAAAGGCTTCCATACCACCCTTGCTAATACAGACAGCATGACAGGATTAGCCAGTTAATGCATGGGAACATGCTTCACCCAGAAACATACAGAACACTTGAGAGAGGAGGCGTTTTCAGGGGGGCGGTTAAGCTAAACTGATGTCATCAGCTGAAGAGTGGGGGAGAAACTAAACTATTGGACTGCTTTCCAGCTGTTACACAGTTTCAACTGATTCAACAGTTGTGAAGGAGCTATTGCACTACAGTTTTTAGTAAATATAGACTGATACAATTCTAAAGCAGAACAAAGTCCCTTTGCAATATGTTTAATGACTCCTTACATGACATCAAAATATACAATATGAGGGGCAGCATGTTGCAACACACAAATGTCACCCTGTGTTTATAGTGTAAGGCTTCAATTAGTACCCACCATGCAATACAAGTGACCAGAGCAACTTTTGCTGAGAAAATATTCCCTGTGACAGAGCATTCTTTCAAAAAATCCAACAGGTTGTACCTCTACAAGTGTCAACACAGCTAGCACTATTTTGGAGCATGCCTATTCTTGAAGAATTTAAAAGAACCATTATTTTTCAAATTTATTCAACATTAAGCATTTTCAGCATTGAGAGGAGGAAACACTATGAATATGAATAATCCCTCTGCCATTTGATGACCTTTTTTCAAATTATTTTTTCAAATAATGCAAATATATTTAGTCTCGTATTCTGCATTGCATTCATTACCAGATACTTACTAAAAGCTAGTGTCTTTCTCATGAGCAATTTTCACTACAACTAAAGTACATTCTGTTCATGATCCAATCTAAGCCAGGAAGCTTCCAAAGAGAGTCATAAGAATATAAAATTTCAATGATGAAAATAGGCAATTCAGCCCATCTATTTTAGTTAATTTTGCCTATAGTCTAAAGTAGTGGTCCCCAAAGATGTGCCAATGGCACAAGTGCCTTTTTTTCATTTTTGTGCCTGCAAAAGGTTTCTGTCATGCTGGAGAAGCATGTTAAAAAATAGGCTAAAATGAATGCTTATGTACCTTTCCTTTCTGGTACTGGTGAGTAGCCTAATGAATAATAATTTTCCGCTGCTCATTTATAAATGTCATAATTTTTTAAGCATCTTTTTTGTTCTGTGAAAATGTGGGTTTCACCATAACAAGCTAGATCACTCGATTATCTGTAGCTTATTGACCTCCCTGCCCCAATGAAGCTGAATTTATACCCACTGATAAATAAAGTTGAGGATAATTGGTCGAGCATCCATCGCACACTGGTCCTGAACTCTCTGACAGTCTCTACTGTGCTACAAATAGCAGAAAGGCATTCCACACATTAATACCTCTCTGCATGAAAAATACTTGTGTCAATGTGAACTTTACCTTCAACTAATTACTGACAGATCTTTAGCAAGACCACCAAAAGGAACAACATTCATTCTCTACAGAACTACACTTCCCACAGCACCTTACACAGATATGATACTTCTTATCATTTGTTTTACTCTAAGATGAAGTCTATTTCAAATTCTCTGAGATAATTTCTTTAATTCTGGCTGGTCTCTCACTTCACAGTCAAATGCTTCCTGAAAATGCAAGTATATGTTATCATGAGCCCGATCTAAGTTGAGAAATATCCTTTAAGTCCAAAAGACTTGTTTAGCACAATCCTCCCTTTTAGAAAATTCTGTTGACAATGCTTTACGATACTACTCGATGAGAGGAGTTGTTATGTTTACTGAACATGTCAGTCCAAGACAACAGGATCTGGCGTCTGTTACAATGCAAGTTAGACGCTTAGAAAGTTGAGTCTAAGCTGGCTGAACATATTCCCTCTCTCAAAGAGAATGATGTGTATTATTCACAGAGGCAGTCTGTGCCTCTGTATTTTACCCCCGTTCACCCCTTATTTATTTATGAGTGACAGTACTCAGTGTATTATAATGAAAATTCTTATTGAGGCCTGAAAAAACTTCATTCTCCTTAGGAACACTTTTTATCTTCAGATATTTTCCAGAGGTTTAATATTGGAGTTTTCAAACAATTTAATACTGCAGTTCAAGCTGCAAAGTCTTCACCAGTGTGTTACAAAACCCAACAAACTGCATTTCCGTGCCTGAAGTGAAGTATTGTACTGCAAGAATGATGCAACTTTCCTGTGTTTTCACAAAAACCTAGATGAATATGATAAAGACTGTAAAAACACAAAATAAAACTGCTGAAGAGCTGAAGAGACACATACAGCAGATTTGTTTCACTTTAACATGTAATTAATTTGTCATTATGACACCTCACATACTGTATTTGCATTTTGCTTCAATATTTTTGTTACCTTCAATGATTTGCAAGATTTGTAACATAAGTGAAACATTTATTATAAAAATGTGTTTAACCGTAAAGGCACATTCTTGCACCAGTTTGCACAATGTGACACCGCAAGTATGAATACTGAGAAATTAAAGGGAAAAGCACTTGGGGCAAGCTTGGGGAGACAAGTGTTAGTGGCGTGCTGAGTAGCTGATAATCAGCAGCGGTTGACAGCAGGAAATGATTAGAGGAGCTTCTTTCAAATGGGCAACTCTTTACATCTGAATACCATAGCCTGCTCAGACAGATGGCTGACAGAGACCTGCTATTCTCAGCTCATCATCTGTTAGTAATTGGGACATAAAGGTAAGGCTGTTGGTTTTATGTAGAACTGAAACGCTCAGTGGAAGAGTTATATGTGTTACGTGAAGAGGAACAGTTTGAAGGAAATGTGAATGAAAGGTTTGCTGCTGTAAGTTTGCTGTGGCAGTGTTAGAATTTTGGTAGACTATTCTCTCTCAGCATATGCATGCATGTATGATGGGCAAAAAAGGTTTTCAACACAACACACAATGATGAGTCTTATACAGAGTGTGTATTTATGCGTTATTATACTGGGCGTCTCGAAGTGTTAGATGTTGAGGGTTTGAATTTATATCACAGTTAGCAGAGTTTGGTAGAAGCTGTCAGCCAACAAGCGGAGGGGGGAATACCACCCTGTGAGCTTCCATTCTCATACTGCAGGGTACAAGTATTGTGATCTTTCGATGAGAGAACATGAATATCCATACTCTCATCCTCATGCCCCATTTTAATCAACAAAGATGTTATAACATCTGAGACAACAATGATTGCAGAGATGAGTGTAATTTTCATAGCTAAAAGATTTGCTTTCCCAGGACTGAAATAATTGAGAAGGGCCAGGTTTCCATTTAGTACACTAATGGTGTCAGCCAGCAGACTACCAGCAGATACCATCTTTCATCAACCTCCTTATTATCTCCTATCTCATTACTTCTGGATCTAAATAGGGTGTCATGAAAATAGTTTTGTGGACAGCTTCAAGGAAAGGAAAATTAGCCATAAAATGGATTTGGGATGTAACAGTAAATTTAACAAAAACCTGGTGAAAGCAGGAATGTACAAGTAAAGGAAACCTTAAACAATGGGTATTTATTTACATATGTCCAGGGGTCATGTTCCAGACCCCATGTTACTACTACCATACTACCTACTACCATCATAACAAGGCTGTTATGATGGTAGTAGGCAGCAGGGTCATCCAGAGAATGGATGCGTATAGTTGTGTTAAATGTATGATTTAATGTTTATCCACAATGCATTTTGATAAATATTTCTACATTTGTTCATGCACACATTATGTGTAGGAGATTCAATATGTTCAGTGCAGGCCAATGGAAGGCCTCGTGTTGCTTTATCTATGTCTTGCAATTTCAACAGGGATATAAGGAATGAAGAAATTGAGGAATTTATGCTTGTTCAGTTGCAACAGGCATAACAACTGACAGGAAACACATTCAGATAGAAAATCTCTGAACAGGGAATCATTACAAATCTGACTGATGTGAGATGGATTTCAGCCCTTTGGCTCTGGCTTTCACTTGCAGGAGTCTGTTTGAAGCAGAGGGTCACATTTAAAGCTTGTCGGTATTGCTCTAAAGTAACAATGTGTGTTCTGTCTCCAGAGCCTAACCCTAAGCTGACTGGACAATGTCAGACAATATACTTGAAGACATTTTTATAAAGCGCTCCCAGCAGAAGAAGAAAACATCACCTCTAAATTTCAAGGAAAGGTTGTTCATATTGACACAGGACAAGATCTCCTACTATGACTACGATGCAGAGAAGGGGGTGGGTATCCATAAAACTAGTAGCTACATCACTAAGTATCTACTGAGTATCATTATATTTCTGTTGCTCTGTTGATGATTATCATTTGTTTTTGGGGGGAGGGGTGCTGCTCTGTCTTCATAGAAATAGTTGGTCTCTTGCACATATGATATACAAAATGACATGATGCTGATTATCTGTAAGATCTGTATGATCTCCGTTTGCACTTAAGACTGATTCTCTGAGAGTATAAAACCCAGGGATTGGGACCCAGTAACTGGCAGATGTATACTGCATTTATTCAGTCCTGTAAAGGTCATCGACTAATTGTGTTAATGGTTTGTCCAGCTAAACACTGTCCCCAGAGCTGTTAGCCATTGTTCTGTTTCTTTCAGAAAAAATCTTTCAAATGTCAAACAGAGGTATCAGTTAAATGATATTTGTGAGGTAAAACTATCAATAACTGAGGAGAAGAAGAAGAAGCCACAGGAGTGCTCTTTAAATGCATCAATATACTGAGCGCTCTCCAACCTTCTGTTTTTACCTGGCATCCGTGCAGAAAAGGAAGTGCCTGAAAGGGTCGGTGGACATTGAAAAGATCAAGTGTGTCGAGACAGTGTTTCCGGAAGAGAGTGCACCTGCTGAGCGACAGTATCCCTTCCAGGTCAGTTGCATCTGTTTGACACCAGTGTCCTGCAGCGCTGACCTCCATTTGTACCCCACTGAAGCCACTGACCAAGAGATAAGTGTCTATTCCCACAGAGTTTTGGATATTTTAAATACTGAGGATTGTGGGTGGGTGGGGGGGATGTTGGGCAGGGGGTGGCAATATCACATTGGAAGTGAGGCTGAATTGACAGCTTGGGCTAAAAACATGATTGCTGACTTCATATGTTATTCCACTCCATTAATTTGATTACTTATTCACTTGTGCATTTTATTTATGCTGCCCACAGTTGCACACCCTTTGTAATCCACTAATACAAATGGATTTTTGTCTGGTTAAGCCATGTTCTAGGTCCAGTCTGAGGTATCAGCAGAGGAAATAAGGAGATAGCTCCAAAAGAAGATAAAGATATGTGCCTTATGTCTCTATGACGACTTGTCTTCTCACCATCACTTGCACTGGCATGGTTTACTGGACCTGCTAAGTTGATTGAGTCATCTCCACACGTACATGATTGATAGCCACAATGACAACCAGGACCATCAGTCATTGCAGGCCACTGAGATGGTAATTGTTTGCTTCTCATGGTAACCATGGAAGAGCAAAAAGGAGAAGTAAAACTTGCTCTCCTTAAATTTCAGGCAGAGCTGACTGGCAGGTTTCAAGTGCAACAGACACAGCTGCAAACAGGCTGCTAAAGCAGGGGACCTGAACACCACTTGTCTTCAAATGCAACCATTGGCCAGACTAAACTATCAAATGCAGGATTTATTTTTACATTATTAAGAATTATTTTTAATATTAAGGGAAGTGAATGTCAGGGCTCAGGCACAGACTCAAACACAGACCACGAGTGCTCAGGTTCCAGGCGGTTTTATTGGAATTGAAAGACAAGAGTGTAATGGCAGAACAGGCAGGGTCAAACCGGGCAGACAGGCAATCAGGGCAAAACGGAAGGCAGAGACAAAGTCAAGGAACAGGCCAGGTCAGCAAAGGAAACTCCAAACAGAATAACAGGCTGGACCAAAACAGGCCAAAAAAAAAAAAAAAAACACTGCAACAAACTGGCAAACAAGACAGGGACAAGCAGGGTAAATATAGAGCTGGGCTGATGAGGTGATGGGAAGCAGGTGCGCAGGCAGGCAGGTGGAGATGATCACGGTAATAAGGTGGGCAGAGAGTGGGGCAGGGCTGGAACACAAGGAAAAACAAACAAAAGCACATGGACCAAAATGACAGAAGGGGAGGAAACAAAAAAACAACAGATAGGGGGCCGGAGTACTGACAGTGAAAGTCAAGCTTGGAAACAATAGTGATTTATAATTATCAAGTCTAGTTGCACATAATGTAATATTATATGTTATTTGTTTTGACCCAACCTCACTTTCAATATGAAGACTATTGCTATATTTGGAGCTCTTGTGAGTGGAACCAGTGTCATTTGGATGCGCACAGTCTGGTGGGTTTCATTTCCAACTTCCTGCAAAAAGGCTTTGTGCCATAAAGTCAAAAGAGGACTGCGACACAGATGTACAACTCTTTAAACAGCACGGCATTGTGTGCGTTGAGGTCATTGAAGACCCATGCTAATTTACTCCACCGTTTCCCTCTTATTTTTACACTTTTCCATACTGTTGCTTGTATTACCAGCACATACCTCCTGTGTTTTAGCATGTGATCATTCTCATTTTGAAGTCACTGTATAACAGTTTCTCCAAGAGAGCTACAGGAAACAAATTAATATCCACACTAAAAGATTCTGATCTCAAGTGATGGCCACCTGAACTTCTTATTTCCAGCTCAACATGCAAACTTTTGAGAATTTTGTGAGAATTGGAAGAAAAATGATTGTACACACTAGTGTGCCAATATCCTTTTAGAGAAAGATGGGGAAAACATATAAAATGATGTAACCTATTACTCTCTCCTCATAGATCATCTATGATGAAGGACCACTTTACATCTTTGCAAGGAACGATGAGATTCGGAATCGCTGGATACACAAGCTAAAACATGGTTAGTGGTTGCTCAAGCTTACGCCTGGAAGAGGTCTAAGCCAAACCCATAATGAGATTTGTCACCTGACTCAATTCAGTACCAACTGAGAGAGCAGGCTGAGCAAAACCACGTATATTCCCTTTAATAACAATGCATGTTATATACTGGCTGAGGCTTTAATGTAGATTTTCCCCTCAGGGCACAAACAGCTGCTAATTTATGCCAATTCTATTGATTATTCAATATGAATGTTTGCCCCCACACCTCCTCTGGTCACAGTGGTACGGTTTAATAAGGACCTGGCACAGAAGTATCACCCACGATTCTGGATGGATGGGATGTGGTTGTGCTGTAAGCAGGAGGTCAAGCAGGCCATGGGTTGCCAAGTGCTGTACGCCAGGAATGGAGGTCAGTGGTGCACCAAAGCAGGTTCCTGTACAAAGTTATTGAGCATAACTTCACAAACTAAAGCTTTCTGTCCTTTAAGTCATGCAGCATGTGTTATCCACATCATCTCAGTACTTATCCAGATATATAAAAGTTTCTATGTCTGTGTTGATGAATCAAACATCACACATTGCTGTTTGTACTAATGTGCATTGCTGTTTGTAGTAATAATACAAGTGATGGTTTCTGACTATATGCTGACTTAAGTCCTTTCAGACCTGTGATGGTTAGTAAGTCATGCTGAAAGGGAACTAAAACCAAAAGCAAGAAAACTTCAGCTAAGCTGTTTGGGGCATAACAGAAGAAGACAGAAGACAGTTTAAGACAGAAGATATGGTCCCAATTGCTGTTATCATTACCATATATCTTGGTCTCCCCTCTCTGTACTTAAAGGATCTATGAGTAAGCGACGGAAATCCAGGAAACCCCCACCTCCTACCCCAGAAGAGGTTTGTATTGTTGCCCCACAATTCTTCAGATGAAGAAATGAACACACTAAAGTAAATGACTTGTTACCCTTTCTCCCCTGATCCCACCCAGGAGAAGATGTCCAGGCATGTTCCTCCACAGCCCCCACCACCACGGGCCACCTCAGGCCAAGGAAAGATAGTCATTGCACAGTATGATTACAGACCCATGACTGAACAAGACCTGGAGCTGAGAAGGGGAGAGGAATACACCATCCTAGAAATGCTGGAAAACCACTGGTGGAGAGCCCGGGACAGATATGGGTGAGTGACCCAGAGGGCCAAAGAGCAGATTGCATAGGTGAATAGTGCAGTGGCAGTGGGGTGGTCTATTTATTACTTTAACAGTATATAGTAAAAACACAGTATGCCTTCCTGTTATCATGTGCTGTTAGATTCCAGTTGCATAGCTCTGCCATGGTGGCCTAATGTGAGGAATCTAATTGATGAATCACAGGGATGGAAGAAAATTGGCAAAGAGGGGTCTGGAGGCATGCAACCACATATGAATATCTACAGCAAATAATCTGGGATTTTCTAAATCTGCCTGCAAGAAACAAAAAGCAGCTACCTTGCCTGGAGTTCATCTTTATCTGTTATTTAGATGTCTTCTAAAAGAAACTGTATAGCAGACCCGCAAAGAGGAATGTCTGATGTGGTTATGAGTTGTTTCGGCACATTTTCACTATTTCTGTCCTGCTTTTTTTCTCTAGCAACGAGGGCTTCATTCCCAGCAACTTTGTTTTCGAAGCTGGAAATAAGCTTGAGAACTTTGAGTGAGTAAGGCATTCAGCCGCATCAAGGCCTTCCGGGTAGAGACCACAAAAACATTATAAGCCAGGGTTTTCCCTGCCTATCAACATGCAAAAATGCTGCACTAGAGAGGATTTCCTGTACATCTCAGAGGTTTTCCTCCAGAGACAGTAGTACTTTACCACTGCTAAACACTCCTGCGCAACTCAACTGAGGACATGCACTTTTTACATCTACATATATATGATTCTTCAGTAGACACACAGTTTACTCCATAAATGCACAATCATAAATGCAAATCTTAATTTGAGTTTTGACCATTGAAAGATCTTAATTTTCTTGAATTCCAAAAAATAATACCAGAAACCCTCAAATGCCTGATATGATGACATGTGAAGACACCATACATACATTACAAATTATGTAACATAATCTAAGAGGATCTAATTGTTTTATCAATTTACCAATAAAACATAAACCTGCATGACAACTACAGAGCTGTGCTGAAAACTTTTCTGTTTCTTAAATATTAAGTGAAATATGTCAGATGTTTGTGTCAGAAGATCCTGTGAGCCATATCAAATGTTTAATTCTTGTTACCTCATGGAATGAATTTCATCAGTACATATTAACTATCATTGGTTAACAAATACAGTACATGCAAAAGGGTGTCCCATGACTTGAAAAACATTAGCAAGTATACATTTAAACTGCAATTAGACTAAAATGCAGATTTCATATTTATAACCTTACTTTAGGACACACAGAAACCAGTAATTAATTGACAAAGTCCAGATCTGTACAAAAAAGGGGAAAAACAGGAAGAAAGATATTATTGAACATAACCACATAATGTTCCTGAACTGAGGTGAGAAAGAAAGTCCTATGATGTCTGGTGGCCTTATGACACTGCCCCTGGTGTTGAAAGCCTTTCTGTTCCTCTCTTCCCTCTGTAGCTGGTATTGCAAGAACATGAACCGCAGTCAGGCAGAGGAGTTGTTAAGGACAGAGGTGAGTGTTGACCCTTTTGCAGGAAGAGACACCTACCCTTCACCCTTATTTACTGTATTTGGAAATTCAACACCAACAGGGCTTTGCCTCTGCAAAACATATTCAGCCAAGTGCAATGTCTTCATTGTGCTCCTTATTAATGGTGTTATGCTCATATTTACTGGTCTGGGAGTGTTGTTAGCCTGGTTCATTTAACTTGAACGGATACACTTGTGTTTTATTGTGCTGGAAGTTGGTCTGCTAAATGCATGTAATGTAATGTAATTAGTTGGGGTTGAGTTGTTAATGGAATACTTGTCTTCAACTCTTGGAATATGTTTTAATTAGCATTATTAACTTATGTACAAATCAACAAAAAATAATACTGTTAGGGTGATGATAGTATTAGCACAAATGTGAAGTACACATCTTTTATTTCTAGAAGTTACAGATAGGCCTAAAGAGATGTCACATCCAGAGCAGTATTCTGTTATATCAGCTTGAGCAAACTTAGGGTGACCACACGTTCTCTTTTTGGGACCTAAAAAATGCGTCCGGAAAAAGAGGACATGTCCAGGAAAAAGAGGACGTATGGTCACCCTAGCAAACTACTCTTGCTAATCTAATTAATTAATGACCAGGTTAGAGCTAAAACAAATATAGACAGGGACTTGCTAGAACCAAGGCAGAAAATGAGGGCAAACTATGCTTTTATTGGTAAATGATTCATTTCCTTAGTACAAACAAACTTTTGCTCTGACCACAGGAAGATAAGAGTGCATGAAAACACAGTATATAAGTGTGTGTATATCTTTTAAGCCAGTGGGTGTGTGTTATCTGAGCAATCATTCACTTCCAGACAAGATAAAAATGTAGAAAGGACTAATCTATTCATCCATGTGCTTGCAGAATAAAGATGGTGGGTTTTTGGTGCGAGACTCAAGCAAAGCTGGAAAGTACACCGTCTCGGTTTTCACCAAAAGTGGAGGGTAAACTCAGACTACGCTTGATAATAATAATGACATTTTATACCAATAAAAGTGACTGGTCATGTGTAATTAGACCTTGAGGTAAAATGAAAACACTGAGTTCACAAAAAGGAGAACTGCAAGGAAGTGAACACTAAAAGCAGAAACATAAACCGTTGGAGGAAAAAAACATGTAAATTTCTTTCATGCAAAACCTGGATGGATTTCCAGGCCTTCTGGGGCCCTCTGCAGTGTCTCTGACTTGCAGTTCACAGCAACCAAAGCAGGAGTAAGCCTTGTTTCAGAAGCCCTGCATACAGCAACTACAAGGCCCTCTCTAGCCCTAACAGTGCAGCACTTACATTCTCATGCTTTCCTCTCTTCTCTAAGGGACACAACGGGCAGCTGCAGGCACTACAACATCTGCATCACAGAACAGGGCCTTTTCTACCTGGCAGAGAAGCACAACTTCAGCAGTATTCCCGAGCTCATAAACTATCACCAGCACAATGCTGCAGGTGCTCTTCAACCCCAAATGAGGGGTTCCCCTCTCAAGCTGATAATGCAATCTAAAAGAAATAATTCACTTCCTCTGACTATATAGAACCTTTAGTACCTGTGAAACCTTCTTTCTGTGACAATGTGAATACATAAATACTTAAAGGAATTTGCCAGACATACTGCTCTGTTGTCAGGGAGGGTTCATAGACAAGCTTTGAATAATCCCTTCAGCTCAGATGCAGTTATCATAAAAATGTATCATGAATTATCTACGTATTTTTTCAAGTTTTATTTTTAATTTAAACAAAGGACACGTGTATTACTCATTGTTTAACGTTAAAACAAGGAAGATAAATGAATATTTTACCACTGGGGGCACCCTTTAAACCACATTTGTAAGAACAAATGCAGCTGAATACTTTACAGCTTGCAGGACAGTCTCTGTGTTTTGTGTGTGCCCCATGTACAGGGATGGTGAGCAGACTGAAGCACATTGTCTCAAATCGGGCCCGAAGCACGCCTTCCACTGCTGGCCTGGGATATGGTAAATGCTTGGGCAATTCCTCTCAACATCAGAGTGAGAAGCCCAACAAATGTCCTGGAGCTTGACCTGTGTTTTATCTTATGCTAACTGGGTAAACATGAGTACAATTCACGTCATCCGATTCCACCGTCTGGCTTCAGGTAACTGGGAGATTGACCCACACCATCTCACCTTCATGAAGGTGCTGGGTAATGGTCAGTACGGTGTGGTGAAGTACGGCAAGTGGAAGGGTCGGCATGAAGTGGCTATCAAAATGATCAAGGAGGGCTCCATGTCAGAGGATGACTTCATCGAGGAGGCTAAGGTCATGATGTGAGTGTGGTTTTGAGGCGATTGTTGGCAGTCAACACGGCTCAAGGGAGGCATCTTGTGCATGTCATCTTGTGTGAAATGAACTGCACCATAGGTGTTGCAATTTAGTCTCCTTTGTGCTTGGTCAAACTAGGAGTCTCTGTCACCAGAATCTGGTTCAGCTGTATGGTGTCTGCACCAAACAAAGGCCCATTTACATCGTGACAGAGTTCCTCTCCAATGGCTGTCTGCTTAATTACCTCCGGGATACACTCAAGAATCCAACGCCAATCCAGCTCCTGGAGATGTGCAAGGATGTGAGTGAGGGTATGGCCTACCTGGAGTTACATCAGTACATCCACAGAGACCTGGTAAGTGCCAGAATGCTCTGCTCTGCTTAATAAACCATAAAGCCATGTTTGTCCCCATGTGTATCCATCCATCATTTCTTTTCAGGCTGCTAGGAATTGCCTGGTCGCTGCTAATGGGACGATCAAAGTCACTGACTTTGGAATGTCAAGGTAAGAATTCCACAATTCTATTCTTTAACTAAAGTCACCAGTGGTAAAATCTAACATAATAGGATTAATATATAGCTGGATATTTACTCCAACAGTTCACGTTAAGTACCATGCTAAATGCTACAATGGCAATGCAGCCTAAAGAAGACATAGATTAGATGCCTTGTTCTTAGCCAAAGAGCCAACGTTGGTATGGCTCAAACACCCAAATGCCATACACCCCTATACCCAAATGCACTTTAACCCTTTTGCAATACGGTCAAACAGGTATGATCATTCTAGAGTCGTCCCTATAGCACATGGTCAAACCAGTGTGATCAGAAGACTAGATTAGAATGGCTATTTACAAGTGATGCAACAAAGAAACATTTGTTGTAAACCCATTGCTTTTTCACATAAAAACGTTCCACAAATGCAATATGATTATTTATTTTTCAATGCAGATTCACATAAGTTACAACATAAGCAGCATAACACAGTTCTGACTCTCAAATTGGAAAAATTCTAACTAACGTTAGCTTTGAGGAAACAGTGATTTAACATTAGAAAGTACAGCAAATGCAGCGGTGAAAACTATGAGAAGCTTAATATACTGTGGTATTCCATTTTTTCCATGTTATACTTGCTGAGTCAACTGAGCAGCATGATTGCACTGATGCATCCACAGATAAAGCAAGTTTATTCATCTCCAAAATAAAGTATACAAATATTTGCTATAGACAATTTATATATTATGTATTTTTAAAATTATATTTTGAAATAAGACAGTTAACATTTATGTATCTATATTTCTGAGTACCACAAAGCATATCCACATTTGCTGATGTTTCGCCCACCAAGGAAAACAAACAACAGACTATCATGTGTGCACATACAAAATACCGGGTTTGGGTATACGTCTGCTGCAGTTCTATGTAATAAACCAGTTTTAGTAAAGGATAGTAGTTCAGATATTAACCAAGTTCCATGCCTTATTAGCTAGTATAACTAACTGGGCTGCTAGCACTGGGCAGAAAGTCTGTTTATCATGACGTAATAACCAAATTCTAGAATGGCAGGTGTGCACGAGCTAAAATAAGTCACGCTGGGGGGCAGTTGGAAATATGTTAGAACTTAAATTCAAAAGGGTTGAACAGTTTCTCATCTAGGAGGTCCAACTCCTTGCCATTCCTGGCCTGTGACATCTCCCTTCTTCCCACCTGTTTCAGATATGTCCTGGACGATGAGTACACAAGCTCTGTAGGATCGAAGTTCCCTGTGCGTTGGTCTCCCCCCGAGGTCCTGCTCTACTGCAAGTTCAGCAGCAAGTCTGACGTCTGGGCTTTCGGTCTGTCTGAGTCACTTTCATCTCTCACTCTCCTCTGCCCTTCCCTTTACGGCACGCAGCTGAATTGTATTTGCTTGCAATGATTTAACATTTCCTTTCTTCTCAGCAGGGCTTTTTAGAGTTTGCTTACTGGATTGTTCCTCGTTTTTCTTACCCAACTAGGGGTCCTGATGTGGGAGATCTACACCCAGGGCAAGATGCCCTATGAACGCCTGAACAACACAGAGATTGTGGATAAGGTGTCCAGTGGCCTGCGCCTGTATCGCCCCCAGCTGGCCAATGAAAGAATTTATGGTATCATGACAAGCTGTTGGCATGAGGTGAGTGCTGTACTCTTGATGAAATGCATCAGAACCAATCTTTTGGGTAGCCTCTCCACCATTTTTTGAAAGAGATCAATCAGTGACAAGCATTTTTTTCGTTTTTGTCTTTTGAGTCCTCCACATTACCAGCATCTTAACCACAACCCTTTGTGAAACGCTTTCATTCTTAGCTCCTAACTTAGTGCGTTAAACATCATAACATATATTAATTTGGTTGATTCTTAGAAACCAGAAGAGCGCCCAGCCTTTCAGGACCTTGTGAAGACTATTGAAGATTTGCTGTATGACCTTCAGTGAGAGGGCATGTCAAACATGGACATGTAGCACTTCCTAAACTGCTATTGCCTCACAGAAGAAAAGTGCTCAAGGGCCTCTAACAAGATGATGATCTGACACAGTCACTAGTAGCAGGACACCCATACATCTGAAGATCTGGAGGGCTAGGCCTTTGCTCATGCAAGTAGTCATCAGCCACAGATCTCAAAAGGACCAAAACAATGTGAACTGCAGATTAATTTAAAATGCTTGTGCTAATGGAAAGCCACGGGACTAACCTCTAGGCCTCTGAGTATATTTTCGATAGGTGACCACAATGTGCAAATGGTCTTTTATTTTATGTAGATGGTAATAGACATAAGCAGCAACTTGGATGATTCTTAATTCATTGTGTGATACACAATGTTTAAGTGGTGCAAATAAGTGTTGTTTCAACAAATGAGAATATATGCCTCGCATTGTAGACCTAGCTTTAATAAATTTAGACTACAGTCAATTTATCTGGGTGTGGATAATCCAGTTTGTGAATTATCTGGGTAAGGGTCGGGAAGCAGACACATTATTGAGGAAGATGGCAAGAAATTATGCTACCACTGAAATTAAAACTAAAATAAAGCCAAATAATGCATGTTTGTTGTTGCTGATGTTAAATGATATTTGTCTATATAAAAGGAATATAAACAATTAAAATGACATTTTGTGCATTATCTATGTTTTCAGTCATTCATACCACTTCACACCCTCCATGAACCTAGATAATCAGGAGTTCAACATTTTTGTACTGCCCTGCACTTTTCTCTCACAAACTAATTCAAATGCTAGTGTAGGTAAAATACATTGAAAGTTTACAAAAATACCGAAATATATAATCCATGCACTACATGAAAAATTGTCTTTGAGGTCTATACATTGTGTTTTGTACAAGTCTGGTTGGTAACAAAAACAGCAGAAACAGTTATCAAAAATAGAATTAATACATATTGTTATTAAAATAGGATTAAGACAAACTGTGGTAGTAGTCACTAAATTGCAGTCAAAAGGAGTCTACACATGTGTTTCATTTTAATGTAAATACTAATCACCAACATGTTTTGAAATGTTTTAAAATAAATATTTAAATATTTGAGGTTCTGATGCAACATAGGAGGTCTAACAAAGGGGTAAATCAGTTGGTGCCAAAATTGCAGGTACATCAGTCACATAAAGGGCAAACAAGGAGAAGTTAAAAATCATGACCACAGGTGCCAAAGAAGGGAAAACTGCATCAGGAAAAAGGAACAGTGGTTGCAAGTCAAAGCTCACTGACAGGGATAGACAAACACTTAACAGATTTTTTTTATAAAATACAACAAACCAACAGCCTCAAAAACTACTACTACTACAGAATTGACTCTACACCTGTGATCCAGTCTAAAAAAAACTGTACGTAGTGAGCTTCAGAGAGCTTATATTTACAGTAGGGCTGCCAATCATAAACCACTTGAAACCAGCCAATGTATAACTCATTTCCTGGTTCAATGAAATAACCTGGACTTCTGAGGACTGGAAGAAAGTAATATGGTCTGATAAGTTGTCTCTTATTCCTTTTCCTACATCTGGATGGGTTCATTATTGGAGAAGGCCAAAGGCCAAAGGCCAAAGCCTTCAAACCTGTATTACCTGTTGCCAACTAAGGTAGTGGTGGATCTGTTATGGTATGAGAAGTCACCTCATTGGGTCAGATTACTCCGCATGGTAGAATTATGGCTAAAGAGTGCAATGCCATTTTAGGTGACCAGGCTCAGCCTATGGTGCACCTCGAGATGTTCAGATTCAAGAGTGGTTACATAAGTACCAGGATGAAGTCCAACTTCCATCGCCTCCCCAATCACAAGATCTAAACTTAATTGAACCTTTATAGAAAGTTCTGGAACAAAGAGTGTGGAGTAGATTTCCACCTCCTTCATCTCTCAAAGAACTGAGAGATGGCTATCCTTCTTAAAGAATTAGCCTATCCAGTATCCAACTAGATACATTTCAAAACTCACATAATAGCAGATTATAATAATGAGTGAAGTTGTTCTGCAGGCAAAGGGCAGCCCAACTCCTTATTAATTAATAATCATATATCGGTTGGTATTTGTATTATTTTGTCTACTCCCTGTCGCTACTTTCATCTGACGTTATGTTATTTCCACGACAGCAAACCACTGTTAAATGCATTTGTCATAACGTAGGCTACTTGGTCTGATTCAAAGACCGACCATTCACAAGAGTTCCTAAACCCGGGATCTGAAAGGCAAGATACTGAAGGCGCAGCTGACCTCGTCTGAGATGATTTAACACGTTAAGATGAATACACATTAATGTTGCATGATTCTGTTGCAGTTTTAGCATCTTTGTTAAAGTGAACGCTTGTGATGGTTTCCCAGGTGTTGGAATGAATGAAACATTTGAGTTTGATAAAGAAATCATTAGCTTTCCCATCCTCGAATTGGATATGAATAGTCATATTTAAAAACTACAGAACATAGCCTACTCTAGCACTATTTATATCTGCTCCAAAATAATTTGGAAATAAAGTGGCTTACATCTTCTGATGGAAATTCTGCACTCGACGTATTTTGCGTAATCTGACTGAGCGAAGTGATCAAATGGCCAGTATTGTACGTTTTAGTAACAAAATTAGGATTTCTGTATTACTCTACGAGTACCGCATCGCTTCACCGACGCTCTGGCGAAAACAAGCGTTTAGACGGGTTGCCAAGAACGTATTCAAATCCACCCTGGGTAAAATCCGCCAGCATTGTAACTAAATATCTCTGCTAAAATCTAGCCTCCTAAAAATTGAACCATGCCCCCTTCTCTCACTTTTCACTCGTCGATGTTCGAATACCCCAATTAAGAGGGTTTTAACTGGCATTGCTACTGCCCAACAGCGCTTGCAAGATCGTCATTTTGCTTCCTGTGGGCGCACGTCTCCTGATTGGGCAACGTCCTTTCTGCTTCCTACGAATCTTTCAGCCTACAGTAACCACGGACCAAGACACGTGAAGGTCGGGGATTCTGTGCTGTGGAGGAAATTACATGAGTATACTGTAATTGTACTTACCTAATAGTAGGGACGCTGTGGGTAAATGGATAGCGAAGGCGTCACAGCAGATCCCCAGCTCCAACAGTTTATTGAAGTGGAATCACAAAAGCAGAGGTTTCAACAACTTGTACATCAGATGACCGAAGTCTGCTGGGTAAGCTGACAGGCATTATGCCGTTTGTTTTACTTAAGCAAGATAGCTAGCAAACGTATTAGCTGCATGCATATAAAAGGATAAAAATTTCGTATGCTACCCAAGTACCAAGATCAGTCAACACGCAATTTGAATATTATGTAGTTTGCCATGTTGCCGCCACAGCAGCAGTGTTGTGAACAAGAAACCATAGCTCCTGTATTGACACAAGGGCCTTGTAGTATTTCCATGACCGTCGTTAAAGGCCATGAAACATTGCCAGTATGACGAGAAAACACTACGCCCTTTTAAGTCGCTTTCGTTTAAAACATTTTTAGTATCATTATAATTGCTAATTCAGTAACTGTCCTTTCTATGTCAGTATTTACACTACCAGTGTGGGAACTGAGCAGTCTACAAACGTCTTGGGTTGGCGTTGCTTAATTCATGCTGGGGTATTCTACCTAGATATGACGATTCCACTGTCTCTTTGTCTGTGCAGGAGAAATGCATGGAAAAGCCTGGCCCGAAATTGGACTCCAGGACAGAAGCATGCTTTGTGAACTGCGTTGAACGCTTCATTGACACAAGCCAGTTCATTTTGAACAGGCTGGAGCAGACCCAAAGGAGTCGTGGTTCCTTCTCCGAGACTATGTCTGATTAGCTGTAGCTTGACCATAGGCTAGACAGCTAGACAGCCAGCCAGACAGAACTCTGCCTAACACTGAACTGTGGGCAGATGGGTACTGGCCAGGTTGTGCCATGTGAACTGAGAAGGGTCGTGCAGAAAGCAAAAGGGAAAGATGTTCCACAGTGCCTCTGCAGCTGTTCTTGTGCCATTTTACTAGAATCTTTCCTGATTTCAGTTCCACCCTTCTATGCAGGCCTTGTTGATGTGTTATTCCAGTATCCCTGTTCGTGGAGAAAACCCTGCCGTTGCCTTTTAGAAATGAGTCAGCACAGAGGTGATGCCACTGAGCATGTAACAGAAACTTCTTCACCTACAGCACTGCAGATTTGATTAGCTGATGACGATTCACCTGATGAGGAGCACTCCAACAAGAGCAAATCGTTGCAGCACAACTCTGCAACAGGGGCACAACAACCCAAGCCATCCAACTGTGGAAATCCAAGTACTATTGACAGAAAAGTATTTATTCAACTGTATTTGTATTGCAAACTGAAAAATCCATTAAAGTGAAATGACTCCTCTCTCCTCTCTGTTCTTACCCATTCTTCTTACCCAGTGTAGCTGTTCTCATGCAGTATATAATTAATAATCAAGTTTTATCATGTTAACTACGTTTTGCAATGGTCTTTAAAAGTTTTATTTTACTCAGCAACAAATTTCAGTGCAAGTTTTGAGGAGGGGAAAAGGGTGGTCTTGTGAATATTTTTTGACATGTTTAAAGGGCATGGATTTGCCATTGGGAAAACTGAAGTTGCTCATGTTAAAGCTCTCAGTCCCTTTACTCTAAAAGAGAGGTAAGACTATGGGGGTAAAACATAAATCCATTTGTACAACTAACATGTTTGTCTCTACATGTGGCCAAATTTCAAAATGTGAAAACAAAAATGTTTAAAAGAATTTGTTACAGCATACAATTTGTAAATCACAAAATTCAGGTGATAGACCTGAGAATAGAACTTAGAATGGAATTATTATTGGCAAAGAATAAGGAATTAATATGGAATGTGCACTATGTATGTTCAGGCCTCACAAGGAAAGTATTTGGCAAGATTGACGATTGTAACAAAGATAACATACACATACAGATTATGTAGACAATCTTTTGTTCAGTATTGTACATACAAAATGTCTGAGCATAAATGGCAACACTCAAATTCATCATTTGTGCGGTAGGAATATAACTACCTAGTACCTCTGTTAATTTTGTGCCGTTCTGTTACTTGACACAATTCTGGGGTCATGAACACTACAGTACATTCTAACAAACCAGCTGAGATAACAGACTGTAGGAACTGTCAGAATTGTTTTTAAGTATTTAGTCTGTAACAAATTCAAATTTCCTTCTTCTGAAAATGCAAATGATTAAAATGTTAATAATAAAAACACTGATTTTTCATGGAAAAAATCTACACATTCAACAAAGTCAGAAAAACAGTGTGGCAGACTTTAAATACACGCTCTCTCACATTTTGTGGAAAAAAAAATGTAAAAATAAATATTCTTAATGAGTCACCAAGATTTAAATATATAAATGCAAGTCACACTTTCCTGGAAGACTTCACTAACATTAAGGCAATCTGCGGCTACTTAATAAAAGGTACAGTGGATTAGACTCATAAAAAGAGGAAGATACAACTGCAATGTAATGTAAGGTTTTGGTAGGGATTTAGGTAGTGAAAAAGTGACTGTTCCTCTCTACCGAGTACCCATTGGCTGCCCCCTTCCTAGTGGGCTGCACGCCCTCATGATTGGGCATCTCCTGATTGGGTAGGGCTGCATAGGGCTGAGCCCAGAGGGGTCCCCGATGGTCCTGGCGCAGGAAAAGCGGGAGGGTGTCCCAGGTGAAGGTGATGTCCTTGAAGGCGTGGAGGAGGAAGATACCCAGGATGATGGTGAGGAAGCCGCTGACCGTGCCTATGGCGCCGTCCGCCGTCATGCGGAACCACTCCTTGAAGAGGATGGCGGAGCAGGCCATGACCGAGGTGGTGAAGAAGACATAGTAGATGGGCGTGACGATAGAGGTGTTGAAGATGTCCAGGGCCTTGTTCAGGTAATTGATCTGCATGCTGACACAGGCCACCAGGAGCACGAGCAGAACCCAAAACAGGGGCTCCTTCAGCACAGCCTTCCCCGAGAACAGCTCCTTAATGCCAATGCCCAGGCCCTTCACGCAGGACACAGAGAGGGAGCCGATCACTGAGCAGATCAGGATGTAGACCAGCACATTCTTCTGTCCATAGCGGGGAGCGGCCACGAAGATCAGAACCATGCTGCTCACCACGACGCACACGGCAAATATGATGAAACCTGCAAAACACCAAAGAGTTTAGTCCATCACAGCCTAAAGGTGATGCAAACTTTATTACACCTTCAAAACCCCTGAAAGCCCAGCAAAAAATCTATACTCAAGAGAAAATGTTCTATAATTACTGGCTATGTACTTTGCTATACATGGATTCCTATTTTTTACATCGTTCCTGATTTCTTGGCTCATGTTTCATGCAGCTTCTTGGAACTCTGATGAGTCAACTGGACACAAAGGGCTGTCACACCTGGGTCTTTCAGCTTCTCTGCCATGGCGCTCAGCGAGGCCACCTCCTCTTCCTGTGGGGCATGCAGGACCATCACAGTGGAGCCCAAGATGCACAGCAAGCAGCCGATCTTCCCATGAACATTCAGCCTCTCGTTTAGGAAATAGGAGGACAGCACCGCGCTGTGGGTTCAAAGGAAAGCAGAAAACTCCTCAGCTGTAAGCAGCTAAAGCTATCCGCACATATAACCACAAATGCCAACTTCTGCTCTTTGCATATGACTGCAGCCGCTCTGTGTTCTGCATCGTGTCAATAAAAAAGACTTTTTCGGTGGCAAAGCAAAAGCACCAGTGTGTATCATTTAAGTTAAGATTCGGCTGACAAAATCACAATATATGATTTTGTAGTAGGCCTAACTACTTTTTTCAGACTTCTTTGTGATTCCTCACATTAAAACTGGGAAAGTATGTATCCCCCATACAACCCCGTGCTCCATTCACTTACCTGACTAAAACACTTAGTGCTCCCAAAGGTGTCACCAGTGTGGCAGGAGCAAAGGCATAAGCAGCAAAATTAGCTGCTTCTCCTGCTCCCACTGAAAAATATGAAATCATCCAAATAGTTCTTGTAAGTACTCTGCTAGAATACATGAGCAAACTGAAAACAGAGACTGCTTTTCTCATACATATTCTCACTTAGCTGGCTGATGAATGTGTGCTTTTGTGGAGTTTCCAAGTATTTGCCTCATTATGTGGGCCCTAAGGTTTAGCTAGCATGCAAGACAGCTGAATTCCAAGCAGGAAAACAACACAGTCTTGTGGAACAGAAGAAAGCTGAGAGAAAGGCGGGGGGGCTGTCTGTACACACGGACTATTTAGTATATCGACAGAACTCTCCAAACAAAACATCACAATTCAACAGCGAGAAAACAAAAAAATGTCTTTTTTGTACAAAAAGTGGAAGTAAAATGCAGCTATCTCACTGTGTGTTTCAACAGCTGACCTGTTATATTAACTGTGTATTTAAGACGGCGAAATGTCCACTAAGTTACTTACTTGATATAAGTCCTGCCCACCATAGCCACTCTTTCAGGTATGCGTGTCCACCTTGTCCTAAACGCAAAAAATATCTTCATTTTAAATTTAAAACCGAGAAAGAACAAGGAGCTAACGATGACTTTGAAATGACAGACTATCTAGCCGGCTACTACCTTCCGGATGGAACTATTTGTGAATGTTTATAGCATTAGTTTATAGCATTAGCATTAGCTAGCTAGCTGGCACTGGATAGATTATGCATCTCGAACATATATGTCCAAAGAATCTCGCTGAGCTAGATAACTCACTAGGTAGCTAACAAGTAAAGGAGTGGTTACCAGCTCTCGTTGAGCCCCTTTTCGTTAATCGCAAAAGACCCTTTTTCTTCAATATAAAGCTCCCACCGATGAAGACACTGGAGCTGACTGCCAGGGAGAGGCCAATGTAGAAGTCTAGTCGATTGACAACATCAAGATCCATAGGTAACTCTTCCGTTACTCCGCTAACAATTTCCGTATTTAATTAGCTATTCTGATAAGTTAAACACTAACTAAATAATTGCATCTGGGAAGCTTTCATTGGACGTTGTAATCCACTTCTCACAACAGCTCGTCAATCGAGCTAGCTCGCTAGCTGGCCACTTCCTTGTTAGCTACGTTCGCCCCCTACACAGTCTGCTCTCACTCAAAGTCGTTTAGTTGCGTTTCAACACTTTGGTCTCACAGTTAGCTAACATTAAGATATTGTTTCTCGACGGGGAATTAACACTCCTGCTGTTCACAGCGTACATTTTATGCGCGACTGTGACACGTAGTTACACATCCACAGGTGAAATGCCGGGACGTTTTTAACCAGCTAGCTACACCGGGACCACCAGTTGAGAGGTATTTGGCTGCAGAGACGCGCGCCTCTGGAGTTGCCATAATCTGTCAAATCCCCCATTCACGGGGGAACGTAGATGCTGGCGATATGGAGTGTTCGCGGTTGAACGGAACTGACGAAATTATGTCTCTTGAAAATTTCTTAAATTCATTTTAAATCTAAAAAGTAAATAATCATTTACTTACATCGAATAAAAAAATCACAACTTTGGTGAAACGCAGGACAAACACAGTTTGGCACGGAAATAAAGTGAGACATTTATACATTACAATATCATATTTCTTTACTCACAGACCTACATCAGTACTGGTCAATCACATCGGCAGAGCCTTGAGACACCTCTCTGGTGTTTCCCTGTGTCTTTATATGTTTCATTATAAGTTACATGGTAGTTGACATAATATTGTATTTCTATCCTGGAAAATTGTGTATCTATCCCCAAAACACTGAAAACTCCATTAAAATATAAATCTATGTTGAATCTGAACCATGTTTGATCATTTTATGTTATTTTGACCTATATTTGATAAGTGCACAATATTCATATACATAAGTATGAGTTTCTAAATTTGAGACAGTTTTGTCTGATACCATGCAGGATTCTGCAAGGAGTTTAGACAGCTTGTCACCAAGGTTATCTGCCTGTCTTTCTGGCCTTTTGTTTTCTGATTTGGTTCTAGCAGGAGGGGTCAGGTCTGAACAAAGATTTTGCAACTTGTGAACCCTACACCCGCATGATATTTCTTCCACAAGGAAAGAGAACCGTCACACCTCATCTTTGGCAGCCCAGTGTAACTGTACTACGCCTCTGAAAAATTACATCAAACTTAGCCTCAAATCAAGAACCATAAGTTGACACAACATTCAAACCTGCATCTAAGTGCTTTCAGAGAGCACATTTTTCCCTAGCTAGGAGCAATCACTGTTTAGATAAGTCAAGAATTTCTGTCCTATTAGTCAAACCCTAAGAGCATCTGAAGTATGATACTAGTTTTTCAAATAACTTGAAAAATGCAACTTCTGCTTTGCGCCTACCTTATTAAATTTTTCAACAATTTCAGAGGTCATCGACCTGACCCAGAACTGTAGTTGTTCACAAATTCTACAGTAAAATATTTTCATACTATGAATACTGAATTCATTTATTATACTTGGAATACTTTTATTTATCCATCCATGTTTTCTCTACTTTTACCCACTATTTATATGCAAACTCTGTTTTATTTTGCACTTGCTATGAAGAGGGAGGTGATGTACTCGCTATTTTCCAAATATAGATTGCAACATTTTTGTTTTACATTTCTGACGAGATGTTATAACCTGAACACTCCCTGAGCATGTTTATCTTCACTGTAATAGCAATTCATGTATTTCACAAGATCCAGAATAATATTTTTAATCATAGCATTAATATAGTGCATAATGGATAATTTATTTTCCTTCATGTTCCTTTCAACACCCACATATGAAGCTCTGAAGGCCTACAGGTTGGCCACTCCTGTTTTAGAGAAGTTACTCTAATCGGGAACATTAGCACCTGAATAGTGACATTCTCATTAAAAACAGTGCACTTTTTCTGGTTTTAGTGTTCCAGGGTTGATATTCAAAAGTGTCAATAATCCTAAACTAAGAGCAGGTGATGATATGTTTTTAAGTGAGCATTGATTAATAATGAATAATATCTTAATAAATAAAACACAATCAGCAAGTGAAATGCTTCAAGCACATGACTAAGCACTCCATTCAAAGTTTCAAAATATTTAAATTAGCCAGATGTTATAGAGGACTGTGATCTGATGTTACAGAGGATTGTGATAGCAGTCAGACATCTTCTGCACTTGTGGGAGGACTATTTAGTGTTGCAGGCAAAGCAAACTATTATTAGACCTGAACATTGCAACTTGTCTGCTGTTATATTTCAAGAACTCATGCTTATCAGATGTAATGATCTAGGAGACCAACTATGTGTCTATTGTTTGGTGTAGACCTAAGCATTGCAATTTATCTAACCTTGGAAAACATTGTCATGTCCATGTGCAGGTGTGAAAGGAGGCAATAAAACAGAAAAAAGTGACTTTTCATTTTTTTCCAACATGATTTCATTACTGTACAGTATGTCCCCTTTTTACTTTTGCAATGAAGAGTTGCCATGAGATATATATAATTTTAGCTCCGTTTTGCAAAAGGGAAGGTAGGTGTTTGTGGGATCTGACTACGGGCTTGAGTTAAGGAATGTAAGGGAATTTAAACTGAGGCAGCTGGGTTGGTCTAGAGAAAGAATTGAATTGAGGGAATTGTTATAAGAGAATATTGAATTAGAAATTGTATGTTTTGAATGGACTTAAAATTGGAATTGAGAGGAATTTTACTGACTCTGAACTGGTGTGGAACTGGAATCAAATTGATGGAATGAAGGAATATAATTTAATAGAAATTTTTGGAATTGACCCCAGCCCTGATGGTGCATTTTGTACTGTAACTCCAGCATGTTTTCCTGCTATACAGCCCTGTGTCCATATTGGAGTATCACCAAATGAGGCATGTTTGTTTTCACAAGAAAGTAAGAAGTAAACTTTGTCTGTTTGCTGTCCCTTTAGCTGATGACTGTTACAGCCTGAGTTGGCGTCAATTCTATTTCAATTCAATCAATCCAGTGAACGAACTGAAATTCAGTTCAAGAATTGAATATTGCCCATCATTAATTAATTGAAATTCATTTTCTGAAAGTGGCAATTGCTGAATTCCTGCATTCCATCAGGTGACTGTGTTTGGACCACCAGCAGAGCATTGAGTGGACTCCCGAGACTGAAAATAATCCATGATAATTTTTTAGAATTTTATGGCTGTCTGAATTATGTTTTAAAAAATGTTTAATGTGTTTTCTTTAATTACTATTGATGAATTTCTTTCTGTTGTTGTTTTAATGCATGATAAGCACTGTGAAGAAAATGGATTGTTATTATTTTAGATATAGACAAAATGCCAAGTTAGGATGTGCTTAGCAACCTACTCTGATCAGTTCAATGTTCTTAAGTTCTTATAATGGTTCCTCATTGATGTTATAGACTGTTGTAGAGTGTACGTGGAGACATCACTTTGCGTTAAACCAATGTTTTTTCCCTCTCAGTAGCGGATATAACCATTTGACCTGCAAAACTAACGTTATGGTCTGTAGTAATTTTCTTCTAAAGCAACAAAAGGAACAAAAGATTCAGGGTACCTGCCAAAAAGAAGGTATCATTACATTTTTCTCCCTTGAGCCTTTTTTCCTTCATCCTTTGAATTTCTTGCTGATGTTACACAACTGTCCAGGCATTATTCACAAACCTAATTTACATTTCTGAAAAACCATGGTTTGGAAGTAAGACTAAGATTTACATATAGATAGCATTCTGTCTTCATTTGCCCCAAAGATATGCAACAAAGCAGTTTAGCCAGATCTTTGATCAAAATGACAGAAAGACTGAGCGAGTGAGAGGATCCCACTCTGTCCTTTCAATAAATCACTTAAGGAGCAGTGCAGTATTGATTATTTTCGCTCCTTTAATCTCTAAATGCGCTTCTTGGCATGCTGCCAGCCCCCTCGCTTTAAGTGCTGAGTCCTGTGGGTTTGTGTGGGTTTGTCTGAAAGTTCGCGGAAGGCTGATGTCTAACCTGATTTGTACTGCTGTACATGACGTCCTGTAATCTGAAGAGGGAGGTGAAGAGACAGCACAGAGAGCACAGATATACAGAGGTGGGTGGCATCCCCCTCATTCAGACCTCCCTCACAGCATGCATGAAATACCATTACTGAGTGGCTTCATTGTGAGCTCAGAATTCTGTATTACCGAACAGCATACAGCCAGACTGACTTGAACAATCTCTTGAAAGGGTTAGCACGCACAATGCATAGGATTCACTTTGACCTGGACCTTGGGCAAGGAGGACATCGTGGAGGATGAAACCAAGGGGGCAAGTAACCGTGGATCAGTCACCAACCCGGACTTTCTTGTGGACACGGGGCACAAGTACAACAACAGTTCCTCTGTTAAGGGCAGAGTGGAAAGCAGAGGAGAGCCAATCAGAAGGATTTCCATTGCAACAAAGACTATAACAAAAAATGTCCCTCAGCTCATTTTATCATAAACAGTGGAAGCCAACCTGACTGATTTCTACCATTGTGTGTGTCAATGGCAGGCCAACATGACAAGCAACAGGACATCTTTTAAAAATCAGTAAAAGCAGACAAAAAGAGGAGGAGGAGGAGGGGAGCCAGCAATAGGATGAGTACTTCAACATCAGGGACAAGGACCTGATGGGGCAACTGCAGGACGAACACAATGAGTCCTGTGGAGCACTGGTTGCTCAGAAGCCTGGTGACAACACCCATGGCTTTTGATGGATATGTCTATGTAAGAAGTGTGAGAGTAAACCAGCAGAGTATCAATCAATGGACTCCATGTTATTATGGAAGGGGGAATATGCTTTTTGTGACCTGCAGCAGCCGCTTGATGTGAATCAAGCTGATTTTTCCAGGTCAGGGCTTGTATTGTTCCACAAGGGGGAGTTATAGTCACATGGTCAAAAATGAATCAGGCCCTGCCTTCACAAAGCTACATATGGAGAACACACACACACACACACACACACACACACACACATATACACAAATACATATGTATGTATTGTAGAGGATAAAATACTGTTTATATGTGTTAAAAGAGATTCCTCATCCTGGCCATAGGGAATCAGTGGCTACAGAATGCAGAGTACCCCAAGCACTGATCTCAACTCTGATCCAGCAGGTGTTCACTGTTTAAACAGAACAGGGGCAAAACATGCCACCTCACATTCATTCAGATCAAAATCCACAGTGTGACCTGTAGAGGGAAATGCAGAGATGCGACATAAATGACAGGCTAACTATCCTTTTTTCCCCTAGTGACGAGTACTAGGAACATAACTGTGTGACCACCACCAGTTCCCAGCCACATTCAACACTATTGCTGATGTGGCAGGCATGGAGGGCAGCCTCATTCATCGCTCAACCTCCAGTAAACAACACTCTTATAACTTGTACAACCCTGACTTATTTTTCTTCCGAAAACGGTGAGTGTTGCAAGTTTACTCTCAGCCCTCTCTGTGCAATTCACAAATGGCAGTGAAGCAATACACTGCCATGCCAACAGCTCCTTTGGGCACAATCCCAGTGTGTATAATGTCCCCGGTCTCCTGTTTTCAGACATGAAATATATGTAGGCAAATGCACATAATGGAATGGGAGGCTATTCTGTACCAGTTTTTTTTTGAAAAGCTGAGAACAACCCATCTCTTGTGCCATGACTTTGTGTAGGGATTCATATTTGTTTTAAAGTCAGTTCTAGGCATGGCTAAGAGAAATGACCCAGCACACAGAGGAGTACTCTATGTAAGAAGTTAAGAAGTTTGACCTTGAGGGTACTGTAGACAGCATTACTGCCAGAGGGAAAGGCTTAGAATAAAGGGTCAAAACACCAGGGGGAAGCTAGCTTTAATCTGCAGACCTAACACTGAGTAAACCTGAAATACTGCACCAGAATGTGTCCCCCCTGTTCCCCTCTGATCCCGTGCTGCTCATCATTTTAATTGTCTGCATTTGCCATGGACAAATAAACACAAATAAGAGTTTAGGGGGGATTGTTAATCAGCAGCTGCTTAGCCCCTAATTAAACCCCAGCGTTGCTCATCAATCACTTCTCATTTTCTGCTTCAACAGCTGGCGTTACTGCCAGAATAGTTGGCTTTGCTAATTGAGAAGTGACCAGCAGAGGGCACTACAGACACAGTGCCAAAAAGGAGGACTAGCAGAGACCTCACAGAGAAACAATTTACACCAATGAGCCAAAACATTTTGCCCACTCACAGGTGAACCAAATAACGCTGATCATCTCCAAACAAGCGCGCATGTCAAGGTCTGGGTAGATTAGATGGTAAGCGAACAATCAGTTCTCGTAGTCAACGTTTTGGATGCAGGAGAAATAGGCAGGAGTAAAGACCTGAACAACTTTGACAAGGGCCAAATTGTTATGGCCAGACGACTGGGTCAGAGCATCTCTGAAACAGCAAGGCTTGTGGGGTGCTCCCGGTCAGCAGTGGTGATTACCTACTGACAGTGGTCCAAGGAGGGACAAACCACAAACCGGCAACAGGGTGCTGGGCGCCCAAGGCTCATCGATGCACAAGGGCAACGAAGCCTATCCCGTCCGGTCCGAACTGACAGAAGGGCTCCTGTGGCACAAGTCACAGAAAATTTTAATAATGGATATGGGAGGAATGTGTCACAACACACAGTGCATCGCACCCTCGCGAGCATCAGAACTGGACCTTGGAGCAGTGGAAGAAGGTTGCCTGGTCCAATGAGTCCCATTTTCTTTTAGATCACATGGATGGCCGTGTACGTGTGCGCCATTTACCTGGAGAACTGATGGCACCAGGATGCACTGTGGGAACACGACAAGCAGGTGGAGGGAGTGTGATGCTCTGGGCAATGTTCTGCTGGGAAACCCTGGGTCCAGCCATTCATGTGGATGTCAATTTGACACGTGCCACCTACCTAAACATCGTTGCAGACCAGGTACACCCCTTCATGTCGATGATATTCCCTGATGGCAGTGGCCTCTTTCAGCAGGATAATGCGCCCTGCCACACTGCACACAATGATCGGGAATGGTTTGAGGAACATGATGAAACGTTCAAGGTGTTGCCCTCGCCTCCAAATTCTTCAGATCTCAATCAGATTGAGCATTTGTGGGATGTGCTGGAAAAGCAAGTCCGATCCACGGCGGCTCCACCTCACAACTTACAGGACTTGAAGGATCTGCTGCTAATGTTTTGGTGCCAGATACCACAGGACACCTTCAGGGGTCTTGTAGAGTCCATGCCTCGGCGGGTCGGCGCTGTTTTGGCAGCACACGGAGGACCAACAGCATATTAGGCAGGTGGTCATAATGTTTTGTCTCATCGGTGTATATTCTCAGTGGAAGACCATCCACAGCTACTGTCCTTTACATATGGCTCTCGGGCCATCTTCTACTCTTGTGCAGAAGGATAAATCTGCGGATTGTGCCTTGTTTTATTTAAGTATGGGGTGTTTTAGTAATTCTGTGTATCAGTCTCAAATTATGTTCACGTGCCAGTGGTGATGTAGTGAGTTACCATAAGAGTGCTTTATTTTCTTACATAGATCTATTGCCTTTTTTGCTTGCATCCTGTAAAGTGCTCCTCCTATGGGGATGATGGGAAGATTAATGATAATAGATAATAGCAACTCCAGTTTTAAACTCACTATAGGTCATGGATAAAGGAGTAAGCAAATACTACAGATCTTGATGATTACATATTCTAGCACCTGACATTCTCTAATTCTAATCACCTGTTTCTACAGTTCAATGGAGGATTCTGCTCATTGATTTGGTTGAGAAAGCAGCACACCACAGCCACATAATCTCGCCATCTGGAAAACAGGATGCTCATCTATAATTTGGACGTGGGGAAGGCGAAGGATTCATTCGTTCTTGAAAAAGGTCTGTTGAGACAACATGAGACAATCCTCTACTGATTTATTTTCTAGGATATTCTGACTTCATTTGTTAGTGTTTATCATAGACTATTCTGTCTAATTAAAGGCATCTATTTTCATTCACTAAGATTCTCTTCACCTTCCAACTGGTTGTACATTCGCCAATGAAACCCTAAGCCTAAAAACACAGAACTCAGTACCTGTGTGTTAAAATATTAGCCATCCTCAGAATCCTCATGTTTTCCATCCCATTTATATGAACAATAGTAATATTATAATTTGGACCAATAAAATGTAGAATTTCACTGAGTCCAGGTTTTCTCTTTTTATGGCACACCTCCATGAAGATAAAAGTGTGATGAGGCTGTTTTTAGAGATTTTAGCTGCAACATGTTTAAGCTTGAAGTAGCACTGCCAGCAGTACATCATCATCACAAAACGTTTGCAGTTAACTGCTGTCCCAGGCCATAAAACCTTCTACCTGTCATCTGTGGTAGGTGACTTTCTCCATATGGCCCTGGGTCTGGGGACAGTGCCAACATTATTTCCCACATTCACCAGCTGTGGCCTTCCTGTGTGCTTCCATTCTCTCAGGGAGCTGCAGTCTGCACTGAGTTCAAATGGGGCCATAATAAAAATGACTCACTTCAGCTTTGGAAAAAAATGGAGCACATTACCATTACCTCAGACCCGTTTCACAGTCAGTGTTTACACTGGAGATCTAGATCAAGTTCTGCTCAGAGTCACCCCCGCAAGGTGAAGTGTTGGCATGGCCACTTTCTAGAGCCAAACCATTAGAGGTAGAGGCACCCTTAGGCCTTTCCCCCATCTCTCTCAGCCTCCTCTGTAAAACTACAAGCAAAAGCTCCACGAGTCTGTAAGTGAGTGTTAATTAGCATACAAAAGTATGGGTGTCTTAATTCGGCTGCATATGAGCTAGCCTCATGTGGCCACCTACACAATACCCAAAAAAGGCAAATATTTCCATCAATTTTCTCTCACTTGGAAAACAAAGCAAAGTGATAAATGATAAACATATTTGAAGGGTAAATCCGTGTGTGGGTCGCACTGAGTAATACAATTATTATGATGGAGAGCGAGAGTGCTAGGCTGCTGAAGGTCTCTCTTTCAGCCAACTGCACACAGGCCTCTGTGCCTTCATGTCCAGGGCGGTGTATCATGTTGCCTTGTGAAAACATTCCACAGAGCATCGGAAGCCATTTGCTCCTTGGAAAACCTGTTCCAGTCTTACTCATAGGGTTATCCTGATGTCATCACTTGAGACATAGAGACAAGCACAGTATTCAGATCAGATTAGCTTGGTGTCACTACACTGACCTTGTGCTCAGCTTCAGTGCTATCTGCATTGTATGATCTGTACACATCTTTCCCTTGTGCCTGTTGTTTGCCCACTATTTGCACTTTTATATGTGGCTTTGGATAAAAGCGTCTGCAAAATGAATAAATGTTAATGTAAATGTATTCCTAACTATGCCAACCTGCTCCTGGTTTCTATATTGTCACATGTGTCACACTTAACCCTCCTATTGTCTTAAGAAATACTAACACCTATTACCTTTAGGTCACTATGACCCGGGGTCCAATTTATCTCATAACTCAACTAAACCTTTGAATACAAATGTGAAATTTGGCACAATGTTACAGCTATAACTGTAGAATACAACCAAATAGTCATAAACAACATCAGCTGTTTTGTTAACTCTCTAGCGCCCCCCAAAGGTCCCTTGCACTGCAAAAGCATGAAAAATGTTCTGGATATAGGTAAAATTGTCATAAAATTCCCCAAAATACAACTCTTAGCCTTTTAAGATGTAATAGATTCTGATATTTATGAATTGAAACTATCTCAATATAAATTAAGTCGATAGAGCCCCCTTTTGAAGTAGCCGACTATAACATCTGAATGTTCAAATTTTGTAAGAGAAAGAAGATAAAGCTATAAAGTTATGAATGCCAATGAAACTATCTACAGACATATTTAAACTAAGTCAAGGAGGTTGTGGTTGTGTAATATTACCATGAACACATCTAAACTGCCCAATGGAAGCATGTGAATTGGAATTTTCTCTTTTTTTTTGCTTCAACCAAGACAAGTTGATTTCAAGACTGATTACAAAATCTTTGAGTTACTGCTCTTTCCAACATCCATATAATCCAAACATACACTAATTCAAATGAATAACAGACAAAAAAGAGCTGGTCTTAGTCTAATCTCTCACCTTTGGCCTTCCTGTTATGGTTGGACCTCACAGGGATTGGTAAAGCCCCTATCAGTATAGCTCAAATGATCACTGAGACACTCAAGCTACCCCACCTCGACAAGGTGCCTGCTCTGTATTGGGCTAGATATGGGTAGGTAGGGTAAAGGGATAGTTTTGTAAAGTTTGGGGGAGGGGTGGTTTTTTTTGTAGTTTTTTTTTTTTTTTTTTTTACATGCAGTCCCTCTTATTATACAGTGTGTTGACAGTGTGTAGAAAAATCATGAGGTGTTACCTCAAACACATGACTGGCAAAAGTTGTAAGCATGTGTTTGCATATCACTGTCAGTACTCAGTACTAGCTGTTGTTTTGGTGTTCTCCCTGTCTGTCAGTGTGGTCCATGTGCCTTTGTTTACTGTTTTCCTTGTGTTCCAGCCCTGCCCCGCTTTTCACCTTGTCCCCACCCACATGATTACCTGATCTCCTCCACCTGCCTGCCTGCCCACCTGCATCCCATCTCCTCGTCACCCCAGCCCTATATCTACCCTGCTTGTCTCTGTCTTGTTGCCAGTTCATTGCAGTGTTGCTTTGGTGTTTTGGCACATCTTTTTCTTGCCTGAATCACCAGCAATGCTGATGTTACATTATGTGGAATGCGCTCCTTCTGTGCCATGACAGGTGCCACAAGATCTTTCCCTAAATGTTCAAGGAAAAGTCTACGCTTGTGCAAGGTCAGCTTCTGCGCTGCTAATAGTTGAGCATGTGTAAAATGGCAAGTCAATCATTAGAGGTCAGGGGGCATCAGCGGTTTTGATACAGTATGGAAAAACATGGAAATTGTGTACTGCTACCAACCTAGCATGCTAAACTAGCATGCATGCTAATATCTTTGAAATGGGCCTAGTACCAGGTATTTATGAGTACGAGGAAATACTTGATGAGTTTGTGGCACTCTGAGTTAGACAGAGCTGCTCATAAAGATCAAGAGTTATCTCAGGTCATATTGACCATAAGACAGTAGGCGTTACTTTTTTGTGGCAGCTACACTGAAAATGATTTTTTTTTAAAAATCGCCAGATTTCCATTTTTGTGGTCATTTTAGGAAGGTACATAGGAGGCCATGTACTTAGATTAATGTTTCATATCACTTTCTTAGGTTTGAATATGATTTCAGGTCATTATGACCCCAGGACAATAGGAGGGTTAATCTTTCTTACTCAGAAGAATCTGCCACTCACTATGTTCTGCTCAGATGTGAAAAAACACCATGTCATCTGAATCCAAATCATAATTTTGTAGTAAGCCTTATAGTACACTAACACAAGCTCTGTGGAGGTTCTGTTGTCTGGCCTTGACACACTCCTTTCCTCCCGCTAAGCTTACATTACATTGCAAGCTTACAAGCTTGCCGTACTTCCCCACGTCTTTCTTCTAGAGGGCTGCTGGCCTGGTATGTACCAGAGGTGACCTATGAGCAGAACGTGTCACTCTGCTGTGCTGTTTCTATCAGTCTCTCCCGATGCTATCTCAGCCGCAGAGCGAGCCGTCCCCGCAGCCCAAATAAGGCGCTCGCAAATCAGCGGGCTAAACAATGACAGGCTCATACTCCCTTATCTCGCTCTGCAAGCGAGAGCGTCCCTCCGCCGTGTCTCTGCGGCTTTGTGTCCGAGTCTGCCTCCCTTGGTTCCCCCGCCTCGTTCCCCCTATCTCCCTCTCGTTGTCTCTATCGCTTCCGATCTCCTGCTCGCGTCGGTTCAGCGCGCGCGCCATGGAGGGCTCCCTCTCTGTTTCCAGCTGGGTTGGATTTTGCTCACTCGTTCCTCACTGTAATGGCTGCATCTCGCCAGAGGCGGCGGAGGCGAAATCCTGTTATGCGTTCACAGAATGAAGGATTTGACAGGACTCTCAGGGGAGAAGCAAAAGCAACAGCGATTGGCCACCGCTGGAAGTCCGTGGCCTGCGCTTTAAGTACACGCCCGAGCGATTTGAAGAGGTGTCTGTGGCTTTAACATGGCATGACACGATTTAACAAAGCATGCAAATGAGAAGCGAGCACTCATTTCAGTAGTATTTCTGTTTGTTTCACAGGGTGTCAGTTTGGCTGTTAATATGTGCCATTACAAATTCCAGAGCAGCACAATTATTTTCACAGCAATTAAGAAGTAATGGAAATGTTATCAAACGTAGACTGTCCTAGGCAGTGAAAATTCAGTTGCAGTGTCTGCAGTGTCCTGCAGTCTCTGTTCATGTGGGCCACATGGCTTGCTGCAGCCTGTGAATTTGGATTCAGCTGAGATTAATAGAGCTACTTCATCTCCAAATATGAATCTAACTCACCCACTGATAAAATCTGTGCCCACTGCAAGTGCACAAAGACTCTTGCCATTATGTGGAATGAGAGGGAGGATCAGAGAGTCTTCCTGATGGTAGTCAATATGGGCATCATGCTGGTCCCGGTTGTGTGCCAAGGGCAACAGCTGGTCTCAGAGGGTGGAGGGAGGGTTACTGCAACTGGGGCACCATGGCAGAAAATGAGGGCAGGAACATGACACACTTTGCAGACACCTCCTGCATCATGCAGTGAGCATGGGTCTCATACATAAAGACCAGTGCCATCTTTAAAAATGCATAGCTGTATCATTAGATTGCATAGAAGTATGGAATGTTTTAAGCCTATTCCAAAACTCAAGTGCACCGCAAGGAGTACGCGTTAGAATTCCCAAGATGTGTTCTTGCGTACATTGAAGCATACTTATCCATTCTTGTTGTTCCCAGAAGTCCTAGCTATTTTAAACTACCTATTCAAATTTAGACTGGGGAAAAATGGAGCAGCAATGGTGTGCAGTTGTTAGTAGACAACAAGCATTCTATAGTCTGCACGTCCTCATCTTGGAATTATTCTAGAGATATTAATGGCTTCTTTTGAAATACATCAGGAGCTTTGATAAATGTACTCATTATACAAGTAAAATCAAATGGCATGGCAAAGTAACAATGGGACAGCATTTTAAATCTTACCAATTTTATGCATACTGCACACTTGCATACTTGATACGTACTCAGTGTAATTTTTGGCAGTACATACTACCAAGTACTGCACATTTTATGGAAATATTCAGCCCATGCCTCGCGCCCATGCTCAGACCAGACGATCTCATGCATTACATTTCATTGCTTACACAAGGGCTCAATATGGAATGGGAAGGGCCTGGGCATTTGACACTGACTTTTCCCACATGTGCATCACGCATTGCACATCAGAGACCTGATGCAGTCTCCTGCCATGAGGACAAGGTCCACAGTCACTTGTCCCCATTGTCCGTCACAAAGATAAGAGCAAGCAGCGAGCACAAATGCAGCAAAAGGAAAAGCTGCTTGGCCATCCTATATAGAAGTGAGGAGAGATGAAGAGGAAACAGGAGGGAACAAAAGGGAAAGAATGACAATAAGCAGGGGGTCAGACAAGCTGGGAATAAGAGTCTGACACTGCCATAAAAGACAGCAAAGTCACGTTGCATAAAGGAGAAGGAGAAAGGGAAGTGGCTGGACTGTTGCGCAAATAAAAGGGCCAGACATATTGAAAGAGGTAGCAGATGTAGACATGTACTGCAGCTGGATGCAAAAGTAATAACACTAATAGATCTCACACAAAACACTGGTATGAAATATAACACCTTAGGCAATGCAAGTTAAAATTCAGACACAAGTGCTAAGCGAAAAAAAAAAAAAAGAAGAAAATCATGTACTCATGTAGTGCTGCCATGAGGCCAGCCAATGAACTTTGGAGCTGCCACAGACTCAAGGAACAATATCACATGGGCAGTCAGAATATAGTAAGTAAAGGTAATGAAAGTAGCAGTGATTATCCAAGAGCAGATGGGACTTCAAGGGTATCTGATAAGGAATATGAATAAGGAGTGGTAGGCAGATAAGAGCAATGTGTGAACTGATAAAGTGCAGGACAAGATTTCCATCAACTCCATGTATGAGGATTCTTGGCAGTGTTTGATAATATCCCAGGGGATGTGTGAGGTGAACCACAAACTTGGATGCCATGATTATTAACAAAATGAAATGACAAGCAAATCATTCTTGGAACAATGTGTGCCCCTATCTCCACTAGCGTAGTAATGTTTTGTGGTTGGCAAGGTCAGTCAGTGCCCAAGAAAGGAAACACCAGCATGCATATCCATTTTCAGTTTGCTGATTTTGCAAGCAAAAACAATGTGTAGAACCGTCTGAAATGGGATATAATGAAAGAGTGACAGGGCTATTGAGCACCCTCCTCCTCCAGACTTGAGATCAGAGGAACTGAAAGACTGTCAGTTGCAAGAGGAGTGCATACTCATTGGATTTCCTGCCATGACTACCAATACAGCGCAACCACTGCACCCTCTATAGAGAGATTGTAAGAAACAGCAGTATGAAGTTGGCACATCTTGACTGCATCTCATTACCGAACATCCATTGCATGTTGGTAAGCCAGAGGTTTTTTTTAAAAGAATGCATTCCCAATCCAATACATTTGATCTGACAACACAAAAAGTTTCCACTACCTCACTTAAGGCCTCATAAGCAGTCTTGTTACTTGTAGATACTTCCAAAAATCCATTGACAGCAGAATTCTTTTGGCTACTGCCGTGCTTGCAGAGACATAGCTAGATTAAAAAAAAAAAACAATACACTCAAGGCAATCCCTATGACACCATTGGTCATAGGATCGATGATATGGCTTATCACATTGTTGCCCAATCTGAACAGAAAATGAAAGCGTGAATACATGTCTTCCAGCTTCACGAATCTACAGACATCAGAGAGGAGGTGCAGCTAATTGCATTGATTGATACAGAGAAACTTATTAAATCATAATTAGTAAGCGTATACTGTCCAGCAAAAGTTTAAAGGGAAGAGCAACCCAGGAGAACTTTTTTGATGTGATTAACAGCTTTTTCTCAGAATGTGGTATGAGTTGAAACCTATTTTCTACTTTGAGGCAGCACAAGCCATGCATGCAAACAGACTCATAGGCTTCCTCAAAAATAAAAAAAAATTCCTCCACACAGTGGACACACTGCAATACACAGACAGACATTCACTGCTAACAAGATAAGTGCTGAGCTTCACAGTTATAAATGGTGCAAATTAATTAATCAAGTTCATCAAGTCCATGCTTTTCATGTTCACCTGTTTACCAAACTATGCAAAAACACAGGATCTGATTACTAGGAGTTGGTGCTTCACATTGAGGGGACAGTATTGTATATATACTGCAAAGACTGTTTGAACTGCAAGCTGAAAATTGAGGTGCACAGCTTCCTGCCTGAACATTCATTCTCTCGTGTCACTGTGTTTGAAAACAGTGAGCAGCTCATGAGGCTTGCCTATCTTGTCATCAACATCCTTAATATAAACAATAAACTCTGAGGTTTTTATGAAAACAGCAGAATTCTGGGAAAGAAAGGGGATCTTTTTTAGTTGTGTCCTACGGCTTGATGCTTTGTGTCTTGGCACTGCAAAATCTGAGATGAATGAGAAAATTTTAAAGGACAGAGCATGCAGTACAAACCGTGTCATGTGAACCTGTGTAGACTGGTCCCTCCCTCACAGTTATTGCTGTGGACTGAAGAGATCTAAATACATCTCTGGAGGTCCTAGAACATCTTTGAATGGGAACAGGAGATTTTCACTGTAATACCTGAACTAGCTATCGTATACTGGGCAGAGACCCCATGGGCGGTAACAAAAGACCACAGCATGGGAAATTGACTGGCTCCACACTTTCACAGCTCTAGTGGAAGAAATATTCCAACATGGGGAAATGTGCTTCAGATCAGCTACCGCCATTTGGAGGTACCTGCTAATGTGAAGCATAACCTTCAGCAATGACCCCAATCAACACAGTCCACAAGAACAGACTCAATCTGGATCAAAGCTTAGTCACTGCAATGTGATTAAGTTTCTGCAGTGTTACAATGACTTTGAAAATGTCTAATCAGGTGAATGTTAGTAGACTATACTGGAGCAGCTTCTGAATATCTGTTCTTCTGGTGGATGGGGCACATACTTGAGACAACCCAGACAACAATAACAAAAAATTATAGCGAATCACAGATTTATGTAACCAATGAAGTCCGCAAGTTGAGCAGACAATTGGAAAATGGTCATGTGCTTTTGCATTCAAGCAAGAAACTGTCCATGAAATGGACAAAAATCTAACCTGGAGATTGAAACTAAAGCCACCTGAATTCAACCCTGATGTCAGAATGAAACAAGCAAGGACAGCCACATCAAAAGCATATTTATGTAACTGCTCTCAGCTTCATTCAAGCTGTACTGTGTTGCATAAAGGTACTGGTTTCAAGCACTTCAGACACCCAGTTACTGCATATAACAAGTACAAATTTATTTATGTACACAATATGAGTAGAAAGCAGCCAGTAACCCATTCATTTTAAAAAGCCTGCCTTTTACAGTCATGTTTATATAAAATAAAAAGAAAAATATAAACAAGAAGTAAGTATTTAAATGATTAATAAAAAAAACCTAAATCAGAAAAATTAACATACTTTCAAATTGTGACATGACAAAATTTCAGAAATAAAAGACATTACAAGTTATAGGGTAAAAGCTATGCAGTGGGTCTGTCGAAGTAGATTTCCTTTTAAGTGGAAACAAAGAAAGCAAGGCTATAACATCCAATGGTAGCAGCCATATCTGTTGTAAATACACTGAGTGTAAATGGATAATTGCCTCAGTAATTTCCATGAAACAAATTAGTTTGCAGGCAGCAGGAGGATTACTTTGGAACTGGCCACATCTTGTGGGCCCGCAGCTTCCAATAAAGACATAATCTGCATGATCATTTGAGGGTGGACCAGCTAAATATTGCAAATACACCCTTGGCAATGTCTCCTAATATCTTCCTTCACCTGTAACCATTGTTCTTCCTTAATATAACACAGGGAGGGCAATAACATCTCGTGATCCACAGGGATTCAGATGAAATGAAAAAACAAATCTGTTCATTTATATGAAGATCCTAATTTTCTGTAGCCTGTATATATTATATGTGCAGTTTGTCACAAATCTTTTAGTGTCCTGTTTAGTGTGACAAATATGGGTTCTCCCTCTGCAACATAGCAGAGGCTGAGGATTTCCATTCTAATCTCATAAAGACAAGAAAGGTGTTATAAAGTGATGGTGTGGGTGGATCTGGACAGGGATTAAATACCGCACAATGTTGGGATGCTTTTCATGTGGAATGCTAAGCCCTGTAGAATGCTGATGACAGTTTTATGATGAAGGCGTTCTCTGTATAAGTCGCTTGCCCAGCGTGAATAACAGTTTTAATGAACTGAAGACTCAATGACTCTAAAACTCCAAACCGTATGGAATCTGTTTGTGTTGAACAGCTTATTTAAGAAGAGATAAATTGAACTGTAGCGTGCTTCGAGTATGGGAATTGTAAGGTGTCAGGACTGCACACATATGACATGACAAACAATACTGAGATATTAAACGAATGAAATTGGGTTAACATCAACTATAAATGGCTAAAAATTAAATGTTTTGTGAGTGATTTTAAAGGCATGTTCTACTTCTTCAACACTGAACAAATATAACACCTCTTCTCCTTGTGAAAGTAACAGTTGTAGATTTTCAAGAATATTATGGTAATTAGCAGGGATGTCACAGAGGCACTACTAATTCTCAAGTGTTCTTCCCATATGGTAATTTGGCAACTCCTCAATTAATTATTCTACCCCTCCATGCAAGCCTCTGACCAGCATCATGGAGTGCATGGGGACAGTTTCCAAGCAACCGCATCTAAACAAGCAGCCAATATAGTCAGATGTGAACTCTGTGCCCAAAGGGTAGCCAAGGGAAGAAGAGATACAAACCTCAATTTGTGTTCTGAAACTGAGTGGAAATTCAAGCAGCAAGTAGATTCCTCCTTGCGACTGTTAACGAAATACGCCATAAATTTTGTGTGATCCCGTTATTAAATAAGAATTATAAGGTCTTTTACAACCTTCCAGGCCTTTTGACTGTGGCTTGCTGAGGCACCATCCACAAACACACCACAGGAACACTTACACACAAACCAGTAAGTAGGAATGGGTCCTTTCCCATTGGCATCCTCTATTACTCTGTTCTGCCTCTAATATCCAATCTGTTGCCTTGTCAACAATAACATGGCTCCCCTAATGTCTTTGCCATTAGTTGATAACCATGCCCTTTTAATCACCACTGACCAACATCTGACTGACACCTTTCATCAAAACTTCCGCCTCACCATGAGTGACATACATTTCACACTCTAGATTGCCCCACTTTCTAATCGATGGGAAGGGAAATGGAAAGCCTGGTCTCAAACATACAATTATAATTTAAAAAACAAAACAGAACAAATTAGTGTCATTGAGACTATGGGAGAAGCCCCACTTTATCAAACTTCACTGCAGCAAAACACACCAGTTTTGTCTGAGGAATTTCAGCAGAGTTTAAGGCATATTAAGTGTGCTCTGTCAAAATTGTGTTACCTGACCTCTGTCTGCCTCTATCTTCAAGCCCCCACATTCTATGTGAAGACCAGATTAGAAAGCAAGCCAGAAACCTGAGGTAACTTTCCCTACTGTGTGTATGCGTGCGTGTGTATGCGAGGAAGGAGTGTGTTTTAATTCTGTGAAGCCAAACCCTCCAATGAGGACCTATTGGGCCGGGGGGGTGCGTTGAGTGGGCCTTAAGTGGCAGTGGAGTTCTGAAGGTCAGCGGAAAGAGTTACGTAAACACATTACCAACGAACACGGGAAGGTGACCGGGCACGCAGGCCGACTTTGCTGGAGCTCCGACACACACACAAGCCCTACTCCCTTGCGTTGTTAAAGCCCTATCTGGAAGGTGTTTGTGCTGCACCGGTGATGCTTGACCTCATATGCTGACACACAGCGGGTTAGCACAGGGGTCTGCATGGGTGTGGTGAGGTCCTTAGCACGCTGCCTGGAATTTAGCAAAGGAAAAAAAAAAACAAAAAGCTCCGTGGTGCTTCAGGCTTGGACGTTCATTGGGTGTAGCCGTGCGTGACCTGCTGGTGGGTCCCGCCAGGGGAACGCTTTGGGGAAGGCAGCCCGCTGGAACCCAGCCAAACGGGCAGCGCTGCTAACTCCAAACCACATCCAGTGTTATTTGGGTGATGCTGCGCCTGGAGACCACAGACAGAGGAGATAGAGCAATCTACATAAAGTCATTGCCCATATTTCAGCATGTTCTTTTCTATAGTGATTTATTAAGACATGCATTCAGCTTTAATAGACAACATTTCACTGCAATGAAGAAAAAAAAAACAACCCATAAACTACACCACTTACACTAATTGCTTTCTCCATTTTGTGCAAAACACGATCGTGATTGTGTTACAGTAGAAAACATTCAGTGCAAGATGTTTGCAACAACTTCTGGGTTATCTGAACTTTAAAATCTGATGTGATGTAATATTGATCCCCTGAGAGAAACTAAGGGCTCTGAGTTCAAATAAATTCCACGTAAAATAATATATTTAATCAAACTTTTACCAGTGAATTGTAATACAGTTATATGGAACATCCTGCTGGCTAAGCTTTACAACTGGTGATCTTTGTATTTTTAGGATATGTCCATTTCCTGTGTCCAGCAGAAGACATTTTTAACTATTCTGGAGGTAAATGGAAGAAAGTTGTATTCTGTTCAGAAATGTCCTTTTTTATCCAAAATAATACATCAGATGTTGTCAGTGATTATGGATTGTAGTAGCTAATTAGGTTTGCATGCAATGTGATTGGTTTTTACCAAGGGATATCCAAAATTATCAATTTTCTTACAGTTTATCTTTTACACCACGCTGTTTTAAGGTGGCATCCATTATGTGATATCAGTTATGATATCAGATATCAAATGCCATGCTGTGCTAGCTATATATACCACATAACACCATAAGAGAAATTAACTAGTTTTTATTGTATTTCATACAAGAAAACATTGCACAGACAGCCTTCTGACATTTTGTGTTTTTGGTCTCATTGCCAGAATAGAGAGAGGAAATATAACCCCTGTTTGTCCTACTTCTTATGAGACAATGTCATAGAAGTCCTGGTTATATTTGCCCAGTAACACATCTGATCCCAGTTACAATGACAATGAGTCACAGAGAGGATTCCTTTGCGAGCTGTTTGTGCTGCAAGTTTAAGAGGGTGGAGAAAATGCTGGGATACTGGGATGTAGCCATAAACCTTCAGATGTTTTCCATGTCAGTGGAGCTGATGTCACTCTCATCAAAACTCACTTTCTGTCCTCTTCTGACTTCAGTCTGGACTCACCGGCCTCGGACGGGAAAACGTTCCTCAGCTGCTCGATCACCTGCTGGAGCTGCAGCACAGTGTCCTCCTGCTCCTGCTCGATGTCCTCTTCTGTGGATGCATAAGACACAAAACCCAAATCTCAGCATGCGAGGAGGCCTGCACCCCAGTGTTTCCATCTCAATATTATTGCACCAAACAGCCCCCAAACAGCCACTCAGCGTGAGGTATCTGAGGGCCAGGGACTCTTTCCTGTATCCAATCTGATATAAATGGCATACATTTACAGTCTGCTCTGAGGAGGTACAGCAACAACACAGCATGCTGCATCACTCTGGTGTAATAACTTTCTCAACCAGTTTTGGCATTGAGTAGCTCTACATCCATTAAAGAGATGCCGTGCATTGTGGACTGTGACTGTGACCTTCACTGGCCCACCACTCCCTACCCACTCACTCCAGTTGAGTTTTATGTTAATGTATGTTACCCGTGGCCTCTGTCTCTGGGGTGGTTCTGCTCAGCTGCTCTCCCTGGCGGCCGCTCCCCGACACAGGCGAGGACACCGACGATGGCGCAGAGTTAGTCTCGGAGTCCCCTTTGGGCTGACAAGGAAAAACACTCTGTTCCAAAATCCCCTTTCTAGGTCCACCCACAGACGGCGCATTCAAACGTTTATTTTTAATGACATTCAACCAACGCGGAGGCAAAAACACAGTCTTCAGCAAAATAGAACTTCAACTTCCTGCAAAACTTCAGTTTAGATTAGCAGGGGACTCAATCCTCGTTCCACACCATTTTACAATTCACCTTCTCTCTGAGGAGATGAAAAGCCGCAGCTGAGGCTGAAAAGAAAAAAAGGTTCTCCTTCTGCCTCAGAACGCACCGAAGCAACAGCTAGAATTAAAATGAGAAGTACTGGCCTAATTGCAAATAAATCCAGTGAAAATGTGATATTTGAAAGGCCCTGAGTCCTTTGACGTGTGTTAAAAAGAAAAAAACTAAATACTTCTCTCTTCTTACACCTTGAGATATTGATCCCTATCTTTTCAATCCCCTCTGCCTTCCCTTTCTTTACAGCAACTGGTCTCCGTGATTCTAAATCTGTCCACCTATTCTTCTGCTCCTTTCTACACATTGTTCCCTGTATACGTCCATCCTCCCTATCTACTAACTCAGTAGATATGAATTCCCACACAATAAAAGCATAAAACTGCAACTGATGTAGGCATAGCGTTTCTTACATTTAGCTTGAAGGAGTCACACCTGGCTATGGGCTGAGGTGGTTGACCCCCCCCCGCATTTGGACATCATAATCAGGGAAAAGAAATGGGGGAGATGGGGTGGAGGAGGGATCAGCTGACGCAGAAAGGAAGTGGTAAGTGGTGTTTTTATAGTCAAGGACCAGACCAGTTTGTCTAGGTTTGCTTACTTGCATAGGGATTGTATGAAAATTCTCCCTCTGAATCTTAATTTGGAACTTCAATTGCTCCTGCCTATATAAATCCTCCCCCAAGTCCTTTCACTTTGTCCCCCCTACCACTGTTTGTGTCGCTCCAGTGTTTTTGCCCTCTCCCTCACCTGCAGCAATAGCTCTCTCAGCCGGCGGAGCTGGGACTCCAGCTGCTTGTTGTGGTCCTCCAGGATCTGCATGCGAGTCTCCAGCCGGGTTTTGTGCTGCCTCAAGACCCGGGCCTCCGCCAGGAGCTCCTCGTCCTGCTGTTCCGCGGGTGACCCAGGGGCGCCCTCCGCCAGCTGGGGAGAGGCCGCCGCCTCCGCGTGCTGCCACTTCAGCCGCCGGTACTCCCCCTGCAGGATCCTGGGAGAAAGACACTCTTTTTTTCTCTCTTTGTGGAGCTTCTGGTTGAGCCTAGACCTCAATGTGCAACCTCATACCGCCTTGATATTTATGACAAAGAGAAACACCTTTGCATGCATTATGATTTGTCCATTACGGCATCCAATTCTACTGCTCTGAATATTTTAAGAATGCAGAAATATGGTTCAATAGAGATTTGCCCTCATAAGACCAATATGCACTCACAAGGACCTGTGCTATATATATCACAGGCATTCATCATATACTTCAATGATTCAAAGGCACCAAAAATAATTAGGTCATCCATCAAGGTAAGTTCGCTAATTATTTGCTTAATTAATCAATCAATCACATACAGCACTATGGAAGTGAAATGAATCATTCAGCACATGTTGGGACTGACAGCTCAGGGTTACAATGAAGACCATGAAAGGCACATGAATAAGAATACTAGATATTATACCCCTGGATTCACCTCAGGTATGAAATCATGTAAATGCGGCAAACTATCCTCATCTATTTTACAAAATGAACCATTAAAAATGCTGGAAAGGAAGGACGGAAATGCTTACAAACTGTAGTGTATTCCGTAGTGTAACTATAATTCAGATAATCTTTATTATTGCCATTTTATATATACTATTTTTTCTGTGCACATCAGCCTGCATACACATACCCTGCTGGGGCACTGCTGCTGTACCCTTTGGCAAGGTACGTAACCCACAACCGCCTCAGTAAATATCCAGCTGTATAAATGGACAACATTTTATAACGTGTAAGTTAATCTGGATAATAGCATCTGCTCAATGACAATAATGCAATGTAATGAACCCACTTGAACACCTTTGTTTTTACAAGTTCAGTGCCCATAGGTCCACCTGCCTATGGTGCCCTTGGCAGCGTGACCGTGCCTGCCAGCAGAGGGCTTGTGTCCCCCTCACCTGTTCTCATTCTCCAGACGGGCCAGCGTCCTCTGCAGCTCGTCCTTGTCCTCACAATTGATGTTACCCAGGATGTGCTGGCTGGTCAGGGAGTCCTGCTCCAGGGCGGGGCTGGGGTGACGCAGGAGGTACTGCTCTTCATCCCTGAGCCCCCACAGAGGAGAGACACAGTATACTGAGTGACACTGGCACCGGCAGCACTGACACTGAGATACAGAACGCTAACGCTAACAAGCAGACACCGAACAAACACTGACACTCAAACACACTCCGTAACATGTAGACAAAGAGCAAGAATTACAGTCACACTAACAGCATAGCAACACCAACACTGACACCAGTACACCTAAGACAGTGAATCGCTAATCACTTATATGGAACATATACAGCGCAGTGCACAGTGGAAATTGGCACAAAGCCAATAGCTCCAACAGTAATGTCTGTGGATCAAGCAGGAGGGATGCAATAAATTGAAAGAGAGGTTTTTAAGCTGGGAACAATCTTCCATAGTGCAGGGCCTATGCACATGACAGCTCACTAGCAGCCAACTTGACAGGCAGCAGACCTTGGCTGACATCTAACTCTTGTTAGGGCTCAGTCACTCGGCAGATGCCGTCTCGAATAAGCTGCCCCTCTCACGCTCACTCTCCCACTCTCGCCCCCTCGCCATTCCACCTGCTACCCTGCTGGTCTTCTGCACAAGCCCCTGTCTGTTGCTGCTGCTGTACTCTTCACTGTCAAAGTCTGTTACACTGTATGTGTAAGAAGGGCTATGCACTGTGCTACCATCTCTGCCATCACTTGCATCATCATTCTAACACACACAAACACACATACACCAACACACACACACAAAACCACAGATTCGTGCCTGCACACACACACACACACACACACACACACATACATACACACACACATGCATACACATACACACACATACACACACACACACACACACACACACACACACACACACACACACACACACACACATACACACACACACATACACACACACACACACACACACACACACACATACATACACACACACATGCATACACACACACACACACACACACACACACATACACACACACACACATACACACACACACACACACATGCACACACATGCATACACACACACATGCATACACACACACACACACACACACACATACATACACACACACATGCATACACACACACACACACACACACACATACATACACACACATGCATACACACACACACACACACACACACACACACACGCTGCTAGGCTCCTGCTTGGAGGCCATGACTTTGAGTGGAAGGTGTGTGGGATGGTGATACACTCACAGGCTTTCATCAGGCGAGAGGCTGTCAGTGAAAAAGGAGCAGTTCTGGTTTTCCATCTCCGCCAGTCTGGAAGGGAGCAGACAGTTAGACAGATGAGACACACTCAGGGTACTTTGATGAAAGGTGCTAAGTGGCTTTTGTGGTCTTAGGCTTTGTGATTGACTGCAAAAAACTGCACTAAACTTTCACACCACTGGAGGACCAGAGGTGGGAAGGGAGGTCAGCAATGATAAAGAGGCTGATGGGAAATCAATACTGCATCTCTTGCTCTCCCACGTACCTCCCACCAACCACTGCACTCAGCTGGCACTGATAACACTATCCTCCTGAACACTCAGGGCCTTCTCTTAGTCAGACACTGCTCAGTTCAATCACCCTACCTCTCCGGTGCCTTTATCTAAGAGGTCCAGGACTGCAGGGTAAGGACGGGGCCCCTACCACAATGCTCCTAGGGAAGAACTGCAAATCCCCAAAAATTCCACTGAATCTACACACCTCCTCATTCCTGCTACAATCTTAACATCTGTATTCTGTGCCACGGAGCCAAAAGATGCATTAGTGTTTATACTATTAGCAAGAGCTTCTGAGCTGGCTTGAGTCTATTCATATAACTATCATAGGCATTCTACCTGTGGTCATGTGTCGTGTCATATGTCAGAAGTTAAATACAGCAGGTTTACAACTCTTTCCCACTTAAAAAAAAAAACCTGGAAACCATTTCCATGTCACAATGCAAATCCACATACAAAAGTGAGAACATAAAGGGCGCCACAGATCTTCACAGTCCCACATATTTCTCAGCGATAAACGAGACTGTTCTTCACTCTCCATCACCTCAGTGCAAATTCCTCCTTTAAGAGGAAACTGAAAATATGAAAAACCAGACTTAGCCTTCAGGGATCCAGAGTCATCACAGAATGAAGGAAAAACACTCTTAGCTGTAAAAATGCATTTCCCTCACAGGGAACTAATTGATAGATTTTTCCCCCCATGGTGACGTGCCAGAGAGTTTCTGAAATAGCATTTCTGCGGGGTCGACATTCAAGATTTGAAAGCAATTTAGAGTTCTATTAGCACTCAAAAGCTAATCATGACATTGATGAGGAAAACAAATGTAAGTGGCGAAACTTGTTATTTCTCATGCTTTTGTAGAGGCTTGAAATTTGTGTGATAAACTGCATAAGAACCATTTAAATAAGCCTCGGAGTAGAGGCTGACTGTCTGAGTCATAAAAGAGTTGTCTTTCTCAATTTAGAAAAAGCTCAAGATCTCATTGAGGGATGGCGTTGACTAGACAAATATGCCTTTTCTTTCATTCGTCTTCCCAGAGTGTTTACAGCTGAGCTGTGCTCTATACTCAAAGCTCAGCTCTGCCTTCAGACACGCTGAGTAGATGATATAACAGGGATATACAAGGAGAGTGATTACCTTATTAAACCAGTGAAATCAGAAATCAGAACTTATTTCAAGTCCCAGATGACAGAAAAACAAAGACAAAGTGGATTTTTGTGCTCAGTTTGGCAAATCTGTTTCACTGCTTCTGACATTTTTTGCTTATTCATTTTTCGTAAAAGCGCTGGCAGACACTTAGGACTGGCACTGCCAAGAAATAAACTATCTTGAGCCAGTGAGTTGTGCCAATACAATCTTCTAATTAACGGTGAATGTATATGCAGAATTTATTTTAGAAAGGAAACAATTAATACATGCAGCAAAAAAAAACTGAAGGATGGAGACAGGAAGAGCGAGATTAAATGCCTTATTTTCATTCACTGTTTGTGTGGAAGGAGAAACACAAAACAAACAGTGACCTCTGACTTCTGCTGTAGCCGAGCGTGGCTAATTGTGCAAGCGAAGTTGGCTCCTGAAATGCTACAACAATCCCTGCCGTAATTACAGGGTCATTTGTGCTGGAACATCAGAGGGGCCTGGTCAGCCCACAGCCCCACGGAAGGGCACTGGGGTGCACAGCGCCGGGTGAACCCTGCTGACTCCTTGGAAATCAAGCCGGCCTGCTGGGCCTCGTGCCCTCCCAGCATGCACCGATCCTCATTAGCGCCACATCAGAGGGCAGGCCCTTGACTCTCCGTCCTGCTCCTTTCCCCTCCGGAAGCAGGGCTTCATCCGCGAGCACTGATTCGAATTAAATGTCATTCACGGATTCCCGCGGGAGGAACACGTCTGACTGGAGCAAACGGCCCTGAGTCCTACCTGCTGGCGAAGTGCTCAATCCTGGAGTGGGTGTCCGCGTGGGGAAGCTTGGGAGAGGAGCCAGGGCTGGCAGGGACACACAGAGACGTGAACGTCAATCGTGGGGCTGACAAGCCGTTACAGAGAAGAGTTCCAAGGCCTCTGCTGCAGCTCCCTGGTGGAGACTCCTCCGCTTACATTTGTCAGCCAACTACCCCCCACCACCACCACCACCGCACCCCCTCTCCCCATAGCCCCATTAGACAACTCTCTATCTCAAGGAGTCACTCCAGAGAAGTCTACTGCCATCCACTATGAACGTCAGAAAACCTGAATACGTCAGAACCGTTTCAACATATCCAGGCCTGACTTGTTCTACTTAATTTACTGAGATGACAATTGACTTGCTTGTTGAAATCCCTTCCAGTTCCAGTTAAGGGTTCACTTTTGCTGTGGGCTGTGTGCCTCTGCTTTTGGCCGTGAGGGTCTGACTTACGTGTCCGCACTTTCAGCCCCCAGGACTGACTGCACTGGCAGGTAGCCCCTCTGAGGGTGCTTGCTGAAGTACTGCTTGGACCGGAACTTGTTTTTCAGAGTCTTGGCAAAGTCTCGCATCTTCTCCCCCGAGGTAGTCTGCCGGGATGAGGAAAACAAAGAGCGAGGCTCCTCAGCTCCTCTACAAGAACATCTCATGCCGCAAAGTTTTTATCACCCAACCCCCCAAATGACAGATGAACTCCCATCCATGGGAACTAGATAAGAATATGCATTCCCAGCAGAAAATGACTTAATGCTATTACATTGTCCCAGGACCTGTGTGTCCTTGAAGTTCTGCTATTCTGTTCTGTCAGTTCTGAGATTTTAACACATTGTTGTGGTAAATCTCATGCACCAGAAGTCAGGAAATTTCCCCATATTTCAATTCCATTTCCTCCAAAGCAAAAAAACAACAAATAATAATGAGGGGAAAACAATCATTTTCAGCAAGTCTTTGCTAGACTTGTTCTTGGGGAAAACGACAGGCAGAAACATTATTGTAGGCTTCAGAGACTGAGAATGGTATTAGCCAATACAAGTACAAGTTCAAGCCCCATCTGACACAGGGAGGAAAGAAAGGATATTCGGAGAACCTTATTTTTCACCATTCTCCCTTTAATTAGATGGGTGCATAGTGCGACTGAGGTTGTCCGTTTAGCATGCCGTAATCACAAAGAACTTGTAAATTTGACACACTTTAAAATCATATGCATATCTATGCTTTCCCCTTGCTGTGCTGGTGTTTTTTGTGTGTTTTACATTTTAGGGGAAGGGTCCTCATCAAAAATTCTATCAGCAGTACCCATAATTATGACCTACACGTCAGTACTACAGTAGTAAAAGTCAGTTAATTGTGGAAACTATAGATATGCCCCACATGCCCTAGATTAACAGCCCCTCCTTTCTTACACTGGAGCAACACATTACAACTTGTTATCCAGCCACAACCTGGCTCTGACATCTAAACCATCACAATAAATAATAGTGTTCTGAGACAGTCATTTGTCTGTATTCTGACCAGGTTTACTTGACCACCAAAGAGGCAACTGTAGTCAGCCTGGGCTCCAGATCTCTGTTTATGTGATTAGAGCAGGGCACCATACCGGGGTATAGTACTCCATGATCGGATAGTGCAGCTTCTTTCCTTTGGAGGTCCGCCCCGTCAGGAAGCAGGTCTGGCAGATGTCTACATTAAACTGCTTGAGGCTGCGATACCTGGGGAGAGAGAGGGAGAGAGAATGCCCTCGGTCACAACCACCCGCTCGTAATCCTCACAGTCATGATTGCACACTCATTTAAAACCGTTGGATCAGACATATTCCCATGCTCATTCAAAACCACATGCCCAGTCAAAACCATTAAAGGCCCACATCTCATTCAAAACCATATTCTCAACCAAAACAGCTCACACTCATTCAACACCACATGCTCATACAAAACCACAAGATCGGTCAAAACCACGTTCTCATTAAAAAACAACACCCTTGACCGACCACACACACCACACACACAAGTCAAAGTAACACACTCACTAAACATCACACAATAAACTAAAAAACACAGGTTCAGACTAAGCTCCATGCTTAGCCCAATACACTTCATTTGCAGGGTCCTGCGCTCCATGCTAATATGCCTGTTGGAGCCCCTTTCCCTTATGCAGGGGTCGCCTGCCTCACCTGAAGCCCCTGATTGGACACTGCTTGCAGACAGAGCACTTGGCCTGGTGCTTGGCGGACTCGGCCGCAGCTACGCGGTGCAGCACGGGCAGCCACACCAGCGACTGCGGCTCCAGGCTCATCCACTCCAGGAAGTGGGACACCTCGATAGCCAGCTTTCCTGGGGCCTACAGCCATGAGGGGGTGGGGGCAGGGGGCAGCCAGATAGAGAAAAGGGGGGGGGATAAACAGAGAGAGAGAGGAAGTCCTGACTCATGGAGACATGGGGAGCAAAGGTAGGGGTGTGAGAGATCGGAGAAGGTGCATCCAGGAGGTCGGTTGCAAAGGCCCCCGGATCCGTGTTTTCTTTCAGCGAAGGGACGACAGGGAAAAGGGACGAGCTAATGAAAGGGCCGGGGGGACGGCAGCAGACATTAACCGGCTCGGTGAACGTGTACGGAAATTGCATTTAAAGCCTGATTTCCCTCAGGCTCCTCCCTCCGCATAAAAGAAAACAGCATAATTAACATGTCATACCCCTGCGGGTTGTAGAGGCATGCTGGAGCGCAGCAGCAGCGTCTGTTAACGCCAGTCTCCTCCACCTGGCTCACAGCAGAAACTTACAGCAACCTGGGCCCACTGCTGCGCCTTGACTGGGTGTACAGCGAGGCTGTGTCAGTGGCCCTGTTACCAACACAGCCCCACCCCTTTGACAGAATACTGTCAGGCAGGGATCCAGGTCTGAACCTGCACCTGGTGAATGGCCTAAACCTAAAAAACCCGACAGCAGTGTAATGACAGGGCCACGGACAGCTTAACTACCCTAGGGGCCGAGTTTGTACCCGCCAACAAAAAAAAGCAACAAACCGTGTAATCGCTCGACGGCTTGCTGTTTTTAACACAGCCAGTGATTAGCTGATGGTTGAAGGGTTCCTGATTGGCAGAAAATTGATATCTCTTCCAGGATTACACCACTTGACATGGAGCAAATGTTGAAACGAATGGATTTTAATTAGCTGTGACTGTCATCAGAGGGGGAGACTTGAATAGGCAAGGGTTTAATCAAGGATCATGCTTTTTCCAAAGCCCTTATTAAAGTCACAAGACTGGTTTCATGAATCAAAAATAGGACTAAAATCTTGACTTCCTCCAAAATTATCATTAGTGCACAGCTAGTGCTAATCAGTGTCACTGAAACTTGTGAAATGACATAAAATATAAATCACCTATTAAAATGTCTAAAGGCCTACTGAAAAATCCTCTACAGTCCTCTAGTTAATGGGTCTAACTCTGTGGTGGATTGCTCTGACTCTTGGACATTTCGGTAATTACGAATTGTAGCAAGGCATAAACTTTCACACACTCATCTTTGACATTATACGGTTAGATACAAACTTTTTTGCCTATGGTTTAACCCTAGTAGTGCTCAGGGCCTCAAAAAACGTGATCAAAACATGCACAGGAATTCAATATGATTCAACATATTCACAGGAAGTGATGTAAATTGACAGGCCGTGACAGGCGGTGGCAGAGCGTGGCGGCGCAGCTCACCATGCGGAAGCAGCTGCGGACGCTGGGCTCCACGTTGCTGCCCCCGAAGGCCGCCACCTCGCCCAGCTGCCGCGGGATCTGGACGGCTTCGTGCAGCAGGAGGCTGAGGTGGCGCTGGTCCGTCAGCCCGCCAGGGCCTGACACCTGCCGGAACAGATCTGACATGCACACCGGACCACACAGACATACACACACACATACACATACAGCCACACACACACACACACAAAACCACACACATACAGCCACACACACACAAACATAACCACACACATACACACACACACACACATAAAACCACACACATACAGCCACACACACATACACACAACCACACACACATACACACAACCACACACACACATACACACACATAAAACCATACACATACAGCCCCACACATGCAACCACACATGCACACAGACACAACCACACACATGCAGCCATACTCAAATGCACACACACACACATACAGCCAGAGCCACACACCCACATACAGTCACACACACGCAACCATTTACATACAGCCACATAACCACGCATGCAGACAAAAACAACCACACACATGCAGCCACAAAAACACACACACACACAACCACACACACTCATGGTTACACCCTAACCCAGACATACGGCTTGCAGAACTGTTTGATGATTTAACTGCTGAAAGGGAGCCAGTTCAAAGAACAAAGTAATTACACAATAGAATTCTTAAAGAAATTCAATTAATTTAACTTTATTTATTGGCAGATTGCAGACATTGTTGCCTAGCCTGCTAAAAACGAATGAAATGGCTGTTCGGATCTGGAGTGCACACTTTGAAAAGGCCCTTGCCTCAGTAGAGACAATCCTTGCCTCTCTCCTGACAGTGAGGAGATTGAGGCTGACAGTGAAGACTGAGACACTCTTCTCCCTGGAGGGGCAGTCACATGGTGGAAAGCAGTCCTGCTTTCTCTCTCTGATAGTCCCATTTCAAACATTGTCGAAATGCACTTCATTCAGATCTTGCTTTGACCATCTCATGACCATGTCTGTCAATAAAAGTTATGTTGAATGTGTGCCTCATGGGTCGATAATTCAATAAACCGTCCTGTTCCCAGTCATAAAAAAGCCATCAAACAAGCAGATAATGCTATTTAATACCGGACTGTTTCAGTGGTATCTTCCTCTCTGTTTCCACTCTACAACTCTCCAAATGAGTATCAATACATGCACTGCTTCACTATCAGCTTCATCTTTATGTAGCTGAACCTGAGAAGTATGCATTGATGGATGGGTAGCTGATTTCTAACAGATAAACCGCTGACACTGTGAATCCCAATAGTGCTTTTCTGTCAGGCGAGACCAAGCTAATCTTGGACCTAAACTCAAAAGCCGCAGCTGTGCCACTCGAGTCCTTCATATTCTATTCACAGATAAGAATGTAATTCATAGGACACAGCCATCAAAAAACCCGTTGCCTTGGACTTTAATGATCCATCTCAGCCAGCTAGTAGTAAACATATTTGCCAATGACCCCACGAGCCTCCTGTAAATTCTCCCATCCCCCCACTGCGCGGTCAGAAGCGTCTCAATAAAACATGCAGACATGTCACCCCCCGCCCCTACCACCATCACCACCACCACTGCCCCACAGCATTCCCTCATAAAGCCAGTCATAAAGGCATGCTAAAATGGTCCTCTTTTAGCAGGGAGCCCATAAAAATCACTGGTAAATGAAAAATCAAAAAGGAAAATGGGAACAGCAAAGTTCACCAGAGCACAGGAGGAGAAGAACAGAAGGCCTCCAAAAGCTGAACACTACTGTAGAGCACTTTGTGACTTAAAGAAACAGCTTTTAACAAAATTTCATCTCACTGTAAGGGCACGGCCTTGCATAACACAGCCATCAAAGAGGACTACTTTTTTTTTTTTTTTTGCACAATGGCTGATGTTTGATGACTGCATTACATGAACAGTGAGAGCTGCTCAGATCTCACAGACTCACATTTATATTTCTCCTGCACATCCACATTGCACAGGCACACCAGACCAGTCTTGAAGGACAGGACCCGCACCTTCCCATTCCGGCCACTAGAGGGAGAGAGCAGAAACACATGGAGGCATAATGAACCTCACTACATCAAGAACGAGGACAACAGACAAGAATACCGCACAATACATCACTAGCTGACTACATACTCAAATGCTTGTACACATAAAATGACAACAACCAGATACAATGCAAGGTATCATCCATGTCTATACTTTTTAGAATGCATATTATTGTTTGTGTACACAATTTTCATGTGAGTTTTGTTTGATCATAACCTGAATACCATGCCTAAATAATCCAGACCTCAACCACTGGGTGGATAACGATCCCATGGAAACAGATAAGAAAAAAAGCTGCTAGTCTAATCGAGCAATAACCTCTCGGTGTCACTCACAGCAGAAGGGTTAAACGTGAGCACAGGTATGCTGCTACCATCACAGAACAGACCAAAGCACAGAGATGTGATGTAAAGCCAGTGACGGGGTAGCTCCTCCCATTGAGTGTGGACTGATCTGAACACCACAGCTGAGTGGAACACAGGGGATTAGACTCATCCCACCACCACCTCCTGTGGATCAGAATAAGGAAGGAACGGAACCCACTCAAGCAGGACACACATGGTACCGTGTTTTCCTCAAACCCCCACCAGCTCATACGATTGAAGAAGTTCAGGTGGTACAGCTCTCGGTCTTACCACATACTGCAGAATCAAGATAGGGCCAAGAGGCTTGTTTTCCGCTGCAAGGGCAAATCCCTCATCTTTATTGTGAAAGGATGTGTCTTACTTATAGCATAAGATTACTGGGGGCTGCCCTGCCCTGCTCCGGCCTCATTCTTATTCAGAGCAAGTATTTGTCAAAAAAAAAAAAAACAAGAAAAAAAGCAATTATCCAAACTGATGGGGAAAATACAGATATGAAACTCTCATTAGCAGCAGGTAGCACACAGCCACAAACCGCAATTAAGACGAACTTAGAGCAGAAAAGAAAGAAATTCTTTTGCGCAGTTGTTTTTTGCTTCCGTAATTGAGCCACCAAATTTCAATCAAAGCACAAGGCGTAGTGTGGGGAGGAACCATTCCGACAATCAGACTGGAGAGGCTTCTGTGCCGTTAATTGGCCCTGATTGGACTGGTGCCCACTTCCTCTTGATCTGCGCGAGATGAGATCCCTGCTCTCAGCACTAAGTGATGCGCTGTGTGTGCCAGGAGACATGGGGGTCTGGGGTCTGGGGTCTGGGAGGCACACGATGGGGGACACCAAGGACAATGTCGCATGGGTGACCTACCTGTCGTACACGTTGAGCAGCCAGTTGAGGCACATGTCCACGCAGAGCGGGATGTTGACCAGGACGCCACGTTCCTCCTCCAGCCGCTCGTACAGGCTGGTCAGCGCCCGGATCACCTCCACCACGTCCATGGCGCGCTCGCCGTGCTGCAGCTCCTGCTCCCGGAACACGTCCGTCAGGCTGCCCAGGGTCAGCATGTCCACTGCGCCCACGCAGACAGACATAAGAACGAGAGGCAGAGCGAAAAAAATAACCTATTCATCTGTTCTATTCTGGTCTGTTCCACGGCGCATACGGTGGCTGTGCTTTCTCCATATCTTGACTTAATGAGATAATGATAGATGAAGAGAGTGGGTGGGGGGTGGGGGGGGTGGGCGGCTGGGGAGCTGTGTTTACAGTGTTGCCATTGCTTTACTGAAACAGCTCCATTCAATCATCAGCGCCAGGAGAGAGACAGGTCTGCAGTTACGGCATCCGCGCGGTTATAGGTTATACTCACGAGCCCAGCCCAAGCGCCAGAGAGGAGGGGCAAGAGAGCTCATGCTCAACTCTTTCCACCCTCGTTCTGGTGCATGCAGAAGGCTGTCTCCGGGGGACAGTGAGAACAAAGAGCAGGAAGGGAGCTGGCACTGGCAGCCACTGGTGATGAAGTGTTTCCAGGGGCGGATACAGTGGCAGAAAGAGCCAGGATGGGACCCCCAGGGATGAGGAGGGCAGACTTTTATTTCACCCTTAACTACTTACTGGGACCAATCATTGGACTTCATTTGTCCAAATGACCATGCCCTTGAGGCATTCCTGTGGTTGGTTCATTTAAAAGCCTCCAAAAAACCTGCAGGACGACTGAAATCTCGATCTCAGAGCCAGCCTCCGTTCCCAGAGCGCCAACACGGCGCCCCCTAGGCAAAACATCATGCAGAGGGGTACCAACACAAGCCCAGCCGGTCCCACACTTACATCGCAACGCCTTCTGCAGCCGCCTCAGCTTCATGGCTGTCCGGTATGCGGAGAACTTGATGTTGTTCAGATCGGCTGAGAGACAGGCAGGGCCAGGGAGGGGGGGAAGACAGAAAAGGGAGTAAAGAACAGAAAGAGGGGGAGTAAGACATACACTGTACATGTATCTGTTTCCCCCAAGTGTATTGGAAGAGACTGCCCGTGTGACCAAGGCACCCTCGCCCTGACTCATTATGAACATGTTAAATTGATTGCCATCATATGAGTCATTAGGAAAGCTTTATCAGAGCGTGCGCCGATAGCATCACTGTTCAGACAACCCCAGTCAGATTAGATTAATACGAAATCCAAACGCTGGTTCAATCACAATCAATTACGTTCACACCAATTGAACCTCTGGGTTAATGGGAGTCATGTCGCTCTCTCCGGGGTGTCTGAGTGAAGTAACTGAGCGAGGTACAAGGTGAGACAGACGGGACTCCAAGTGACTGTCAGGAGGGAGATAATTGTCTCACCCAGTGCTTGGTACAGCTCTGTCATCTTTGGGTGGTCCCAGCAGGTTGTCTGAGCCTGATGGCTAAAAGGAGAGAGAGAAATACAGAGAGAGAGAGAGAGAAAGAGAGGGGACAAAAATAAAGAGAATAAAGTCTCCGCAGAACTGCACATCAGGGATTAAGATCGCCATGGAAACATGTGCTCTGACTGTACAGGCCGTGATGTGGCGGACACACAAAAGGCTTTTTGCGGAAGGAGATGCAGGAGGAATAAACAAACAGACTCCTGGCGGGAAGCCTGCTGGAGCTCGGGAGCGATTCAGGCGATCGCCCCCCCCCAGACAAAAAAGAGTCCAGATTAATGCCCAGAGTCAGCCGCTGTGGAGTGAGCAAGCAGACTGGGTATTGATGGAGCTGAAAGCTAAATGCCCAGGGAGAGAGAGAGTTCGATACCACTCCAGACATGCAATTTAGGAACTCTCAGTACCAATGCGCTTACTCAGGCCTACTGGATCTATAAACATCTCAGCTGGTGAGAAAATAGAGCTTAATCTGGGGGACAGGTTTCAACAGGGACGACCAAACCAGCTTACTTTCCAATTACCCCGGCCGTGACCCCCTCGTTCCACTCGGGTCAGCGGCAGATTGTGTGATGTTTCATCGCGTTCCCAAATGGGGGTGATTTCTGGAATCAAGAGGAATCACAACCCCACAGAATCACGATGTTTCTTCAGGACATGAACCTGGTCAACTGCTATAAGGCCTTTTTACTCTTGGACTTACTTAATGTAGTATGGCACTTTGTTGGGGGACACAGCACGCTCCCATGGAATCTGCACAGAACCTGCAGCAAAGGGGTGAGACAAACATGAGCTTGTTAGATAAACCCATGTGATTACAATATCAAAGAAAGCCATACTGGAAAGCCGGATATCCCCACAGTAGATAGGACCATGTGACTGGCAGTTTGGCTGACACCAGCGGAAGTTTGGAGACCCTCTGATTTACAGTCTGTAAAACCATAGGTGGAGCTAATTTGGCATAAATCTTCTTAAGTGGATTGGAGACATCGGAAAACACAGGAGACCTGCGGAACCCATAATAAGTCTTCAGTTCATAATGATCACGGATGATCCTGGAAAAATACTTAATGTTAAGAAATCAATAATGCAATCCTCAGGGATAGCAAACATGATTTGTTATCCACGGGTAGCGTGGGTCCCATGCATACTCACTTCCAATTGGCATCATCTCACAGTCAGTCATAAAAGGTTTCCTGGCTGTACTGAGAAACTGCAGACTGAACCGTACAAAAACATCATCCAACCCTCCACGCTCACGTTATGACCAGCTGCGAAGATTTAAATGGAAGAAGCGATCTTACTGGACAGGAAGTGCTGTGACCCAGGTCCGAAGTCTCTGTGGGCATCCTGAAGCTGCTTCAGCCTCTCTTCAATGGAGCCCTGAAGAAACAAACAAGCGTGACCTTGGGCAATTCAAAGAGGCAGCTGGAGACAGGACATCCAGGTGTCAGCAATAAAGGAAACTGGTAAAAAGCCTTTTTTCTTCTTTGAACAGTAAATAATAAGAAATAAACACAGAAATAAACGTACTTGTGGGGGAGGGCAACAGTTTTGCAGTCTTCAGTAAAAGGGATTTTAGAACACAAAGCCGTTCCCCTCCATAATTTGATATTGTGTGTGTGTGTGTTTTCTCCCTCTGTAGTAGGCCCGTGGGGATTTAGGCTGACTAATCCGGGTGTATTTACAGGGTACTGGATTTGCTGTGTAAATTAACAGCAGCCAATGTCAGAACATCTGACTACAGAGCCAAGGCCAGCCAGTTCACGGACACAGAGGTTTATTTTTTTTGGAGGCATTTCAGGTTATGTAGAGGCTACTGTAAGATGAAATGAGCATGGCAGAGAACAGTGTCTTGCCGTATACTGCACTTGCGCGCTGTAATCTGTTTACATGCTCTTTGCTTGTGTATTTGTGTACTCTGGGGTTTGGGAGATTCCAGAGGACTTGCCTGCCACACGTTAGAAAGTTGTGCTTGGCAGTTACCGTGCACTGCAGAATACCCTCTGCTACATAACACAGTGTGATGTTCACCAATCAGAATAAAATTTTCAAGTCAAAAATATTACAGGAAATGTGTCTTTTGCTATGAAATGCAATGTACCCATGCCGCTTTGCCCCACATAGTGTTAATTCAGATTACTTGTATCATCAATTTTGCATTCAACACATTTTTCAGCCAAGGAAAGACAGAATGCAAAGACATTAGAATGGAGAGCAACTGACAAAGAGGGAAAGAGAGGGAAAGATTTACTTGTCCCAGCTTCACCAGGTGAACTCACCTCCTCTTCCAGCCTTGAGCGCATCGGGCTGAATGGCTAATGAGCTCCACAGACGAGAAGCACCCGGGGCAGAAGGAAGAGGGGTGGGAGTGCCTGTCAAACACGCCGCTGACTTCATCTACGCCCCACGGGCTCTAGGGAATTTTCCCCAGCATGCTCTGATTCACCAGTCAACACGGTACACCATCACCCAAGCAAACGCCCCCCCCCAACCCCCAAGCAATCCTGCTCTCGGCTCCGCACATGACAGGAAGCGGGGTCAGCATGTGCGCAATGCATAGTCGTGAGGAAAGACCCACACAGTGACCCTGAACCACGGCAGGGAAGCGGGGGTGGTTACCTGCAGCAGCCTCCACCTGCTGTTGAGGTGCTCCAGGGACCGCGCGTTCTCCACGGACAGGTGAACGTTGGAGATGGCCAGCTGGTGCGCGAGGTCATTGACGTGCTTCATGCCCTCTCTCACCTGGCTCAGCTCCTCCTTGAACAGCTGGTGGGGGGGGGTTGGGAGGGGGAGAAATAGTAACTAATTACAACCCGACCGCCTTGGGGGCACCCAGGAGGGGGCGGACCTGGTCTCAGTGCTATCCCTTCAAGAACGCAGCAGACAAAACAGTGCTCATGATCCTAAGGATGTTCCACGGTACCTGGTACAGCTATTTCCAAATGAACCCACTCTGCAGGCTCATCACATAAACATGAGGCCTTTGTCTGACCGAGAGGCCAGTAGCACTGTCCTGGACTTACGAGGCGGCTAGGTGGCAGCTCACTGTTTCGTGTGTTGGTGGGGATAACAACACGCTTATTATGTTTAGTAACTCCCATGAGATATCTGGCGTGTAACAGACCAACCCAGAAGATCTACCCCAGTAATAATCACAGACAGAGCCAGCCTCATCGTCTTAGACATCTTGCAGGACAAGAGAAAAGTTGTCTTTGTTATTACATTTGTCAGCTCCAATTTAGAAAAAGGATAGTTTTTGTGTGTTTCATTAGTGGTTCCCTGAATCAGGTCCCTGATGCTAAGTTAAAGCAGAGCGTCTCGAAGCACTAAAAGATTTAAGCTAACTGTTTCATTAATAATTGACCGGATCGCAACCACCAAAGCACTTTGAATAGTCTGGATAAGTGAATCATCGATGAAGCAATTAGCTCAAGTCGCTTAACGCTTTGGGAAGGCCTGCCTTCTGCTCATAATAAGGCGGCTGCTGCAGCACACAGCTACTGTAAGTAGGCCAATATTAAACAGGTGTCTGAGTAAAATCACAGCCGGAGCGGGTCAGAAGCACTATTTGTTTGAGGTTGCGGCGGGCACTTTGGGGAGGGCACCTTCGTGGCGTCGATGTGGTCCTGCAGCGAGTCGATGAAGAGGTCCCCGACGGGCTCCCAGGCGTCCCTCACGCCCTCGGCCTGCTCCAGTGCCACACCCAGCTCGCCCATGGCGGCCTGCGCCTCCAGCAGCCGCTCCAGCGTGCGCTCCATGTGCCGGTGGCGGTCCACGCAGCGTGCCGTCAGCTTCTCCCACAGGTCGCTGGCCACGTTGGCCTGCTTCCACACCGAGCGGCTGACGTTTTGCATCCGTTTCCGCGGTGACACATCTGCGGGTGGGGGAGGAGGTGAAGGGGGGGGCAGGGATGGCTGATCAGCCAGTGATTGTTCTGGATGTAGTCCAGCAGCGGGATTGATGAGCAGAAATGGTCTACAACCACTACACTAGATTCACCAGAGTGTCAGCACTACTACTTCAGCTGTTTATTTTAATCATTATTATTCTTTCAATGACTTTTTGTGTTGTTTTTTTCTCCAAACAAAGAAATCAATCTGGGCCTACATGCTGCTTTTTAAAAAAGGAAGACAGTATGGTTTTCATGCTATGTGTGCTTGTATGTGAATTTTAGCCATCAGATGATCTCGACACAGCCTGTATGTTTGTATTCGGGGGATGGGGTTCGGGGCAGACCTTTGCCATCGCCGAGCGTCTCCTCAGCCTCAGTGAAGGGGTGCTGGGACAGGAAGGCCTGCGCAGACTCCAGCACGGAGTAGATGAAGGGACCCCTGGACCTCACGTCCTCCACAAACGCCTGGAGAGGAGGAAGCGAGACACCAGGGACCTCAGCTCTGAGGCCCACATAGGGCACACCACACCGGCCACGTTCACATGCAGGCAATGTCTCCAGCGTCAGAGAACTACAAACGTGCACAGGATGGACAGACTGAATACGACTTTTCTGTATGGGGCGCCGTATGTAACAGACCTTTTTTCGTGGACAGAATGCCTTCTGTGCTACAAAATGGATGCTTCTGTGCTACGAAACGCATAAATTCATTACGAAACCATACAACACCGTAAAGCCTTTTGTCCACGAAAAACACAAACGTGTTAGCATTGTGTCTGAGAAATATTGAAGAGAGCACATACTTTTGTGCATAGAAAACAAAACGGATAATTCCTTTGTGCACTGAATTGACCGTTGTGCTTTTCATTTTGTGGACAAAAGGCGGAATGCACTTCGCACTATGTGGATAAAAGAAACTCATTTTGTAGACGAAAGTAATTCTGTCCAAGTAAAAGATGTCCTACGCCAGCATTTATGCTTTTGTGGCACGAAATGCAGAATGCGCTATACTATCATCATTCTGTGCCATCGAATGTTCATTTTGTCCACTTAACTGTTTTGCTATATTACTGAAAGTATGATGTGCACGAAAGGGATTCAGCACAATATATTTCGTGACTCCGCAGTTACAGAAGGCATTCCGTCCACAAAAGCAAAGGCTGTTTGAACTTTCGTAGACATCAGTGTTTTGCTTTCGTGGACAGAATGCCTTCCGTCAGTTACAGAAGGCATTCCGCCCACGAAAGCAAAGGCTGCTTGAACTTTCATAGACATCAATGTTTTGCTTTCGTGGACAGAATGCCTTCTGTGCTACGAAACGCATAAATTCATTACGAAACATGTAACACTGTAATGTGTTTTGTCCACGAAAAACGTGTTAGCACTGTGTCCACGAAATATTGATGTCTACAAAGTTCAAGCAGGCTTTGCTTTCATGGACGGAATGCCATCTGTAACTGCGGAGTCACGAAATATATTGTTTCGTAACGAATTTATGCGCTTCGTAGCACAGAAGGCATTCTGTCCACGAAAAAAGGTCTGTTACATTTGGCGCCCCATATTTCTGTACCCTGTAGGTACTAATGACAGTGCGAACATTGGTAGTGCATGCGGTTTTTTATATCAAATATATATGATAACTATGACAAGAGAATATAAAATGTGTTTTAACCATATTTGGAACGAAGCAAAAGAATTTGTGTCACTGACGTGGCACACACGTTCAATGCAGACATCTCCATTCATAAGTGCAATAGTGGAAAAAAAGCGTATGCCTTTCTACCCGATATTTACACACTCTTATAGGTGACAGATCTTGAGAATGATCATGCAGCATGAAGCAACTGTACCACATTCTCCATCCCAGCATAGGCCGTGGGGCTGAATCACCGACCTCTGCCATCAGTATGTGATGTGAGGCACACAGTCATATTCAGCATTAAGAAGTACACACAGTACAGCCTTGGCATGAAGTAAATACGCCTACATCTGCTTCAGCAGAACTCAGACGCAAAATATTATACATACACGGAGCACTGAGGCCCGTGGCCTCGACATGATATACTTCAGCATCTATACGTACCCACTGAGCATTGATTGAAGGCACATACTGTAAGTTAAGTTATTTTAAGATATGAAACTTGGAACTGGGTGAGATTCCCCAAGTACTTGGCTCTTCCCTGGTCTTCAACCCATGGGACTGAGAGCTGTCATTTTCCATTCAATATTGTTCACTCACAGGGCACAGCGTTTCGCATTATCTTATGAAGCGACTCTTAATATACCGTGGAACTAAATCCCCCCAGTCCTCTCCTTCGGAAGAGCTCGTGGCCCAATCCTCTTACCCCATGAAAAGACTACAATTTATTTGAAATCTCCTGTAGTACAAACCGGCAGAATTACCCATTGCCACGGGAGCACACCTGTGAGAGGCTCTCAGTGCCCATTAAACCACATGACTGCCACAAATCACTTGCAATTACAGTCTGCTTCTTCTAGGCAAATTAAATCAGGAGCCTTGGCGAACTGGTAAATGGAGCCATATGCAAAAAAGGTAATGAAAGTATTCTTTTTTTTACTCAAGCAGCAGCTCCCAATTTGATTTCTGGTGATTTCCCATGACAAGGCCACAGGAGGAGCTTAACAAGAGAGCCTAGAGGGTTAAACCTTCTTTCTGCTGAAACTTGCTTTCACTTGAACTAATTTTCTCACGCTGGAAGTCTGTTCCCCAGTACAAAAAAATGAAAAAAATGGAGATGATAGAGAATATTTAGGTGAATTATGCATGTGCGTAACATCTAGAGGAACTATTCTTATCGACCACCTTGCACATAATTGGTCCAGATTTATTTACTGGGACCCATGAGATCCCATTATAGAGCACACTACGCCTCAAAACCATGTAACACACACAACTATACCCTCACGCAATCCTCCTTCAAGCCCTCTGTATGGATAGCCAAGTATACACAAACACGTATACACACATGCACACTCACGTATGTGAATGTACACACACAAACACACACACACACACACACACTCACACAGACATGCAAGTGTCTGTGCTCACTCACACATACATACACAAACTCTGAGCGTCATGTACACAGACGCACAAACATATACACACATGGACTCAAAGGGACATACACTCACACACACATACAGACTAAACCCACTTTAGATCAATAATTCAGATTTGATAAAATGCTCAGAGCCTCCGCAGCACACCCAAGGCAATTTCCATCTTTTCTCTGCCTGAGAAGTTCTGGAGCTATGGGAACGCATGCATCTTGGAAAGAAGGGACAGGGTGCTGAAAAGGAGGGCTAGAGTGGTTCATGTCATTTCCAAGGTATTTCATGTATATTCTGAGGTTATTGCAAAATATGAAAATTCTGGAACACATAACGGCTATGCTTTCAGAAAAAAAAACACAAAAAATATGTCGCACAAAAGTGTCTCTCAGGGTTCAAGGTTAGAGTCATACATCCCTGAGTGGCAAGTTCTAAAAGCCCAATTTCACACCACCACGCTTGAGGGTGGAAGAGGAAGAGGAGAGGGGGGAAGGAGGGGCACACCTCTGCTGTCAGTGCCTTCCACAGAGACCGTGTGTAAACTGACAGGAGGGAAATTGGAACAAAAGGGGGAAAATGGCATTCTGCACATAAGCGTGTGTGTGTGTGTGTGTGTGTGTGTACGCAACAGAGAAAGACAGCGAGAGAGAGTGAGGGAGTTAGTCGTCAGCATCTGCCACATTTCATACATATAAGAGGTTATTCTTAAGGGCAAATAATAACTACCACATAATGCTGTGATTGTGTATCTTCACTGTCATGCAAGAAATGAAAACATATGCTTTTCATTTAGTTCTGTTTGGAGACTTCAGAAATAACAGAGAACTACAGTACTTTCTTTCTTTGGTAACCGTTCTTTATGATTACTAATTTTGTTATTATGTTACTGAGGTCCTTGAGGGCCCATGGGAGTTTTTTCATTCCAACTTCAGAGTCAATCTGTTAATTGGAATCATTCCTTGGACAGAGTCACATTAGCAGTTATTCATGGTCTTAATCAGCTGCTAATAGACAGGCATCTAAAAAAGAACTTCCAGTCGATTACATTTTTAATTGAAACATTTTATGATATTAATTGAATAATCACCAGTTGTCTTTGAATAATAAAAGAGTGTCCTAGGGAGAGTTCTGTGTGGTGTGCTTGGCTTAATAACATCGTTCGGTGCATTTGCTACATTTCCAACACCTGGGTCATAATTATCACTCCATCCTCATAACTGCACATTGTTCCAGTTCATATCAACAGCATTATCATGCAACATTGCCCTGTTATGTATATACTCAGAACATGACCTTAAGGTAATATAAAGGATTTCCCTCATGCAGTAAATGTGAAAAAACTTTAGTAATTACATGACAACACTATTTTAACAAATATGATAATAGTAAAAATCTTACAAACCAAATGAAAATATATTCAAAATTGAAGCTTATGTAATCTATCGCTCTCATCTGTTGCTCACAATAAGTCATTTATCCAGTCTGTTAATACAAATATCCAGCTGTGTGGAGGACCATGAGGCACAGTAAATGGACAGTGCATCCTGGATCAGTTTAAGGTTTACCTGTGAGGGCTGGGGGTAAGTTTTAGGGCTGGTGTAGTTGATCCTATAACAATTCGTGGGTGGAACCGTAAGACCCACAGCACCGCAGGCTTACCTGGTGGAACTCGCTCTGCTGTTGGACGGCGGCAACATCGCCCCCTATGGGTAGTTGCTCTGACAGCTCCTCATCCTTCAGCGTCAGCCAATCAATGATCTCCTGTAGGGACAGCTGGAGTTTCCCACTGTTGTCTGAGAAGGCTTCCAGCCTCGCCCTGTGGAGATGCAGCACAGCCCAGTCATTCTCTTCCCTCTTTCATCCCTCCTCACTGGGCAAGAGGTGTTAGTCATAGCTGCACAACTGAGCATCTACACAGAAATATATGCAGTCTGACATGTCCGTACAAATAAACAAAGCAAGACACCTACAAAAGAGCCATCCTCTCAAAAAAAACAATAAACAGTATAACACTGATGAAATTCCATGTAAGAAACATGCAACTATGTACTTGTATCATGTACTAGCCACACTTATAAGCCCAGTGTCAGGCCTGACAACACATGTGGTGACGACTATGCTCTAAACTGAGATAATGTATGCATAAAAGCTGAACAATTAAAAGCAGCGGGTGATTCAACCACTCAATCAGCACACAGTAGGCATTTCTCATCTAAATTCAAGGTTTGTCTGATTGGCAGTTCAATTGGCCTGAAACAATAGCTCACTCCGATTTCAAAATTCTTCAACTGTATTCTTAATTTAAAACAGCCTGAAGTCAAACCACAGCTTGTTTGGATTTACAGTCCCAGGTTTTCAGTTACCACAAATGGGAAAATGAGTGGAAGTCAGCTGGTACCTGAGAACTATTCAAAGATTTACTGTGTAAAATCACCAAATAACGTGTTGTAACCAAACACACATAGGGTATGAGGATAGTAAACTACTCTATTTTCATCACAGCTTTGCCTATGCTTCCACATAGGTACAGTGAAGAATTCTTCCCCCATGGGATTGATACAGCTGGCTATATGCATGTTTTGTATTTTACTCTTGGGCCTTTGTGGATGTGAGCACAAAACTGCAGTGTGGGGTTCAGCATCCTGTGAATTCGCCAAGGGAGTGGGGCTACTTTCAGAAAGTTTTCAAACCAAGAGTGTAAAAAACTGTTATAACAGGACAATAACTACATTATGCATTTATAATACGGAGACATTAAGTATATTTAGCACCTTGTAAGAACATAACATTGCTAATGGATTCAAGTTATGCCATGATTTTGGAATGAAATTTGGACTCCCATTTGTTTATCTGATCAGTGTTAATTCAAATCACTAACAATCCTGGCTGTACATGCAAAGGAACTGTGGGCTGTTCTTAAGGTAAGGTCTTTTGTTAAGACAGACCTGAACACTAACAAGTTTTTTTCCATCAGCCTTGTCATTGTCCTCCTCACTTGTCTGCTGACCAACATTTGAAATACAAACCTGAAGGTCCAGATGACATTTTTGAGGCTTCTACACAGAAGTATGCTGCCTCTACAATTTGCCCCTAAGACTATGGTTGATAAGTGAGACGTATTTGTTTTTATTTGTTCCATGCACAGATAAATAGAGCTAACATTGACAGGATCAGCTGAGTCATTATGGTCAATACAGGTATTCTCGGGGCTCCTGAGTGGCTCAGTCGGTAAAAGCACTCGTTCCGAGTGTAGACTGAACACTACAGCCCGGGTTCAATCCCGGCCGTGTCACTAGCCAACAGTGACCGGGAGCTCACAGGCGGAACACATTGGCTTCGTTCCGCCGGGGATAGGGGTGGGTACGTCGGCAGGGGCTTCGGTCCCATTAGCAACAGTGACCCCTGCTAGACGATCGGGCGCCTGTGGTCCACGTGCCAAAGCTGCATATGAAATGTCTTCCTCCGACTCATCTCTGTGCTAGCTTGGCTTGTGGACCGCAGAGCGAAAAGAAGCAGTGGCTGACATCACATGCCTCGGAGGAGGGCACGTGCTTGTCCACGCTCTCCCGGATTGACAGTGGGGGTTGTGCAATGGGACCGAACATCGGTGACAAATTGGGCATTCCAAAAATTCGGGGAATTGGCCATTCCAAATTGGGGAGAAAATGGAAAAATAATTTTAAAAAATACAGGTATTCTGCATTGAACACTCCTTGGACATCTCATCTTTCCAGATCAGCATTCCACACGCAGTGAAGCCACACTTTCACTAGAAACGTGGTTGGTTGAAATAAGATTAAAGAGGGTAAATCATTACTTCTCCCTGTAATTAGGACCATCCATACATACTTATCTCAGCAGAGCACACAGTCGTCACAAGGTGTGTGTAAGGCTGATTGAATGATGTAGGCCTGACACACTGCTGGTAAGCAAGGCTATGTATTACACAAGGCAATTATAATCGTATTTGGTTCTTCTTCTGCCATGAATACGTGTGTGTGTGTGTGTGTGTGTGTGTGTGTGTGTGTGTGCATGTATGTGTGAGAGACAGAGAGAGGGAGATGGAAGTGAAGGCTGGACATTGAAATGTATAACACAAGGTGGTATAGGAGACAGACTGTGCTGTCATGTAATAGCCATATGAACGGATTCTCACATTTAATGTACATCTATCTACGGATAAGTAGAAACCCAGCGAGATTCAGATGACCTTATGGTTTTTCCTCAACTCCTCAGCTCACTCTCAAGCGGTTCAGGTAATCAGGGGAACTCCATCAGCATCACAGTTGGAGACAGAAGAGATTTGACGTGTGAAAATGACCTGCAGTATGAATTACACTAGTAATCTCTGTGTCTCGCCTACCACTTATTTCTCTTCTAGGGGACCATGTTAAACCCTTGCCAAGTGATATCAGCACAGGATTGAAGCATAAAGAGGGAGGAGGAATGTTCTGTGCCGTACATTGTACTATAAGCAACCAGACACTAGAACTGCAGCCTTGGGGAGAGAGAGAGCATTTACTAAAGACGGCTCCTTTACATTATTAAACCCAATAAAGAATTCAGCAGATTGGCATTTTATTTAAAAACCTCCCTCCTTGAGTGGGTGACCCAGGGGATCCCCGCCTCTAAATTTGCGATGGATAAATAAATAAAAGCGCAGATACGACACCATTACCAGTTTGGTACCCCGAAACACTACACTGAAATCTTAAAAGGCAAAATAATGCCAATATCCACAATTATATAACACTTCTCATACCATATGCTGTCAGCCCAGTTTTTCCCCATGCAGATTTTCTCCTGCCAGGGCACGACCAGAGTCCATGCTACTGACGCCAGCTGCGGCAGTTTTCGAGTGGCAGTGCGCCCCTGGCCAGTCTCCACGCAGGAGTCTGGCGTACGCAGTCAGCTCCGCTTGCCCTGCCCACTCCCACTCATCGTCCTGCAGCGAGCAGGCCCACACGGTCCCTGCAGAGGTCATCTTTGCTAGCGCGACTGGCAGAGCTGGAGCGTGACAAGACACACGTACGCCGTCGTCCATCCTCCGTCTAAAAAAACCCTGCTACCCACACAGGGGCAGCGGAGCATCACCCACCCCCTCCATACATCAAGAAACGTACCGATATGGTGGATGCTCCTCCCCTGCCTCCAAACAGCACCGACAGCTCCGACTCACACTGGATGAAGGGTGGGTGCAGGCGTACCTCGCAGGTAAGGGCGGGCAACATCAGCACTGTGGCCGGGCGAGGCCGGGAATACAAGACCGTTGAGGGAACAGCTGTTTTACCAAGCCAGCTGTGCTAGATGAGACGATTAATTGAAGATTAATTGCTTTGCACTGTAGTGGGCTTGAGAGTTGGCTCATTGGCTTTTTTGATTTTCCCCATGTTGATGAAGAAATTACAGTTGCTTCTTTGCAATAAGCAAGCCGGGAAAGACTAGATAATTCAAAAGGGATATTGGTGGCCCTCATCCACAGAACAGCATCCACCTCCTGGCTGTTGTGACTCTTCTGGAAGGTTTGATCCATTAATCACTAAAATAATGGATTTATCACCTTCCATGTCAAAGACACACAATACAAACCTCATAGCTGATGGAAGATGTATCGACAATAAACTTCATGCAAGGATGTCGCTGCTCTGAGATTCCTCTCACCCTCTGCAACCTTTCAGTGAGGCTGTCCATCACTCATTCACTGAGTATGGTTTAACTATGACACTTAGAGATTCACAAATCAAACAGAGGCAGCCATTAAACCCATAAATTCCATTTTAGAGCGCAGGAAAAAGCCAAAGGCAAATCCACTGCTTGGGTAATGCAATCCCTACCAAACAACAGAGCTGCCAACTGGAGGCTTGGCTGGCAAAAGCGCAGTGTCCAAAGTGGTGTGCACATATTTCACTGTAGTGAATGCACTAGGATTAATTAGAGATTTTTATGGGTGCAGTCTGCTGATCTGAGATGGCAGATGCCAGCGGCAGGCGAGAAACAAGAATTTGCTTGGTTGATGCTAGGGTAGAGGGATGGTTGTGTGTGTGTGTGTGTGTGTGTGTGTGTGTGTGTGTGTGTGTGTGTGTATGTGTGTGTACGCATGTGTACTTGGACACTGCCTTGGGGACTGTCCTCAAACAGAGCTGGACCTCCACAGAGTCACAAGACCTGCTATGTCTAGGCAGATGAAAGGAGCCTGTAGTCTGGCCGTCCATCACAACGACCTCCGCAGAGTTCCGAAGCCATCAGGCTTCATAGTGGTGGAAAAGGTCACTGACAATGATCAGCCACAGAGAAACAGCAGAACACAGCAGCCAACGCCAGAGAGCTGCACATAAAAGCTCCTCTCCCTGACACACATAGTGCAAGGTGGTCTAGCAGCAATTTCCATTCAATCGGACTGAACATTTACTGCACTCATCCACAAGCTCTTCCCCACTTCCACCACCTCAATCCAAATACCCACAGTCAAAATTCACATGCATTTTCTGCCAATTAAATACTAGAAGATTCAGCAGAGGTCACTTCAAGGTTCAGCAGTTAATTAATGAGGAAGAAATAAGCTCTGCTTATTGCTAATTTTTATGACTTTTTTAAAAGGACGCCTTCTGGCGCTCTATAACATTCTCTCGCGGTTCAATGCATCTAATTCCTGTCATACAAATGATGTGCAATAGAGTGATGCGCAGAAGGCAATACACAATATACACAATCAGTTAATTATGACATTGCTGATGGAGATTATTATTATTATCATTACTATTAGTATTAGTAGTAGTATTAGTATTAGCATTAGTATTAGTATTACTATTATTATAGTAATTACAGGTAATAACAGTCAACAAAGTATGGGATGTTAATAGATTAGAGAAAGTAAAACTAAAAAGTTAACAATCAGAAAAGAAAAAAGAATTTGCCGAGATGCTCTGTGTGGGCGGCGCAGCAGCCCTCATTCTGCTTGAGTGGCGCACCTTGTGCATTAACCCAGATTCATCCGTTCTCACGGCCTGCTCACACATGCACATACGCTCACATGTACACGCAAGTTCAGGAGCGCACACGCACACGCATACACATGCACACATACACACAACACATGCACGCATACCAGTGTGCACACACACACACATACACACATACTTGTATTCTCATATGCATGCTTACACACACACACACACACACACACACACACACACACACAAAAACACACACACTCCAGCACAACATCCATATTCATTACACAATCTATTACCACCTTCATTATCTGTAAAGCTTCCTCTTTTAACCTCTGGTGACTAATATCTTGACCAGTGCCAGTCATCAGAGATGCCCTTTAAAATTTCACATTGTGAATATTTCAGAGTGAAATATTTTTTGTCTCCAGACAAAGCTCTTTCACTTTGTTGATTCAAAGCAGCATCTCACATATAATAAGATTAAGACAGCATCCTTAAATAATAAATGACTTTGTAATGGTGAGGCTGTTTTTTTAGGTGCCATGTTCCTGCATTTCTGATGGATCTATCCTGTAGTTGCAATTGACTCCGTTCAGTTTAATTCTTCCCTCCACAGAGCAGAGAAAGTTATTAAATTATTCATGTTCTTATAATTCCCAGCTGATTTGTTCCTTCATTAGTCTCTGAAAATTAAAGTTGTTTGCCAGCCCCAGCAAAATAAAAACTGTGCTGTGAGATAACTTGTGCTCCTGAAGGCGTGGGGGACATGTCCTTTTCCTTATTTAACTGAGTCTTGCTCTCTCGTCCGCTTCAAAGTTCTGTGCAGATGTTGACTGACAAAATGAGCTGATTATCTGATCTAACACAACTAAAAGAAAACTTACAGTCCCTCAAAGGTCATGTGAGATTTCATACATGGGGAAAACTAATGATTACAAAATGTCACACACGTCACACAATAAAGCCCTGCTCGAAAGGCATCACTCCTGGAAATTCAGCCGGGAGACAATCTGTGATCATTCACACAGAGCGCAAAACAAATGTAAGCTTTCATTTCAAGGACAGCCAGCAATGCCAAAATAACCTTTTTGGCTCTCCACGGGAGATATTCCAAATAAACACCACGGCCAGCGTTTCAGGTTAACCCTGGGGATAAATCACATCACTTAATGCCATCTCCAGCAAACCCCAGGACGTGTCTCATGCCTTGAAAAGCACGCCATGGCCCTCGCAGCCTGCTCCACACCTCTGCACAGAATGCTGCGTGATCTGGCAGGGCAAACAACCCCACCTCCCTCCAGCAACCTGCCCCGCCCAACTGTCCTTACACCGGGGAGAGAATGGCGCTTTGTGAAGACAACAGAGGGAGCCTCAGAGGCCGCAGGCCCCCGCGCAGCTGTCCGGAGTGGGCGGAGCAGGAATCCCAGCAATCCCTCCTTCACGGAGGAGAGACCCGCGCCAGGAACGCCGGCCCCACAGCATTCCCGGAATTCCCCTCCTCTTGGGAGCCTCCGGCGGGCATCTTCCCAGGAGATCGCCATTGCACCGGAGAAGTGGGTATCCTGGAGGAATGCTTCCAGAACCTCCTGTACGGGCTCTGCTTTTGGCCGCTGCAAGAGGAGGGGGGGGTATGCGTTCCTCTGCAAACGTGGTGACACCGTGCAAGGAAAATCACGGGTTGAGATCATGCCCATTACTCGGGAGAGCCAGAGAACGCCTGTTACCCTCAACAGCGCATTTCACGTGGGAGATACAGTGTTCTTCACAGATCTCATGAGTGGAGGGGATTTGGAGCACTCCCATCCCGCATCCTATTGTTGAGTCATGATCCGATAAATCTCCAGTGGGGATATAAATCCCACTCACATCCACTCTGGTCAAAACACGATCTGGTCCGCTCGCTCCCATATTCCCCCCTAGGCCAGCTAACATCAGCACACTCTCCAGCCCCAGCTGGAGTGATCCTGTTACATTTTCCTCCCAAGGCACTGTCTTAAAAAATCCTGGAATTTCACAGTAGTTTCCTGCCATTCAGTGAGATAATCCTGGTAACTGAAGACAACTGGGCAAACAGAATGCCTGCTGAATCAGAACAATGCAGACACAACGGGATCCTGGACGAGCTCAGTCGCCTTGTTTAATAAGGCAGCTACTGTGGTCATGGAGGCAGGAGGATGGGTGGCAAAAAAGTGGATGATCTTTACCAAGGTTTACATTCACAGGTCTTATGTCATTACTAGAGGCGAAAGAGATTACCTTCTTGTACATACATTGTCCTGCCTTGGTCTCAAACCCACAAAACTCAAGCATTCAGTCAAGTACCTGAATAGTGCCCACCCCAAGGAGTAGGGGTATCACGACACACTGATTTGTTTTGATGCATTGATACAAAAGCAACAATACAGCTGTATCAATGTTGCAAGTGAGAATCCATCCATACCATTGATTTTTTATTATTGTATTTTTTATTCATATTAATACAGAAATTTGGATGAAACTATAGCACTTGCAATAATCCTACTCTCTATAATAAATGACACACCTTGAACATTGAGCGTTATTTTGATGCCATATAGTGAACTAACAATTAGATATTCTACATTTCTTTAAAAGCATACAATAATTCTAAGGTCATGTTGCATTGCATTGTTTGTGTTGCATGCATGTGTTTAATCATATGGCATCGCATCCAAGTGAATTCCTACATATATTCCAGTACATCATACTATTCTTTAGGTATGCATATTGTATCATATTTTTGTTAAGCCAGAGGTTTACATGTACTAGGGTGCCTCTTACCTGATGTTGTGGGACTTGCGCTTGATTTCGCTCCAGCACAGGTTCATGTCTCCCTCTCTGTGCTGCCTGCCCTGTCCAATGCCCTCTGTGCCCGATTCCTGCCCTTCAGGCTCGTCCGTCTGCTGCCTCGGCACACAGTGACATCTCGGCCACGGGGGCCGGCCTGGAGCTACCCATAGACACACAAACACACACAGGCGCGTGCCCTAGTCAGGACAGTCAGCCAAACAAAAATCAGGAAGGCTCATCATGGTCTGTCCTTGCAGGATAAAAAAGGGCCTGCAAGACAAAAAAACATCAAGGGGTTCCTTGTTAGAAATCTGAACTCTTAAGCATTCAGCCCACGCCTGCACATACAGTACACGCAATCATCCAGGGCCAAGCTTGGTGATTGAGTGCCTTATCGGGGTCATGACTCCTTTCATTCCTGGTCAATGAGCTGCCGGTGAGTTTCAGTCTCGCTACCCCCCCTCCCTGATCCCTCAGACCCGTTTCCTCACCACCATGATCACGTTGGTTCTCTGCATCCGCTCAATGACTCGCTCATAAAGACAAGCCGCAGAGCCCAAATCGTGTCACTCACGCCATATGGAGAGTCAGGCAGACAGGCACCATATGGAGGGGCATGAGAGACTCTGCTCCTAATGGGTGGCGTGCGGCTGGATTTCCCAGCGCAGGGAGCTCAGCACTCTGAGCACACTTTCCCTACAGAGCCCGTGGACTTTAACATGCAACCGACTGCTCTGAAGCGGCTATGGCAGATTCAAGTGCAGTGGCACAAACTCTGTGGAACAAATGCTCTCTCTCTCTCTCTCTCTCTCTCTCTCTCTCTCTCTCTCTCGTACTCTATCTAAATACACCACGAATGGCGAGGGATCAAGTCATTGCCTAACTTAAAATTAACAGCAGGAAATAGTAACCACCTTTCCTTCTGCAGATCTACATGTACTTAAGGATAAAGGGTTAATCAAGGTACTTCTCTACACAAATACACCCACACACATACAAACTGGCACAGATAAGTCTGCAACTGAATCTTTGTCTCATTTTGTTTTTTTGCAAACACTGCAAAAATAAAAACAAAAATATGTCCCTGGCTACAGCTTTGGGGAAGGCTGGCTTCCGGCAATGCATAGTGAGCCACGATTTTTCAATTGCCGAGCCAAAACTGCAGTCCTTGTTCCTCACTCCCAGACACTCCCAGAGAGAAATATATACCTCTGCTATCCCTTGTTCCCACAGTCCTGAATGTTCTGTGCTGCTCTCTAAAACCAGAACAGGTTCCCATTATCCTAAAAACCCCCAGTCCACATGCACACCAACATCACCATCATATATTCCATAGGGAGAACTGCACTGTGGACATCTGCATACTTATCGCAGAAACGCAGCTGTCATAAAACAAGAACAGAGAAAGCTCAATCACAAATCTGCCTAGAGCATTTTGACGCAGGTTGTATACACTCTGCCAGATTTTTTTTTGGCGCGCTTTGATTCCGTAGAAATTTCTTTTTTGTAAGTTTCACAGATAAATTATATGGTAAACATGCCAAAACCTCAAGAGAGAATGATTAACCTTTAGCTGAGGTTATGGTTCCCTCCAGTTGAGCTTTACCAAGTTGCAATTACCAACTAAAGCATCAATTTTCAGTATATGCTCAGTGTTCACAAACAATATACAACTACATTGAACTGAAATGACACAGAAAATCATATCATGCTACCAGGACAATGCAGATGCCTCTAAAGTGACTAGCTCTGGTACACTAGGGAAAAATAATTCTAGATTATTCATCATCCTTCATAAACAAGTTTAACATTGATCTCCTTACCACCATATAGCAATGCTTCTCAACAAATGACACACTTAGCTCCTAGGTCCATCGTATGGACCAAGCTACGGTCTGAGGCCAAGGGAGTGACTTTACTGTCCATCTCCTGTTTTGACTACTTTACATTATTACATTATTGTCATTTAGCAGACACTCTTATCCAGAGCGACTTACATAGGTTACAGTTTTTACATGTTATCAATTTACACAGCTGGATATTTACAAGGCAGTTCTGGGTTAAGTACTTTGCCCAAGGGTACAACGCCAGCGCCCCAGTGGGGAATCGAACCAGCAACCTTACGGGTGCAAGCTCTGCTTCTTACCCCCCTGCTACTCTGCCACCACTTTGTTATGGGTGGACATCATTGCCCATAACTGCTTCATGTCAGTCTCCACTACAAATTGCCCATGAAAGAAGAAACATGGGGATGTGTTAAGAAAAGTAAACCCTTGACTCCAGCTGTGCCATCCTAAAAAGCAGTCCCTCACAGTCACACCTCTCACCTTTCTCTTGCTTCTCACCGCTGTTTCCTGTCTGGTGCAACTGCCATCGGAAACCCTGGGCTCTGTGTCAGTGTAAAGAGGGGTATGCCCAGTGTTTGAGGACTCCACCATCTGCCAGGCAGCCTGGCAGGGGCTGCATCTGTTTACTTTCTTTGGTGTGGGGAGAGAATCTGGGAGAGCTTGCAAATGTAGAGGTCGCCCCTTCAACGAGCTCATTGTCCTCCACATTCCAAAACACGCCGACCTCGCCCAGCGAGGAGGGCTGCCCGCCGCCCATGGCCCATGGGGGGTCATCGCCTGGGCGATCAGGCCTGCTGTCTCCCGTGTTACATGCAACAGCACGCACCAGCAAAGAGACGTCCAAAATTACGGACCGGAGAAGCCTAAACAGCCAAACCACACAAACAAAAACCCAGGGCTTACAGCAAGCACGGCTGCCAAGACCTGTCATCCTGAGTAGTGGACTGCTGGCCAGACGCCTGATGTGAGGAAGCTGCCCGGCTGTCTCTGGGAGCCACTGCACTTTCCTGCAGTCATACATCCCAGGCCAGCCAATTCCAGTCCATTTGTCTGTTTGCTAACAATACGCAAGTACGACAGAGATCCTAAACTGTTGGATCAGGCTGCCAACACAACCCTGTGCCCTCAGAAATCACCAGCTCAGGAAAGACAGAAATCCTCAAGATGTAATATGTCAGGATATGTCAAATCAGTTTATATTTCTCAATGCATGTTGCACATTACACATGCATCAGAATTTCCTATCATATACAGTACATATGATATGATATGACATGATATACTATAGCAAAAATATTTCATGAGAAAATATTAATCATCTTAAATAGTTACTGGCAATAAAGTTGGTAATGTAGTGTTGTTGTGTGATGTGTTTTATCATCTTAAAAATATAAAAATGCTGATCACAAAAAATAACACAAAATTGTTGCATAATTAACAATATTCTTCAAAGTATGTGCCACAGCATAACATGAGGAGTTGGGATTTGTGAGATGAATCTGTGGCAATGAGGAGAGACAGTTCAAACTGACAAGATGCCGCACATTGTCACTGCAGTACATACTTTTCAGCAACAAAACAGTAATTCAATGGACAAACGTGTGTACTCATGCATATGTATGCCTTGCCCTTGATGTCATTTTCAAGTGCTCTGTTTTGAATTAGACTGCTATTAGCATAAACACTTGTCACCTCCAGTTAAAGCTGCCTAGCGGCACTGGGGAGATGCTTTTTTTTCAGCTAGCCTTTTATTCACTCCACATCAGGTGAGCAAATCTGCACACATTACTGAGACTCGTGTGCTAAGCAGCCCGAAGCACAGGATGAAAGGCAATCAATTTAATGGTTAATGGTAAACATATACTGGAGACATTCTCACATGTAAATCCTGATTATAGACTTATGTGCAAAGGGGGATTTGTACCTGACAGAAAAAACACATTTAATGCAATGTAATAATGCATTAAGCAAGTGATTAAGACTGTATGTGTGTTTGCATAATAATGCAACATGGAAGCTTAATATGTAAAATAAATGTAAGAACGCAGACACTGACGCTCTGCTCTGTGGGCTCAGGAACACAGAGTAAAGCTGGAAGCAGGGAGGGATACCTGGTGTGAGTATTCAAAACAATGAGCAGCAAACTTGTCAAATCTATTAATGCCGATGGTTCTCCTGTGTGCTTCCTCTGTCTGACTTCACCCAATGACACTCTCCCCATTAAAGGATGCGGGATGTGAACACCAAGGTACTCAAGGTTCTTTAAGCTCCATGAGGGTGCACAGAGGGGATTACCTCCCCTCTAAATGTGACACTCTTTCCATACTCCTCCATTAGAGCTGTTCGGGAGGCACTGATGTCATGTGAGGACACTGACTGCCCCTCTGCATACAGAGAGAAAGACGTGAACATCTGATCGTAAGGTCATAAGGCAACTAATCCTGACGACTTTCAAGGACCTGGTTGGCTGCAGCTGTGCCCATATCCCAATACAGTGGAATGACATGCATCCACATGCATTTACAGGAATCTCAAAGTCCAGCAGACAAGCAGGGCAGGCATATTCTCTTTTTCTCCTGACCCAGACCGAACATAACTACTGCTTTCTTCAACATCTTGTGAATAGCCTGTAATAATAGTAATAATACACATAATAACAATAATCATTATCATCATCACACATTGAAAAATGGCAGCCACTAAGCAAATGAAAGTGAAGATATGATGACATATCAGGCAAGAAACTGAAGAAGAAAACTAAAAAATGACTCAGTCTTTGGATAACTAATTCAGATCAGTTGTGTTCATGACTAATGAACAGAGTTAGAGTCTGTAGCAAATCATTATACGTCTGAACTACAACACTTGCCTTCTTAATAAGAAGGAATGATATGAAATATGCAAGACAAATCTGAGGAAAGTGAATCTGGGTCTCACTGAACAGATGACCGCAAAAACAGCCCACAATATTTAGACAGAGACTAGCAGTTCTTTCACATGTGTTCTCTGACAAAGATCTGTTTTGTTTGGAGTGCAACAATTCCTAACTTTTAATAGTATCAGTTCAGACCATACTTATTTTAAATTCAGTGTACATTATAAAAAAATAAACATAAGAGATGGGCCAAAATCCAAGGAGAGGTTGAAAGTAAGGCTAGAATAAAGAAAAATTATTACTGATGATGATAGATATAGTATGTCTTTTTTGAGACACAGATGGTTTCCCAAGTATGGATCACACCTCATGTCAGAAAAAAAAATCATAAATAAAACTAAATTTATTAAATCTAAATTGAAGAAATAAGTCATTTATTGCAATTCTCTGGAACCACTTGGTTATCTGATGTAACCAAATTCCATGATTAGCCATATTGCAAATGGTAGACTGCTGCATGTGAAATCCACTATGACACCTCCTATAACTACAAATACTGTGTTCAGAAAGAGGTATTTTCCAAAGTGTATTCCAAATCAAAAAAACAAGCTTCAATCATCTCATTGTAATTAGGTTTCAGTTAATGGTGTTATACTGTTAACAGGACAATATAACACAGGCTTTTCGTAAGTGTTTTGTAAAGCCCGGGACACACTGGTAGGTTTCAGTCCAACTTCTAAATAATACTGCTACACTAATGCTTTTGGGGGTTTTGCTTTAAGAGCTTGTGACAAAGTCACATTCTCTACAGTCCATTTAAACTGTGCATTAAACCATGTGCTCTTCTTAAGAACTTATTCAAACCATAACAGATGAGCAGGGGCTTTGAAGTGAACCATGCTCCCCTGGCTGCCTTCACAACAATAAAGGTAACAGTGGCATTTATGCATTTATGCATGTCCTCTGCTGTACTATCATTTCTCTGGGATTTTATTTTTAGTTGTTTTGTTTCAGCAAAGGAATACTGTGTGATGCGAACTGAAGTTCCAGAACCTCGTTAAAAAGAGATTTATTTAAACTGAATAATTTTTGAGTCGTACTCCTTACCTTTCCCTGAATCCTATTCAGTACATTTGCACAGGGAGGTCTGTTTAATAATCTATTCCACTGGTGGTTTGCAATCGGATAAGCTGCTGAAGATGATGCAGGAGTGTGAAAATGGCTGTTAGAAGCAATTGTTGAGGAGGAGCTGTTGTTACTTCGGCTGCATGATGTGACCTTCCACCCCCAATACCGATTCCACCGACCGGAAGCAAGTGAACATGTAATATATCAAATGATAATCCATAGTATTACACTATTTCTTCACTGTGTAACCTGCCTGTATCCTTCCACCCAGATACATATTCCAAATGCATGGGTCTATGATACCACTTGTGATGTGACAATTAAGGACACTCAAAGGTACATTACCTGCCTGCAGAGTTGTTAGGAAAAAGTAGAAGGTTGTTGGAAGAAAATGTTACAGTATAAATGACTCCCAAACAGTAAATCAAATCGCAATTTGGTGAAAAACTCATCATACAAAACAATCCTATTTGGCGCATGGTGATCAGACAAATAGGCACATGTTTAAAAACAGAACAACCACTCTATTCATATAACCTTCAGGATATCAAAAACAGGGTCCTCAGAGACCATATAAAGAAATATATTACAATACATTTACTTAACAGATACTCTTATCCTGAGCCATATATACAGTTTACAACTTCTACAGTATATACCTTATCCATTTATACAGCTGGATAATCACTGAGAAGATTCAGCTTAAGGATTCAAAATCAGCGGCCCATGTGGGAATGAAACCTGCAACCATGTAAGCTTCAAACCCTCTCCTTACCACTCCACTACCTCACTGCACAAATACAGGGCAGGCCAGAGTGGAGAATGCTCTTTTTCTGGACTCCAGTGCTGGAGCCATCCACAATGGTGTTGCTGCTGTGTTTTGTTGGTGGACAACGGCCTCAATCCATGGTGCAAGTGCAGAGTACTGGCAGAAGTTTCATCAGTTCTGTTCCGTCTATCCACATACAGTTTGACAGCTTTGTTCTTTCACTGAAACTGCATAGCAGTGAAAACTCTTTTACATGTGCGCAGAGAATGAAACTGGCTATATGGCCTTTATCACGACTAAGACAGGATGCCCAAGCATCATAGCAGTTCCGTGGTGGAATGTCTACAATGGAGGTTAGACACGGATGACTTCCCTTAATTGTCTTACAACTTCACACAAACAGGAGTCTGTGATTCACGAATGAAGTTGAATGAAGTCCACTATTAAGAACCATGATAGCAAAATTGAACAGCTCAGTGAGCAATATATATAGCAATATAATATATTGTGAAAATGGATATTTATGGGCATTGATGCTTTCACTTAAAAAGGAGGAAGTAGCTGTAAGTGTAAACTCATGAGCACTGTAATTGTGGTTTCACTGGCATGAATGCATTTTAGTGGAGAAAAAGCAGTGCTGTCAAGAGCTCAAAATTTTTTGCCATTGGAATGTCCATCAAAATTTTCTGAAGGCCCAGTGCCACAGGAGTGTTTTTAGGGGTTTAGCCCACCCTGAGTCATGCCCTCCCGTGACTTCATGGACACTTATCTCCAGCAATGCAAACTGGCTAAAAAGCTAATTAGCTCATCCACTGCCATTGCTACATTTTTAAGCCATTAGCTTCAGCTGTACTGACCTGCAGCTGTGCTGGTGTTTTTATCAGTAAGTTAGCTGTTCCTTTGATGCAGCATGTGTTTGACACAGCATTGTCACACAGTCAAATCCAGAATAAATAGCTAGGGCTGTGAACTTGTAAATCTGTAATGTATTGTTAAAATCTAACAAATGCTGGTGGAGTGACTCACTTAGTTTAACATGCTGGTACACAATGTGCACTGTTGGCATCGTTAGCCCCTTGGCTTGGTTGTTATTGTTTGAGTGAGCATGATGGTACTCAAGCTAGACACAACTTTTACTGTAATAATTTGTGCAGTATTTAGTCTATATTTATCATAATTTGTTGATAATAATTAAAATAGCAATATTTATACTGCAAAGAGGCAAAATTAATTAGCCACACATGCCAGCACATTCATTTAATATAATGTTATCTACATAGAGTGCAATGGAACAAAAGTCCCCCTAGGCCAATCAAATGTCCCTCCCATAAATTTCTAATGGTGCTGGGCCTGGATTTTCTCTAAGAGATTTCCTTTAGAGCTATGAGAAGCAGGGGAAAGCTGTAGATGAAGGCAAATACAATGAACATGGTGTGAGTGCTAACAGGAAAATACATGCTGTACAGAAACAGAGAATGAGTGTGGCAAGAGTTTATTTTATCCACCTCCACTCACCACGACCACGACCTGCCAAAGAATGGGAGCATGATAGCCCAAAAGATATCATTTCTGGGTAGCTTAGAAGAAATGGTCAGTAATTTTGTGTCAAATAACTGGTGTGTTCAGTTCTTTATAACCTACTTATAAGGCAGCATTTAACTTGTAAATCATTGCTGAGTCCTGTGGCACTGGCACAAACTGTGACTCCCAGATTCCACAGCTCATGTTCTGTGTCAGCCCTGACTTCTCCAAAGGGCCAATGTACACTCACGGCACACTGGCTCAAGATTTTAAAGAATGTCAAAAACATGCATACCAGGTTCTACATGATGAACTCCTTAACAACTGAAGCATGACACATGCTTAGAGAACGAAGCAAACTTTTGTCTCATTTTGTTTACCTACAGGACCAGGTCATAAACTCAGCCTACAGCTCCATAAATCATTTACATGATCATACAGCAAACAAAGCCGTTGAAACAGAACAAAAAGAGAACCTGACAGCATGCATTCTATACTCTCACCACAGAAGCACAGCAGAAGAGGAAGTAGAAGAACTATCAGTTCTACAGTATCTGAATAGGAATTCATACTTGAGAGGTATCTTGAATACCCTATAATATCCTGCACCCTGCCTCTCTACATCTTATTTGGCCTATGGATCACCCTCAAGAGATTTGTTCTTGACAGAAAAAATACATTTAATGTAGTGTAATAGTCGAATTAATATGTTATTTACACGTGTATTTGCACATTACAATACAGGACAGGTATAACTATGTTCAGGAAGCATAACATGTACAAACAACTTTTTTTAATGGAGCTAACATTTTAATGATTAAAATTAAACCACAAGAAGCAATTTAAGGTATTGCAGATGTATTAGCTTTTAAAAATTAAGTAATGTTGCTCTTTACATAAAAGTGAAGATGAAAGGCTTGTAATCGGCTCAGCTGGGTAAGGAACTTGTTTCTACTGCCAGCTGAACCTTACAGCTTAATCTTAGCAACTTCAAGTCCGGGCTGCATCATTAGCCGTTGTATAAAATGTAAACCATAAGATTGGTGGAATCAGGAGAAAGTAAAGCGGCATGCTTGTGGAAATTAGTACAACTGATATTGAAAAGACATTGTAAATCAAGCAGAAAAGACAAAGACTTCAGTGCGACATGATAATGACATTAACAGCTGAAGCTAAGCCATTGACAGTTGTAGTTCTAGCACTGACAGCACAAGTGTTGTAGCACCAGAATTAATATATATTCAGATATGTTTATAAAATAAATGTATTTCATGTTAATTTATTATTCATACCTTCAGTAATGATGTTTTACTAGTTAACCCCTTTTCTAAAGGCCTGGAACACATCCCTTATATGTGGCATGTTATTTAGGTCTTTAGTATTGAAATTTCTGAAAATGACATGATCTTGTGAAACATATCTACTAATATAACCAAGGCATTCCTGTAAGCATGTAATATATAAAAGAAATTTAAGAGTGTTGGTGCAATGGCCCAGGAACAGACAATGACGTTAAAAACAGGGACTGCTACCTAGTATGTACTTAGGACTTCAAATGACACCACACAGGCTCAAGTCTGAGCTGTGTCACTGCGCAGATCCACAGTGGCAGAACACAACTAGCGTCATTCTGCCAAAGGGTGGGTGGGTTCCCACAGCCATGGTTCTCATGGTTTGGGCATTACTCTCAGTTTGCATATTCTCTGGGATATTGAGGTATCAGACCATTTGCACGCTAACTAGCTAGCATAAAATGAAAACTAAGTGCCAACCCTTTTCCCACAGGGTTATGAGAATGAGACATTGCAGAGTGAACATATTTTCCATATAGGAATAGAGGAAATATTGCATAGCATTCATGTCAACTTCTGTGTGTGAGTAATCAGACGAAAACTGTCAGATGTAAATCTGCTTCATATTGATATAAACACTTCGAGTGGCTATCTTTTCAAATAGATGTCTTTAGAAATATGTGCTTGCGTTAATATCTGATGTGCAGTAACTTAGTATGTCTAATCTCTCCTATAACTCACTATCAATTTCCCTCGTGTCATTATTTTTCATTTAAACAAAGGAGTTTTTATTTCACATGCATTTTGTTTCAGCATCCCTTCACTGGAACTCACTCAAAAATAATCCATCTGCCTCATCACCTCCAACTAGTTTGTCATCAAGCTACACTTGTGTCTATATTTTATGAGTGATACTTTTAAGCAGTAGCCATTGTGCAAAACACATTTAACCTATTCTAATTCTAATACGGTTCGGCCAAACAGGCTGAAAGGCTGAGACCTGCCTTTTTCCCTGGAATTAATAGCCTCCGTTGACAGCATCTGTGTGAGGATTTCAGACTAAAGGCTGCAATCCCTTCTCATGCCACAGTCTGAGCAAATGTACCAAGAGTGCACTGGGGTTAAAGCAGCACTAGCACAAAGAACAATTGCAGCATCATTTCATTTTTAATCTCATATGAGAAAGGGATGTGTTATCCAGCAAGGCATTTAGATATTTCATTCATACATGCGGCATATTCTGTAATACGCAATTACCTTGGTTCCCAGAGGCATATTAATACTGACTTTGAAATGCAGACAGCCCCAAAAGCTTCTGTGTCCAGATCTGCCATGTAATTTAGGTGAGGTGTCAGTCAACCAGTTACCAAATATTTACCATGGAATACATAGTATAATTCTGGTGTGTGTGTGTGTGTGTGTGTGTATGGGGGACAGGAGACATCGCATTCATGACTCCATGAGTGACTGCACCCCACTTCATTCAACTGGCTCCCTGCACTTGTCATTTTGTCAGTCATTTCCATACTATGTCTCAGATAGACCTTAGCACCAGGACTTGACTTAAACATGACTCCAGTGCATCCTGTAGCTGGAGCAAACTGTCTGACTGCCCAGGTCTCGTCCTACTCCTGAGTGCCAATGCTGCAGCCCTTGCTGTCATTGTTCATTTATAATATGACCACACTTACCACCACCCAAAATCTGTCCTTTCATTACAGCTCAACACCAACTTATAAAGCTGTCTGAGAATTCAAGAGCTGTCTGAGTCAGCAGTTTTTGAAGGGAATGAAGATGGATGTTTCAATTTATTGCCTCATGGCATCTGAGCATTGTATACAAGGTTAATCCATTTTTGTTGTGGCTGTATGTCTGTAGTTTTGTTCTGTTACTGTTTGTTTTATTTGTATTAGATCATTATTTTTAACTGTACTGTGAACAGTGCATAAGCCCAGGATCCTTTGTAAGGCTAGATGAAATAATCAGAAAAATCCAACAGGTCTGTTGGGTCCTGCTGGATTATATTTCATAAAGACACATGTCTAAAGAAAACAAAATGAGACCCTTGAAAGGTAAAAGTTTTGTAAGTGCAAAGTTTCTGAAAAGTTTTGTACATGTACAGTTTTCTGGGGGTCTGGACAGGTCATGTTTCATTGCTCAAGGACAAATTGACCAATACTTTCCGGCAGAAAACCTTGGGAGATGGTTACTAAAGAAATAACAGCAGACACAGGGAGTTTGTGGTTGCACTGCATGGTTACAACATGTAATTTTAATTACCCCCAAAGCTTTTCAAGAGTGTCACACAGGCACTTTTAAAACTGACTACCACAACAATGTTAAGGCTTTCTTTTCTAGCTGAAGTAAATACAAAGAATGATAAGGTAATTTAAATACAGGACAGGGAGGGAGTTTTTTTTTTTCTCTCAAAATCTAACAACATCTCTGCCTAAAGGGAGCTGGCTCAATCCTTCTCCTGAGCAGGGGTTGACTTCGAGCAGCTTTGAAGATCACAGAGGCTCTGCATTCTGCCCCCCACCAGCACTGCAAGATGAGTCCAGAGATTTTCTCTTTCCTTCACAATATTTCTCTCTTTCTCCCCCCTACCCTTTCTTTCCTTCTGCTCCACCACCCTGGGGAGAATCAAAAATGCCAGCTCTGCTCTCTTGCATCATTATACATAGCCACACACTGGGGTGCAAAGTAGGTTTCTGTGCTGGGAATCCTGACGGCAACAAGCGGTGTGGTACAGTTAAAACAACCTAAAAAGTACTCATTGGCATTAAACCTCCTAAACCCCTCAGGAAGGTGTACTCATACAACAAGGTTCCCACGGACACACCAATTACAAGTTCCTCAAAACATTGCGCACAAGAGGAAAGAGATGGAGAGGTTCAAATGATTGATACTGCATACATAAAGCAGGATAGCTGGAATGATTCTTAGCATCCTCTTTATGAGCGCCTGCATCTCAAGAGCAAAGATACTTTCCTTCTCACCCCATACAGAACTGAAATATATTGTAATATGTTGAGAAATAACAGTAGTACAATACAATAATGTTCAGCCCAAGAACATATTTAAAATGAGTAGAGTAGAAATATATTGCAAAAAGCCAAAATGGCAATAATTTACCTATTTTAAGTATATTGATTGTGCTTAAATATATAATCTCTGAATTATATTCTCAATATATTATTTTTTGCATGGGAGGGTTTCATTCATTTTAGAAGTCATCTGTCAGGAAAAACAGTCTTGTTAACTTTTTGAATTGATTGAAGGAAAAGACAGGTTAGAAGAGACACCTCTATTATCTCTCTATCAGCACTCAAAGCTTCCCATCGAACGTCAGTCCTGTAGACTGTGGAGAAAGATCACTGCATGGGTGCTGTTAAGAAAAGCAATGGTACTCAGTGCACTTGAACCAAAATGTCTATTTTCTCAGACCTCAATGCATTCCCCAGATCAGAGCTGCGAAAGGCTGTCTGGGCAGCCAGCAGACCCTCCTGGAGCCAGCCTAGACCTGATTCATGTCACACCACACTGCTTACAGCTATCGTCCAGCACGGGATGGGGTGGGACATGAAGACAAGACAAGAAGCAGGAGGCCAAAAACAAGACTGGAACAGGCACTGTTAACAGCACCAAGGGCAGGAGCTTCTCCCTGGCAGTGGGTCATCTTTTACAACTCAAAACCCAACACAGAACACAACTTCAACCTGGAAAGCAAAAACCGCTGTTGAATACAAATGTAAACAGACACATCCATCCAGTCAATTAAAAGGATACTGGGTCCCTGCACATTTGTGGGGTGATTGTCCCCTTCAGATAAAATGGGCAGTGCTAAACATTTCAGACAGGACCAACACCCCCCTGTAAAAGATCACCCAAGGGCATTGTATTTACTTGTTTGTTCAGCGCCACAGAACTGCATATCTCCTATGCCGTCGCCCCCGCCACTCCATCACTGCTCTTCCGCAACAAGGAACAGATGGACGTGTGATTGTGTATGTGAGCCAGATTCATTTATACAGAGCCATTCAGTTGAGTCAGGCCATTCCTCCCGCCAGACAGCAAATCCCACCACCATCCCCTGTTTTAACAATGTGATGGATGATGCGCTTATTTATTCAGACTGCACAGCACCTGACATATTCACTTTTGTTTTTTTTCCCATCTAGATGCAATAGCAGAGTTCAGTTTTCATCATGTGATGCCTTTGAGCGGTACAGCGAACTCCACATTTGAGACGTTCTGCCGATCTGCAGTCACTGTGCCAGACCGTGATTCATTTTCCCAAAGGATGGGGAGGGATTTAGTGCTCCAAACAAAAAAAAATCTGCAGGGTGGGTAACTCTGTCTGTAATTATTTTCAGACTCAGTGAACATCCCTGATCTTTGAAGGGCAAATAAAGTCAGTTCTACTCTGAAGAGCCCACTGTATCCGCTGCAGTCTTCAACACAGTGAGGTATCGGAGAGCTGTGGCATCGGTAGCCTCACTTTAAGCCCTGCTTAATTGCTTCAATTACTGTATATGCCAGTATCAATTCAAAACATCTCTGAGAATACATTATGGGCACTATCCTTGGAGCCAAGTGCACCTCTTAAATAATCAACTGTGAGACAAACAAACATGAAAAACAAAATCACTGATGTACTCAATTAGGCAGATAATTGCTGTAATGATGTAATAGCACAGCACAACATATCTGATTAAAAGTAAACACAAACACTCTCACAAAATAGATTCAAAACCAAAATAGATTCAAAACCATATGAAATTGCTTGGTTCCTGTAAAAACAGTGTGAAAAAAGACGAGGTGGTACAAGAAGCTGAAATTACCCAAGGGAGGGTTGAGTGGCTTGTCCTGGTGATCGGAGCACTGGGGCAGAAGTGCAAAGTTAATGCTTCACCTCTGGATTGTAACTGTCAGCGCCCCAGTTCACACGTAGTTGCGTGTGACACCTCTCCACACTTTCCATGGGTTTTGGCCTTGTCACATTTTCACACAATCTCTTCCTGCTTTCATCCCAGAAGTCAATGGGTGAGGCACCAGATCTCCCCAGAGGAAGGCATGCTGCCTCTGTTCAGACACCATAAAGAGCTCCCATTTCCATTTGCTTACAGAATGAAACAGTCAAGAGCATAATTTCTAATGGACAGAGAGATCAGATCACATGCTACCCTGACCAGATACCATCAAGGCAACATTACCGAAAGAAATAACGAACTAGAGTGGGGTCCCAACCCCCCCAGCCCACCCAAGCCCATATTTCACTTACCATCAATGGCACAGGATAAGTTGGCAGACTTCCTGTCACATAGTGACTCCATTCCGAGAGAGCAGCCAAAGTCTTGGCACGCTGGAGCTTCTTTTAATTTGGTCTCCTCATGAGGACATCTGAGATACTTGAATGTCAAAAAAATGTGACATGTCAGTCCAAAGTTGTCTATTAACTGCATTTATTGTTTTCATGTCCAGAAGATCTGCAGGTCTCTTTATCTGTATCCTGGGTAAATGACAATAGCCGTGTTGGTAAAAATAAAACAAATCTAGATCATGCAGCGGCATTCATAAATGGGGGAAAATGTTTGGATAGAACTGGTTCAAGCATCTGTCTCTAACCTAGAAAATGTCAGATCCCGTTAATCTCATCTAATGCCTGCTCACATTGGCTTGGATTTCATTTTGCAAAGGCGTACACTCACAAACTCACATACACTCACACATACACACACACAAATACACACATGCACACACACACACAAAGGTACACAAGATGTTCACAGACATATGCACACACACACACACACACACAGACACCCACACAGACACAGGAGTCTTACCATTTCACTGGCAAATGCCGTGGCCAACGCGCGCGAACACAAATCCAACAAAATTTAGGGAACGACCAAGCAGCCATCCAGCTCCTGGAAAAGAGAAAATCCACAGTCTGCTCCCTGCCACTTCCGTCCCGCTGCATTACCGGGAGAGGCAGAGCGGGACAGGGACTGAGATGCAATGGAAACGAGAGCCAGGAGCGGGGAGAGAGCTGGCGAGGAGACTGCCACATTAGCTCATCCTCAGCGCGGCTCCGCTCTGCTTCGCTTCCAGAGGACAACACATGCACATGGACCCCGAGCGTTTCCAAGAGGATATGTGGGAAGGGAGGATGAGAAAGGGGGCAGCTGAAGGGGGGGAAGGGGGCAGACATTGTTTTTTTTCACTTTCTGGAAGGCGAGTTCAGCAGCTGCCTGTGTAAAGCCTGTCTTTTTGAGCGGATGATTCCAGGGACTCACTGACAGCATAGGACCTGGGGGGGGGGTTGAAGGGGTCACCAAAGCCTGGCCCCGGCAGCGCTCCTCTCGTGGGGTCAACCAGGGCTTGCCACGGCTTGCTACATCTAACCAGCAACCATCTTACAATCCCTGCACGCCTGAAGGTTTGCGTCAGTCTGTAGGTCTGCAGTCTCCTCTGATTGAAAATGTTTGCTCCAACAGCACACTGTTAAGAATCTCCAGACCATTTCCACTTATGTGGAAAATGCCAAGCCAAGTTGCTTTCTTACTCTTTGCTCCCCTAATGATGTGAGTAGAAGTTTCAACTACAGCTGTTGTCAAGCCCATTCGCATCAGAGCTGTGTACTGTAACCACATTAACAACATGCAGCAGATTTAGACCACATTTAGGCTGTGTTTGTATGAAGCATTAATCTAAAAACCCTGGGCCCACAATTGCGTGCAGCTCCAGAATTTAAAAGCCTTGACCCCAAGCCAGGGGAAAAGCCTCGCCTGTCCAGCTCGGCATAGGCTAGCTTGTAATCATGAGAGGCACAGAAGCCTCCATCATCCGCACACAATCCAACACAGAAGCCAGAGAGTGTCTCACAGGCCACTTCCAGGCAAGCAGGGCCAGACTATGCTTGAACACCCTGCAGCAGCGGTAGATTCTGACAACCTCTGACTCGGTGGCTCTGTTATCACAGCCACGATTTTACAGCAATATCACTGTAACTTAAGTGGAGGAGATATGCCAGAAACCTTGATGGCTCTCTCCTGCTAGAGTGCAGCTTTTACCTGTGTCTTCCTCAGATAATCCCACACAACCCATCTTCATCTGCTGCTATTGACCTTTATGCAGCAGAGGTATGTTTGGTGCGGGAAATGAAGGCAAACTGCACATATTACAGTTGAATAGGCTGAAATTAGCTTGGCTCCAAGTCAGCTTATGTAAATGACAACTCATATGCAATCTAAAGCATTAACTCACACTTGTCTGGTTGCATGAACTGCTAAAACCAAAAATTCACCCCTGAAGATATATTTTTCAAAGGATATTTCTCCTTCAAATACCAGAAACTACAGTCCAGTGTCTAAAGCAGAAGGACCAGCAGGCTGTTAAGACTGGAACATCTTTTTTTTTTTTTTCCTCTTTTTGTTGTGTGGTGCTCATTAGTACACAAAAACTCATCACCAATGTGGATGATTTTAATGCCGGTAGTTCAATCAGGTAGGCGCACTTAGGAAGAGTCTGTGCGTGTGAGGGATCTACAAGGCTGTAGCATCTTAAAATATCCTGCCTCAGGAAAAAATTTACACATACCCTTTCCACAGCAGACATTGCCATTTGAAGCCTTTTAGGATTTTCTTTTTCTATTCCTACCTAACTAGCAAACTACCAATCAGAGTATTTGGCACACATTTCATGCAAAGTGAAAAAAATCCAGTATATACCAAACAATGCGGAGATCTGATTTATTGTAGCGTGCTGTCTAATATCTGACTCAGATTATTACCTTTCTTTCACCCAAATCCATTACATAATTATAGCTATCAAGCTATTAAAGGTGATTTGCTAATTCTTTATAAAAGGGCACCATGTATATTGCACTGGTGTTTCCTCCAAAGAAAGTGCAGCTATCTAGCTATTTATTGCATGTGTTTTTCCAGAGAGGGTGCATCTTTATCTAGCTAAAGGCCGTCGTAAAGGGGGTAGAAATATACGATAGGCTACTGTTTATGTAAAAAAAATTAAACACACTCTGGTTCATTTCATGACACCTGCTTTCTCAATGACACACCCCCCCCTCCCCAGAGTCTCCTCTTTTAATATTTCCCATCTCTTAAATACACATGAGAAAATGTATTCCAATTCTGGGAGGACACCTGAGTACTGACTGAATTTTTTTTTTTTTGTTTCTGCAGGTGCATCAGGTGGGTGGGACAGGCAAGAGGAAGGAACCCTTTGATCGCGTCTCGGTTTCCTCCGAGTCACCGGTATTATGCTGAAGCTGACACGCAAGGAAATTCCCAACACAGACAGCAAAAGATGGGAATTTTGACAAAACAGAAAGGAAAAAAACGACTGAGAAGAAAGAGCTCCGCTATGCTCCTCAGCTATTTCCCACAGCTGCGGACTGGAACTCTACTCCCAGATGCACATCTTTGCCCAGTAATGAGTGCACAGCTGTGAGCATGTGACTGACACAGCTAATGAAGCTTTCCGTCTCAGGCAATGTGTAGAATCATGCTTAAAGGAGCTGAGCGGTGCTGACAGGCATTATTGGAGGGGGGCTGCTGGGAGGGGGTCAGACCCATCCTCAGTCAAATCCGTTGCAGGAACCCAGGAGGGGAATACAGAAAAGACAACTCAAAGGGGCAGGGAGGAAAAAAAAAATGAAAGGAACCTAGAGGGAGCAACAAACAGCTGCCTTTTGAGTCGAAGCCCCTCTCTAACTTTGGGAAACACGCCAAGGACTCATGCCCAGCCCTGGGCCACCTCCACCTCCCCCTAAGAGGAGCCTCCAATCAGCAGACAGCATGCAAAGTCCCCACACACCAGATCCTGTGTACTGATCCCTGCCTGTTACAGATGAGTGACACATGTCAATGTGAAGCTCCAGCTGACATGGCGCTGTATTGAGAGATGCAGAGAACTGGCTTACAGTCCGCCTGTTATGATCATCATTATCATGATGTCTTCTTACTATTTATTTATTTACTTATTTGTTGCTGTTATTGTTATTACTATTAACAATCCTCAGCTGAAGCCAAATATGTCAATCACAGCTTCTATGGTAGTGTCCCACCTGGGATTCTGACCTGTCAAGTGCAGGTTCAAATCCCATGCCAGACCACATGCTGATACCCACATTATCAAGCAGAAGGATTCGGTTAACATTCTTGGCTCAGGCAGAGCAGCACTGTTATTCCCCAGTTCCATGTCCTGTGTGTAAATCTGAGGCAAAGTAGCCTAAGATCCAGTAAAGAAGAGCAGAGGGAGGTGAACAGGTACGAAATGGGGGAGACAATCCCTTAATAGATCAGCACAGAGAAAACGCTGAAGTGAGCAAAAAATTGAATGCACCCCCCCATGCTGAAAACAGTGTGCTAAAACTTTAATACTTAGCTGGCAGCTAGTGTAAGGGGAGGGGGATGAGCTATTTTCAGAACTATAACTGTCATGTATAATCCACATTATAGTTTGGCTAGGGGAAAGTAGGCTATATTAGCCAGCTTCTTTTCCCATCTTAGTCAGAGCATTTGCCACAAGGGAGTCACTGAGACATTTTTTATTCAGTCTTTGTTTAAACAGGTGTCTCTGTTGACTTAAAAATATAGTTCAGTTCCTGAAAAAAGAGCAAAATATTTGACAAAACATCCTTTTAATAACAGGCAAAGGGCAGTAAGCTCTACAGAAACTGTTAACTTAGCATTTAATTGAGGATCATTTAATGGTCAAGTTATAATATTTAGTAAAATTATTCTAGCATTTGAAATGTGCATCTATACAGCACAAAATCTAAACCTGCTCTACCAAATCTTTCAAGGAACTGAATTATTATTGAAGCATGTGTCAAAACCATGCCTTAGTTTCATCTTTCAGAACTTGAGGTGGGGCTATAATATAATCTGCAGGTATATTGGGGCATTCCAAATATCTGCTTTTCACACATTTTAAATTCAGGAAAATATAAATATGTAAAATATACACAAACATAGGTGATTATATTTAGCAATCTTGATCTTATGACAATCTTGTTATAATCTTATGAGAACAACCATGTTTTCATATGTTTCAATCACAGGCTCATTATGTTTTCTGACAAGGTTTACACTTTTATTATAAAGCTTTCATTACCCGTCTGGCAAAACTCTCAAACTTACAACCTTGCTATTATGCTATTATTACCAATTTGACAGGGTTTGTAAACATAGTACTAAACTGCAGTGATTAAAGACATAGAAACATAGAAAGTAATCAAATACTGAGAGACGAAAACTGGGTTGATCCTGATTGTGTGTTTATTTATTCGACAGAGTTTGGTTAATATTTGGATGGTAGACCTCCTGGAGAAAACAGGCTGGTGGTAGAAGAGATGCCAAGCGAAAATCAGACCCCTAGTGATGGGACAATGTGTGGAGGGAGATGCTGTCTTTCAAATTCTGCCGTGTTGGCTAGGACTCCTTTGTAAAAGAGATTCTAAATCTCAATGGGATTATATCCTGTTGAAAATAAAGGTTAAATAAAATAAATGAAGGTTTAACCTTAAACTGAAGTCCTGACTCTGTGATCATTAAAAATCCCATGAAATTACCGGTTAAGATTACAGGTATTCCCATCTGAATTGGCCAAAATCTGCTCATTCAGGCTGCCTACTTACTTACCCCCCAGATTAACTGGGTATATGAAACCATGCCTCACATAAAACCTCAACTCTTGTACGGTGAGTATACTGACGCAAAATAGACAGCAGGCCTGGCACAAGCCTTCGTGACAATCAAAGTTGCTAAGTCATTGCCTTCAAACCAGATCACCCCAGAGTGAAGATGGACACTATATTTACTTCTTCTACACACTTCTACACACTTCTTGTGCGTAATTTGAAAAGGGGGCGCTCATTCACATAAGCCTTAATAATGGCTCAGGAGCATATAATAGATTTAGATCATCAGTAATACGGGGGTTGGTTGATTGAATCTTCTTTTGAAGTAGTTCACAGATAGTAGGTGCAACTAACGTGATACAATATCAGCTGGACTGAACTGAACTGCAGTGCTGCGGGTGAGGCAGGTGCCTGTAATAATTTAAACTGCTGGCAGCAGAGCATCTCCTTATCTGCCAGCCACCTCAGAAACTGCAGGTGTGAAAGAACCCGCAATTCAGCTTTGCGGACAGTTCCGATACCAGAGGGACAGCCAGCAGCGTCGTGTCTATCACTTCAGCTAGGCAGGGTTCATGGATTGAAGCCCAGAGCTCTAGGAAAAGCCTGCCATGTTCGCTCAACCCCATCATACCCTGCTGCCTCACTTTGGGAGGCGGCTGCCTCCAGCGCTCGTTCTAAACCTCCTCTTAGCAGAAGTAATACAGCAGGTTGGTGCTACTCTAAGGAGCCTGTGCCATCAACCTTCAGATCTCGCTCTACCATTGCTGACAGACTTTGCATGTGTCTAAGTCATTTGAAGGAAATGGCTGGAGTGGAAATCATTAGGGTCTGGGACTACAGTATTCATTAGGCTCCTGCAGTTCATTCATGTGGATCAGAGGAGTCCAGCTGACCATACGAAGTTGTTCATCAAAACACTACTGTTGTTGTTTTTTAACTAAATTAGCCAAGGACAGTTTGAATATGCTCTATTTGAACTTCTTATGTATTTTTTTAGAAGAAAAAAAATTGGGGAAAGTTGTCACTTATAGGCACATTCTCAATGATTTCATAGTTTCTGTTAAGGGATATAAAAATCCTGCTACTTTTTTCAAGGCTATGAAAAGGTATTTAAAGATGGTCATAAAGGTTTATGAGTGCTCATGGGCAATTAGGATAACCTTCCATATTGGTTTTTTAATTTCAGCTACCAAGGCCTATGGAAATGTGCGTACTATCTGGCATTAACAACATTAAAGGAATTCAATAGTACTGAATAAATAAGGGCACACACATTTAAACATTGAATCAACTAACTGAGATGTTTTGTTTAGATGTCAAAATTTAGCACTCAATGTAATTTAAAGGTTGCCACTTTTCTTCACCTCAATTATTCACACAATGTTGAAAAGTACTGTTTGACAAATCATTTTAAAATAATGTCAGATATTTCAGCTTTATAAATGATAACTTTGAAGAGACATATTACCACTAAATTTAATTAAGCAATTAAAAGAGAATTTAGTTTCATACACCTACAGTATTACTACGTGGGAGGCTGTCACAAGCTTTGTTGTCATTTCTTTCACACTAGCTGTCATTCACAAGGCAAATCACTGCCTGCTCCACTAATTGAAGCCCACCTGTCAGCCAGCACAAGCAGCCAAGACAGGCTGAAATTAGAGACTGTTCAAAATGCAGTAATGCTCATATTACCATTATTGGAGGCTGTGTCCTTCACATTGAGGGCTCATCACTGTACTTCATTTACAGCTGATTGTCTCCTCCGAGGCCTCTAATAAGTCCAAAACAATGCCCATCTGACATTCTTCATTTGAGTATATTTCACTAGTTTAGCATTGGCAGGGCACTGTTTTGACTGCTGATTGAGAGTGACAGGTTGATGGATTCATGCCATGCAGCATCCTGTTTTATTTGCAGCCATGGCAGTCATTTCCAATCTAACAGGCATTTTTCAGTGCAGATTCAAATGCAGTTCCCATACCTATGTTCCCTTGGCATTCTTTTTTCAAGTGTAGCACTGTCCTTGACATGCCACTGCCCATTGTAGGTGGTGAACTGCAATAGAGCTTTGCCAGCAGCACGCTGCACATCACAGGATTTAAATGAGCAATTTCTGAACCGTAAATTAGAAAATAGCTTTCATTTTCACCATTACATCAGGGTCTGCTCAGGGTCTTTAATTGTTGCACAGTTTTGTTCTTCCAGTCTTCCACATTGTAATGGAGTGACTTGCTCAAATGTTACCCTTGCAAGGAGGATGATGGTTATGGTTATGGACAGAAAAACAGCACAAGGTGTAAGCAGTTGTGCAGGGAGCCTCTTCTCAGGGGCTGCAAGGTTCTGCAGTACATCGACATTTGAAGTGACAAAATTAATTGGTGAGGAGGCATGGAATTTAATCTGAGCAATGAAATTACCCACGGTTAAAGAATATAAAAGCATCTAAGACATTGATTACCAGCTAAAAAAGAAAACAGTTTAACAAAGCCAATGGTCCATATGTAGCAATAAATATGAAGAGCCATACGCCATGCTACAAAAGGATGAAAATCCATCAAATGAGCAACACTGTTTCTCACCAGAGAGAAAACTTTGTGGCATTGTTTCTTAGGCCCACAAAAACCTATACATAAAATTTAGTTTGTTAGTGGTAAAAGAAAAGAACATGTAGGGGCCACTCAAATCTTTACAACAGTTGCACTCTAAACCCATTAAAAAAGATTTGAAGATTTTGATGTTTTCATTTCCTAAGGCCTGCAGCCCACAACTGTTCAACCACCAAACTTTCTTTTATTTAGCTGTTAATGAACTTTCTCAAATGCTGAAGTCATCAACCAACATTAAGTAACTGAGCAGCTCAGGCCTGGTACCTCCACTCTGTATGCTTAGTGAAGGCCCTGCTCAACCTGAATTGAAAAACAATTCCCCTCAGTGTGATGCCTCCTGAAATCTCCCACAGCCCTGCCAAAAACACTCTCCAGAAACTCTCATACACAGTTCAATCTTTGAGGGATTTTCAAAATATTATCAAGGGTAGAAATCTATGAACAAATGACCGGCTGGAAACTAGTCAACACAGCTTTCATATGACTGAGGAGGACTGAATCTTGGGAAAGACTGAAGCCCTGTTCAATATTTTGATGTATCATTGGGAAAGAATAAGACAGTAAGGCCAAAAAAATCCTTCCAGGACAAGAGTTCCATATTGAAAGTCCCGTCAAGTATCAGTTACAATTTAAACAAGAAAGATACTGCAAGCAAATGAAAATAGTTTAAATTTCATGCCTGGAGACAGACATCTTGAGGAGAACAGAGTTTTTTTGCTGAGAAAGCTTTGCACTCTGCTGATAAAACATTTTGTAAGCCAAGTGACACAGACCATGCGTCAAGTTCGAAAAAGGATGTCAAGCCTTTTGTCTGCCTTTTTGTCTGCAGCTAAGCCTGTAGTGGAGCAAACTGTAGTGGAAATACCATTCCAGTGGCAAGCCTAGACCAGCAAACAAGCAGAAGCCCCACACCAGGGAACTTCACAGTGCTTCTTCACACAGCACTTCTCCATAACTTCAAAATACACTTCCTCCTAAGTCTACAGGATTCATGTCCCAGGTTCCAGGCTTCGTATTTTGCATGCAATGCCCTGGCTCTGTATAGGAAAATAAAAGAAGATGGCTGACAGTGGCACTGCTTTTAAAATTTAATGTGAGAGAAAATGAGACAGATCATGGAGCCACATTCCTGTAAATCATGTCTTCCATGCACTTACCCTACAAGCAAATCAAGCTGCTGGCTATAATATGTGCCCAGCCTCTTATTCCTCTGTCAGTAGAGGGAATTGTGAGGTAAATTCTTCAATTCCTTGTTTGGCTCTAAAACTGCTACCATACGCCAACACCCTAACTATTGCTAATGATAATGCCTGAAATAGCTGACAGACATGCCACAAGAGATGTCACCATGCCTCTCTCAGACATCTCTCAGTCTGCCAATCACATCCCATTACATGAACCAAAATCTTACAACACTGGCACCAATGCGCAGTGATAGGCACGCACTGTTTGTGTGCATGCATACGGCCTACATCTTAGCACCAGTCCATCATAAGAGCAACGGCATTCCCCTGGCTGTCACAGTCAAGATTAATAGAAGCACAACAGCCCCTAGGCTCACTCAACAAGCTGGCACTCTGTGTTCTTTTCAAGCTTTAGGACTAGGAATTTATTGCGCTGTTAGACCTTTAATCCTCTGTTGGTAATGCCACCTCTTGACCACACCTCTGCAGCAAGGTTCTGTCCCTCTCCCACTGATGCCCACCACTGTAGGGTCTGTGCTGAATGCCACCGGCATCTGCTGAAGCTATCGGCTGCATTTCTCAGCCTCACAAGTTCTACACTCCACTCGTACCCTTCAGCCCTGCAGCTCCAGCTGCCCTTCTCAGGATACTGACGGAGGATGTGACACTCAGATTTCAAATGAAGCGTCTGGCCAAATAGGTAGGAAGTATACCTCAATTTTCACAGCTTTGTTGCCAGGCTTCTGGAATATGGAAAACATACAGTGGAGGTTGAGGAGAGGACAGCAGTTTACCCTTTAAATGGTGACAAACTATTAATTAGTCAACAGCCTATCAAAAGTCCCCCTGCTTTTGTTCAGTGAAGAGACGAAGCTGGCACATTTCTTGAAGAGATTGAAAGCTGGGAGGTCAGGAGCGAGTGCAAAGCCATCAAGCTGCCTGCGCATCTTACCACTGCAATGTAAATGGAAATGACAGGAGTGGGAAATGAAGCACCAAAAAATTTACAAAAAACCACATTTCCGCTTCTGCCACCCCAGCCTTCCCCTCTACCACCACCACCACCACCTCCACCTCCACAGCCGCCCACACAACAGCAGGACCGTGAACCATGAATCCCTGCATGAGGCAATTTGCTTTACAAATTGCAGGGAGCTTACATTGACTGCTAATGTAAAAGAGCTGGAAATCATCCAAAATAAACAAGACTGACAAGGAATCGTTCAGGCCAAAATCTCTGACCCCCACAGTAAGATACCAGTAGAAACCACTAGAAAACCACTAGAAACTGCACTCTGTATTTTATGCACTTTGGCCTCATAACATCCAGAAAGACAACTAATATGGGGAAAATGTGTGCGTGTGTGTGTGTGTGTGTGTGTGTGTGTGTACTGAGTTTTTTGGGTCAGTAAAAACTTAACCCTAACATTCCTTCATCATCATAACAGAAGAAATTCCTTTTTTTCCTCAAATCATTACCTAAATCCATGCCTTCTGCTAAACACCTTTCAGGCTTGATTTTGATTAATAATTTTTTTCTAATCAATGTCCAGTTAAAGGCATCTCTGAATTACAGTCGTGGTTTAAGCAAACGTTCACGAAATTAAACTTCACCTCGCTTGTGGTTGCGCTCATGTCGGAATCTCGCGGCAAAGCTGAAAATACCCGTCTGCCGCTTTGATATTTCTTAATTTGGCCTCATCATCATGGAAGTCGAGTTATTAAAATAAAAATTTGCAGCACACAGTTTGCACTTCACAGTATTTTCGCTAACTTTTTCACAGTCCTTCCACACGGTAAACTACTTTTGTATGAGCTGTCCATTTTTCACATAAATGACTTATGAGCAAATTGGCTCCTATAATTTCCCCGCAGCTTCAGAAAAAGCGTGGACGCACAGGCTAGTTTTAAGGTTTGATATTTCATACTTTATGATGAAAATGCAGCCTAAATGGTGTATCAATTCGCTTTATTTCTTACGCAATGATTGCCATCGTTCGTCCGATAATTGAATGCTTTTGAAATAGCCATAGGCATCTGTTGCGTAGCCAAAATAAGATAACCATAGAGAAATTTACCCACAACGTCAATATTACAATGCACATTTTAGTTATTGCAATTTTTAGTTTATTTTTGTCTTTGAGAAAGAATTTTCATTTGATCTTTTTGCTCTTTATTTAACTTTCATAGTGGTGACTGATGTATGCCTGAAAACATATGACTAAGTAAAGAGGGTTTGTAATTATGTCCATGTTGTCACAGCCTATTTCTTTTCACACCGAGAAAAAAAAAAAAAAACATGTTAAAAGCATTTAAATATCGGCCTGAAATATCAGTTATCGGTCTCTTTTTGTCACACATAATCATTATCGTATCGGCCCTGAAAAAACCATATCGGTCGACCCCTAATTCATATTGGAGGTTCAGCTTTTGTTCAGATCAAGGAAGCACAAAACTGACACTGAGTTAATCACAAACATTATGAAGGGCATCCCTGTTATTCAAGTAAAGCATTGCTGCTACATATTGACTGGCCCATTGACAATTCTGCAACCTTTTGCTTTCACAGCTACGGACAGTTATTATAGGAATTCTTATAGTATAATAATAGTGCTGTTCTTCACAAGTACAAATACACCCACATGCCTCGTTCACACTAAATGTGAATTGAATGGCAGCTATGGCACAGTGCAAGGATATCTTTAAATGCTGTGCATTTTAATTTACTCACAGTGGTAAGACAGGTTTGTAAGCAAGAATAGGAGCATTCTGCCAAATGTGTGAGGAAGTGAGAATATTTAGTCCATCTATGCACCTTTGCCATGCATGAGTGGGCCTGAGGGAATATTGTATATGGATCTATGTAGCATGTGTGTCAAAGTGATCTTTTTCAAGATTGAATCTTACAGAAGGTCACATTGGCCAAAACATTGACTACTGTTGCTGCACAATAAGCAGAGAGCAGTCACATGTGTTTGATCCAGGAATTACTGTACTATTCTATTTGACTGGAAAAAATTACAGGTTTTGGCTGTTAGGGGTTGAAATGACATGTTTTCTCAGAGGATCAAATACAGCAAAAAGATGTCTGGGACCAATTCCCTGGCCCTGAAGAGTAGAAAACTAAAGTACAGAATATAATCCATAAACACTGTTGTAAATTACAATTTCAACCCGCACCAACCTCACCATTCACCCAAGATTGATTTGAGGGCACGAAGCTCACTCCATCCTTGGCACTCCCAATGACTGCAATTCATTGACAGTTTATTAAAATTCATTAGAAATCATATCAAGGTAAAGGGTAGACTATAATAATGCATTCATGAGGTCAAGACTGGTGGGGGAAAATTCCATATAATCGATGTGTTAAAAGGTATGGTATGAATATGGACTGATGCAGGCAGCTGGAACAGCATGGCATTTTAAATACCGTATGCCATGATTCATTCTTCACATTAAGGATAACTCCTTAATGAATTTAAAACTCAATAAGTCATTTTTTACCTTTACTACAGTAGGTATCCATACTGAAAAAAAAATTTAATGACTAAGAGCATGAGATAATTTAAAATCTGTTTGTGGTTTCTTGACCAATTTAAGGCTACTGAATCCCCATATTCCCAACATGCATTGCTCTCCCCTCCTTCGCTATGTGAATTGTGGCAGATTACAATTGCAAATCCCATCATTACTCATTGTTCAAAAATTTATTGATCACTCAGATGCATTAAACATATAGCTTATTTACATACACAGTCTTCTCTGCAGGTTTGATTTACCCGCATACCCATTTTAGCAGTACACTTTCTTAGCCCCAGAATGGCAGCTTTATTGTGCTTTCTGGGGACAGGAGGAAGACAGGAGCAAGGCGAGAAGGAATACACTGTGCCTCAGCTTTTATGAAATATCAATGTTTTAATAAAACAAATAGCTTTTTTAGGACAGCCTCATGCAAATGCTTTGAAAGCTGATATTGAGATCAGAAGAAAACCAACTTGTTACAGGGAGTTATAAGCAAAGTGCCAGTCACTGCTCATGCATTAGGGAGGAGCAATGTACTGAAGTAACAGCACAACAAAATTTTGAAAATGCACAGTAAGCTAAGGAAGCCTCATCACATCTCTTTGTTTCTGTACAGGTACAGTACCAGTCAAAGGTTTGGACACACCTGATTAAGATAATGGGAAACATGCATTCAAAGACATTTTGATCTAAAGACTTATGCTTAAATGCTTGAAATTTGTTTCTTAGATAAATATAAATTGCAAAGTTGATGCTTACGTATAAATTTCTTTCCAAAAAATGTATTAATAATTATTTTAAAAAATATATTTTTGGCTACTTTGAAGAATCTAAAACGTAAGATAGTTTTGTTTAACACTTTTTTGGTCAATGCATAATTCAATTTGTGTTATTTCATAGTTTAGATGTATGTACTACTACTCTAAAATGTGGAAAATGGTAAAAATAAAGAATAAAAGTTGTGTCCAAACTCTTGACTGGTACTGTATACTAATAGGTAACTGCAGCCTTTTAGTGGCAGTCCCCACCAGGAGATTGACGTTTGACTGACATCTGGCTTAGACTCATTTCTTATTAGATTTTTCACCTTTAGTCCATTCATTCCTTCCCTTTTAATGACAGCAGGGATTTGTACTGGTAAAGAAACTGGGTTTCAAAGGTCACTGAATCAGTTGCCAGGTGGAGCACCACAACTGGATGTTAAAGCAAGGTTCCCAACCTGAATTGCATCAGTAAAATTACCTACCATTGTGTAAAAATGGGATGAAATATAAGTGCATATGGATGACTAAAGATGTCTTCTGTGCAAATACTGTTATCGTACCATGAACAGATTTGTGAACCTATGAACTTCAGGTGGTATTACACTCGAAATGGCTACCTTTTTTATCTTGAGTATGGAATGCACATCTGTTGGGAATATTACACATTTACATATTGTAGTGAAACATGCATGAATCCAGGAAGAAAATGAAACATGGAGAGATGGACCATTTATCACAGGATTAAAAACACTGCTCTTGTACGTTGCTAGGTAATTATTTTCACCCACTGGTTTCGGTTGCCATGCTCGTGACGTAAAGGAAGGAGGTTAATCGTTGTGATTGCAAAAGGCACCCCTCCTTCAGTGTTCCTGTGATTATTGTTTAGACAATTTCTGAGGGGCTCACAGTCATGCTCACAACCTCAGCCTCAAATCTGTCTGCTATGTGCAGGACAAATGGAGCTCTCATCCCAAAGTTCATCCAAATGTTTGTAAAAGTTTAAAGCAGTCAAACAACTTTTGACTGAGGTTTGATACAAAATAACAAAGTTTGACCCTGAAATAAACACGTTGTACATCCCTAAAACACACTGTAGCATTCTCCGATGCGATTCTAGCATGCATCCGTTCGGTGCAGTTTAGTTAGTTCAGTGTCTCTCCGCCCCTTGCTGTGAGTATGCTCAAAAAGGACTTGGGGGTTAGAGAAGCGCAAAAATTTCTTATCTCAATTCCAAGGGATGCACGGACACTAGTGGACAGGTGAAAGTTAGGAGGAGAGGGCATCATGATTAAATACGGTAACTTTTCTATATTCAGGCACTTGTTGCCCGTGTTGTAAAACAGCAGACCTCTGTTCCTCAGATTATTAAAATAGTGGTACTTTCACTTGTCCAAACAGAATAGCTGCATTAGCTGTTCAAATATTTTACAAACTTTTATTTTCTGTGATCCTCACCACCCACAGTTAGCTTCAAGAGGCAATACATTTTTTCCATCTGCAAGACATATTGTCTTCTTCCTTAAAAAAAAAAAAAAAAAAAGTGTACACCATGACACAGTTGTGTTGTTCAGTGCAAGATGAACACTGCATTGTCAATATCACAATATTTTTAAGTTTAAAGCTCAATATGAGCTATAAGCCATATATTCTTGAATAAATCAATACTTTCTACTGAATGGTTTCATACTACACTTAATAGGAAATTTTTTCAGATGTTCCTGAAAATTATGGAGTGAAAAAATTCAAACAGGGAAAAAAAAACTGCAAATTGTTTAGTTTTTTCCCCTACTTAACATTATTTACACAATAGTTTTTGCTCTTCTTTCAGAATTGCACTTTTGGTCAGTCAAAAAACAGATATATCCAGAATAAAATCCCTTTCAAAAACTTGGGAGCCATCACTTCACCATGGAAGCTGAATTCAGATCTGACACAAGGGGTGTTTAGTCCCCTGACAGTATTATGCACTGGTTGGCTGGTGAATCACAAGGAGGTGCTGACATAGCAGCGCTCAGAGGAGCCCTGGTTAACCTAAACCAATTCTTTCTCGCTGCTTGGGACTCCTGCTCATAGTAAGTTAATGATATAGCCCAAATTCCATCTTGTGATGTATGGACTATAGTTCCCAGCCTGACAAACACCTTTACTAACTGAGCAACTGAGATCTCCATTTTTGTCACATTGCTATGGTAACTGGAATACAACATAGGTAAGGTCATGAGTTATTCTCAGTGTTTTTCCCATCTGCATTTTCATCCTTCAGCTATAGAATACTGATGAAGACAACTTTAAAATCCACAAACTGATCAATGATTTAATCCCTGTCACATTCAGCAATATTCAGTTAGATTTGGAAGTACAGTTGGTCAGTTGGATCCTGCTGTCCCGTAGACACAATTTTAAAGGCAGGCAACATGTTATTGAAATAAAATACAGAAAACAGACCAGACCACAAAATGGTCTAAATACCAAATGTTTTTGGAGCAAATAATCTAATTATTTTGCTGATTAACAATGAACAAGCTAATTATTCAACAAGTTAAACAGTAGGGGTGCAACGAATAATCGACGTTGTCGACTAAAATCGATGATCAAATTAGTTGCCAACGAATTGAATTGTCGATTAGTTGGTGACGTCATCGCGTGTGTTTTTCGTGCTGACTCGGAATGCTCAGACATATAGCCTAAGCTACGTTGCTTTACTGGAGTGAACAATACAGATGGCAACACCTTCACAACCAAAGACCTCAAAAGTGTGGCAGCATTTCACTTTTAACCCTTTCGCACGTAACCTATTTTTTGTAGCACGCCTGTTATGTTACATAGTTGTTATATTTTCATTAGCGTTATTAAGCTTCTCATAGTTTTCAGTTAGCATTTCCTATACTTTTTAATGTTAAATCATTGTTTTCTCAAAGCTAAAATTAGCTAGAATTTTTCCAATCTAGTTTTATAATTGCACGGGTTTTAGCATACCCGCTAAACAGCTAATCATACCGGTGTGACCGGATGTGCGAAAGGGTTCAAATAATAACCTATTTTTCACAACGATAATGTTCACATTCCAAATGTGCCCTAACTTTACAATGTTAAATGAGAGCCCGTCTGCTATTTAGAAATTCTCTGCTTAAACACTGCATCGTTGTCATGGCGATGTTTATAGCTGGAGATAGTGTTGCTGCCAAGTACACAAGTTTAGAGAACACCGGAGAATGTGATACTTTCTAAATCGCGAAATATTTCTGTTCTTTTTATCGAGCTGTTCTTTCTATCGTTGCGCCCAAATTTCACTGCCTGCTCTAAATCCATTTAGTGTAGCATAGTGGATAAGGTGCAGGAGTCGTAACCAGGAGGTTACTGGTTTGATCGAGAGAGAGAGAGAGAGAGAGAGAATGAGAATATTTTTTTTTCCCTCCAGCTCTCTACCTTTCAAAGCACAAATACACAAAGCTGTAGGACCTGGCTCCCTTCAAGCTAAATTTAAAAGCTGATAGATAAATAAGAGCCATTGAGTAATTGTGTGATTCATAATCCAAATAGTCGATTATTCGTTTCAATAATCGATAGATTATTCGACTATGAAAATAGTCGTTAGTTGCAGCCCTATTAAACAGTAGTCATCACCTGCTACTCTCCAGCTGACATAATTCTGTGTGCAAAATCAATCAACACATTACAACACAATGACGACACTTTGTAAAGAATTCATGACAATGAAGCAATCACACTCACGTTACTGGGTGAAGCGTTCTGTTGATGCAAACTAGAAACAGGAGGTGGTCATGCTGAAGATGTGCTGGGGGTGAGGTTGTAAAGTCTTGTCAGACCTGATTAGGTGACAGGCCCACATGAGGAGTGATTACAACACAACAGCCATGCTCTAACGCTAATCACCAAAGACAGCCCTGGTCCACTGAGGATACCCAGTGCAGCAGCAGGCCTTTGATGACAGCAGGCCTCCCCAGATCACCTCTTTATTCTGTCATGTTGGTCCCCCTTTTCTATGAGTCCAGGGGAAGAAGGAGGTCTGATCGGCAAAGAGGTGTTCTGACAGGTGACGTCTCTTACTGGATGCCCGCACCAGTAGAGCCCAAGAGGCAGGTGTTCCCGCGCTAAACCAGTGCTGGTTCAGAGGGCCTTGCAGTCTTGCCCTCCCTGACCCGAGAAGGTTGGTAGTTCAACACACAGCTGAGTCATACAGAACTTTAAAAATGTACTTTAAAAACGTATGCTAAAACCGGTGCAATTAGAAAACTAGATTGGAAAAATTCTAGCTAATTTTAGCCTTGAGGAAACAGCGATTTATTATTAAAGATATAGCAAATGCTAACTGAAAACTATGAGAAGTGTAATAACGCTAATGAAAACATAACAAACCATGTAACACGCGCGCTACATAGCATAAAAAATAAGTTACGTGCGAAAGGGTTAAGCACCACATGCAGCACTAAAGCATCAGATCAAAAGCACATCATTTGTTCCTTTATTCTTTGGTGCAATTTTATATTTCCGCTACAAAAAGTCTGAATCACTGCATTTTGAAATTGATTGAATCTGCGGCAGATGTGGTCTGTGTTGGACATTGGGTTGGACATCTCCCATTGCATAGCTTGCATCATTTTTTATACACAAGGATCAATTCAAATCATGGGAGAAAAGCCTCTGGGCATTTTATGCATAACAGCATTTCAATTTTCAGAACAAAGTCCCTTTCACACCTTTTACCAAACTCAATTAAGAAACACAACACAATATTCCACAGGAGGGACAACATGTGATCATCAATTTACCCCTGGTTTCAGGCACAGCAAATGCTCTCCTTCCGTCTTGCATTAGCCCACAAGATCTATATGCTTTTGTGCAGCAACACAATATTAGACTCTGCTATAACTTCTACAGAGCCACCATTATCAGCAGCACACTGCTCTGCCAATGATTATGAAGCCTGCAGATAAGCCTCTTCTCATTTAGAGTATACCAGGCCTGCTTGTAATTCTATTTAAAAAAGATAAGCACCAATGAACTGGACTGACTAAATTAATTAATCACCTGCAATCAGATAAGAGGCAGGCCTCACGGATTTTGGACTGAGACGGAGCACGCGAATGCCCTGACGTGGTTTACCACCTCATGCGCTGAAGCTGCAGCTAATTTGATCACTTCTATGAACGCAGGAGCAAACCAGCCGGAATGAGGCAATGACCTTAGGAGAGGCTCAGAGAATGACCCTGAGGGCACAGCAGGGAAACGTGGGCCTGGTCTCCTAATGCATTTAATAGTGCAGAAACGTGCAGGATGAGACACTTCGGGGATCTGGCCCCAGCGTACTCCGTTAATTGAAATGTGAGCCAGTGACATGCAACTTCAAAGAGGCAACATTCTTTCATTTGGGGAAAGCACAGAGAACGTTGCAAGCACCTTCAAAATGTCAAATTCCACACAGCGTTTTCGTCTGGTTGGCTCACAGTCATTCCCTTGAACACGTTCCTGCCTTCCAACATTCTGGAGCTGTGCACTAAATATAGACATTTCATTAGCATTTCTTTGCATACCGTATGGCACATCACATATCGAATCGCCCATCAAATCAGAGAAAACAAGGCCAGTTGTTTCATACCAGCTGCCTCTGAAATTGGGATATGCAAACCTCCACATCAGAGATCAATGGAGACATTGCCTAAAGTCTTTTATGTTGAAACTCTTGGATTTGTTCAACTTCCTCATTTTTCATACGGTTCACTTGGACACCCTTTCACTCTAAAAATGAAGGTCATTTGGTCAGGCCTGTGTCATCCTGGCAAACTGGAACCCCTTGGATTTGGCCCCTCGGACAACTCCTATGCTTCCAATAAGAGGATGATTGGACATACTGACTGTTAGGAAGAAGCACTGAGCCCTTGTATTCCTACATTCATAAATGAGGGCTTCATCCCCTATAAAAGAATCATTAATTGGTTCCTTCCTTCTGGCATCCAAGAAATAGTGACAGCCAAGAAGTTCAACATATCACAGTGTCCTGAATTTCTGGGAAATTGTTGTAACACTGGCAGAGTGCATTTACTGTAAAACTGCAGTGAACATAACTGGTGTAGAAGCACTGTTTAAAGAAGATGACATTTAAGAAATAGGCAAAATAATGGAAACACCAAGCCACATTTGAATATTTATTAACTAATAAGGACTAAGGCCACCCTTTGCCTTAAAAACAGCTTCAAACTGTCTTGGAATGGATGTTATACATGTTTTGAACTGTTTCAAAGTGGGATATTGGACCATTCTTCAAGAAGTAAATCTTCCACTGTTTTGAGACTGTTGAATTAATGTGAAATGTCAGTATTGATCCTGGAAAACATGTTTGCACTGTGTTCCAAAACTTCCTATACAGGTTCAATGATGTTTAGATCTGGTGATTGGAGAGGCCATGGAAAGTGTTTGACTTCATCCTGATGTTGATGAAATGACTGTTGAATTAATTTAGTAGAGTGTGTAATGTCTTGGTGTAGTGTTGATCCTGTAGATTCGGGTCTGTGGTACCTTCCGAGGCCATTACACAGTGGTTTTAAGCAACTAGTTTCCGTCAATCCCCATCAGTCAGCTTTGACTTGTGATGACTGCTCCTGATGCAGTTTTTCATTGTTTCACATATGGCATCATGATTTTTGACACTGTTCTTTTTGACACATCAAATAATTGTGCCCTTCTTTGACTGATGCAATTCAGGCACCAACAATTTGACCACTTTCAAAATCTGTTAGATCTCTTATCTTACTTTTAGAAACACATTAAACTGTTGATTTTAAAACATCTTTACAGCAGAAACATATTGGTAATTAGTACTGACATTAATATGAAATATGTAGACTCCCTTTGAATTGCAATGTACTTCAAAATACAAGTTCTTTTTGATTGGGTGCTTCCATTATTTCATCTACCCCCTATATATAAATGGAATTGTGGCAAAGATTTCCCATAATTAAGGGCATCCCTACACCTGTGAATTATGGGAGTGATTACCTGGCATTCCTAAAAAGGTGTTCAAAAGAACAGAGTACCACACACATTGTCCTATATAGCAAAAAAACTGTAAACTTCATTAGGAGTATGAATTGATTAGGTCTTTGCTTTGCATTAATTAATGTTTCTGTAACAGGATGAATGTTCATTTATTTTGCAGTTAGATCAACTTAGATTAAGTTAATCAGACCCACGCTGAGATAAGTTATTCAACAAAAAGAATAAATTTGCATGTACTGTATATTCAAAAGACAGGATGACCTACATCACAGAAATATGAACTCCTCTCAGTTTGTCAAAAATAAAAATCTCACGCAAGAACAATTTCATTAGACTATACATGCCTCATTGTAATATGCACAGCCTCTCATCAGTCTAAAGGCCAATGTGTACTCTTATAAAGATTTTCATTTTGAATTGGTAATTTCATGTAGAGAAAAGTAGATATGTGCTTAATGGCACCACAAAGCTGTAAACCTGCACTTAACCCACTACTGAGATGATTGCTTCATTTATGACTGACTGACCTGAGCCAAATCTGAGCACTTTGCTGTGAAGAGCAAAGCACTTGAAATGGTCTGAATGAAGTGAACATCAATGATATAATTAGCTCCAATGGTTATAACCTGGATTTAGTGTGCTCACAGGCATTTCTACAGTGCAAGCAGGTGAAGCTGACTGACAGCCCAGGGTCTAAACGCTTTTAAAATGACTTGGACAGGAGTCCTCGGGGGGTCTTATTGTGAAAAGATGCCCGTTCCCTCGAGGTGCAGCTGGGAGATTCCGAGCACGTCTCAGCCGTCACAGGGGTTGTCACTCACAGCCTAATTCTGAAGAGGGGCACTCCACCGTTGAGGCAGTGAGAGGCACAGGCCCGGAGCTCCGCCCCACCTCTGAGGACACTCCTTGTCCTCAGGCAACACTATCAGGATGCTCGTTTTGAAATTAAATTAAATCAAATCAAAAATTTAAATTAAGACACTCTCTCCACTCCACCACTTTTCAAAACTTTACAACACACACTAGTAACGGGGGGAAAAAAAAACGTGCCCAAGAGCGCTGAACTAAACAGAATTCACGACGTGGCATGACCTTTGCTGTTTGATAAATCACACCACCATGTGGGACACCAAAGGTTTGACAAACGATCTCCTCCTGTGACAAGAGAGGTATTGACTGGGGCCAGGTACGGAGCACACACTTTTCTGAGAACTGAATTTCTTCCAAAAAAAACCTCGTCTGTCCCCGCTGCCAGTCAGGAAATAAGAGACAAAAAAGTTTTTTTTTCTTTTTTCTTTCAGCTCACCAAACACGTTATCCACAACAATAGAACTTTCCCTCGGCACTCAATTAAGCGCTCCCTAAGCACACAATGCATCTCACAGTAATACAACCTTAAAGCTTTCTTTGCCTCATCAGTCTTTCAAGAGGCCATAAGGCTGAGCTTAAACTTTCAAATAAACAGCTAAGCAGAGCCAGAGCTGGACAGTCCTGGAACAAGTTTAGAACCTCAAGCTCAGAAGGTCATGTGGGTTAAGTGGGGCTAAATGGTCCATAATAAGGATGGTCAGATGGATACCGCACAGGTGCAAAAATAGCTCAGGTGTTCTGCCAGACATGATTTTCCACGCCATGAGTAAAAAAGCACAGACCTGCCAAGCTTGTGGCACAGATATTTCATCTGATTACGCAGTTAAAGCTTACCATGACAGTGGAGTGACTTATATTTGCAGTGTAGACTCAAACATCAAGTTTCATGTTTTTTAGCTTTGATTTACACAAGTGCTCAACTCTAACATTGGCATTCGCTTTAATGTTTTATTCAAACCAAAGTTGCCATACGCCCCATCTACAGATATGATGTAATATGTTAGTCATAGGACAGTACATGCTTTCATGATCTATTTTTCTTTCATAGAGCTTCTCACCATCTCATCACATTAAATTTGATTTTATGGTCATAAAATCAAAGGCTTGAGCAACATGACTTGCTATAACAATATTATTATATTATATTATAATTATATATTATATATATAAATTATATTATATATAAATTATATTATATATATATTATAATTATCACATATGCAGCCATAATTAGCCAGTTTCAACTCAAACATTCCCATGTAATAAAGATTATAAGTTAAGCTATGGTAACATTCACAAAGTTTCACACACTTTTGAATTAAATAATCTGAGCTCAGCTCAGCTTTTTGGTATATGCAACATCCTATGTACCAAATTTCTATCTGTACCAAATCTGATCAAAATTTTAGCAATAAATAAATTTACATTTAACTTTACCCTGTGGTACACCACTCCAAAATGTCACCTCAAGCAAGCAAAGGAACCAAGTTAGTATTAAAGTATCGCCCCCATGTGTGAACAGAGAGTACTCATTTGTTCATTCTCAGACTTTATCGTCAGAAAATGCCTTCTATCAATACAAAAAAAAACAAAAAGGGGGACCGTCGCTACACTGTCCTGATGGTTCTGAATGTTGAAGAGACTCACAGCTTTGCACATCAAAAAACAGAATCCAAAAGGTCAAGCATGATTTACATTGTAATCAGAACAATCTTCCCCATTATAAGAGGAAAGGGAGAGCCTCTTTTTCAGACCCTGACTAAATCAGACATCGACAAAGCAATAAGTCTAAGCAGATCGTACATGTGTAAATATGATCTGTTTCTGTAGACTAATGGGCCATGGTGAGCAAATGCGGGGAAACCATTAGAGAGCATAAGGCCACTTCAACAATGAGTCATGATGACAGATAAAGAGGAACCAACGCTCACTTACATGTTATCAACTATGATTAGGGGTCTCAAATGGTACATAATTTATGAATATATAAATGGATATAATGGTCTACAATCATTATATCCAAATTCATAAGAGAGAGAACCATACAGAGTGAGGTCTTCTTTCCTCTGTGTCTGCACACATATTTTTGCAAACATGCCTCTGAAAAAAAAAAACAATTAAAGCACAATGTAGCTATATTTAACAGCCACAAACTCATGTATAATTCCAGGGTTAAGTGGCATTGAATTATTTCTCTGTCTTGCCAGTTGCCTTGTCTTGTCCATGGAAAAGAATGCTTACAGCTCAAAGGAAAGCCAGTTTCCTAGTAAAACAGTTAAAAGGCTTATTCTTTTTAGCAATGTTCTTATAACTGTTGCATTTTACCTCATCCAAACTTTGTTAATATGATTTTACAAGCAGAGTGGAGGGGGAACACACACAAAAATAGACTTCAGTAGTATTAACATGGTTGATATTTAAATTGTCTTTTTATTAATCAAGGAGTCCAGACCTGAGCGCACTACCCAAAAACAGGATTTACACTCACATTCTGAATGAATGAACAGACACGCAGGGAAGCACAGCATTACTCATGGCCCACTGTGTTAGAAAAGCGGACAAAACCGGACACCAACAGCACATGCAGCAACAAGCATCAGGATAACAATGAAAACTGTGGCATCATCTGCAGCTCAAAACACAGAAGGCAGTTTTGAATGCATGAAAGGGGAAGTCCCTCCAGAACCAGCCCCCCCTCCCGCAGTTTGCGCTACCTTCGTGATGGAGAACAAGAAAATAACCCGGGGGCCCATTCAAATGAGCCGACAAAAACATGCCACCGCCCTGTTCGTCTCGTTCCTTGCCTCTGTGCCCATAAGGATCATCACAAACCCATTACCATCCTGTTACAAATCAGCATGCGTGCTCCCCCACCCAATTAAAATGCACCACAGGAGTGGATTTTTAGGGGTGCGCATATCAGGGAGGCACATATACACACAGACTCATTCACTCTCACACATGCACACACCTTCTCTCTCCTCACGCATGCAGATAACTCTAACACATACATTTGCACCCTCTCTCTCCGTCTCTCTCACATACACACACACACACACACATTTTGTTGTGTGTTGAGCTCAACAGAAGCTCAAACAGCAAGGTCAGCATTGACAGACAGTAAATAAACCAAATTAATGTCTCACAAGACAACTGGCAAATGTACAGCTATTCAATGTTAAGAAAGAGGCATCTGTTACCTGATTTTAAATAAAAGCTGCTTGTCTCTGCACATGAGGCAGGGAGACTTAGGCAGCTTACATTTAGAAGGGCATGAAACTGCATCTCTCCCCTTATTGTCCTCCTTCTATTCCTACCCATCCTGCTTAAAGCTATCCTGTGGCTGATAGCAGAGGGCATTTGGTCTCTTTTCCATACTAAACAGACACATCTGCTTCAAAGTGAAGGTCAGTCACAGAGGTCAAGCTGCACGATGAGGGTCCACCAATCCATGCACAGTCCATTACAAAGAGCTGAGCTGAAACGGAAAGACAAGCTCTGTTCTGCTCTGAGTACTCTACATATGTGTGAAATCACCCATTAAATACAAGATGTCAGCTCTTTGATTTTCCACAAAGCACGAATGCACCAGAAGTACTTTTTATATCATTACTCTACAGGTACATGGAAAACACTTTCTCCTATATGCATCACATATCTGCTGATAAAGCACTGCCACCACCTATTGGAGCGATTTTTGCTCTACCGCCCACCATCACGTTTTGTTTGACCTGAGATGCAGTGGAGGAAGCTAGCAGCTCTCCTGTTGGTACTCAGACTATGACGGCAACAGACAAACGGCTCTGCCTTTTATCTCCTGAGGATGTAAACAAGATGTGACATTTTCCTTATAAAAAGCGTGTGCATACAAACAGGAATCATGTTTCAAATTTAGCATCCAGATCACTGAGGAAAAACATCCACTCAAGGGACTTCTGTGACTACAACAAGCTTACCGTTGCATATTGCCTCTTCTGTGATGTTCAGACAAGAGGTACAGATCAAAAGATGACATACAGAGTGGACCATTATGATACTAATAGCCCAAACAGGAATAGAAGGAGGATATACTAATCATTTTACAACATAAATTCTGTCTTCAAGTAAAACTGTTGCATTTCCCAACTAAATGCTTGCAAAGCTGCTTTTAGATTATTCAAAAAAGCACTGTTAGATTTCCCACCAAAAATTTAACATGGAGTGGCATTTTGTGATCATCCCCTGAAATGAATGAATGAATGAGCGAGCAAGTGAGTGAATGAATAGGCTCCAGCAATCTTCATCATAGGCTGTCTTTTGGGCAACAATAAATTACCACTGATCTATAAAATACAAGACCACTGAGAAATAAAGAAAAGTGGTACAGATCGATGGATTTTAACCCTTTCTGCCATATAATTTTAACCCCTTGGACTGGTCTTAAATCACCCACCCTTGATCTTCAAAAATAAAGCCATGGATATGTGAAGAGGCTTCACAATTATATCAGCTTTAGATACAATGTGATATTGAAAGAAACATCTCTCTTTTAGACAAGAGGCAATTAATTTTACTATCCAAACAGACTGCTTCTTTTCTGAAAAGCTAGCACTGTCAATTTGACCTGGAAGTATGTCATGAATGTAGCTAGGAGGGAAAAAAACAATGATGAAACATGCTTCCTGTTGTCAAGCACTTAATGCACATACCACTAATTCCATTGACATGTTTCCCTGGATTGATTAGTAGAGTCATCTGTTGGAGAACAGGGCAACAGAGATGAATGCCTTCAAGAAGGGAGGGGGAAACAGAGTAACAAATGCACTGCCTGAATTCAAACAAGACAAGGGCTAGCATCCCAAAACAGCACACTCACTGCTGATCACAGTATGTCACCTATGGAGGGAAAACTGATGTCACACCCACCCTCACTCTATCTTTGGCATTGATTGGCTCTTCGAAAGGCACGTCTTTGTATATCCAGACAGTCTTTTTAAAATGTTCTCTCAGCACAGACTGAGCTAAACTCCTGTCACATCTTCAAAGGCGGTGACAGATTTGAAGATCTTAGGAACCTTCACTGTTTAATAACAGCGTTCCATCAGCTATTTAGGCATTGGTGGAAAATTAAGGGAATTTTCCTGTAAAAAGGAAATAGAGAATCACTTCGTCTGAAAAAAGTAGGCTATTTTGCTTATTTGAATCATGACTACATTAGGATGTCCCATTGTGTACCAGCAAACGTCATACAAGTACCTTACTTTAACTTTTAATTCACCCCCACCCTGTAATATGAGGCCATGTCTTACACGTTATATACAGTCGCAAACAGTGCATTTGAAGGAAAACGTTCGTAAATTTAGCAGCGTACGTTGTGACGTCGTGCAATTACAAATACGTTTTCAATGTCAACAATTTGCGACTTATCGTTTGTCTCGTTCCAAAATTCGAAAGGGCTATAATGTATTTATGCTGTATTTACATATTACATGTTCTTAGACCACTTAGCACTAGACCCGCCTGTTCGTCACGTTCAAAATTGCCATATCTACAAACAAAAACACTACCAGGTACCAGTGCCTGGATTTCAGAATGCATCTTTGACCAAGCTAACCTTGCTGGGACAACCAAGACACCCAGCGGGGGGATGTGTGCTTGAAAATAAAAGGCATCATATAAAACAATATTGATTCATCAGTTGTCGACACAATTACAGAATTTCAAGCGTCAGCGTGACATGTCACGTAAGAGAAGCTTTCTTTATCCACTCATGTATTGCTTGCATCAAGCCAACGTCAGTCAAGCAGATCGTTTCGTATAACTGAATAATACACTAGTGTACTTACTTGTGAGCTAAGTAAGTGTCTTACCTTCTTGTCCGTATGGGATGGGGTACAGGATGGCAGCAACGTATCTCAATGAGACATCGAACGAACTTGTTTTACTTGGTAAAATCCCCTCATACGTGAAAAGCGAATTGACGGTAAAGTGCTAAAAAGACTCATTCAAAGAAAGATGCACATTTCAAACGACGATACTTCGATCAGAGGAGCGCTCTAAAGGAAACGAATCTCGCCGGTACTGATGCTGACATCAGAGAGCTGCTTAAGGTGGCTCGCTTTGCCTCCTCTGTCAATTCGGCACTCTTCACCAATGGGTCTTGCTGTCAGTTGCAGACTTACGATCATTACCACATAATTCGTGCATCAGATTTTTTCATTATTGTAAATACATAAATAAAATTAAATCATGCCGTTTTGGAAGATCCAAGATCATGTATCAGTAGCTTCAATGTCGGGGAGTTTGCTGGATTAAACACGTCAGGTGGCTCGCCAGTTTATGAATCTAAAGAAAAAAAGACGAGAAAATAGGCGTTCGGCGTTCACAGAGATGCACAACAGCAACTAGATTTTTCCAAGCACATTATTAACGTGTAGCCTATATGTGGTTGCAGTTACAGATAATTGTCGTATATACCTAGTCAGCCTACTTACATATTGTGTCTGTATGGTTTGGCAGTCAGGGGATAGTCACGTTTTTACTTTGTTAATGTTTTAGTCTTATTATTCAAGACGCTTGTCATGTGAAACTTGTCATGAAACAATGAACTGATGTTTTATATCAGTCTAATTGAATTCAAAATCTTGTCTGAAATGACGGGAGGCGTTTGGATTAACCTGGTCACCTGTGGTTGTTACATGAGATAGGCTACCACAGCGCATGACGTTTGCAAAGAAGACATATGCAAGCGTTTAATTACACACGGGCTAATATTTGACAGACATTTGCTTCTTATCGTATGCTGCTTTTCCTTTTACGTTACCGAAATCAGTAATGAGTTTTATATATACTTCACGAGAACATACACATGTAGGTCGGGGAAAAGGAGAACAGGGGAAAGGCATTCGTATAGCACTCCGTTGACCCTTTTACACCATCGCCATTATTACTTCATATTACAACTATGACTTACATGTTGAGTATCTTAACTAAATGTGGAACTATTTTATGTATTTTGAGTCTAAGATTTGTAAGTTTAAAATTGCTTTTTGATGACAGAAGTTGACAGAAGAATGTGAAGGTGTCTGAGGGTATCCTCCCAGCCAGTTTATCGATGCACCTAATGTAGTTTTCACATTTGAATAAGATGTTGACAAGGAGAATCATCCGAGCAACCAAACACAACTCTATATGCCAATAGTCTCACAACGGGTTGCACAATCTATGCATAAATTCAGTGGTTAATTTTTTTTTTTTTTTTTGTACCGCAAATGTAGTTTCACATGTTTAACAATCTAGTTACAACAAAACATAACTAGACTTACACTAATTTGAACCAGTTAACAAATAAGCAATTGTTCCAATATTTAGTTCCTTTATGTCCACTTAGCTATGGATGATGTTAATGTCTGACATTTTTGGGTAACTAATCCAAGTCCAGAAGGACTTTTATTGGTCATAAGGCATTCAGCATATCTGGTGGTGTTGGCCCCATCTCCATTTTTCTTTTCAGTACAAAACCAATTCTTTGCCAAAGGGGAGGTTAAGATATAAAGGCCATCAATCACCATGGTCTGATGTCATTTGTCAAAATAAAAGTATTTTTAAAAATTATTTTATTATCTCAACCACATCTCTGCTACTGGTTTTATATTTGCACCAAAAGATTGCAATCAGCTACAAGAGTGTTTAGAATTCTAACAAAAATAATACATTTTTCACTTTGGATGTGAAAGAATAATAAAGCTAGTCTCATCTAAATGTTTGATGGTACTGTCATTAAATGGCTGGCTTCCAGACAAAAGAAATTGAAATATACACAAAAATCTACTTTCAGAATTATGAGCTTTGGGAAAACCATACAATCTCATGAATGTTGTCCTAAATTTTTAAAAATTCACTTGCTAGCTAACATTGTTTCACAGTAAAGTATAATAGGCCACACACAAACAATGTTTTAAAAGGTTTTTTTTCCACTTTGACAAGAGCAAGAGATGGTGCACTGTTTGGAGCACATGAAAATGTTCCAGCTTTGTAGCAACTTTTTGTTGGTTGCACAAAATAAAAAAGTACCATATAAGCAAAGAATGTAGTAAGCAAACAGAAAAACAAATATGGTATACAGCAAGGGCAGAATAATTTAGTTAATATTTACAATGGCTACTTACAGAGATTCAGAAAACATAGTGTAAATTGTCTTTATAGGGGCAGCCACAGAAAGTGTATTTGCTTGTGTATGTATTAAATACTTTCTTTAGATAATTACCACTTATTCCCAGCAGCGTGGCTATTTCAATGGTGCCAATCTGGTTCAACATATGGCGGAGACTTCAGTCACAGAAGCAGAGATTTGACAGAAGAAACTGCTCTTGACAAACTTCTCAAGGCCCTGTAAGCCTTGGGAGTTTAGATACCAGTCCCACCTCCGCTGTAAACACAGGCCCGTCATCTCCCACGGTACATACAGAATCAAATCAAGAGTTTGTGAGTACTTCTAAAATAAGGTCGATTTAATAATCATAACAAATATGAACAACACAAAAATCAATGGGCAGTAAAAAAGAAAAAAAGAAAACAACTCCATACCTTTATTGAATCAAGGTCCAGCTCCTTGCTTTCTGGCCAGCAGTAAGACAGAGAAGACATGCATACATATTTATGAGCATTTCTCAAAATCTCAATAGACCAGCACCAGATGTTGTGGACCAAAACGGGACTTTCATTATTGATAGTGTGAAACACTGAAGTCTCATGCAGCTCCAATGAATTATGAAATGTAATTCTGTATTTATGGGTCTTCTGTGATAGATACATTAGCGCCACTTCCGTCTCCAAGTCAATATTATTGGCTGAACTGTATTGTATTTTCCCTCGAGGTGACGGTTCCTAGAGGTTATGGTGTAGCCCATCCTTTCTGCTCAGTGATGTAAGCAGGGACCATGGAGGGCTGAAACTAATGTACCAACAACAAGTGTTGAAAGTCCCCAGACATTAAATATAAATACGACATCTTTCATCTGAATGTTTCCGAGGACACACGCTGAAGGATGAATGTGAATACCACACAAACCTTCTGTTGGAAGTTTATGGCATAGCCCATGCAGGCTAGATGACGGATGAGGTTGAAATTGCTCCAGTACTTTGTGCCAGTACTCTGTGCAAGCAGGCCCTTGCCCACCTCAATGCCCACCTGAAATACTTCATTGTTCCACAGGCAATGGGAAAACATGCCCACTGGGGATTGGAGCACCGGGGCAGATGACACTTCAGGTACATATCACACACCTAAGGTCAGAGGACAGAGCTGAGCATTGTGAGCAGCAAAGTTATAGGGGCATATATATCAATAGGTATCTATAAATTACCAATCACAACCTCACCACTTTTCACCAGAATTTGCTTATACCAACTGAATCTTGTCTGTGCTTCTCTTGGTACTTGGATAGCCAGGTTTTGGAAGCCTAAATCTGAACCAGGTTGCATTAAATCAGAAAACGTAGGACTACTGAACATATTCATTTAGCAGCAAATAAAAGCTGCTCTAACGTGGAGGAAAACAGCCCATATACTGGCAGTATTTCTAAATGTTACATTTAAAATCAAAATGCCCTGAGGTTTTTGAGGGCCATATCTTGTGTCCCTCCCTTCAGATTTCAGATTAGATATTTACCTGATAGCAATTTATAATGTCTCAAAACTGCATTGAAAATTTGGATTTTAATTTAAATGGCAGTTGTGTTCCCTTGCTGTTCAAATAGAAGTAAACAACAATTCACACCTTTTCAATGCAATAAACTATCAAGCATGTGAAAGGTTTCACATTTAATCTTTAAAACAAGACTGTTGCCAAGGAGACCATAGTTTGAATGGGCGGTCTATCCATCTGAAGTCTGCAGCGAGGTGTTCTAATGTTGTGATGCTGTGAGAATGTACAGATCCTCTCACCTATGTAATTTCTACAATGAAAAACACACTGCCTATGTGGCATACTGTATATTAAATAACCCTGTCTTCACAACCCTGTCTTGTTCATTTTAGGAGCAGTTATATGCAGTGGTTAGTTTAGTTATTCACGGCCAAACATTATGCAATTTGATATGCTTTTAAAAGTGTTATAAATGATAGTTGTTTTGATTTGTCAATATGAGTGGCTTGTGATGAAACTGAATTATGACATAGTGAAGACAGATTTTAAAAGATTTACAAAACTAGGCCTTTTCCAGTGGTTATTATATTATTTATTTTGCTAGCAGACACTCTTATGCATTGCATCCATTTACACAGCTGCACGTTTTCTGAATACCTTGCTGAACACAAAAAAGGCAGTACTGCACCTGGAAATCAAACCAGCAACCTTTGGTTAACAAAAGCCACTATGTGACTGATGAACAATTAGTCATCTCATAACGCATTCTTATTTTTAATCTTGGGTATAAGGGCATTCCCTGAACTATTAGCATATAGATTGAAGAAATACAGACCTTTATTCCCCTGTGATAAGATCATATTTATCCCTTACTGGTGCTCATTGTTCAATGTCAGAGAGGCACTGAGAGTAACGTGCAGTCTATGAGTGCCGTCCTGTCCTTCAGCAAGAAGAGGGAGTTTGATCTAATCATACGGAAAGATTTATGCACATCTAACAGCACTGATCCATGCTAATCAAGATTTCTCAGTTCATCGTGCCATGAGAAAGGATGCAACTCCCCTGCCTTCATCATCAACCATCACAAAGGTGCTTGTAGTTTAGCATTACATTATTGGCATTTAGCGGACGCTCTTATCCAGAGTGACTTACAGGCCACAATTTTTTACATATTACTCAAGCTGGATAGTTACTGAGGCAATTGTGGGTTAAATACCTTGGTACAACAGCAGTGCCCCAGCAGGGAATGGAACAACCTTTCAGTTACAAGTCCTGCTCCTTACCGCTATGCTACACTGCCACCCAGAAAATCAGAAACCCTTCAAGTTTATCCTTGAATAGCAACTGTCAGTTACTACTAATACAAGTTACTTACACATGTAATTCTGTCATAAATATTTAGTTATTAGTGACAGCCATCTTTTCTTTGTTGGCTTTTGAATTATTCATTTTTGTTTATCTTCTGTATATACAGAATAGCTTTCATTGAAATTCTTCTCATTTACAGACTGTATTCATAGGTTTTTTTCCCCGTCAACATTTTCTAAGCGTACAAGCATAAACGATTTCTAAGCATACAATGCCTTAGTACGTACTGTAAACGGATTGTAAAAATAAAGGTAAACAAATACTCAAGTCCTCATGGAAGGTTGTTCATAACTGCCATGTTATTGCGTCTGATTACTGTCACATAGGAGTCCAGAGCAGAAGTCAGAAAGAGGGGTGTGAGGCCCCACAGCTGCGATATGCCTGACAAAACCAACTTGCTTCGCCACAGAGTCTGCACACCCTGACAGGGTTATCTTCCTGGAGGCCACAGTACAGGAGCTGGGCAGCTGAGATCTAAGTGAAACCACATTCTGCTCATCTTTACACACCCTGCTACCCAGAGCGCGACATAAATCTGTGATGTGCAGACCGTGAGCGGGTCAAATGCAAGTCCTGGCCCCTTGATCAATATTTTATTATTTTTCATTCTTCCTACAGCAGGCTACCAAGACAATCCTATTAAAATACAAATCAAAAAGGCTCCTGGCCCTTTGGGCTCTGAGGCATGACATCATTTCATTGGAATGCAGAAAACTAAATGCACTACGCTACACTGTACACAGAACTGTTCGTACAAAAATAGTTCATTTATAACATTGCTTTCTGAAGGAAAAAGTATAACCTCAGTGCTGTGGCAACAGCTGCTTCATCATTTTTGTTCCCCCTGTTTTTTTTTCCCCACAGCAAAGAAACTATTCCACAATTTATTCTTCTGAGATACAATCCTAGGCACAATTAGTTGTCCTTGTGTACAAGACATCAATGCAGTCTGCAAACAGTCGCGTCTGGCATCACAGAGTGCTTTGTTGTGCAGGAAATTATAAAACCTGTCATGGGGGGATGAGGCGTCGGGCAGGGGGGGGAATCATAGTGGGGACCGGGTGGTGAGGAAGATGCTCAGCTCTTCCACAGCGAATGCAGCGTGCCATGTCAGCCACTTCACCAGAATGCTGTTCGCGCACTCAGTGAGGCTGCTTAATAAGGAAAGACAGACAGAGAGAAAGAGGGAGAGGTCAGCTGCTCGGCACCTGCTGGTTATTTGGTTTTTGAACAGAGGACAGAGTGGGGGTCATCAGCCAGAGGGGCAGAGCTCAAAAAAGCAGGCGAGACTGCCACAACAGGTAACACCCACCCCTCCCGGTGTCGGGACAAGGGGCGATTTGTTCCTTCTGCCAGGAACCTGGATCTTTAGTTTATTGGGTCACTCTTCAGAGCTGTGCCACGTGTAACCATCCCCACTGGGTACATCATCGTGTGGTTCAGGTCAGATAATTCCGGTTCTGCAGTCATTTTAGACAGCAGTCTGTTGCACTTATCTATCACTCATTGATCCCAAAAACCAACCAAGTGAGGAATGTAGGTAGCTTAAAAAAAAGTGAAGAATTGAAGAAGAGTTGCATTAAGGGCTCAAAAAGAAAGGTTTTTGAGACCTTAATAGGGATACCTGAAAAAAAAACAGGAAAAAATACATGAAAATACACCATTTGCAGACACAACAACACAGAACATCTTCCCTGTCATCTTCCCTGAGGAGAGCACCAAGGACCAACCTGGGTCACAGAGGTGATGCTGACAGATGGGATTTCACACGATGGGTGTAATGGAGATGTCACTCAACAAGCTGAGGGTCTGGGGGCGTAAGAGCAAGCTGTCCCAAAAGCTTAGGAATTCATACAGGAAGGCCACCGTGTCAGTGAACTCCTCCTGAGCACCCGATACATGAATATCAAATGAGCATTTCACCATTACATCATTTATTTACAGCGACCAAGGAGATACTACTTCACCCAGGCACTTTACAGCTGTCAGATAGCGCGTGTATGAACACAGGGGAAAAGGGCACGCGTATGCAACACAGCTCACCTGGAGTAGGAGTTGCGTCCAGATCAGCGTGTTCAGGAAACGCATGGCTTCCTCCGTGTTCTGCGGGTTGGTGTCCCTGCAGAACAGAAACCCAATGAACAGTAGAGAAGAGATATATAAATAGCTCAACAGAAAAAGTATCAAACAAATCAAAACTTTCATAAGCAAACAAAACAAAAAGAATCCTCTTGTGCTACATAACTTAAAACCTAACCAGAGCTTTTTTTTAGTATTTGTGCTTTTTTCCCTTTTCACCCAATGTGGCACTGGCAATTGTACTACACTAAAATGACCTGTCTGCAACACCTTCTATAAAAAAACTCCAATACACTTGCATACTAATGGCCATTTGTCACACTATAAGTCCTACAATGCACCAAATGGAGCAAAGCACAAATGGAGAATATACATGTTGGATAATGATACAGCTCAGAATGAAACTCAGGTCTGAGCTGTTGGACCAAGCACCTGAACTGCCTGGGGGGTTTGGGACCCAATTTAAATCAGAGTTTAACACAGAAACATAGCTTATCTGGCGAATGATCACAAGTGCTTGTTGCACTGCACACAAACATTAAAGACACTGGTGGGGTTGTGCAGTTGTCCCTCATAAGAAACTGCAAGCACTGCAGAAGGCAGACTTGTTCCAATCAGCCAGGGCTCACCCTTGTGGAGGACGTGACCCAGCCAAAAGCAAAGTTTGAGGAAGGTGGAGTCAACCCTCAAACAGTCAAAGTAGTGCAGGGCAAGCCCAGCATGGAGCCCATCTGTGCAGAGGGGTGAAAGAGAAAAAAAGGTAGGTCACACACAGCAAGTGGCAAAGCTGTCCTCTGGAGTGTCAAATTCACACTCAAACAATGGTGTTGACTTAAATATTCAGAAACACTTATTATGCAAACAGCTCACCAGTCTCCCAAACAGTTGGGTCAGGTGAGGCATAGATGATGTTGGGATAGCAAAAGGGCCAGAGATATGCAGAATACCGGGGCAATCGCACTATATTAAATTGTACTGAGCTGTAGCCAGTGTTACATACAGCAGATACACACAAGTGATCACCCAGTGAAATTGGCTATGCAATATAAGAGGTTCTCACACATTGCAGTATTTTATGCAGTTGCGTAAATCATAAACACTGTAGGCCAGCTGGAGTCCAGAGACAATCATAGGCCCTTCTGAAAGACAATACCAGTATGACATTCATCTGAACAGAGAGGCAGCACAATAAAGCCTGTCCATTCTAGTGGTTTGTGTGGTCTTGATTCTAGGGGACGAACATCAGGATGTTTATCAGTTCTGCTTCATATTTATGTGGCCATCTTTGTCCAGGGGCACTCTATCCAATCAGACCCATCAAGCAGAGTTTAAGACCTACATTAATCTCTGTGACTTGTGCATATTTTTTTACCTGGCTACCCTGTCTGCTCCTGTGTAAACAGCTGCTCCTGCTGCCTCACAATGAGGAGAGGCACACATGGATAAATAAATAATGCAGACTGCCAGATTGCCAGGCAATGTGGCTGAATTTTCCCCCGATTATGGAGCTAATATATCTGTCGTCTGGGGAATGACTGGCTGTCTTGACGGAAAGGCGCTAGCGAGGGGCATTCAGTCATTCCTCTTTCCTTGGCTGATGTCTCCCCACTTGATTAACTTTAGTGGCTGACAACGTCCCAGTCAGATCCCACTGTGCCCCTGCGGTCATTAAACAAACTGCTCTCAGAACAGTCTCTTACACCTCTTGGCTTCACAGGGCACAAAATTCATGTAGCATGAAGCCTGTGATTTGCTCGCTACCTTTTGAAAGTTAACTGTGTGAAGTCTAAGATCAATCAAGTTTCAGAGTCAACAAACAGACTTTCTAAGTGTTATGCTATTTACCGTAATCAAAAAAGTCTCAATTTATGAATGTCCATGAGGAACACAAAGAATACAATGCTCTAAAATGCCTCTGAGATGGATCATTGGTGCACAGCAGTTTAGTCTGAAATAGTAAAATGGCTCCACCTAGTGGTGAAATTGTGATGTGGATAAGCTCTGTTACGAGTATTCTAAAATTATTTACCAAAAACATACCTGACTAAATTGATCTTTCTTCCCGTAATTAGCAAAAAAGTTAATGTTAAATCCATATCCCTCATACCATCCAATATTACTTCAACATACTGTATATAGAGAGTAACTGTACTTGTAAGACTTGAATTTGGAAAGTGTGTTCACTTTGGCATGCACACATTACTTTACATGCATTTAGCAGACACTCTTATCCAGAGCGACTTCCAGAACAATAAAACATAAGTGTATCCATTCAATCTAATGAGCAATAGCGTCAGACCAGGGTAGTGAGTGTGAGCATAACACTATTCAAGCCCTACCACAATTTAATTTGTGCAATCTGACGGAAGCAAAGTATACTACCATACAACAGTTCCTAGAACACAGAATCCAAAATACATCACAATTATACACATAAAATAAGTATCAAATCTTAGAGGCATCAGGTGTTGGGGGCAGGGATTGAAGTGGAACTGAGATGCAGTTCTGATGCAGAGGTGGGTCTTCAGTCTGCATCAGAATATGGCCAGTGATTCCGTTGTCCTAACGATCCTGTGGAGTTCATTCCACCACTGAGGGACCAGTGCAGACAGGGATCATATCTGAGAAGAGCAACCCTGTTAGGTCGGGATGATCAGTTGCCCTGTAGATGCAGAGCACAGCGATCTTGAGGGAACATAGGGTTTGAAGAGTGGTTGTAGGTATGAGAGGGCTGTCCCATTCACTGTCCTGAATGCCAGCACCAAGGTTTTGAACTTGATGCGGCCGATAACAGGAAGCCAATGAAGTGAGGTGAGGAGGGGAGTAACTTGACTACATTTATGGAGATTGTAGACAAGTCGTGCAGCTCCATTTTGGATTAGTTGTAGAGGTTTGATGGCACAGGGAGGAAGACAAGCGAAGAGGGAGTTGCAGTGGTGTAGGTGTGAGAGGACCAGGGCCTGAACTAGGAGCTGTGTTGAGTATGTACTGAGATAGGGGATCCTTCGGATGTTGAACAGGACTCAAACACAGGTCTGAGCTGAAGGATCCAGCCTGCACTTTCAATAAGCACTTTAGCTGACTGAGCCATTCAAGCACCCCGATTCAAATTACATATTGAGAAGTGCACAAGGAGTCCTGTAATGCTATAACATAAGATGCAATTAAGATCTAAAAAAACAGCTCGTTAATCATGAGAACCAACAAAAAATAGGTTCAACACAGTCATCAATCCAAAAGTAAGCTCTCTGCCTTTGCTATATCTTCCTCATGGAACACCACTGATCTGTGATATGCTATGTGGAGTCTATGACTTCTCACCTAACCAATAGTGCTGGTAGCGGAGGTGGGTGGAGGAATATACCTTGATGCAGTGATTCTCCAGCAGTTTGGAGAAGGTGCGGAGCTGTGGCAGGGGGGACAGCTTTGCTGCTGGAGGCAACATTTTGCATCCCAGTGTTGCTCACTTGCAGGACCACCAATTGACTGCTCCATTTCTCTCCTCCAAGAAACAGGAGTACAAGCCCCCAGGCAGAGTTTCAAACTTTCATCCTGCTGAATTAAGGAAGTAGATATCGAAGAACACATCAGACACTACAGATCTCTCCGGCATAGTTACAGGAGAAGAATCTCTCTTTTACTTTCTTGCAAATATGACATGAAAACACCCATGAGGGTTTCAGAATGCCTCAAATGAAAACGAGCATGTGACAATCATTACTGGTGCACAAACCTTCACTTTTGATGACAAAGGGCATGAATAATTCTGGACAGGAGACTTTATACAATGACAGCAACTGCATTAGAAATGGCTGCCTCCCTGGAATATAGACAAAAAATCAATGAGTATGAAGGTTTTAATTGTGCTGTACAACTGAACATTTCTGTAAAAGCAATTTCTATGCAATAATAAAAGCAGCAGTTTGTATGAAAAAAAGTTCTTGTTACTAACTGAGCTCTTGTCATGAATCCAACATAGCAGGGAGACATAATACAGACTGTAAGTGATAGCAGGAATGCAAATCCAATGAATGGTTGCTAAAGAGAAGAAAATGTAGGGACTACAGCCTAACATTTCCATACTCAGTACTTTGAACTGACACAATAATCCTTTATATTCTCCAAAAACAAACTGTATGCAACTAAAAATCAATGAATTGCCACAAATAATGAAAGAATGATGTAAATTTTTAAGATGCAGTTTGTTCTACAGTGTTAATTTAGTGATAATTTAAATTGAAATGTTCTCATCCTTTCTAAAATTTGTAATCAACTTCCCCGCTTCACTCCCACTGCCAACATTAATAGTATCATGCATCACAAGTTTTTCCAAGACAGTGTGACAACAGGGAAATTGTAGTAGCCTAATCCTTGAAGACACATAACCAAGCTCTGAAAAAAAAAAATCAAGGCAAACCAGGATAATTTCCAACAGTTTTTAGCATTTTCTGTTCTCTGCTCTATGCTTGTATAAAATGCCCCCATAACTATTAGCTAATATAAAACGCTTTTTAGTAAAAGAACCTCTGGGGAAGGCAATTTGGGTTTTATTTATTGTCTACCAATCACCTTGTAGAAGTAATCTGTGATAAACTTGCAGATGTTCAGCAAAAACAAAAACCACCATTTTGAACAGCCCCAAATTGAATGTGTTTACTACAAGAGCAAGGCACTAGCCTCTATTAAAATAACTAAGCCTTTAAAGCACATCTTGTACTTAAGATACTCCATCTGTGTACCAGACTCTCCTCAGTCAGGTGGAAATAAAACCATAGATGGATCACAGCTGTTCATTGGAGTCGATCAAGTGAAATAGTGAGCACCCAACAGATGAACAGCACCTGAAAGCAGCAAAGAACAGTAAGCCAACAGGCCCTTGACTTCAGCTGACCAACAAAAACTATGTACTGTATGCAGGCTGAGGGAGAGGTCTTGAAACAGGCAGGACCTGGAGGGGATATAAAGCATCTCATTATTAGCCAGGTTAAGCTTTAGGCTGTGGTCCACCATCCACTGTGAAATATCTTTCAGGAAAGCTAAGATGCACACAGAGACTTGTGTGTCAGATGGCAGAAAAGACAGTAAAAGTTGAGTGTCGTCAGCACAGATGTGGTATAAAAACCCATGGCAGATGACAGAGCCAAGAGGTGGCATGTAAAGAGAGAAGAGGTGGGGGCCAAGTACAAAGTCTTAAGGGACACACATAGGCAGACCTTGGGGTCTAGACAAACTACCTTTCCAGGACACTTTGAAAGAAAGTCCAGAGGGGTAGGACTGAAGCTAAAGAGTGGTGTCAGCAATCCCCAGTATAGCCAGGCTGACAGAATTAGGGTGTGGTCCACTGTATTGAAGGCTGCAGAAAGGTCCAGAAGAATTAAGACTGAGGAGTGGGAGGAATGCTGATTGAAGAGCTTCAGTGAAGGAGAATAGGGCAGTTTCTTTGGAATGACCAGCCCTAGAGCCAGACTTAAAGGAGTCAAGAAGCTTGTTCTGGAAGAGAAAGGAACATAGTTGGTCAGCCACTGCACGGTTCAAGTGTTTTCACGAGAAAGGGTAGGAGACAGATGGTTCAATAATTCTGGACAGCAGACAGTTCAGGAGTTCTTTTCTTCAGCAGGAGTGTGATTCGCATCTCCTTGAAGACTGCAGGCAAACAGCCTGTGGGGAATGACACATTCACCAGAGCAGAGATGATGGTAGCAGGCAAGGCATAATGGTCTGCAGGAGAGTTGAAGGAATGGGATCCAGGGCACAGATGGTAAGTTGGTGTGATATCAGGAGTTGAGCGACATCAACATCTGAAAGTCGAGAGAATTTAGAGAGAGAAGGGGAGCAGAGTGGGAGGGAGGAAAAAGAAGAGGAGAGACATGAGGGCTGTGGTGACTGGAAGGATCTTTCAATGTCTGTAATCTTCTGGTTGAAGTGATCTGCAAAGTCATCTGCAGAGAGATCAGAGGGGGGTGGGGGAGAGAGAGGACTGAGGAGGGAAGAGAAGTTAAAAAACAATCTATGTGGATTAGATAGTGAATTTGACTTTGCAGTAGTCACACTTTAAGAGTATGCAGAGAGGAGTGCTTGATAATTCTGCAGATCAGCAGAGGAGCTGGATTTTCTCCACTTCTGTTTCGGGGCACAAAGCTTGGCCCTGTTCTCGCGGAGTGAATCTGATAGCCATGGACAAGGTGGAGTGGGTCGTGCAGCCCTGGAAATAAGAGGACAGAGAGAATCAAGAGAAGGTGACAGAGAGGAAAGAAAGGTGGATGCAGCAGAATCAGAAGAAAGTTTGATGAAACATCCAAGGGGCGGGAGAGAAGCAGCAACTGCAGAAGAGAAAACTGAAGGTGAGAGGTTGTGTATGACAGCAAGAACTAACAGACATAGGCACAGAGGAGGGTCGTGCAGCAGGAGGAGGAGAAAAGGAGACAAAGTAGTGGTCAGAGAGGTGGAGGGGGGTAGGGATGGGTATTGAGAACCGGTACTAAATTGGTACCGATTCCTGACTGGTCAATACCGAAATATTGATAAGCTTCTGGACAAACGGTGCTGCTATCAGTATTTATGTAATGTTAATTCATTCTAACGTAGCTGGCATTTTCAAATGGTTGGTGCTAGATTGGATCAGCGGGAGAGACGGGAGGGACGCTCCGCTCCGTGTGATGAAAGTGTTCGCATGCCTCTGATTGGCTAACCCCACCCTAACCTTAACCATTTCGAATGCCAAGCCTCATTCTGACTGTGCTCTCCAGTCATGGCTGACAGGGCAAAACGTTCAAAAGTGTGGGCTCACTTTACTAAATTAAATGAAAATGCAGCTAAATGCAATACAGATGCTCCTCAACTTACCATGGGGTTACGTCCTGATAAACCCATCGTAAATTGAAAATGCATTTCACACATCTAATCTACCAAACACATAGCTTAGCCTAGCCTACCTTAAACTCAGAACACTTACATTAGCCTACAGTTGGGCAAAATCATCTAACACAAAGCCTATTTTATAATAAAGTGTTGAATATCCCATGTAATTTATTGAATACTGTACTGAAAGTGAAAAACAGAATGGCTGTAAACACAAAACACAATATCCAAAAAACACTGGTAACACGGTACATTGTAGAGTAACGGTTCTTGACCCTCGTAATCGCGTGTCTGACTGGGAGCTGCGGCTCGCTGCCGCTGCCCAGCATCGCGACAGAGTATCATACCGCATATCGCTAGCCTGGGAAAATATCAAAATTTGAAGAACGGTTTCTACTGAATGCGTATCGCTTTCGCACCATCGTAAAGTCGAAAAATCGTAAGTCAGGGACTGTCTGTATATGTAAAAAGGCAGTTGCCTGTAAAAGGGGTAACACACCAGCAACCTCATGAAACACAAATACAACATTCTATAAATCTGAAGCAGTACAGCGTGTTTCACTGCTTTAGCAAAGCGGCTGCTGCACCTAGGTTCTCAGTGCAGCCTCCAGGCTCCGATGCTGATGGGATTTGCCAAACTAAAAATGCGACTGTCTCGACCTCGTCAAGTCAAGGTAATACAAATAAGTCTGTAGTTATTAACTCAGGACACAGTTAGCATCGGTTTTAAGCACTTCTAATTTATGTTCCTAAATAATCCCATAGACAACGTCAGTCAAGCAGCAGCCACAGCTTCGTCAGTGGATAACAGAAGTCAGACACCCAAAAAGTAATAATAAAATAACTGTTGAATCTTTTAACATCTTTTCATGTCTTTATTTTTTGCACCAAATTATGGAGAATAGTATCAATAAGAGTATCGATAAGTATCGGTTTCGATAAGCAGTATCAGTATAGATATCGGTATCAATAAAATCCTAATGATACCCATCCCTAGAGGGGGGTAATTTTCAAAATTGAGGTAGCGCAGTCCCTCAGGAAGACCAGGTATGTAGCCATGTCTGATTTTAACGAGTAAACAGGCCATTTGTATACATAGCCAGCTATATTTGGCACAGATTGGCATTGTAGCTTACTGCTTATTGATATCTAGCTAGCTAGTTAGCTAAGTTGCACAAAAGTTCATTTTTACATCATTAGCTAGAAAAATATGCCCTCAAGTCATCCCATTTTACACACAGCCGTGTTTTAGGAAAATGGGTAAATAATCATCTAGCCAGAAAGCCTGGCTCCCTGTGTTTCATAATACCAGGCTATACCAGGATTCCTGTGGTATAGCCTTACTAGCAAGGCAGTAATTGAATAAGAGCAGCAAAAGTCAGTCAGCTACCAAGCCATTTACCTATAGCTCAATCCCACCAAGCACAGAGACAAAATTTCCTGAATTAACATTGAGTCCATGTTTGATATGAAGACAACCCAAAAATCTTACAACATGCACATCAACAATGTACAGAACTATGCTCTGCCTTACAAAATTGTGTTGATTTGCATTGTACTAAACCACTAACAGGATATGAGTTGATAACTAGCTAGTTACCTACATACAAGTGACTACACAACTATACAACCTTGGTGGATTCTACTGCTCAAGACTCACTCCCCAGTGCTAGCTAACTAGCTTGCACCAAGGTGCATTCAATAGCCACAGTATTTTGGGACATTGAGGGCATTTTGTTCAAGCACATCACTTGGATTTTCCTAAAACGTGGTGTATAGAAAAAATTCAATGCATCTGAAAAACTCTTCCACCGAGGATTATAAAAAGAGTGAGGAAGTTTACTACTATTCTAGAGTAGTGTTGTCAGTGTTACAATGCATGCATTTTGTTCAAACAGCCTCATATGATGACCAAGTATCACTTTCTTGTTTGGACCCCTAATTGCTGAGAACAATGGAGCTGTTCAGAGCACACAGTGAGGTTTAATGACACTAAGATTGTTTCATGGCTAGTATAGATCTAAAGTCAGTGTCTCTGGGTAGGGCCAAAGTGAAATATACGTCACAAACCATTTTTCCGAGCTAACGAGCTTCAACCACCGTAAAGTACATATAGCTAACTGGTTAGAGTATGGATTGAAATATTTCTAACTTTTGCTGCTAGCTTCTAAAAAGACGACAGAATTCTTTTTGCATGTATCACTGGCTATATGTTACAACAGACCAAAATTTACTGTTCATTTGTACCATTTGTTTAGCCACGTAAGTTTAGTTAGCTGACTTAGCTAACTGACAATATACTCAGCATTTGCGAGTTTGCCTTGAAATAGTTAACGTTAACGTTTACCTAGATAGCTTGACAGGTGGATTTGAACTGATAGACATGCCAGCTAGCCAACGTTTGGTGTTCTCGATTTCCTTCTATGCGGCTTTGCAACAAGAAAGAGACTATGCCCAATAGTAAAAGGGACATCAACCAGACAGATAGCGACTAGGCTTTAGAAGACAATAAAATAGTTAGCTAACGCTCACTAACTAACTAATCAGTGAGCAAGCCATACGGCACAGGGCGGATTTTACCTTGGGAGATGTCTCAGTGCAAATAAGAAGAGATCCTCTGCCTCTAGTTTTTCTACCCTTCCCTGCCTGTGGCAAACTCCCATCTCCTCTGACGAGGTGGTTTCAGAGGAAGAAATAACATCTAGATCGGATTCTTAAGCCATTGCTAGCTAGTCTATTTTAATAATCCCATCGAGCCATTTTGAGTGTCCATGCTTTATAACACTCAGTATTGCTTGCTGTGCACTGTACACACCAGACACAAGCACAAATCAAATTTAGGCGCGCCACACTGCGCAGGCGTATTCATACACAAACCTCCCAATAGAGCAATGGAGTCTGTGCATACACAACGCCTTTTAAACATTCCTAATGCATGTTATTACCAGGCATGACGGCTACCAATATGTAAAACTGGTCCGTTAGCTTGTTGTGGTCGCTTTATGAATTCAATCCCAGCAGTAAATTGGGTTTCCTGTGAATGTGAGCACTGTTTCTCTTAAGTGGTAACATATGAAATTCAAAAATGGCTTGTGGCAGAAGTTGCCCATAAGTGCTAATTAAGGACCAGATTCCCCAACCACAATTCTAACCTTAACCATTATAAACTAAAATGCAAGTCTGCTTCTGCATCAGCACTTGGGGGAAACTTTTGCCTGAAGCACAAAGATGTAGTTTGGTGATGATGTAGATCCTACCTAAGCCTGCTATCCATGTACATCATATAAACTGGCCCCTACACAAGTAGAAGATGTCTGACATATACAGTAGCTGAACTGTGAAAGTAAAATACTTGAGAGTGTAAAACCATTCCATTACATTTTGCAGCTCTATTCACACATAAGTTCTGCTAAATTTAGGCTATCTAGACAAGGAAGGCCAGTGGTGATAAGTATTAACGTGTGATGCTGTAATGGTTGGTAAAATCAAGGTAAAGAAGACAGGGAAGAACATGCTAAATGGTCAGTGCATGACCATTAGTTGTGTGGCCATGTGGAGTTGTATGAATCTAAATTCTGTGTTTAAATGAAGTTAGACAGGACATACACAAATGTTTGGATTCAGACTTCCCAGTCATTGTGGTAATTAGTGAGGAAAACCCTGAAAAGGGCTTAAATCTCTGTGCTGTATTGGTACAACTTTATGCCAACAACCAACTTGGCCATCCAAATGCAAGCAATATGAAAATGCATTCAACCAACAAAACATTCAGGTCCATTCTACAAATGCAGCCAGTGTTAACACATTATTTCATAAACATGAAATATTCTTCAACATCTCTCATACATTCTATACTACTAACATTTTAGATTACAGATCATTCATTTGTGCCACAAACTGTGTTTTCCCCAAAGTTGTCTTTATTCTGCTCATTTAATTTTACAATATCCAATTACCACACATTAGGTTCAGCATTCTGTGTTTGTTGTTTATAGATTTTGGCTGGGAAAGACAGGGAGAACAGTGAGTCATAAACTTAATATCTGTCCTCTGGTCAATAAGACTATCTATATATTTAACCTGAGTTACCTCAATACATTTTAACAACATAGTGCAAAACCTACCCTCACACATATCTTTCATATGCTATTACAGCGTTAGTATTCCTGGTAAAAATATCTGACATGATAGCCTTACATACATTTAAAAATCCACTGGTATCTTAGACACAACTTTCTCTCTTAGTTGGTCTTAAACAGGTTCTGACTTGTCTGCTTATCCATTAATCTGTGGGGTACCTTCTGAAAGGCCAGTTACTGATTTACACCAATTCCAAGTTATTCCAAGCACCATTAAATGTGCAGTTACAGTTATTTGTTCCCCTTTTGTAGTCAGATTTTTTGTAGCCTGCTTTTTTCATATCCATATACAAAATGACCCAAGGATAATATTAATTAAAATCAAATTAATCACTGAAATTTTTAAGTCATATTAATTTAAATCTCACAACTAACTGGTAGAAGATGGCTAGACTGCTGTCATCATTGCGAAATACATGAATACAATTTAAGACAAGACAACCAATGGTGTTCCCTTGATCAGAAAGTTGGAAGAACACTTATCCTGCATGCACAGGACAATGGAAATTTTCCAGGACAATTTTTGTTCAACTAAAGGAAAGAAATTTTAAAATGAAACACACACTTTAAAAATATTTTCTGCATTTAACATTGCATATCATCATAAATAAGTGAGCACAGATTACTGTATTTTTCATGTTTGTTTCCACCGGATGGATATACAATATATAATAAATACATACTAAAAACTGAAACATTTCACAATGGAGTAAATGGAGGGAAACTTGCATTGGATTAGGTTTCCATGGGGAGCTCAGCTCAAAACTGTTGCAAAAAGTATGACATTTCAATGGAAGGTGATCGGGTGGGTTCATGAGTAAAGAAAGGAGCAAGCGAAAACAATCAGTTTGCCATTCGGGAGGGCTGTAGCTATCTGTATTCTGGTGACTGTTTTTAACTTTTTTTTTCATTTGTATTTCTATTATCCAAAGGGATGTCCATGCATCCGCTTGGCATGGCTCTGCCCAGCTGAAGGAAGGGGTGGGGGTATTGCACTAGGACACTTTGACTTTGTTGTTTTCCTGAGCATTAATCTCCTCTTCCCTGCTCTCCTCCCTCTCAGGGTGATCCTCGCCCTGCCGGGCGATGAGGAGTCGGCAAGTCAGCAGGATTCCGAAGACCAGGGCATGGGCATAGCGCTTCAGTGGGTCACCCACTAGCTGGTGGAAGAAGAGAACCGCCAGCATGACCAGCAGCAGCAGGAAGTTGGCTACGTCCTTTGGCCGCCCGGGCACGAGAGTCAGCACAACGCCACAGCCCACCTCCAGAGTGCCGATAATCTTGCGCAGTAGCACCGAGCTGATGCCCATCTTCTTCAAGCCGGGCAGAGCTTTGGCATAGCTTTTGTATGCTCGTTTCTGCAAGGAAAATTAAATGAGTGCAAACCATTTACACGGGAAGAGACTAAGTACAAGTATAAATATTCATGTCAACTGCCATACATTCTTGCTGAAGATACCTTTTGCATAGCGAATTTTCCACTGTAAAGTAAAATTTACAGTCACTTTCTATTTTTCAAGTCCTTGGATGGGTTTGCTAGAACTCCTAGCCAGAACTGCTGATCATTTTCAGCAACAAGCCATTAACCTGCCAAACAATAATATATATATTTTTAAAGGGGCTAGACTCATTTCACTCAACTTCTCCAACATCAATTGGACAGGACATAGGAGATCCACTAAAATTCACATGGTGTAATTCTAAACAGAGAAAAACACGTACATTTTGATATTATATTTAACAATGTGTGCTCTGTTGGGAATCTACTGGAACTATACACATTGCATACCACCCTGAGTACTAGTGTCTCCTAAATGGCTGAATAATGATACAAATAAATTTTAAAAACAACAAACAAAATGTGTCATCAATTGTCCTATTGCTTGTGAATAAACTACTAAAACCTACATCTTCTACTTATATTACTACTATTATATCGACAGACTATAACAACGATAATATTCTCCACATAATTGTGTATGATTGCGATAGTGTATCAGGAGTCAGGAGTGATTGCTTTTTAAATTATACATTTAAGATTTATGATAGTTATATTCTACATACATTACTGTACGGTTAATCACGCAGCTTCGTTTCCTATACGAAGTCTTAAAATGAGAAGGTAAAAGATTTTGTTGTCTCCCCCCCATAAGAAGTTGATCCGGAATTCTTCCCACTTTCACACCGATGAGAAACAAACAGGTTCGTCGTATATGGCCGCTACCCCTGATATTTGATATTTCAATTCATTTAAATATGGGTTCATAGTCTAAACATACTATACACGCAAAAAAAATGTAGACGACTTAAAATCCATCAGGTAGGTGAAATACGCGTATAGCTAAAGCGATCTTTACACCCTAATGATCCTGTCAGCACAGTAGGCTGCACGTTGAGTTTAATCGCCCTAAACTGGATAAAAGCTCCAACATCAGCACCGGCAGGTGCAAGATGGAATTTGCTGGAAAAGCCGCCATTGCCAAAGCGGGATATAACTCATATGAGCAAAAGCCTTAATTACCCTCCTATTATGATTAAGTTCCTTTATTTATATGGGTATTCAATTCAGATAAAAAAAGCTTAAGAGTGTATTGACTGGTTGATAGTGAATTGCTTCCGTTTTATTTTACAAATCTTTATGTTTCATACATCGTACACATAAATTACAATCCATTTAGAATATCTAATAAGGTTACGACTGCTGGCCAAGCTGGCATGTTCTAATGACAAGGGTCCCAATGATTGTTAACAAAGATGAAGTGAAATTGGAACCATTCTCAGCATTAGCACAGAGAATGCCTTATTTAGGTAAAGACAAAATCTGATAATTTTTTCTGTTTTACTGACGTTGCTTCGGCTAATTAGACAGCACCGTATCCTTTGCAAAAGCCGTCGGCATCACTAAAACAACGGTTTTCTCGTTTAGGCACAGCGATATTAAATGTGCATCTTCATAATCATATTCACTTACCATTTCACTGTAGGCATCTTTGCTTAGTCTCGGTGTGAGCTTAATTGTACCCATAAACACAAAAAACAGACCAAGAGCGAACGAAAGGGCGACAATTGTTATTGTCCTTGGTGAAGCCATCATCCCTCGCAACTTACACTGCAGCCCCCAGTAACAACTGCCGCCCGGTCAAAATATGCAATGGGGACCTAAAAGCTGAACGTGATTGGTAGAGAATCAAGAACGCTGATGTGCTGTCCGCCACTGGGTCCAAGCGCAAGCGCCCGTAAAATTGTACATCGCCAGGCAGCAAATGAAGACATTCGTTAAGACACACGTTTTTTGATTATTATTTATTGTGTACTCACGAAACAGAAAAGCAAAAAATAAACAACAAAAAATAAAAAATGGACACTATATTCAAGTGCGTTTCTTAATTTAACAGAGAGTTCACATATCGTTCTACTACATCACGTGTCGTTGTATTAAAAAACAAACCCTGTTATGCATATAAGCAAACTGTGCTACAGTTCGCTTGATCAGTCAACTACGTAATTTGCACCTAACCGGGACAAGCTGTCCACTGCGGTAAGGGGTAGGAGGAACTTAGAATCAATTATTTTATGCCTTAAAGAACGTGTGTAATCAAATGTGTCATTGATAAATTGTTCCTGGACTGATCTTTGCTCTTCACATGAGAACAAAGTTGGTGACCAAGCCCTCATCTGAGCTATTTAAAAAAACAGAAAGGGGAGAGTGGAATTGTGAAGGACATTTTGCACTGAAGTACATCTGGTGTTAGGTCCTTGCAAAGTACTCATGATAAAATGACCACTACACATGACTATGCAGTTAACAGAATCTCTTCTGTGAAGCACTGTGCCATTTATACCATCATTTTACTAAGGACTTTGTGTGCTGTAAAAATGTCCAAGAAGTAAAAATCTCCTCAGTACATCCTCAGATTCATCAACTAATCTTCCATACATGTACACAATTACTAAACAGTATTTAAGGTCCTCTTCTGAAGAACTAGTCTATTCAAATCCAGGTGGTGGAACACTGAGGTGGACAAAACAAGTAAACAGTAAGAAGATACAATAACAACCACATCCGAGACCTACAAGACTACAGCTTCCTGCAAAAACACCCACTTAGAGACATTTATTGACTTTCACCACAGGTTAACAATTACACAAATATCTGTACAATTGCTGCTGGGGCACATGCTGGGAGAGGCCTCTACAATTCAGGGTGGCACATAGGCTCAGTGTTAGCGTGATCTCACATTTTCATGGACCGGATCTGATCTGAAGACACCAAAATAAAACATCATCATAAGGAAGCAAGAAGGCGAAACATCCACAATGTGAATCATTACAGTGTATCAGTGCAGTATTGAAATGAGCATTTCATTTGGCCTCCATCCTAATCACCACTGAGCCAGCATATAGGTGGCATGTGAAAATTATTTCAAATTTTTGTTTATTTAGTTAGTACAATTAGTGTTGTTTAAGAGGGAGGGCTGAGTCTTCAGATGATGAAGTAAAATGTCTTTGAACAGTCAGAGATAAAAATAATCCATTGTTGGAGTAAAGGCATAGATTTAGTGGATTTCCTACTTGGAAAGTGGAGTTAGACTCAAGTGGCAGCAGTCACTCATTCTGAATATGCCAATGACTTTTATGTTACTCAGCCCTAACTGTAACAATGATAAATGTGGTTTACTGTGCCATTCCCTGTTTGAAAAGGCTCAACAACCTATTAATCCCTTTGGTATGGACAAACAGTAGAAAAATGGATGTATGGAACAGTCTAAAAGGAGAGAAGGGCCAGGAATAGGCTTTGGGTCACAGGGCAAATCACTATTGGTTTTCATACAGGGATCTAAAATCTAATCTTGCTGAATCTATTTATATTCCTTAAAATTAATTCTGATTGTAGATACTTACTGTGTAATCTGGTCTGTAAACAACAAAACAGAAAATTGACAAACCTGAGCATAAACAAGTTCACACTTGGCTTGGCAGAAAAAGAAAGTCTCATTTAACTGGCTGAGACACAAACACTAATTTAAATTGTAAATCTTCAAAGAATCATCAATTAATAATTCAGTATTTCAACAGGTATGAACGTACAGTCCCAAGTTTCACCCAAAACCTTATATCACCTACTTGCTTTTTCACATTCAAACCAGCCATACTGAATTATTTTCTCCCACAAAATGAGCCCTTTAGTCTACCATGCCAAAACTACTGCATGTGAACAACATGATATATCAAAGCAGCATGTCATGCAGAAGCTAAATTTGTATTCATGTGAGAAAAATATTTCTCTCAAGAACTCCAAATAATGTCACTTCAGTCCTTACAATCGGCACTGAGTCACAACCCTAAGACTGGCCATGGCAGATCCTGAAGGCACATTAGCAGCTGACAGAGAAAAAAATAAGTGCAGCAGCTACATTTAACAAGAAAGGAAATCTAAACTCATACTGGGGATATGTCAGTATCTTGTCTCTTGTGAACAAGACACCCCCCCACCCCCATTGACTATCTGCAGTAAAAATCTTGCTGAAAAGTAGGATGACGGGTAAGACTGTATCAGGATGAGGCAGCTGTTACTTAACATACCCTGAAGCCAATCAACTCCTTCCTTCAGCCCCTCCCCTGTAAGAGCATTGCTAGCACTACAGAAAGACAGAAAACACAGAAACAAGAAGTCAGGCATGCTATGCAAGATGCAGCAGGGGGGCTTCAGTTCTTTTGAAAGTGCATACTTACCAAATGTGCCAGGATTTGCTCTTGATATTCTCCAGACCCATCATCTGAGACACCTTGACAGAGGACAAGGAGTCTGGAAGATCCATTTTGTTGGTAAAGAAGAGTATCGGCATCCTTTTACTCTTCACATCTGCAAAATATTAAGGTGAACAAATTGAAAAGTCAAATCACAGAGGACTCTCTGTGAGCATCACGACAGAAGGTGTACAATGGTCTTGGTTCTCTCTCCTATTTAACTGCACAGGCTAAAATAGATACTGTGGTTAGCTTTTCATGAGCATAAAATAAGAGCAAATACATGTTGTGTCATGTTACTTATATCATGACTCATGAGTCTCTAATTTGAACAAACTATCAATGGCAAACAGAAGAGATGGCCCTAGATCAATGGGAGAAAGGCTGAAAAATCAGCCATTAACATTACCAAAGCAGGTCGATAGACAATATCATCAAACTAGTGCAATAGTGATGATAATGCGAGAAGGCTGTTCTAACTAGCCACAGTGCTGTGGGTAAGTGTGAAAAATGAGAACAGCTCATCTACATGAGCTACCTGGGTGAGTGATTAGGGCATTCAGCTCCTCCTTCGCCACCACAATGCGCATTTTATCTGCACTGTCTATGACAAATATTATGGCCTGAGCATCCCTAACAGAAAAGATTCAAAGACACCAATGACAAAAACAAACAGATCAATGTTAATATACAGTAGAAAAAGGCATTTTGCAGACTAAAGTATTACAGGTAGCAATAACTTATTGCAGATATGTATGCCATATCACAGATATGTATGGACAGTGAATTTTACTGTACCTGTAGTAGTGCTCCCACAAACTGCGATATCGTCCCTGACCTGACATGTCAAACACGGTGAATGAAAGACTGGGAATAAAGTGTACAAAAAGACAATCACACTGCAGGGCTGATGAGGACTGAACAATAAACCGCATTTACTTATGTACATAGCCAAAGTACACTAAATCCCAAAATGCGCTGCGTCCATCAGTGCTTGCAGCTAAGTCGTTTTCATTTTGATTGACTAAAAAATGCACTATTACAAGCAAATATAAAACAAACATAAGGAAAAGAACATAAATTATCTTTCTACCATTCTTAGATATCACAATAAGCAAGATGGCACAGTTACCTGGTGGTGCTAAATCTTTCTACGCTGAATCCAATCGTTGGCACGATGTCTTGGGACTGGGCCTGAAAAAGGGGAAAACCCACCATGATTTCCAATTCTCATCATGCTATGGTACCAGTAGTCTAAAGAATTAATAATTCTGGGGGACAACGTACAAGTTGTTTTATCGTTTATTGGAGTGCCCTAATGTCCAATTTCTAGAGCTAAAGCAACTGGAAACAAACATTGATTGAGCTTTCAGATGATAAATGACAATGATACAGGTTAAGGTTTCAGGAAGCAGTCAGCTGTGTTTGAAAACTTGGCTGGAAAATACAGAGACCTAAATCAAAAGTATGGTTCACCATTACTAATTAAGTTATCTATGATTCCAAATCTGTGGTTAATGGTTTGTTTGGGGGGGTCAAGGAAGATCACAAAATGAATGTGAGCAATAAGACACTGGATATTGCACATATTATAGGCTTCACATTTTTATTTAAATTGGATGCTTTCTTTTTATCCATAAAACAAGCTTAAGGTGTACAGAGAGTAAAATTTTTCCATTTTACCTGTTCTAGTTTTCCATATTTTGCTATCTTTATGAGACCTACATAACAGCTGTCCTATTCCTTGCGCTGTCAGCTTTTTGGACAATACAAGACGATGTTTAAGCAATCCTTAACAACTAGATTGGAGCTGGATGGGTTAACACAAATTACTAGCATGTTTTGTTGATCCTTTTAAGGTGACTAGTTATCTATGGGGTTAACATTAATGGGTGGGTCATGAAGAATACTGACATGCTTGATGAATGAATACTGGCTGACTTCAAGACTTTGACTTTGTCAACACCCCTTCTATTTTCATTTAAATCAAGTAAATATGACGTCAAGGCAATTGCCACTGAAACATTTTTCGGGTGAGTATCTGGCAAGCTAGCTAGCAAGATATGATAGCATGTAACCTCTCAAGCAAACGATTCTGAAATAACGCCAAGCTATATTAAGGGACCTAACTTCTGTAGCTGACTTTACATAACTTTACCCTTAGCTAACGTTAAAGTAGGCTACTCATTGCTAGACTACGTTGCAATGACAGATTGCCAGCTAGCTAGTGTCTGCGGGCCAACTTACGCTTGATGGTTTCAGCTGATTGATCATTGTACTCTTCCCGCTGTTGTCCAAACCGATACACAAAACATTCACTTCTTTCTTTTTTATACCTAACCAACTCGTGAGTTTGTCAAACAGCCCCATGTTTGGTCGGTTCGCTAATTTAGCTTACGTTAACCGTTAACTCGCTAATTCGTCTGCTACCTGATAACATATCGTTAACCTTAGTTTTCGCCTTAACGTTAGCAACGATAATGTATGTAGCCAACGCTGGCTAACGGTAAATAAAGACCTTGCTTCCTCATGGTAAATTAACGTTAGTTAGCCATTTCACAGACATTCTCTTGTGACCATATATTTTTTCAATGTGATTAGTCTGTGTAATACTGCCGTTGCTCTTCGCCATTATGTTCGCTTCACATTACGACTCCGTTTTATCTTCGTTGTTTTTCTGTTTTCTCTTTTCAGTTATCTTAGTGCTTCTTTCGCCAGGACAGTGACGTTAATGGTGCTGTATATAGATGGTTTCTTATTGGTTGGCCCGGGATAATCTGTGATTGGACGAAGGAAGAAGTAACTAGTAACTAGTAAAATACGATTATGAAGCTTTAACTAAGAAGCACTAACGAAGCACTGTAAATATAACACAGAAATGTCTCCCTCAAAAAACAACAGAAATTCTTCGTCATACAGGGGCCACAGAATGTATAACTTGCATGTTTCTTTTTGAATAACTACCTAGAATTTATCTATTAGATACTTAGTTTATAGCAGGAATTGATTGTTAAGCTGTATTACTGATTGTTTCAAATAATGTGTACTGTATGTGATACCCATGGTGATAAGCACATTTACCTTCCTGGACTACTTTCCTTTCCACGGTTAATTAAGCATAATATACCGTGCGTATTTTCTCTGCTTTGTTCCGTTTTTGAGGAAAAAAACGTTTTGAGAATGTTAAACAACTTGAACACTACTGTTCTCCTTAAATTTCTTGCAATTGAATGTTGCTGTTATTATCCAGAATTTGTCCCTTGGATCTGTTTGACTGGTAACTGTAATCATGTGCTTTTAGGAAAAGCTGCATGCATTGTTTTTCTATGTTGCGTTTCGGTTGTTTGTTGAGAAGGCAAATAAACTTATGAACATGATCCGCTTGTCTGTTCCCCTTGCAATTGTTATTCTTGAGTACATCTATTTAAACACTATCGTTAAACTAATGTGATGATGATAATGGCGCACTACTGCAAATACTGCTTTTACGCCTAGCCTACAATTTACAGTTACACGCAATAATAATTACAAAAACAACAATAATATTCCATTATCAATCAAACAATCAAAGCGGCACGTTCAGGCAGCAGCGTGCCGACAGCAAGCCAACGGTGTCCACCTAGATGGGCGGCTTTCTGGCAGTGGACTGGCAGACGGACCACTGGCATCTGACTTTGCATAGTCACACAGCAGCTGAGGTGGAAGCCGCTAGAAGGCCGTCAACTCTTCCTTTGGTGTTCCCCCGATGTGCGGTTTTAAGCATGCTAGCTGGGCATGTACTGCACATTCGTGTGGATCGCAAACTTCAAGGCGCCGTAGGCGCGTGTGCAGAAACTGTCCTAGAGTGCAGAAAATTTCAGCTTCCCTCAACTCAAGCAGAAATTCCTGAAAGCGAGAACACATATTAGGTCTGACATATGGTAAAATTAAGATGAACTGTAATATTAAATAGCTATGTTCAACTCAGTTGAAGGCCAATAGATGCTCAATGCGACTCTGCAGTTTATGTTGCAGTTCTCTGTTTTTCCATGTGAGGGAGCAAATTGCCTACAGGTATTAAGCAAAGCAGATGAGTACGTATTGAGTTCGAGGCATCCCCCCAGTCCAAGTAAGCGAGTGAAGGAGTCCATACTTCACTCGAAATGACACATCCACCAGAAATTAAAAGTTTGTTTGTCAGATGAATCCAAGATGAATTTTCACTGCTCATAATACCATGCAACAGAAACATCATGTACATGATCATTTTTCACCCATAGCATGAAAAGGGTATACCCATAGTTGGTGGCCCCTGAATATGTTCTATGGCTTTTCACCCGTTCCCTTTGCCACTCTGACAGATCACAGATGGCGCCTCATGTTCTTCTGAAAGAAGCTGGTTTGCAGGTTTGCTAGTGCTCCACTTGGGATCATGCCTAAAAACATCCCCTTGCCATGCCAATATACCAATGATATGACGTAGGTTTTCATGCCATATTGCTTTATTAGTTTTCAGTTTTTTGACAGTCATTCACATCTGTAATATAAATGGGATTATCACATAATTATTACCATTACCAATAGTCCTAATATTTTTCATCCTGTTGAAAAAAGCTTTCATAACAGGAGATGAAACTTTACACTTTCAGTCAAGCTTTAATTTTTTTACAAAGGGTTGCTATTTCTTTTGGGTCTTGGGTAACTGTTACATTTGATATTAAGTTTATTATGAAGCTGATTTTGTTAAAGGGCTTTCTGTCAGTAGTTATTTTTCTTCTTTCTCCAACGAGAGGATCATTTGTTAACAGAGAACTGTTAAGTACCCAGTTCGACTTAAATCTTCAGTCCAAGTTACTGTGCATTATTTTGCATATTATCTCTGTTACAGCCAATCATAAGGAAGAGGCGAGCTGGGTTTCCTCTGGAATGATGACGATGCTATTGCTGTTTTAGCAACCAGCCTTTTATTTTGGCAAAGGCCCAAACAAACACGCTACGGTACCATTTTTAAACCAATCAGGACACCGCTTGAATCTCACTCCTCCCCTCTTTTTTCTGACTGTTAAATTCGCAGATGTCCACTGACCATAAGGTAAACTTTACAATACGAGGGGAAGGCAGCACACGTGGAAATTACTGAAGAGAGAGCCTGTGGGATATTGAGACGGGGCAGGTTCTGCAGTATTGGTCATGTGTCAAGCCTCCGAATAACGACACAACCAGAATCGCATGTCCAGCTGTAGGTTGTGAAAACTCTCACAAACTTTTGGACAACTGGCGAGGTAATATTTGCCATGTTTTACAATTATTCCTAGACTTGGTGTTAGATCGGACTTTACTAGAGAATAACAATTGTCTAATAGACATAAAAACGAACCCTATAGCATTTCGGATATCAGCTCAAACTTCTGTCTTTTAATGTCTTTTTATTAACATGAAAATCAATCGGTTCACTCAACCAGGACCTTCGCTGAATATGCCGGTCGGACTGCTTCTGTTGTACACTTAGACATGTCTGTTTTCGTATCTTTACACGTACCGATAACTTTTTGTTACCCTTATGTGTAGCTTGATAACTAGCTAACTAGGAAACAGTTGAACATGCATGGCTGAAATGCTAGGGACAGAATTGTTTATTCGTATAGTAAGAAAAAAGTTTCATTTTATCTACTGTGTTGCCTTGTTAGCTTAGTGATGGCCTACGTACTTTCGCCAATTTGCAAGCATCCAATGTAAATTAATTTTGTTCTGTTTAATTTTTTTATTATAATTCATATGTTTTGTTTTGTTTCCAGCAACAATGGAGAGGTCATTGATTCGTTTGGTACGATACAGTATTTTGCTGTTAGCAAGCTAGCATTACGGTACTCTTGCATCGGGTGCGCTGTGCATTCCTTAACTTTGGGGGTGGAGAATGGGAAATCTGCTATGATATGCCATCAGATAGTGCTTTGGTTGCAGCCTGCTTACTAGTACAGCTGAGAATGCAGTCGTGTTTCTGACGCTTCTGACGTCAATATGTTTGTGATTGCCTTTGCTTCTTGCTAAGCATGTTGCTACCTCTTCCTGTAAAGTGGGCGAACTTTTATCCAGCTAGTTGTTCAACACAGCTGTGCATCCACAACAGTTAAATGTGTTGCACGTAGACTTGCTGGGACGACCAAACCAATGAGGAAATGTTTTGTGACTCACTGGGCCGGTGAATATAAAGAAGGAAATGCTATCGCGTTAAGTCTTGAGCGCTTATAGTGCAGGCTTAAGTTAACTCGTCGAAAGAATTGCACACAGTCTGGAAACGGGAACTTGTAATATTGATGGTTTTTAGTTCATATAGAATTGTAATACGTTTTTGGACTCTTCGAAAGGGCTTAATGTTGGATAAAAATACGCCCAAGCAACAGGCACCATTCTCAAAGCGTCATTTAATGGCGTATGAGAGTTGACCTACAGATAGAGCGCATGTGCCCTCTCTGTGATCTCCCACTTAACTGTTGTGTCATGTTAATAAAATAATTCGTCTTTACTAATTTTTACAGAAACGGTGGCTTGAGGGAAAAGGTCGTGTCAATATTGAAGAGTTTTGGTTGATGAAGCAGGACATTGCTAGCCTTAGTCGTCATGAGCCTGATTTAAGAGGAACATCTTTGTAAGTAATAAAGCTGCGGAGATATTGTGTCCACATATTGAGAATTATTACGTATGTTTGTGATGTGAGAGCAATTTGGAACAATTATTCATCATTCTAAGTATTTTTAGGGAAGGATTTTTATTCTTTTGATTAAATGATAATCTGGAGTCTGAAACATCCATGGTGTTGAGTTCACAGCTCCCTCTATTGTGTTTTTCAGGCAGCTGTGGCTCTACGGCTCAGAGTTCTTGCGTTATGTTTGTTACGATGATGAACAGGACCCACCCCAGAGAGAGCTGTTGGAGAAAACCTGCAGCCTCATCCAACAGCTGCTTGCTGCTGTGAGTATAGATGACCTGGAGTCACTTCGGAGTTACTTTAAATTTAATGTCAGGGCAAAACTGGTGCGGGAGGAATTCCATATTGTGTCAATATGAAAAAAAAACTATTGCACGTGAGTGGACACTTAGAGAAGCAACTGGCTCTACCTTGGTGTTGTTTTTCTGTTTTTATAGTGCTATTGATTTTGTTTTCCACAGAACTGGAACCTGAAATTGACAGAGTCTGGAAATCTCTATGCACCAGATGTCATGTTCCCTTATGCTCAGGAGCAGGAGATGGCCAGGTTGGAAGTGCTGGAGGTGGACAACCTGGAGGAGGCATCTCTTAGTTCAGACGAGGGTCTGAACCTAGCCTATTCCTCAGATGGCCTGGAATCCCTGGATTCTAAATCCAACTCAGATGAGGACTTTTCATCACTTGACTCCAACATCTCAAATTTTGAAGATTTTTAATGTTTTGTTATGTATTGTAAATAACATTGTACATAAAAGGTATATTTACAGGTATTGTTTTATACTGTACATTTTTTAATAAAAGTATGCACTCATAATTTGAGCAGTAACAGAACTAGCCTTATTAAAAAATAAGGATTACAGGGGGTGCAGTTGACAGTTAAAACATCACATTGGCTTGTACCCTAATTCTAATTCCTTTTCAAAATTTACAACATTTTAGCTTTTTTTGTGAAATAGGGCATTTTCAATCAACTGTAAAATTAAGCATGCACAACCATACTGCCTACACATACAACAGTGTTACACACAGTTTACTTTTTGAAATCCAGAAACAGAATGAAAAGCTTCCATTAGATATGTAAAAGGATATGTTTATCACATTTAGTATCACCAAACAGCATCACCACTTCACTGCTGGAACAAAGGAGCACTGATCACTCCTTAGTGATCTACCACAGAAACAGCTCAGTAGTTAAATGTATATGTTTATATACAGTATCTACAAGTTATGAAACATGGAGATGAGGTGGCATATGGACTAAGTGTACTTTGAGGGTTAAATATTGGTTTAGCAGAAGCTCTTATCCAGAGAGACTTGCATAGGTTACCAATTTGCATGTTACCCATTTATACAGCAGGATATTTACTAAGGCAATTCTGGGTTAAGCACCTTGCCCAAGGGTACAGCAGCAAATAACAGACTGCTTCTTTGAATAATAAAGGTATTAATAGAATGTGCCACTCTTCCATGCTGTACTGAGATACATACATAACTACTGAGATGATCAAAAATAAATGTTTACTAAAGACCATAAGAATGAAGACAGTTGGTATGGACAGTTACCAGGTACCCTCTTCACAATTCTCTGTCCCTCATTGGCTGCAATAGTTGGAGGTAATGAAATTCCTCTTGCCCCAGTGTTTCATGTAGACAGGCTGTGCACCACAGAGATCCTGCAGCACGTTCATAAACCAGCAGAGTGCTACAAGAGCAAGCAGGCTGTGTCATCACATGCTGAACCAGGCGGAATCTCCCTTCAGTTACCCTGGTCCTGTCTGGCTTCCAGTGACAAGATTGTTTTTCTGTACAGGTCTATGGAGAACATAACAAAAGCTTGGTCAATTTATATCAAATCAATGCAACTATATAATTACAGTATGAACTACAATATAGTCAGTGTACAGGTTTGAGACGGTCCTCAAGATGTCCAACATTTACTGCATCAGACTTTGTAAGTCTCTGTTACCAAACTATTTGAGAGAGGCTTACCAAAAGCTTCCGAAAGGTCTACTGGCTGTGAATATGCAGCTGGCACCTCTTCAGTATTTATTTTGTTTTTCTTCTTTACTTTTACCGTCCTTTTCTTTTTTTCCTTTTCTCCCTTTCCTACGGGTGATAAAAATGAAGTTTGTGTTTCAGCAGATATAGACAGGTAAAAATAAATTTTTGACCCCAGCATTTATTGAGAATTAGATAGTGTTAATAGTGCTCACGATACATGACGGTCTGGAGTATGTTGGCTACAATGGTAGAGGTTGTATCTTAATTTCAGGGGGTACCTTTCCTTGGTTTGGAAATCGCATTTTCAGTTGATTCACGAAATGTCTCCTCTTTCACTTTGCCTTTACGTTTTGGCTTCCCGCAGTCGCCAGGCAAGAGTGCAGTGCTATGTTTCTCATCTTTGTGAACACTCTGGTCTGGCTCTGCCTGTATATCCCTCTCCTCCTCTTCCTCTTCCTTTCGGTCTTGGTTACCTTTTTGTGTTTTTTTAACTTTCTCAGTAATCTTAACTTGTTTTCTCTTCTTCAACTTCCTGTTTATTGTGCTCTCCTGCAGTGAAAAATAACAATGAGTTCATAGGCATAGGCATTAAGAACAACAAGAACTTAAACTTCTACAATCAGCTGACATTAAGTAGACTTTCACACACTTGTAAAACAAGGTTAAACAGTTACAGTGGGAAATGTGTAAGATTACCTTTGTCAGGATATTTCTGATAGGTTGCAGTTTATCACTTGGCTTTTGTTTAGTTGTCTTTTTCTCTTTCCTCCGAGGGTCTTTTTTGCTGAAATGTTCAGTTTTGCTGGTGGGGATTCTACACAAAAATACCAAGCTGTTGCACAAGAGCTGCACTGATCTTCAAACATGAGCAAGCAATAATGGGGAAACCCAACAGACCGGCCTCAATGTGGTCTACAGATTGCTTTACAGAAAAAGCTTGCATTGGTGAAACCTGGTTGCTTTTTGCAATGACAATACCTATTAATTATCACACAGAGAGGCCTTTCCATGGGGGGCAGGATACTCACTTTTCTTCTTTGGGGTTGCCCTGTCCTCTCTCAGCTTTTCCACCCTTCTCCTCCTCTTCATGGCCCATGGGCTGCCTGCTCTCCCAGGCCACACGTGCACACAGCTCCGGGTAGTCCAGGCACACAGCCCGCAGCAACCAGCGCAAGCCCCGCAGTGTCTTCCTGTCCGACCACCTGCGGGCGTCAAGCAGGGCAGAGCACGGCTCCTGAGAGAGAGAGCCAGAGCCAGAGATATCATTGCTACATTGTGACTCACCTGCCTAAGAGCAGTCATAAGATTCAGAGGAGAAGAAAAAAACTTACTTTCAGTTTAAGTTACTGTTACTGTTTTTTATGTCAATGAGCTGTGTGCTTTCATATCCAAAAGGATTTTTATGACTCACTGCTTTGAGTCACCATGTGATTGTATGGCAGAGATGTGTCCAAATGATTAAATGTGTTTAGTTTCTACAATTCCCCATTCCATTCAAATCACAAAACCTCATGATATTATGTAAAAAACAATTGTCTACACTCCCATCACTCCCAGTCGCAAAGGATTTTAGTTTTAGCTGTCATTACCTGGTTCCTAGGGTTTGATGGGGGAGAAAACGTACACAGTGTACTCACGACATGGCAGAGAGAGTGGCTGTGTTTGATCAGTTTCTCCAGTGACAGAGCTTCTATCAACTCACTGCCCAGCCTGGCATTCATCTTGTCCTGCTTGTTGGCCAGCCTTTAAAAAATATTCACAACATTACTTTTACAGACATACCTCTGACACATCTGACACTATGATGATTCAGACATTTCACATTACTCACATGTGGTATATTCTAAACCATTTCAAGTAATTTACTCACATCTGAAACCATGTATATTACTCTTACTCAATGTGGTTGATCCAGCAGAGGAGCAAAATGAAAAACTGAATGATATTTGAATTTACTACATTTCTCTGATTCATGATGCAGCCTTTCAGCATAGATCATTTATAGTATAAAACCCAATAATAACAATGCTTCCCTTAAACTTCTGCAGAGAACAAAGAAAGGGATAGCAGTCACTGCTCAGACTTGAAAAACTGTCTACTTTTTAGATCTTATGAATCAAATAACACAGACGGGTGTCAGCATATGCCTTCCTCTCCTTCTTCCTCTTGAGCCTATCCACTACCTTTTTTTGACCGATAAGAAAAAGGGGTCTTACACTAAAAGAGGCTTTCCAGCCACACTTGGATGCTTTAGCAGTTCCTCCAGAATCTCCTTAGCCTCCTGGGTCCTTGTCCAATCGCTGGAGTCTACCACAAAAATGATACCATGTGCCTCGCCATAGTGGTCCCTCCAGGCCTTTCGAGCCTCCGGCGCTCCACCTACATCCAGCACAGTGATCAGGAAGTTGTCCACCCTCAGCTGTGTGCGCACACATCCCTCTGTGGGGCTCAGGTCTTCCAGGGGTGCTGGAGACGGACCGAAACACGAGTGATGATCACACAGCAGAGCAGCATTCTCCCAGCAAATTAGCAATGCACACCATTGTATGTTGTTCTTTTGTGAACCTCTCAGTACCTTTCAGGAGTCCCCTCACAGTGGATGTTTTGCCTGCATTGTCAAGGCCGACTAACAGCACCGTCGCCTGCCTGTGGCACAGAGGATATTCTTCACAAGGTAGTCAGGGGCCATTGCATTCAAAATCACAACCTGCAGCTTGTAGTTTTACTGTTAAGCACTGCACTGATGAAACCACAAAGTGACCAGCAGCCATGCTACCCTAACTTTCTTCTGCCTGAAGCTCAGTGGGGTTGGGTTTGGTTACTATTTGCATGGGAGACTTCCCATGGGCTATCAGGGGCAGTCCTCCCTCTGGACTGAACAGAGTACCAATGTGCAGTGCAGTGATGAAGATAGTGTTCTGTAGGAGATGCCTGCTTTTGGATGAGACGTTAAACCAAGGTCCTAACCCACTGTGGTTATTGAAAGTCCCATGGCATTTATTGCAAAGATTAGAGGGGTTACCAAATATCCTGACCAAATACCCAATTTAGAACTTCAATATGACCATGTAAATTTCTCCCTTTCCACCATGGTAATGTAATTGAATATGTTAACAAGGACTGAAAATGTCTATGTTTATAATGGCAGACAAAAACTCATAAATAGGTGCCAAATGTGTACTGTCTATTGATGACTGATGAGTAATGTTATTGCTTAATATATATTCATTTTTCTTAAACATCGCTGCTGACATTCAGCTCATAGCCAGTCTGTCACAGACCTGATTTTTCCACAGATTGGATGTGCAATTTAATGCTTCAGTCAGACCTCCCTGCCAAGTGGCTTTATGAAAGGTGAAACAGGGCTTAATGAGCCATTGACCGACTGCCAGCATGAAATGTGGCAGGGAGTCCACACACAGCTAGAGAACTAGAAGGGACCGAAAGGTCTTTGCTAAGCTGATCAGTAGCCTTTTGATAGACAGTGGCTTTAGACAGACAAAGCCACAGTCAACCAGAGCACTGCCAGAGCACACAATTCACGAGTGATAATAGCGATCCTGTCCAGTAACCGCAAACATTAGACCAACTGATGACAACTGATGATTGGTCCTCCCAGACAGATAGTCAATTGAGAATGCAAAACTGTCTTTACAATCAGTGTGTCATGCAAAGGAGTCAGAACCTATATGATAAGCTAGAGATTTTCTGTATGTTTTCAGAGGCTGTGTTACCTAGTCAGAATGTGCTTGGTTTCATATGCTTTCAATTTCTTAGTAGAGGGAACTTTTCAAGTGCTGCCTGTGACCAGGAGAGGGCCTACTAGCGAAGTGTGATTGCTGAGGGCAGGGACCAATCCGAACCATAAGGCCTCTATTCAATCCTCAATGCACTTTTTTCTTAATTCTTACTTATATAAGCAATTGTTAAATTTTCTAAACCATGGCATTATGAGATTAGTGGTCACAGAAATTAATTATTGATAATGAATAAAGTTAAAGACAAAGTGCATTTTGTTATATTAAACAGAGACCTAAATAACTAAGGTCTTTCACTGAGCTAGTGAAAGCATATTTTCAGACACCCCCCCACACACACACACACACACACACACACACACACACATACACACACACACTTTGGCAGAGGGGGAGTAGCTACATCCTGGTGCTCACCTCATGGGTAAATGGTACTGCGAGATACAGCTGAAGCAGCTGTTCATCAGGTTGGCTATGTCGAGCTGAGGGCTGCACAGCGGCCACCATCTCCTCTTCAGTTCATACCTGCAGGGTCCAGATGTAATGCTTACACACTGTGATGGCAAATGGACGCCCCTCACAGTCCATGCCATATAGGCCATATCTGACCTTGCTGACCTAAGCCTATATTACTAGCATTCACAAAAATTTCAGCTGACGTTCCTACTACTATTTACCAACCTCTCAAGTAGCATGTTCATATATAATTATTAACATTCATGAATATTTCAGGCCACATCACTGACATTCACTAACATTTCCACTAACATCGCAACTTTTCAGTTAACAACTTACTACTTACTTTCAGAAACATTTCAGCCTGTGTTGTTAACAACTGCTAATATTTCAGCTAGCAGTGCAAACAGAATGCCCATTTAAAGTTTCACTGAATAGCTGGAATAAATTTAGTATGTATCCTGGCATTCATTTTAATACAGTCCTTTCCGTTAAAGTGCTCTTAATTGAAAAACACTAAAGAAATAGAAAATGTTAGTCATATGATCCTTGTTTGTATCGATACGTGCCATTATTCTACCCACAATGTTGCTGGGTTTTACAAGTATAATTAGTGCATATGTAAATTATTGGTCAATTTCAAGATTACAGTTGCTTTTAAAACTTTAAGCCGATGAAACACAGAAGCGTGATCCAAAACTAAATTAAATCCATGCTTGCTGTAACTCAGATTCCAGTGATTGAAATTACAATCTCACATTATTATGTTATTTTACTATGTCATTCAAACACTTTACATTTGTACTTCATGCTTAATACACACTGTCCACAAAGCAGACTCTAATAATTATATCAAATGGGAGCTATAAAAATCACAATTTTATCTGACCACAATGAAACATTTGGCAGTTTCAAACCCCAGAGGCCCTGAATAATTCTGAAAAAAATGGTACAACATTAGGAAGAAAAACAAATTTATACACATATTAGTAGGCTAGTTCTTTTCATATAAAAGGACTGTAAATTGGACTTGCATATAAGTGAACCATGACACAGTCAGAAAATGAGGAAATATCCTGTACAGAAGCTCATACAGTTTCTATATCAATCACCCTGAGTCCTCTTGAGCAATTTGGAGCAGTGTAATCCTGGTAAACAACAGATAGTTTTGATATTTTTTTTTCCTTTTTTACATCAACAGAACGGATGATTAAGTTCTGCCTTGTTGTACTTAGTGGTGAGACAGTAAGAAAGACCCAATACTCTTGGCTGGCCCATGCCAGCTGTCAGACAAAACAGAACCTGTCTGCAGATGAATCCAGCCTGTGTCGCCTTGTGCATCTGCTGTCCTTCTATAAGCTCCTGAGACTCTGTCTGAGTCTATTGGAATGTCTCTTTTCAGCACACTGACCCTCTTTAGCTGTCTGGATCCCCCGGAAGTTAAGCTCTCTGCATGTTCCAAATAAAAAATGAACACAAATTCATCTGCATTACCACAGCACCATCGTAAGAAACAAAAATGACTGTTTTGGTTGCTTTTCATTATAAAAGTACTTCTAAATTTGTTCGACTCAATCTCTAAATAAATATTCATGATAGACATGAGGACTCAAATATAGTGCCATGTTTGTGTCTGTATCTGTCATTGACAGTGATGAAATACCTATAGTATGATTCAATTTCATTCTTACATATCGGCATTTTCTTAATCATCCTTGACAATCAAATTGTATGAAGGGAGAAAAGGAGAATAAGCTGACAAACACAGAATATACATGCAAAAATGTGATCAGCATTATAGAAAGTGTTTTTACTCACAATAGGAAGTCTGTGTCCATGCGGTTGTTCGTGTTTCCTTCCTCTGTGGCATGTCACTCCACCCAGCTGCATGCTAAGAAGGCTCTAATAAGACCCCTAATCCTGAAGTCATGAGGTACATGCTGTGCATCTTGGGAAATGCAGTTCCTCTTTGGGCACAAATCCCTTTTTGACCCTGATGACAACTACACTCCCCCTGTCAGTTTAGTGCTAAGGTTAGCATTTTGGATAGTTTCCCAAATATATTGCACCATATGGTTTGTTGTTTGTGATGTCTAATAACATCATTGACTTTTAATGGGTGACAAAGAGGCATATTGTCAGAGGGCAAGACTTACAGTAAGACACTGGTTAAAGATAATGACTTCACAGTTATTTCAGGAACAGAATCCCTGGGGGCAGCTGCACTCACTTTAGCATCCTTAGCCTCTTAGAACAGAGAACCAACCAGAGTCATCCAGCAGAATTCCACACCTAGTACAAACAATCAAACTTGAAGAAGCAAATTATTTTCTCCCTAAAAACACATGCGGGTGTGACTAGTAATCACTGGAATCACTATCCACTAAAAAAAGGCTCACATATATTTTCATGTTTCATTGTTGTGGTTCTCTATTTATGGGGTAAAGATAGACACCTACTGAAGCGTTATGATGTGGTTATTTATTTGTTGTGAGGAGTATTCTTTCAACCAAATTACATGTTTTGAGTCGCCTTGCAGTAGGCTACAAGTGTCCTTAAAGTGGCAGAAATACACAGTAAAGATTCCATTGTGCCATTACTCTACTTGAGGTTGTAAAATTAAAAATGTCCTTCATTTTTAACTAACTTAAAGTCTGACCTATTACATTCTCAGAGAAAGGTTGTTTGAATGGGAAGTGACGTTTAAAACCACACCTTAAACAAATAAGGCAAATTAAATTGCCTTTTAATCGGTAAGGGAAAATGGTTTTACACCTTTAAGAGGTTTAGGAACTGCCCCTGGGGAGAGGAGCTGGCATGTTCCTACAAGCGCAGACAAGAAGAAAAGAAGCATGAACAGGGGAATGGATTATTGAGGTCATGGTTTTCATAATAGTAGTCACCTCTATATTATGCTCCTATTATGATATGAGAGCAGTTTAAGCTCCTCTATCCATTAAATGTTTGCTCATGCCTTAATGATATCAGTGGAGGTGGTCCCAAAATGCTGACTTATGTGGGAACACAACCTTCTACATGCACTTGTACCGTTTTCCACTTTTCAATGGGAATACATGTTTTAATGTTTAACAGAGGATGTTTGTTAGATACAGCATTAAAAGAGAAGAAATGGCAAAAAACTGGTAAAAACACCAAAGTCAATGGATAGAATGAGTTTATTTAAAATCCATCCACAAAACTAGTATCAAACAAACACCTTCCAATTGAAAAGAGATGGAAAAAAGATGGAGATGGAAAATATTACACACATTATGTCTGTTACAGCACATTTACTGTCTCATGTCACAAGGGAAATAAGGCCAAAGAGTGGCTCCATACAAAAACCCTCTCAGAACAACTTTTCATGTTAATTTATTTAATTACTTAAATTGGTCTAACTAATGTATAGGATATATTTATATAACTAATATGAATATAACTGACCTAAGACAGGAGGTTGTGAGAAAGAGTAAGACTGATAACATTTTGTCTTAAGATATGTTTACACTTACATCTATGATTCTCCATGAAAGTAGATATAGTGCTGAACATTAAAACATGCATTAGAATGGCTCAATTCAAACACCAGTGACATCTGCAGGCTTAACACATATAAATATGCATACATGTATTTTCTTCAGGATCTTTAACAATGTAAGTAGCACCAGTTAAATTCCCACCAGATGGCTTTTTTACTGTAGTTAAACAGTAGCAGTTTCCTCTCTTAGAAAGAGGTGTCAGAACTAAGTTCTTATAAATAGTTGGCATTTTTTCATGAAATTGTTATCACACAGACATAATAGTTGCTTTTACAAGAGAAAAAAATCTGCATTTGTAATTAGTATTAAGGAAAAACCTGTTATATAGAATGGAGACCTATTCTAGTTATAACTTTATTAGTTTCCCTTCATTTTCTATACCCAGTAAATGCTGAGTGAGAGCAATGGGGAAACATTATTAAATCAAATTAATAAACAGGCACATATTAAATTCTGGTGCATTCATTTCAATGGCATCTGGGTTTGTTTACAGTGCTTTTAATACAGGTCATGACGGAAGCCAAGTCAGGCAGTGAGCTGTTCCTTGTCTCCGGCCCTCATCTCATTAAGTCATTACCATGCTGTCCAATCAAGACCACGATCGATCTGCTGACAAAAGTCACCCGAGCTTCTGACCTCATCCCCTGCCCCACTCCCTACCCAAGTCAGATGGCTGGCAACACTCCAGAAAGTGTCCTTTAAGGACACAAAGCACAAAAATAGTCAGGTCTTTTTTCCTACATACTGTATACTTTTCCATGTCAAGATGACTTCCCATGTGCAAGGTATCAGAAAATGCAGTACAGTTTTTCTCAATTGCTTTCATGTTTTTTTTGAAAGGCTGTGAAAGGGCAAAGCATAAAAACCAAAACTCTCCACTCCAGCAGCAAATCCTCATGTACAAATTTCAAGATGCCTTCCAAAGACAAATCCTGTCCCAAACATTGCAAACACAAATACCAGTCGTGTCTGTTGCCAATCAGCTGTTGTATTTTCTCAATTACTCTAGACTTACAGTACTTGAACATACTGTACTGCTGTTGCAATTTTTGCTCTGTACTTATTTCTATAAAATAAAGCTAAATAGATTTGTTTCATGGTGATTTTATGCCTTTTTCAAAATATGTCCACTTTTTTTCTCAATGAGGAATGTCCAACTGTATCAGAAATATGCCACTTATGACTACAACTCCCTGACAATCCAGGAGAACACAGACAAACATGTGCTCTGCTCCAAAACACACTATGTCAGCTGCTGCTTTTCACACCATATTCCCTATGCCAAGCTTGTACAAACATGAGCCAGAGGAAGGCACTTTGTATGCAGCTTTAAACAGGTGTTCTGTGGGTGCCTGATTGACCAGTGGGGGTCACTGGTGTGTGACAAGGTAGTCAGACCCTGGCTGACCTACCCAACCCCATCCCCGGGGGAACAAAGCCAATTTGTTCTGCTGCTGTGGGCTCCCGAGCATTGTTGGCTTATGTCATGGCTGGGATTGATCTTGAGCCATATATTTCAATCTTTCTGAGACAAATGTTTTTGCCTGAGACCTGGGACTTGTGTCGTTTTCTGCATAGCAGTGATCTTACAACCACACTACTAGTGTGGTCTTTCTTTTCCATCTTGAACACAGATATGTACATGATTCTATGGCATCATTATCAAACTGGCTGGCAGCAGCTACTGTAATATTTCACATAAACACACAGTTATCCAGTGTGTACATTTTTACCAACCAATTCTCAATAAAGAATGTTCAGACAATTTTTGGCAGCAGTCATCCTTTACTGCACATTATACCAAGCCGTTACATGTGATATGTAACGTGATAATCACAAACCTTGGTTTATGACATGGTTAAATAGTGTTGCTTTGATTTTGTCTAAGAACATCAGATAGTCTTTGTTTTTGACACCAACCACTGCCCAAGACCAGCAACTTCTGCTTTCTGCTTCAGAGTGTTATAAACTGCTACTGTTTCAACACACCCTTTTACTCTGTGATGTAATTATCATCAATGTTCTGCATGTTTTTCTGCATTCCTATGGGAGTGTAGAGAAGATGGCTGATACTTCTCTCATAAACAGGTTAAAAAAAAAAAAGTTTAAAAACCAATAACTTATGTTAAAACCAAACAAAGAAGCCCACCTATGCAAACCAGTAGCAGAGGAAAAGAGAGCCTTCCCCTGCTCTGCAGGCACACCTGTATTTAGTCAGGCCTCAATCAGTAAGGTGTGGCTCGTTATCCAATAAGCTGGTCCCCCCTACGAATTGCCAACATGTACACCCAACTAACAAATGATTGTTACACAATTGACAATTAGTGACACAATTGACAATTAACATTTGGATTCTAAGGCAGAGGTGGTGAAGGCTCTCCTTCACATGAGCACTAACTATGTACTAGAATAGTATTTAACATTTTAAATAGGACACTGGTGTACAATGGTATTAAACATTTGAGCTGTTTAACATGACTTTTGGTTTTTATACATATCACTTGAAAACATTTGAAAAGCAGTTAGCCTGACACAGCAATGCAGTAATTAAATCTTGAAATCTGATCAACTGTTAATCTTCAAAAACTCATGTAGTTAGCTGTTTGCATTGCTACTGCAAAAGTAAATCTGTAAAAATGTTTCAAAAATGTCACCTTGATTAAACATTCTCCTAATGAAAGTATCTTACAAATGAAAAATAGATTTTCTGCCTATACCTACAGCACAAAGCCAGGTGGTGCAACCATAAATTATAATTCATAAAACAATTTACCAAGTTCATTCTGGTGTGGGAAAAAGGGGGAAAGCAAAAGTATTTAACCAAATGGAAAAATTTGAAAATGTCTGAGCACAGACCTTTGAATCAAGTTCTCAGAATGGCAGCACACATGAGACTCTGACCACGCTACACAATACAGGCCAACAAAACCCACAATTAGGCATCCTAACAGCATGAGAATTGCTTTCACCAAGGAGGGCCCATCATATGCACTGAACCAAAACATAAAAAAAGACACGGGAACAGATTGCATTCACCATATTTTTCTCACTGGGTCATCTTTTTTATTATTTTTGGTTCTTTGATATTTCCTATTTGCATATCAGTGGAAAAACACACAGACCTTTGGAACTAAAAAAGCAGTGTTTTTTTTTTTTTTAAGTTTTTTTCTTGTGGTTTTCAGGGTTGGCCGTTGGACACCCAACCAAAGTAGCAGAGGGAACAATCAGATGGTTCTACCGGAAGGACAAAATCAAAGAAAACACCCCGGCAGTCTTGGCAGCTGCAGCAGCAGCAGCAAAGCGAAAGCACGTACAGCCGCGTGTACACCTCCCGCTCAGTGCCAGGTCTGATGTTGACTCATGGCTGTGCTTTCCAAAGCAGCCTAAAAAGGACATAACTCCCCAAGAGCGGTTCTGTCTGCTGAGGCAAAGCATGTAAGGAAACCGTATACTCATCTGTTCGAAACAATCAGTAGTCTTAATAAGGACATGGAGGCTTCCGTCACACTGAGGACTTATTCTTCTCCTGCTCAAGGACTTTCTGCATGTGTTTTAATGTCAGACAGAATTCCTGTGCAACATGGTTAAATTTTAGGCTATTTCAGTTAGCTTGGGGGATGCTTGATACTTCCGAGTGACAGTTGAGACAGGTCAACATTAGAATAAGCAAATAAAAAAAAAATAAAAAAAGATCTTAAAGTGATAGCAACGGGTGAAATGTACTGTGTGCACTGTGTGTAATACATACATTGTGCAAAGTAACACCTTAATGATGCTTTTTACAGTTTTTTTTATACCATCTCTCATGAACAAAAAGTGACAGTACAGAAATAAGCGAAACGTAAACAATATTGGGTCTGGAAAGAGTTTTTGCGAAATAGTACCATGTATGCAGAGTAATGTAATTTTCCAAAGAAACCAAGGTGTTCAGCCGCACGAGAGCAGGCAAGTTTAAACCCGTCCTCTTGCATGAGCGACTAAAGACGCCTCTGTAACACATTGTATAGCCTACTTACTGAATATGCCCGAATAATGTTATTTTTTGCAGTTATTATAAGCACCGATTTAAGTGCGTTACTTTTACTGAAAATAAACTCGAATCATTTCGCTTGAACAAAAGAGAAGAAACACACCGTGCACTAGGACCCTACGGATGGGGAGAGAGCAAGGCGTGGGATAGAGCCAGCGTGTTGGGGCACACCTTTGGCAGATAATCGGGGGAGACCGCCGTCACTCACTGCTGTAAATGGTGCATAGCTGTAAGATTGCTGTAAGACTGACCGATTTGCGCGATTGATACGCTTTTCCCATGACTGAATGGGGGCACTCAGCCCATATTGTAACGCGTATGTTTATTTTGCGACCTGGAGTAAGACTCGGGTGACATAGTTGCGGTGTTTGATATAAAGCTATGTGGCTAGTTAGCGTCTTCATAAACTACAGTAAACAGTACCTGAGTTTGATAGTTCTGATAACTTATGATGACTCGCGAGATGGTTTAGTATCTTAGCTGTAGCAAGTTAGCAAGAGGTTAAACGGGTGGAGTAGCCTATACGTTTCGAAACGCGTTGGAGCAGTCAACATTCAAAAAGAGGTAGCTAGCCAGGCAAATGCATTAGCTACGTAAGGCGTTAACGTCTAAGGTTACTTACTGTGTGTTATGACACGACAGCACTGGATTACAACTGATGACACAGTTGTTTAATTTGTTTCGCCCCATGTTTAGCTACTTACTAGCTACGTTGCTTCGTTCTGTCACTGGCTATACAGTGCCGACATGTACTAGCACAGTTGCAAAGCCCCAGGGAAGAATTTCAGATGCATTAGCCGGCAGCTGCGCAAGTACGTTCAAAAAGAGCTAGCGTTTTCTCTGTTTTGCACATGAAATATACGGAGTGCAAACATGAAGTCTGACAATCGTTTTGAGTTTCGATTTCCATGATCAGTGTGCCAACAGTCATTCTTTTTGCTGTACTAGCTGTAATATGGAAAGAATGTGCGAGGTAACGAGAGAAAACGAGATTTTGGACAGTCAGCAGCCTCAGCCGTCCCAGCAACCTCAAAACGGTGTCGACTTGGTTCGCGATCAGAGTAAGATTCAGCCCCCATTTAGCGTAATCATAGCCACCGTACTGTATTGTGCTGAGTTCATTAGCGCAGCAGTACTTTGCAGCAAATACGATGAGACTGAAGACTACTTCTGGATGGGTTTAACCATTACCTTCATGCTTGTGCCGGCTGTGCTGACACAGTTGGCGCTGACTTTCATCCACCGAGACCTGGGAAGAGACCGGCCACTTGTTCTTTTCTTACATCTCCTCCTTCTGGGACCGCTAATCAGGTAGGCTACGTGGAACTCACATGAAGAATGTCCTCTTACTTAGTGTTATCCAAACTGCCCCAGTTCAGTGAGGTAGCCAGAATGTGAATTCTTCTATATGCAGCTACCATAGTGCCTTTCACGACAGTAGTTGGGCATTGGCTGGTAAATGATCTGAGTTGCTTTGCTGAAGGGTGTGGATTTTTATCAATGGTAGTCACATTGTCGAAGATGTGAACAACCCAAACCGAACCTCCCGGGACGTTATGTTGGTGTTAGCTTCGAGATTGGCGTTTACAAGTAGCCGCCAAAGACAGAGGAGGACAAGAGTAACCTGTGACTAATGTTGTGAGGATTTAGTGGCTGTATGCTACATATCCAACCTCTGCCCTCATGGGTTATTGTTGTTGCCAAATGCATATGTAAAATGACCCATTGACAGTGGCACATTCAGTGTTTGGAAACTCTTCTTGATACTTCCTCTGTCTCCCTAAACGTCATTTCGGGGCCGTCCCAACTCACAGTTGGAACTGAACACCACAAAGTCATCAAACTCCCCCCCCGCCCCCGTCAATTCTGAATTCTCTCAGGGCCTACACAGAATCACAACAGCTGTGTAATTGAATGTCAGCCAATGGGATGAAAAGGCATTGAGGTTTCATAGGACATTAACGGAGGCTTAGGGAAAATGCTGTGCAGTCATGGCTCTGGCAGTCAGTTGATTGCTTATCTCTGCATTCTTGCTTGTAGCCTTAAAACAGTTGTGTCTCATCGGTTTTGTTTTGTTTTTCTCTGAGATACAAAAAACACCACATGTAGCTCATATTTTATGTCTAAATGCAACTATTTACCTTATTGTAGCACCTGGATATTCTCTGCTAACATGTTCAAGTTAGCATGTAAACAAATGTGCAATACTGTTACACTGTCTTACTGTGGCACTAAATCGTTTCGTCACTGTGCGTAATATCTGTTTGGGCGTGTTGACAGCACACCCATATCAGTTTTCAGATTTAATGAGGGAAAGAAGATTTAGAAGGGGGCAAAAGGGGGCCTTTGACATGTCCTAAAAGGAAACAGCCTTTTGTAAAAAAATTATTAGTTGGCAGCACTTTCCATAGGGACTAAATAAAAATGCATGAGCTGGGATCTTGCATCTTAACCCACTGGTATATTGAAGGCAGAAACTTCAAAATGGATACTGTCAATTTTATAGTCAGAGTAATTACTGAGTTTATTATTTAAGTACATATTTTCCCAACACAGTATTTTTCAGATTGGCCTATTGATAGATGTTTAATATATTGCATGGGTAGGTAGAAACATGTCCAATAAGCCTGATGTAGGCCAATATAATTTTAGTTCAGATTGACCATCAGTTAAGGGCAGAATGTTGGACAGATCTTAAAGCATGCCTTATGTGTTTAAAATATATGGTAACCACTGTATATCTCTATAGAGTATTTACAGCATGGAAATATGAATCATTTGATGATTGAAATTTGACATTGGTTTAAGTTCATTTTTTGAACACTAATATTGATACTGATGGATTTCTGGATAAGTAATTGGTTGTATATTAAAATGACAGATTATCTGATGTATAGGCTAATTTTCATGGTTTTATTGTCAAACAGTAAGCATGCGGTACTGTATCAGTGAGAAAACACAGCCTGACTATATTGTAAGTGGACATCTATCCAATGCCATATGAGTATCTCAGAAATGTAAATTATTGAAAAATGAATTGTAAATTGTAAACTCTTTTAATGTGAGATAATGTAAATGTGGTTACCAGTTCAAGCAATCAAAGGATAGGTCTGCATTCTGAATTCCTGGTCCAGAATCATCCTGGAATCAGTTCTAAGGAGAACATATCCAGCAACATGGAATGGCTCAAAGTTGTATTGCTGCCCATTGTGTAAGAACTTCCACAGTAGCTCGTGTCTTACTCTCCTGGTCCTGGTAATGAGTAGTATTGTTAAAAAAAAACATGAGTATAAATCTAAACCTTTAAATTTATTGGTTGTATTCATATATGCATATTTCCTTGGAAGGAACCTTTGATCAGTCTCATGTCTTATCATTGTGGTTATTGCTCATATGTGAGCAATAACCGCAATTCACTTCGAAGAAGCAGCAGGGCAGTTGGCTTCAGTGCAGAATTATTCAGATAATAATCCAGATTCAGAATTATTGATTTGTATCCACTGTAAAAAGGACTAAAAATATTAAACATTCATGTTTAATCTGTACATCACATTGGACTGCCGGGTACATGATTTTAAGTGTTAACTAAATGATAGATATGTAATTATTGTTTGTTATTGTTTGCTGTAGATCTACAAAAGTAACTCTTTTCCTGTTTACCTTCAGGATTCTAGGCAGATCTCATCGAGGTTGTGCACAAGATACACAACATAGGCTAAGTGATGCAGCTGTAAACAAAGTCATAGACGCTGGTCATAATAAATTTCAACTTGAGCTGTGTTCATTGCATAAGGACCAAGTTCAAAGACAAATAGCTTTGGCATATTTGCTAGTCTTTGATGTTGGAAGTGAATAAAAGCTCTAAAGTTTTTAAAAACCTGCCAAATTAAGTTGTACATATGCACAAAGGGTTTTGTGCAAAATAACACAAAAGTTATACAAAATCCCTTATTTAAAATCCCTTATTTAGTAGGAAGGGGAATTTTCTTGGTGAGGGCTTGCTTTATGTGCTAACAGGATGTAACAGAATCATTTAAACAGGCTTGCATCATTAAGTCCACTAGACATGGGGACTGTAGCTGACCTGGTGGTCAGCCAAGAAGATCCCCCCAGTCTGCTTGTCCAGGTGGTCATGGAACTTCATAAGGATACTTTTAGCATTACATCTATTTAGAGTGTGAATTAACATAGTTAAACCTGAACTTGTTTATTTTCCTTCAAATGCAAAGATTTGAGAGAAATAGCTGATACAACATCTGGTAGAGAGTTAATTTTGTTTTCCCTGCACAAGCTCAGCATTCAGGAAGGGATGAGTCAGTGTTGTTTATCCTGTTTCTGGCTAGTACTACACATAATTAGTGTGTAATTAGTTCCCAGGAATTGCCCACCCCAGCTCGTTTGGTTTTGTTGAGTTGGCTTGAGACATTAACATGCATGAGAAAAGGATGGTTTGCTGTGACCAAAACCCATTTTCACTTCAGCAGGATTTTGTCACATGGCGGTATTTTCTCACTCTTTTGTGGAATCTCTGTGGTCCGTATTGCAACTGTTTAAACCTCTTGTGAACATTACAGGAATTTGTGTTTTCATTCACTCCCAAGTCACAGACAGACTCAAGGTCTGGTTAGCCACACCCCACCCCAGCTGAAGCAGGGAGCAGCAAATCTGTCAGTAACAGTATCTGTAATGTCTCCGTGCACTGAGTGGTCTGCCAAATCAGTGAGAAAGAGTTCAAGGTTCAGCCTTTGGTCTATAATAAGCCATCTGAAACCAGGCCTCCAAAGTCATTGGGGATATCTGGGGCTACTATTCTCTTTGATGGGAAAATAATATGGCATTTAAGGCAAGCTGTGAGAGTAAACATATAGCATTTAATTTAACTACAAAGTCTCTGTTCTTCCTTAGCCTTACTCATGCTTGTACAGACACATTTTGTGACAGTAGGCCTGCGGTGTTCTGTTTACTTCTGTTCTGTGTCCTTTCACTTTGTCTTTACAAGCAATCCTCTTTTCACACAGATTCGAGTTACGGGGCCACCTGTGTTTCTGCATATTCCAGTACTATTTAAATAGGATCCCTTCCTGTAGATGCAATCCCCATTACATACCACAATGTGGAGAGGAGCAGTCATAATATTTTCCACATTGTGGTATGTAATGGGGATCGTGGCTATGGGTAGGAGTCCTGCACTGAATAGTTACATGATTGGGTCATTACATTACAGGAGACCCACCACTTTACAAGAGTCTTATTGGTGAGGGTTTTCGAGGAAAATCTCAACAACCCACAGAAAGCTGACTGGGCATCTATTGTGGACTAAGGCCCTTTATTCAAGAGCTTTTATTGTGACTGAAGGGGTCAGATGATTCAGTGAGTTAAACCATGAGCATTATTTATGTTTTTTGTCAGTTTTTGCTCAGCTAATTAGTAATGCATTGAAAACATTCGGAAAATATGTGTCCCATGAGTTCAATATGTTTGCAGCAAAAGAGTGAAAATCTGGATCAGGAAGTCATTCAAGGACACTCCACAGCTGGATTTCCTGGAATTCTGCACTGTGGTCCCTCACGTGTGCATGTTATTGAGCTCAGTGTACAGACTGACTGGTGAGCCCATCCCCTCTGCCCAGGCCTCACTTTCACTGGTGTCCTAGCAACTCATTGCCAGCCAAGGGTTCAGATGCCGTTTTACTGCTGGTCTTACTGATAAAACCATATCACTTACATGTTGTGTGTGCTGCCTCTGAAGCTGGCGACCTATATAATGTGCCTATAAAATGAAACTAATGGCTATGATTTTGGCTTGTATTAAAGAAAAAACAAAGCTGTTAAGATCAGTGAGTCGTGATGCAGCTGCTCAAGGGGTCTAAATGAGTGGAAGGGTTTAAGGACAAAAGTCATCCTGGTCTGCATTGCTTTTCTGTTCCTTGATGCGTTGTTTGTAGTGTAGTATGTAATTATATTGTCTGATTCTCCATCTGATTCTCTGAGTCACAGGGTCTTACATGCTGCATATATGACTTATTTTGTGGTTGTATGTTTGTAATTTTCCTCATTGATCTTCAAGACCACAACAATGACCGCTGACCCCATGAAGGACCACAGGGCAAGGTGCATGCAGTCCTAGGATACACACACATGTACGGTGACATGTTCACTGTTCACTGTTCAAAGTATTCATTAACCAGTGATGTGATCTGTAAACTCCAGTATGACACTCCACTTAGCTGTACATTGTAATCATCACTGACTCACAAATGCTGGACTCAGCTAGCACTGCTGACAGGAAACAGGGGACCGCCTCTGTGCCAGCAACCGTCAGGCAGACGCATGTAATTTGTCCTGCCTATGCTAATGACCCGCCAGGCTTACTGAGACCAGTGTTTAACTCAAGGAGCTTCTCTGCATTTCGCTCTCTGTGTGTTGGCTTTATCGTGTAGTCAGGTGTACTTTTGTTTGGCCTCTCATGTTGAGCACTGTCAGACTGGTTTTGTGCTCCCTGAAGGCTTGTGTTTGAATGAAGGTTTTTTGTAGGCCCTTTCCTGTGTGGTCTGATTGGGACAGGAGATCTAGTGCATTTGTGTGAAAAAACATGCAAATGCATTCCTCAGTTTGGGAGTTCAGCATCACTGAAATAGCTGGGATAGCAAGGCTTTTGCACCAAGGGCTGATATTTGCTGCATTTTTGTGTGTTCGCTTTTGTTTTTTGAAGTTGCATTCCATTGTAGTGAATCCGCCAGCGCTTATGGACCAACCCTCACGCCTGCCCCCATTTCACTTGCATTACATAATTGTTCTATAGAAACACAATATGGGTTGTTGCCTACAGAAATAAAGCCAGATCATAGCTTCATATAAAGTGACAACAGAAGAGTAGAACACCCTGCTCTTTAGGGTGCTGGGGTTTTAAGTCTTTTCTGGCAGCGGCATAGCAAAGGTTGTGGAATAGTTTAGATCAGAACCTGGATAGAGGAGAGTGCCTGTGGGTCAGCGAGGAAAAAAAACACATGGGGTGTGTGAGGAAAAAGATTTAGAATATACAGTAATATAAGTGCTGTGCTGGTCTGAATATAAGGTCAGCTTCTTTTTTCGGTTAGGGTGTGACCGCACACAAATGTGGTAAATGTGGCACAGACAGGTGCAGACTTTTTCCTGCTGCTAGCTGTTTGCAATGTCAAGAGGTTACCACAGCAACAGCCGGTCTGCTGCCAACATTGCTTGTAAGCTAGGGTAAGAACTGTTGACTCACAGGTCTTATCAACCAAGGTGCACTGCAGCTAACACTGACTGCTTCTTTAAAGGATCATTATTCTGATAAGGGTCGAACAAAGTACAGCAGGGATCTCGCACTAGAACTGCCTGGCAGGGTAAGAACATTTAGCTCTTTTAACAACACGCATGTAGAGCATTCCCTCTCATTTTGGCTCTCTGTTCCAAGTTCCATTTTTGTCGTCATGAGCTCACAGCTGAAGCCAGGACACTAAGCGCTCGGCGGAAAACGGCTATGCTGAGCACTGCTTGGGTCACGTTGTGCAACAGAGGCCTTTTGTGAAAGCGGGTCCCTCCTGTTTGCAGAAATTAAGGTCTGTCCAGACTTTGGGGAAAATCTGAATCACATTGACCCACTGAATGCATTCCAGCTGCTGGTACTGGTTGTATATGGGCCCAGGCCTGTCCTTTTCTCTGCTACTCTGTTCACAAAGTATGCAGTCAAGCAGACTCACAACCTCAAACCTGTTAGAGTTTACACATCAAAACCTAGAGGGGAAGGAATAGTAAGGGGAACAAACAACACACCAACAACATACCAAAAAACAACCCTTAAGTAAATGAATAAAACATGCGCTGGCTAGTTTAAACAGATATTAATGAGAAGAGTTTGAGGCATGTATTGTAAAATAAATTGAAACTTCTTAATATATGCTGAGGTATGTTTAAGATTATGCACCAGAAAGTGGCATTGCACATAATTTGAATAAGATGCATTTGCATATGTTTTACAATGAATATTCCCCTCATGCTTGAACCTCTACTATCATTTGTTAGGTTTCTTTTTCCTGTAAGGTTCTGCCATTAGCTCATTCAATGTTAAGTGTGGGGACCCCCTGTCACTGGATGCCTCCACAGTAGGGCGTGGCCATGGAGCAGTGGGGTCAGAGGGGATAAGACACTTGGGCACAGGCGGGAAGCATGCTTGCTGTTTGCAGCTAGCTGTGCATTCTGTTTGCCCAGAGCAGGGTGCCCAGCTGCGCAGCCACAGACAGGAACAAAGGGTTTGTGTACCTTCAGGATAAAATGGCACTAAGAGCTCTGTTGCCTCACATGACCCCCCCTCTCATTATGGGTCAGCTTACAAGAGGGCAGGGTGTGACGTTTCAGAATGTTTCTGTGGTGTTGAAACAATGAGTAATGCCTCATACGGTGCAGATGGCAGAATCAAAACAAAAACAGAGCTGCTCTGATTTGCTTTTGTAAGAAAGCAGGGGTTAATGTGACGGCTTTGTCTAGACGAGCAAAGGTTTGTATGTTCTGTGCTGCATGGAATTTCCGGTACATACTTCTTAGTAATGACCTGATATTTACATCTGTTTTAAAGCCTGAGTTCTGTGCCTTGTCAATGTAGTGTTGTAACCAGTACTGAGTATCTACAGTGGATATAAAAAGTCTACACACCCTTATGAAATTGCAGGTTTTTGAAATGGAAAGACAGAAATAACAACAATGTAAATGTCAGACTTTTTCCATCTGTACCTTCCAACAAACAAAAATCCAGAGAAAAAAAAAAATAGTAAATTATTAGGAACATTTAAAAAAAAAAAAAAAAACTGCAACACCCTGATTGCATAAGTCTGCACACCCCGCCCGGCTAATACTTTGTGGAAGCACCTTTTGCATTTATTACAGCAGCAAGTCTTTGTGAATAAGACTTTTTTTCCCTCTGGATTTTTGTTTGCATTTCAAAAACCTGCAATTTCATATGGGTGTGTAGACTTTTTATATCCACTGTACAAACATAATGGACTGCAAAAACCTTTCTGATTCAAAGTGTGGTAATATGCTGTTTCTGCTGCATAGCACAAGGGAGCTGATTCATACATTTGCCTTCTTTACAGAAGTAACCTGATCCTTTTAGCAGATGCAGTTTGTGCATAGTATTCCCTTGAGTAGACGGAAACACACCCATCCCATTTGATGTGCGCCGCCTTTGAACTTTCTTTCTGGCTTGTTTGAGGGTGCCCTCTTGTGGAGATTATAAATTACAGCACGACTCGTGCTTAATATCAAGCTGTTCTGCATTTTTTTAAGGCAATGGCTGGAGTCAGGAAAACCGATGACACTCGTGGCAGATTAAAGCATCTGTCTTACTATCTGACAGATTGGATTGACTCACTCTTTGTGTTGACCCCCCTCCCCTTCCCTTTCACCAGGTGTTTTGAGGCCTTGGTGATCTACTTCCGGGCTGGCAAGAAGGAGGAGCCATATGTCACCATCTCCCGGAAGATCACGCTGAAGAAAGGCCAGGGCACGCCCATGGAGTGGGAGATCGGCCACTCGGAGCGCAAGCTGGCCACTCACCGCAACGCCTTCAAGCGCACCGCCGTCATCCAGGCCTTCCTGGGCTCCACGCCCCAGCTCACGCTGCAGCTCTACGCCACCATCCAGGAGAAAGAATTGCCCTGCGCCAGAGGTGGGGCCCGCCACACCATGCACTCGCCAGCAGGGGCGCAGTCCTCCTGCGCAACAGTGACGCGATACCAGATCGATACCCTAGCAATGATCCAGTGTACTGGAGTATTTACAGGAATTTACTTTGGTACAATTTGGTGTGACACATTTCAGTAAAGTATGATTCAGCATGACCTTTTCTGTGGCCAGATGGTCATAAATTATTCTGTGCTTTTCAAGAAATGTCTTGGCATCAGTTCATTGTTTGCCGTTGAAATAATATTGTTCCAAGATAATGAAGATAGTTGCAAGCACTCCTGTTTCATTTCATTCAAATTTCTGCATTAATTTAAATGAAAATAGATGAACAGCAAATGGCATGGTTAGATTCTCGCATGCAGCATTAATACAGCTGTAGCGTTGTTTTTGTCTCAGTGCATCGGTAGGAGTTACAGGGGTGTCGTTACACCCCTGCTTGTGAGCTAAGACTACGGAAGCGCGTGTCCGTCCTCATCTCTCAGTTCAGAGCCACCCGCTGTTTAACTCAAGCCATTTTTTCCTCTTGCGCTCCAGCTGTTGTGATCGGCATCACCCTGGTCTCCGTAACGTACGGCGCCCTGGTGTGCAGCATCCTCGCCATCCAGATCAAGTACGACGACTACAAGGTGCGCGTGCGGCCGGTGGCGTACGCCTGCATGGTGCTGTGGCGGGGGCTGGAGATCGCCACGCGCACCACCGCCCTGGTGCTCTTCAGCACGGCGCTCACCTACTGGGTGGTGCCCGTCGCCCTGGGCAACCTGCTCTTCTTCTTCTTCCTGCCCTGGGTGGAGTTCTGGAGGCGGAGGGCCTCGCTGCCTGAGAACGTGGAGAAGAACTTCAGCAAGCTGGGCACCACGGTGGTGCTGTGCCTGGTCACCTTCCTCTACGCCGCCATCAACATCTTCTGCTGGTCGGCGGTGCAGCTGGACCTGGCCGACCGCGACCTCATCGAGAAGCAGATGAGCTGGGGCCGCCTGGCGCTCTACTACTGCGTGCGCTTCGCCGAGAACGTCTTCCTGGTGGTCATGTGGTACTTCTTCAAGACGGACTTCTACGAGTATGTGTGCGCCCCGCTGATGGCCGTGCAGCTGGTCATCGGCTACTGCCTGGCCGTGCTCTTCATGATGCTCTTCTACCAGTACTGCCACCCCTGCCGCCGGCTCTTCCGGCACAACGTGGCCGACTGCCTGCGGTGCGCCTGCTGCTGGAGGGGCGCCCGCCCCGTCCCCGTCGCGGACCAGACGCTGGTGCTCCCGCCCGACCTCACCAGCCAGCTGGGGGACTGCGACACGGCGGCTTTCGACGACATCACCGTCACGGTCATAGACTGAGCGGGGCCATGATATTTTGACTCTTACTTCAAGCGCTGAGTTCCCCTCTTGGGGTGGGCGGGAGGGGCCTGGACTACTGACAGCTGTGCACTTTGAACGGTCACAGTTAGTGACAGGTAGTGGCACTATGCTACCCGGGGCTGGGTTTCGCCTGCTGTATGGCTGAACTGTCAGGAAAACTATCAGACCTCTCTCAGACATCCACGCTGTGGACAGTTAATGTTTGGCCTGGTAGATTGTTTGTTGTTTTATGAGTTTTGTACTGTACCTTGATTTGCACCATTTGTTTTTGCATCAGGAGCAAGTGTTTATTTTTAAGCAGGGATGCACCAAATGCATTTTCAGAATTTAGCCGAATTCAGAATGCAGGCACATGTTTACGCTCGCTCTGAGTTTGTGGCCCACAGTTTTCCTGGACATTGCAATCATATCTCACACGTCAGAGGCTGACATACAGTTGCGCAATTAGTGCATAGACCCTGTCCAATTATGGGAGCTCCAGTATCAGACTTGGCTTTACATGTTAGCTGATTTTTCTCACACAACAGTTTGGCAGCAACAGTTAAAGGAATTCCCCAAGTTCCTCATTGTTCTCGGTAAACAATTCGCAGTGTGCATTACTGTGCGTCTGCCCTCACAAGGCCTCGTACTGTAACGCAGCACTTCTGGGAATGTGGTCATCGAGCCAGTGTGACTGACACATGCTGATTGCGTAGCACATGTGCATGTCCATATGACACAAGCTCTAATGCTGTTGATTTGCCAACAGATATTATGCGCTTCATTGTAACCTTGCACGTATGAAGTATGATTTATTGAGACAGAAAACAACACGAGGTTGTTGCAGCAGTTGCCTGTATCTGACGTCCTCCAGAACAGAGCAAGGTTGCATATCCATTATCATCTACTGAGTAGGGGCCTGAATCATTTTAAACTTCTGCAAAACTCAAACCCACATGGGCTTTAGTTGGTCAACCCAAACCCCATTCAGAAACTGAGCTGTGTGGTTGAATCTGAGAACAAACCTGTGATTTGGTGCATCCTGAATTTATAAATCTGCTGTACAGTTAATAGAAAACAGGAAGGTGCTTCATTGTGGTGCCTTGATTATTGTAATAATTTCACCCTGTGGACTTCAGGAGATTGAAGAATGCATTCTGCTGTATTATACTAGTGTTTGATAGAGCCCAGGGTTGGTCACATATAGGAGATGTCTCAGGGATATAGAGGAGGCAACAGGCAGGACTAATTTTCCCCACCGAACAAAACAGGGCTCTGAGCAGTACTTCTTTAACCGAAGTAACACTAACAAGTACATTTTTCACACAAAAATTCCAATAACAAGAGTATTCTTGTGCAGCTATTTGTATAGACCGTCCGTGCAGTCCACTTGACAGAAGTCCCTGTTCATAGCACAGGTGGGAGGGGAAGGGCCAAGAGGAGCTCTTCTCCTGCCTTCATCATAGCGTCACGTGACCAGGTAACTTAGGTACAATAATTATTTCCTCACACTGGTCCCAGGATAGGTAAAGTTATAGGAATGGCCATTTTGTGCCTCTACTTCCTGTGGTGTCATATAAACAAAGACAGGCTTTATCAGTGGGAATTGCGAAACGGCTAGATTCCACAAGTGAAACAAGCCACACGTTGTCAGAGAACTAAATCAGAGAGATCATTGTTCAAACTGCAGAGCCCCACCCCTCTCAAAATTGTAGAGACTGACTGGGTTTCATGTTTGTGCCTCCTGTCAATGTGAGCATTGCGGCCAAAGTCAGTCAAGCATTTCAGAATGCTGCCTTTTTTAACCCTCAGTTTTTGGTTAAGCCTAGATCAGTGAAAACAATGATAAGTTACAGCTGTGAAACTTGATGCTGCTTAGGTACCAAACAGATAGATCAGAAGATAACACATACAGAATGACTTGAGTTATCAATGCGTCTGACTCATCTATTCCTGGCATTTCCTGGTGTGGTTTCCTTGTTGATGGAGGTAATTGAACAGATTATGAGAACTGAAGTTCAGAAGTGTGTCAGTGGGGAATGGCCAACTTTTTTCTTTTATAATAGGCAGTAAAGGACTAGTAAGAAACTGCATCATGGTCATCCTTCACTGGTATATCTGCTCTTAAATGTTAAATATATCAGTGCAGTTAAGTAATTTAATTCTAAGCATGTAGGGTAAACAGTAATTTTTTCACTAGCTCGTATCTGTAATAATCATATGAATCTGTTGCTGAAATGCCTATATGGAGCCTCTGGAGGTCCTCTACAAGTTCTGACAGGGCAAATCATTTTCATACTCTGATCACACTGAAGTGCCTCTGTGCTGCTGTACCTTGACTCTGCACCTGTGCACCTAAAAAAGATTAAATTGTGAACTTCTAAGTGGCTAATGTGTTTCTTCTCTGAACCATATGGTTGTGCTACTACTTGCCCCCATCTGGTGACTTAAACATTTCCCAGTCACATAGCAATTGTGATCACCACCTCGCTACTGATGTACTGTCCTGTGTTTGTATATAATTGCCAAGGAGGCATAAACAAAGAATATTTCAGAACGCATTTCATGTGTGCTGGAAACAACCCTGGTTGTACAGGAGTATATGAACAGGAGCGATTTACCCTGCTAGCTCACGGTTTACACACTATCTCATCTCAATGTTTATTTAAAGCCCATGTGGGGAACCCATGTTCCTGGATGGCTGTGGGGTCTGCAGGTTGTCCTTGAGGGGAGAGCCACCATACCTGCCCATTCCAGGTGGATTCTGTCTGAGTTTCCCTTTGAGCAGGCAGTGGTGTCCCCCATTTCATTCAATGAGCAATTTGATTTACTAAGTGCTGAGGTACAATAATTTTTTCAGTTTTTGGTGAATGAATATCCAGTTGCTCTGGATAAGAGTGTCTGCTGGATGTCAGAATGTAAACGTGTGTGCACGTCTTGCCCATTGTTTTGGATAAGGGCGTCTAATGGATGTCAAAATAAACATAAATGTACTGACATTTTGTAAGTTGCTCTAGGTAAAGGTTTCTTCTCAATGATATAAATGTGAAATAAACACCAGCATAGCCTGCAATCTTCCAGGAACATAGGTCCACCCCTGCATGAGAGCTTTGGTGTCTTTTTAGGACCTTGAAATAATAAAATTCTTCCTTCATTCCTCTTTTATTCCTTAGAGGGAGTGTTGACAAGTGAACACTTTCCATCATTGCACATACTCACACTAGTCAATAGTCACATACACAGCCTGTTTTTCTTTCCCTTTGAGAATTTCCTGGATGTGACAATTTCCTTGACCTCACCTTTTTATGTTTACTGTGTGTGTGTGTGTGAGAGTTAGTGTAAAGGCGTGGTCTGAGCTGCTGTTGCAGATAAATAGCCCAGTAGAAACGCTCCATAACGCACCAGCTAGGCAAGTGTGGAACGTGTACAATATAATCCACAAAAATGGGCAACTGGATTATCAACCACGGATTGTCCGCATTCATACTGGTAGGTCAATGTCTAGTATTGACAATATAATGTATGTTCCTCAGAATATACAGAAAAAATCAGCAAGTAAAATGGATTTTAAGAGCACTCATTTGTTCACTCAATGTTATATAGGGCACTAAGAAAGTAATTCATTATATGCAAAATGTGTATGGGCTCTGACAGGAGACTGTATGTTTCCTTACCGTTCCACTACTGTTTTGTTCATCCCACTGAATAGGTCAAGCAAACTTCTGTACATCTTTATTCCCTCAGGTCGTGTGGATGGGCATCAATATATTTCTGTTTGTCTACTACTACCTCTTTTATGATCTGGGGGATAGGTTCTTCTACACTCGCCACCTTCTAGGGGTAAGTGCTGTGGACGGCATGGATCTAACAAGTGCGACAGTTTCGTTTCAATCTGCTGTTGTGAGATTGAATTTGAAGGTTAAAGGTGAATTCATGGGTGCTGCCTCTCCATGTGTTGGCTTTTGACACTGCAGTCCGCGCTAGCCTGGGCAAGGGCTCCGGCAGCAGTTCTCAACTTCAACTGCCTGCTGATCTTGCTGCCAGTCTGCCGAAACCTTCTTTCCCTTGTCCGAGGATCCTTCATGGTGAGTTTTAGATGGCCGCATGTATATTAGAATACATTATAATGATTTTTGGCATTTAGCAGACACTCTTATCCAAAGCAACTTAGATAGGTTACAATTTTTTACATGTTATCCATTTATACAGCTGCCAATTCTGGGTTAAATACTGCACCACGACTTCTCTCCCATATGTACGCACACTTATTTTATCTGATAGACAATTTCTATCAGATAAAATAAGTGGTCAGGCCTTTGCTCACAACTCTTTAAACAGAGCACCTCAGTGAGGTCCATGGAACAAAGACCTAATGTAGTTTGAATATAAAAATATGTATTGGATTGAATATTACTATACTGCACATAATGCTATTTACTGTGCCAAGCATCAATAGGGCTCAGCCAGTTGTGCTCTATCATACACATAGCTCATGTTTTCAGTGTTGTGCTCTTGTCATTGTCTCCAGTGTTGCGGGCGTTCAATGAGGAAACAGCTGGACAAAAATCTCACTTTCCACAAGCTAGTGGCTTACATGATCGGCTTAATGACAGGTATTTTCTAAACAACTCATTTCCTGATCAACAGTCATAAATGGCGCCATCAGGCAATTGACATATGATATCAGTGATACCCTTTGAACTGTCGCTGTCACAATCAGAATCTGACAGATTAGTTTTGTCTTTGTGTAAAACTGACAGATGTTGCCTCAGCTATATATCCATATCTATAAACTTCATCATGAGTTTGATCAGATAGTTTTTAGTTTTCAGTCTGGTCTGTTGGAATTCAAAGTGATAATTATCAAGTCTGATGGAATGTGAAAGGTTTGAGTCTCTGGATTGCAGTGGAACACAGGTGGTAAGGTAGAAAACACTGTTTGACAATAGTTATAAAATCCTCCAGGGGGAATTCTGGAAGAATAGCCTGTGGTTAACCTACTGACAGTGTGTGTTGATGACAGTTTGGAGCTTTGTAGAGTCATTAAAAAAGTGGGCATGGCTTTTTTACATGGCTTTTCTGATTTTTCCTTAATTTTAGTCCACATCCCAGTTGTGAAGTAATTCAAATCAAAACAGCAGAGCCAGTAACATGACCAGTACTTCTTCTAACAGACTGTTGAGGTTTCAAAATGCTCAATTTTTTGCATATGGACTTTTTGCTTTTGCACAGCGGTGCACACCATTGCCCATTTGTTCAACGTGGAGTGGTACAACAACAGTAGGCAAGGGTTGTATGATAACCTCAGCACCACCCTCTCCAGCCTGGAGGATGACGAAGATGACAATGAAACCTACCTGAACCCGATTCGCTCCACCTCGATTGTGAGTCTCACGAACACTTAAAACATGCCCTGCATTTCTACGAAAGATTGTTCACTTTCAGTCTGCACTTCAGTTTACTCCAGCTTTACATTGCATTACATGAGATTCATTTAGCAGATGCTCTAATCCAGAGCGATTTCCAGCACAATAGAACATAAATGTATCCATTCAATATGAATGAGCAAGTGTCAGACCAGGCTCACAACACTCCCAGACCAGTGAGTGTGAACATAAGACTATTCAAGTCCTACCCTAAGTTAATTTGTGCAACCTGACTAGATAATGGAAGCCAAGTGTACCACCATATAGCAGTCACTAGATCATATAATCTGTAATGCATTGTAATACTACATGTAAAATAAACAGCAAGTACTACAAGTAACAGGTGTTAGGAAGCAGGGATTGAGGTGGAACCTTAGCAGCGCTGACCGCAGGTTGCGACATCAGCTGCGTCGTGATGTGCTCTGATTGGTTCTCTATGCCCCAGACACCAACCTACTTTGCATTCACCACCATTGCTGGGCTCACCGGGGTCATCATCACGCTGGCACTCATCCTCATCATCACCTCGTCCATGGAGGTGATCCGCCGCAGCTACTTCGAGGTCTTCTGGTACACCCACCACCTCTTCATCATATTCTTTGCCGGGCTAGTGTTTCACGGAGCCGGGTAAGCCCTTCCGCAGGTAAAGTTTCTGCAGCAAAGCTGACGGGTTACCCATTTCCTGTGATGGTACCAACCTTCCTCTGCCCCTCCAGGCGTATCGTCCGTGGCCAGGTTGCTACCGATCCTCCCCACAACTTCACCGTCTGCAAAGATCGGCCTCTGGACTGGGGCAAGATCCCGGAGTGTCCCATTCCACAGTTTGCAGGGGGATTCCCGCAGGTAAGAGACTGCAATATTTAGATAGTCTGAAGCCCCAAGCTGTCATGAGCAGCCAAGACAAACAATCCTGACTGGGACTGGTGCCTGAGTGAAATGTTTCAGCAAACTTTTCATCTGTTCTTAAGGCTTAGTGTATTTGATCAATGAATGCAGACCATGTGTACTCTTTTCTCTCCCCCCCTTTCCACAGACATGGATGTGGGTGATCGGTCCCATGGTCTTATACCTGTGTGAGCGTGTGCTGCGCTTCATTCGTTACATGCAGACCGTCAGGTACAGGAAGGTGAGTGAACATTGGGCAAGACAGACAAGCCTCCACAGACACAGGAAATCCATTGCTGCTAACATACTTTTTTTTTCCCTGTGGTCCTTGGCCAGATTGTGATCCATCCCTCCAAGGTCCTGGAGCTGCAGCTGGAGAAGGCCGGTTTTAAGATGGAGGTGGGCCAGTATGTCTTCATGAACTGTCCTGCCATCTCCCAGCTGGAGTGGCATCCATTCACCATGACCTCCGCCCCAGAGGAGGACTTCTTCAGTGTGCACATCCGCTCCGTGGGTGACTGGACGCAAAAACTCATTGACATTCTGGAGCAACTTCCAGAAGGGGCCCAGGGACCCAAGTAAGACAAATATCACCATTTCTACGATTTGTCTAAATGCACATTTTGGCAGGATTTGGACATTTTTTGGCAGAAAGAGGCTGTGAAGACAAAGAGGTTTAACTGTGGGGTATGAACAGATATGCACAAATGGTAGTGTTTTTCAAGCACTGATCACTACAGATACTACGCTGATCTTTAAATGACCTGGTTGACTCATCCATAGAGTGGCCAGTAAATCAGCTGCCCCACATGCCACAAATAGCAATGAATCCACACAGTATCTGCACAGTGTGATGCTCTGAAACAATACTGTAAACTGGCTGCTGATCATATGATTTTCTGTTAGCTGACTTCTGACTTCTCTCTCAGGATGGCTGTGGATGGACCATTTGGTACTGCCAGTGAGGATGTGTTCGACTATGAGGTCAGCATGCTGATTGGCTGTGGAATTGGAGTAACACCTTTTGCATCCATTCTGAAGTCCATCTGGTACAAGTTCAAGGAGTCAAACCCAAAACTGCACACAAGAAAGGTATTTTCTAAAATCTACAGAAAGGCTCTCAGTTGTGTCTGTATAACAAAAAAATCTATTGTCAACCTGCCTAGCTAGTTCAGAGTTTGATTTACTGGAGGTATTGCATGGCAGGTCCTTGCAAGTAATAATCTTTCCACAAAATCTAGTAAAAGGCAGCCATTTCCTTGTTCTTCAGAAAGTCCATTTGACCAAATCAAATTCCACTTTTAATACCTGTTGCATCTATTTCCTGGATGTAGATCTACTTCTATTGGCTGTGTAGGGAGACACATGCCTTTGAGTGGTTTGCAGACCTCCTGCAAGTACTAGAAAAGGAAATGGAGGAGAGAGGCATGGCAGACTTCCTCACCTATAAACTCTACCTCACTGGATGGGACCACAGCCATGTGAGTACATAGGGGCTCTACAGCAACCAGCATAAGCACAACATTTCAGACAAGAGCCCCACGAAATTACAAATGAATGGCTGTCTACATATGAGTAGACGGGTGGTCCCCTCCAACGTCACGTCTTTTCCTGTCTTCTTCACAGGCTGCTCATGTGATGGTTCACTTTGACAAGGACACTGACATTGTGACAGGTCTCAGACAGAAGACCCACTATGGGAGGCCCAACTGGGACAAGGAATTTGAGCAAGTTCGCAAGGAGAATCCCACGTAAGTTTTTGTTCAGTATCTCCATTTTGCAAGAAGCATAGGAACTCCTGTGTTGCCGATCTGTTTGTTCATCATACTTTCTGCCTAATATCATGTCAGTACAATTCTTACCAAAAGTTTTTTTTTAAATTGACAGCAGCTCTTCAAAGACAAAGTAGAACAAAGAGGGAGAAATTTTAAATTTTTTTAAGTTTATGAGTTTTATCAAGTAAATCTAAGAGAATACAGGAGAGCAGGTGATTGCACACTAAAGGTCCTGACAGTTCATTGTTTTGTGTTGTTGACACTAACAGGTCAGTGGTTGGTACATTCTTGTGTGGCCCCGAGAGCCTGGCAAAGACCCTGGAGAACAAATGTGTGAAGTTTTCTGATGTGGATCCCCGAAAAACAAAGTTTTACTTCAACAAGGAGAACTTCTGAACAACCCCTTGTGCATGGAATTCATGCTCTTTGCTCCATCAGAGCGTGGCATTGTGTAGAGAAGCATTTGGGCATTTCCCAACTATCCATCATGGGCAATGCTGGAATGACTCACTTGTCTTGTGGGGGTGTGGCCCTTACTCTGAATATTTACCGGAATACCATTATACAACAGTAATGTTCATTTCTGGTTGCAATAGCTAGCTACTTGAAACAAGTGAAGTGAACAACAGGCTATTCAAGTTTTCATCTAGAAATGTGGCTCATCTGAGGACACTGTATTAAATTTGAAATAATCTGACATTATTCACACCCAGGGGATAGTTCTGGGAGCTTTGGGATGCTAATTTACTCATGGCTCACCAACTTTCCTCTCTGGAGGAAAGGTTCTACTCAACACATGCATGGCAATCCCATGGATTTCTTTAAATTCAATGTGAATTGGGATTTTGCCCAGTGAGACAGCATTATGAACACTCCAGTAATTCATCAAAAAGTATCAGCTTCATTAAAGTGATGGACTAGTTTATTAGTGCCATGGAGACAGTAAGCACTTACCATCAGCTACTGTTGGCAGTATGACTATTTAACACTACAAATTACAGCCTTTTCACTTAAGCTAAACACAGTATGGGTGAAACATCAAAGGCGGTGGCTACTCTTGGTGCATATCAAAAATCTCAAATGCTTCCGGAAGGCCATTGGGATTCTTTGTAAATGATATTATGAATGGAGGGTCCAAATACAGAAGAATTAGACCCTGCAAGCCTTCCTTTACACCAGAATATGGAAAAAGTTGTGAACCATAAAATACTTGTGTATTTCAGCCATTTGTCTTGTAGCTCATTTAGAAGTGCAATGTACACCCGTAGGTGAGACAGAATAACGTCATCAATAATTACAACTGGATAGTTTCAAGGACCTTCACTGGTATTTATGCAAGTTGAACTATTTCATAACTTCAGAATCATTCCAAACATGTATACTGTTTATTGATACCTGTGTGAGATCTCAACCCTGTTTTTGTTTCACCATAATGATGTATATATTGTAAATACATACTTTTAAAACACATTACACCATGTCTGTTTCAGTGAGGTCTTTTTGTTCTTAATCTGTTGAGAAGTTAGAAAGCAATACTTTAAACAACCATGGAGTGGGGAAATTTACATTATAGCTGTGACCCTCCACCATTCTTCATGTATTTGCATTTATATGGATTAAGATACGTGAAAAGACAGATCAGTTCCCAATACAGGAAATCCTGTAAGGTGAAAGTCCTTGAAATAAGTCGCTACACTGATTCCCCCCACAAGGTGGATGAGATGAATCACAACTGCAAAAAAGCAGCTGACTTCTACTTAAATCAGTGAGTCAACATGAGTGGTAACAAAACACAGCTGAAGGGAGCATTTCAAAATATCTCATTTTATTGGAAGGAAACAGAAAAAAAATACCCAACTAATAGCTTATAGGTTTTCAGATTGTACAAAAGTATCTATTGGTGCAGAGATTCAGTGACCGGGCGAGCTGGTCCTCACAGGGCGTTAATATGCCCTTAGGCCTCTCTTCTGGCTCAGTAGGTTTTGAGGTCACCTGTAGCAATTCCCCATCCTGGATGGCTCTCTGCCCGGAGCAGGTCCTTCCTCATAGCTGTGGGGTACAAACTCAAAATCTCTGTTGCACTAGCAGCACCACCTCCGACCCTCCACACGAATGCAACCATCTGTATGATACAAACAAAAAACCAAACAATGACACACTGAGTGAAGTTCAGACTTTTGAGAGGTTGGACTTGTCCTCACTGATACGAAGTAGAGCAGGTGCTAGCAGAGGGCCTGTACTGTGCAGAAGGCCTGCCATCCAAAAGGAAAAGGGATTATTAAACCATTTCCTTTTCCATGGTGGCAGACTCAGTCACGCTAGACCAGGTTGGCAGACAGTAAGGAAAAGTGGAAGACTGAAGAGAGCCTTCCAGCAAGGAAACAAAAATTCCTCATCCTCATTCTGTGTGATCCACTCAAACTCTGTGTTGAGGCACGGGGGTGAGCGTTATTTTCTGTATTTGAGGTATTCTGTATTGATCTGGTGCGAAAGGCAGCTGGGTGGTCTAGTTGAAAGACAGCTGACAAACCAAAACCTGTCAGCCTTGGTGGCTATCCCAATTTGATGAAAAAAATTAAAACTCTTGCTTTTGCTTCCCTTACCTACAGAAAGACACCATATATACTTCAATAACTGGCTTTGTTGTGGGTCATTTACCATCACTCATATTTCAAGACAGGCATACAATATTCTAACCAATCTGATATTTACTTGCTATTTATAGTCCTTAGTGAAATGGGGAACAGGGTCCCATTTCATTGCAAAGGCAGTTTCGATATGAACAAGCCAAGTGATGCACACAATCACAATCATCTCTTACTATGCAGTCACCTACCCCAGTGACCTCTAACCTAACACAGAGATCATACCAATTTCCCTATGGCCCTTTGTTTCACCTGTCCTGTGGAAGTGCTCTCAGCAGCTGTCACGGAGCCCCGGCCGTCTTCTGGATCTGCTCCTTCAGGATCATAATGCTTTGTCTCTGCTCAGGCGGGAGCATGGCGATCTGTTCTGGGGTCAGCTGCAGCACCTGCATTATCAGCGCAGCCTGGACACAGACACACAACAGTCCCTGTAACAACCAATTAATTTTTCTCAGAGTGAGTCATGTTCAACCAACCCTGCTGAGCCTGTCCTTGGAATCCCCGAAGCAGGAACAAAACTAAGTTTGATCTTTTCGCTTGACTAAATGTCAAAAAAAAAAAAAAAAAAAAAAAAAAAAACAAAGCTGCTTCCATGTTCCGTGGTACTGTATCAGCAAGGAGGTTCTTTCACATGGAGGCAGAGCTATAGCTCTTCAGTTGCTTGTTTTGCAAACCTAAGGAAGACAGAAACCTCCCACACAGCACAAGATCCTGTTGCAGCAGAATGCCAGTCATTTTACAGTATTCTCATCTACGTAAATGGGGTACAAGGTGCAGGAATACTGCCATATCACCCACAGGTATTTTCAGAAAAGTCTTATGGAAAAATTACACAAAAAAAAAAAAAAAAAAAACATTTTTGGCACACATGACACAAACTGACAAATTAATAGTCCCTTCTCAAAATCAGTCAGCAGGGTGGAAAGGTTAAGCAATAATTTTATTTTCCATATTTTCTGATATTTCTGTTGTGAAAGGGGCTTGAAAGCACCACTCACCTTCTCGTGGTCCTGAGACATAACCTGATTTTGGGTGGGGCTAAAGCCTCCGGTCTGGGGGCCACCTGGTAGACTGGAAGCCTGCTTTGATACACACACACACACACACACACACACACACACACACACACACACACACACACACACACACACACACACACACACACACACACACACACACACACACACACACACACACACACACACACACACAGCAAAAGTGGTTATTAATTATTCAAAAAATCCTTCATATCTTGAGACCATGCCTTGTTGAGGCCACAGCCTTGGGCAGTACCTGTCTGGTGGACAGAAGCCCACTGCCTCCCACAGTGTGCTGGCCCGGACCCTGCATGCTGGCTCCCATGGGAACTCTCTGGGTTGGCATGGGACACCTGGGGTCCAGACAGCGAGCGTCCACCATTCTGGGGTCACGACCTCCTGCAACAGGGGTTAAGAGGATGACACAGTATACCGCCATGACCTCAAATGACCTGTAAAGTGTATGAGGCACAAACAATGAGTTTGATTGTGTAATCTTATTTAAACCCGCAGAATAAAATATGAACTGGTTCAATTTCAAAATAGGCACAGGTACATGCTAGTAGATCAATGCCGATTTACAATTTAATCTGATGAGTCAAAACATGTGATTCATAAACAGTCCAGAAAGTTCATAAGACATGAGCCTTATGCCGCTTTCCCTCTTACCCCTGGCTTCCATGGATGGCCCTCTCTGTTCCATCATAGGTACGCCGGGCTCTCCCATCATGCCCCTGGGCTCAACCATGGTTCCCCCCCTCATGTCGGGCATGTGCCCTCGCATGTCGGGAGGGGGCCCGCGTCCATCATGCGTCATATGCATGGGCGGGCCCTGGAGCGGAGGGGCCCCCATATACCCACGACTGTAAAAGACACACACACACACACACACACACACACACACACACACACACAAAATACCACAGGGAGCTTAGCAACACAGCTACGCATCATTTAAAATGTGAAAGGAGGCAGATCTGATAAGTGGCTGCTGTGGGCGAGCTTCCAGACGGCCTGGTGGTTACTGCAGCTTTGATATCAAATCTCCCGGTTTTATAGCTCACCCAGGCTCCACCACGTCCCCGGTGACTGAGAGCAGCGTGCCACCACGGGGGTCATTGGGGCCATCACCTAGCAGGCCCCTAGGCTGCATTGCTGATGGGCCCGGCGGTACCCCTGCCCGCATGGGTGCCCGCGGGTCAGTCATGGGAACTGTGGAGGGAAGAGATAGGTGTGTGCTGTAAGACACTGCTGATGGGAGGGGGTGTGCTGACACTGGGCAACATAAAACATGTAGTAAGCACTTAGCATTGAACACTGAAATGTGACAGACAGCAAAAACAACATTCTACTGGATAATTTTGACAAGACACCAATACTGAAAGCTAGAAATTAAAAACCTCTAACTACTTTGTGATGTTCTTTCACTGAAATCTCTGAATTATTACCAAATGGGTATGAAAGCTTATCTCCCATAAGCCCTATGTTTAAATACAAGCAGACCTTCCACTGATCAGCTTCCAAGATAATGTTGAACTGACAATCAAACAGGAAATGAACAGACTTTAGCACCTTGCACGTTACATACTGATCCAAGCAAGTTGTTTTACCATCACAAGTCTCTGGACCAAGAGCTATAGTTCAAAGGGGAAGACAAAATTCTAGTGTGACCTGGAGGTATCTAATAGCCTCATACATGAAACAAAACAAGCCTTTTGTTGCCTGTCAATGCTCACAATGAGTGAAAACACAAATCACCACCATAATATACACGGTTCTAACCCTTGATTCTGCAGTCAGTCATAAGAGGTCTCCCCAGAAATGCAGTTTTTCAGACAGGCTTTTGTGTTTTTCAGTTGATTTGTGATGAGTGCATACATGAAGACCATTTACTGACATCTCTGGAAAAGTGCAAACAGCAACATTGTATGCCGCAGAGTTCAATCACATACTGCAATTGCTCAATCAAATATAGCATAGGTTAGTTTACAGGCAGTGATTAAGCAGACATTTAGGCACGTGATTTTATAACATATGATGCGACACATGCACAAAATGAATAATTCTAGTACAAAAATATTTCAAAACAATACACACTTGTCAATAACACAAAAGCTTAAAACATAAATTAGGATTTTATTCCATATTTACGCATGCATTAGATAACTTTGGTCAAACAAAAGGCCGCCAAAGCAGAGCCCAACTTTCCTTTGGTTCTTGACTAGCTACATTTAGCAGCTGGTTAGATTGACTAGCAGGCTGCTAAATGACATAACAAGCCATTAAACATCTGGACACACTGGTCCTGTTTTTTTTTTTTTTTTAACAATGCAGAACTGAGTGTTTCAGACTAATATTTAAATTCAGTTGACACTCCTGTGCCATGCATCCTGTTTAAACAATCATGTTTGACCGATTGAGAGTCTGAACTCGCAAATGGGGGTTAAGCCATTTTGACTACAGAGCTACATTTTAAATGCTACATCCGACATTGCCAAGTATGGTTACTTAAGTGAAACCTAAGGTGGCATAGCTGTGATATCTTTAGATTGATTAAATTGAGTTGGAATTGTAACTGGACCTAATATGGCACTTGGGTCTCAGTCTACTGGCAATACCTTCAGGCAGCTCGCTAGCAGCCTGCCCTGCTGGTCCTACAGGAGAGAGCTGAAGGTTTCCTTGGCCAGCAGGAAGTAAAGGATCAAGAGACAGAACTCAGAAACAGCAATAGGTTTTTATGAGGGAAAGCGTCAAGCTTAGGCATTTAATGTGCAAAACAAAAGCAACAACTTATTCAGGGTGACCCCGATTTCTAACACTCTTAGGCAGAATTAAAGTGGAAAAGGGTATTTGAAAAAAATCTGTGAGGAAAGCTTATTGCAGGCTTGCCATGAAGATTACAAAATACTGCTGTCAAACTTTCCAAATGTTATGTCCCACATTAGTATTGAAATTCTAACTGTAACCAATGTAAGTCGCTCCAGATAACAGCATCTGCTAAAATGCCAAAATGTAATATTTTAAATAATGAGGAGACTGGATATACAGTGCCCCTCAGTGGCAACACAGTGTAATGACACATTACAGGCATTACAAATAAAGTCAGTACAAAGCAGCTGAGCCAATAATGTAAAACTACACAGATAAATACTGAGAGAAAAACTAAATCTGAGCTAAACACACAATGAAGATCCAACCTAAAGAATACTTTGCTATTAAATAAATACCATTAAGGCTTTTATATTTTACATTCATTACCCATGATTGAGGAGGCCAAAAAGGCAGCAAATACAGACCATGATTCTGTAATCACACAGCTAAATTTACCATGTTACTGGTAGATAACATTCTGCATCAGTCTTCCATTTGAAAAAAGTGAGCAAAAGAGGTTCTTTGGAAATAAAAATACACATCTTTCATCTACATGCTGATTCATTCAGTTCAAAGAGGAGGTTCTCTGTCATTAGTTTAAAATGTTTTTATAAACTTTCTCTGCTAATAACATAAATCCACAAAAGTGGAAATGAGGAGCATTACCTTGACCCCTATCTGTGGGTACAGGACCTCCCTGGGGAATGTTCATCTGGGACTGCATCCCACCTGAGAACACAAAGAGAAAGGGATTGGCTGTTGCCACATCGTTCCAGGAGATCTCCCCAGGTCACACAGTGTGGAGAACACTCATCTCTGTAGTACTGGTCCCTAGCTGCTGTTAGAGATCAGCATAAGAAAAGAAGCAGAGATCAGCCTCCTCACCTGAGGGCCCCACTGGCCCCTGCCCTGGCATGGGCCCTGGTACTCCTGCCACCATCTGAGGGGGCTGCATCATCTGGGGGCCTCCATTCATGTGCATACTGACCTGAGCGTAAGGCACAAACAGAAACCCATGTGAAGATACAGTGTATCCACAATCAAACACAATTCAGTCTCAATGTTTGCATATTTGGAAACTGTCACTTTAACTCATTTAAGGCGGGCTTCACTTTAGCTGAAGGTTATGCCATATTACACACACATTATATATATATTATATATATATATATTATATATATATATATATATATATATATATATATATATATACACACACACACACACACACACACACACACACACACACACACACACACACACACACACACACATTTGGGGGCAGTACTCACCATGGTTTGCTGCTGGGACACTGGGACATTTGCCTGGGAAAGAGGCTGGCTGGCCGCTGGCACTGCACTAACTTTACTGCTGGGAACCAGAGGCTGGACTGTCGTCTGACGGTGAAGCATTTTCTAACACAAACACAAGGAAATTCATCTGATAAAAGCATTGAAGTTTCATTGTGAAAGCAGCTAATAGTCGATTAATCACATACTTGTACGATTCCTGCATCTGAAGAACTAGTAAATCGCTATGCTAACAGACCATAGCATGGACAAACAGATAAACGGTAGGAAATATAACAATATTCTACACATGCCAACTTGCCTAGTAACTCAAACACAGTAGTCACCATGCTACATACAATACCAAAATTCAAAGCTTGGTAAAAATGACAGTTAAGACATTTTCGATTGATGAAGCAATTAAAACAAAAAACATTCAAGTGACATTTATTCAGCTGTCATTTAAAATGGTGGGCCCACTGCAAATTACCTTCCACTTACAGATTGCTCTTACATGCTGTTGTAATACTAGATGCACTAGACAAAGACAATGGTGGTCAACTCAGAGAGCCATTCCACTGAGAGACGACAGCAGCATGGACCTTACCAGGGCGATCTCAGGGTCAACAATCCTCATGACCACCTGGGCCTGCAACAAAGCATAGGCCAACTGGGGGTTCTGCAGCAGCATGTTCCTGGCCTCCTGTGGGTTGTTCTGCACACACAGCTGGAGATAGCAGCAGGCATAGGGCATTAGGCTGAGCAAATTATCAAAGCCTGGCTCCTACTCATCACGTGTTGGCTTCCTGTCCAGAGACTGCACTAATCACCATGGCACTAACTGTTATGACACTGTGTGATGTATTGACACTTGTTCAGTTGTGGTCTTCCCCATTCTGTATGTCCTGTTGTTCTTATGACTTTTGTACCCTTGGATTGTCAGTTGTTTTGGATTAGAACATTAGACTAAACAACTAAATTTTAAATTAAGAGACGTCAGTATTACAGAAAGACCACGACCATACTGTTAGCCAAGGGAAAAATGATTTGGTACAGTCCAACTGACAGAATGTGGTTATGATGAATCCACCTGCCAAGAAATGTGATCCACAGTACTGCTACAGAAAACTACATACAAAGTCTTCTAAGAACATTTTTAACATCTTACGTAAATCTAGTGGAGAGGAGCTTAAAAGATTGTTTTCTGCCGCAGACTGAAAACTCATCTGTTCAAACTGCACCTTGGATCAACCCCACACTCTGAACATTCCTACTATATCCTCAAATATATTTGCTAATTAAAAGCATTATATCTTCAGACTCCCTCCTGTGCACACAATGGTGCTCAGCAAAATGCTGTATGTTATGTAAGGAGTCTGACTACTGGCTGCAAAACTGACTACTTGGTTTCATCTCTGCTCTCAGCCTAACCTTTTTGCATAGACTTTTATAAGTACTGAGAGCACTTGTTAAATGACTGAATGTAAATGCAACTGTGAAACTCCACTCGATTTCACTCACTTTCATTTGTTTCATGAGCTCGAACATTTGCTCTGGAGGCAGACTGGCCACTGCACGACTGATAGACTCTGGGGCCTCCTTGGGCTTGCAACTGTCACCATAGGGAGACTCAATGACAGGGGCCCCAGTCCCCAGACCTAACCAAAAAGACAGTCACGGTCAGAGAGAGGACATCTGGACTCTTTATCACAGACACTGGGGCCAAATGACAAAGATAAAACATTTTTACAATACACAGTGACACCCTCTGTCCACTTTGCCTGCTGCTTGCGCAAACATTCTTACTTTTTAGCTCCTCCTTATTCTTCTCGCTAGCCGCATTGTCCACTCGCAGGGCTCTGCCGCTGAACTCTCTCCCGTTCAGGTTACGCATCGCGCTGAGGGCGGTCTCCTGGTCCTGGTATTCGCAGAAGCCATATCCCTTTGGCTTTCCCGTTTCTCTGTCATAGACTAATCTGTGAGGGAGGAAAACACATGGTTCAGAAATCATACTTTCCCGCTGGTGGAAGTGCACTGTGAAACAGACCAATTATGTATTAGCTCCACCTGAAGCTCACCACCAGGCCGACCTCTGAGAAGATGTCTTTCAGTTGTTCCTCCGTGGCTTCATAAGGGATGTTTCCCACTAAAGCCAATGGGAAGGGGACAGAAGCACAACACAGTAACAGAGAAAAACAAATGTCAAACACGTCGCAAAAATGTGGCTAACTGACAAACATGTCTGCAATTCACAAAATGAATCTAACGTTAGAGCTCTACAGCCTGTTTAAGCTCACTTACCAAAGACTGAGCGCAGAGAGCGGTCTATGGCAGGGTCTCTCCCTGGTGCAGAACCTACAGCCGATGCATTCGCCATATTCCACAATATGTAGCCAGCGGCTAAAATGTGAAGCAAACACACTCCTCGGAACAAGACTAACGTTAACGTTTCTTTTCTTGCAATGTTAGTATACGCACGAACAAGTCAGGTTGTCAAGAACAAGGACAATATTTTAACCAGTTAAATTATTCATTATACAAACTGATGTCGTTTGCTAATTACGATAAACTGTACAACTAACTTTTCTAACAAATGTCCAGCGTTCCGCTTCGTCTCCCGAATACACTCTTCGTTAACAGATTCTAACTACAGCATCTGTTCATTGGCTAGCCAATTTATAAGATTTGAAGCCCGGCGCAAATGAGTTTGCGACAATTTAGCGGAACAGGGTAGGTAGCTAGACTCGACATACGGCATATTGGCTACACGTGGGTAAAAACAAGCTAGCAGTCATGGCCAAGAAACGGAAGGTTGTGAAAAGTGAATCGGCGCATAAAAAATCAAGGTTTGTACCTAGCTGGCTAATTATGAACATATTTATGAAGAATACGTTTAATGCATGTTGTATTCGGAAGCTGTGGTATGGTAAGCATTGTTTTGTTGACGTACAAGAAGCATAGTTGAAATGTGACAGTGTTGTGTCAGCTTGCTAACTAATATTATCTTAAAACTTTACACTGTCTACACATTGACATAATATTCATGTCATTTCACAATGACTGGATATTCACGTATGCCTGGCTGGCTTGCTGGTTTGTCTGAGAGTCTCGATTAAAGTATTAGAGGTGATTAGCTAGCTAGCTAGCTCTCCATTAAAGCCATTGGATTTAGTTACGGCAGTAGAGAGCAAAACTTAGTTATAAATGTGATATATGTCCTGAAACCAGTCTTCTGGATGTGGGTGGGGTTACATGGTATCTTCATGGATTGAGGTTTTCCTGTAACAAGCCCCTCGTTTTGCTGTGTTTTACAGTAATGGTTTGACTGCTGACCATAAGGTAGATTACGACGATGAAGAGGAATTACTTCGGACGGACGAAACAATCATCAGTGCTAGCGAGGATGAGGTGAGGCTTCCAAAACGTTGCAAAATCATCTAATGAGCATGGAACAAATCAAATGTTTTAATAGTGGCGATAGTCATCTGAAACTTACGCGAATAAAGTTTAAACCTTTACCCTGCTTTCCCTTCCACTTGTAGGGTGGAAGCGATGACGAGAGGAAACACCGCAAACTACTGGATGCCATCAGTTCTCTGGATGGGAAGAAAAGGTGATGTTTCAGAACAAGAACAGAAATGATGGGCAGTTCATTCGTTTTAAATCACGTCGTTTCAGAAGTGACACAAATAAGTACAATTTGACAGTGCTCTCTCCTTTCCAACAGAAGGAAACTGGCTGAACGGTCTGAGGCCAGTGCACAGGTCTCTGAGTTCTCAATCAGTGCTGAAGGTAAGCATGCCAACTGGAATCAACCACAAATTCTAAACATTGTTTGAAGCATCTGTGTTGGTAACATGCTGCTTTGTTTACATTGGTGTTTGAGCGGTTGGCTGGATTTTTTTTGGGATATGGAGGAGAGTGGGGACTGTTGCTGATAATACAACTATGTGTGTTTCTGTTCCAGGCACTGGAGACAAAATCACTCTTAGTGACCTCATTGGCACCATTGAGCAGTCACCCTCAGTCGTCACCAAGACCAAGAAGCAGCTGAAGAATCTGCAGAGTCGCCACGACACTCTGGAGCTCCCTCTGAGTCGGCAGCAGACGGAGAAGGTTAGGGACCTTCAACCAGGGGTGGACAACATAATTTTTGCTTTATTTGTGTTCAGCAGCGCAGATGCACGTTGACTGTTTGTTTTATCCTGTAGATCCAAAGAGAAGTGGCTTATAGCAAGACCGCAAAGGAGGTGTCCCGCTGGCACAGTGTGGTGGTACAGAACCAGAAGGCGGAGCAGCTGGTCTTCCCGCTGAACCAGGAGCCGTCCGGACCAAAACGTGTGGAGCAGGTGGTGGCCGGATGGAAGGTAGGCTGATGAGAGTGTTTCTCAGTGGATTAGAACAATGCAGTGCTGGAAAGCTCCAATATTTCGGCATAAAACATAGCCCACTTTCAGTATTTTGTCTCTATGTGGTACAGGCACAGACACCATTGGAGCAGGAGATCTTCACCCTCCTGCACATGAACAAGCAGCCTGTCAATGACCCTGTTCTTACGCCCATGGAGGAGGCCTCCCTGAAGGCCATGAGTCTCGAGGAGGTGTGTCCCAGGCCAACTGCCAGCGTCAGGCTTTGATATTACCATTGACCCTCGTTTTGGTTTTTTTGTGAATGCTAACACTGATATTGTTTGGTCGCAGGCGAAGATCCGCCGTGCTGAGCTGCAGAAGGCCCGAGTGCTCCAATCCTACTATGAGGCCAAAGCGAAGAGAGAGAAGAAGATAAAGAGCAAGAAGTGAGGTTAACCTCTGAACCCTTGCATAGTTCCATCTTCATGTGGCCACTCTACCAGATTGTTTTATCCTGACTGACAGCGTATTATGTGATTGTAATGAGCACTAGAACTGTTCGTTTTGCAGAAATTAAAATTATTATTAGGTGTTCAGTCAATGCAAATAGGATCTGTGGGTCGAATGGCCTTGATTTCTCAACAAGAAGGAGAGATGATCGGGGCTCTGCAGTTTATTATATTGGCATATTAAAAAATCTGGCATGAACATTGCAGTGTGTGTGTGTTGGATGGGTTGACAAGTGCTGGTGAGACTGCTGTAAAAGGGAAAGGAATGAGGATGCAGTAGATAGCAATGGTAATGCAGTAGGGTGCATCCTAAGCATTATAGGAGAGACTCACTGACAGTACAATGGTAATTGCATTGCTGGATGTCGTAAAGGTGGTGTGTGTTTCTGGCACAGGTACCACAAGGTGCTAAAGAAAGCGAAGCGCAAGGAGTTTCTTAAGGAGTTTGAGGAACTGCGCAAGACAGACCCCGCCGCCGCCCTGGAGGAGCTACAGAAGATGGAGCTGTCCAGGATGGAGGTAAGGCCACAGCTCCTCCTGCCATGAAGTGTGCTTACTGCCACTGCAGTACGGTTTAAAAGAGGTACAAATATAAAGATGACCTGTGGTGGTAACAACCTGCTTTTTCTGTCCTGCAGGAGAGGATGTCACTGAAGCACCAGAATAGTGGCAAGTGGGCCAAGTCCAAAGCCATCATGGCAAAATATGACCACGAGGTAAGAACGTCTGTTCTTGTTTCACTGTTTGTTCAGAGAGAACAAATCTTTCTTCATCTTTGGTTATCTGTTAGACCTCCCTGAATCTGTTGATATAGGGCAAGCTGGTATGTGAGCTGCAGTTGCAAGTATAAGTCTGTTTTCTTTCACAACATGTGGTGGAGCGAAATTGATTTTGATTGTCGTGTGTTGTTTTCCTCAGGCTCGCAAGGCCATGCAGCAGCAGCTTGAGATGAACAAGGAGCTGACGCAGAAGCTGGTGGTGCCGTCGGAGAACGACGAGGAGGAGGGGCCAGAGGAGGCGACGGACCTGCCGGATTTCGTTAACGAGGCCCAGCCCACCGCAGACCCGTCAAACCCCTGGATGATGGGCAAGCTAACGGCAGAGCCCGTGGAACCTGGCGAGGGCGCTGCCGCGGAGCTTCTCGCAGGGGGTGCTGAGCAACAGGAGAAGCAAGTGGATGGAGACGAGGAAGAGGATGAAGATATGGAAGAGACGCTTCTGCGAGAATTCGAGGAGAGGAGGAAATTAAGGCAATCGGAAGACGGAGGCGTGGTGCCGGTGATGTCAGTGGAGAGAGAAGGTGAGGTTAGGGGCTGTCTTTTGCTTGTACTGGCCAAGATCAGACTTGATCTTTGCATTTTAATTGTTATTTTAAACGTTCAAGGTTGTTAGTAACACTGATTCCTTTCGCTGTTTATCAGGGATATCAATAAGTTTGGGTGCCACTGCACATGTTTTGACAGGCAGACCAGCTGTTTGAATTTGGGTTGCACGGCGGATATTTATTTAATGCTCATTGTGTTTCTATGCTCTCTTCCACATGAAAGAAACTGTGGATGAAAGGGGAGCCAAAGCTACAGCAGGGGACATTTCTGAAGATGAGGAGGAGGAGGAGGAGGAGGTTTCCCAGTTCAACAGCCTCTTTCAGAAGCTAGTGGAGAAGGAGCAGGAAACCACGGTGGAGAAGGCAAGTAAGGAGAAGGAAAGCGTAGAGGAGAGGGAAGAGCCGGCCTTACTGGACGAGGGGCTGGAGCGCCTGAGGACCTTGGAGGATGTGGAGCTCCTCAGCAAGGACACTTCCACAGACGTCAGTGAGCCAGCAGCACAGAGTGCTGCAACCACAGGGTCAGAGGGAACGGCAGATGCTGCCGCTTCACAGGCCAGCAAGAAGAAGAAGAAGAAGAAGAAAAAAATGATTGATTGCAATGAGGTGCTGACAAAGGAAGCAAAAGTCATCAAGGTACCCCTGGCACCCACGGCTATTGAGGAGGAGGAAGAGGTAAGGACGGAGCTGAGCGGCTTTTTCAGATTCCGTTAGCTTCCAGGCAAACTCAGTGGCTGCCTCAGTGCAAAACAAAATGATCCAAAGTCAGCCAAACAAAATGCAGTGCTCCTGCTGATTGTTGGCGACATTCGTTCTGTTTGTGATTGGAAAAAGTGAAACTTTCCGCTTTGTTACAGAATGAAGAGGAGCAGAAAATGATCATCAAGGAAGCCTTTGCTGGAGATGACGTGGTCTCCGACTTCCTGAAGGACAAGAGGAAACAAGAAGAGGCAGGAAAGCCAAAAGTGGTGGACCTGACACTACCTGGGTGGGGGGAGTGGGGTGGTGTCGGCCTTAAGCCCTCCCGCAAAAAACGAAGAAGGTGAGCAGTGAACACTGGCTGCTGTATAAGTGTCAGTCAGCATTCTTCCTGGTATAATTAGGTTAAAATGATTTTCGTTTTGATTACGAAATGGCTTTTAAATACTGATCAGACTTTGCAAAGTTTTTTTTTTTTTGAATCCTACCAACATTTTTCTTTTGCCTGAGCTGCAGGTTTCGTGTAAAAGTTGCACCTCCCCCTCCAAGACGAGACGAAAAGCTCCCCAACGTCATAATTTCAGAGAAGAGGAATTCCTCTATCGCTCTTCACCAGGTAACATGTCTGTACACACACACACACACACGCACACACATACATACTTCAATACGTTTTTTATCCACATTTACACATGGTTCCAGAAAAGGCTTCAAATACAGGATATCTGGATCCTGAGACCTTGCAGCCTTCTGTGCTTATTGAAGTGCCCATATATATCAAAGAATCTGTCATGCCACTTTCAGTTTAGAGGTACATATATAACAGTTTTGTCCATGTGTGCAGAATTCCAATAACTGTAGTTACAGAACAGTATCTAGCAATTTTTTTTACTTTTTATCTTGAGCAGACTTGCCACCTGCAATACATGCACGACAAGCCTCTGTAGCCAAAACTGCCAAATACTTACATTAAAAATTGCCATTGATATTCAAGTCTGAATATTGAGTGTATTAAAGACTCACACTTTTCCAGTTATTAAATACGTATTATAATTTAATTATTAAATGAATTATATATATATATATATACACACACACATATATAGTCCATTGTGTTTTTGTAAATGAATGGCACACATGAACTTCCCTCAAGAAAACTAGTTGTTTTTCTTCCATATACAAATGAAATTAAAATCTGATCTTCATTAGGTATGCTTCCTTTTGACTCTTGTTCACTGTGACTATGATGCGCACGTAACTTAAGAAGTACGGCAGCTTCATTACCATCACAAGTGAACCAGTGTGAAGGACATTAATTTCGTTTTTGCACACACCTTAAAACCTTTGCCTTGCCTTTCTGTTGACATGGTGGCACAGCCATTGACTGCGCACTTCTTCTCATTTGCCAAACCCTCCAGGTCAGCCAGCTGCCGTTCCCCTTTGAGAACCCCGCACAGTTTGAGAGCAGCATCCACATGCCCATCGGCCACACCTGGAACACCCAGCGCACGGTCCAGAAGCTCACAGCGCCAAAGGTGGTCACGCAGCTGGGCGCCATCATCGAGCCCATCGCCCGGGAGGACTTCATCAAGGGCAAGACGCAGGCAGCCACAGGGAAGTTGCCGGACATTGAACTGTCAGGGAGCAAGGGAAAGGGACCACAGAGGGGCCACAGGGACCCTCAGAAGAAGGGAAACCTGAAGCACTCGCAGCTGAAGAAAAGGAAAAACAAGCGGCAGCAGAAACAGCAGCAGCAGCAGGCCAACACACCTGCCTGATGCTCACAGTGAAGACACAAACATGCCTGCTGTTGGTCCTACATCAGGGATAAGCCTTCTTTTTCCTTGTTAAATCAATACTGAAATTACACTTTTAATAACCATGGTGTTCAGTATTGTTTCATCCTTGTACATGAAGTGAAATATCTATGGTAAATCAAATTAGGTGGCATTTTGTCATGGAAAATGTGTTCATTTATAGTGACATGAATCTGATGAATTAAATTTAAAAATGAGTGCAAAAATTTGCTTGCAGTCTGTTTTATGATTTTTGCAGTCTGTGTAATGATTTAACATCAAACATTTTATCCAAGGTCAGGTCCTTTCCTCTATGATTTAGGAGGAGAGAACATGATTGATCAGTAGCTTTCAATCAACATTTGATTATGTAGTAGTATTAGGTGATGTCAATGTCTGAATAAATGTTTGAGGGATGTATAATAAAAGTATATACAATAGATATAAGAGGGAGTTGCAGTCATGGCATAAATGGTAAGGTCCTTAGATACTTGATCTAGTCCTTATTTGCCATGGTAACAAAATTCTTGTCCTTAGCATGCTGTTTATAGAGCAATTGTTTAGGTGAAAGCATTTGCCTTATTAGGGGGCTGTCTCAGTAAATGCATGTCTTCCAGTCTGGGGAAGAAAGACAATGACATATTAAGGCATCAGTTGTAGGCAACTGATGTATAAGGCAACAGTATAAGATGATGAGGCCTAATGCAATAAGTTTTTGACAAGCTTTAAATGTGTTTGCTGGAACTGAACACCTTTTGGCAGTGTGTGAACTACACTGTTGGACATGTGTTGGTTTTGTATGCGTTGCCAGTCCAGTTTAGTCACCCATTATTACAAAACAAAATCCCTGTAGCGCCTAAATGATGCCGCTTGTTGTAAGTATAAATATCAAACTGCTGAAATGGTTTGTCAAGCATGTGTATGAAGCTGCAAAACCAATGAACACCTGCAGGTGTCTCACTCTCATTCCATAGTGGTCAGGACTGAGGAGAATTCTACAGCAAACCCTCGAGCAGTTTGACAAACGAGAAACTGATAAGAGTAAAAGTTTGCCAGTTGTCTAACTGATATGCCCATTATCTGGCCACTGATAAACTTCAGTAATGACAGTAAGTTGTGACTTTCTGAACAATGCTATTAACATGATAATATACATGTGTTTGTGCCAAGACCTAAATTCTTTAGCTATTCAGATACTGTAATTTGGTCGACAGTTGGTAAAATGGTAACATACTTTTTATCTATCCAATGCAACAATTGACAGAGTTTAACATCTTAAAACGTGATGTTCAATTTTAGATTACAGAAATGGTAAAATTGTATTTGGAGAAAATTTACTGTATGGGCTTCTATTCCTCAGAAATGGAATGCTTTGACAGTTTGCTTCATTGATGTGAAATTATTAAGAAAAGTGCAATCAGTGGGCAGGAAACAAGAAATGAATATTTACTGTGCATCAGACCTCTGTCTTAAGTAGTCAGTTGTGGTCTTTGGAACGTAAGACTTAACTGTTAAAAACTTGACATTACTATTGTTAAAAAAACAGTTTTGTATTGGAAAATATGAGGCCACTTCTATGTTCTAACAGTATTCTTACACTTAGACTTCCATGTTCTAACAGTATTCAACAGTACAGGTTTTCAAGTTGTTTTACTAGGTATTGCATTACAGTTTCCAGAATTCAAATGCACTGCATAATGCTTGTGTGATATAACATTAAGGTCAGTCTTATATTGTTGACAAACGGTAATGCCAAAACCCATAAAATGGAGGAAACGATGGTGCTTTGTACATGCTCTGCTCCATGTGTCCATGTGCAGTCGTGATACTACTAGATTGCATTACCACCCCACACAGATGCGCTGCTGCTAGGTAAAGAATGGGGAAGTGGAGTGAGTAACTATGAATGCGGTATCTATTTATTAATCTTTGTGAAAACATTTAGAAAATATTAAAGTTTTTCAGAAATGCTTTTTATGGCACAAAGCTTTTTCTTTGTTTTCTATTTCCCCTGCAAAGTGATAACAGGAAATACATGTGCACTGGGGAAATGAATGGAGAGTGTAACAGGTAGTGGAACTGTGAAAATGTGGTTGTCAAGCAGTTGTTAAGGAAGTGAAGTCAAACTTTACCAGTATACTAAATAGCGTCTATTACCCCCCATACACACAGTTTTGAAATTAATGTCTTATAAATTATTACAAAACCTGTGGTGTTGAGCCTGCTGCAACAGAGGCACCGTCAGAGGCCTACATGAAAGAAGGGGGGAAAAAGGCCTTTTTAGTGGACTTACTGACATGTAGCTTATTGTGAGCGTAAAATATTTTCTGTTAAATAGGTTAAAATTTCAGTCCATATTTCATGAAGTTCAAGTGTTTGACATAGTCTTGAACCAATAACCAGTGTACAGTGCCAGTACTCGAGAGACTGAACTAAGACTGAACTGAGACTGAATTAACTTAAATCTTCTTTTAAATGATTTTGTCTTAGATGGTTGTTTGGGCCCCAAACACCACATGTTGTTTTTCAGTGTCTTACAAAAGTGTCTCTAAAGCTCACATGGTTTTGCAAAAATTTTAGCAAAATTGTAGAGGGCTGTGGGATATGACAATAAAAGTTTTCATTCATCAGCAGTTTTTTTGTATTTTGTTTCCAGTTCCAATCTGAATAGTTGGCATGTGTATTTACCAGGTGATCATTTGTAATTGTCAGACTTTTGGCCCTTTTTTACTGGATTTTGCGTAAGATTTCAATGATGTCTCCTTATGATGTCTGTATTGCGTTTTAAGAAGCTACACCAGTGATGATGTGCCTGTATTCCTTGGGGATTATGGATCTGTTGGCTTCGCTTGTGCTTCTGCGCAGATCTTAATTGAAGAGAATTGCGGAGCATCACTTAAGATGCTGACTGATTTACCATCCAGTCTTCATTGATTTGACTGGTTAGGCAAGAGAAAGACCAGACCTATGACCTTCCAGGAATAAAAGTTCTGCATCCCTGAATCTAAAATGAACGAAAAGTTGTTTCCTTCAAAATATGCCATTACAAGAAATTTCAAATGTGCATAATTGTCATAAATGGTATTAGACATTGCATAATACTTAACTAAATTACTAAATAATTAACAAATAGCAATTATTTTACTCCATTGTTCTGTGTTAACAGTGCATACAGAACTGTAACAAGTACTGACAGAACTTTTGCGCGAAATTTTTTATAACCAAGGATGTGGTGTTACTGTTCTTAGGTGAAGGTGAACTCCGGAGACGCAAATGTGACCAGACTCAAGGTTTTTGTGTGTGTGTGTGTGTGAATCCACTGAATAATCAGAGCCCATAGCCTAATTGTGAGCAACATAAAAGCATTTTTCCACAGGTCCCATTGCATGAAAACCGCTTACAACAGTTGTCCTTGTTTCTTAGCCAAGGTAGCCTGATTATGATTGCAATTGTAATATTCACATATTTTATTGGAATTTCATGATTGACCGTGTCCGACGAGTTATATGTTCATACGTTTAAAAAGAATATCATTTATTCCTTTGACGTTCGCTTCCTGAATTTAAGAACACTATTCTGAATTAGTTTAAAAACTTGCTACAAGGCTAATGTTCGGTGTTGCACGGCGCTGTCTTGCAGTGTGTTCTCTAATCGAAATTGGAACTTTGTCGGCAAATTATATTGCCCTTTTCTTTAACTTTGCATGCATACTAAAGAAGGGTGTTGGGTTTCGTGGAAACATGAGTATGTTTATAAGGTGTTGTCCAAAGGGTGTCAGAAGAGGAGCTTACATGTTGTAGCCTACTTGTATAGGTCACCTGCTCGTAACACAAGTGCCTGAAGACACGCAACCTATTCTACACTACAAAACCATAAAGTCACAATATAATATAAAGGGGTATTCACGATTGATCCAGATTATTCAAATTAGGCATACTTTCAGATAGATTCCTTTTTGTTGCATCCAGATGAATACGATCTGAAATTCAAATAGGCTGAAATAGGCTGATGCAAACATCAGGTGTGAAATAAAAGCAATTGGTAAAACGTATATTCATCACTATATTAGTCTACGACAGAAATGAGTACGCATTTATGAGGCAGGTCTGTAAACTTTAAAAAATCTCTGGTATACAAATTTATGAATTATATGCACGAATATTTAAAATGTTAGTCATATGACCTGAACCCCTCTCCCGTGTGCCCCACTTACGTGAACCTCAGGATATTTTCACATTCTCTCATAATGCCTGAAAAGTGCGTTTTTAATATTAATTACATCCAAAGTGCACTAAAAAGTATATTCTCACCTGGTTCCACTGGGGCTCGAACCCAGGACCTTCTGCGTGTAAAGCAGACGTGATAACCACTACACTATGGAACCATTTGGTGGACTCTTGCGGACATTTATCATTTAGTTTTTATCACTTCAGTTTGATGTCTATATTATGTAATTATATTCTACTAGGCGTAGCCTAACAGTTGTCTAGACTATTCTATCGACGTCAATTGCTTTCGTTCTGCATGTCGCCAGTTTTCAATATGCGGCCGGTGCGTAGGCTGTCTCAGATAGTTAGCTACCTGGCTAAACCGCCGCCTCAAATGTTAGGCAACAAAACTAGCCAGTAGCCAATAGCTACATAGTCTGCTACATAATCGTTTTCGTGTGTTGACAAGGATGTGTTACTTAGCACGAGCGCGATGGATGATTTTGATATTAAAAAATACCCAACGGGCTAGCGAGATGGCAGCAAATAGTTTTCTGAGGGCCTTTGCACAGACCGATGAACAATGTACAGATCTAGAGATTTTCCTTGAGGCAGGTGCGTAATCTAGGTAATTTTATAATCTACCAAGATAACATTTACATCTCATAAATTCTGGACCGCTTCTGAGTAAAGCGAATAAAGATGTCTCTTGAGCATCTCAACCACTGCTTAACATCAAAAGACAGCTTCGTGAAGTAGTGCTATGTCAATTATTAGTAACACTCACACTTCTGTAATGCATTTCCGAGACGTCACAATTTAAATGATAAAATTTGATACTAGCATTTCACATGATTAGTGTGTTGGAATTCTGATAATTAAATGAGTAGGTTCACTAATATACAATACACATATGAACGAAGTGATGTACAGTGGATGCTAATATTGGGACAGCAGGTCATCTGTCAAGTTGTTGGCAGGGTATATTCCATATTTGCACTGCACAGAGAAATTGGTGCTTTTTGGGGTGTCCCACAGAAACAACATTTGGCTTACCACTAGCTAACCTCATCTGAAAACTCTGACGTAAGAAACAATATAACACAGTCATGCAATAAATAGCCAAAGCTGGACCACTTTTCAGTTTCTTCCTTATTTTTCTCCCTCCTCTTGTTCTTCTGCTTCTTCTCCTTAGTAATTTCCCTGTCACATTCCATTATTTCACATCCTACAATATTCATAAAAGGCCTACTTCTTCCTATTGATCTGTCCCGTCTTGATAGCCTATTTCATATAGGTGCATCTATTCATTATAGCTAGTTTCTTAGATTTGCAAGACATTGTGTTTTATTTTACAGGTAATGTTACTACAGATGTGAAAGTAAGGTCACAATATATCATTGGAGGTTTTTGCCAATAAACAAGTCAATGAGACATTCATTTTTTAAAATATTTTCAGATGGAACCCTAAACAAATGGTTATTCATAAATGTTTCTACTTAAAATTTGTGTCTGTGTTACAGACTTCTTACCTTTTTAAAATCACACAGTTCCTTCATCTGCAATCACTACACTGACATAGTTATTGCACCCTTTGCACTGCTTGAAAATAACTGAACATGTAGCATGTAAAGAGAATGTGGCCTTTCAAAGTTATAGCATGACATGAAACTGAAATGTAAAATGGCAGCAGACAGTCCATCTGAGTCTGCGTAGCTGCAGTGTTGAGCACCACTTATATATACATGAGTAACTGCTAGGCAGTATGTGTTTAGCCAAACTGATTGCAGCTGGATGTAGAGATGACCTACTACTGCAGTCTATCAAAGAACTCCTGGCTCTTATGTTAATATCACATAAGGGCTATGATTAACAACACTTAAAAGTATAATTCAGAGGACCTTGAGAAAAGGGAAGTCCGATTCATCTGATTTACGTGGGTCATTTTCATAGGTGCTCTCATCAGCTTCCACTGTCTGCTCAACACACCTGAAGACCAGTGTCCATCAGTCCAGTATTTTAATTGAGAGCACTTATGATTGGCATTTTCTTCATGTTTAATACATGACTCCCACTTTTTTACACCTTATCTCAAAAACATTATCTTAATCGTTCAAATCTGAAAAACAGATTTGAACGATTAATATAATCGTTCAAATCTGAAAAACAACTACCTGCCTCTTTTACTGCTGTTTAATTGAAAATGATTGAACAAGCTGGTCCTTGGCCATTGCAATAATGAAATGCACTCACATAGTCTGAAAAAAGAAAACGCAATTTAGGTGGGCAATGCCTTGGTCGCAATATTTCTTATTATTACTAGGCTACTGGATTGTGTATTGGTGTGTCCAAACTTACTGATTTGTCCTCTGACACAAGCAGCCTTGGTTTTGTCTAAATTGGGGGCAGTGTTCACTTCTCAGATGATAGAATTGCAGAGAACAACACCATGTTCCTCCAGTTCAACTCCTCATTGTTTACCAAGTTATTCCAACAGCAGGCTTGCATTTTGAGATATAAAATCATTTTTATTATAGTTAACATTAGACATGTTTAAAACAAACGTGATTCCAATGACATATTGCTGTGTTATACATTATATAACTATTACTTATAATATATACTTTGACTCAACATGGGTGACTTTACTTAGGTGAATTTACTATTATTCAGTGTAAGCAACTCTATCTGAGAGCAGTTGTAATCCTTCACAAATTAAAAAAATCTGTATGATATGTATAATTGCTTATATTTCAATATAAGCAATTATACATATCATACAGATTTGGTATTGGTATCATACAGATTTGGTATTTAACACCAATCCCTTAAGGACTGGTGTTAAATACCTTGTCCAATGGTACTATTGCAGCATATCATCTAGGGTTTGGACCAAAAACCTTCAGGTTTAAATTCCAGTTTGCTGACCTGAAGCATGAACAACCAAACGAAACAACCACAATTTACTGTTATCCAAATGCTTTTGGGACAAGCTAATTTAGGTTGACAAAGTAACAACAACAAAGAAAAAATCTAAATAATCTTTAATTAATCCTTAGATTACAGGTGATAGGTTCCGATTGAAAGGGTTGAATAAGTTATTCATATGCATATATGTACACATATACAAATACAGTACATATACATATACATATACAAGTGGGTTCACCTTGTTAAACCTGAAACTATAGCCAGCAAATTGGATATATACACAGAAACCTTCTTTCAGAAATGAGAAATCATTTCTCATCACCATCTTCCCTTACCAGCCTGTCAAAAGAAAACACATTTATAACATTCAAATATGTTATCATATATGACATTTTGTTCACCTAGCAAGTAAAATGAGCTTGTCTTAATGTGTGTCATGTGAAAATGTTTAACCGGTGAAGAACAGGTGTACCACAATAACTGCTTAATCTGGTGTTTAAATTCCTTGTGTGAATCAGCATTAAGCTGCTCATTTGTTTCTGCTTCTTTATTCTTCATAATGTCAGTATGCACATCTTATGGTCACAGCTTGTATATTTGTGATTGGCTGAAAAATTATGACCGAGCTTCATTGTGTTCAATCCAGATATGTATTGCATATTTTAATATCGCCACCCCTCTGTCACCTCTTGGCACAGGGACATAAGCAAGGCCAGAAGGGAGGTTTGGAAGCCTGAGGTAGCCTTCCTTTGGGACACTGGGTTAATAAGCCAAGCCATTAGCAGTGGTTCCCAGGACTTCTAGTTTTAACAGAGGAAAAGCATCTTTTCTGGATCAGTGCTTGTAGTCAGGATCTCTTTACACTCCTTGAGCAGTGTTTTCACCACATTACATTATTCATAATTTCATTGTTGCATTTTAACATTTAAAACCTCTGTGGAATGGTGATTTGATGGTAAAATTGTCGATGCCAGTACACTCGCGAGCAAGATAGAACTGTGAAAAACATGAGAGAATATTAAAACACCAACAGGCCATCTCACCGAGCATAGCTTGTCAATTGTCTAGAAACTATAGTTCGCAGCGTCTAGGTTGGTTGAATAATTTTTATAGGCCTATTTAAAAAACAAATATTTTACATGTGATATAATAGCTAAAGGCCTGTGGTGGAAAGAAATGGAGTGGGAACATGACATTAGAAATGAGGTGTAAATTTAATGATTTTTACTTTTGAAGAAAAAAACAGCATCCCATGTTTTCTACATTTGGATGAAAATCTTATGTCTGAAGTATACAACAAAAGAGGACGGGAGGAAGCCATAGTTTACATTTTTCTTTTCCGCTAAAAGTCAAGTGGGATAATTGTTGATTCTGACACAAGGGTCACACAGTGGTCCTGTCATGCATCTCAGCTTGCTTTTCTGATGTCTTATTGTGGATGACTAACCATCACCTAAGGCTCTACACAGCTAAGACTGAGCAGTTCTACATCCTAGTTCTGTAAGTCCTCTTCCTTTTGAGACCCCTCCATCAACCTGTACGACATTACAATGTCTGCCTCCCAGACTGGCAAGAGCCTCGGGGGGACACTTGATAACAAACTAGCCTTTCCAGAGCACATGACATCAGTGGGGAGTGCCTGCAGATTCTTCATCTTCAACATCAGCAGAATCTGCCCCTACACAACTCAGCATCTGGTTCAAGGCCCTGGTCCTACTCCACCTGCATGACTGCAACTCTTTCCTCCCTGGTCTCCCTGTCTGTGTGAAAAGTCTCTTGTAGGTCATCTAGAACACTTGAACTCTGAACACTGTTCAGGTGGTTTGCAACCTTCCTAAGTACTCCCATGTCTCATCCTTCCTGATCTCATTCCTCTAGCCATTGGTTTGAAAATTGGGGTGTTAGCCCACCAGACAGCGAGAGGAACGATGTCTGCAAGCAAACATCAGACCATACAGGGAAGACTACTGTGTTCTGCAACCTTAGGACATCTGGCCATCCCTCCACTACCAGATTTCATGTCCCGGTCACGCCCCCCGTCTGTTCTGGCCCCATGTGGTTGAATGGGCTTCCCACAGTGGTCAAGTTACTGGCCATCTTCCGCCACTGACTCAAGACCTTCTCAGACTGAATCATGGTTCCCACACCTAGTTATAACACTTAAATCTTGCATTTTCTTTGTATTACTGTAGGACTTATCGCGCTCTGACACTAGTTGTTGAATTTAGGGTTAGGGTTAGGGTTATGCATAGTTTTACAAAGGCTGAAATTCCATTGAACTCCCTGTGGAATCCCTCTTAAAATGGTGCTACAACCGATGCTTAATTTTCTTCTCTTTCCCATGAAAACTGCTGTTTTAATGTCAGATAATTTGTATAATGCACTGTTTTTGTCATTTTCTCTGGCATAAACTGTAAATGCACACATTGTATTGTAGGCTCCTCAGATGTATATTCAAACAGCAACATTAACTGAAAAAATGTGTGATGAGGACACAACAGAACTGGCATTTAGACTAGATTACCAAACTACTTTTGAAAGTAGTAGAACTTATATGTTTTGTCACTGCAAGATGTGACATTGATGCAAATGTACTTCAGAGCATTTTGGGATGTCTGAATTATACATTAATTCTGGCACTTATCTGGTTGATCCCAGGGTTATGAAAAAAATTAAAATGTTACACATGCACTAGACACACCATTCAGAGATATACATGTAATGTTCATTGTTTAGTACTATCAATAACATTCAGTACAGACAAATATTTCCAATACATGAACTGAATGACTGAACTGAAATGAAACAGTCATGTATCCACTCCAGTAAAAGCAGAGAAATTAATTCACTGTTTTCAATTGCACAACATAAAAAAGTATGACGGACACTGTGTTCTTAGAAAAACAATGGTATTGTTCTTTTTCTACGTTTTTGCATATACATGTTGACAAATTATGTATGCTTTAAACTGTTTCTTGTAAATTACAGGCCATGATCTTGCTGCATTGGATCGGTAGAGGTACACTGACACGCTTGTCATCCAGTGATGGATTCAATGGCATGTAGGTCTGCCATTTCCCTCCAATGTGTCATGCGCATATGGGTGTATGCTGCGCTATATGTTCTCTTAAGGTTGCAACTGCGACTACTGAGGAGAAAAAAGGTTGATCCTTCCTTGTTTTTATGTCACCTCTTGGGCCATAAAACAGTCTGCAGATGATCTATGGAGCAGTGGTAATAGGAGGTGCAAATTGTGTTCTACATTGACAACAGGGAGTCTGAGAGCAACACTCATGGAATATAAAAGACAGCTGGTACAAAGCAAGGTTTTCCATCAAGAATAAGCATAGGCTTAAACTGACCCAAAGCACTGGATAATTATTTATAAGTAGATTAGAGCTCATAAAAACTAAATTTGGAGGTGCAAAACTGGATCAGATAAGATCATTCATCTTATTAATCTCATTGATTTCATAAATGTCTTTTGTGATAACTTATACCAATAATAACGCAGTTTATTCTAATTGAACTCATCATTACTGTCAACCTCACGACCATCTCAGTTGGGGGTTTCTGTATCAATATTTTCAATGACTTGATAAAGGTAGCTGCGCTCTAAGCAGGTTTTTAGGTAAACTGAGCACTGAACATGTTTTCAAGCATGGAATGACATACGCAGAAGCATATGGAACAAAGAGAGCATGATGGGCGTTACATGTGAGAGTTTTTTGTTATGAGAGGACACATGCTCATTTTCTGGCAAAAGAGAACTCCTACGTGTATGGATACACAGGCCAACAAATGGCAAACGGTAAAAACCTCGAAAGGTTTGAACATACTACTTTAAATCATATGTACACATATAAGTAATTATTTTTCTAAAAATATGTCATTTGGATATATATATATATAATATCACATTGTCTAATACGTACATGGAATAAATGGTCCTTTGATTAAAAAAGAATAAGATGTGATACCACTTATATGTGTTCTTGTGGTAATTGCATCAAAAGATGAAATGGTACACACACTCGCAATTCAAAAGCAATGTCATATCAAGACCATTCATTAAATTTTACATAAAAGCGAGGCAAAGCTTTATTGTAACAGTCGTGATCTGCATGCAGATCTTGCATTTTGTGTCTCACGAACCTCACAGGCTTGCGACGACAACCTGTATTATTCACCTGTAGGAAATGTATTACTGGCTTTAGGACCCAGGGTGCGCGATTTTCTCTCCAGTTGCTGCGGTCTGAAACTGGCAATAAGGGAAGATCGCGGGGAGAAGCCCAGATTTCACCCCGGGTTTGTTTCACGTTAAAATCAGCACTGAGTCCCAGGACGGAAGTCAGCACAGAGATCTGCTGTCTCTGGGTGGGGACCTCACGTCTGAAGCCGCTCGAAAGCAGTTTGGTGTCAAAGGTAAGGCGGTGCGAAACCAAATTCCACTAATAACAAAGGCACTGCTGGCGAGCGAGAGGGCATAACGGGGGCATTGCACAACGCTGTGAGGGCGACAGTCAAACTCTTTAAACTTTTTGCTTTTATTTTAGTACAATATAGATATTATATGGACAACAGGCGCGGTTATCCTAGCTTTACTCAATGTATTGAGCGTATAATAAGAGTTTATTACAGGCTATTAGGTGAAAGCCAACGTCTAACCCATAGCTACCATTTCGGATCAACGTCATTCATTTGAGAAAAAATCCCGCTAACCAAGCTAAAATGTACATATATTTCTCCTGTGTGGTACAAAGCAATTTATCGAGCGGTCCTAGATGTCCCAGTCATCCAGTAACAGTTGCCTGTTTTCGTTGGTTAGGATTTTGGGCAGCTTTTGGTTTACTTCAATCGGCTTTTCTTGTGTTGTACATTCTTTCAATGTGCTTTTCTTAACAAGCTCCTCGTTGCCTGGATTATTGTAACAATCGTATATTGCCATTTGCTCACACGATAAGTTCGCCCTGCATTCGTAAACACAGCACTGCCGCTGGTTCTCGTGTCACTCAATTTGGACACAATATGTAGTTTTCCATGTCTTTCTTTCATTGACCAGTGATGGAACTTGCTGGATAATTGATGTTACAGCGTTTTACAAAATAAAAGGGGGACTGGCTTTATGCTTTGAATACAGACCCCCGTTTTGGAAGACTTAACTAATATCAGGTGAATACAAATTCAATATTACAAAAGACGTCATCAAATGCATTGGAGACACAAGGTCACGCAGACACAAACCCCAGCTAATTACGTTTTATAGCTGGCGAATGGACTTTTTCCGGGGATGTGGTCACCACGAACAATATCGCCAGTTTGGAAGGCTTAGACTGACGCCGTGCTCAGGTTAGCTTAATATTGAGTCCCTCCAAAGCCTAGTTTCCTCGTATCGCACCATTATAGTCGATTGCTGATCAGTCGATTGTTGACTGTCACTACCGGGATAGCGAGCCGTGTTTCGAGCTCTGTCGGTCGTCCGGCGATCTCCGGGATAAGCCGGTGCCTTCCTGTCTTTATTTAGACCGCACAACCAGCGCCGTGCTACGTGGAGATCGCACCCCGTCGACAGCTGTCCACATGTCCTTCTCCTATTGTAAAATGTTATCATTTGTTACATGTCTTATTGCGTTGGGCCTCCTCAAAACCAAGTATCTGAGGACTGTAGCTATGCCAAGATAAATGACTGTAATGTATAGACCACAGTGCATGCGTATTTACAAAGCCACGCTATCGCAGCTGTCCGAATTCTTTTATAGAATCTTTCAACATTTCCACTATTCGTTTATGGACGAAGGACGGTCTATACGAGTTGCATTTTCCCGCTGCACTTTTAGGTTGCTGCTTCCGAGAACCTTTAATGCCTTAAATGGGTCATCGTTTGACAGCTTTATTTTCAGAAACCCGTTTCCCCTTAAATGTCAGCATATTCATTTAAGCGGTACATGTAAGTGTGCTTAAACAAAATAAATAACAACACTAACAAATTAAAAATACAGAAAGGCTATGCTTTCGTGTACATTAAATGCTAAATAACGTCGATGATTAACGGAATTTAGATGCGTTAAGGTATAATTTTTACACGTATGCCACGCAAGGTATACCTAGAATATAGACTGGTATAGCTACCTGTCTTGACCTTACGAGTACGGAATTCTGAACACTTCGCATTTTCATCTGCCTTGCCTTCTCCGAGCGAGGGTGACTTAAATCTCAAACACTCGTGTGCGCCTGCATTCGTCTGTCTGGCGTATACTGGGGTATGCATAAAATCGCGGAGGAGTGGCTGGTAATTATAGGAATTTTAATTAATGCAAGGAAGGAAGAATATCGTTGTACTGCAGAATTTCCGTTGATCCCAAACCTTTGTAGCAGAAGGCAAGGTGCAATTACTCTCGTGCATGTACTTTCATAACATTTTGTCATGGTGTTCTTCGAGTTCGTAATTTTGTACAACTGCATTAATTGGCGAAAATACTGCTGGCCACAGATAATACTTTAACTTGCTTGAATGAGTCATTATAAATCGCTGTCTTGAACGTGTACTGTTTAAGGGTGAGAAAAATCTGGTGAAGTATATACTCTAATCATATTATCCGCTTAATGCTACTAGACATATTTTGTTGGGCCTTCACCTGTTTGTTAATGACACTACAATGGAAGAGTACCCACATGCAGGCACAATAAATAAGGGAAGAGTATGAGGAGATCTGAAACATACAGACAGCTTTAAAGCAAAGCAGAGCACTCAATCGTACTGGTGGAACAGAAGAACTGCAGAAGTAAAATGGAAAATTGTTAGAGTAGCCCTATGATGCCAACAGATATCTTTGGGGAGCGTAAGAGTTTACCTTAATCTGTGTGTGTGTATGTGTGTGTGTGATTTTGGCTGCATCATCTTGTGACAAGAATGACTTAATGACTTGCTATAATTGTGGGCTGGTACCAGGTACACACACTGTGTGCACATGCAAGGCTGAAGGACTGGTGACTGATGCACCACAGATCGGTTGACTGAATCAGGGGTGCCAGTCCAAATGACTGTTTTATAACCTCTGTAATTACTTCGCTAATTCTAGTCTTAACTAATTCATCATTGCTGCCTGTTATTTCACCTCTCCCTTGAACTAGGCAGGTGAGCTGTATCACCTGGGGCACACAGCTTCAGGTTGACTGGGCCAGATAGAATAGGGCAAAAACTATACATACCACCAAACCGAGACACACTCCTCTGTGTATTTTAAAAAACAGATCTGAAGTGATATTCCTACCATGAAATACTGAGACCATTTGTGTGTGATTTAATGCAGTAAATCATGAAAGTCCTTGGAGGTAAGGCATTGGTGCCCAGATTTTTTTTTTTTAATTCAACACTGATGACAGATGGGAAGAGGCTCTGATTAGTAAAAGATCACAAAAACAAGCACCCAAAGTCAACCCCATAACAATGTAAATGTGTGCACTGAGACACACTAAATACTGTCAAGTTTAACAGTGTAACAGAGCTTTATTCAACATGAAACACTGTATATTAAATTAATACCTGTACACTGTACATAACATTGTTTACTAGTACACATCCACCAACAATCTAAATCTGTTGGTGGAATCATCTAGATCAGTGTTTCTCAACCCTGCTCCTCGCAGCACCCTGTCCTGCATATCTTCTATCTATCCTTGCTCTACCTACCTGACTGAACTCATCAGTGGCACATTTTATTAGCTGAGCACACCTGATTTAATCATGCAGCAAGGATAGATAGAAGCTATGCAGGACAGGGTGCTGTGAGGAGCAGGGTTGAGAAACACTGATCTAGATTGACAATGGAAGAGGGGATATGGCAAGACTCACGGCCCACAGGTTTGCACCAGGCCTGCTGATATTTCAGATACCAAAAAATATTCATTTAAAACCACTTTTGTGAATTTGATTGTTCAACCAGAAATGATATTAAGGGGATACAGTTAAAACATACCACAATGTTCTTGATTCCATGCACTATTAAAAAAACATTAAGAGATTTATACATTCAAAACTTTACATTGTACAAATGATATGTTAATATGTTAGCACTGCAAATAAGCAAATTCCATGTCCCTGTTATTTCACAAGTGTACTCTTTTACTCTGCTTTGGTAATGAATTTGTGTGTGAGCAACAAACATCACACTGAAACAAGTTTGGAATCAGGTCATTTCAACTGACATCATCTGAGAGAAACAAAGTAGCAAGTTATACAATAATCAATGGATAACTTTTTGACTTGTCAACATGACATTCTGTCACAAGTGAGTGCAATAGGTGGTGCTCTTCAGTAATGAAGTGCAAGATGATTTCACAACATTTGTGAAAGTCAAGTAGCATTTTTAAAATAATGATGTGATTTCAGTTGTTCAGGTGTTACCATCAAAATATCTGTATTCCTTTCAGGTGGGTGAAAACAACAGGGTCAGTAGGCCAGCATTTTAACAATGGATGAAATCACTGAAATTAGTGAATACTTTGTGGTGTTGGACTTAAGACCCATAAATCACAGCAATTTCTTTCTGCCTCTGATTATTTTCATAGCAGCAGGCATTATTGATACACATGCATCATGCATAAAGCTTGAATTAAGTCACAGCATCACTCACATTTTGACCCAAAACACTAGAGTGGTGTAAATGATTTATGGACATGATGAAGAATATCATGATGTCAAAGTCAAAAGTACTCGGCTACCTGCTTGACTTCAATCCCCTTCACATCGTACATCCAGCAATCGTTATATTCCTACTTTGAGCCATCGATCGGCTGCCTGTAGAAATCCAGTGCTGCAATCTAACGTAATAATATATTTTTAAAACTGTTTTTCAATGTTTCGTCTGTTTGTCCCCTTGTCTCAAAATTTATTCCTTTGTCACCCAGGTAAAATCCAGATGATGTTTCCGTCAGAGTAGCCACGTTTCTCTAACAGGTCAAAGCCCCACTTGCGCTTCCAGCCCAAAAACAATTCCTCTCGTCGTTCGCTCTCTTTATGGGGATACACGTATATTACGTATGCATGTCATTCCACTGCACTTTCAATCATTCACAATAGTTATGAATTCTTTCCACACCCGCCAGGGTCTCTACCCCTCGTGTGAATTCCGCTGCAATGCTAGAGCTAGCTACCTTTTTCAAGCTCCCTTTTCTTTGGCCACTTCAGACTGACTTTTATGCTTCAACATCACTTACAGTATGTGGTACTATAATAAGTCTATGCGCGTAAGTTCCTTTGACATACACAATATTACACGCTGTGTCTTTATTTTGCTAATCTCTATTTTCACTTTGCCACTAAAGCTTTTTTCAGTTTAGCGCACCGTTGCGATCCCCTTTCCCCTTGAGCGGCTAGGGCCTGCGTTGTATGATGGGTCCTGTAGTCCGTACTCCTCCCTTATTTCGACTGACAACGAAAGGGCGTTGGTAGTGAAACACTACAAGTCCCATGCTGGCAGCTCTCCATCTGCCCCTCTCTCCCATCGGAGACTGAGAGATACGGTACGGGTTGTCTTGACGAAACCCCCCTGGACTTTCAGAACCAAAAACGGGCGAAATTAGTGAACTGCAACGGACCGTAACGAAAGACACGGGATTCACTCGTCCTTTGATGTAATTGTTCCATTTATCTACTGTACAAACGGACTGGTAATTATTCATACAATTTGCCATTGCTAGCTAGCTTGCTAATTTTTTTACGAATTATTCAGCGCCGTAATCGAATGTAATCGGTTCGGTCCACTGTGATCGTATTTTTGAGCACAGACGATCTTTAGTAAGGGCCAAGGGAAGATTGTCTAATGAATATTTGAGGTCCGTGCTCTCGGATACAGATATCTCAACATTGTCAAGCAATGTGTAATGCAGACTGATATTGGCAAGCAAGCGTTGACTTTGCTGCGCAGGGATCTCAAATCGCCTGTTATTTTGAACACATTCGAGAGTAACGTTGTAGTTTACATGTACAGCACCCAGGTAACTATGTGAACAATAAGTAGAGTTAACAGTGTTGTTGAGAGTCTTTTTGTCTTTACGGTGTCTGCTGTGTTATAATTTAAAATAGTGGTTAAAAAGTGTTACATGTCCCCTCTTGGCTAGTGGAGATTAATTGCCCCTCTCAAATATTTTTGAAGATTATTATCACAACGTTGCTATTTTGTAAGCCTCATGTGGCGCTTTGGTCAAATGACTGATCTACCTAACTTGCAGTACATATGTTTGTTTAATGACATTTGAGCGTCGGGTAATGTTACGATACTGGGATGCGATGAGGGCAGTGTGTCTGCATTGTGGCCGTGTATGTGTGTGCACGTCTGTGTCGATTTAGGGAAATGCAGTTTTGACAGTTCTCTAGCTGAAAATGTTGTGTTCTCCGTCTAGAGTTATGGTATTTACGAAATAATGCTCACAGATGTTTTTTAATTACAACGGGTATTCATCAATTTTGGCAAATAAAACTAGTCATTCGTTTGCATTGTCTCCCACAACCTCAACATTTCGTATCACCTGAGTCGAGCAGCAAGCGTCGGTTCGTGCTGTGCTAAAAGCGGGCGGATAGCGAGCACTTCCGAACAAAAACATTGACCTGGCGTGTTGTAGAACATCCTGGACAAATTATAAAGGGTATGCTTGTTGAGGAAATGAAAATATTTGTTGAAACTGAGACTTATTACACACGATTAGGCTAAACGTTTTCAGTTTTATCACGAAGACTCGTGATATCGTTCACACGCGTCTCGTGAGTGAACGTGGGCTTCGGGCTGTTCGGCCGAATGACCGGGAGCGGGGAAAGGCTCTGCGCTCCGTGAGTGAGAATGTTTTATTTTTGTTCTATTGCATCATGATAAAAGTATAACATCATTGGGGGCGGGTTAAACCTGACAACCACTTGGGTCCACGGCTGAAGTTTACCGAATCCCGGTCGTTTTTCACGCGCATACGTGAAGTTGAAGCAGCAGTGTTATGGGGAGCAGAAATGTCTATGTTATAGGTAGGTACGAGGTCGGCCGTTAGCGGAGACGAGCTTACTTTCTCTTCCTTATGATGCGCAAGAGTTTATGGAGAGCGCGAGGTAACTATCCCCTGAAGGCAAACTGTAGAGACCAGTTATTGTTTCAGTAAATCTGGGAATTATATACTATACCTTCATTTGCAATGCCTTGCGTTTGTGTTGGTTAAATATTCAGGCCCCCAACTCGCCAAGATCCCGCAAGGAAGTGCTTATCGACCTGGTCTTCGACCAGTGTTGCGCTAACATGTCGACGTTGTGTGTTATGTATGTGTAATTTGACTCATTGTATTCAGTACAGCTTTTTCTATTACTTAAGTACGTATCCCAATTTGGCAGTGTGTCTTGCGTGATATTGCACCGGTTCTTGACACGCTTTACTTGTCTACCGTGTAGGGCTACAAAAGGTCTTAATATTCCTATTTAGTTCGAAAAATCGGAATGTTGTTAGGTACGTTTGCGCACTCTGAGTTTAGACTACTCCCTTGCCATAACAATAAAGTGCAGTTATTTACGGGATAATTCTATGGATCCTTGATACGTCTGTTATGACTATATCAGAAAACGTTAGTTTATACTACAGCAACTGCCCCCTTTGTGCTTGATAATTGAGACGCAAAGCACCAGGCAAGCTATGCTGTTTTAAGGAAGAAATAAGCTAAAGCATCGAGTGATTACGCGAACTAAGTTTCTCGAAGTTTTGGTCTGAGGTGTCTTGAAAAGTGGAAATTCAGCTTAGTTTCTGGAGAGCTTGTGACTCAACATGTTGCGCTAGAATGGGCCTGTGGTAATGCAGTATTGATATTCCCTTCCTCTGAATCTAATTGGCTCACTGTTGTTACTGTCATTGTTTTCTGGGGCTGCTTGCAGTGCGTGAGGCACTGTAGCAGAGAGGAAGGCATCACTCCCTTACCCAACCCACTCCCCAAACCCCATCCCACCCCACCACCTCTCCCGCCTGCCATGGTCTCGGCCCCTCCACTCTGCAGCAGTGTGCACGGCTGGGTCAGTGCTGACCACGTCCGCCTGTGCAGCATCAACGAAGAACGGTGAGTGGAGGTCACAGATGGACCATGACAGTAGGGGGTTCAGATTAGAACAGCTGGACATCCATGCATTTCTTAAGTGGCACACTGATGAGTTCGCATTTTCTACCCGTGCCCATGATTTGTTATACTTATGGTCACACATGGGTTAGTTCATTCCAAGCTACACCTGCACAAGCCTGAGATCAACCTTAGGGATTAAACCTTAGAGTCCTTTTGTGTTTTCAAAATGGAAACAACCTTCCTTCCTCAGTGCAGTTATATTTAGTAGACTGTTTAGGGACTTGATGTTCATATATTTTACATGCACACGTCAGTATCAAACATGTTTCTTATGAATAGTAATTAGCCCTGTATAGTAATTTTGATAGTGTGAGTCATGTAGTGTCGAGTAATTTAGAAGGATGATGACATCAAATGGTAACCTTAGCACTCTACTCAACATTCATGACCTGCTCGCAGAAGTAAGGTTATATCTGTTCAAGACCTAAACCTGTAGGTCTAGGCACTTCATTCAAAAGTTGTGACATCTCTAAAGAGAAAACCTCTCTTGCCCACGGGAAGGGTCTCGGGACAACAACAACCTAAAATATAAGCATCCTAAATGCTAAACTGTCAGCTGTTTAAAAATGGGGAGAACTGCTTGAAAGATGTACATGGCGATACCTGATCAGTAAAATAAACTTATAAGATTTGGCTCAAAATTGCTTTAGCCAAGGATTTACTGTAAGGACTTGAACAGTCTTGGAGAGTCACAAGTGGCACGTTATCTGTACTAAATACATACTTCCGTGTTGTAATACAGTAACTTCGCATGCTTACATTGTTGAGGATTTGGAGTACAGGTGCTAATGACAGAACCACATATGAAAAGATGAATGAGTATGATGTCAGACCTGGCCTTGCTTGTAAGTGTAGGAAGGCGTAGTTCTATAGTAACAGAAATTTGTAATACATGCAGACTTATGTTTGGTACCACTGTTATGTAAAGAGTATGTTCAGTATATGGTCAGTATGCTGACAGAAGTTTAGAAGAAGGCATGGAATATTGCGGGAACTATGGAATATTACAATGCTGAGTTTTCATTATTGAATGTTCTGCACAGCATGTATTTGGCTAAAGGATTAGTAGAGGAAACACTGCATGCAGTTCTGCACTATTTGAATGTATTCTGCCATTAATGGTGAATATTGGGGAGGTATTTTCTTTATTCTGCACAAAAACATTTTCAACAAATACTCTGTTTACCACTATATTTGAAATATCCCTTGTGTGTAAATGGTCAATGGGACCAAACGGAGAGAGTATATAAATCCTCACTAATTCATGTTTTTAGATCAGTAAGGAATATCTGAGATCATCACTCATGTGACCACAAATGGAAATATGCAGGCACACATACTTATTGAAATATGCGTTCTTCTTTCATTAGAGCATCATATACCGAAGATTCCCCCGGTGTAAAACTGCAAGCAGCACTCTGTAAGGAATGTGGTGTTAACAGTGATCACATGCAGGTAACATCTTTTTGCCTTTGAGCACACTGCAATGTCGTTCGTTGTTTCACAGGTTTACAGTGAGAATGGAATATTTTTATTTCATTGGTTTAAGGGGCCAACATGCAAATAGTGGAAGACTCCTGGAGTGAAAGACCTCCACCAACTGTAGCCTAGGAAACTGCAGTACAATTATGAGGTCAAGAATGTCTGATTCTCCTCATATATTTTTGCAAATCCTTAGCTATGGGGAAGGTTTTTTTGGCTACTTAACACAGGCCCAAGTTCTTACACGCAGCAAATAGGCTTTGCTTTTGTTGTTGTCCAGGTGGATCCCACACAGATGAATATTGGGGATGGGGGTGCAGTGAGCACAGAGGGCAGCACTCCAAACAAGGTGGCGGAAAGCATGGTGGGGAATCCTCCATCTCAGCCCTTACCTTCTGAGCTCATTACAGACGTGCCCCTCAGCCAGCAGTCTAAGCTCGCTCCAGAGGCCGACCTCAAAACCTCAGATGTCTCCGCAAAGAGCAGTCAACTGAAACACTGCTTGGAGGCTCCTCCAAGACGGTATGACAACAGCCCTTTGCTACGGCCTGCACCGGTGAATGCTGCGTCGCACGAGAAACCCGAGGTCCCCAGGATCAACGCAGAAGGTGCTGTGGTCTTTCCCTGTGGTAAAAGGGAAAACACAGAGGTCTCTGCGATCCCCAGTCCCAGCACTGCCAACCCTGTGAAAAGGCCACCTGCACAGGTCCAGTCTGCGATTAGTCTTTCCCCAGGGCTTCAGAGCTCCACTCACTTTAAAACAGGCCAACCCATGGCCTTTATCCCCACCAATAACCTCAGCTCTCCTGTGTGCAAGATCACTCTTCCCCCTGCTTTGGGCCAGATCGCAGCTTTGAGAGAGGCTACAGCTAACCAGCTCAGTAAAGTGTGCCAGCTGCAAAGCTCAGGCTCCAATATGACACCACAGCTCCGGCCATATCCTTACCAGTTTTCCATTGGTAGGGTTGTAGCGCCAGAAAGTAAAACCCCTTCGGAAGCAACAAAACAGACAACTGGCTCTGCTTCCTCCACCAAGAATTCCAAAGCAGGCAAAGAGCATGATTCGCCGCTGGATTCTGGAGCCTCACCCACCATTGCTGTCCCATTAAAGCAACCAACATTAGGCTCTGTTCCTGCGCCCTCTGTCTCACTCCCGCCTTCCTCTCATGTTGGCTGCAGCCCAACCCTAGCCAGCCTTGCCGCTCATGGCAGACTGCTGAACCACATGGAGAAACGTACATTACATCACAGCGCTGAAAAGACATTGCATACACACATAAAACTCAAGTCCTCATGCACCAGTGAGGAGCAGACTGTTACATGCTCAACCGAAGCGAGGGACATGCCTCTTGACTTGTCTTCAAAGTCTAAAAGACAGAAGTGTGTTGCAGCACCTCTGAAAACATCAGAAACAGAACCCTGCCTTGTGGAAGCTGGGAAAAATGACCCCACTTCTCCAAAGCGGGTTCCTCGGGCACAGGCCTCTGGTCTTGCGCCTACTGTTCCTTATGCCATCTTTCCAGACACCCTCAGAAATGGTGCCCTTCCAAAGAATTCCACTGGTTTCGTGAATCACAAGGTCCTCGAACCATCTGCACCCTGGGCTAAAAGTTGTGCACAGGGTTCCATAAACCTCCCAGGGACTTATGTGGGTGTGGCCAGCCCTGTGCTTGCCTCCACCCTGCGCAGTAAGGATGGAAAGGGTGCTGCATTTTTGGAAGACCCTCAGAGCACAGCTAAACAGGAGACCATCTCTATCATTGATCAAGGGGAGCAGCTGGTCTCTCGGGGCAAGAAAGGACTATCTGTAACTAAGGATCCACAGCAAAGCCTCCACTCGAAACACTCAAACAATGTTCATCTAGCTGGAGCACAGCAGGGTCAACCCAAGGATGTTTTCCCCGTACCTTTGTCTGGCTCTGCTAAGTCACATCTTCAGTGTAAGCTGGCCAGTGGGAAAACAGTCATCCCACATTCTCCAAATGGGAACAAGGCAGCATGGCACCAGCTAGCTCTCCTGTCCCACCAGGGAGCCTCCACAGTGCAGAAAAAAGGCTCTCAAGGGACCTCCCAATTACAGGTGACCAGTGGAAAGGAAGGTACCCCTTTTCAGAGCCCTCACACAAACCCACCCCAGACAATGGAAGAAAAGTGGGACAAAAGTAAGTCCCCTCTGTCCAATCTAGAGTCCATAGTAAAGCAAAAAGCTCTGGAGACATCAGCACTCTCCAATGATGAGTGCTGTAATCTGGCAACCTCAGACCCAAGGGGGTCTGAAGCAGTGACTGTGCACGCCGGATGTCAAGACACCCCATCTCGCCAGATCACAGCCGGAGAGTTCCCGCCATTCAGATCTGTGAAGAAGAGAGACGGAAAGCTTTTGAAAGATCCCTCCACGGGGGATCACCATCAACCTACGGGCAAGCAAGAGAAGAGGACTTCTACAGAGCTCAGAGAAAAGTCAGCAGAGAAGCATTTCCGGCAGGAAGAAAACTCGGGAGGTGAGGAGCACTCAAACCCTTTGAGACTTTCCCTTCGGAGACAAACATTTGGTGAGGGTGGTCCTCCTGACAAGATCAGAAGGGCAACCAAGCTGACCAAGTGGCCAGAGGAGGAGAAGACGGAGGGGAGGCCGGTCACCGAGAGCCTCTCTCCGTGCGTGAAGTTAGAAGGCATTGCTTTCTCCCTCCTCAAGGGTCAGTGCACAGCTCTGGCTGAACCGAAGAAAAAAAGCAGCGGAACCAAAGAGGCAAACGATGCCTCTTCTAAAAGTAAAACAGCAGTCAACAAGTGTAAAAAGCTTAGTTCCAGTAAGCATGATCAACCAACGACAGAAACTACGGCAAAGACCACAGAATGCACAAAGAAACTGCAGGCAAATGAGAGCCCTCTAACCAAGCAGGACCATCTGTCAAAGAAAGTAAGAAATTTTGAATGGTGTTATTTTTTTGCATACATAGATCTGTTCACATCAATTTATTGCAGTTAATACAACCAGTCTGCCAAGATGAGTGTTAATATTAAACTCCTTCTCTGGTTTTCCAGGAGTTCTACCAGTTTTCCTGACCAGTGTAGAACTGGGTTGCTTTTCGGCACCCATAAGTTCTGTTTTCAAACATAAAAAAGTTGTTTTTTTAAATTAATTTAAAAACTGATCCCATGTGAGCTGATGGCATTTTGTGTGTTGCTGCAGAGGAAGCGGTCAGCACCTGCACTGAAGCTGAGCCAGCCGGACGCAGTTGAGGTGAAGAGGAATCGTGTGGGGAGGTGCAGCGTGTCCGCTGTGGAGCAGCTCTTTCACGGCGATGCTGGTATCACACTTTCACTTACACAATATGAGAGGGCTTGCATGGTGACTTTTAGCCTGTGTTCTGGAACACATTCTTGACCAGGGCCAGTGTCAGTTTACATTTCTGTACCAGGAGAGCACAGTAATCCAAAACTGAACATTGTGGCATTGTCAGTCCTTTCTGCTGTGAGACTAACATGCAGTGAAGAGGCTAGATCTCTGCAGAGTGCTGACATTGCTGCTGTTTGTTGAGAAGTCCTTGGCTGTGTCTCGCAGGTGGCGTTAGCAGTGCCTTCACAGCTCCACGGGGCACGGGATCCCCAAATTCACGGCACAGCAGTCCCGTTGGCCCAGGGAAGGAGGGGGGAGCGCTTGGGGGTGACAGCGTTCCCAGGCCGAGGAGAGGCCGCCGGCCAGCGGAGGAAGTGCCTCAGGTCAACTGGAGCCCCCCTGCCCTGCCCTCTCCCCCCCCCTCCCCCCCCCACCCCCACCTGCCCCGTTCCGCCGGCCGAGGGGCAGGCCTCGCTCGAACCCGCTGCCCGACCAGGTGCACTGGGGCACCGTGGCACCCACGCACGGCAGCGAGGGAGACGCGTCAGTGGGGAAGAAGAGGAGGCGTCGGCGGAACAGGAAGTACCAGAATGGAGAGTACATTGTGGAGAGGGAGCAGGCCAAGGAAGGAGCGGAGGAGAAGTGCGTGACCACACGGCAGGCTGCTCGAGCGGGGGCAGGTACGGGTCGCTGTGAGAGGATCACTCAAACTCCTAACTGGAACTCACGTGTGTTTACAGATATATTGGGGTGGCAGTGTAGCATAGTGGTAAGAAGCAGCATTCATATTCGAAAGGTTGCTGGTTCAGTTCCCCGCAGGGGCACTGCTGCTGTACCCTTGGGAAAGGTATGTGACCCAGAATTTCCTCAGTAAATATCCAACTGTACAAATGGATAACATGTAAAGATCGTAACATATGTAAGTCGCTCTGGATAAGAGTGTCTGCTAAATGACAATAATGTAATGTACTGTAATATTACCCATCTGTCTGGCTTGGCTCAGTTTGTGCCAGTCATCATAATTGTCTGAAATGTAGAGTAAAGAGCAGAGAGTGATAGTATTGTATTGTGCCTATGTTACAGAGGTCTTTTTTGTGAAAGATAGCAGGTCTTTCCAGCACAGTACACAATTAGTTGCATCTGCATCACAATTTATACATCCTGTTATGTACATAATTTATGCATATTACGCACATTTTTTTGCATGCATGTTATCTCCAGTTATTGCACACCAGAAAAGATTCATTTCATGTTTGAAAGCAGCAGTGGACATATTTGTTAATGTCCTTTTTAATAAGTTAATTTGAATGGTACAAGGAGCTATTCAGAAGTTATCAGTAGTTTACCTAAATCATCATTTGACATGGCATATCAAATTGGAGCTTCAGATTAGTTTTCCAGCTTTCTGTTGCCTCACTAGGCTTATATATGAAGGCATAGAATGTCCAGTCAAACACACTCATAACGCCTGTCTCTCTCATAGAACCGTCCTCGGGTGGCAGAATGCTACCAGAACTGGCGCCAGTTTTGTCATCCATTTGTCTTCTGTCTCTGTGCAGACCTGAAGCCTGCAGGAGTGCACCCCCGCTACAGCGCCACACCGCCGTACCGGGGCACCAGCCCGGACAGCAGCCCCAGGAGGGCTCTGCTCACACGCTCAGGGTCCACGCGCCGCCCGGAGTCCCAGGCTACTCCAGAGCCCACCGACAAGCCCTCGGGGAAGAGGAAATTCAAGAGCAAACACCTGAGTGAGGCAGAAGAGGAGAGGAAGGTAGGCAAAGTTCATAGCTGTTTGCTGGGTCCAGCTGAGTGAACGTAAAGTGTCTCCGTTCGCAAAGCGGTCTGTGTGGAATGTTGCCTCGGAGGCTTACAGTAAGCTTATACTGCCCTCCTATGGCTTAAAAAATTACTACGTAATATATGTTGGTTGATTTTTTTTTTTCTTTAACATGTCGCTGATGACAGTTGTGTGAAGCCAGTGAAGCTGCCATGAAATTGACACTTCCACTACACAGCTGTGTTTCTCCTTACACTTTGAGATCTGCATTCCAGCTCAAGACCAAACGTGGGCACTCGGGAAAGCGGTCCGCCTCTCTTGTCGCTGACGCGAACAGCCCACCAGCAAAAAGAATCCCATCCCCGGGCTCTGTTGCTAGCCCGAAGGGTCTGTCCTCCCCCCTGACCAGCAGAAGGGGAAGCGCTGGGAGGGCAGGTGTTCTGGAGACCCCCCCTGGCCGGCCCATGCCTCCAGAAGTGCGGCGGCTCATCGTCAACAAGAATGCTGGGGAGACCCTCCTTCAGAGAGCTGCCCGTTTGGGCTACCAGGTACAGCACCGCCCAACGACCTGCCCCCATACCTGCCAGGCTTGCCTGTCCACGTAGCACAGGCAGTAATGGGCTTTGCTACTCAAGTCATTCTACACCTTCCAGTGCCTGAATGAACTTCTTCTTGCATTCATGTTCAAACTGTTGCACATGACCAAGTTTTGTCACATGCATGTTGACATTAGAGAGGTCTGTTGCGGTGGCCTGTTTGCCGTCCTTGGATTGGTGTGTGACTCTCTCTCTCTCTCTCTCTCTCTCTCTCTCTCAAAATTACTGTCTGTCTCCCTTTCCTGCAGGAGGTGGTTCTATACTGCCTGGAGAAAGATGTGCGGGAGGTGAACCGTCGTGACAATGCTGGGTACACTGCCCTTCACGAGGCCTGTGCGCGGGGCTGGGCACACATCGTCCGAGTGCTGTTGGAGCATGGGGCGGACGTCAACTGCAGTGCCCAGGACGGGACACGGTGGGCACAGAGCTGTGTGGAGAGAGTGGGGTTTATCTGGGAGACGCAAGGTTTGCGTGGAGCTGTGTGGAGAGGGGAGATTATGTGGGAGGTACATTGTTGGCGTGGAGCTGTAGAGAGAGTTTGGGTTTATCTGGATAGTACTGGGAAGGTATCCATCCAGATAGTTGTGGTAATAATTTAGAATGACACACTTCAAACCAGACTTGAGACCGTTGCATGCAGAATGTATGACGTTGAGGTTGTTTTGCAGCCCGATTCATGACGCGGTGGTCAATGACAATTTAAGTGTGGTGTGGATGCTACTGAATCATGGGGCGGACCCTACTCTGGCAACCTACTCTGGACAGACAGCGCTGAAACTGGCCCAGAGCAACAACATGAAAACCTTCCTCATGGGTAAATGACCCTTCCTCTGATTCCTTTCCACTTTCACTGGTATCAGAGCCTGAAGATGGGCAGATGTTACTGTAATCCACAGAAATACACCACACACTGAGTCGAACGGGAAGGATGAATGCCAGTCTATATGTCTTATTATTGAACACCCCTAACGAGGGAATGGGTTACTGTGTTTGGAATGTCTCATCCAGAGTGATGGAGCTCTGTTTTATTCCTTCCACTGTCTTTCAGAATACATTGCAGATCTGGAGGGGCGGAATGAACAGGATCCCAGCCTACACTGGGATTTCTACAGTAGTGCAGTGTTCGGTAAGAGGGAGCCACACAGCTACGGCTCACAAACACACCAGAAACGATCGATAGCTCACAGAAAGCAAAACCCTCAGGATAAACGCACATGAGATGTTGCTCATAGAAGAATCCTTTTCTTACAAGAAAGAAATCATATGGGGCAAAAGTGATTCTTATATCAGGCAGTATGCTGTATTAAGAGGGCTTTTCCCCTGCTCCAATTCAGAGATAGCTTAGGGATTTTCATTACATTTGCATTAGTTATTCTTATATCTTGGCCCAGACCAGGACTGGTCTCTTTCAACTCAGTTTTTGGTTGGATGCTCATTGTGGCCAAAAGTGGGTCAAGTCAAAGCAGGCATGTTTGTTGTAATGTTGAGGTTTTTTTTTACACACCTCCCATAAGTAAACAGTAGCAAGTATAGAAACTTCATTATATTAATTTTATTTTGAGAAACTTTGCAAACTCAAGGAGGAGATATTGAAAATGCATTTGATAACTGCTGTTTTATTAGTCCAGAGTTGTAATGCAATGAATGATGTTTTTGGGACCAGGGAAAATGCAAAAAGCCCCTTAACTAGATGTCTTTGCATAGTTAGCTACAGATGCTATATTAAACAACTGTGGGTGTGCTGTTTTGAGAGCTCAGCAAGAAGCACACTGTGTGTTTGATTATTTAGCAAAGGGATGTGCATTATCATGTGGTTGGGGAAGTGTAATTCATTAAAGTAGTATTATTGATAATTGCTTAATGTTAAACCCTTAACTTCCTTAAATGAGCAGATTTAAACACATATGAAGGGAATTGCCACTGTCAAACAATACTGGAATACTAAACTCTGTACATTTTATTGCTCCCACCTGAACAAATTTTGTTGACTATAATGGCAGGGGTAATCAATAAAGACAAAATACTATTTATAAATGTATGCTATAATTACAAATAGGAGTAGAATCATGATTATCGTGTGTCCTTCAGTTTACAAGTTTAATTTTTGAAATCAGCATCCATGTGGACATTGTCACAAAAAACTTCTGAAATTTGCAAGCACTACAGTAGTGTAACCATTGGTCTGAAGTAGTGGAGTGAGGGGATTCTAGTCTGTGACTTTGCTTGGATGGATCTAGGGTCAGGTTTTTCTGCAGAAATTCAACAAGATCATCACTTTAAACTATTATGAACCAGCACAGCATGGTCCGAGTACACCTCAATCTAGCCATTGAAAACAAGGCATCATAGTACAGTGGCACCTTCAGTTATGCTCCTTTTTTGTATTTGTTATTAATGATGTTAGCAGTCATCAGACATACCACTTCCCTGTGATACATACCAAAAGATAAGCATCAAGTATATAAACCACCTCCAGTGAAGGGAAGGTTGTTGAAGGTTGTGTTAGTGGAGCAACTACTTGTCACTGCAGGGCTTTTCTCCCCCTCATAAAATAAGAAACCCAAAGCATAAGTGAATGTAATGGGGACACTGTGCTGTCAAAGGTGCTGTGTTTAATACAAAGCATTAAGCCCCACCTGGACGCAGTGGGATAAGGATAGAGAAGAACTGAATGGTCTCTCGGATGAAATAAACCTTTGAATCTGACCCCCAGCGACACTCTGCTGGACATCAGTATGAGATGGAAAACAGTTCTGAGCTGGCCATTCTAAGGGTATATAAGTCAAATGAACCAAGGGTAGACTTTTACACCAACAGAGTTAATCAGGGCCCATTTTAATGTGCAGTTCCAGTAATGATATATTAATTTGTACTGGAAAAATGTTCCACTAGAGGGAGTGCCAAGCCCATGGTAAAGAAGGTGCTACAAGTTCTGAGAACAGTGATATTCAGAGCAAAGCAGGCTCTTAGTACTCCGCACTGTACTTACAGAGACTGATGAGAGGGCATGCTGGGATTTCCTGCTCTCACTGCCGGAGGAAGAGGAGAAGGATGAGGGAAGAGAAAGGGAAGGAGAGGAGAGGACTGGTGAGGACTGCTTCATGTTCGAGTTCTCTGCCGAGCCCCTGTTACCCTGCTACCATATCCAAGTGTCACTAACCCAAGGGTGAGTGAGTTGTTATGGTTACAGCTAAAATATAGGCTTCACCATTAATGTAATCAGTTTATGTTTGAGTACTAGGAGGTAAAGAACAGTACGGTTACCACTACTAATACAGACAGCATGTGTATTTTCAGCATTGAAGTACTTGGCATATTGTATGTTTTTTAACACTCAGTATACCAGAGATGGATTTGTAACCAAAAGGTTGGTGGTTCAATTCCCCATTGGAATTTCAGATTTCTTTGATTTTGCTTAAAAGAATAAGACTACTACTGAGAGGCAGTGGCAGCATCTTTTTCAAAGACTGTCTGACCTTATCTTTGCTGACATTTTATATAAATGTTCCATTCAAGTCTGTGGCGGTAGAGCATTATCATGACATACAAGTTAAACTGAAAAAGAGAAACAGAAAATTCAATGGCCTACCAATCATCAGGCTTTTTAATGCGACTTTGTAACAATCATCTCTTCTTGTTTTCAGAATTTTTCTTACAATTTTTGTATATCCAAAAGGTGGACTGCATAGTATATACTTCCTTAAAAAGAAACCAGGAACGGACACCTGGTTGGGTTGTCAGTTCTAAATCGCACACTGTGCTCGCTCTCGCAGCTTCTGCAACTGGTTCCTCCTGTCTGACGTCCTGAGACGCCTCAAGATGTCCGCGCGGATATTCAGGGCGCGGTATCCGCACTTCGAGGTGGTGGGAATCTCCTGCGCGGAGCTCTACCGGCAGGTGTCCGTTAGCCAGGTGACGCCGGTGCCCGGGGAGCTTCAGTCGGCCGATGAGGAGGAGGGGATGGTGGAGCTGGTGCGCTGCGTCCCGGACTTGCAGGGACTGCTGGGGTCCAGCGTGCAGCTTCTGGAGGAGGAGTTGTTGGCAGACGCAGCCTCGCCCTGCAGCCGGTAGCTGCCAACCCCCCAACTCACCTTTCCCACCTTCTGCCACACCGACGTCAGTTCCCACGTCAGTTCATGGGATGTTGCGTCCCATGCAACACAAACAGAACCAGCAATTTGAATCCTAAGAAGGTACAGTGTTGTCTTTTCTGATTTGTAGGTACCCTCTTTTCCATTGTTAAAAGTGTTTTTTAAGGTACACACCACACAAGCAACCTGTGGCTACCACAGCATAAGTCCAAGAGGAACAGAAGCGGAAGTCTCTATGTGTGAACCCACGTGGAACTCAAACGCCCATGGTTCACTGTATTTGTTTTTCAATGTCAAGCAAATGTTCTACACAATTTAACATGCACATAAGTAACCATGTGTTCATCTAATATCTGGGTTAACTCAGCTGTTGTTGTAAGGGTGAGAGGAATGCATTTTGGTTTGCCTTCTGCTGTCCTTCTGCTACATGTGCTTATTTGTGAGAGAAACAGTATTTGCAGGCAGAGGTAATCCAGGGCTTTTGTGTGTCTTGGTGAACTCTCCTGTGCAACTAAGAGGCTTACACTGGACCAGACAGTTCTGCTAGCCAGTGAACCTCTATTGCAGAAAACCCAGTGCCCTGGAGAGAACAGAGGCCTTGCCACTACCAGTTGGTCCCCCCCTCCCCTGTGCAACTGGTTGACAGAGGCAGTGTTCATCCACAGAAACCTCCTCTGTTACATTTTGAACAACAGTCAGTATTGTTCCTTGATTATATGTGGGGTTTGGGTTTCTGTACACAGTGGGAAAGAAATATTATGTCTTTATCACCAAAATGTCATAGTTCATTGTTTCAGCCAGTCTGATGTTCTCAGTAATTTTCACTCTGGTTGATTTGAAAGCCTTCTTTTTATTGGTTCTTCTTTCTCCTGTCCAAAACCCTGAACATGGAATACCCCAACAAATTTTACCCGCTTTATTTTACAAAACAGTTTCACTGAACTTCTGGCATTTTGTCTTGTTTGAGAGCTTCCAAACAGACATGCACTGACTGGTATGATCAGCATTTCCAGGCACTTTACATATGTAGGTTCTGGCCATAAAATATTTGATTCTTCTATCACAGGTTCCTGTTATGAACTGCACCCCACCCCACCCTCATCTTACCCTGTGGAAGTCCGAGTGCTTTGATTTAGATAAACTAGGAATAAAGTCACTGAAGAAAATAATGTATTGGGTGTGACCTGGATCTTGACCCGGGGTATTCACAGGAAGAATTACAGACCTCACTGTCCTTCAATGAAGTAACCTGTCCCTTGTCCTCCTGATGTAACGAATTCCCCATTCCGTGTTTTATTTACTGTGTTTGATTTGGGTCCTTGCTTAATTTAATAGATGTTATGATTAATATATTTTATCTTGTGTATTTGGCAATGATTTAATAAGATTTCTTTGTATGGTTGGTGCTTTGTTTGAAAATGTTGTATATTCCTTTATTCTAAGAGTTAATGGTTTGTTTTCTCTCCTTGCATATTTTAATACGCCAAAGTACAGTTTTATTGTACTGGTGCTACACTAGATTTTGTGTTTGACAATCACTGAAGTTTCGTTTGAAGTTTAAACCAATAAATTCTATTTAAAAAATAAGCGACGGAAATGTAAAGAATGGGAAGTCAAGTTTTTCTGCCCAAGATGTAATTATGTTGAGTACAACAAAATATATGTAGAGGACTTACAGAAGGTAACCTTTTTTATTTAATTCATTTATAAGAAAAGCAAACCGAATAAAGCTTGATTGTCCTCCTTGTGTTCACCACGATGTCTCACTAATACAAATGAATTTGCTTATCAATGTTTTTGTGTTATATGCCAGATGTTAGTGCTCAGGGGTAATGTCACACATGAAGATAAAACCCGGTTACGGACAAGGCACATGAAATGAATATTTGCGTTGGCGTGTTATGGACGCTTTTCGTCTGTCCAACAGAGGGAGCCAGGAAGTCGTACTGTGCCTGCTAATCGGCCTATCTCGACACGAAATTACAACTGAACCTAAGCAAGCCGAATGTGTGAGTTACACATTAATGACTTTTACATTTGCTTCCACGTACACTTTCTGTTTAACATGTGCTACATGTGCGTCAGAAGAACGCGCAACGACCTTAAATTGATGCAAAGGCAATCCAATTTCTACGTAATTTTCAGTCAAACCATTTTGTGCAATTCACACGAATCGAAGACATTGCACAACCTTTATATGGCCCCCTGAAACATAAGATGGAAAAGAATTTGAAAAGTGAAAACGTGTCCTTTGTGATACTGAGGAGATGGTTTGGGGTTGGCAACGCCATGGAAATTCGACACCATCCGCGCTCAGTTATCCATCCATCTGAAAGACAGCGAAGTCCCCATGGACCGACAGGATGATCCGAGACACCGACCTGTGGTGCAATGAAGTGTATGGAATACCACCTACTCGGAACAAGCACACAGTAACAGTATGTGCGCCTGTGAATTTCCAGGGGCGCAAACTGAAATACTGACTTACATTACTGCCTAGTTTACCCTATCGTGTTTTGGTAAGTTTTGTAACCTGTAAACTTTTCCAACAGGTACTAATGATGCATGACATTCACTTTTTGCAATCCATACATGAATAACTCAGTATCCACTATATGGGTATAACCAGCCAGCATTTTCCATTTCCTTTCAGTAGTGTGTGAAATGTTTTGCTTTTTAATTAATTATAATTAATATTGGGATACACTGTAATAGAGAAAAACGTCGTGTTCTTCGCAATTTAATATTTTAAAATGAAAGTGTTTATTGATAAATCCCGAAGGTAGTGTTTTCAGCGAAACACCTGTGAGAGTCAATTACTTAACCATGTGCTGATGCCAAATCCTCAGGAACTTTACTCTGTGATTGGTGCAAGGCATAAAACCGAGACGTCCCTCTTTGGCTCCTGGTACCTCCGTATGGTCGAGCGAAGCCTGCGATTGGATGACATGGGCACAGTACGTGCCCGATTCCTGCAGCTCCGAGGGGTTACTGCAGTTCACCGGGGCCTGCCGAAACAGCGCTTCGCATTGACCGACTACAGAGCTTCTAGATTTACGGATCTGTGAAAACCAGGGCCGCGCCTGGCTTTGTTTCAGCAATGCTGCTTACTCATCACTGCCAGCGCTATTGTGTTACGGGGAAGTTAACCCATTAACCAAAGTAGTCCTTAATTTTAAAATAGTCTCAAGTCATCCTGAAACCACAAGTATAAACACGCTCGTCAATTATTTTGATTTTATTATTTAGAGTTTGTTAACAGTGACATAAATACACGATTTCCTCTGTAAAACGCGTGAAAACTTGGTTAAAACAAAAGAAACTGTATTGGATAAATTTGATTGCTATCTAACAGTGGAAATATTTGCATTTATGTCGATATTGATGCAGGTATATGATTCATGAAAGTCGTGTGTCAAGTTGTACATATACACACGTGTATTAGTACGTACATTAAGTACGTGAAAAATCCTGAATCTTGTACAGAGTTGTGTCCTTGTAAGGATCATAGTTCTCCACCCAACAATTCAGAATAGCGCTGAACATTTTTTCCGTTACAGTTACCAACAGTCCTGCGGTGACATAATCCCTGGATTCAGGTTTCAGGACAGCCCCCAGCACCAAGCCCCCAAATTTCTACTCTACCCATTGGCTTTTAGCTACGAAGAGGTCCATTTTGATTGGCGAAGAATGAGGGCAGGTCTCCACTGTTGGACTGTCTAATTTTTGATGAAGAGGACAAGAAATTGACTTTTCAGATGTTAACGTTTCAACGTTTCTGCTTCTTACATGTCGTACTGTTGAACGGTGAATTACGTCTGAAATTCCTGTGTAATCCAGAAGAAAACGGGCAAGATGGTAACAGGTGATAAAGCTTAAGAACAATAAAGTGACAGCAGACAGCTTTGAAATTGCACCATAAAATGTTTGTGATACATTGACTTTAAGACTGTAGTCAGTCAAAAGTGAGATGTTCATGGTGCACTAATTATTTAATTAAATTGTGCCATTATCAGACAATTTAATTTATACTTCTCAATCGTTAGTGACACCTAGTTTATTTATTTATTAAAATTGCCAGATGCTTTCCATGCCACACACATTTTTTCACCTCTAGTTTATCTTGCTGTTGTTTGTCCATAGGAGCCTTAAATTTAATGACAGACTTCATTCTTGAACAAAACAAAAAAAAAAAAAACTTTTCAGAGACAACTTTCCCCCTTTTGAAACTGGCTCTCTTGAAGTAGCCCTTTACTGAATGTGCATCATAATCCCACTTTGTGTTTCTTCAGACGCTGCATTTAATCCCAGCGATGCAAATACCTTCTTAGCACCTGGACAAATCCCGGGTGGAGATTTGTTAACCTTGTTTCACAATTGGAAACGCAGTGCAAGGCACAAGAGCTAGACCTAAGGCTTCGGGGATTCGTGAAAGAAAGTCGAAAGAAGAGAGAAGTACCCTAACGTTTGGGGGCCCTCCGGCCCCTTTCTCGGTACAGTTTTTTTTTTTTTATTTGCCTACAGGCAAATGTGCTCGGGGATTTCTTCTTGAATTGCACAGTTACATAATGTCCTTGTTTGAAATGCAAGGAAAGGGAAGCTCTGGTGGGCTTTTTTTGGGTCCCACACTGTTCAGTTTAGACACTTCCTTTTCAAAGCTTTCCTATTCACCCAGCCTGCAGTTTCACTCTGTTGAACTGGACTGAAAGGAACATTGTAACCCCCACATCCTGTGAGGATTTCTCAGCAGCAACTCTAAAGATGAAAAGTATTTGGTAGATCCCTCATCATACACAACACAGGTTGCAGAAAAATTTCCCATGAGGATCTCGAAGCAGTTCGTAAATGGCTGTACACCTTTCATAAAACAGTTGTGTTTTAATCATAAAAGAAAGTTTTAGTTCATGAGGAAAAACAGGGATAAGAATACTACGCATTGTGGTTTTTGGCTTGTGAAAAAAATGGCGGTTTTCTTGAACTGATTGGGGCTTATTTAATCAACCTTATCTCACACAGGCAAGTTTATGTGTGGTATTAATATAGCTCCATTAAACAGTGCCCTACATCGTGATCTATCTAGATGTACCACAAAACACATTTTGTAATGTGCACTACATGCATGACTGTAATGTAGAAACAGTTTTAGAAACAGATCCTATTCTGTCTTGGCATAACGAGTGTCATGACAGATTGCTCAAATTGAGTGATGTCCGCCATAACATCCAAACAAAAAACAAAACATTAATCATCCTTAAATTAGGGCAGATTTTTTTAGCATCTGAGATATCAGGCAGCGCTCCTGGTATTCTGCCCTTTCAGGTATCGTTCTAACCAGACACGCACAACACAGGCAAAATGGCTTTGTCACCATCCAGTGTTGCTAAATTAACTTCTTCCACAGTATTTATAGCCTAGTCACTTTCAATAGCCTTTAACGCCATGTAATCTGTCCTCATTTCTACCAGTACCCTTGTGCCAGGGACAAATATTCCATGCTTCTGAAGGTTAAATATAGCGGAGGTTGAGGGTGACTGCCAGTCGGACACAGTCACATCCTATGCTTGACTGACTTCAGCTAGACAGATGCAATCTATCATGCTTTCCTCTTGTCAAAGCAGACTGAGGAAACATCTGACCCTGCTGGGGGATCTGGATTTGTGCAGAACCTCCCACCTGAAGCCACTGGCTTGGGTACCTCCAACTAGGTTACCTGTACAGCTTTGCAATCTGTAGAAGTTCTCTTCCTTGCCAAATTGATCCTCTGAAAATTATGAGGGTAATTACAACTACTTTATCGCACAGCTTGTATGCAGAGCTGTCCCCTTGCCTCTTAGAACTACGCATTTCGAGCATATGCATCCAGTTTGAAGAGATGTAGGTCTCTCACAGTAAATGCCCATAGAGTACTCTTGCTGAGCTTCTGAGTGGTGCAAGTGGACGCTACTGGACTGAGCCGCCTTTGTCTGACAGATAAGATAAAGGGAGCTTGTGCTGTGGGGAACAAATGCAGGCAGTGGCCTGTGGAGACTCTGCCTCTTTCACCGGTGCCGTGTTACATGGAAAGCAGTGCTCCCATGTATTGGGGTCAGTAGGGTATCAAAGTGGGTGGTTACCTGCTCCAACGGCTGTATGATGCTTCCTGAAAAAAAAATCAAAAGTCAGACTGAAGGAGAATGAAGTTTGTCCTTTGTATGGAGAAAACAATGGGGAAATGTCTGTGAGTGCGTGCATCAGCCAGGGCCTTTAAGAGAAAACCAACCACCCTGACACTGACATGATGAGCACAAACACTGGTTATTGAACTGTAAATGCTTGGGTCGGGGGAAAAAAAGCATGCCAGAATAATGATGTAGGAAAAGCAAATGTAGACTGACCTAAATCGATAAATGGTGGCAGGGGTCTGGCTGACCGTGTTCCAGCAAAGGCAGGCCATGCAGAGGGGGGATGGGTGAGTACTGCCAGGGTGGGGCTGGGAACTAGAAACCCACTGAACTGCTCTCTCTGTCTGACTGCTCCGCAGGCAGCCAGCAGCTCCAGCCGGCTTCCCCGCCCACTCTGCTGTTATGTAACCGATGCTGGAGAGAACATTCCTTGGCTATTAAGCATGTAGGAGCCACGCTGATCATGTATACATTGAATACAGAGCAAACCCGGGGGAGAGAGGCCAGGCTGCAGGCCATGAGGGGCCATGGTTTGGAAAATGTGGGCTGTCGTGTGTAGGGTGGCGAAGAGCTCTGCAGAGACCTGTGACTTTTGTGTCTTCACTCCAGCTGGTGTGTAAATAGCTTATGGCATACACTTTGCAGACTGTCATCCCCCTTTAATAAGGAGATACAGAGGTTCTCATGAAAGCTGGATTTGCTTGTAATGCCCTTTTTTGGGTGGGGGGGTGGCTGTCCAAGGAAGACACTGGACAAGTTAGTTGTATGATGCTGCATGTTAGTTATTGCACTGATTATTTGTTATCACGCTGAATGTAAGTGTGAGAGCCGTTCTGTCTTTACCTCACACTAGTCCCTCAGGCTCGCGCCAAGCATGAGGGGCGAACGGCAGTGCTTCAGAGCAAAGGAGTGAGACATGTCTCTCTGCTGTGCACAACTGTGCACAGGAGGGACAGAAAAGGAGGGAGGGGGGGTGACAGGGGCCCCTTTAAGCGCTAGAATTCCGGTGGGGAAGGCGTCTACAGACATGGGGAGGAACATAGTGTTCCAGCTGCATAGTGTTCCAGCAAGACCGGAGACTTCCAGCACAATCTGAGAGAGATTTATGAGCAATCTGAGACAGATATTTTGGGGCAGCTGTTCTTTTTCTGGGGGAAGAATAAAAGTGCATGGACATCACTACATGCATACTATAATAATTTTTGGTTGTAATGTCTTTATTCTGCACCTTTAAGAAACTATGCAATGTTGTGAAAAAATTATCACCTTATCTTTGGGAACCACAATATCACATGGACTGGGAGTATTTCAGTTTACTTGCAGTTACCCCAGATATATGTAAATAAATAAATAAATAAATACTGGTACTAATTAATTAATTAATTAATAATCAATAATACAGGTACAAATATGACACATGGGACATATACTCATCATGTCCTGCCTAAAATGTTGAAGTCAGAAGAGGAGAGTTTGGGCATTACGAATGTACAGTAAATGGCTCAAACTACAGTAAATGGCGTGAAAACTTGGCACAGCCCCTCTATCCAGTAGCAAGCTGACATGTTACGTAACAACAGAGGTATTCCTTAACTGTCGAGGTATTCAAGTGAAGGCAGGGGGCAGATGAAAGAAGGCACACTTCAGCACTAGGCAACATTAGATGCTGTTATTAGCAGACTTGCTGATTGATTGACTGCAACTCTGAAACAGAATTGCTGCATGAAGAAGCTTGTCAAAGTATGTTGCATACATCTAAGTACATGCATAAGCCATTTTGTGCAGTCTTGTGCCTGAGTCCTGAAAGCTTTATATAAACTTCAAGAAGGAAAGCCATCTTTGAGAGATGAAGGACGAGTAAATCTACTTTGCACTCCACTTTTAGAACTTCCCACAAAGGCTCAATGATGTTTAGATCTGGTGATTGAGGAGGCCATGGAGGGTGTTTGACTTCATCCTGAGGTCTGTGAAACCACTCTTGAATGTGTTTAGCAGTGTGTGTAGGGTGTTAATGTCTTGGAATATGGGAACATCTTGAGGATACAATGTTTGCACCATAGGGTACACCTGGTCACTTAAAATGGCTTAATATTCCTTGGCTGAAATTCTGCCATGCAGAGTAATAATTATTGGACCCAATGACTTCCGTGAGGTGGCTGGCCACACCATAACAGATCCACCACTGTTTCTAAGGCAGGCAGTGTGGGTTGAAAGAGCTTATTTTGCTTATTTTGGTGTGCATCATTGAGTTTCGAACTGAGACCACCGTTCCTCTTTCCCTGATACAGATTTTGTTTATTTGGAATGCACTTTCATAATTTTCAACACTGTTCTCCTCAACACAATAAACTGACATTTCTGTGACAGATGCACCTGCAATTTGAACACCAACTTGATTTTAAAACACCCTAAATACAAATCTCCTTCATTCAATTCAATATCTTATTCAATGTTAGATTCAATATCTAAGTGTTCATCTGTTATTAGTGAAACTGTTATTAGTGAAACTTTTACTGTCTATCACACTCATGCTTTGGTAGGCACACTCTTTTTGATAAAGAGACACCTGGGCGGTCAGGTGTGGCCTTGATTTTGCTGCATCCCCCATTCTATATAAGTAATTTGTAACTTTGGCACATTATGGCTGCAAAATCCATTATCTTTAACAAAGCATGATCATTACTTTGTTAATATTATGTCCAAGTAGAGATCATAATCCGAGGCAATTTACAATATAGTCTAGCTGGAGTATTTGTCACAGCACGACTCACAATGCACAACAGACTCAGACTCAAAGCAATGAATCACAGTCAGGTATTTTAGGAACAATCTCTGAGTAACTTTCACGGCCGCCAGCATTACATGACCTTTCCTACATTGCCCAGCTCCCTTCTCAGATAAAGGTGATGTGCTATGATACACAATAAATCATTTGGAGAGCGTCACCACACTTTATGGCTTTTCCGTGCATTCTCAAGGGCAGGTTATCTTAACAGTCAGGGCCTGCATCCAAACTAACTGCCTTCAACAGCAGGCTCCTTGACAGGACCGAGAAGTGTACGTGTAAAACGTGTGACCTCAGTGGTGCTGCTGTTTTTGTCTTACATGACGTGTGTGAAATATTTGTTCCTCTTTCTGTATATCCCCACTGCTTCTGCTGAATTGGACCAAAACCAGGTTTGTGTAAAATCTGGGGGTCAAATGTTACATCCCGCTTCTTGTCATGAATAAAAAAAAAAAAAAACAGTCTGAGTAGGATACGTCAAGTTATACTTAGCTTCTGATTTGCCATTCATAAGTTGCCCCAGGAAAGATCAGTAATCACTTTACTGAGCATGCGGGCCTTGATTAGGTTATACAGCCTGATGTGTGCTGGAAGACATTGTGAGGCAGAACTAAGGAATGATCCTCCCTGCTTCTCTCCCCCAACAGATTGCATGTTACCACCAGTAATCACTTACGGTCAGGCCACCCTCATTACCAGAAACACACAAACTGCCACAGATTTGGTTAAACTTCTTATTGGAAACACGTCAAGCTTGCCACACATCCGAAGTTTCTCACCAGGGCTCATGCAACATATTGTCGAAATACTTTGTACTGATAGTTCTCCTTTCTGGGAGCTGTTTTCTTATCCTCCAGGAGGACTTGGAAAGTGGTTAGAAGGTGCGTCCATTTCTTGCTGCAGTTCTCCTCCCATATATTCACCCCTTATGCAATAAACATGACCCCTGGAACAGGGATACAGATCTTGTTTGGTGGGTTCAGCCACCGGGCCACCGTTCATCACACCGGCAGATTGCAGCATTTTGTCGGGAAGGCTTGTCTGGGCAGACCTGGCTTATGCGCACGCCAGCAGGACTGAGCGTTGAGCAATGCCCTACAGTGTGTGCCAGCGAGGCGGATGGGAGGGAAGGGCTGGGCAAAGAGAGGGCAACTGGCTCAGGGCAAGCTGCAGGCAGAGGGGGAAGGCCCGCCAAGTGTCATATTAGCGATCATGCAGGCTGCCACGCTCCCTCTGCATGAAGCAGATACCCACATATCCAAATCTGGAATCTCTCCTCACACCCATCCTCCGGAGGCTGCCTACCTCAGCCTTGCCCTGTCTTCTCTCCCCCCTTTTTCTGCTCTCCCAACCCATTTTGCCAAGAAGAGAGCTGAAGCACGGGCTGTCACAAATGATGCCTTCTTCTCAGAGTATTTTGTAATCATCGTTTTCGGGTTCGCCCTGAAAGCTATTCAAACCCACACTGACTAGACGGAGCGCAGCCTGCCGAATGCCAGCAGTTTGACCTGTGGGCTGGCTAGCAGCAGAGCGAGCCAGCATCGCCACGGCTCAGTGCAGAGAGCCGGGCCACGCCTCCTGTTTCCGATGCCATTGGACGTCAGAAGCATGTCTGGACACCTCTCTCTCCTTCTCTCTCTCTCTCTCTTTCTGAGACAACAGAGAAAGCTGTCTCACCGCATTCTTTTGGCTGCAGTGTTTCTCAACATGTCTGAGGGGCCCGGTCCACGGGGCCCGTGGGAAGGGTGGAGAAAAGCTGGGTGGAGAAGAGACTAATCCTGCTTGGGATTGAGTTGGGGAGGGGAAAGATTCCTATATCTTGAGATGTGCTGCCTCTGAGGGAGCCCCCTATACATTCTTATGAGCTCCATAAATGGGCAGAGGGTTTCTCCCCAGCTCTTCACACACACCTCTTGGAAACACACTGCACTCAGTGGCTTCGTGTGTTTGTTCATATATGGCACAGGTAACCACTGCCCCGGTGTGTGCAATGAGCAGAGCTTACTGTCGCTTCAAAGGGCCAAGAGAGCTGTGCAAACAAGAGCAAGCATTCACACTGACGTAAGGGCCAAGTGTAAACAATAAGCACAATATCAATGGCCACTCTGCAGGCTTTCCTTTTGCTCACACTAATGGCAAATTCCCTGATTTGGATTACAAACTCAAGTTCAAGATCAAGTTGAACTTTATTGCTCATGTCATTTCCATGGAATGAAAAAGCAGAAGTTCTGCTGGTTACTTGTGCAGTTAATTCACCGTGGGGCTACTAATGGTTGACCACATCTCCTGGGCAAGCACACAGGATAAAGCTGATTAGCATGCAAAGCAGTGCTAGCAACAGGTTTCTCTACTGTCTTGTACAACTGTCAAATGCAGTTGTTGCTCCTGCCTGCAACCACACCGCATGCAAGCATAACCACATTAAGAAAGGGGAATTTCGCAGCCATGTGAACAAGGCCTTGGTGTGGCACTTCACTATGTTCAGGGCCAGTGTCCACCTTTTCAACAGCTGTCACAATTAGACTCCAATTAGTGCCCCGCAGCGACTGACCCAGTTTGCTTGAGCAGGCCGAAGTATCGATCAGCCCTGCTCTGCGGCTCTGCTATGACAAGCTCCCTCAGCTCGAATGTCTGAGAGCGGGAACAAAAGACGCGAAACTGTTTTTTCTGGGTTAAAGAAGCACTGTCAGCCCAACACGAGGGCGAGCACATGCTCTCTCTCTCTCTCTCTCTCGCCATGCGTGTCTGGCGGCTGCGTTGTGTGTTGCTGTGGTGGAGACCACAGCATGGACAGCCTTACCCCTCCCTCCCTTGCCAGCTGGCTGGCCCCCAGCTGGCCCCCTCTCTCAGCTACATGTCTGCTGGAGGCACTCCGCCACTCTTCAACCCCCTGATATCTTTGCCTTTGTACTGCTGTCCCATTGGCTGCTGCCCAGGAGCGGTTGCTATGGGGAAGGGTGGAGAGTGCGGTTTGAGGGAAGAAGTCTGTATAATGCAAGTGGCTTTGGCAGGTGGCTATGGCTATTGTCCGTGTTTTTGTCTGACACATTTACTCCATATGAATGATTTATGTATGTATGTATGTATGTATGTATGTATGTATGTATGTATGTATACATCCTGTATTATTCTGTAAGGTTGGCTGCACCAGCATTCTGCAAATAGCTTTGATGATATAATTTATTATTAGTAGCTATGGCCTTCTTGGGAAAACTATCCAGAATCAATGCACTTCCGCAACCATGTCTCACTGCAGTCCTGTGCCAGCCTACTTCAACATATCTCTGGTTTCTTTTTAGTAAGCTATTCTGTGTGATCGAAGAGGCAGTGAGAAAAATACCTGATGGATGTTTCACAGTTGCTGCACTTGCTAATTAACAGTACGGCTTATTTCCCTAAATAAGCACAGAGCTGTCAGGGAGGACAGAGTCTGTGGAATCGGGTGATAAAACAAGAGGCATGCTTGGTTTGGGCCAAAGTGGTTAAAAAGGCTATTTCTTTATCTAGTGCTGAACTGCAGTTCTTCCTTTTCTTTCCATGCATGCACATTGACTACGTGTGGCACAGTTCACATCTCTATTGTGAAGTTTAGCTCAACCCCAGGGTTCTATACACAGTGATCTTGTAAAGTGAATCATTAAGCTGATAATAAGGAAGATGCACAAGTTGAAAGATTTAAGCCATTATTGTACCGTAAAGCAATCGAGCACGTGCTTTCCCTTGCTTTCAGTGTAGAATTAGCACCAGTAAAAATCCCCAGCCATTTGTCGGGAACCCCCCCCCGCTCCCGCTGAGGATCAGTCTGGACTTTGTACAGAACCTGTATTCAGATCAGCTGTGTTTTTTTTTTCTTTGTCCTGCATATCTCGCACCAAGCATATTTCAATATTTCCTCCCCAGCTAAACATTAGATCTTCATTTTACAAGGCCCTTCAAGCACCTGCCATAATGGTTCTGGGAGCACCACTTCAATCTTTGTGCCGATTTTACATACAGTGTTGGATTACACACTGCCAGTAGCATTTGCCGTTTCACCACAAGCATACTTGTTTCTTCAAAACAAACGACGATGCCTGGAGGCTCTTAGACGTCATCGGCATGTGACACTGCAGGCTGCCTTACACAAGCCACACAAAACCCAACAACCCCTCTTGTCAACCGCAGACGCTGCCTTCCCCATCTGCTGGCAAGGATGTCAGGACATCACATCAAAGCACGAGGACGTCGGGAAGCACAAATCAGGACTCATGATTGGCTTGAGGTGGCGCGAGGATCATTAAGTAGATGTAAAAGAGCAATGAAGTCAGCAACATGCTTGTATGTTCCCACAGCTTTGGAATCCTCCACAGTCCACTGCAAATTCCGAGACTCATTAGCAAAGAGCTAAGTGGGAGGCAACACTGAGCTCTGTGTATTCTAGGTAAATAGGGAGCCCTGCTTTTGCCAGGCAGCATTACCAGCTAAATTACATTTTGGAGAAGACTCTAAAATCATTAAAGCCCAGCTTTTTCTGTCCGAGCACAAGTTGTTCCTGGTTTTAAAGAAATTCAGTCTGCAGAATTTGTCTTCAACTGACAAATAACTTAAACCAAACTGTTTTTGACAAACATGGTTTTGTCCTCACAACTTTTTACAAAAGGACATTACTAACTAGGTGAAATATTGCCACTGTGTGCAGATTCACTAGTTAACACAGTCTCCATAAGTGCATTTTAAGGAAATTTTCTATCTGTATGCAATAATGCATATGATGTCCTGACATCATATAATTAAAATTGAGAATGAGAATTCTGGTCTGTAAGAAACATGGAGAAAAAAACATGTTAAAAGCAAAACGTTTTTTCTCTATGCATGGCTTGGAAGCATAAATGTTCATACAAATGTCTTTCACGGCATGCATTCTAGTGTAAACTTAAAACATCACACACCTGAAGGTTTAGGATTTATTAAACATACCAAACTGACAATGCATTACAGCAGTCAAATACAAAAAGTCATTTTTGTTGTTACCGAGGCCAAAACATTGTGACAGAACAGTTGTCCCAGTTGACTCCTCATACCCATTTAGCGGTTCAGATAGACAGACATCACTAAGAAAGGTTTTTTGACTGTGGGAAGATGGAACAATGCCACAAAGTGTTTACCATGTTGATTTATAAACCCAAAAAGATGTTTGAACACAGTATGAAGGCAGGCTCTCATACCTTTTAATTAGCCTCACTATTGTGCAAAAAAAAAAAATATACAGAGGCCACAGAACTCCCTGCACATGTGGCGCAGCAGTGATCTTCAGGAGTGGTTTCATTCTCAAACAAAAAGAGATGTACAGTTTATTTATGCTTGTTAATTGAAAGGTGCTAATAACTCAGTCCGTAACTGACTATCAGAGCAGAGCTGGAGGTGTGCAGAAACCAGCCAAGCAAGACCTAAAGAGACCATCATTAGAACCAGTCGACCCTCCGAGAAGTGAAACTATCTTTATGAGGGTTTCATTAGTGTTCAGTTAGGCTGCACAACAAAGCTAAAGTCATGTAGGCCCACCTAACCTGCATGCCGTGTACAGCTCTTGCAGACACACTCAAATGTGCACACCAATACCAGAGAGAGGCACAGAATTACATGGACCTTGAAAGAAATACAAATGAACATGCGTGAATCAGACTGACTTTGTGTTTATTTTTGTGTCTTTGACAGCATTACTCTGGAGCGTTTCACAGCTGCCTTGGGGAGAACCAAACACCCCATTGCCAGAAGAACCAAGGGCACGCCAATCACCACTGTCATCACATACACATATAATGACAGTATTGAAATGATTGTAACCCCCCACCTCTCCAAAAATCTCTTATAATTGGCATTTCATCACATCAGAGACTGTCAGCATGTCAGATCATTGGCGGGTCTAAAGTAAACTGCGGAACCTGTGAGGCACCACAGCTTTGTGCCAAGTGCAATGGCCTGACTGAAAGAAGAGCCTCTAGTCTCGAGTGAAATTCACCATCCTTTGAACCCTTCCCCAAAACTAATTTCCCCATACAATCTTCTTGTGCCAACAGCATGTGCCTTTTAATGGTTAATCTTAATCCGATGCGAGTCATGAAACCGGGAAACAACTTGATTACAAATCAAAACTCAGTCAGGCCATTGTGCAAGATTCCTCTGGTTCTGCTTTTTACTTCCATTGCCCTCTGACAGAAGGCTTACAGCTCTGATATGGAGGGCGTGGCCGTTTGAGCGGGGGCTGTGGCCTACCAGGGCAGGATTGGTCGGATGCGTTTGATGTGTTAGTTGCTCTGTTCGGTTCGTGGCCCTTTGCATGTATTGAAGGAGGGAAGCGAGAGGCCTGTCGCAACAGCCCACTTCAGCGCACCGCAAAACCTTGCCAGTGCAGAACAGTGGAAACATACAGGCACGAGTTCATGTTTGACAGGAGGGAAGGGGGAGAGGGGACACACGCCTCCCCTATCTCATGAAGTTGCCGCCCCCGATCTCCCTCTTGTAGCGGTTGGTGAGGTGGTCTGCTTGCAGGGTGAGTTTGGACAGGACCCCAAACAGCCCGCGCAGGTGATAGTGGAACTGGCTCTCCAGGTCCGAGGTGTCCTCGACGGGCACCCCGCCGCCCCCCTTCGGCTCATCCTCCTCCTGCTTGACGGCCATCTCGAGGAAGCTGGGCCCCCCATTAGCCTCCCTCTTCAGCAGGCCCCACTCCATGTCGTTTTTGATGGACTTGAGCAGCAGGTAGTGCTCGTACATGTCCCTCTGCTTGCCAGAGAAGGAGTCGTCAATGTTGTTGTTGTTGAGTGCCGGGGCCTGACTGTCCTGATCCTCCAGGGGGACGTCACGCAGGAGGCTGGGCACCATGATGGTCTCGTCCATGTTGTTGGCAGCAGCCAGGAAGCGGTTCATCACGTTGAGGAGGGAGTGCTTGTGGCTGGAGAACTCACTGTTGATCTGCATCATGGTGGATTTTCAGGTAGACTTGGCTAGGCTGGGAACTTGTCAGGATGTCAGGACAGATGGCTTCAAAAAAGGTTGACTGTTGGAGACCTGCAGAGTTAAGGGGAATGGGATGTGAGTTTAATCTACCAGTTTTGTAGACATACCACATGTTCTAGACTATGGAAACTAGTGTCTTGTTTCAATGCATGACTAGAGTTCAGGAGAACAAGAGAAATGTCAGGCTTCCAGCTGCATGGCAGGCAAAGTGCTTCATCAGCGACAGATACAAGATTGCAACTAGGAACTATCCAAGCCTTTTGTCACCTGTACTTGGCTGGATTCTAAAAATACAGAATCATAACAATCTGTCCATAAAATCATTTCAGTACTAAAGTATACGGAGTGTGCATTTTAGACAACCGCTTAGGTGTGAATGCGTCTTCGATTTTACGGTTGGTTTTAGTTGTAAGACCAAACACACAAATAAGACCATGATTTCAAATCGTAATTCATACAATGAATAAAGCAGAGAGGACAACTCAAAGCTGTAACCAAGGATGCCTCTTTCAAATGATCGACAGGGCTTAAACGCTTATCTTACCGATACGTCATTCGGCTTATCCGTCGTATGCCCTCGAATTAGTGAGTCAAATAGTCATGGCAGACAATGAAAGAGAAGTACATTTCATTTCACTTCATATAATGACGTCGCAATCTCCCAGAAAGTAAATGCCTTAGTCACACCGAGCTGCTGATTTGAACCGGCACAGGTGGGACCCGAATCTGGAAGCTGATAACTCGCTTCCTAGCAACAATCGCCTCTTTATTACACGTTATTCTATTTCCTGGTCAGACAGGCAGCGGTGAAACAGAGAACACGTACCAACGACGATACGGTTGCTTTTAATAGCTCATCGCAAGAGAAGTTACTAACCTGAATGCGTCTAGGATTCACGCAAAATTGCACCAAGATAATCCCAATGGAAACAGGAGGATTTTGTGCTGTGTCCGCTCCTACACCCCAGACATGCTACAACAGCTCCCAGCAAATGTCTGCAAGAGACACTCTGGTATTTATACAGGACGTCGAGTGCAAAAAAAGACCCGCCCACTCTGAAATTCTCCCCAGTTCGGAAACCATACTAACGCCGGTACACCGCCCTCGTTTGATTGGTTTGAGCGCTATGGCGACCAATTACAGAACAGTCGGTCCTCCCGTCGAATGACATACTAATACTTCAGAGGTCTGTCCGCATGAACACCGCCCTTACCCTTTTGGAATGAATTAATGTCGCGCTTTTGTTACTAGCTTTAAGAATCACTTATATTCTTCTAGCGCAAATAAATACTAGTGTGTTTCGGGTATCAAATGTTGGTAGTTGGTTAGCCTCATAGCTGTAGTTCACAAATTTAGTCCGTTCATCTTGTTGCAATGCAACACCGAACTGTCCATAATTATCATGTAGTCAAACTGGCTAACACACATCACACTTTCTTATGCAAGCCTTACCTGATGATTAACGATGTGCAGACGTTGCACGCGTCGTAGAGACGCTAAGAGCTACTTTACAATTCTGGTTGTCTGCAAATATGCGAATTACGAACATGCAAATAGACTATCTATTTATTTATTTACAGCGCTGATAAGTCTGTTTCAGGGCCAAATGATTCTGTCAGCGCTAAAACTAAAAAAGATTCTCTACTCTTCTCGCTAAAACCGATTACATCAAAGGTCATTCGCACCATTGGATGTGGTCCATATCCGCGTTGGCTCTCTCCGACAGCAAGCCAGCTGGCAGTACCATCCTGTATTGCGACAAACTGCCTAATTGTTTGTAAGGACTGTTCTCCTTTGGGAACTAGTAACAGTTCCCATTGACTTTTTGCTTACCAGGCTGCAGCGCTGTAGGATTCCTTTTTGTGATAATATATTTGGGAACAACCGCTATGGGAGTAATTTATGTTGCTGCGCAAAGCGAGCAGGTTTAGGGGTTGTTAATAATTGATAGACTAGTGCCACCTGGTGGAGAGTTGTCACGGTCTCTAGAGCGGCCCCTTCCGGTGTTACAGCTGGAGTAGCGGAGGAGTTAGGTTCGTTCGGAGGTGCTTCAGGACTTTCACGGTTTAAGAATTAGTCTAGTTTATCCACCTCCAGCCCAGCAAATAATAACGTTGTTTAAAGAGATATTGTGTACATGTCAGCAATTGCAAGGTTGTGTCATATGGGCTTCCTTTGTGTGGCTTTGTATTTATGAGATGAGATCTCAGCCTGATCCCCCGCCATTGATTGTTTCGTCCTCTAGAGACTGGCTATTTGTTTTTTCCCAAGAACGGAAAAATCTGAGTCTGACCTTTAGAACTGTAATGGAACACTGGAGGATCGTAAAGGCTGTAGGCATTTCTTTTGCTAAGAAATTGCCTTGCTTTCTTTTACATAACACTTTGGACTTTAATGAAATGAGTGTAATGAATCAGTGTTACTGCTTACTTAGGCTAACACGCGGAGTCAGTATTATGTGATGAGCCAGTTTAATTTCAGTACTCTTGTGTGTTTAATACGATCTATTCAAATACGTCTCAACTGGTCCTTCTGTTGCATTGTATGGTCTTTTGAAGGCAGCGATTATCTGTCGTAGTTCAGAAAGACCGTTGCACCAGTGCTTTTCGCGGGTTTCACGACACTAACACCTTTATCTAGTAATCAGTACCCTCTACACTAGCACCTGTATCTAGTAATCCTGCGCAACGAACCAAACATCTTTTATGAGTTTTTACATTCGCTCCTTCACCATTTCTGTGGGTAGCAGGCTTTGATTTGGAGTCTCGTTCGGCTCTCTTCTGTTGAACGATTGTGCGCCCATAATTAAAGGGGCCTTGTGGTGAGGAATGACTGTCTTCTGCACGAGTGCACAAATAGGCAACAAATGCGTTGCATTCATTCAGCTGAATTCAGCCATTTCAAGAGGATGTATCTTGCAGCAGAATTCATTCCTCTATGAAAACGTTATACTTTCAAGAGCTACTTTCTATCCTGATGTGAGGTATGTAATACACAATACATTGAATAATGTTAAAGCAAATCGGCAACCGCACAACTCAATTTTTTGGAAGAGGAGAGACACTACTTTCAGCCTCATTCCTCATCCCTCATGTAACAAGTCCAGTTAGTTACTTCTAAGACAGCCAGGTGCCATGAATGACACATCAGCAGAATTCTTGAATTCTTCTTGGTAGAGTAACCAAGTGTTACACTGGTCCTCGATTGTCTTATATTCCATTTATGACCATGCTCTGTCTCTTTCCCTCCTATATTCCTCCTGATGCTGCACATCCAGCCCGGCCTCCAGGTACCAAGAGGTTAGCATGAGCAGCATTCAAGAGTTTCAATTCTCCTGTTTTCTTTTCCACATTTTCTGGAGCACTTGAGAACTTCCTTTTACTTGGATCAAGGAGCAAGTTTCCTGTTTTTCCAGCTTGGCCTGAGTTTTCTCATTTTTCAGTTCCTTCTGGAAAACAGACTCTGTCCAGGGTTTTGTGACAATAAAACCATAAAAATATGCTATAACAGATACATTTTTATTAACTTAGGTCTGCTGCCAGGATGATCAGTTTCAATCATACCAGTTTCCAAAATGACTCCTATCTCAATAACTAGCTCTGTGGTGTGAATTTTCATGATTTCCTCATGGCAGCTGCAATTTTCTACCCACTGCTTCGGTGCCTTGGTAAGAGTACAATGTGTGCTTAATTTAGCACAATACAACATCAGAAAACAGTGAATAACACTGAAAACACTGGTAGGTAGAGAATAGGCATATGGCAAAACACACCATGAAAATCTACTACGAATACTGTTTTAAAACTTGTAATTTGTCTTTACATTGGACCAGAATTGACTTGTCTTATGTGTATCTTGCATGTTTTAGATTTTTTTTTTTTTGAGCTGTACCCTTACAGTACAGAAGTTTAATTTGGTGATCTTCTACATTATCCATCTTGTGTCTGTGCATTGATAGGAAAAACATTGATTAGTTGCTCATGCCTTAATATGAAGGAATAACACATATTGCTTCATTACAGTGGCAGTTAGATAACAAAAAGTAACCTACAGGCAATTACTGGCCATAATATTAGCATTATTTCCAGTGAATCAGGTGTCTTGAAATTGTCATGCATTATGGTGCTGTGACAAAACCTTTGCAACAATATACTCTGCTGTACTGTGGTTATTTGTTTATTGTATAATTATTTCATAATGCATTGGATATAGGTCACAATTAAAGTTGAGAATTTTCTGGATCCTTTACCAAATTGCAAAAGAATGCGCTCTGTGGTGCAAACACTTAATTAATAGCACTGCAGAGCCATTTTAAACCCCAAATTTTCTTGTGTTGGGAATATGGCCAAAGAAGTGTCTGAACCATCCTTGACATATTCCGGTTACCACTACTGTGACCAGCTTATCTAATCACAAATATGGAGTGGGATAAGCCCGTTTCTGAAAGCAGAACTAGCTCTGGAACAGAATCAATACAAAAACAACCAAGGCCCCTTAGCGTAGCGTGAAACAGCTGCAGTGCAGCGCTGAAGCTGGGGCAGAGATGCTGGAGCCAGTCTGAAGATACAGCAAGGTGCATCTCTCTGCTCTGGAACCAGGAACTCCCAGATCAAGAAACAGAAAGCCAACAGCCCTGCTGCTGGCAAATGCACAAAACATCCAAGAAAAAAAAAAAAAATCCACAGCAAACAAATTAAATGCAGAGATTTCTATAACTGTAAGTTTTATTCCCCCACAAGTATTCTACATGCCATTTCTGTAAATGAACAAGCTGTTCTAACACTGATCATTTAAATTTTCCTTTACAGAAACACAAAATGAAAACAGAGTTATGGTACAGAATCGCACATGCTCTGTTATATTCTCACATTCAAAGATACATCAGCATTCACATAAAGATAAAAAGGGAACGTATTACATGGGCATGAGTCCTTTTTCTTCTGCCTGGAAATTCCAAGGCCTAGCACGGCAAGGCCCTTCAAGACTTACTCGTATTGTCTATAAGTACTTAACTTAAGAAAGAAAGCTTTCCATTCTACATCTAGATCCTATAATGGAAAATGGCTTCACTAAAAAAGTATATTTTGCTCTGTGTAAGGGAGGGAGCTGGGTCTGTGGATATTTAATGTGGTTTTCCTTTAAGGTATTTGCTAATGGTTGTACATTTCAGGTAGATTAATTGGCACCTTAGCTTAGAGCAATATAGCTTATTAACACTTCTGAAAAACAAGGCCAAAAGAAGGTATTTCTATGCAAAAATGTGACAAAATGAAATTACAGGCCTTTGTGACAGTGATTTGTGAAATTAAAGCAAAGGTGACAGTCATTCTGAAAATACTCCCAATGACAGCTACTCCCTCTGAGTTATGATTTAGACCAGAGTCAAGAAAGCTGGGTCAAAATATAAATGGCAAGATTATGCATATCAGACAATGAGACTTCTAGAATGCTGTGAGACTGGCTTAATGGAATAAAGGGAATAATACAACATAATGATACCAACATTAAGTGTAGTGTATGCAAACCCAGGTTCCAACCAGAATCATCTGGGGTCTCTCAAAACTTTGAAAGGTCTGTGTACATCATATTCAGCTGTTTGTTTGATGTCTCCATTTGAGTCCTTTAAAACAATACCAAATTTCTAAGTAATACACACTGGAGAATAAAACTGGACCTCTTATTGTGTGTATTGTCACATCTGTTTTTCTCTCCCTAAGAAAAGTACGTCTTGCAAGGCAGCTGTGGAGTTTTCTACATAAAACACCTAAAAACTTATATTAAAGAAAGAAACTACAAGTCTGGGTTCCCTTTAATCCACCTTCCATTAGGAGCATGCCGCAAAATCCATCTGTATTCTGCAGAAATGGAAAATGGCATTACATTACAAAGCTGGTCTTAAAATAAGCCATACCTAATAAGGACATTTAAAAGTCAAACTCTATGGCATATGCAAATCCATATAAAGCCTTGGCATTCTAACCCATAATGCTTGGGCTTTCTCTGGATAACAGTGTGCATTAAAATGAATACATTGTGGAGTTTTTTTTATCCATAGTTATAATATAGTCTTAGCAAAATCTAAACAACCTCTGACCAAATCTGGTTAGCTTACCGCTAAGGCCATCATGCGGTGATACCTGCGTCAGCACCACTAGACCATCTCATACTGGTTATTGGTGATGTGCCGGGACAAACAGCAGGCCAGGAAAACTCCAATGAGCTGAGCAGGAAATTTAACAATTCAGGATTTTTTTTTGTTATAATAAGAATCACATTCATGACATGCCATCTTAGTTTGATGATTTCCTCCTTAATGTGAATTTCCCCAACCCACTGTTATTCCTTGCATTTTGAATTTTTCAAAAGTGCTTTACTTAAATTGTCATTTGTCATTATGATCCTTCACAAAGCTTTGCTTCTAAAGAGGATCCTAGCCTTTTACCCACTATTCTGCCACATTTTGCTCTTTCTTTACCTGGAAGAAAGCTATTCCAAAGGAGATGCCAGCAATGATTCCTAGATTGGACTCCATCACAGAAGTCACCAGGGAGAAGCAGCCCTGGAATAGAAGAAAACATGAACTAAATCACATCCAATCTCCCAGATCTGAAAGCAGTATCACCATTACATTAACTGTTTTAAAGAGATATTCCTCAATTACATTTTTAGATTTTTGGGCATTACATTTACGGAAACAAAAGGAAAAGCAATGCAGTACATGTACTGCAATTTTCTACATGTTTAATTACCACTCTGTAGTCAATGCTGTTTGCATTGGGGAGGGAGGAGGGGGATGACTGTTTCCACACTGGTTGGGGAGAGGGTAAAGGTATACAGCTTCTAAATTCTGAATTTTGACCATTTTACAAAAATAAATAAATAAATAAATAAAAATAGAGTGGTAAAGTACTAGTGTAGATTCATGCAATTCAAGTGTTAACAACAATATTATAGTCAACTTGATATTGTTTCATATTTTAGTCATTTTATTTGTACATCTCAGTTCCTGTGCTAAGGTCTTGCACAGACTCATTTGCTGAAGAAAGCATTCCAATCCCACCAGTCTTTCAAATGAAGGACCTGTGCGTGAGGTAATTCTACCAAATAATGATACATACATCCTTCATGTTGAATATTAAGTTGTAAATGAATATTACTTGTAAATTTAATTCTATTTTTTTCTTCACATAAGCAGATTAGACAGGACATACTCCATTACCTTTACTGTCTGATTTACTTTATCAATGTGTGCTTGACTGACTGAACACTAACTAGCTGTTCAGGTCACATAAGCCAGCAGTGCACACCTTAACCAGCACCACCTCTTTGCCAAACAAAACCCCAGATGGGCAGAAAGTAAACCCAATTTTGAGAGATTGGAGATTGGGTTGTCAAGTAAAACATTCTGTGGATGCTAGACCTGCTGCATGAACAGGTGTTCAGGCATAATCAGGCCTGATGTGACAGACTTACCACATTGTACACCTCTTTGCCAGCTTTGTCCAGGTCTTTCAGGACTTCGGTGGTGCAGTTGGCGTTTTCCTTACAGCAGCTTGCGGGGATGCCATTCTCTTTGAAGTAGTCTGTGCTCGACCACTCTGTGTAGTTCCTCATACCACAGCACTTCAGCTGGACACAACACGACACAACACATACAGCATTTACACACATTGTCAGGAGGTGGCACACTTTTCAACAGAATGGAGTTGTTTTAGTCATCAGTTACTCCATTAATGAGCTTTGGGACTCACATGATTGTGCTTGACAAGCCACAGTGGTGGAGCAACTGACACATAAACCGAGCTCTCTCTGAATGCTTGCACATACCGGAACACAAAAACATACGCTGACCGGTACATTCTTTAACTATACATTTTTAATCAAACCTGTAAGCCAGTTGAAGGTTACATAGAGCACATGGTCTGTTCCTTGTGTGTACAGCTGTGTTACAGTAGAACCTTTCTGACAGCAGTCAAACAGGTGATGCAATGTTATTTTTGAAGATCAACTTCAACTCTGATTTTCTAACTGGAAATGTGGAAAAAAATCTTTCTGGTATGGGTGTAGGATGCAATAAGCAAGATGTTTGCAACAAATAAGATAGTAAACAAACAGACTGCCTTTTTCCCTACTCCTACAGAAAAGCTAAAATTTTAAGGGAATTTCAGTCCATTTTAATATTTGAGTTCCCTCCTCAAAACAATCCCCTTACAATGAAGTGAATGCAGAAATTTCAATGCTTTATTTTTTATTAATAATGGTAATACTACCATTACTAGTAGTCATAATGAAAATATCAGAATAAGAAATGTACAATTTGGCACAGAAATGTAAGATAAACATCATACATACTAAATGTCATGCATATAAAATTATTTTTCACCAAAGAGCATTTTCAGGGCATGTTGTCACTTGTCTGAACTAATGCATAAAGGGAATGCCACAAGGCAGCAATGCATTCCAAGGCAAGACAGCGAATATAAATCACTTACAGTTCTCTGGATGGCGTCCACTGCTTGGCTCCTGGTGCTGGTGCCATTGTAGGTCTGAATAGCATCTTGGTAGGTGTCAGCCAATATGGCCTTTATCTGAAAGGCAAAAAGACAGTCCATTAAGTCAGCTTAATCATGACTAAGTCCGCTTAATCATGTGACTTAAATACAAAACACAACATTCAACAGCAATGTTGAAAGGAACAAGTCAAAATGACATTTTTGAAATGCTTATACCTCGTGTCGGAAGAGGAAGCCGGAGATGCCTGCCACGAGTTCAGCTAGAAACACCAGGGTCAGGAACATTGCATACTGGAAAAAGCATATGAGGATACTTTCAGACCTGCACATTTGCTGGGCCCTTGGTACAATCTATTGGGAACTCAGAGTTTGGGCCCCTATCAATTAAAGAGGCAGCATCCTGGTACAGTGGTAAAAAACAGAGCTTGTCACTCAAAGGTTGCAGGTTTGAGTCCTGCCATTGTGTATCCCTGGGAAAAGTACTTAACCTGAATTAACTCAGTGAATATCCATAAATGGATAAACATGCAAAAGTTGTAAATGATGTGGCTCTGGATAAGAGCATCTGCTAAGCAAATACAAGGACAGAATCCATGTACTGGCATAAATGTATTTGTTTACTCTTTAAAACTGTATTTAATGATTTATTTTCACAATATGACAAAGCCTGAAAATTCGTCTGGCCAAACAGTATAAGTGAGCTCCGTGTTTGTATGTTAAGGGGAGAAGCAATCTATTGCATTTGTATCTGTCGACCAACCATCTTGAGCATCCAGGGGCTTCCGCGGCAGGTAGCGAAGCACCCGAACAGGCCGAAGATGACGATGGTAGCGCCGGTTCCGATGAGGACGTAAGGCGCATTGGTGTTCTTTTCTGTTGCTAGTGAAAAGTAGGCCTCCAGGTTCACCTTTCCCCACACTCCCACCGCTAGCAGAATGACTCCTGTTAACTGGGTGGAAACAGCACTGGACCCATCACCACAACGTTATCCCAGGCTTCGCCACAAAGAACCTGAAATCTCCAAACTTGTTTCAGCTGCGACACGCACTTTTGACTAGCTAGCTGTATGCGGTTCGAAAACAGTTCAGATGATTCGCTATGCAGCAACATACCGTCATTTTAAGATGTCTCGGTGAGGGCTCTTCCAATAATACTTTACTAATTATCTATTAGTTCTAGCAGTTGCATTTGTCACGCCATCTGCAACCTACTGCAAGAATGACTCCGATCTGCCCTTACGCCATAAACAGCAGAGACGTGAATAATTAGCGACTGTACTGGGCTTTTATCACCACAGACCACATTCCTGTTGACAAACAGTGGGAGAAATAGACTACCTAAGTCAAGTACAAGACTGCTTGGGAATATAAAAGTGACACATAGATTGATAGTAAGCAAAAGTTACGTTCTCTCATCAGATGCTCTAATCCTTAAACTAACAAGCAATTTTCCACATCAGCTGCCTTTTCACATTCAGTAAAACATTATTTACAAACATTAACGTTTAAATGTAGCAATCTAATTGAACAATATTCCATGCAGATACCTTTGCAAGAGCCTCTTTATAGCCTTAGCTTTAAAACAGTTCATAAGGTAGTTAGCCATTTGTGTATAATCAAGCAAGTAAAATTCTGCTCTTCCTTGGCAAAAATTAAACACCAGGTACCTAGTTCGCTATCAATGATAAACGTTAAATGCATACCTGGTGCAAAAATTACCCTGCATGTTGCAACCCCATTTTTACAGGCAAAATTTTAATAGCCAGCTAGCATGCTAATTTTCTTCAGTGGTTTTTCCGCTAGCCCTTTGTTTCCACGTAGCCAGCTAGCTAGTTTCCAATATATTATGTGAACGCAGACTTACCCAAAATATAAGACTGTACGAAATAAGGAAAGTCTTGAGACATGTTATCACAGGTTTGGTCTGTAGCCTTCTGGAAGGGGAAGGCATCCTGGCGTATTTTTTTTGCGGAGCGTTTATGCGAGTTTTTCTTTTCAATAACGTTAGCTAGCCAGGTCCCCCCAACTTTTCGAACAGGTCCTCTAGAAAACTTTTGCTGAGATTAGAGGAGAAAGGAAATTTCGTCACAGACTCCCGGTTCACCTTCCGGTGAAAAAATAGGCAAATGCTGATGTGTCCCCAAATGCCTTGGGGATGTCTGCGTAACCTGTGATCGCAAACGTAGATCTTGAATGAACTAACGTCACCCGAATCTTCATCCCACCCCCAGCCATTTTGAGGATACAAACTTAAACTGATTCAGGTTTTTTGTTCAGGCTTAAACACAGGGTCGTCAAATCAGAGTGATCTTAGAAGTATTAGAAATATTAGTATTAGTATTAGAATATTTACGTATAAACTCATTCCAAGCGCTTCTCCTCGCAACCTTGTTTTGATTACGGACCTATGACCATAACAGAGTTGTGCATTACCGTGTATATCTCTCCAGGATCGTTACTGGGTTTACCATCCACCAATAAATCCAGACAAGAGGAAGCGTCTTGTTGTAGGGCAATAGACGGAATTAATCTATGATGCAGCCGCTATATGAGATGCAAATGCTTTCGGTAAAAAAGTAAAACAAAACAAAATCAGATTAAGACAACAGGAGAAAGTTATACTAGGCTACTTACCTAGCTCCCAAATTGATATACAGTTGAAGTGTAGACACGTAGCCTAGCTCTGTGTCAAAATGGGCTGCAGCGTCTAGCCTACGTAATTATCTATCCATTGAGAAGGAAAAAATGCAGTCCATTTTAGCAATTGCTTTAAGTTAGTCTATGTTACAAAATGATGCTAGTCAGTCAGCAAGATAGCAAAAAAAGAGACATCACAAACAACAAAAAGTTAAAAACTGCAATTTCGACCTATCGTATTGTGTATTTTATATATTATATTATTATGTAATATATATTTTGTATTTTATTTATACATAATGTCAAAGTTGTTTATGTTTATGAACAGCAGCCTAGAGTTAATCCACTGGAAATAATATTTGATTTATTTGATATTATGATAACTGAGCGCAAATGAAATTAAATTACCTGATGCTGAAATTATGCTGAAACTTTAATGATTCATTCTACATAGCCCCTCAATGAGTTAATTCCTTAAAAAGTACCTACCCAGTGAATTTTGGCTGACTGCAACGATGTTGCGACTGACAAGTTGCTTCAAGAAAATCTTGGAATACTTGGAGAGATTATAGGCTTATCCCAGTAGCATGTTTTATCCCAGAAAAATATTTTAACCAGCTTCATTTAGGTGACATAAACTTCAACATTTGTGTGACTACATCTTGGCCAGTATTGACTCATTGTATGAGAAAATAGCTAGGCTATTACATTGGACCAGTTACGTCAAGCCGTAACCTAAAAAAGTTTTAAAATGACAGATAATCGACGCGAGATGTGATTACAAGGACGCTAACTCCACTGAAATCACTTAATGAATCGCCACTGTCCTTGACTGTTGCTGAGACAAGTATGTGTCTCGATTATAAAGAATCACTGTTTCTTTAAAGACGAATGACTCGGAATAGTCATACTTGGCTGTGATTTGTTCCGCCGCACGAAGTGGAACGAGAGATTCCCATTTAGACCGCCAGAGCTCAAACATCGAACGAAGAGGTAGGCTACATTCATAATCGGGGATGTGCAGTGAATTGCTCTGATGTAGTATTTCTAAAGGTTGATGATCTGACACATCGGCTTAACTGTACGCGACGGTAGACTACTTCGTAGTCTTATATAGGCTATATTGTGTTCTAGTTTAGACTCTGTAGTAGTGTACATCGCATCTTCAGAATAATTCTGGATGGTCATATTCAAAAATGGAACTTTTTGTATGAATAATACTGTGCCTTCGTTTCCTAAAACATCTCAGTTTAATATCTTTCTTTCATTAGCAGAGACGCTCCCAGGAAGAAGGGATTAAGATGTCAAGCCTCTCTTTTCTTTTACTACTTCAGGTTTATCCTGTGGCCATGGTTCTTGGACAGAATGAAGGTAGGACGTACAGTGAATAAACCATTTAAATGAAATGGCGATTTTACAATATTATTACGGCTTGTTCAAGTGTATCGTTAAACGTAATATGGTCTTATTTTATCACGTCTGTTAAGCCTCTGACATTTTAGCAATTAAGATCATTAAAGGATGTTAAAGTTTCATGATCCCGTCAGACTTTAGTTTACGTTTCAAAGCGACTAATTATACACAGAGTTACGAAGGAACCGTGCTCGTAGTTCGTGTAGTTGCAGTATAGTTTAATGTAGCCCATAGGTCCAAATACTTTCCCTTTCAGTCACTCTTGTACACTAATGCCTGCATCCCATGCAGCTGAGTGAGTTTTCGAATGGGGAAATTAAATACCGCCTTCATCAGAGCTCAAGGTTTTCCTATTAGAAACAGCTGTAGTGTGTTATTTCTTTCCCTCAGACTCAGAGACGAGAGCACATCTGCAAGAGCATGTGGTTTAAAGTGCGTGGGGCGTTCGGTTGTGCATTTAGATAAGATACCCAAGCTTCCTTCCCCCGTAAGAAAACAGGGGTTTTTTTAGCTCCCCAACTCTGCTGTTGCAGTTTGAGCTGCTCTACATTAACGTGATTTTATCTTGATTACGTTTTTCATTGACGCAGGTATGGAGGGTGATGTATGTAGCTTACATTTTAAATTATCAGTTTATTCTGTTGAATATTTACTGAAGCAGTTCAGTATAAACAGCTTGCTCAAGGGCGCAAAACACTTCACTCTTACAATCCTCAGGTTTGGTTTCATAATCACTACACCACACTGACACAGCATACCTTGTTATTCACTGCCTCCACAAGTTATGTGTAGAATTAGCTTAATTTCCCTGCCTTCATGAGACATTTGTCCCCACAGGAACTAAATGACCCATTACAATTAAAGTGGACTGTTCCTGCACTATCAAACAAGTTACACAAGTTTGCTCCCTATATCTTAAAATAATGCATGTTCTGAATTTCATAATGCTCCATGATTGGAATGGATGCAAAACTGCAAATCTGCCAAGTCATTACAAGTACCATCTTACTGTTTTGTGCTTAAATAACCACTGCATATTTGTATTATGAGTCAGAATTGTGTATATTCTAAGTGCGTGAATTCAGTCCTTCTTTGCTCGTTGTGCTGTTCCTACCACTCTCTAAATATTGATAATGTAATTGAGTTGGTTCTTCTATTGAAGTGTTATTCCTTGTGTACAATAAATAATTGCAATCTAGCAGGTATAAAACTATTGCTTGCAATTATGAGTAATTCTCTGAAATTGCACATTAGGGTCTGCTTTGTCCAATCAATAGTTGTCAATGGCAAAAGCTGATTAGAATCTTCAGCATGATGTGGCTTAAGAATAACTTTAGTTCCAGTGTCTTAACGTCTTTTGTATATGATATTTCAGATGACACTGAACCTTTATGATTTATCCTTCAGAAGTGATTTTACAGTTCTCTGCAGCAACCCTGTAAGCTTTTTGGTTTAACTAAGAAATTCAAGTTTGAATGTCTTAAAACCCTGTCAATTGACTCAACTAAGGCATTATTCTGAAATTCAGGCTACAACAAAGGCTTTTTCAGGAGTTCTTTCATGGATAAGAGAGTTGAATTTGCACCCTTGTTTATTAGAACTAATTTCAGTGACAACACTGGAAGCTATAAGTTCTCTGAATCTGTGAGCAGTGGTGGTACTCAAACCAGTGAGCTCTGAGTTGAGCCTTTGGGGAAGAATGTGAGTGACAACTGAATTGCAATATGATACCGCTGCAAAAATAATTTATCATTGGGTAATGGAAGTTATGGGTGTACCATAGTCTGTCACAGACGGAAACTATAAATCTCTTCTTCATGTTGAAGTTTACATCTGCGTCTAATCACTGTTCTGGACTATTTCACATATGGGTCTGTTGATCATGAAAATTGTAGTAGTCAGGACATCCAGTAGATTGTATTTATGTAGGTTAATGGACAGAGTAGGCATTCTGATTAAATGAAACAGAGAAGTGCAATAGGAATGCATCAAACAATGGGTAAAAACTCTAAAAGGTGCTCCTGAATATAGAGGGTCACATATAGAAAAGAAAAGGAATCAAAAATTGCAGAAGGAGTAAAGTGTCATATGATAAAATAAATCCCAAAAACAGGACACCCAACCAGAGAAAATAGGTAAAATGCCCTGATTTCAATGGGAAAATTTGAAATGCAGTTGACGCATCAAAATAATTGCCCATCAAAATAAAGGCATTTTATATATTGTCTTGGGCTAAGTTCCCTGTTTTTGGAATCACTTTTGCAATCTTTGATCCATTTTCTTTTCTAGGTATATTGATTATTTATTGAGCACATTTGATGTGTTGCTAGCTGCTTCTGGCCTGTAAAGCAAACTGATGTATTGAGATTTGCCAGTTTTGAGGGGGCCAGTTGTATTGCCATCCTGTTCAGGTTCCAGAAATTTTGGTAAAAGGACAGTCCAGCTCTGTCACAATGTAAACTGTTGTGCTTTGAGCCTTGCCATTCTCAACATCATTATATCATCATGGTTTGCAATGTCATTGTCGTGTGTTTATACTAGAAATACAAAGCTATTCAGGGAAGATGAGTGAGCAGATACAATTATTGGCTAACGTGTTTTTGTCTTTGTATTTTTGAGACTTCTTTTGATGTTGTCATTCCCTCTCAGAGGAGTGTAATTAAAGTTCCGCAGTAGCTTTAATGACATGTTAATTACCAGGTTTCTGCATGCCAGCTGTGGAAAGGTGTTCGTTTGACCTGTTGAACTGACTCAGCTCCTCTTAACCACCCAGACTAGTGTCCAAAACCAATGCCTTAATGCTGATAGTTCATAGAGAAACTGTAAAATAAAAAAGAAGTCAAACTAAGGTTGCTTTGGCTTTCTGTTTTTCTTATTGCCAACACATTATTGTTTTTCATTTTACTTTAAATCATGGCAAGCGCTCACACCCTTAAAGCCAATAATTCTGCAGTCATATGTGCTGTGTGAATAAAAACACCTCTAAAGGAGAGATTGGAATGCTCTAAATCACTATGCTGTACATCATAGTGCATCTATCTAACAGAAATACCTTGGAGAGACACTAGACAAAACATTGACTTACAGAAAACATTTAGGAAATACAGCCTAAAAATTGAAAGCCAGAAACTCAGAAAATCTTGAGGAAGCTGGTGGGAACAACTTGGGGCGCACGACAGTCTGCACTGAGGACGTCAGCCCTAGCACTGTGTTACAGCACAGCAAAGTACTGTGCCCCAACATGGGAACGAAGTACACACACCTCAGAAGTTGACATCCAGTTACATTTCATGGCTCCCAACTATGAGTGCAATTCCTCCAACTTTCCTCAGAAGAAGAGAAGCGACACAAAAAATGCACCAAAACATTAGAAACTTGGACGATGACGTACCCTTAAAACGCATCACGATTGAAATGTAGCTGATTGAAATCTCGAAAACCCTTTTATAAGGCCCAGGAAGATCACTTCGAAATAAAAAACAGCATGGAGAGAGTACTGGAAGGAACACTTACCAATGGGGGGACTGGTAGTGTCAAACCCCACTCTGCCACTACAGGGCTTCAGTTATGCAACTTGCAGACAATGGGTAATAGCAAACAGACTCAAGTGCAAACAGGCTAGAACAGGCCTAAATTTGTAGCAATGGGGGCTGCGCGAGTCACCATTCTGCTCAGCTTGCGGTGCAGACGTGCAAGACACTGACCACTTAGTAATGGAGTGCCCCGTCACGAATGTGACAGGTGGAAATAACACTACAAATGAATGTGGCGAACCTTTCAGGACATGGATCGAGGATCTAGAGTTGGAGGTGTGAAAACCACATGATGATGACAACGACTATGCTGTATATATTTACGAAGCAAATTTTTGGTTTTTGGTGATGGATAATACAGTCTGTAATACACCTAGACTAACACCCGGATTGATTCTGAACAGCGGTCATAAATAGCTGTGTTGTGCATTGTTTATTCATTCTAACACAAGCAGGAAATGTTCACATAGCAACTGTACCCAAACATGACAGCCAGCAAGCCTTGGGAGTCATAGCTCTCACTTTAAAAGTATTAAATACACATGGGTAAAGTGAAAATGTTTGAGAGTAAGCAGCAGACAAGACTCAATTTTAGAGCCCATTTCTAGCCATTGTGTCACAGTCTTGGTATTTTACAGTCCCTTCCTTGACCACAGCAATTGGCTGCACAGTCTATATCACTAGATGCCTATGTGGGTTTACCCACTGTGGTAAAAGGTACTAGTTTGTGTGAGTGGATGACATGTACAACTGATGAAAAGATGTTCAGTTGAAAATGAATTAACCTCGCTTGTTATACACAAATTCACCAATCCGGCTGTGATTCTGTGATATGTCACCCTCATTACATTGTTTTTCCTGGCTTGCTGACCGTCTCTGTGGTCGCAATCTTTGGTGGTCAGTTGTTTGTGTTCCGGCCCTGTGTTTAAGCCTGTCTGGTGGAGTTTCAGTACATCAAAATAAACCTCTGGTTTAGTTGTATTTGAACCCTGTGGACATGAGAAATGCTGAGGAAGTATGACTTTGTATATCATGAAGGAACACTACCATTTAGAGAATGAAAGTGCATAGAACAGAAAGGGAGATGGCAGGATTTTGCTCTTGTATCTTCTGTTCCGTTAGGACCATCTAAAGTAACACGTGTAGCCAGTGTATTTGAAACAAACTTCACAATCTCATCGCAGCACTTTACAACATGTTTTATCTAGCGATATGAAAAACTTTTACTGAAGTGGATGATACTTAGCAACAATGATATATGCATCAGAACCCATCATGGATCTTGCACAAAGAGAAATGTTCAAGACATATGAAGCAACAGCACTAGGTGATAATTACAAAATTTTAGATTTTTTGTAGATATTTCCCTAACAATTGACTGAATATCTAACATGGTGTTGGATCCTCCTCTGGGTCAGGCTTCAGAAAGTAGGATGATATTTAGTTTCTGGAAATAACACTACCACATAGTGATGATGAAGTTAAAGAGGGGGAAATTCAATATGTGGCTGTGTGGGCCCTGAGTCATGTTCTCCTCAGGGAAGCAGCCATTTCTAGTCTTGCCACAGCAGCTGCGAGGCAGTGAATTATCATGATGAAAGCCCACGGTGTCTCTGATTGCTCTTATTTCCCTGGACACATATTTCTGTGTTCCATTATGTCCTGGATAATTGACACCAAGATTCCAACAATCCCTTAGAGCTCTCTAATGGCATAAACAGGTGTGTTCTTATGTGATGCATTATGCATGATCATGTCAGAAAAGGCCTGGCTCAAATCTGAGATTTGGAAGACCCGGGAGGGAATGGAATGTGATAGGGAACACTGTGCGAAAGCCACGGAATACTCACTGACCCATGTTCTGTTAAATGCGTGAACTGTTAATTTTATATCACAATGAAAGATCTAGCGGAAAGGGTGACATCATTAATATTCCATAATATATTCCAGCTACCCCTGTTTTTTCTGTTCATTGAGTCAAAACACAAGGACAAAAGAATGGCAGAAATGCAGCAATAGCTAGGTTTACCACATGTTGTACTCTTGGGCCCCTGGCCACAGAAATGCTAGTAAAGTTCAGATTTGATTTTGCCAGTAATCTGTGCTTTATTTCAGGCTCCGGCCACTTCCTGCTAAGCAGCTACAATGAGGTTGTGCCAGAGGTGACCTACTACACCCCCCAGCTGGACTACAGGAGTAAGTGAAGGGAGGCAGGAACACTCACCCAGCCCGGTTGGGGATCCAGGATCATAGAGTACACTGGAGATCCATGGTCTTCGTCACAAGTCCAGTCTTACTTACTTAACTGCAGCAATTGATTACATGAAAATTTGAGACACCTCTCTCAGGAATCAGTCAAGCACTGATTGAAAGTATCTCTTAAAAACCTCAGGACCAAGGCTCTCCAATATTAGGAGACCAATTATCAGGCAGTCTACAGATGGTACATTTTTGTATTCCTCAGAGGGTAGGTCATCACCTTGATGCTACTGCAGCTGGAGTCTGTCATGTAACGTGCTGTAAGGGGGCATGTTAGGGTTTGATGGCCTCCGAACTCAGCAGTGTTAATTAGATGAGCCCTGTGTGCCCCAACCCCCTCGGTGGCAGATCCGCGTTGGTGTTACACCCTGAGCTTGTCGAACGGGGAGGCCACCTGCTTCTCCCCCCGTGGGGGGCACCACCGGAGCACCTTGGGGACGCGCTGCCAGCTGTCCTGCGACCATGGCTACCGGCTGCTAGGACGAGCGTCTGTGCAATGCATGGCCAACCGCCGCTGGTCAGGGACCGCCCATTGTCGCCGTGAGTAACCCGAATATCGGTCTGGAATAACGCCCGGTTGATTTTATGGAGGGACTCAGCACCTGATGCTGGTCAGCAAGCTTTATCAAGGTCTTCACACACATAGGCACATAGTAACTAAAAGTGAAGCTTTTGTATTAACATTGCAGTCGTGCATCCGCTCAGCATTGTATGAAGTATTAACACCCTTCTAGTTTACTAATGAAAGTAAATGCTTGGATTAGTATGTCCTTCATCACTCTTGGTGTCCTGATCTTAAAGGTGTTGCATTTGCCACAGTATGTCTGTATGCAGTAATCAGATCTTTCCACTAGAGGTCGAGGTTTCATCAAAGGGGTAAGGGCCTACAGTCTAGCTTTGTTTTGAAATAGCATCTCATGATCTGTATAGCTTTTCTATTAATAACAACCTACCCAGGAGTGGAGGCTGCCACTCCAAAAATGACTACATCAGAGGTGGTTGTGCTGGCTTTTTTTTTTTTTTAGCTCTACAGAATTCTTCAGGTTTCTGTTTCCTCTAATGATATCTGTGCCCTTTTAGGCAGCAACACTGATGTGTGTGAGAATAAGCTCCTGTCTCTGCTTGCAGAGATCCGCTGTCACGTCCTGCCCCTGATTGATCGGGGGATCTACAGCTGCACTGAGGGTGTGACCGTCGACTCCAGGTGTGACTACACCTGCGACCCCGGCCACCACCTAGAGGGGGACCGCACTCGCACCTGCTTGGAGGGGGGTGTATGGAGCGGCACGGAGCCCACCTGCACAGGTAGATGCCCAGGTCCTAAGCAACTCTCAAGTCCAAGGAGAAAAATCAGACATAGGAAATGTGATAAGCAGAAAATCACAAGTTTAGCAGGTCTCTCGAAACACTCATATCACACAAGAAAGGAAATATGTGCGATATATAGGAAAATACCTAGTCATTTATTTGTTTGCCAGGCTTTTTTTAAGCTTTGTAAAGGTTTCCGAAGCCCTCTGGGCCCAGTGACTTCAGCATTACTCAGACTTTCCAATGTTCATAATGCAGCACTCTAAGACTCGCACTGTGTCTACAAAACTCACTTCCCTTTCTATGTTGGCTCAACCCCAGGCCCACAGAGGCACATTCTTAAACTTCAGACACCTTTTAAAGCAGCTGAAGCAATAATCTGAGGCCAGGAGGGGAAGTTTGCACTTTGCTCAGCCAGTACCTTTCCCCAAACAGCAGGCACCAGAAACACAGCACAACTCTGTTTTCTGTGGCAACCTTCACTCTTGCAGATATCGACCCTCCGATGATCAAGTGCCCCCCGTCCCGAGTGAGGGTTGCAGCACCAGGGAAGCTGACCGCCAAGGTGTCCTGGGAGCCCCCTGTGGTCAAAGACAGTGCCGATGCCATGCTAACAGAGTACAAAATTTGTTCTCGATTTATTTTTCCTCAGGCAGTTCATGTTTTTTTCCATGGGGTATGCATAAATGATTTGTTTTTTCCCTACAGTGTGAAGCTGAAGGGCCAGGAGCCGGGCTCAGACTTTAAGGAAGGGATCCACATTATCCGCTACAAGGTGTATGATCAGGCCAGGAACAAGGCGGCCTGCAAGTTCATCGTCCGTGTGGAGGGTATGGAGCTAGGACTGAGGCCAGGGCATGTGGGACACAGGATACATTAGCATTATTTTCTCTATTTCGAAGACTAAGAAACCAAAGAATGAGGTTAGGAAAGAAGGACACAAATACAAGTAACAAGGTTATGGTTTTATTTGGACGAAATTGATAAAAATATGGAAATCTGCTTTGATAGAAATGTCTTGTGCCGATCATCTCATCACGGCATTACTTAATACAGAACACCCAGTCTGTGTGTGACTTAGAATGTGTGAGCGTGTCTGTTCTGTGCTTGCCTGCAGTCAGGAGGTGCCCAGCTCTCAAGGCGCCATTACATGGGTACCTCACATGTTCCTCGGACAGGAACAACTATGGGGCAGTGTGCGAGTACCACTGTGATGGGGGCTACGAACGAAGGGGAACCCAAACTAGAGTGTGCCAGTTCAACCGCAGCTGGAGTGGGATAGCTCCAGTCTGTGTCAGTGAGTACCTACTGCCAGAGCAGGTCTAACATCCTAACACTGCTCAAGTACCCAGACATTCTGACTTACACTTAGGGGAAACATCAACTCAGCCCAGACAGGGGCAGAACGAGCCTTTTAATCTTGCAGAGGTGAGTCTGTACACCGCACTCTTTCTGACTTCCAGTAATACCACTCCTTTTCCATTAGACTTCAGTTTTCACCCAGGAGTCTATCCATTTGAAAACGGTTTCTCTGCATTGTATGGAACGGTGGGGGAGCAGCCCCGTGCCCCATGCATTGCGTGGTGGCCCAAGTGGGCTGACCAGTGTCCCTGTGTTCACAGCCATGGAGATAAACACAGATGTGAGGACGGCAGCTGCCCTGCTGGACCAGTTCTATGAGAAGAGGAGACTGCTCATTGTCTCCACCCCTGACAACGCCAACCAGTACTACAAACTGCAGAACATCATGTTGCAGGTGCGGTGGGGCTAAGCTTTGCAAAGGGTGGCAAATGATTATGCAAATGATCACACATGCATAGATTTGATGGCCATTGTGTTGTGCAGAGGGCTGGGTGCGGCCTGGACCTGCGACAGGTGACAGTGATCGAGCTCTTGGGGTTGCCTCCTCGAGAAGTGGGCCGCATCAAGGATCGATTCTTGGACTCAGAGGTCATTGAGGGGCTCAGGTAATGCAGGATCCCCACTGTAACACGTGGAGCTAAACTATCGCACAGCTGCTTTCAAAATCAAGCTCAGGGAGAGAGGGAGGCGATCCACTATACAGAACAATTCAAGTCCTTGGAAGTTAGCGGCCTCATTTTAGTTGCAGCCAGTGAAATCTTAAGGGACTTTGGCAGACCTCATTCTGTAGGCCCGTAGTACCATCTGACCTTGTTAAAATCAAAATCCGCATTTAACTGGATCAGCTATTAGGCCTGTGGTGTGTGTCCAAGTCTGAGGTGTTCTACAGCTCTCTGAATATGCATGCAGCACTTAACGCTGAAAGGCCTGCTGGTAGGTGGCTTGCAAGGACAGAGGAGGCCAGGGCAGAGCGTGTGAGAGTGCAGTGGCATGTCCTGTGTCCCATGTGTGCATCTGTCCTGCAGGCAGGCCCTAAGGATTTCCAGAGCGTACTTCTCCATGGTGCTGCTGGACAAGCACGGCATCGACCGCGAGCGCTTCGTCGTCCCTACAACCTCAGAGGAGCTGTACTCGCTCATCGACACATACCTGATGGAGGAGGAGGAACGTGAGCGCCTTGAGAAAAACAAGGATTACTGCGTCTGAGCACCTGACTGCCAGCTCTGCCCAGTTGTGCACGCCGCCCCTTGAGGAGTGGCAAGGAAACGGCTGAGGGACTGACTCCAGGAGCATTTCACAGTCCTGAAAATGCAATGACTCAGATTGTATTTGGAACCCTCAGTGGATACCAATGCAACCCTTTTAATCAGCTGAACGCTTCTCTCAGATGAAAAAGGTGAATGTACGACAAGCAGGGAATTCAGGAAGGCAACCTGGCATTGCATCTTGGTAAACTGGAGGTGCACCCTATGCAAACAAGTCTTTTCAGCACTGAAATTGCAGGGATTGTATTATTGTGCAATCAGTTGCATAGGTTCACAGTGGATGTGTTAAAGATAACCTATACCTTGGAGATGAGGAATACAAACTTTCTTAGCACGCCATAGTACTGTCAGTAACACTTCAAAATACAGGACTGGAAAAAAGGGCATTAAATGCAATTCATATTTAAAAACATTTATTACTTAAAATAATTATATACAGCCTTCATAAAACCAATGTTAGAACTTCTTACCGCAACCTGGAATGCAGATTTTCTTTGAAGTCATACAACACAGAAATATACAATATTTATTCTTAATTTAGTTTAGAAAAAAAAATGTATATATGTAATATTTGTCCTTAGGCAGAGAGTGTACTAAATAGATGGCCTATAGTGTTTTTTACGTGTTTAGGTTTATAAACATTTCAGGTACTAAATAAATAAGACAACAGTGATGTGAACGTTACAAAAAGTTTTCAGAAAGTACACACGTGAAATTTGTGCAGTAAGGTTTAGGGGCCATTTGACTGAAAGTAAAGGGGTCAGATATACAGGTTAATTTTTTTTTAACTTGACCTCTGAACCAGTTTTGGTGGGAAATGGCAACATTTCATTGGGCATTGTTGTATTGTTGTTGGTCCCTTTCATCACGCAAGTATTTATCTTGTCATTTTCATTTTTAAAATAAACACTTAGTACTATCTGATAAAAGTGCTGTATTTGATTTTGGAAAATATTTTCAAATAAAACCCTTTGAGGCGTACAGGAATTTTTCATGGATATATGAGAATTCCAGATATTTGCCACTTACCACTAATGGTTGAGACTTGGCCAAAGAGTAATAAAAAGGTCTTTACAGACAAATGTTCATTTAAAACTGCCAGAATTAGAGAACTTATGCCAGTGAATATAATCAAGTTAAAATGTGTGCATTAATCCTCTGTGCCTGGAGCCTGGTCCTTTTCTTTGGTGCCACTGAAGTATTGCAGGTAATGTGATGTCCTCACTTGCTGTAGCCCATGGAGGAACGCAGTGAAAGAGTGCCCTCTGCCCACAAGCCAGGGTACTGCATCATCTTCTCCCATAGACACACCTCCTCCTCAGTGGAGCCTGACCACTCTGGCCCCTCCCCCTTAATCATCCCTTAAAAGACAGCCAAAATGCATCACCCACATGCAAATAACCACCTACTGCACAGGTAACACGCTGAAACAAACCAATCTTTAGCTGGCAAGCAGTGGTGTATATGTGTAACATAGTTTAACCAGACTGATTGCTCTGTTGATACTCGTGGAGTTTCATTTACAGCAGACATGAACACTACTGGAGCTCTCAAAGCCCCAGGTTTCTATGTCCACAGCTTATCCAGGTGCTGTGTTATGGAACAAACTGGAGTATGGCAGCTGAGACAGAGGACCCTTACCTTCCTTTCAATAGGGTTTAGTATGTGTTTATAGATGGGATTTGAACAGTGGGTGTTTGTAGCTTATCCTTGCAGATGCAGACCTGTCCCATTGTATCCTTGGATTGAGTCTCACCTGGCCCAGAGTTCAGCCGGACACCCCCTAGGAAGTTGTTGCTGGACGTGTCCTCATGGTCCCACACGGTCAGCTCCAGGCACATGCCCTTCAACTGCTCCAGACTCACGACCTTGTAGACGAAGGTGTGGTCGTAATGTGGGTTCGAGCTCATCCGCACTATTGGAGTCTTCTTCCTGGCAGCCTTGGTTTTGGCTGGCAGCAGGTGCCTGAGGCAACGGGGGGGGGAGCATGAGGGACAGTGCCAGGGTAGGGCCTCTGACAGCTCTGAGCAGATGCATTGTGGGCTGAATTTGGCTGAAGACAGGGCAGAGTCTCTCACCCTTTTATGAAGGAATCTGATGAACCTCCACCTTTTGCTGCTGTCAGGTCCCTGGCCTCTTTGATCAGGACGTGCAGCTCTCCCTGATCCTCGTTCCTTTTCTTCTTCTGGAAAGAAAAAACTGCCACACAGACATCCACATCTTAGGCTTACACAGCGCAGGGCACACCGATTCCACTTTCACCACAACCACACCCCCCTTACCTTTACACTTGTCTTTGGATGGCACGTTGGTAGCGACATACTTCAGGGAAATCACCAGCTGGCCTCTGTGCTGAGCCAAGGCAGACAACTGGGTGGGCACCGACACCGTCAGCAAAGGGGCAGGTAAGATCAGCAATCAGCATCACACTGGGGCACACCACGGCGGTGTCGCCTATACAAAAACCTGGGAGATCAGACAGCCAAGATGGCGGCAGCTCCTCACCTTTCCCCTGAGGGCCACGCACTCCTCGTGGGTGGACCCCAAGTCCCTGCAGTCCAGCGGGAGCTCCACCTCCCCCAGAAAAGCGTTCCGGCCAAAGGGGTCGTAGTGCCAGACAGAGAGCTGCAGCGTTCGCATGAGCAGCTGGGAGTGGCTGATCGAGAACTGTTAGCACAGGGACCAGGCGCAGTAATTACTGGCTACAGTCTACTGGATGCAGTCCTTCAGTTTGGTAGCATTTAAACTTGATTAACAATACGTGAGCAGAATCAGCCTTTGCCATCATTCATGCTAGACATTTATGTACTAATCTTGAATGTCAAGATCAATTTAATTGATTTGCTCAAATTGAGGCAATAGGTCTAAGCTACTGTAACTGCTTTTTCCCCATTCTGCCATCCTTCTGCCACAGCTGCTCTATAACAGTGTCGAAACAAAAGGCCTTGCCTTGAGAGTCTCATTATAGGTGGGGCTGACGGTGCTGCGCTTGGTGGTGGTTTTCCGCTTGCTTTGCCGAGACTTATCTGGGAGCAGGTAGCACTTGACGTAGCTGCAAAGAGAAGCATGAATAAGCTAGGTTTGCAGTAGGTGTGCAGTCCCTGTGGACTCACCAGGAGGTGATTGTTTTTTTTTCTGTGTGTACTGATAATTCAGATGATCACAATTGTTCGTGTAAGCAGGAAGCCAAAAACAATCCTTTAATTTAAGTTTTGGTATACGCCAAAAAGCTTCCTTTCGGCACTGTAGTGCTGCTGATGCATGCCAAGAACAGAACACTTGGAGATATAAGGCACTGTGTACACAAAATGCAATATAAAATCCTAGCGTAAAACAAGGCCTACGCGGTGTACCACTGACTCAGTGCTCTCCAGTGGACTGACATGCAGAGGAAGGCTAGCCCAAGGTCCAGCTGGACCTTCACCTCAAGCGGGTGGCAGACTCACGGGTTAGAGCGCATTCTGGCTGTGTCCCCGTAGGCCAGGTCGTGGCACTCCTTGATGAGGATGGACAGGGTCTGGGTGCGCTCATCATAGCTAAGGGAGAACACGATGTCCCCGCTGACCTCCACACAGCTGTAATCCCCCATCTCGCTGTACAAGCTTGTCATACTTCCCAGCGTGCTCTGTGAACACACAAACACAAACATCAGCCTATCAGGAGCAATTGAGAAAAGCCATATAACTCACATAAAACAAAACAGGACTTTTCCTCCTGATTAAAATGATCTATCTGTGTAGGTCTGGATGGGGCAGGTAGATCAGAGAGAAAAACTGAGGAAAAACTTTGGAGATTTCCAGAGGCCTACCTTGGAGATGGAGCTATGCAGACTAAAACTGCTGCCATGTGTTGCCTCTCTGTGGAACTTCACCAGATTATCTATGTCCTCTTCCTCCTCTTCCTCCTGCTGACAGAACAGTCCCAGAACAATGTGGCTAGTGGCTACTAGTGGGAACCCCCCTACACACACACCCAAATCAAGCACAGATTTAAGGGTGTTAGTCAATCCTTCTGCTTTACAGTTTGTCCTTAACTTTCACAAATTTAAAAGAGTTTCTTTTAAATCTTTACACAACATGAGTTTTGAGTGCTCTGAGATTAAGGAAATATAAGCGGGACACTGACAAACTACAGACCAAATGGTCTGAAAAAGCCACTGAGTTGTTACAGTAAAACTATGGGCAAATGTCAAATTATGGCTCAGCAGGCCATGTAGTCTGTATATTATGCAATTCCAAAGTGAGGGGGAGCCAGGAGTTTGGAACCTCCCTGTTTAGTGTTTTCACCACAGGACAGAGGAGTAACTAATTACTGTACCTATTGAAATGAAAACACAGAAGTGCTTGCCTAACGGGCATCACCAGAAAACTGGTGGTGAACAATAGTTAACAGATGGCTTGGGCATGTTTCCCTGCATTCTGAATTCACACTTCACAGAGAAATGCTGCCGCTTCCTTACATCAACCAAAACCTTTTCTGAATGTCTTGGTAGTGTGCGCAAGGGGAAAACGGGTATAATTTAGCATCATTTTGTGATGTGGGATTACCTGCATATTGAGACCTGGTACAGACTTGCTGCGATTCCCCATGGACCCTCTTGAGACCTCTACACTGCCATCATGCAGGTCCAGCATCGAGGGGGGGCTACCATTTCCTGAGCATTGACACAGACAGCAAACACTTATGCAACTGCACACACGCCAGCTACGTCTGGGTTGACCCCATGCTAGAATGCAGAAATGGGAGTATAGCATTTGAATGCAGTGCCAGACTTGTGGCTTACCTGCAGGTTTCTGTGTTCTGTGTTTGGTGCTCATCTTAAACAGACCTTCATCCTCAAACAAGATGACCCCTGAGCAGGGGAGGACACGTTGTAAGAGAGAGACCTGAGGTTCAATGAGAGCAAAGGGGAGATGAATGTCAGGCCACTGACACCCAGCTGGTAGAGAGGGTTTAAATACAGAATTGAGCAGAGGATGTTGCCATCTCACCGGTTCAGAGATGGAGCCGTGGGAGGGGCTTGCTTTGGAAGGGGCAGCTTGGGTGGACACTTCGGAGCCTGTAGGACTGGACCGACCTGTTGTATCCCCCTCTGGCTTGTCTTTCCTGCAAGATGAACACAAGCTCAGGCACCCACACAATACAAATGTGTGCTAGCAGCCGGCTTGTCATGACTGCCGTCTTACCTCGTTAGGCTTGAGGATTGGCAGGAGGAGTCTGTCTCAGCCCTGGAGGTACTTGGGTTGGCTCTCACAACTGATTCAGCACTGTCATGCTCCTGATCCCTCACCTCAGGTGGATCAGAGGCCTCTGGGTCAGTTCTGAAATTAAGCCAAAATCCACAGGTCAGCATCTAGCACCACCAGGTAAGGGAACCTTGCAGTTGCGCTATGTGCACATGGTCCCCAGCCTTTCTCCAGTGGAGTGAGGATGTACGAAGGGTGAGAGCAGTCACCCCACCCGGCCTTGAACCCGGGTCTACGGGGTGCCAAACCTGCAGCTTGACCACAACACCAAAGAGCCAGGCTGTTTGGTATGGCAGTCAGAATGCATACTCAACCGTAGTGACGGCGCTCCGTCACACTGCCCTCCCTTTTGGGAAGCGCGCCCATGCGCTTCACGCACAGAGGCATCCCTCGCACATTCCCCCACTGTACTTCTCCCATCCCAGGGTGCCCCACTCACTCGTGCTTCACCCATCTCTGGGGTCCCTCACACCATGCTTCACCCATCTCTGAGGTCCCCTCACACCGGGGTCAACCTAACCTGGGGGTCCCTCATACGGCTAACACACTGGTCACGCCTCCGATGGCCTCGTGGCAAGCCATCCCACCCTGACACCACTTGTAGCGAAGGGTGAGAGCAGTCACCCCACCTGTCCTGGAACCCGGGTCTACGGGGTGCCAAACCTGCAGCTTGACCGTAACGCCAAAGAGCCAGCGGCCGCGTTGCGGTCAAGCTGCAGGTTTGGCACCCCGTAGACAGGGGTTTGAGGCTGGGTGGGGTGACTGCTCAGTCCCTTCGCTACAGAGGACATGTACCTCGTGTTGAGTGGTGCTGGCTTCTTCAGTCTGGGTTGGGGGATGGGGGCGGGCTGTCTGGGCGTCATCTCTGAGCTCTGAAGGAGCACCTCACCAACGGTCTCTCGCTTCTTCACTGCAAACAGAACGGAGCCCAACTGTCAGTGGTGGAGAGGCCTGGATACACCTAGCAGCAATAGGCCACCCACTGCTCCTGGTCTCTTTCTTGCATGCATTTCAAACATGCTACACGGGAAGCCAAATACTGCCACTCCAAGACAAAACACATTTCCAATGACATTTCCTTTGAGGTTTGGTAAATGAACTGAGACCCAATTCTTGTGGTACTATCACTGGAGAGTCTTTCCCCTGACTGACTGTCCCCTCCTGATGGCGCTGCTCCTCTCAGACATGATGCCGATATCTGCACTGGTCTCCCAGCAGTGGAATGAACGTCCCAGGGGTCAGGACAGCAGAATCACTGTCCATCTTCCAACGAAGACTGACGATCCACCTCTTCAGACTGCACCTCGGTTCCACTTAAATCCCCACCCCCTAGCACCTGCTACTTGTATTACTTGCCACTTATTTACTTGTAGTATCTCAATATGTTATGGATATTGTGATCTATTGACAATGTGATATATGGCAGTATTTGTACTTGACTTTCTTTAGTTTTCTAGGCTGTCTGGTTTCAGATTAGCACAAGTTAACTTGTGGTAGTGCTTGAATGGTGTTGTGCACACACTCGGTGGTCTGGGAGTGTCACTGGCCTGGTCTGACACTGTTACTCATTTAACTTGGATGGATATACTTCTGTTCTCTTGTGCTGGAAGTTGCTCTGGATAAGAGTGTCTGCTAATTTTATGTAATATAATGTAGTATCACATTCTATTTCTGGCCAACACAATTACCACTATTGTGAAAGGCAAGTCTTTTTTTATAAATTGGCTTAAACATAACACTTTTTAAGCAACTAATAAGAGAAGTTAAAATGACATTTAACAGCAAAAGTTTTTTTTTTTAAATATAATATTTCTATTTGATGCATCCACTTTGAGTCATATAAATATTTTTTATCAAAGACATTAAATAGTATAGCTATGAGGCAATAAATCTATATTAATTCATGGGCAGCTTCCCCTCCTGGAGTACCAACAAACCAGACCAGCCCCCTCCCCCCCCAAATAAAAGCATGTACATACTTTGAGGTCTCTTTCGCAGGGATGCCTTCACTATGGTATGTCCAGGAGAATTCATGAAGCGATTGACCCTCTGGTCATAGAACCAGTCTCCTGTGCTCTTTTTCACTTCTCTGGAGAAGAAGAATAAATACATGAGACTGCAGAGCATTTTTAATCACATGCCCTTGAAATGTCATACATTTCACTACAAGTTTGACAAGGTGACCGTTCACAGACAGTGTTCATTCATTAGAAGATTAATGGAACAGGAATGACAGTTACCAATCCACTGTGGCCAAGAGGAATGAAATAGGAACTCCTGTCACAGAAGCAGTCATGGTTTCCCTGGGCTATTACAAATGGATACTCACGCCTCCTTGGCACACACGCTGCACACCCAGAATCCATTGGGGCGGACCGCTCTGCATTTGCAGCACACTTGGTGATTGCAGCCCTTGCACTGGCTGGCACCCAATGGGCTGAGTGGCTCCTGGCAGCGGCCACAGCTGCGATTGCTGTAGTCCCTGCTGCCACGCTTGGCTCCTTTCTTCTTGATATCCAGCAGCCCTGCCTTCAGCCTCCTGCAGTGTGAGGAAACCACAAGAGGTCAGGAGATGTCATGTCTCAATGTTGGTGCAATGTGCTGGATCTCTCTGTGCCAGTGCAGTGTGTGTGATCTCTCTGTGCTGGCGCAGTGTGAGTGATCTCTCTGTGCCGGTGCAGTGTGCGTGATCTCTCTGTGCTGGTGCAGTGTGTCAAATCTCTCTGTGCTGGTGCAGTGTGTCGAATCTCTCTGTGCCGGTGCAGTGTGTCGAATCTCTCTGTGCCGGTGCAGTGTGTCGAATCTCACTATGCTGCTCTTACCGCACACGGCGCTCCTCTGCTTGCCTCAGCTCTTCATCCCGCTGGAGCACTGCCAGGATAAGCTCCCGCTCCGTGTCCGTTAGGAAGGCCAAACTGATCATCTCCTTGCCTGGAAGCATCCTCTCCCCTCAGAAGGTATTTTGGATCCCCCTGCAAGAGTCTCTGGTGTTCCAATTTATCAATAAATACAATCAGCTTGAAAAGTAATAGTAAATCTACACAGTTCAGAATTTATGAATCCAATCTGTGCCCAAAAAAAACTTGTTTCTTAAAAAAAAAAAAGACAGAAGCACTGCTGTGTCAGAAAATGAATGTGGCCCTTATAGTGCTGGATCAGGCTTTACTTCTCCATTCTCCTGTGACTTCTCTCCCTCTTCCCTCTCTCTGTGAGAAACAAGCTCACATCAGCCCACCTCACAGAGCACTCCTCCCAACAACCACCCCTGTTCTAGCCACAGTCTAGAGAACAGCAGCTTATCAAAACGTTGAGAGACGTAGGACATAGGAGATCACGAGTGACACGAACATCCTGCCTACCTTATTTGGTTGCAGGTCGTCACTCTGTACTGCGTGCACCGATTTCAGACAGAGCCAATAGTGGAGATGAGAAGAAACGAAACAGGGTTTACAGTTTGTACAGAAAATAGGTGCTCTATTCTGAGAAAGAGAAGTGAAAGAGGAGCTCTCAAATTTGTAAATGAAGCAGATGTTAATGGTTGAACAGTAGCCTGTTTTTCATCATTTCTGTGCAGGTGCACTCATCTCCCAATTAATCACAATATTTCACTTGGATACACGTTTGGCCATATGCCAGTCTCACATGTGTTCAAAGCATCACATGAACAGCTCATTTTAATCACTGTGCCCACAATATCAGTCGATCCAAATGCTATAAAGAAAAGTGAATCTGAACAGCATTTTAAAAAGCCCAGCAACAGCAAGGCGGAGTCTCTGCTTTGAAGGGGAAGGACACAGAGAGGTGGTAGAAATGCCAGGACTGACGAGACCCTTGATGCATGTTTTGACCTTTCCCTTTGCTCTTCTGTGGGGCTCTTTGAGAATTATTAAGAAGGGGTCAGAGGGCAAAAAATAAACCATTGATCAAGAAAGACAGGGAAAAAGGAGGGCATGAGACGGTTTCCATGGATAAATCCCACGGCTCCACAGACACGGTCACATACAACCCTGGGACTTGCGACTGATTTTGACCAGAATTCTCAGCTCTCAAGCCCTGACTTTCCAGAAGCTCTGGGGACTTTCGCAAAACCATACCCTCCAACTACAGTTAATGAGGGAGTCACTTGGTGATGTCATCCTTCTACCAGGCTGAAAGGGAAATTCAGAACGCAGTGGGTCTTGGTTCAGTGAACATGAGGGCTTTCACCCTTACGTGCCCCATAGCTTAATCTGGAGTAGAGAGACTCATCAGTTTGTTAAGTCTTGACATTTATGTATTTGTCAGCCATAAACCAGACACTGCACACCAGCTTCTAGTCTGTTGTCACTCATTTTCTCAGAACAAATCATGCAGAGGCCAACAGTGTGAAATGTACTTACTAACATTTGTTGGATTTGGTCATATTAATAACCACAAAATGTCTTATCTGTAAAGAAACTCCCATAACACCTAGAATTTTTGTATACCACCTCATGTGTGCTATGTGTCCTCAGGATGTGGACAGAATGCAAAGTGTAGCCAATAAGCCAATTTCTGTATGCAGTTAAAGTACAAAGATAATGGTCCATGTTGCAGTTAGGACCATGCAGCTGTAAATACTGTACCAGCAGACAGTTTCAGGAAAAGGGAATGGTGTGCTGCTGGATCCAGGCAATAAATAATCATCTTATTCTGCCTTTACTATCAAGTGGTCCACTGATGACAAAACATGTGTGTCCCCATGTGTATCCAGTAACTCAACTGCCACTATGACTGACTTGCTGAGTCAATGTCACTAACTCACATTGTCCACATCCAACATTTTCTCCAAACCTTTCCCCATGGCTTTAAAGTATGTGTATAAACGACATGTGGTGTAGAATGGAGACCAGTATTTCAGCATACTTTCAGTAAACCTTAACACCTTCCGTATGCAAGATAAAAAACCTATTCACAAGGGGCTACAGGAAGTTGAATACATGTTAAATGAGTTTAACTGAATGTCAGGATAAGTTACCTTTCAAAATCTGCCATTTGCATGGTAGTACAACATTTCAGCTATTATCTGCAATACCTGCAATGTGCTCAAAATTACTTGATAATGATTTAAGTTTGTTTTCACATTAAAGGATGGCACCAGGTTAAAGAATGGATGATCCCTATGAGCAACTTATCTGACATGCAGTGTAGCCTGGGGGTAGAATACAAGCTGGTTGATGATTTTCAAAAAAAAAAACAGTTACAGTTAAGTCTTTCAAAACAAAACAGCTACAGTTAATTCTTTTGTCATACATAACAATACCTTTTGGTTTCTCAGCGGTCAGTTCAAACGTAAGTCTAAACCGTATTTAACCAACGATCCTGTCAAACAGACCCGGCGATGACGATTAAACAGGGAACATTGCCCTCACCTAGGATGACACAGCTTTCCTCCTGAAGTATTGCTGTTCTTTCCTCCCACTTGCCTATTGAACCTACTAATTTCCAGATTTGAACAGTACCATAACTTGACAGACACGCAAACGTTTGCTTTGAGGACTAGATGGGTTATTAACGAGCCGCAAGCCACCTGAGCTCTTTGACACAGATGTATGCAGTCATGCACTTCCTTATTCCTCCTAAGCCCAAATTGTTCGGCCACATTCCATTCACATTCACTCTTCATTTCCTCAATCAAAGCAGGTCCAGTGTGAACGCAGACGTTATTTAATAACGAACTAATTTAGCGCATTACACAGACGTTTTAAAGTAGCCTATCTGTCGTTCACAGAAAACACAGAAGACGCGCCGGCCAAAAATGCATTTTCCACTTAAAGGTTAATACTACCAAAGCCTAAAAATATCCAAAATAGCCCAGTTTAAAATAAAATGTGAGGTTAAGAGAAATTCATTAAAATGAACCAAAACAGTTGTGGGGAATGTGCCATTAAAACGGTCTGGATGTAGCCTACTTTTTCATTCTACTTACATTCTATTTTACATTCTAGCCTACACGGTTACTGTACACGACTGACCATGCATGTTTTCCAAATTTGTAAATTCCTTGTTGCATCGTTGAGTATGGTCCTTCGAATTGAACTGTGAGGCAAGCTCGCACACCCTAGATTTCTCAATTCAATACTCTCACAATTATTCGACAGTACTAAGAGGCGGATTCCTATGACAAATTCCTCCTTGGAAGGCCAAAATCCTTAACTCACCTGCTGACTTACAGCCTTCAAAGTGACTAGAGATCAAAACGTGATGGCTACAGGTAGCTGTGGTAACACCTGTTGGTACGAAACGGGAAATGCATAAATTAATTAAGCCGAGCCACCCTGCTCACTCCCAGGTGTGCAAACGTGCGTGTTTTACAATTAACGACAAAGTGCAAGGTAGTGAGGTAGAAATCGACCATTTAAAACCAGTGAGTTCTGGGTTATTCAAATAGTAAATGCATTGCACTTCCGTCTCCAGCGTTTGATTTGATCCCTAGAGTGTATCAGTCTGTTTTCAACTATTTATAAATAATATGACAGTTCTATAATGCATTAGATTTACGATTTTGTGGAATGAATTATAATTTGGTGTGAACCTCAGGTAGGGAGCCTTAAGTTCTCTTTCCCTTTTCGACTTAAAGTTATGTATAACTTGTATTATAACGTGCAACTTTCAGCAGGTAGAGAATCAACACCCAGGATTTGGCACATTTCAATCTGGTAATTTTACAGCGACTGCTGAATTGGGGGCATTGATTTAGTTAGACTTGATATGTCGGTTGTATATACACTTCCCTCTTGAGATCGTTTATTTGTATTACAGAAACCCAAGTGAGGAAAAAAAAAACAACGTTCAAACTAATAGTTAGCGTAGCTGTTTTTTCCCCACACGTCAGTTATGGATTTATATTCCTGAAACATAAATTTCTTCATATTATAATACTGTGGAATGTGCGGTGTTATTCATCCCGACTATACCCGAGACTCCTGAGTGAAATTGACATCATCGTTGCAGATTGCAAATTATCGAGGAAAGACCAGTCGTCTCTGTCTAGAATCGGACACTGAAAATGTTCACAGCGTGAACACGAACGTATGCAGGCTAATCTGGAAATGGACCGCTAAAAATGGCCTCAAATTGCCCAAGTGAGTTGATAAAACACCCATAGCGTGATTTTTGTCCTTCTATGCAATAGGGAAGAACAGGAGCATGTACTAAAAAGCATGTCTGTATTTGCCTAAGCTTCATGCATCTAAAATTCTCCAGATGTCGCTCGTTAATCGTCTCCAAAAGCAGCGTCTTCCATAGATAACCACAATGTGATGCTCCATTATTGCTGCAGTTAATTGGCGGAAGCATCTGATAACAGGAAGGAAAACAAGAGCACAGGACGTCTGTATCCCGTAGAAGTATTAGAAATCTGTTTGGTGTTCTCCGTCGTACCTGTGTTTTCTCCAGAAAAAGAAAGAAAGAAGTGAGTGTGGTTGAAATGTTTCGATGTAAAATCAACAGAATTCTGGTCTTCGCGTGACAGCAGGTAGCGGGTGGAGTAAACAGACATACTTAAATTCGCTTGGAAATGAATTCAAGTTCACTTGGAATAAAATTAATTGATTTATCTCAAACAACTAAATCAATAAATACGTACAAAAAAGTCTAAAAGTGGACCAGAAGTGCCATTGTAAACACATACGATTTGAGGTGTTCTATGCTGGTCCTTTAAGGCCGTTCAAGAATGTCACCCAGCAGAGTGGTAGCAAAATGGAATGTGTTATCAGCCCATTGCCCCCGGCCGTGGCTGTGCTCTGCTCTTATCTGTGTCACTCATCCAGGTGCTGCTGCCTGTTGGGTGTTCTGCAGTGGGTGACCTTAGATCCTTAACATCAGGTTTCAACAGTCTTCATTGGTTAAACAGCTATTTTAGTATAAGCCATGGATTTGGATTTACATTGAGTAAGCTTCAAGTTTGTGATAGCGCAACCCTGTATCTATTTGAAATCCTTACAAAGAATGTATACATTATAGCATGATTAATGGTGAAATCCGTATTCTTGTGCAGTTGCTACTAATTTGTGTTCCAAGAGAATAAGCAAGAGGATAAAGTTGATGTTTATGTTTTAAGTAACTTATCTTACTGAATCGATAAATGCTAAGTTCTTAACATAAAAAACAAATTTTATTTAAATGTGTAGGTTTTCTACAGCCTTTAATAAAATAAAATAAAAATACTGACCTTAAACATGATCATGGTGCAAATAGTTGCTGGTGTTGCTTTGCTGGTTTGCATTCATTTTCTGAATTTTTGAATTTCTGTCTCCTTCAAGATTTTCTCACTGTCTTTCAAGACATATGACAGTTTACATAATGGCCAGTTACTCAGGAGCATCTCTGTGGTGGATCTATGGTGGAAGGTTGGAGATGGTTGAAGACTCGATGAAGCAGAATTTTTCATTACCAGAAACTGTCTTTCTTTTTGTGCACATTGACTTGACTACCATCCAGAAATTTAGCTAAACTTTATTCTCGGAATACTTGTGTGCCAGTTCATTAATTCTAGTTGAAAGATTCATTGCATCTTAAGTCTTTTTTTTCATTTATCATTCACCATTGCACTTAATTGAGTGTTGTATTATTAGGTGCATGTGAGCTCAAAATGATTCCTTAAGCAGACTGCTTGACCCTTATAAGTGGAATATTGCAACAGCATTAGTACAGGAATCATTAATTCCCACTATTTTTATCACTCTATGCAGTTGATTCTTACATCACAAATACTTATGTACAGTGTGCACTGAATTTGACAATGTAAGGCAGAAAATATGATTTGATTCAATTGTGTGACCTTGTGATGCATCTTTTATGTATAGGGAGAGCAACAGGGCTTATATCAGTACATCTGAAAAAGTATGAATAATGAGAAATGCTAAAACTACTTTGGTGCATACTGTATGTACAAAAATAAGTAAATGACAAGTTCTTCTGCCAATATAAAAGGCTATTTACCATTGTGTTTGTATGTCTTACCTCATCACTTTTATCCTGCACTCAGCTCCTTCACGAAATAATTCTCCTTCTTATCAAAACTGGCTCTCCATTGAGATGCATATTCCATTTGAACATCCCCTTTTGTGGCATGTGATTTCAATATTCTGCAGGACACTAAAGCTTCACTAGCACATGCATTGAGGCTTTTAATCTTAGGCTCTACAAACCTGTGACTGACACATAATATGTACACTACAACAACTATTTTAACCTGTGTAACGGTGCATGTATGTATTAAATTCATGTGTGTTAGGGTGTGTTTATTTTTCTTTCACATGTGCAATATGATGTTCTGTAGGTGATGTTTCTTATGGGGCAATATACATGTTAGTCCATGACTGTAGCTAGCTACTAATGCAGTTGTATTGGAGCAAGGACCAGGACCTTGCCGCTAGCTGAAGCAAAAGTCATACATTGGGCTAGTCAAGGGTGAAATTTCATGGCCTCCTCAAATCAGTCACTTGTTAGCTTAGCTAAGAAATCCTTGAGACCCCCTTCCCTCTCCACACACATACACTTACACCCACAGGTGCAAGACACACTATAGCTTGAGGGAGAGACGTGTGATTCCAACTGTGAATTTAAGTCACTGCTTCAATCAATATTAAGTCATGCCAGGGTGGACACGTTTAATAATCAATGGGTTAGCAATAACACCACTGCCTGATTCTTGAAAGGGCTGCATTGTAACTCTTGGATACATGACAGCAAGAGAATCCACATTTTCAGGGCTTGCCATTTTATATTTACTGGAAAGTCCTTCTACCCCTTTTAAGTACAAGAAGCAGCAGTTCTCTGCTGTCTCACTTCACAGAAGGGCTTGAAACATCCTGCTTATTGATCATTGTATTGATTGGTAAGCTATTCAGCGTTGCTATCTTCATTCTTCGTGCTTTTTAATGCACACAGTGCTGAATTGCTCTCCATGCTAAAGGGGGAAATTAGCCTCTTTCTTGTATTAATATGCAAAAGTAGTGAGAATGGGAAACAACTTGCTACATCATGCACCAGGTAGACTTACCATCCCAAGATTTCTGTGATGCTTGTGTATCATATCTTGGCTGTGGTCATGCCTGCAGAACCAGCTAGTTTTGTAAACCGTTTGATCCCCTCCACAGAGAAGCACAGAGAGAAGCTCATTAGTGCATTGGTTTGTATGAAACAGCCAGGCTGTCCACCAACCAATGTTAAGGCTAAGCAACACAGAGGAGATAAGACTGCTGTTCTTCCAGAGTAGCTGGAAGCAGTAGCTCTGTGAGTGCTGCCAAAAAAAATATAAGGCAACAATCAATGTCCTCCCTTTCAAAGTCCACCCTGTGCTTAGGCCCCCCTGTGCAGTCAATTATATGGGTTTTCTCATTACATCAGAGCTGAGTGCTAAACAAAGGTGGCTGTTGGTCCAGAGGAAGCAGTTGCCCTTGAGATTTCTCTGCCGGTGGTGGCTTCCTTGTGTTGCATTACTAGCAACACTTGACATGGCAGCAATGCCATTATTGGCATACTCTATTCCCCTCAAAAGACTTGCCATGGGTGCCAGTTCAAACCAATTCATGAACCTGCCCCAAAATTGCTTTACCTCTGTGATTCAGGCATGGCTGTCCTAATTGAACTGCCACAGCTGAACTTTTTATCAAAACCTGATGTAGAGTTTATTATATTCCATTCTGTGCTGATAGTGAGCTCTAGCTATTGTTTTCAAACCTGCTTTGCATCTCAAAGGCTCAGGACCACATGGCTAGTTGAATGACAGCTGCTGTGTGGACCATGAGGTGCTATCTGTGGTTTCTGCAGTGCAGGCTCCATACTGTTGACTGCACATCGCTTCCTGGACTTTTACTGGTTCCATCTGACATGTTAGGGTGTGCAGCCCTGGAAATAGTACTAATAATGATGCTTGCACTTGTGCTCAAGGTCTGAAGGATTTCCCCAGATTGTTTCACCCGGATCAGAGCATAGTCAAGGCTGGTATAATGCTTAGCCTGATGGTCATCTGGGAAAAACATTGATGTGTTCTTTGCTTTACCTTCATGGGAGAAGCTTTGCACTTTTGTGTTAAACCTTTTAGCCTGTTGTTCATTCCTTGCTGCTCTACTCTGCACATGGATACAACATTGGGACCACTACACCAACAAGGGGTCAGAGTTCTCAAATACGTGCATGACCAGCAGATTTGCAAATCTTCTGAGGTGATATATCATGTGACTTACATTATGTAGCACTTGAAGCAACTTCTTCATCTCCACATAAAGAAAAACAATTCAGTTCAATTTCAAAGAGCATGTCCCTTGATGGTCCTGGTGTCTCAAACGATGACTCTTGGACAGAAGTGCACAAGTGCACAAGGTACAGCAAAGTGCTGTAAATTGCTGTGCAAGCACAGCTTCAAGCACGATGAAAATGACTTAGCCCTAAGCCAGCATTTTGACTATAATTTATAATAACCACTGTGCCTGTTGAAATCTAGGATGCTGAGGAAGAAATTCAATGGCTACTGGCAGCCTCCCTGGAACCCACAGCATATCATTGTGCTGGAGCTGAGGAGAATCCTCTTACCATTGTGTCACTTTCTCCTACATCTGCACTGTTACAATGTGCTAGTGAGAGCAGACATCACAATAGACAATGGCTGGGGCCTTTTTGAAAAGGCAGGCAGGACATCCCCCCTCCCCTTCCTTTGCCTTCCCCAGGAGAATATGGCACTGAACATGTGTTGTGACACAATTCAGATGGATCAGGCCAGAGCTCTCCTGGTGGCCACACATGACCTGGTTTCTCAGAGGCTCAGGCCCCAGATAACTTCCTGCATGAGTCCTGGACCTAGTATGGAGAATCCTCTTGAGTGCCCCATTCAAGCTACCAGACTTTTCAAGCTGAAATGAGCTTCATTGAGCTAACATCAGTTAAGAGAATCAGTGAATTGCAGGAACTTTCTGTTCAGTAGAACTGCTGCTGTTTTAACTTCATGACATGTCTCTCAGGTTGTCTCTTTTTGTGACATGTTGGGCTTTGAAAGTCTATATAGCAAGAACAGGGCATCATAGGCAGATGGGGGGTGTTTGCTGTAGGTCTGAACTATTGGTTCAACTACAGTCAAAATCCAGTCTGTTCCACAGGGAGACATGATATAGAAGATGTGCGCAGGATCGAATGGACCTACTATTTCAGTTGTTTAAGTATTACTATGAACATCAAAACCTCTTGGGTAGTACTCTGAGATATGCCACTGGCCATCTGTATCTTAGACTATCTCTAGGGAGGGTCACTGAAAGAGTCTTTCAGCAAATGGAGGCGTTTTATGCCAGTCACAGGCTTACACCCTAAGGCCAGGAGCCTCTACGCTTTTAATAACAAAGCCAGTATGTCTCTCAGAGTATCCACATCAAGTGTCATTGATGGTGTAGCAGTCCCTTATATATGGAATAAGCATATGGGTGAACAGTTACCCCAAAAACAGAAGTTACACCATAACTACTGCTTTTCTTCAGTTAGTAATTTCAATTTTTGTCAGAAAATTCAACATGGAATTTTATAATAATAACAAAGAACACAGAAGGCAGCATTTTTAAATATTGTATAAATAGTAATGCCACAGGATTGTTTAGCGGGTAAGCCTGGCCTCATATTCCATGCCTCCCATATGATTTATTTGTGTAAAGCTGACCCATAACCTTTTTTGTAAATACTTCATTGTTGACATGACATGATTTTATGCAAAAAAAAACTGTGTTACATGCAGAGCTTCCTATTCCCTTTCTGAATTGCTAGTAATAACACAGTAATGTAAAACTACATTTCACAAATGCAATCAATATTTTCAGGGGCTCCTGCCTAATTGTATTAAGTACCATTAGCCTACAGTGAGCATATGTATTTGGATGCACATCACCATTTATTTTATTTCCAAATCTGATTGTGCTGTCTGTGATAAATGCTGCATGTTATCACATTTCATACTTCCTGTGTAGAGCAGGTTTAGCAATGTATACATCTTTTTTGCCATCAAATCTTGGATATCTCTGAAAAGGAAAATATATGTACATCATTTGTACTGCAGTATCTCAGTTTTCACAATCCCATGGTTTGCTGTTTTAAGAATAAACTAAGATAGATAAAATAAATGTGCTATTAATTTGTCCAAATCCTGGAATACATATGTGTGTGTGGTCCTCAATCACCTTCAGCAAAATGTATGGCAAGCATATGCTCAGAGGATTGAGAGGAGAGAATGATCCTGGTTTAGAAAATTAAAATGTGTTTCGCCATACAAACTATGAACTTGTCCTTTGATAGGAGGTCATGTTGACCATTCTGTGAAATCTGATTTTGACAATTCATGGTTATACTATAGAAAACATAGTCACATACATATATAAGAGAATAGTAGTATGCATAATGAGAGTATAGTAAAACTTTTTTTTTTTTGTAAAAAAGTTTTAGATGGAAGGTAACCATGACTGTACCATATAGACTGTTCCATCCTTCCATCTGCAACAGACTATAAATACTCTACATTGTATATTTTCTCTTTTTGATCCACAGCAACGTCTTAGAAAGATATTACATTACAGCCGAGCAAGACGTCGTTCAACTGCCTATGCACTTAATAACCAGCTCTGGCAGACCAGTGGGACTACATTAAAGCCATTTTAATTCAGTTTACTTCATTTGAAAGCTCTGGACGAGGTGATGTTATCTCTACGATAGTTCTCTGCAATCAAAAGACCTCTGCTGTAGTGGCATATCATATTCGCTGTGTGGAGCCAGACAAGCGAGACTGAATTCGTTTTGTCGCATCACTCCGGCCGAAAGGTGTCATTAAAAATTGGCCATTACCGATTACAGACGCCAATATACGATAGTGTATCATATGTGAGCGGCTGCTGGTGACCTTGACGTGGGGGTGGCTGTTTTCACACAGTTCGATTTTCACACCAATTTCCTCAACGATCTGAAAAAAATGGCGCGTAATAGTTACTTCCCTTTCTCTTAAAGGTCTCACGGAACACTATATTTTAAGGTAGTTGTTATCGCTTACATTACTTTTGACCGTTTAAATGATAACAGTAAGTTTCATTTTGTAATTAGTAAAGGAAACACATGTGGTCGCATGTTGTACAAGTTTTGGGGACGAAACACAGCAACAGCTAATGAATTATTAACTCCGTGTATTAAAAAAAACTGCATTTTCAGTGTCTGTGTTATTAACTTATTGATTTAAGGTCCTCCGTCCGCTCAATCCGGATGGTTGCATTTTATTCACGTGGTGAAACCAGTGGTTATGTGCAAACTCCACCCTGTTTCTGCCACTTTTAACGATGAAGCGAAAGAGAATGACAAGCGCAATGAATTATTTACAGAACAAGACATTGCTACCTTTAGGTATCTTCATTTTGGTATTTATAATCATTATTATTTGATAAATTAAATTTACAGTTGGAATGACCACGTCCTTGTCTTGTCATAATTCATTATGATATTTACGTGGATCACACAATCTGAACGGAAAGAATCATTGTTGTACGACAAACATCCTTAGAAACATAAGCGTGGTATATGATTTCTGTCAATAATAATACACTATTTTTGCAGCTACGCAGCTAAAGTAGAATGGGATGGGCACAATGGGATAATGCGGCCTTATGATCTCATTAGTAGTAATTGGTCTTACCCACAATTCTTTGCAAAAGGTCATGAAAGGTGTGGTTATGGGCAGAACATAACGAAAGGGGCTATTCAGACAGGACAGGGAAATGAAAGAAATGGGTAGTGGAGGGTTTGTGATGATGAAATGCAGCAGGAAAATTAAGAGAGACCAAGCAGGAGATATCGACAACAACTCATATGCTCCAGCCTATGTTTCAACCCGTTTCTGAATGTTGTGTGTTTGTGTGAATTCTGAGTGTTTGAAAGACACTAGATGGTACAGAAGTAAATGTCCGAGAGGAGTCAGACCTCACAGTTGTGCTGAATTTTAGGACAGCCCATAAGGACTTGTTAATGGTACATAAGGGTACATAAAAACATTACAGTATACATTTAAAATGTATACTGTAATGTAAAAACACAAGTAACCAAAGTCAAAGCCTAACATATTGCTGTTCCATTGTGCATTTTATGTTATGAATGGATGGGAGTGCAGGCAGGTTAAATGGTAAAGGTTTGTTGGTAAAAATGTTAAAAAAAAAAAAACTGTCATGCATAGGTCAGGAATTGTGGAGACATGAGTTATTCAACTTGAGATAAAGTTGCTTTCTGTGGTGTCACACAACTAACAATGATACTCTGAAATATGGATATGAATAGATGTGTTTGGCATCCTTCTGCCATGAGCCAGGAAATATATAACATTATCAAGAGTTATTTTACAATTAAATAAAAACAACAACAAAACAAAACCATAAAGACAAGAAAAAGTTGGCACCTTAATGAATTCACCTCTACAAAATAAAAATAAATGTGCCGCTTCTCTAAATGCATTCTGTAACAGTTTTGATGCCTGTGATTTTAAAATATATAATGATTATTCCCATTTTTTCATAGAACAAAAATGTTTTGTAGCTATCAGTTATGCCACTTACAGCTTGCAGAAGTGCCAGCAGAAGTTCAAACACATCAGTCTGAGAATATTTTATCCCAAACCTCAAGGTACAAAACGGCACCACCCAAAATCCAATTAAAGCTACTTTGTCAGGAATGATGTACTGGTAAACATTGACTTCAAGCCAATCGCTGCTCATCCAGATCCAGTTCCAGCTCTGTATCTCCCTGTTGTATGAGACAAACAGGATGAAATTACTTATGTAAGTGCCATTGGCAAACAGCAAAAGACAAACTGAGGACAAGTATGTCTCAAGTGAGTTTATGGTTTACAGTATAGGCATATTCGACATACACATGTTTGGTATTAGGGACAAAAGCCAAGTATGCATGCTGTTTTATTTATACCTAACATCATTACAAATCATTTGATTAATTTCTAAGAAATATAATGATTTGTAAACATGTCTGCTATTAACGGTGATTAAAATATCCTTACTATCATGCCTTATTTTTGATTATATTGGCATTATACTGTTCGCAACATGAGAAGCAGCACTTAATTAAGCATCACTCCATGCACATATTCTAACAGACACAGATGTAGAACAAAGCCCCTGCAAAAAACAGCTATTGAGCCATATTTGGCAGTAAAACCCTTGTAGCTCAAATGAATTAAATTGGAAATGTAGCCAAACTGGATCACAAACAGCCCCTTAATATGCAACTCTGTGTATTGTAAGGCCGCTAATGATACAAATCTCAATTTCCAGCATGAGAAACACCATAATCATTGCAGACACCCCAGAGATGTGTAGTTCTGCAATAAGACTTAATCATTCATTTTATGGGGTATAAGTCTAGACTTCCATAATTTGAAAGGAGTCCCTCATTGTTTCAAAAGATTGTAGTTAGAGGGGCCTTGAGTCTTGAATATGGGCAATCAGACATGTTATAAGGTTAAAAACAGGGGTTATCCTTATTCCACAGAGATGTTTCCCATGACCCACATGTGGTCCATTAAATGCTCCTAATAGGCCCTGTAATTAAACACATTAAAAATTGTCAACCACTATCAGTAGTCTGATGTGCAAATTTTGTACAAATTTGAACTCGAAATGGCAAAAACAAAGGCCATAATTAAAATTAGAACAAACTGGCTCAACTTGTTCTATCAAGATATGGACCAGCTACACAATAGTGTAGGCTCCCTCACAGATTTTCAGCATGCTCTGATCACCTCAATATAGACATGCAAGTGCAAAGAATAAATTTCTTTTGACTGCAGCAACATTTTCAACAATATTGGAACTAGATAAAGATGTTTCCATTATCAGAGCAACATAACGTATGAGGTTATTGTTTCATTTCTCAGATCTATAATGTGTAATTCAGAGCGCTGGAGGAATGAGATGTGGAAACTAATCGTAAGCCTGCAGTTTAACAGCCCGGCCTTGGCAGACTCAGATGGGTCATAAATAACCTATGGCCATCCAGAGTATATTTAACTAGACTTGAAAAAGAAAAAGGGGGAAAAGATTTCATTTGAAACAGGGCTTTTTTCAAAGGATGCAAAATCCATGAAATCCAGCCTAGCCAAGACATTAATCACAAATGAATCATCACTTTCTCCAATATACGCATATCAGTCATAATTATAAAAAGTAAAAAAAGGTTTAGCCATTTATTTTATGATTGGATCTCACTCTGGCACATGATGTACAACATCAGTACCCTACACAACAGTACAAATACTAGACATTTCAGATATTAATTAAATGTCTTGATACAGTATCATAATGATGGCCTGTAGGAGAGATAACTGTCTGCCATTTGCCTGGAGTATTTCTGAAGGAAATGGACCTTTTTTACAGGATCAATAATAATTGCATAGATTCCAGCGTAGAAACTATTTGCTTTGCCCACTTGCTCAATAATGCATAGTTTTCTTCGACATGAAGAAATTGCAGACCATTGAAATTCTCAAATTTTTGTTTTTATCAAGACATATCTTCTTAAAGGATCCATTTTTAAGTCCAATTCACAGTACCATAATTCATAGCATTCCAAGCATCTCTATTGTATAGTTATGCAACCCTTGCAATTCCATATAAATAATGCTGTCACAATGCAAGAATAAACTACAGTGGCTCCTTTGTTTGCAGCCAGGCAGAGTCTAGGTCTGTGATACCTAGTCATCAATCCAAGGTTACTATGGAGCTGTCACAACATTCCCCTGAGATGGGGGTTGGGTGTATGTTCAGGAGGCAGAAGGGAAAAAGAACACACGTTATGTTGCAAGAGAAGTACAGTACTGACATCACAATTTCAGTCTAGTGCTCAAGAAGAAAATGTCAGGTTTTGATTTATTTTCCATCTGAAAATAATCCAGAAGTTTTTTTAAACAATAGGTGTCAAGCGTGTGTGATTTTGTTAAATTGGGGAGAAAACATGCAAATGCATTTAAGTTTCAGGTAGTAGTTTTGTAAGGCAGTTGGAAGGAAGGAAGTATTATTGCATTACTGTCATTTTTAGCAGACACTTTTATCCAGAGCGACTTATAGACAGATTACAATTTTTATATTATCCATTTATACAGCTGGATATTTACTGAGGCAGTTCTGGGATAAGTACCTTGCCCAAAGGTACAGCAGCAGTGCTCCAGAGCGGAGCTGAACCAGCAACCTTTCAGTCACAAGCCCTGCTCCTTAGCATTATGCTACACAGCTGCCCCAGTTATAGGAAGTGTAATGGATATGTGACTAAAAGGCTTCTCATTCCAGTCCCTGACAGCATTTTTCTTGTAGCTTTGCATGGTGGGCCTCAACTCTATGATTAAATTCAAAGTTGTGTAAAAGAGGGGTCCTATGTTAATTGTTAGATATGCACAGTTCACTCAATAGGATACATAGGAACAAAACCATACAACAAAAGAAAATATGAACACATTTCTCCTGCATATTTTTTAATGATAAGCTTTAATCTTAATATTTTGGTACAGAGAAAAGATATATTTTCCCCAAATAATAACTGCTCTACAAAACATGAGTCACATTTACTCACACCCCTGTAGTTAGAATTTTTTTGCTAAATCCGCCTCTGGCATGGATTGCACTTGTAAGATGGTTCCTATAGGTTTTTATACTGTAGGGTCTGGCACTTCTTTGAGAGGATTTTTGTCTACTCATCTCAGCAGAAATGCTTTGGGTTCATCAGATCCTTTGGTTCTCATTTATGAACAGATTTCTTGAGATTGAACCACAAATGCTTGATTGGACTTAGGTCTGGTAAGTAAGATGATCAGTTGAGAACATTTATTTTGTGCTCATTTAAACATTTACTAGTGGATTTGAATAAATACTTTGGATAACTGTCATGATGGAATGTTCATATTCCATATGCCCCGATGTCACTGTGTGCATGGGTTGTTTCTGAGCTTGGGCTTCACTGTTTATCCTGAACACGAAGCTTATGAATATGTCCATTTAGTGCATATTTGATTTCATCTGACCCAGAGTACATACTTCCACTTGTCATTCAGATGTACTCAGGCAAATTCAAGTCACCTCCCTCTGTGGCTTTCCCTCAAAAAAAAGGCTTCTTCCCTGCAGCCCCACCATGACACCATCCATGCTGAAAAATAACACATACTGACCATGAAATATGGTGGGAGTTTATTAAATTTTGGGGTTGTTTTCATCCATGGGTCCTGGGGTCCTTCTTAAAATAGACAGAGTTATAAACTCCCTGAAGGCTGTGAACAACTTAGAGTAAATCTGCCAAGAGGAATAGGCAACAATCCCCCCTTAGAGGTGTCAGAACCTAATAAAACTCTACAGCAGGCATCAAGTGAGTGTAATCTATTACAGAGGAGGATTTATGCTAAATTCAGTGGTGTGACCCTTATGTTTTCTGGCATTAAAATGTATTATTTGGGAGCAACATTAATAACTGTGTAAGGGTGTGTGTATATGTGTGTGTGTGTGTGTGTGTGTATATATATATATATATATCTTTTATAGCATATTTTGTTCTTTCATCACAGGTCTAAATGAAAATGGAGGGACATCTGGACATAGTTTTTCAGGTTTTACATGTTATCGATGTATACAGCCAGACAAGCGATTCGGGTGAGAACCTTTCCCAAGGGTACTCCAGGAATGCCCCACCAGGTAATAGCTCCGGCATCCATTGAATAACAAAACCTTTATATTTCCGCTGTGCCACTCTGCTTTTTCAAATATTTATCACTGTTCCTAGATTCACATTTTACTACAGGCAAGGTGATACATGAGTAAACAGTTGTCATAACTTTGGAATTGTAGCGCTAACGGCTCACATTCATTACTGTACACGCTGCCCCTTTAACACGAACAATTTCAGTACTAGGCGTGTTTCATGCTTCCATTGATCTGAAATGAGCCAGGCGCGCACCCTAGGTTCAGTGAGAGCAAAATACTCAGTTTGTCGCAATTCCTCGGGACCCATCTCCTCGCCTGCATCACCTCGGCAGTTGCAGATCGAACGCCATGATGTCAGTAATCCGGACAAAAACAGGATATTGTGTCGATGAATAGGAAAGGAAAACACAATCACCAACCATGATAGATTAGTTACAATAATACGAAAGCCTGCCTGCCTGTCCATGCACTGATGCGCATATGACTCGTAATGGATTTCTTCTAAGGGTTCGAGAGGATTTGTTACGCGTTTGGATGAATAGCGAGCAGGACACTTTATTCAATGGTCGATTGAAAGCATTGCGTCAGTTTGTCCTGGAGATAAAAATGAAGACTTGGACTGAGGACGTAAATGTGGAATCGCACTGAAAAGAGGGAAAACTTCGCTTATTAATAAATATGGATATATCGAGCGCTGTACATTGACTTAATTAAAAACTGATTGGATTGCATAGTTGCTTGCTGGCAAATCAGCGCCGAACACTTCAACTAGATCGCAATAATAATCAGTAACATACAACGAAGAGGTCTCTTTATCAGCCACAGTACAAGGATTGTTATCTATGCAATTTGTTATAGACGATGAAAGAATCAATCTGGTTAATGTTGTAGCCTTTAAGGGAATGGCAAGCCAAATGACTAAGATGTAGCCGACTGTTTCCCGAATCCCAAGGCAATCATGTAATCTTCACTGATTGTGGCAGCGCTGTCATTCAAATGTAATTTAACACTTAAGAGGAGGAGGGACCATGTTTTGTGACTTAACATAAATGTTGTAAACATCTGAAACGTAAGAAAACGTAGTGATTTTCTTACCGTTTTGTTTTAAACATTTTGAAGTTAATTTTTGTTTGACAACGAAATACGAGCATAATGTCGGCGGTAATGGTGGCTAAGAAGGTTACCCGAAAATGGGAAAAGCTCCCGGGTAAGAACACTTTCTGCTGCGATGGACGTGTGATGATGGCACGACAGAAAGGCGTCTTTTATCTGACCTTATTTCTCATCGTCGGGACCTGCGCCCTCTTTTTTGCGTTCGAGTAAGTATGCACAACCTTTGACAAAGCATGGTGGAACGGTAACTATCAAATTAACCAAACGTGTAGGAAATATTTCTCATATGGGCGTACCCTCAATCAAAACCCATCTCTGAAATCCAGCAAACATTTCCGACATTTGTTTCCTGTTTTGGAGCAACTCGGGAAGGTCCTTTTTTCCCAGCGCTGCGCTAGACTTAACGTCGTCGTATTCAGTTGGGACGAGAGATGGGGAAAGTAAACACACACCCAGTTTTCACTGATATTCACCTACAAAACGGCCTCATCTCACCCATATGATATAGGCTGTCTTTATGGCTACGCTGATGAAAAAGAATACTGCCTTTTGTTGAGTACTATTTAGTTATACAGCAACGTGTATGTTCTGTTTAAAGAAATAACACAATTTGTGTTCTGTAACCGAAGAACGAAGAGATTGTGGTATTTTTTTTTTAGTAACAATGTATTGTAAAAGGTTGAATCTACATTTTCAGCGTGCATTTCCCGTGCGTTAAGTTCATGGCACCTCATTTCTTAAAATCTTAGTATAAAACATTGTTACAGGCACCAGCACTTGACTTGTACGCCATGAGTACCAGGATTTAATGATGTCTGTTTTTGTGTGACTGCCCTATACTGCTCTCTGCAGACTTTGCGCTTAATGGTGGTGTGAATATGATCGACTTCCCCTGATTCCAGGCAGGAGTGTAGTGTTCTACACCCCACCTGCCAAACATCCAAATGAGTTTGATGTTCACATTAGCACTAAAATAACTTCCATTTGGTTGCTGTGTTTTCACAATGTGCTTTGATAGATTGCTTGGCTGTATGGAATGTGGTTTTATTACTTTTCTGTGGTGGTGGACTCCATTGCTTTGATTTTATGCTACCATGCACAGCATCTTTGACATTGCAAAATCGTCTCCTGGAATAAGGACTCTGTACGTACTGGCATAATGGAAAGTTCAGACATGAAATTGTGATGGGAAGTGAAGCTGGAGTGAAGCAAATTTTCACTGTATACAACTGAATGCATGTAACAAGATTCTTCACAATGTCAGAGGTGACTTTATTTCTCTTGACTCTGACAACAAGGGGAGGAATAGCCCCAGACTGATAAATAAAACCTAGTTTTCCACTCATATATTAATCATAGACTATTAGATTATGATTTTGAAAGCATAAGGCACTATTCAAGCCGTGCATAGACCTCATTTTTGGCCTTGGTTTGACAATGGGGTGAAAACCCATACAACTCCACTGTGATTACAGCTAGTTAGGTGGGGTTCTTATGTGGCTTGCATTAAATCCATTATCTTGGTCCTTTTAATTGTTGACCGTGTTGCTCTGTAAGGGAGAACGGCCGCAGGAAAGGACCTGTCATCTGCTAGTGGGCAGCTGCAGTGCTGATCATTTCTACAAAAGCCATGGGTTTGGGAAATGACCCAGCAGTGACAAATAGCTGAAGGTCGTTAGCACTACGTTCATGTTACAGTGAACCATAATTATCCCTCTCGGGGAAGCTGTATTAAAATGGAAATTGAACTAGGCAAAAAAGAGACTTGTTAAAGACTCCATTTAAAGATAGTTCTGATGGTGGAATGTCAATGACCAGTGGAAGGACACAAATTACTCCAGATACATTTGGAACAAAGTTTAAGGAGTTCTGTCTGTGCAGATCACTCCAAAGAGTGTGACAGAGCAAGAGCCCGCTGCTTTCAGGAACATTAATTGTGACTGGCTGCCTTTTATCAGCTGCATCACAGATGAAGTTCTCACTAGAAATAAATGGCTTGCATTAATGAAGGGCCTGGTATTGTGTTCTGAGTGCATTATTCAAATGAAAATGGGAGGCTTTCCAGCAATCAGGGATATATATGGAAAGAGATAGGAAGGTAAGAAAGAAGACTGTAATCCTTTATAGTGACAGGTGTTACCGTCATCATGTAAGAATGCACACACACACAGGCACACACACTTACATGTACAGGCACACAGAGTTAGAGGAGACAGAGTAAGGGATTGCACCTAGCCATGTGGTCTACCTCAGACATCATTGATAAACATCACTGGACATCAAAGCAAGGAAGGAGGCGGAGATGGGGGGAGCAGGATTAGAGAAAAAAGAAGACAGGAGAAATTGAAGACATGTGGGACTTCAACATCAGTAAAGAAAATCTGTTTTTACAGCTGTAGGTAATTGCATTGGCATCTGAAAGTTTTTCTGCCGAATCTTCAGTTAGAACTCCAGCAAAATATGTAATGCTTACAATAAGAGATGTGGATTACTGGATGCTCTAGATGCAGTCTACTGCAGAACGTCAGATAAGAGAGTCTGGCTCTGACAAGGTGTAACTAATCGGGTTATAAAGATCAGTGTGAAATCACATTCAGATACCAATTTATACTGTCCCTAATTGAGTTGGTTTACATTATCTGTGAAATTCCAATTGGCAGGCACTCTTGGAGTAAGCAGAATGGAGGAGTGTAGGGATTTCTGTAGGTTTAGCTTGAAAAATAGAAGCAGGAGACCAGAGAACAGAGAGCCAGTATGTCCCATGCCAGCTGAGCACAGTCCAGAAATAATGAGGCAGACATTGTTATCATTTATTTATTTGGCAGACGCCTTTTATCCAGGTCAAGTTACAGAGAAATAGAAGTTACTTTGCTGAAACCAAATTGCATATCAGCAGTTACTGTGTATAAACTGTAGCAATAGCTACTCAAAATACAAAACATAGACATCCAACCCAAAAATCCCAGAGTGTTGCTATGAAAGCATGATCATAAACAAGTTTTTGGCTATCAGTACAAAAATCTTTAACTGTAGGATGTAGTTCAACCATAAGATTATGGCATATCCTAGTAATCCCAGGTTATGGTCTGAGGCGGTGAGGCTTCAGATGGCCGTGGAAGGTGGGTGAGTGACTACTGATCAAGGTTGGGAACTCATTCCACCACTGGGAGGCCAAGGTTGAAAATGACTGGGCTCATGTCATGGGCATCATGGAAAAGAACAGGGCAAGTGACTTCCTCTTGGTAGAGCTAAGTGGCTGTTATTGGAGGTGCTGTGGATTTATATTCCAGCACCAGGGTTTTGAAGCAGGTACTGGCAGTGAATAACAATCAGTGGATGGAGGTGATGAGAGGGGCAGCTAAAGGGTAGGATGGGACAGAGACTAAAGAATTCTGGATGAGTTGAAGTGGTCTCGTGGTGTCGGATGGGAGGACCAGTCAGGAGGGCGTTGCAATTTCCCAGGTACAGGGACTAGTTGTTGAGTGGAGTGCATGATAAAACAATGTGTGGATTCTTCTTACATATGATGTAAAGAAGCAGTAGGTGTGGGTCAGCATCATGACGTTATGGGAGAAGGTGAGTGAATTGTCAAATGTATTTTTTAGATTCATAGTTGTCTGGGAGAGGGTCATGATGTTTTTCTTGTGGGAGATGGAGAGGACCAGAGGATCTGATGGCTTGGTAGGTCTGATGGGCGGTCATTAAAAACTGTCAGAGAGACATATGTACTGTGAGTATGGCGCTTGGTCAGTCCCATCACATCGCGGCGTAAAATCACTGTCCAGGACTTTCTCTGCCGTTGTCCCCTGATGGTGGAATGAACTTCCACACTTCATCTGTTCTGCTGAGTCACTCTCTGTCTTCAAGAAACATCTGAAGACACAACTGTTCCACTCTCATCTGAGTACCTGAACCACTACCCCCTAAAGTAACTTCTCATTTCTCAAACTGCTACTAAACTATAAAATAAAATTATATAAAAAAGTAATCTAATGGTTTAACACACTCATTAGCTTTACCTGCTAGTTTGTACCTTCCCTGGCCAACCTTTGAAACCTAGTCATGAAGTGCTTCTAATATTGTTGACTCCATATGGTTTTTCACTTGTGTTGTATTGTACCTCACTTGTAAGTCACTTTGGATAAAAGCGTCTGCCAAATGAATAAATGTAAATGTAAAAGAAAATGAAAGGAAGATTGCAATGTCATCTACACAGCGTTAGTATGAAAACTCATGAGATGTATGAGTGGCCTGTTGCTATTCCCAGGTGCAGCAGGTGAACGATAACAGGCTAAGACCTGAGTCTTGCAGTACACATAGCTGTGAGAAGGTGGGGGAAGAAATTAAGACTCTTCAGGAGTCCTAGTAGGTGTTGTCTGACATGTAGAAGGAGAGCCAGGATAGGGCAATGCCTGGTATCCTCTGCGCTACATGGGTAGACAGGATCAAGGTCAAGCAGGATGATCACTCACTGAAAGCAGTAAGGCTGCTTGTGCAATACGAAGGACTTCAGTCACAGAGAGTAGGGCTAACTGTGAAGTAACCAGTGCAGAATGCAGACTGGTGTCAGTCCTGGAGGCCATTCTGTAGATCAACAGGCTGCAGATGTTTTTGAAAAGACTGGTTTGAAGATACTAAGGGGAGATAGGAAACTAACAGCAGGGAGGGAGGAGTTTAGGAAAGGAATGAAGGGGAGTAGGTGAGGGCTTGCAGCCTGGAGTAGATTGGATGGAACTGAGTCCTGTCCACACATGCCTGAGGGAAGAGGAGGGGAGCTGGGTGAATTGCATATATCAGCGACCATCAGATATCCATCATCAGTTATCAGCAGGAAAACATGAAAACATCAGCATGGTCTGAGACTGTCCTACTTTATTTAAAGAAATGTAGAATAAACACAATAACATGTGCTCCCCGAATGGAATGTGGCTTTAAATGAACCATGCTCAGGTCTCATCCGTTGCTCTTGATATCCACCATTTATTCCTTTTTATCATTAATATTAATGCATTTTACCTTACATTATTGGCATTTAGCAGACGATCTTATCCAGAGCGATTTACATCAGTTACAGTTTTTTTTTGTACAGTATTATCCATTTATACAGCTGGATATTTCCTGAGGCAATTATGGGTTAAGTACCTTGCCCAAGGGTACAGCAGCAGTGCCCCAGCGGGGAATTGAACCGGCAACTTTTTGGTAATGAGTTCTGCTCAGTAACTACCATGCTACACTGCTGCTGCATTTATTGACACCTCATAAATATCTCACAGAAATACACTCCATTGTTGAGTATTGTTACATTATAGCATACCTTTCAGTCTTAAGGGAACATGCGCTTTGGGGCAGGGACTTAGCCACTGTTTTTGGGGAGGTTGTTTGGTGAGTGTTAAGGTGGAGTGGAGTGTGCTGTGGTCAGTCTCTCTGGGAAAGGTGGAGTGTCAGTTAATGGCAGGCCAGGAAGCTGAACGGTATTGTCGAGCTGTAAGGCAAGATAGCTTGTCTAAAGCTGTGTCTGTGTGTGTGTGTGGGGGGGAGGGAAAGAGAGAGAATGGTGATATGTACACATGTTTGGGTTTGTGGAAATGAGGGTACGTGTCAGCACAGTTGGAACATACAAACACATTACTGTATGTTACATTGCAAACACAGCTTCAGAAACAGAGTGTGAAACTGGAAGTGATTGTTTCCTACTTTGAACTTAGAACTGCCTGAGGTGAGGACTGACATAGAGTACTCGCCGTTGCCATTTCCAGTGTGTGACATTTGTCACAAGAAAAGGCCAGAGCTGGTCATACACCATCTGGTCATAGGAGAAGGCCTGTCCTTGCTGCCACCCAGACGTAAACATTGAAAAGTAAAGTGACAAGATGTAGTTTATGGTAAGGTTCTTTTATAGCTAATTCTAAGTAGGGTTGTCTAAATATTATTATAATGTTCTTCTTTTTCCTTGTATACTCATTATGATTCTAGTACCTATTTTTCTCTTTTTAATTGCTGTTCCCAGCTGTCTATGTGTTTTCCATGTTTCTAATTTGGCAGAGTGAAATTGACCCTGGGTTAATACCCTAGCTGTGTCATATCCTGTGAAAGGTTCTACAAGTGACCCTAACTGCTCTCTCAAGCTCCTTATGAGGTCCAAGTAACTTTTCACAGATTCTTTTGCAGCGTTGTGTTTCAGGAGCAGTGAGGGACTGCCAGATTGAATGAAAAATTGCCATTCAATAACAGTCCATGACAATGGAAATGGTTCTTTCCTGTGACCTATTTATGTTTCCCTTAGAACCAAAAAAAAAAACAGCAACAGAACTGTGGAATAATAAAGATAAAATACAAAATACAATAAGCACCAAGCTGAAAATACACACCGGACAGGAAGATGATTTATTGGGTTGTGGCTGGGGCATACAGGTTTACTTAATCCTTCTACCACATTCAGCAACTGCTACAGACAACAGAAGCATGATAAGTGAAATGAAATAACCAGGTAGTGTGACAGAAGCAGATGGTGAATTTGTGCATCCTGGAGTAGATGCAAGTGCTCTATAACCTTATAGGGCAACATCAGTGACCAGTGGGTGGCACCATATGGTTCTGAAATTGATGCCGAGTCCTGAGGTGGTGACATGGTACAACTCCACAGTTTCAAAGCTTTCTTGGTGTATCGGCCCTTACTTCCCACCTTTTGCGACTTTGCCCACTTACAAAGTCTGTCAGGTTCCCTTGCGATACGCTCCCTTGCGATTTTCAATGATTGTTGTGTACTCGGCTGCACGTTGTCACGTGTCCTTATCGAGCCCAGGCTGCTCTTACTCCTGGACATCGGACATCGGACTGGAGTGCTGGAGCAGCCGTCAAGTAAATGTCACGCCTTTGCGTCTGGTGTGAAAAACAGTCGAATGGGCATCAGCCCCAGAGACTAGATCAGAGCTCTTGATGTGCGCCAGTCCCTGTGGTACAAAGCTTTCCCCCCATTTCCCCCTTGAAAATGTCTCCTGTACTAGCTAGGTATTGTACAACAACTTCCTCTATGCTTTAACTGCATATTCTCTGGCAGATGATGTCATTTGTGCATGTGGAGTGTATGCAGCGAACACTTTATTGAGGGACAGTGGGCCTGTGGATGTTGAAACTTTGCATGGCTGGGCAACTCGACATGGCTGGGCTCAAATCTGTAGGGCTCACCATGCCCTCACCAATGACTGAACCACTCAGGAACCCCTCAAACTATCAGTCTTATTTGATGAATGAGTTCTAGAAAGGTGCCAGCGATGTCCAGCGTTGGTGGCATATGTCCTGTGGGCTTGATGCGCCACTCTCTTCACTTAGAAAAATCAGTTGTGACTGGAGTGCTGTAGCAGGGCTTTCAGATCTAGACCCATTTTCTGTTTTTTCCTCTGTGCTTTCTAGATGGGATCTCACGTGGCACAATGAAATTGGCGATGTTATTACAGGAGACATTTTTATTTAGGAAAAAAATTTGGACTCTGATAGATACTCTTCACTGTTTAATTTAATTGCCCTGGTGCAGTTATTTCTTAGTAAATCAGGACAGGTCATACACACAAATAGAGTTGCATAAATAAAAAAAACCTCAAGATGTGTTTTGCACAAAATAATAATATTGGATGCCTCACTACTTTGCCAGTCCTGTCGATGTTTGATGTAAAAGCAAAAAGATGGAGTAACGGAGGGTGGAGTACTGGCCACTGTTAAATGGATATTGCCTTGATCATGACCAGTTGGAAACATGAATGCTGGCTAACTCTGATGTGGCCAAAGGCACCAGTCTCAATCAGTTTGTAGAGAGGAGCAGTCTGCCAGAGGCTCCACTCTGCCAGCAGGGAGCAGATAGAATTGGATGGGCCTACAGGGATGGGATCTGAGCCAGGGAGGCTGAGGACAGGGAAATGGCTTCTTTGGGAAGTGCTGGGGAGGAAAACGTAGAGAGTTTGAAGTTTCACATTTTCCGCGTGTCCACAGTCTCTCAGAAGTACACTTTGGTATGAGAGAACCCAGCTGCTTGCAAATGAAAGGGGATGGTTTGAACTGCAGTGGAGCTGCATGCCGGGGGAGCCAGATAGATCCCCGGTGACATCTGAAAAGACATTTCATCTTCGTTCTTCCCTCTCGACGCATCCTCTCTCTATCAGTACAGTGACTGTGGAAAGTAGCATTGATTTTTTTTTTCCGCGTCTTATTTGTGTGCAAGTGCGTATGCCAACATTACTGCATGGTATTGATCCATGCTGCAATTTGCTCGCTCATAAAGCATTAAACTCCAAATTAAGTATTTATACAGGCAGGGTATGAAATTGTTTTCAGCTGTGGAGAAACGTCAAGGTGAATTAAAGCGTTATGATTCCATTAATGTGATGGGTTGTGGGTTGGGGGGTGTGGGGGTGGGGGTTGGTGGTTGGTGGTTGTTGATTGGGGATTCGGTGTGTGCTGAAGCAGAGATCTGTAGTGATGAGTTTGGCCTGCATCATCTGTACACCATCGGCAGACTGTGCCGGGAGAGCTGGAGCAGCCGTCAAGTAAACGTCACGGCTTTGCGTCTGGTGTGAAAAACAGTCGAATGGGCGTCAGCCCCAGAGACTAGATCAGAGCTCTTGATGTGTGCCAGTCCCTGTGGTACAAAGCTTTCCCCCCATTTCCCCCTTGAAAATGTCTCCTGTACTAGCTAGGTATTGTACAACAACTTCCTCTATGCTTTAACTGCATATTCTCTGGCAGATGATGTCATTTGTGCATGTGGAGTGTATGCAGCAAACACTTTATTGAGTGCATTACTGATAGTTGCTGTGGCCCCCTGGTATTTGTTCACAATTGGTTGATACTAGCAGTCCAGTTGCTGGTTCCCTGTCAGTGTATTGTCCCTGTTTGTAATGGTGGGATATCCATGCCTTGATAAATTGTTGAGTGATACTGTATGTGCCAGGAAAAGTGCTGCAGTTTTCTAACAAATTGTGACAAGTGACTGAGACCAACACAGACTGTGCTGTTATGTTCACAGATGGATTCTCAGGACAGCACAAAGTCTAGAATTGTACATGATCTGAATGTGTCTTTGCTGTTAAATGACCGGGTTGACAATGGATAGACATTGTAAATGGGGGGTGATTGTTAAACCACAGAAACTGTAATATATGGAATACTGGCAGAGAGGACAAATGATCATTATTTACCCTTGAAGATCTATTCAGCTGCAGTACGACAGCATATAAAGCATTTTGCTGACAGTGCCATATCACATTTGTATTTTTCATCTGTAAGAATGTATTCAGGCCAAAATGCTGAGAACATAGAGATCCTAACACCAGGGCTATTCAACTAGTCAGTTTCACCATGGATTATCTTTTGTCCTTTCGATCATTGATAAACAATGCAACAAAAATTGTGATTATTTGGGATTCCAGCATAGCATTATGTCTAGGATAATGGCTCCATGTGTCAATACAATCACCTTTTTTTCTCTTGTTAATATGTGCAATTATTCCTGTTAGTTTGGTTTCCTAATTTTATATTGATTGTGGAACTGGAATATATATACATTGCCTTGCAAACATATTCAGACACATGAATTAAGAATGATAATTCCACAGTATGTGATATTTTAAGGTTCTTTATTATTTGATTTTTTTTTTTTTTTCACAAAAATGGTTGGTAACATTGCTTTTATGTTACCTTTAAATAATTCATTTGGAGTTTCAATGTTTTTAAATAAAATATCAGAGAATATGACAAGGGTTTGAGTACTTTTGCAAGGCACTATATATTTTACATATTTCCCTTAAATTAGCATTGTCTGATTTAAAGAATGCAATGATGATGTGTTCTGAACATGAAAAAAGAAATTGTGTGTAAAGAATGTTCCTGTGTTGGTCACACACACATATATATGCTTCTAATTCATGCATTGTTATATCAATAAGGAGTGATAAATGATTGGCCAGTCTGAAAAAATCTGCCCCCCCCCCCCGCCTCCCCTGGTAAAGTAATTGAAAGGCCCTGCTCTACACCTTTAAATGAGCGTCAGTTTTTTGTGTTACTGCCTGAAAAGAGGCCATAGTGTACCCTTCCCCTACTGCCTCACTGGCTAAGAGCAATCCTAAGAGAGAACAAGGGCTCCTTAGCTCTACATTAGCACTGTTTTTATTAGCATTGTTCTCTGAGGAGGGCAGTGTGTTTTAATAGTTTAGTGGAAGCCTGCAGTGGATATGATCAGCCTAAAGGGAGAGGAATTCTGTCCACCCACAATCACTCCCTGTGTGTCCTCCCACAGAATAACTGTCTGCATGTGGCACACCCGAGGGAATGATGCTGGGTAATGTTCTTGTTACCTCTTGTTGCCATTGGTAGGGATAGCTGGAAGTTGTGAAATTGCCCTTGTATGTCTGTCTGTCTGTGAACAGAGCAGCTGAAATGTTATGGACAGATTTTTCTGTGAAACTTGTTGAGTGCCTTTGGGACAAGGAAGAAATTAAACTGTAGGCCTGCAATTAAAAAATGTCAAGGGCGAAGGAGGCATGTACTCTATCAAGTGTCTCGCTGGCTTTCTGCTGGAAGCCTCATTTTATTTGCTTGGCACTGCACTGATCTGGGGCAATTTATGCACATGGCCTACCTTTTCCATATTACACATTTATGCAGCTGGGTATTTTACGGAAGCAATCAAGGGCAAAATGACAATGCACTGAGAATCAGGCCTGCAACCTTCTGGCTACCAGCCCAGTTCCTTGCAGAATCCCTCACGCTACTGCCTGTAAACCAGTGTGCTAATAAGTGAGGAAAACTGCACTTCTATAAAGTGGCCAATTTATCTGAGGTCTAAACAACAAGGAGATACAATTTTACAGAACAGAATCCTCACACGCACTTTAAAGTGGCCATTCTTACCAGAGGTCAAGCCTTGGATGACTGTATGAAAAGCAAAAGTTCTCACTCCAGGGCAACTAGCCACAGACAAATTTTCTTTTGGCACTGAATTTTGGGTTCTACAAAGCTAGTCTCTCTCTCACTATTTCAGCTTATATCTCAGCCTCTGTCTCTCTCTCTCTCTCTCTCTCTCTGTCTCTCTTACTCTCTTTGTGTATGTGGGCTTTTCTGTGATATTGCAAGACAAACACCACAGACAGTCTTAGGTCCTTTTTCAGTCCAAATGTCCCAGAGGTTCCTTCATCTCTGCCTCCCTGCACCAGCCCCTATGTTGGCTCCAGAGGAAAAATGAATGCTCCACAAAAAAAAAACATAAAACCACAATAAGGTATAACAATGCGTGAATCGGTAGCAGAATGGCAGATGAATGCAGAGCTGCCAGAGGAGGTGTGCTGTTACTGAGACGGTGAAACCTCAGAGGGGACGGTGCGCCTGATAAGAAGACACAAGGCTGGTTTAATTCCACTGTACACACGCGAGGGAGAGGATGTGTTGAACGGCATGCACAGAAGCCCATTAATCCTGCATTGATATCACTCCCCCAAGTATAAAGGGAAATAATCATGGAGCCAGTTTAATTATTCACGCTCACAATTACAGCTCACTTGAAAGCTGCCGAGGAATATTTGAAATTTAAATCAAAAGCCCTGGGTTGTTAAATTAATTGCAGGCAAGAAGCAGGTATTCATGTAATCCTACACCACAGAGGAGAATGGGGAGTTCTTTTGAATCTTCCCAAGAACAGAAAGCCGAAGGTGGTTTTAAAAGCCATACACAGTAGAGTACTGCTAGTGCTGTGTGGATTAATCAAGACGCCAGTGAGTGCAGGCAACAGGAAATGAAGCCCTAGTGACACGTTTGCCATGGGCGTGAACCTCAGCTCAGGAGCAGATAAGCATTGCGGCGCAAGACTGTGATGGACTGCAGTTTTAATCGGAGCCGTCCTCACAAAACAAAACGGAAATTGTGCCTTTGAAATTGGATCCGCTGTCTGCGTCTCCTGTTGACTGATGGACATGGCGCGAGAATTTCCCCGGTTCGCGAAACCAAACTAATCTGCACCCAACTGGTGGGAGAGCGGCATTTTGACTGGAACGGGTAACGGAGAGTGGTCAGTATGTTTACTGGTCATATGCTTATAAAATGCAAATCACAGAGGGGCCGCTGTATTGGTCAGAGATCTTGCCCAGAGAGCGCAGCACCTGATTGATTTGCTGTTCTCTGCCGCGTGTCATAAAAAATGGCGCAAACTCAGAGCGGGATTGTGTCTGGGCCTAATCTGTTGTGTCAGCTGGATTTTTTACTAAAGCTGCAATCCTTACCTAGTCTGTCCTGTTGCTTGGTGAAGCCACAACACAGGTATGCTGCTTTACCTGTTGAGTCTTCCACCCATGCCAGGGGAGGCAGTAACGTTTACACGTTTATTGTCTCCAGGGAGGCTGTGCCGGTGTAACTGGTCCGCCGTGGCCTTTCTCCCCCTGCAGGGTGGATTTTTGGCACTTCTCCAGCAGACATGACCTAGGCACTCCGTCAAGTAAGAAAAAAAAAAGAAAACGACAAAATGGTGCCTGCAGTGGCTCAGGCCCAGAGAAAATTAACCGGCCAAGCTGCAGCTCGTGTTTACCGTCTGTTTGCAGAGTGTGTCCTCAGTATCTGAGATGGAGATCAAGAGGTACCATTTATAAAAGAGGAGGACCCACTGTTTGTAAGCGGCATCTTTTTCTGGCCTCTTTCAACAGTATAAAGCTTGTGAATGGCATGTGTTTCTGTTTTGTGGGCGGAAGTGGAGCTCCTCAATGATTATAGGGTGTCTACTGTTAACTCCACAATATGGTCATGGGGTGGCCTCTGCCAATCTGCTGATGTATATGGCACTTTAGGATTTGCCACATTTGCAAGGAAGTGCTCTCAGACTGCTGGGCTGCAGCAGTCATTTTCTGTGCCTGTGCACTAATGCTAATAGGTTGCGGCTTCTTTCCTCTCTCTGATGAGGCCTCTCAGCCTGGTAAATGTTATCTGGGGTTGTAATTTATTCATTGACACGAGCAATGGATGGTCAGGGGCAGAGGGAGAAAATGGGTTTGTCAGTGCTGTTATCCTGAAGGCCACACTCAAGGATGAATAGACATTTATTTTAACTTCACACAATGTTCTGCCCCTCTGTGTGTGGCTGTTTTTAGTTTGGTCATGTGTTTCATAGGTTAATTAGCTGAAACTGAGCATTCTCCCATTTACAGTGCAATTTGATTCAAAATAAGATAAATTTCCCCTTTGGACACCTGTGATCTAGATTTTTAAACTAGCCCTTTTTCAGAGTCTCGTTGTGGAATAATTGTTGCCACTATTTTGACATGTAAACCATCTGAACCTTTTTGATGTATCCATATGTAAAACTGAAGGCTAAATATTTATGCTATTTATGCACTTGTGACCAGGGGGCATCTTATTTACAGCCCCCCCCCCAATCTCCTGCCTGGCATTTCTTGAATTTCTGTTGAATTTTTGTTGCACCTTTTGTCCCTCACAGGTGCCCGTACCTGGCAGTCAACCTGTCCCCTGCCATCCCCGTGGTGGCGGCTGTGCTCTTCCTGTTCGTGGTGGCCATGCTGCTGAGGACCAGCTTCAGTGATCCCGGGGTGCTTCCACGCGCCCTGCCAGAAGAGGCCGCCTTCATAGAGATGGAGATTGGTGAGTTCTGCTCCCTTCATTGGACTGGGCTGAGAGCTGCAGTGTTCCGTTTCCAGCAAGGGCAAATCCCTGTACACATTTCAAGAGGTTTCACTACAGGTTAAGACCAAATTTTACTTATTATATTCCACTGGGAGTTCACTGATGGACTTGGATGAGTATTCAAATATGTGTTACCAAGAAGGCGTTTTAGTCTTTTTCTGGAATAGTCAGCCTAAGAACCCTGCATAAAATAAGAATTTATTGATACTATTAATAATCTTGCCTGAAAGTGAAGGTGGATGTCAATCTTTTTGCAGTGAGGTATCATTTGCACAGAAAGAGCTTGATGAAGATAAAGGAGTAGAATGCTCAGTTGGAAAAAATGAGGCCATTATTTGAGTGTTTGTTCTCAGAAGAGTATTCAGCCAAGAGTATCAGTTTAGGGGCTCCTGAGTAGCTGAGCAGTTAAGGCCCTTGCTTTGACCGCAAACAGGGCTGTACAGCCCGGGTTTGATCCCAGGCGTGTCATCAGCTGATTATGACCAGGTGCCCATGGCGGAAGAGTGAATTGGCTTTGTTCTGCAGGGGATAGGGGTGGGTATGTCAACAGGGGTCACTTGTGTGACCGCTCTCAAACTCTGACTCATCAGGCGCCCGCAGGTTTCTCAGATGACATCGGCGAAGCAGCACCCATCCTTGCTGTGGTGCCCTCGCTGGCGTGCAGTGTGAAACATAGGCGCGTTGGGTGTGTGAGTGACTACTCTGTTCACCACAGCCCTTTCATAAGTCAAGTTGACGTCATGGTGAGAGACGACAGTGTCCAATTGGCAAGTCTAAAAGGAGGGTTGCATATAGGGAGAAAAAAAAACAAAGTAATAATCAATTTATGTGAGCTGAACATTCTTACTGAGGGTAAAGCTTTGTAACCAGCCTGCTGCAGAAGTTTTGGCCTAGTGAAGTGAAAGGCCATTTAGAGGCATGAATACTGCAGTAGACCCGCAAGTCCCTGATGATGCAGTCATGCCACAGCTGTGCTTACTTATTCATGTTTGTTATGTTACTGCTCTGTCGAGGTTGTCCAGAGCTCTCATCCGTGCACTCTGAGTGCAGTCCTCTGACCCCCAGTGTTGTTCTGCTGCTCTCCCCCCCACATCATCCTCTTATTTTTACCTCATTTTTCCTAGGATTTTTAAAAGTTGTTTGAGGCACCTACTTCTCATCTGTCAGTTAAAGTTAATTAAGGTTGTGCCTTCTCCTAGTTACAAGACTTCTGAGTGTAAATATTGGTGATATTCCTATAAATGATATCAGTGAGAGAGCCTGGACACCATAGGAATGACTTAAAGTAGTGCCTAAATTTCCCTCCTGATTTTTTTCCCTTTTTCTTGTTCAGAGAAGGATTCACGCTCTGTGGTTGAGGAGTCTTTAGATTGATGGTCGTGTCTGGCTGGAGAGAGCGTCTCCGCCTCAGCCATATATAATGGGATTGATGGTGTTTGCAGCAGTTTCCCCCTCCGATGAACCGGGTCAGGGAGTGCTTTGCTGCATTCTTCTGGATACAACAGCCTTAGCGACAGACCGAACCTCAGGATCTGTCTCTGCGGGCGAGCGTGCGTTGGCCCAGCGTGCACAGCCCCCCCCCCCAACCTCATCTGCAGCAGAGATTTATGGTGCCCTTCGTGCGTCCTCTCCCTTCCTCATTATGGACGCGGCTTAGGAGGATCGAAGCGGTCAGAGGCCCCTCTTGATACGGGAGAGGGGGGCCTCGGTGTAATGAATTCCACTGTGGGAGGTCAGCTGCGAATTTCAGGGAGCGTCCGCCTGCCATCCCTCTGACTCAAACCCTGCAGGGCCGTATCCTGTATATGAAAATGAGCTCATAGGGAAAAAGACAATCTGTTGATGGGCATAGGAATGAGACTGTAGCTGTTCTTTGTTGGATTTTGTGTGGTTGGTTTTGTTTACAGTGGTGGTTAGGTGTGCTCTTTAGTTCCCGGTTTCCTCCTTCCCTTGAGAGCTATGTGTTTTTCCCCTGACAGGCAGCAGGTGAGGGTGAGAAGAACCAGGAAATGAACTAAGCCCTTCAAATAAAACATAAAAAAATTTCAAATGGCCATGCTGTTGCATCATTTTCAAAATGGGTTCATAGATTTATGGAGCTCATTTTTACTGGTCAATGTGTTTGTTCTTTTGTTTTATTGTTGTGTTGTTTTACCAAGAAGAGATATTCTGATCCAGCAATTGTAAAAACATGTATGTATATGGGTTAAACTGAAGCATTTGGAAGTTGAGTACTATGTGACAGAGTTTTGTTTGAATCCCCTCCAGTTAACACAAAAACTGTGCTCATAAAAAAATTGCAGTACAACAAGAATTATTCTTCATATCAAGGACAGGAGATGTACTTCAGTGTGAGAGGTTCCCATAACCCAGAGCCAGCTGTATGTGTTTATAGCACATGCTAAATGCATTTTAACTGACTAAAGCTGTGTCATTGCTATAAGTATACAGTCAGGAAATGGGAGCACTGTCAGTATATACCAGGCAAGACAGGTATAAATAGACAAAACAATTCAATTATCAACACAAATCATAATGGCACATGACAGAACAGGACAGTATGGTCTTCCACATTAGGACATTTAAATGAAAACTAAATAATACTTACTCTTCTACCTTTCACATTATAAGTAATACAGCAATTTGTCTCCCGAATGTCATGATTTAATTTCAGTGGCTTACTCAATGTACTCTCAAATGTACAAAACATGGCTTGTTTTATCCAACCTCCACTTTGGCTTCACACTGTGAGTAGCTACTACCCGTCTATCGGTTTTGCCCTTAATAGGCATTGAGGACTGTTCTCTGAAAAAACTACCAACACATGATTTTACTCTAAAAGGTGACACCTGTTTGAACCCTCAGATTGAAACTCATTATACGCTGTTCAGAAAAGGAAGTACTCCCACCCATGGAAAGGTTTTTGGTTGAATGCACCAACCTTAAACCACACAGGTGACCTTGACGTGTCTGATGGAACATTTTTCCCTTGGGCACACAGTGGTTGGCAAACGTCATCGTGTGGCAGGTGTGTATTCAGACTGTGCGAGTCTGCGAATGTGGCACTACAGACTGTGGCAAGGGGATGACTTGGTGACGACGCCTCAGTGGTGTGGGGCCATCACGTCAGCCTGTTAGCAGCCAGGTCCGAGGGGGAAATGCTAATGGGATGACACATCATCCTGGAATACCTAATGAAGGTGGGAGACAAACAGAAGGCCACCTGAGGGAGAGGACCATTACCCCTGTGTAATTAATACAAAGTGCCATCTCTCACATCAGTGCTGGGATCTTGACCTCCATATAGGTTTCCTATTTATAATATAATATAATATAATATAATATAATATAATATAATATAATATAATATAATATAATATAATATAATACAATATAATATATTGAGCCCATTGGTTAATACTTGTGTATTGTGTCAGGTACGCCTTTTAGATTAGGGTGGTTGTCTCCATGGTGAAATGTCATACCTTCATGCTAGGTACACATGGTCTGCAAACTGTCATGACTCAGGCCTCAGAGCAGAACTCTCTTGATCACAAAAGAAATGGGCTTCAGTCTCTCTCTGTCAGTTGTCATGGCAACTGATGTTTGTGCTATGGTTGAAAGTCCATCCCATGCGTGAATGTTTAATTTGAATCAGATGGTGCCCCTCTGTTGTGTACACAAACAAAAAAATTCACAGTGCGTGGTCCAGTTTTTGGGGGGAGGAAAAATGCTTACAAAAACAAGCTTTGGGGTCATGGTACATTTTTCTGCATGCGAGCCTTTCTGAGACCAAGTCTTAGTGGGTAACAAAAGTACAGTCCAGTCACCTTATATCCTGAGACAGTAATCAATTGCACACAGCTGCCTTGTAGACAAGTATTGCTAGCAGCTATGACAACACATTACCATCAGGAATGATGTGGAGGTGAAGCAGATGAAGGACAGTTCTGCCATTCTCAACGGTCCCTTGTGTCTTATTTTAATTTGTATGATCATGAGTCTTTTCTACCTCAATTCTAAATTGTTGCCATTGCAGCCTTGCCGTAAATTTAACCCTTTGATTCCAAGATGTCTTTATTCCCACTTCTGCCAGTGTCTAAATGGACTGCACGTTTACGATTATGTCCTTTCTGAGGGTTTGTTAAACGTTACCCCTTTTTTGGCGGGGGGGTCCCACAGAGGCGGCCAATGGGAACGTTCCCCCGGGCCAGCGGCCCCCGGCCCGGATCCGGAACGTTCAGATCAACAACCAGATCGTGAAGCTCAAGTACTGCTACACCTGCAAGATCTTCCGCCCGCCACGCGCCTCCCACTGCAGCATCTGTGACAACTGCGTGGGTGAGTGCGTCCGGCAGAGGACGGCCGCAGGCCCGTCCCCGTCCCTGCCCCCTCGCAGGGATCGCAAAGCTGTTAATTTGCTTGAAGAGAAATGTGTACTGCGTCTGCCAATTTCTCTTTTGTAATGAGCTGTCCAAAATTTGCCAGATAGAACAAAGATTTAATTGATTACGACCGATACGGAGGGTGAGAGAAACGTGGCTGCGAGAAAGGATGATGTGTTTGTGCAAGGGAAGTATTTTTTAAAAAGCCTAAATAGCCTTGGTCCTATGGGATTTAGGATGCGATGGCGCATTCTTGGGAATGACAGCAGTCTCGGCCTACTGTTCAGCCACCTTTGTGCTTTTGATTTGACTGAGTAACAGTATTAATTCATATGAAAAGTGCCGCCTGTAAATTGGCTGTGATCCCATCCCTCCAAACACACACTCACACAGACATTTAGGTGTATGACTGATGCACACATATTGTGGCGTGTGGCCAGCATTGAATATTTTTGAGGAGAGTGCGGTTTTCCGTGTCTGCATCTGGCCTGGTGTCAGAATGCACTCTGTCTCGGTAATGGCTGTCCAGACTGCGGCTGCGCAGTCAGTCTGTGTCCCTCAGGCACAGGATGACTCAGCAGTGAGGGCAGAATGTGAATCTGAGAGAAAAAGAGTGTCTGTGCTCTTCCAACTGCTGCTCCCCAGACCAGGAGACTCATGTTTCGAGGATGTGCACACAGCAAAGAGCCCCATCTCGCTTTATTTATCCCTGTATTATATATTATTCAGTTGTTTGCTGATGCTCTCCATTTCCCCTGCTGTGTGGCTTTGATCTGTGTTTACAGAGAAAATGCCTCACAGGGAAGATGTTGATTCAGTACTCCTACTCCTCATAATAATCCTACATTTCCTAATGCAAATTTGTTGTGAAATCCCATCCACATTGGGCGGAAAAGCTCGCCTGCTCCGCAGAGAAGAATGTGAGAGCTGGCTGTGCTTCAGTTTAGACTTGGGTGTTGGGACTGTCCCACTCCCTACCTGTTGTTTTCAAGAGGTCTAGGAAGCCATTTTACATCGAAAGTTCAAAGGGCTGACCTCTCCTTCTCCCCACAGAGCGCTTCGACCACCACTGCCCCTGGGTGGGCAACTGTGTGGGCAAGAGGAACTACAGATACTTCTACCTGTTTACCCTGTCGCTGTCCCTGCTCACCATCTTCATCTTCGCCTTCGACATCGTCCACGTGGTGATGCGTGAGTGTCAGCAGTCTGCCGTCCACAGGAGCAGGCCCGTGGGGGGGGTTGTTGGGGGTGGAATATGCCTGGTGGGGTGAGGTCATCGTGGGGACAAGAGGTTGATGATGCAGATCCCCATGGGCCTTGCCAGTCAAATTAGTTGAGCTGAATGGAGCGGCGTGCCGGGGAATTGATATCGCTCACGCCAGATGAGTTCTTTCGGCCTAATTCATCCAGAAATGCCGCGGTGTCTCTCCGTAAACGGGCTCCGTGAAATGCCGTTCCTTTCATCTGCTGTGAATTTGATCCACCTCCATGGTGACAGCGGGGGGAGGGAGACAAGATAAAAAACCTGCTCATTTGCCTTGCAGAGTGGCGGAGGAGCGTATTTATAGTGCAGTTAATTAGCTCTGGGCCTGCGATCTTAATTTAGAGAGCGATGCTTGCTGCGTTTCATCTCTGCGTTGGTCCTGTGCAAGTCGAGGAGGAGGGGAGGGAGAGTGTACACCTTGTGCATGTATGTGTGTGTATGTGTGTGTGTGTGTGTGTGTGTGTGTGTGTGTGTGTGTGTGTGTGTGTGTGTGTACATGAACGCATGCATGCATGGGTGTGTGCACATATATGTGCAAATGTGTGTGTGTGTGTGTTTTTGTGTTTGTGTGTGTGCATGAGTGCATACATGCATGGGTGTATGTTTCTTTGCATGTATGTGCTCACTGTGTGTGTGTGTGTGTGTGTGTTTGTTTGTGTGCATGCGTGGGTGTGCGTGTGTGTGCACGCATATCACCTGGCCTAGCATCTCACTTACCTCTGCTTTCCCTCAGGCTCTGTAGACTCGGGCTTTGTGAACACCCTGAAGCACACTCCTGGAACATATCCTTTCAGCTGTGCCCTGGTGGAGGCTCGATTCAAGCTGCTTTCATTTCTGTAGAGGAGAACTCATGTAGCTGTGACTCGGGCAACCACACAAAGGATAACCAAGGTTAATCACAAGGCAGTATTTGAGGAGGAAGTGCAGAAGGAACTGTTGTGGTGAAGGAAAAATATTTGAGTAATTACATTTGCAAAAAATTGTACACCCTGTTACATAGTATTTTTGTGTGGAAAACCTGTAACACTTGTTATAATGTAGTTAGACATTTACAAAGGGATAAGGATGCCATGATTTAAAGTGCTTCCAAATATTTGACTGAATGTAAAAAGAGATGGTGGCTGTGAACACCACAACGAGGAAGGGAGAAATAAGAGCAGTGAGCCAGTGAGGGATTAAGAGTGATACGTCTGTGTGCCAGTTAGTGCTGCTGCTGTTCCCTTAACCTGGCAGTACGGTGCTGGAGGTGGTGGTGTGCTTCTTCACGCTGTGGTCTGTGGTGGGTCTGACCGGATTTCATACCTACCTGATCTCCCTCAACCAGACCACCAATGAGGATGTGAGTATACCCTGCCGCTCGCCCCAGTGCCACAGCCTAAAAGTTTACACCTTATAAACTGTACAGTGCACATTTGCACTTGAATAGTGTAGGGCTTGAATAGTGTTATTGCACACACTCAGTGTTATGTTCACAATCACTGGTCTGGGAGTGTTGTTAGCCTCGTCTGACACTGTTGCTCATTCAACTTGAATGGATACACTTACTGTATGTTCTGTTGTGCTATAAAATTGTTCTGGATAAGAGAGTCTGCTAAATGACTGTAACGTAATGTAATTGCACAACCTATATTTTTACAGTTGTCTTGTAATTGGGATTTCAAGCTGCAAGCCTCAGTCCAGTGCCACTCTGACTGCTGTATCACTGCACTGGCCATTAATCTTATTCACCACTGCAGTGCTGTGCTGTGATGTAGCTGATGTTGATGTATTTGATGTATCTGTACTTGTAATGTATGTAGTACCATAATGCAGTATAATGCAGGAAAAACACAAGAGAGTATTTCAGACAACAGACTAGTCTGTGACTGTGTTTCCCAGCATCCCTTTCTCCTCCAGCAGAGGGCGGCCCATGCCGAACTGCCTGTGTCTGTGAGCAAGGTGAATTTCCACCGCAGGCAGGAGCATTATTTATGTCCTGGACTGTATCCTCTTAGACTAAGCTGCCGTGACCGTGCAGACGGCAGTGCATCCCTGCACTCCCGCACCCAGCCCCCCCCCCCCCATTCCTCGCAATTTACGGCCTATGTCACGTGAAGCTCCCCCCGTTCCCTCTCGCTCATAATGAGCCCGCAAGCCACACGCGATATTGGTCTGGGACCGGCCTCTCCTCTCCATCTCAGATTGCTCTAATAATAGATGCATCAATACCGGCCGGGGTCGCACGGCTGCCAAGCGCGTCTCCGATGCGCAGGGTAAGGGCACCTTCAGACACATGGCCCCACATTGTTTCCGCCCCACCCAGCCAGGCACACGTAGCCCTGGTAGCTGTCACCTGGGTCACCAGCAAAGTGCTGTGATGCGCTATACATTTCAGATGCTGTTTCAGAGCCGTGATGTCTTATTTAAGTGAGGTCCACGGACTGATGAAAACCAGTCGATCGGGGTGACTTGGCAGAGCTGCTGCCGCATTGCTTTCTCTGCTGGTGTGAGCAAGTTAGGCTAACTTGTGTTTTGGGAACAAAGTCACTTGAATGTATGAGAAATTAAACCTAGGGAAACCATTTAGTAGGACATTTGTAGATCTGCCATGTTGTTGGTGTGTGCTTGGTATGTCCCACTAAATCCTTTCCATGGTTCATTTTCCAGAAAGCTTGTAGTTAATTTCTGACTATGGTTATATCTAACCCCAATTAGCTGTACATGTTAAATGATAACTGTGAGGTGAAACTTCTCATTTTTAGAGATCAGCCAAAGGTGTCCTTTGCTATGTTTATTTTGTAGGTAGAATTGACTGGTGGAGGGAAAAAGAAAGGGTATTTTTACATACAGACACCTAACCTGAGTGGCTGTACTTAAGCGGCACAGGCTGCCTGCATTGTTTATGGCAATCTGGGGAAAAGTCACACGGAGAGTGCTTGAGTCGGCAGGATTCTCCAGCCCGAGGCTGACCTGTTTTCATCCCGTGCTACCGGGCTCTTTCCATTGTGCAGATCAAAGGCTCGTGGTCGGGGAAGAATCGAGTCCAGAACCCCTACAGCCACAGGAACATCATCAAAAACTGCTGCGAGGTGCTGTGCGGGCCCACTTACCCCAGGTGGGACCACCATTCTCTCCCTTTAAGCAATGATGCACGTGCTCTGACTGCGGTAGCAGCATCCAGCATCTCCCGGTCTCACTCCACATCTTTTCCTGCTCCTCCCCCTCCCCCTCCCCATCTCCTTGCTCTTCCCCCCTTTCCTCTTTCTGTCACATTCCTCTGTCTCTCCCCTCCCCATCTGCACCCCTTCTCTCTTTCTTACTCTCTCTTCCGTTGTCTGCACCCCCCACCCCCACAGCTCCCTGTCTCTCTCCTTTCCTCCCTCCTTTCCTTTTCTCCCCCTCCCCCTCTCTGTCTCAGTCCCCTCCCTCTTCCTGCACCCCACCCCCTCAAGTGTCTCACCCTTCCAAGACTGTAATGCTGATGTAGTAGAGGTCATTAATGGCCTCTCTGCTCTTCCCAGTGTTCTGGACAGAAGAGGTCTGTTGCTGGAGAGGCTGTCTGACCCAGCCATTCTCCCAGCCACTGCAGCGCCCATCAGCAGGAATGGCAACCCAGAGCCACAGCTGACGGTAAGCCTGTTCACACTCCAAACTCACTGCTGGCGCTCTGACCAGGCAGACAGACACATGCAAGGTGACCAAATATAGCCCACAGTAAGTGCCTGTGCAGGAAAGCTACATCCAACAGCCTCGTCAAACTGTGCTGCCCCTGAAAGCATGCACTGCTGAGCTGGTAACGTTGGAATTTCATTTGTCAACGTGTTTCATACACAAGTTCACAGAGTTATAGTTGTTTCAGTGGTGCGCATTCGTATTGGGGTCGGTTTCACTCTCAGGTTTTAACGCTGAATTTGCATTACTTATTATGATCTTCTCTGGTGAATCTGTACAGGAAATGTAGTATAGATAAAGGTATACACAGGTTGGAGAGCATACAGCATCTGTGTGCACTGAACCTATTGGTATGCATGCTGCAATGCTTCATGTGCTGAAAGCACAAGCAGAGAGTGTGTCACAGTGGTACCATGCACATGCAGGAGGTTGGTGCTCCCTGTGAAGGCATGATAAGTCCATTACAGGGCGATCTTGACAGGTTCTTCATCAGGAGGGACAGACAGGAAGAGAGTGGGGGGTTAGCGGAGCCCACAGGTGCGACATGCCAAAGGAAGTAAAAAAGGAAACAGATGCAACAGACGGATAGACCGTGAAAGGTAGAAGTTCAAAGAGAGCGCAAAGACACTCAGCTGTGTCTTTGGTGAGAGCTGAAATGGCTGGGGTCGGGAGGGGTAATGTGGCAAGCCTCGGCTAGAGCACTGAATGTGTGGACAGTGAAGAAAGTGTGGACTTGTGGGTAGGCTGTCTGCAGTGGGCTGTGGCTCAGTGTGCTGTGATCTGTCACTCTGCAGAAAACTAAAGTGCCGCGCTCTCCCAGCGAGCAAGCCCCGGAAGACACCGGGTCCGGCTTCACGCCTTCGACCGAGGACGCCTCGTCCATGGACAAAATCCCATCTCCCAGGCAGGAGAAGCCGCCCACTCCAAAGGATCCTCCTCCTTTGTCACCAGGAGACAACACAGACACTGCCCTGGACAAAGGGAAGGTCCACTAGCTGGACTGGAACAGAGAGCCACTCAACAGCACTATGAATCCACACAATACCATTGTCTAAAACCACTTATGGTAGTGTGTTTTACAGTATTAGACCTTTTGGGGGGGTGCCCATCATACCCCAGAAACTAAGGAACACTACATTACCTAGCTGTTTTTTCTTTCTGAACAAAACAGTGAAATGCATACCGGTGCGAGAGTGACATTCTGATGCCTCTTTGGTGAGACCTTGTGTGTTCTTTCTACCAAGACTTTGCATGGGACATTTTGAAGAACACAGGGGGTGAAAGACTGAGAGATCACTCAAATGCCATCTGATGACCTGGGAGTCTTTTGTTTACCACTACCTGGGACTTGTACTGATTGTTATTTTTATTTTTATTTTGTATCTCAATGACCTCTAAATATTAATGGCCAGTGTAAGCCTATCCCTGGACTGTCAATCACTGACATTGATAATAGTGTTCCCGGTCATGTATAACTCTTCAAAATAACAACCAACAGTTCTCAGTTCTCAGCTTCTCCACGCAGCCCCAGTGCAATTCAAAAGAAGGCCTGCGAAAAGGTTATTGGATGACAGAGGGTGGGGAGGAGCTATAGTAATGTAGCTATTGCGTATCATCAGTTTGGAAAAAGATATAGTCATATCCATTTCCTTATAGTAAAACTGTAATGCATAAACATCGAACAGATCTGGTATCTTTTTTATCTATTGCAGGGACACTTGGCAAAAATGTGTGAACATTTGTTACCATAGTTCAGTCTTAATGCCCCTCCCCCAATATGTGACATCACACCTGGCTATTATACAACTGGCTGAGCTTTGCTCTCTTGAGTTAGGCATTGCTTGACTCCATGTTGTTCTAGCAGATGCAATCTCCTTTTGCTTGAATTTTTTGTGTGTCGTGAGAGAGCCAAGATGGCTCCCTGGGATCTGAAAGCCAGCCTCACATCACCATTCCCAGTGCACATCCAGAGAGTTCATGTCAACCAGGCTTGTGTCCTCATATTTCATTCCCACTGACAACAGTGTCTGTGCAGATCCTGGCCTGGCCTGGCCTGGTTGCAAATGAAGAGAATGGTCTTCTTGCCACAGGTAGTAGATGTCAAAAACCGTGCCTTATCTCACAACAGCACTGTCTAAGCATATGAGGCCATCCACAGAGACGCCCATTGACAGCTATTAGTAGTCGTTTAATATTCCTCAGAGGGAACCTGATGTTGTGTATGTATGGACTTTTAGGTGAAAAATGTGAAATGTTAATGAAGATAAAAGGATATAGAGAAACAACAAGGACAGTCATTATCTGTAAAGGGTAGTATATAGATAGGTGTTTGGAGGATGTATGGGAAAGGATTTTGGTTAGTGAAGGGAAAAAGGTTTTTTTTTCTGCATGCATCTGTATTTTATCGTTTTTGATTTACACCTTGATCTGCTGGCCTCCTCTCACAGCAAGATCGTCAGACAGCTCATTCCAGAACTTTCCTCTAATGTTACTCTAATGTTCCTCTAATTTTCTCTCGTCTCTGCCTCTTTCATACACTACAGACCGACAGCATTTTCCATTCATCTGCAGCATTTTTTCCACTTCTTTTTTCTTCAGGAAAATGACGTCAGTAGCTCAAGGCTACCAAGCCCACACAAAAGGTCCATGCATCCCACTCACCAGTAAATTGAATAAGTGGGAGAAAGGAGTTGGCTGTGTGTGTGTGTGTGTGTTTTCCCTTCTCATTTGTTAATTTCACACTAAACTGAGAGCCAAGGCTCTGACTGCTTGTCAGTTGCACTTAATGGCAGAGACAATGGGTGAAACAGAATTCAAGAAGCAGAAAACTGTCACGAAGGCACTTTGGTATAAAGATAAATCTTGGCGATTATTGCAATGCATGGAGGGTTTCTGTCATACACAATATGGTAAAGGTCAGACAAAGAAGTACCTGTGGTCGAGTGAAGCTGGTGAAAAAAGCAACGTACAAGTGGCATTAACAGTTTTACTCTTGTAATCCAGAAACTTCTGTGTTCACAAAAGAGACAACTTCACATGAATGTTCATTAGGACAGGTAAATTAACTAAAGGATTATGCCAGTTTTCTACAGGACTCTACTGGATTGTAAATAGTCCCATGGGATATCTTTTGGTGGAGTAAAACGCTGTAGTTGGTAATTCCGATGTTGACAGTGTCCGCACCCTTTCCCCATTTTGCTCCTGTTGCCCCAAGTAAAATATTCATGCTATGAATGCAAAAGGTGAGCTCAAGGCATGGCTGGAGAGACACAGAAAACTAATATGGGTAATGAATGTATTGACTTGCTTAGAATGCAGTGAGGCATTATACACAGCCACTCTTTCACTCTAAGATCATTTTATTCGCTTCCAAGGTTGCACTCTCTCCTCACTGTTTCAAACAACTGCTTGTCTGTAAATGTGTTAACAGAAAAAGAATTCAAAATAACCAAGACCTCCTCCAAGTGAGTCTTTTCATTTTGATCAGCCATTTGAAGGTGGAGCAAGAAAATATTCAGCAGTGGCCATGCTGTGTTTGGCCTCATTGTTCTGTCAGTAAATCTCAGGCTTGACATTGCAGTTCACATAAGAACAGGAGAAGTCATTTAAAATGTTTATTGAAGATTTGATAGCAGTAAATAGTGTTTCAGACAGCCCTCAAAAAGCCCTCTCATAGCTCTCTCTTTGTCACTGGTCACCACTGCGTTGAGTCACGTTTTATTCAGAAGCTGGTGACCAAAACCAAATTTGTACAGTCCAAATGAGCCAATGCAAAACAGAGCATAGATAAGTTGTTCATTTCATTAGAACCAAACAGGACTGTTAGGGACATGAAAGGGATGAAAGTGTGGTTTATAAAGTGCAGTGTATTATATACAGGCATCTCTGATGGAATTGGATAGATGTTCACTCTGTAATAACACTGTGATCATGTCCTTTTATTTACTCCATCACGTCTTTTTTTAAATGACAGATCAGTGTGTGTACATTAAAGTGACTTGTCTTAAAACATTGAACCGTGTGATGAATCGGTGATGCTTAATCATGAAAGGGTATGAAGAGAACAAAGTTAATTTGTGCTTTCTGAGTAATTTTCTCATGCTCATGGTGAAACCTTTTATAATAGAAGCAAAATAATCATCTTGAATTGTCAGCCATCCTGTTTAATGAAACTTTACATTCAAAAGGAAAAAAAGTATCACTCAGAAAAGCATTACATGTAGAGATTGAATTGCAATGCAATTACAGACAATACAATAATCTAAAATATAATTCTGAACCTGGAAAAAAGAGCATGATGTAAAATATATACAGTTATTATCCATGAACTTAGCAGTAAAGCTTCAAATTGGTCCAACATTTATTTTGAACCCCAAAGTGACAGCATCAACGTATTACACTACACTACTACACTGTTATTCACACAGTACAGTGTACTTAGTTCAAGATAAAAAATGGTGGCTTTCTCCTTTTTTTTGAATATCCTTTGTACAGTATCTCCATATCTGTACATCTGAAATAACTGTTTAACACTCTCAGGCTGTGCAATTAAAAATGCATGATACCTCAGATGGAACTACAATTATTGCAATAGAGCTCCCACAGAAGTTTGAAGCCCTCAAGCACAAAAATGTTCCATATGAAAGCAGAAAAAGGATTGTCCTGGTTTCTGAAACAGACCTCAAATGCCTCATAGAAAAAACCCATAAACTAGAGTCATGATTGATTGGTGGACATTCATATTGCTTTTGGTTTAGTCCTGGACTTGTGCAGACAGTGGCTCCAGAAAGTTCTCATTCTGTCAGCGGATACCCATCTCCCCCAGGAACAAAGGGCATTACAGAAAGGTTCCACCTTGGGTGTGTGGATGGGAACCTCAGCTTTCAAGCCTCATCTTCCACTGTGAGTCCCTGCATCTGCTCTTGAACACTGGAGAGTGAGGCCTCGGAATCCTTCTGTGGTTCCGGCTCCAAGTCTGGTTGTTCGCGGCTGTTCTCCAGGTTCTCTGAGCTCTCAAAGCAGCCCGAGTCCCGAGGTACGTTTGACTCCGCCTCTGCGCTCTTCTCCTCCGCCATCTCATCCTCATCCTCAGCTGGAAAGGAGGAGTAGTCATTAGCACAAGGACTGCACCAGCAGTACCCTCTATATCTGTGCTTCAAATCCCTAACTGTGTTAATAAAAGTATGGGTCAAACATAATTTGTAAGATGCCTGATGTTAAAAAAAGAATTTTGGTATTACAAGGTAGTAGTATCACAGTAATTGTCTCTGTTAAGGCCTTGCGTGGATGCTACCCTCATTTGATTGGTTTGTGCATGCTCATGCACCATTGGTAATTATTGCTTATTAGCACTATGTGAACTGTGGTAGAGCTGGTCCCATTAGCGGTGCGAAATGGAATGATGAGGCTACCCTCGGCAGGGGCGATTCACACGGCTGAGCTGTGAACAGGGGGAAGCAGAGGCAGGATGGCGTTTCTGTCTGTGCAACGACGTGTGTCGAGGGAAAGCTGGAAATATCAAAGCACCTCTGTGGGGCAAAATGGATTTGTCTACAGGCAAGTGGATGCCACAGACATATGCTTAGCATGCAGAATAGTAATGATGCCCTGGAAGGACCCAATTAAGTGAAACTGGGAAATTAACCGAAGTCATTTCTTTATAGAGAAAAAACATGCCTGCCTGCTTCTAACAAAGAAATATGCCAACAAATTAGAAGCAATTGTTGCCTTTGTCTCTTGTTTGTAGACACTTTGTTTCTCTGTGACTGTCAAATCAAACTAGATAAAGCTAAAGATAAAATGCAACGCTAGAGTTGTGACTAAGCTCCCAATTAACAACGGGCTCATGAGTGTAATACTGTAATGGAATTCTGTGCTGCTGAACGCATGTAAATGTAGGCTGACTATAGTGAGCTTCTCCTGTGAAGGACCTTGGAAAGATGAGGGACAGTGTAATGGAATTGGACAGTGTAGCAGTTTGGGACAGTGTAAAGATGAGGGACAGTGTAACAGTCTGGCTGTGTAACAGTATAACGGTGTGCTTCCCCGTCGAGGTGTGTGGGAGCGTGGAGCTGACGTACAGTCGTAGTCGTGCAGGAGCTCAGCGGCATTGAGGAGTTTGCTGCGCTGTTCGGGGTCGGTGATGTTGAGCTCGTTCAGGTGCATCTCTTTCAGGCCCCCGAAGTCTTCCAGACTCTGGAAGCTGTGCATGGACAGGAGGGGGCTCAGTTCCTAGAGACAGGGGGAGAGACACAGGTGAGACACACTCAGAGGACCAGCGGCTGGGACTGAACAGACTAGCCATTCCTGGCACTGCTCAGAAATTTATCTTGCTTTGTAGGAAACAGGGAAGTAACAATGTTAAGCACAAATGAAGGCCTTGTGCATATTGTTCATTGCAAATTAAGATTTAATCCCGTATTCAAACGTTGGGATGTTCCTACATCAAAGCATGGTGATCTGTCTTGATATAAAACTTACTATTACTGGAAAAGACAGGTATATTGACTCTAGTGCTCTCTGTGTTTCATTGTGTTCAAGCCATGTTTCATCTTTTTGTGCAGTCAGATGTTTTATGTGCCTTTGTGTCCTTTGTGCAGATGCATGGTGGAGAGAAAGTATTGTTTCAGTGTGACTTGGTAGAGTGTGGGTGCTGTGTGTTTACCATCAGGTTTATACTCTCAAGGACCTCCTCCAGGGATTTGGGTTTAGGCCTGCGGTTCTTGCTGTGGCACTTCCTCCTCCTCCTCCTGGGGGGCGTGGCCTCCTCAGGCAGTATGGTGACATAGATGAACTTGAAGGAGCCCACCTTGTTGTTGAGCCTCCCGGTCCAGGTGCCCACAGGGGGCTTCTCGATGATGTCAATGATATCACCTTTCTGCGGGGGGTGACAAAGTTGTGCGGTGGTCATTCCTCTTTCTCCTGGCAAGTTACTACTAATATGAAGGACACAAGCTCAGCACAAGCACTCCGAGATGAGACCGGTAGATGTTCTCATAGGTAAGCCTCACTTGTAGTTTGAGGGTCTCCAAGTCGTAGGGGCTGGGGGTGAAGTCCGTGTGGACGAGGGCTCGGCCGCAGAAGGGCCCACTGTAGGGGGGGCTCACGTCCTCCAGCCTCATGCTGTCTCTTTGACTGTAGCCACTGTCCAGGCTGCTCCTGTCTCCACCTGCATTTCAACAGAACAGGGAGCCACAGTCTTTCATCTCATCCCTCTCAGCTTTTCAGAACCATTTGCTGAAAAAGGACTGCACATATGTATTTATGAGGGGAAAACGGCATTAGAATATTCTGGAGTATGACTTACAGAATGCAGAACAATCGCTGAGCTTGACATGGCAATTGACTACTTTAACCATTACATTCATGCTGCAGTTTTTGAGCTGGGAGGAAGGGTAGCTTACAGCCAGAGATCTGGCGCTGTAGGGGGCTGTGCATGGTGTCCTCCGACCCAGTGGAACACACGGAGCTCCGCATTCCCGGACGCAGGTCAGGCGTTCCGTCGAAAGACAGGGGGGACATGGAGCCTTCCTCTGCGCTCTCCATCTGCCAGACACACAGCATCTGCACTCAGCAACTGCTGCCACACATACCGCACAGACACACAAGGTTCTCCTAATGCCTGCACATCACCGCTGCAGGTCTCTTGCAGGCCTCCATCAAAATATAGCATTCCAAATGTAGCATGATCACATTATTGGGTCAATTAGGGCTGTCACCCGACAGTGTGCCTGTCAAGTGCTTTTCCATTAAACTGTGATTTCCTCCAACAAGGGGGAGCTTCTTGCTCCAGGCAAGACTCTGCAGGAGCAGGTGCTCAGTGATTTAAAATGAAAAACACAGTGATTCAGGTCTGCATCAACCTGCATTTGTGAAATGTGCAGCAGGGCACTCGTTTGGTGAGAGCATTTGAGAATGTTTCAGGACAGCACTCACTCCCTCCTCTGCCAGTGTTTTCTGCACCATTTTGGAAGTCTTGCGGGTCATGGTGCGTGTGATGACATTCCGCCACTTCCTGCCCAGTTTACCCGCGCTCTTCCCAGTCTCCTCTGCAGTCTCCCCCTGCAGGACATATGAGGAATAACAGTTACAACACTGCAGGCTGTCAATCTCACAATCACCTAGCCATGTGGTTAAAAAAACAACACCAACATCACTGTATATGTACATATATCACCTTTTCAAACAGCTCCAATATTTATGCATACCACATTGGCATCAACTGTGGCAGGAGAATTTATTCAAGTCTGGAGATTACAGTAGGTTGGTAATCAAACTTAAGTACAATAGTGTTAAAACAATCATTTTTTAAAAAAGCATAGAAAAATGGTGACTTTTTCTGAGTGGTCACATGTGCTTGGTAGGCATCTTTTCACAGGTGTGACATTGTGTTGAATCAGCGCCAGAGCGCATTCTAAAAGGTCACATACGCGCTCAGAATCCCATGTGGCAGAGCGCCTTGGTTAAAGCCAGGCGCTTATGACACTCTCGACCGGCAGCCCTCCAGGGTCCGGGCGGCAGCCTGTCACCACTGTGACTCAACCCCCCCGCCCCACCCGTGACCAAAGCCCAAATGTCACCGCTACCGCGTGCTGCCGACCACCTTGGGAGGGAGCGAGAGCAAGAATTCACAGGATGAGTGCTGCGAAGCTCCTTCCAGTGGGCGTGGGTGGATGTGTCACACATTAATCTTGTTAGAGAGATAGAGGATTTTTTTCAGCGCTAATGTCATTACTGCAGCATGTACAGCCATTAGGAGTAATTGCCTCTAATGAACTGATGTGTCTGCAAAGATTGTGCTGCAGAGACTCTCTGCTTGGTTGGCTTGTGGCAGGACATCCTGCCTATGTATTTTTTTGCTCTCCAGTGCGGTTTGCAGAGAGCTCTAATTTTAATGCCATGCCTCATGACTACTTTTTCTCAGGTCAGCACCTGCCTTCCCCTGTCATTACATTCTCTCTGGAAAAGAAAAACTACAGGGATGAGTTGCTATATTCTGAGGCGACTGGTTTACTTTTCACTGAAACATACGCGCTGTAGAGGAAGTATAAAAATGGTTATTGTTTCCATGGTCACATCTGCAGTTCTTTTTTTAGCAGTTCTGTGGGGAAGTTGCATACACCAATACTTCTTCCTCGCTTTGTCAGTAAGTCCTCATTGTCAGTAAGTGGTTGGAGTAAATGGCTCTGTTGGTAGTGTTGTACAGTTTATTGTTTATGGATGGAAATTGAACTTTTGTATCATATAATTTAAACCATGTGGTTATGGATCAGCTGGGCTCCATGGTATAGATTATCTACATTTATTTGGTCCAGTCACAGCTTAAAGGAAAAATAAATATTCTGTGTAGGAATTGCAATGCAACTTGGATGGACTATTCGTCTCATTATCAGTCACCAGGCTTTATTAGTAATGAATGGAAAGAGATGGGTATTCATAATTAATTTGGGCAGAAGCATTGTGAATAATGGGTGTTCATTTTAACTGTCTACTTTTTTAAAAAGAGGGTTGCGACATGCAAACAAGGCAAAGTTCCAGGGGTACTCACATTTTCGTCCGGGGTAAACTGCTTGTCTGGCGACATGGGGGAGGAGGGCTTGGGCTTCATGAAGTCCTTAAAACTGCTGGACCTCTGGAGAGAAAGCTGTGGGGAGACAGAGGGATCTTTACTTATGCTGATACAAGAAAAGAGGACAAAACAAATGGCAGCTTCACCAAGGAACTCCCAGGCCAGCTGTCAGTGGCACAGAGCACTGTTCCCACAGATTTGGTGTACTGACAGCCCTGAAAACATGGCCAAATGAATCTGTATTATTGTCCAATTAGCTAAGTAAGGGTCTGGACTTGTCTCTCATGCAAGCAGACACACACAAACACCCATTCAAAGCACACATACAAGAAATACTGGGCTACTGGAAAAGGTGAGGTAGAGTGGGACCATATAATGAGTATAATGTATAGTATATTCCAGAGTATAATGAACTGTTACACTGTTCATGTTAGCAAGAGTAACAGTCCCACATGAAGTGACCCTGTGCATTTACATGCTGCATCTAAATGGTAGCTACTATGTATGTACGTGCGGTAGCTGTGACACGAGCCACAAACAGGTTTAACACTTTTTGGTATGAGGTAATGGTATTTTTGTGCACAGTAGTTACAGTAGGTAGAGTGAGAATACACGAGTAATAGGGCCACTGAATGTAAAGTGGAACCTGAGGAGCATATGAAGTCTTTGCTGCTTTGTACTGTACGTGGTCATCATGCACTTGCTGAGGAAGTTGCAGTGCACACAGCTGATGGACACAACCTTTGAGTATACAAGCAAGTGGATTATTTGACATAGAAGAAAAATGCTTGTTGGTTTAGTTCCTGAAGACAACCATCAACCTCCATCTTCTGCAATCCCAGACAAGAGGGGTGTCACAATCCTCACATATGTGGGGATACACAAAGCCAAGATCTTTCCATAACGACCTTTCAAAGTATCTGTGACGTTAGTGCGGTTTGGCAACACTGTCACGGCGTTACAGAAACTTCGTGGCATCATCGCGTGTTAGCCAAGCAGAGAGCCTGGCTGGGTCTGACAGGATGTTGTTGTCTGCTGCTCAAGCCACTGAAGACATGGAAGAATAGTTCTGAGATTGAAAGGGGAAGCAGATGGGTCCTAATAAGGAGTTAGCTCACAGACAGACAATTCCTGCCACAGGGAGATTCATCAAAAGCCATGCACGCCAAGGCAATGGGGAACACTCACCTAACGCAGTGGCCACTGTCCATAAAGCATAGAAATTCTCTGTGTTTTTATAGCAATAGCATGAGACCCACATCTTTATATACACTGCACTTTTCCACAGTTTGAATGGTCACTAAACATTTTGATGCAATAGGTAAATGTAACTTTACTTGAGTTGGGAAAGCTATGTATTCTTAGGCTGGTTGATGACAGGCAGCATTTTGCAGATAGGGCAAGAGTCCCCGACACAAAATCCATATCACTATCAAGGTTGCTGATTTAGTCATGATGTTGCCTCTTTTGGCATTTTTGAGGGCTTTGACTACCTACTTTAGCTTTGACAGTGACACATTTGTCTTGATAAACATTCACAGGTGTACGTGGGGAAGCTCTCCATTGTTCATTTGGCTGTCTGATCTCTGTTGAAAGAGAGGAGAAGGAGTGTGCTTGAGGTCCTTGGCACTATCTGAGAAATCAATTGACTTGGGCCAGGAGGAAAGGCGTAGATCAGCAAAATGCACTGATTACAAGAAAGCAGCAGTGACGGCTCCTTCCGAGAAGAACTGTAAGCCAGCATAACCAGAAGCAGCCTCTTAGATCTCACCTTAAAGCAGTCCCAGCTGTCTGCTGATTAGCGGTGGAAAGCTTGAGAGCTTTCATTAAATTTAATTCTTGGAGCGCCAAAGACGAGCAAGCACAGAGTAACCATCACAACAAGGAAAAGTGAACGAATAGTTCTGATGGTTCCCTCTTAATTTGACCCTTTCTCCAGTGTTAACTCTCTTCCATGTGCCTGGTATTAAAACTAGTTACAAAGTGTGATGTTTAAAAAACACCTTTGTTTCACGCTGTTTTTTGATGAATAGGAATCATTACAATTCTGATTTTTCCAAAGAAAAAAGGTAATACAACACCCCCAAAGTCATTACACACTGCATGGGTGCTCATTAATCTTGGTTTTGTACTGCGTTTTAATTGTGTCACTCATTTTTAGAGAATGTTATCTGTATGAAACAAACACCAACAGGAAGCATAAGCTTGTAAGTGATGGTCTCCCAGTGTTGCCATTAACTTGTAGTAATATATGCAGCTGTACTACTGTGCATCACAACTGTAGAAACTACATTACTGGACCCTCACTGCACTGTCTACTGTCAAATAGAGGATCCACACTCATAGCCTGACCAAGACCCCCATGTCATCCCCTGTCCACCTCACTAGACAGTGAATGGAACTGTTGCTTTTTTGTGTTATCCCTATGTTAACAATTCCATCATTTTCCAAGAGTCTCTTGACTGCCTTTTCCCTGGGTCAGGGAATACTATTCCATTTTTTCCCAGTTGGCCTGGGGTTTTCTGTTTTGTTTTTTTTTAATTCTCCCTGGAAAATCAACAGTACCATCTGTACAGCACTTTGTCACAATCTAAGTTTAAAAAATGCACTATAATAAATACATTTGGATTGATCTGATTAGCTTCAGAAATGTCAGAGGTTGTTAGGGCCTCTACCAGTTTAATTGGTTGCTGTCAGCTTTTAAGATTTGGGGCCTGGTGCTGTTGTTTAATCTTCCAAGCATTCAAATGGAAGGTTGAGGTTTCTGTATGAGACATAAACCTCTCATTTTTTTGAGTCACATTGTGGTCTGGTTCTTTATCTCAAAGAATCATTGCTGCTTCAGGCTTAACCAAAGGATGTGGGTGTGACATTGTTGCAGCTTCCAGCCAATCACTATAGGTGTCTAGACAGAAAGCGCTCTGCAAGAACCCTACACATCGTTTCTCCCCAAACAGTTTTTTCTCTTTTCTCTGCAAATCAGCCTGACCTCCTGAGATACCTACGCCTGACCAAGATACACAAACCGTTATCAGAAACCACAACAACTGGCAAAAGAGTGTGGGGGTGGGGACTGAAGAGACAGCGACACTAAAAAAATGAAGTTAAAGCATTTTGTTTTTTCATACGCTGCTTTAAAATCTTTTCTATGACTTAAATATACACAGCAAACGTGTGCTCGTATCGGTTCGTTAAAAAATGAAAATTGCACATAACAATGATGTGTGTATGATAGAACAGAATAAAATGATCTATATTGTCATTATACTCAGGTACAATGAAATTTCTCATGGCTTCTTTCGATGTACTTCATAACGTTACTGTTGCATCTGATTTGAAAGGTGCACATTAGGTTGTCATTAAAGTCTTGGCGTCATAATTAGGGAGTTCTGTGAAGCGGAACTATTATTAAACCATTCAATACAGGAGGGTATTGAAGAATATTTTGGAGAAAAACAATGAAATTACATCTGAGTCACACTGAAAATGATTTCAATAACTAGTTCAAACAAGAATTGTTGATTCTCAACCATCCTCGCTGACAAGACCAACTCTTTTCTGAAGTTTAACAATAACCATTGGCACCCCTGTTCAAGAGAATATTGGCTGTCTTATTGTGTGGAATAAAAAAAAGTTATGATATGTGTCAGCAGTAGTACTGAAGATGAGTATTGCACAGAAAACAGGTCAAGTATGGCATAGTAAGAGGAGGACAATAGCTACTAACCCAAATCTTTGGGCTGATGTAACACTGCAACTTTTGACTCACTGTGTGGGTTTCTCAGAGCAGTATCAATTTTAACATACTGATCTCTGACACTTTGATCAGTGTTTCTGATATAAATTTAAAAAGGAATTAGCTGCTTAACAGTTCCCATTTTAAAGTTGTTAATCATAAAAGGAAAAATAACTTTAAAGGGCATCGGCCAGCACGATAACAGCCACCTTTATTCATTCAAGTGATTATCTGTGGTAAATGGGAAGATGTGACGTGCGTGTTGTATTTCTATGTAGAGTTCACTTGCCAATTTGTTTTCTCTTCTTGAGAGAATGAACCCTCCAAAGACTCCAGTGCAACCCTGAGACACTAATGCAATTGAGTTCCTTCATTTCATGTTTTTCTCATAATGTTACAAAATGTTCCCATAATGCAACAGGAGGAACTTCAAGAAATAGTAACAGAAACATTCATCAGAGGCACATTTGAATATATGTGAACAAAAATTAGGACTGCTGATTAATTTAAGTATGAAATTCCTCTGAAAATTCTGCATCAATTCTTAGCACAATGTTACTGTCAAAGCTGAGCTAATCCTCACCATTCCCCAATAACGAACACATTCTGTGTTTCTTCCAAGGAGCTGAACTGATTTGGCAGTTCTGTATGGGGAAGTAGTGTTTCCTTCTCTTTGTCCTCTCCAGCACCAGGGCTGTATACACCATATTTTTACAAACTTGCCAGTCACAACTGCCCACTTATCCACTTTTACCAATCCACCACACACACCCCAGCTGCTCACCTTCTTCTTCTGTCCCTGCTCCTTCTCCGAGGCATTGGAGGGTTTCCGCCGTAGCATCCTGCACTTGGGGGTGGCTTCTCTGCGGGCACGTACTGAGGTGGGCTTCAGTTGACCGGTGCTCTGGCTCCTGTCAATTCACAGCAGTGACACAGCACCTGGGGACTGGCGGACAAAATGAGAGAGAGACAGAAAAACTGCCGTGACGCACAGCACAGGCAGGGAGAGGAAGTGACATGACTGCACAGGAACTCCTGAATCAAATGCTTGATTTTGGTAAAACAGGAAGCTTGCATCTGTCTAGCTTGTGTCTATGTGTGAAGTTGTTGCTGGCAGAATTTGAGGGGAAGGATCATTTTTAGTTAGTGCCTCCCCAGTTCTTTGAAATCATGAGATGGCTATATGGCTATTGAATGTTGTAATTTCCAGTTACAGATAGGCCTGGTTTATACAACGTGCACAGCAATGTGGAAATGAGTTGGGTCATTAAATATTCTTTTACTCCGGCGAGACACTGGTTTTATGTCAATCTGTACAAAAGCCCCAGAGCGTGAAACTCAGACACGTACACACAAGTGTGCACATGCACAAACAGGTCTTTTTTCTGCACCATCATTTAAAAAAAAACATGAGCAGTCAGTTGTACAACTAATTTATAACTACCTGCTGCAAAATGAGCGGAGAGACAAATTTACTTCTGTCTAAAAGAATGACTACAGGCTTCCCACAACACCACAACTTCCTCTCAGTTGCATGTTGCATGTACTGAGAGAGTAAAGCAAACTTGAAACAGGTCAGTCTCATTTGTAATTTGAATGTGAAGATGGTAGCAAAGGTTGTTTCTTTAGCTCACTGCTACAGTAAATTTCATTAAGTGTTGTCTGGTTCTATTTTTAATTAGCTTTGCGTCAGTGCCATGCTTCATACTTATCTTTTTGACATGATCTTCATTTACAGGTTCTGCTGAATCTCACACTTTGGTGAGATATGTGGGGTTTACGCAGGAAATGCAAAGCAAGCGTCAGAGGTGTGAATTTTCAGTGGAAAATTCAACTGAAATGAAAACAGAGGTGATGTTCTATCTGTCATTGCATATCACTGAGATGCTGTATTCATATCAGTCATGATGGATCACATAAAGAAGTAAAAGGTATGTTAGACTGATAATAGCAAGTTGAAATAAGCATTGAGAATCATCTATGCCCATAGATAATTGACTGTGGCTTTCAACACTGAGAAACTGTCTTCCACAATGAAAATAAAACTGACACTGCATTAGAAGAAAGGCTTGTAAAATAAGACAAACAATCTCACAGTAGTGCTAATGTTATACATGGCAAATCACATGGGAGCAGAGACAAAGTGATTTATCCAGAGGACTCTCCACTCACAGTATGAACAACATAGCACTGCCAGAGGGCATGGCTACCCATCATTCCAGCCAGGCACTTAACCACCTGACTCAACCAATCAATGTCTTGATGAGATCATTTTATCTGTGCAGCTGTGCTGCTCGCAGTGGACAGTGACAAAGCAAGGGTAACATATGTATGGTGTGCACTTGAAGCAGAGGTTTAACAATAACCTCCCACACCAAAAAAGAAAAATACAAACACAGCTTTGCTCAGGCCTCCATGAGTTACACAAAGCAGTAAATGCTTAAATGAAAGTGAACTGTGAACGTGTGGATCTGTGTATATCTACAAAGTAAGTCACAGTGGTTAAGCCACCAGCTTGTGTGCTGGCTGTCTTGCAGCCCACCTGTCTTTGTGAGAGTTTCGTTTTTTGTGAAGGTGTCTTTTGTAACCACCTGACTGGTATCACCAATTACAGTAGAGCAGTGGTCAGGTATTTCACTTGAATTCTTTTGAAATGGTTACAAGTGAAACATGAAAACAGTCTATAGTCCAAGTTGTCATGCTGTAGCTTGAGCAAAAGCCACACAGCCCAACACACCCCAAAAACTTTTTTTTAGAGTTGACATTTCATCACTGGTTGGATCTCTCTGATGAATAAGGCTCAAGAACACCCTTCAGTGATGTGAATTAACTCACCACATTCATAATGTCAATAAATAGTGTGTCATTACAGTATCCAACATGACGGTACACAAAAAAGCTATTATGCACCTTTTGAGGTAAAAGACGAAGGTAAATCTAAACGCTATCAATGTCTAGTAAGTGATGTTGAAGGAAGTGAATTAAGATATTAAGCTGGAAAACTGTAAGCAAACCCTAAGCAACTACCCTCGTTGTGCCTGTCTGGTGTCAGCATTGTTTTTGGTGTGTGCTTGGAGACTGATGTGAGCATTCAAGAATGATCTATCCAGACTTTAATGTTCCCCTTTTGTCTCCCAACTTTTGGAAATCCATTCTATTACAAAGAATGCCAGAAGACAGGCTAATGTACTATAGAATCCAGTTGTATATTGGTAAAACCTTCTGTAAAACATGCCTGTCCATGCCTTTTTGTAGTCAGAGGCATTGTGGTTAGAGGGTCTGGAATTGCAGTTCTAAAATTGTTTGTGCAATCCCCATGTAGCCTGAACTAATATTTCTTAAGACAATGAATGCTTAAAATACACTGAGAACCCCAGTTAAATATCACTGATCCACTCCACCACTGTGTGTGTGTGGGAACCCCAGTCAAAAAAAGACTGATTTTGGTTCATGGCCTATTCACCACAATCCCAAAATTTTCCTTACTCAAAATAAACTTTTTCAGAGGAAGCATGACAAAGCTGCCAGAGTTCTTTTTTGTGCTGTCCCTGACACATTTGGATATATGGTCAGAGTCAACAGGGAGATAACCATTATTTTCCTACTGGTTCCCACTGTTTAGGGAGACAATTCAATGACTTGTTGGCTTGTTACACACTACAGTTGATCAAAGAAGATATTAGCTTGTAATGAAGGTGATTCAGTAGGAGGGAGGTATTGCAGGCTTGTTTCCAGAGAATACGGCGTGTTTAGCTCTGGCACAGCCTTGATGAGCTCATAGATTACAACATCCCATTGTTTCCCTCCAACTTCCTCTTTGTTCAGCTTCTACTACGGTCATAGTTCAAACTTTATGTTCCTGATCAGCTCACACACTGATGTGAAATAGCTTTTGTGCTTCTTTGCAGGTGCTAGGCAGAGTTTCAGACAAATTTACAAATTCTAATAAAATAAGGAAAATACACTTATACACCAAAAGTGAATATTTTGGTTATAAGACATTCACTGTTCCACCTGAAAGGTCATGTTTACCCGGCGCCTGGTTTGGTGTTAGACCTAATAACATTTTAAGATGATATAATGGCCTTATGGTACAACACAGCAGCATATCATTTTGGTTTCAGTCCCTTTTTCTCAGCCTTATGAGAGACAGCAGTACAATGCGTGCAAAGAGCAGGCATCTGTGAAACCGTGTTCACACATCTTCTCTGCACTCCTGAGACAACAGTTGCCTAGCGACAGCACCTCTGTGGGCATGGGCTGGTGTGTGTGGTGCAGATGAACCACGCAAGCCCCTGCTCCCAGTGTTTGCAGAGAGGTGCAGGTTCCCACGGTGCACATGCGTGTTGGCCTCTGCACAATGGAGTGCACGCGCAGAACCAGCTGCGGTATCATGCCACTCATTTTGCCATTACGCCTGAATGTTAACATTATGAATGATGCTGCCACATTATGAAGATCCTTTGAGGTATCAGAGGGACAATAGCTGACCTAAGCATAAACCATTAAGGCAGTTGCTCAGGGTGCTGCCCAACACCAGGGGTGCCAGGTGTCATTGTTTTAACTTTTCATTATAATTAAAGATTTTTTTGGTAAGGCAATTGTACTCCCCCCTCATCAGCCCCAGATAAATCAGCAAAAGCACATTGAGCCTCGACAGAAAGGGAGCAGAATATTTAATTGGCGGTAACATCTCTTGATATGTGCTGGTTTGCCAATCAATGCATGTTGATCAATGAAAGACATTTTGGTGCATTCTAGATCTCTCCAGCTATGTCTTAATATTTCCTGAACCTCTGCAGGTTAAACTCGTAGCTGGTGAAAGCTCCTTGAATAGGCCCTTACTGATGCCATCCACCAGAGGGAGACCTAGAACCACCTCTATCTGCAACTTGTTTACTTGACTTCAATCAAATCTATTGTTTGTCATGTACTTTTATGGGGTTAACCTCTTGACCATTCAGTTCTGAGAGTAAAAACGAAGATGAAAGCACGAAAAAATTAAATGTAAGCTTAGTTTTTTGCAGGAAACAGCACTGCATGTAAATCTTTGTAACCCCCCCCCCATGTTATAAGAATCGGAAGGAACTGGACAAAATCTGAAAGCACATTCATGTATATAAACCGAGTTGATACAGGCGGCAAGTTAAAGAGTGTGTTATCATAGGAAGAAATTTTAACACAAGACTCTTAATATCTGCTAGAATAAAGGCCTATTTATAAATGAATAATTATTCAGATATTTGCAGAAACAAGTATTTTTCTTTTGCAACCAATTTCTGGTTTCAGGCAGTTCAATCTGAATTAAAAAAATAAGACATTGTTTAACCTATCATCCTATTCAGACTTTAATGCAATGGCTGTGTCAAAGCAAAAGGTTGACCCATAAAACTGCACACTGAGTGAAGAGCAATCTGATAATTTTATTAAAACAAGGCTCCACATGCCCTGTGGAGGACTGTGCTTGGCATTGGGGGGGAATGACGGAGGTCATGGAAGCAGATGCAGACAAGATCTCGTTTCTCCTGCTCTGGGACCCATCACAGTGCACATTTTCTGAATGCCTTTGATGGAAAGATCATCTAATGTGCATGGAAATGGAACACAACAGCATCTCCAGTCAATCCCCAGCTCTCTCAGCCGTCCTGACACAGTATCTCCAATCTCTCAGGTTTTCCCCTAATGTTCCCATTATTACACAGCATCTCCAGTGACCTTTCCAGCTGTCACTATTGTATAGCATTTGCAGTGACTTAGCCATGTCTTTCCACTCTACAGCATCGACAGCAGCTCAGCCATATCTCTCTATTCTACAACATCTTCAGTAACCTAACCAATAGTCTCCTTCATGGACACAGTAATCCTCAGAGGAGCAGCACAGGCATGCCCAGTTCAATAGACCAACAATAATAATGTGAGTCTTCTAATGGATAGAAAATGTATACATGAAACATTAATTTATAACGCATGTGAATGTGAAACCACCTCTCCAACAAGAATACTTCTTACAGTCTATCTCCGCTGATCACTTTTCCTATGCTAAAATGAAATAAAACTTGCAATGACAGTGGCCCGCATATTTTTTTTGTAAGGTTGAATAAATTCTCTTTCAAAGCGTACACTGCTGCATTGCCAAGTGGTTTTTCATGAAAATCCCCTTGTGGTCACGAAGACAAAAAGAGCAAAAAAGTCACTTACTGAAAAAAAGACGTCAAAGCACTTGTAAATTAGGGGGTTTTAGATGGAAACCCGTGTTCATCAGCACAGCGTGCGTATGTGCGCAATCGCTGACATGAAGGGAGTTACCAAAGTGAACAGGTGTGTGACAAGTGAAGCGTCCCCACAAGTCACAGACAGCATTGGCCGCTGTGCGAAAGCTGGAATGCAGGCTCAAGGTTTAGGCAGCTGTCACAGTGCTAGGGTAGTAAACACAGACGGTGTGACACACCTCACATAAAGCAATTGTGTCTGTGGCAGGTCTTTATCATCTTCCCTGTGTGCAGTGCATGCAGTCACCTATTGATTCTAAATAATGTGCTTTTGGTAGAGCTTTGATTTCTTTGCAGGTGGGGTGTAGCAGGCACTGTTATAGAGCCAATACAAGATGTGTGCCAATAAAGGTTATTAAAAATTTTATGAACATATCAAATTTTTCATTATGGGGAGCTCAGACTTATTACTGTTTTTTGTTTTTACAGGCTCTGCTACAATATCATTTTCTGTCTCGTCTTAATCAAACCAGTGAGGAGAAAGACAGTCATTGACTCCTGTCATAATTTAGCCTAAAACTGTACCATTTCATTTTAAATAGGGTCTCCTGAGCAAGAAAAAACAAAATCAGCAATTAATTACTTTGTGTACTAATTGAGTGATTTGCTGTGGTTTCAAAGTCACTGATAAATTCATTGGATGTTCTGCTTTTCTTCACTTATGGGGACTCACGATTACTGTATTGCTGTGTTTGAATGATGCATGAAACATGACTTTGTTTAAGAAAAGGAATTATTTTGATCTGTGGAGGTGAGCATGCCTGTTTGAAATGATATGTGACATTTTAGGAGTCTTTATGGGAGGGAATCATGAATCAGTTACAGCCATAGTCAAATCATCTCCAGCACAACTAACCTCATGAAGATGGATGGACAATTTCAAATTAAACAAGGCCCACAATGCCCTGCAGCACGTTTCCAGAGTGACATATCATCTGTAACACATGGTGTATCCAAAAAAATCCAAAAGGTGATAACCATGGGGGTAAATTACACCATATTTGGTGATACTAACTAGGGTGTAACCATGGTCAAATGCTACACCAACAGGGACTGACTCTGCACTACTTCACTAAAAGCATCAGTGGTTTTCCCTTTCATCTGATCCATGAACGCTATGAATGTCAACAGAGCACAGCAGAAAAGAGGATAAAGACAGCCCTCTTGTGGAGAAAATGGGGCCACACTTCAAAAAGGTGATTCCCAACTGTTTCCCAATATATTCTTCATACTTCCATACTCCCGGGTCTTCTCTGTCGTTCAATTTCACATGGCCCAAGATATGGCCAGCTGTGATATTATGGTCGGAGCGTCACATTTTCAAGTGTATACAATGCAGCAAGCCATATGTATGAGCCATATATATTGTTTAGTTCATATTCAGCTATAATTGTTTGTCTTTTATCAACATGGGGGAGATGTTAATGTTCAGAGCAGACAATTACAGCTGCATGATCTCTTCTCCTTATTCATTTGTAGAGAAGAGGGGATTGGCCAATGTGGGAAAAGCAGCCAGGTGATCTGTGGTGAGCTTGGTGAGCACTCATAATCACAGGCAACATTAATGACCTTTTAATAATGTTAATCAGCTTGACTTGCACACTTTGTATTTATTAGCACTAGTAAATGTGACAGCTCATTGAAGGAGTTCATTCTTTGTGGCATTGAGTGCTTCTCCTTACTGGTTTTTTATTATGGTGAATTGGACTATAATATGGCCAGTAATGCTACTGAGCTAACAAATCAAAATTAAGATCCTAAAGGAAGAAATAGTGTGTATGGACCTATGAAGCCCACCAGATTTGTTTGACCATATTTTAGACAGACAATCTAATTTTTATTTCAATAATGTGATATGAAAATTACAGATTATTCTCTCACTTGCGTTGTTTAATGATTTTTTAAAATCGTATATTTTACCCATATTTACCTGTTAGGAATATATATATTTTAGGAATTATTATATGAGGGATAGTCTGGACATTCCTTTGGGTAGGATTTTGTATAATTTAAACCCATGTAAGTTATATTCTACATAAGCCCATTACAAAATTATTATATACATATTTTAAATTTAGTATTTATTTATTAAAACACATTTTCCAACACAAATATGTTTAATGTTGGAAAAATGTTTCAACACATTAAAATAAACTGCCCATAATTGCTATAAGAAATGAATTGGCTTGCCATAGGTTTTATCTGTCTTTCAAAAACAGCAAGCAGGTAGTACTGGTCATCAGTAACTTGTCTGAGTAGGAGTGATTGGAGAGAGAAAAATATGTTAACCCAAAGCAGCTAAAGTATCACATCATATATCAACTCAGTGTGCTGAAAAGCCTTGGCAGTACTTAGGCTGAATTTTCCATATTTTGTAGCTTTTACCAGCATTAAATTGGAACATAAAAGCAGTTTTTTGTTAATGAATTTCTCTAGGGTTGTGATTGCTCGGGGGGACCACCGACACTGCTACCACCCAATGTTCAAATGAAACGTACATACACAGGAAGAGTAAAGTTTACATTTTTTAATGTGTAGTTAGAAGTGTCCTTGGTCTTAATGGTTCAATTGGCTTAGCTAGTAAGTACATGTATCGCATGTAATTTTAGTTCTTCAGGACATGCATACACCTCTGAATCACCAGTAGGGGGCCATGCACTCTGCTGCAAGAATTCAATTACAAAATTATTGCCATTCACATTTTCATACTGTACCATTTTGAAGGAAGCATATTTGCTCCTTCAGTGTAAAAGCAATGATTAGTCTACATTATTGCTGGAGTGTTAAAAGCTCTAAAGAAGTGTGGACACTACAGAAGATAGTATCATGTCATTCAAAATACAATCAGTATAATCATTATTTTGAATATCACTATGAATTTCTTTGGCCGCACTGGATTTTTAATTTAGAAATATAGAAAATCATATGTTGCCAAACTATGTTTATGTGTGTTTCATGTTAAAACTGAAAACTGAGAAATGTAATTGTATGGAATACAGCAAAACAGCAGGGGGAGCTAGTGGTTAAGGTTTTCTCACTGACATTGTAGCTACTATAGTTACATCAATCTGCGTTGCCTTTTTGTAAACAAAAATCCTGCCAGGATTCATCAGGTATGGCACACACACAGATATATATTCACACACATGCATGTGTGCACACATGCAATTACACAATCTCCCTCCTTTGTTCTTTCTGTATTCAATCTGTCTCAAATAAGCTCAGGAATACATGCATGCACATCCACACACACACATATGAACACATACAATCACTTACAGCAATTGCTTCCATTGTGGGATCTTACTCTACTCTTCCTTTGTGCTCAATCAATGGGGATTGGAATATAGACTATATCCTACCTCCCTTTTTCCATCACAGGTTTGGGATTTGCCCTCAGATGCGATCTGAGCTCAAAGTTATAGATGGAGGTGAACAAATGGTAGCCCTGGCAACAGCTCCTTGTGTGTTGGGCGCAGTGAGCTTCACAGAAGCAGGAGACAGAGGCCACCATCAACAGCTGGTCAAAGAGGTGAGAGAGACTGAGATTTGTGCTCACCGCTGCTTTTCAAATTTATCATGTTGTCTAATGAGTAGATTTTGATTTCAATATGTGGCAAAACAATACAAAAGAGGGCATCCTCACTTTCCAAACCAGGACTCACAGGGAAACTGGAATGCAGAGAAAATCAGTAAGCCAGAAGTCACCTGGTTTTAAAAACAGCATATTTACTCATTGACACCTAATGCCCCAACACATAAGTGTGTTGTGTATACACAACCAACTAAACATCCAGTGCATTCTCCTCATTAGGTGATAGGGGGATTGGTGTATCAGATCAGCATGAAGTGGATGGTGGGTGAGGACCTGAGAGTGGTGTGTGAATCTCTCTGCATGACGCTGCATGTTGAGAGCATCACAGTGCAAGCCACATGCCACTGCCGGTGATGGCTGCAAACGTTCCCCTCTCTGCCAATGAGCGGCACCTTGCGTCCAAGGCCATAATGTCGAAATGGAGCAGCAATGGTTCCTAGGGCCCCTGCAGCTTGTCAGCAGCGTGTAAATCACAGTCAGCATCAGGGATACAGGGCGCTGCAACTCTCCCCTCTCCAGCTGGACTGGATGAAAGTCCAGCTCTGATATATGGCCTTGATGGCCTGGTAGAGACAGAACGGTTCACTGTGGAAAAAACTTCTGTCACAAACCTTTGAGTTTTTTTCGCGTGACCACAGTCACGTAGTGCAGCGCTGTCTGACCTGACCCAGGCCGGCAGTCTGTTACGAGAGCAAACACACAGAACCACAGGTCTACTCACCACTCGCCACAGTGCAACTTCCTTCTGTTTTCAGTGACAAATTTCAGGCTTCAGGAAGTGGGTTATGAGTCAAGTAATTTCCTTTGGATTAGATCGGCCTGACTCTGCCTTAGTGTTTCTTTGCATTGTGCCCATGCAAATGTTAGGGGCTGCTGTTAAGATTAGGTCTCTTTGTTTTGATGCATATTTGGATGTCTATAGCTTAAAGCAACTGGGGTTGTGCTGTGGTGGAAAATAGAGCCGTTATTGCTCTCATTTACATCCACCATAAATTGTCCAAAAAACCAAACATCTTGAAGGCATTAGAGATTCCTTGACATACAGAATACTAATTCATACCCACAGACAACTTATGACTTCAGATGATTCATTAGAAAAGATAATCACCCTTTCAGAGTCTTTCAGTGGACAGATGGTGCAGAATTAAAGCCAGATACGTTCTGAAGATAATGGAGGATACACATTTACATCAATCACTGGAATGATGGAGCAGGTGTAATTCTCTTTATATCCATATCAGGGGGTCAGGGGATCAGTGGGGGGATGGGCCTGTGACCATGACACACACCCACCAGCCATCTCTGATAACATTAGTACATTAAATTATTGGCATTTAGCAGACAGTCTTACCCAGAACGACTTACATAGGTTACAAGTTTTACATGTTATCCATTTGGATAACAGCAGTGTCCTAGCAGGGGATCAAACCAGCAACCTTTCGGTTATGAGTCCTGCTCCTTACCACTATGCCACACTGGCCACTTTAAGATAACCTCTTAAAGGCTATCACACATGCATGCATATGCTCCAGTGCTGTAAATAGAGCCTTAGCTTAGTTAAACCCACTGCACAATTCTCAGAGTGGGATGAACAACCACATGACTGCTGGATCAAGTCAGTTGGAGAAAAACTTCCTTTTATAAGAAGAGATGAGCGAAACAAAAGTCTTTGAAAGTCTGTGGTCGGTAGTGAGGAAGCAAAGTGACTGTCCTATTACTCGCTCCAGTGGCTTCACTCAAGATAGGAGATAAAAGAGGCAGCCATTTCTCACTTGCTCAAGCTGGCCCAGCAGGAGGAATGCCTTATCTCTGATTGGATAACTGAAAAGGGGAAGCTTGGCTCTGTGACCCCCGGAAAGGGCCCGACTCCCACATGCGGAATGCTGAGAAGACAAAACAGACTCCTCGGAGCATCGGTGCTACGTGATCCTGGGAGCTGTCAGCTGTCAGTCTCAGGCCTGATTGATGAGCGAGCTGACTTTGACACTGGCTTATCGCTTGCTGAGGAAAATGAGATCATCTGAAAACAGGCACTGAGTAAATAGTTATTGGGGTGCTTTGGATCAACATTATACTGCCATCCTTGTCAGCTTGACACTCCCTGGACTCTGATGAACAGGAGCCTCTCTGGTTGCCTTCATGCAGGCACCAATGAACATTCAGTAAAGGACCCTAACATCATACTCCCACAGTCTTACCCAAGTAAACATTGTTTATGGAAGCTTGCTGTAGAATGCAATGAATGCATCACTTATCCTCAGCAAAATGCTTCAACTTTAAATGTTCAACTTTACCCTGGATGGTTTAAGACCTTCCTTGTCTTCAACCAATCAATAATGTCTTTTGTGGCAAGTAGTGTTATGCAGACTAACAAAGTGAAAAATTAATGACAACAAACTAGGTAGCCTGGTAGTCAAGTACATCCATAACAGTCCTTGGTTTTATAACTTAAGATGAAAGAAGAAACTGTGTGGATGTCACTTGAGATACTATTTAATGTTGCTGGTGAGGACACATACTGCAGCTAGCTGGGCAGAAAAGCAAGCAGCAGTCATAGCTACCTTTCGATCAAGAAATCAGATATCACAGAAAAGTAGCAATGATCCTGGCTAATGCTTGCTCAGTGCACCATCTCTTCTCTTGCTAACTCCTTAGCAGAAGAAATGTATTCATAAAATGAAAAACTAGCATTATAGGTAGCATTTTTAAGTAGTGAAGATATTGCCTGGATAATAATGGTGGCTGTACTTCTTGATTCTGTTAAAAAATGCTGTAGTGTTATGTAGTCTAATGACCATGCTGTTAACCCCTCTGTCATGTCCCTTCTTGGCTTAGTGGCATGGGTAAAAGTTAAAGCCTGCAGTTAGCTTTGCTCAATAGCCCTGGTTCCTGCTTTGAGTTCCAGCAGTGGATGGGGTCCTACACTTTGGCAAAGGGATGGGGCAGACTCCCAGTGAGGTGCTCTGTCTCCAGCATGAAAAAGTAACAGCATGTTTGCTATCATTATGAGCATAACCTGTGTGAGGGTCTCTGGTGACAGAAATTGTTATGAGCCTGGGATCAGCACACATGGTCCTTTGCCAGGTTTGTTCATGCAGAGTTTTGCAGCACTGTCACTGCAACCCAGTTCCTTTTCACCCCTTTGATGTCTATTAACCATGTCAAGCACATAAACCATTCATAAATGTAAAGAATACAGAATAGCATTAGTTCAGCACGTCCAGGCTGCTCATTTCTGAAAACTGCATTCAGAGGGTTTACAAGATTTTACAAGATGACATTCAAACAAGGTCTTAACAGTCCAAAGAAGGATGTTGCATGCCATAACAGCACAGTCGCAGGACGCCTCCATCCCCAAGGTCCCTAAGAACTTAATTTCATAATCCACCGCATCATGTACCCTAAATAACTTTTCACTGATAATGAAAAGTCTTGGACATGAACAGATTTTTGTTTCCTACCATTAATGAGCAAAATAATTGGCTGGTAAATATCCCAAATAGCAGACCACTCCTCATTTTTATCCAGAGCATAGGTGCTGTGATTTGGCAGGAGGAACTAAAAGCTTGTTTCCCCTGACTATTCTGACCTCTATACAATCAAAGATGAAGGTTTTGCAACGGCACACTATTCTGAAGGAGGAACTGCTGTTTGCCCCAGACCACCACTGTTACAAATGTAATCAGGCCCTGGTCCTCTCATGTCTGGACTACTGCAACTTGCTCTTTGTTTGTCTTCCTGTCTGTGCCATCAAACCCCTACAGCCAATCCCGAATGCAGCTGCATGACTTGTATAAAATTTCCCTAAACATAGTCAAGTTACACCCTGCCTCACCTCACTTCATTAGCTTGCTCGCATGAAGCACAAAACTTTGGTGCTGGCATACATGACAATGAATGGGACAGCCCCCTGATACCTACAATCTGTCCTCAAACTGGCCAAGATCACTATGCTCTGCAACCATGGGGCAATAAACTGTCCAATCCTCTCTCCTCAATGCTCCTCTCAGACACGATCCCTGTCTGCACTGGTCCCTCAGTGGTGGGATGAACACCCTGTGGGGGTCAGGACAGTGGACTCATTGGCCATCTTCCAACGCAGACTGAAGACCCACCACTTCAGACTGCATCTCGGTTCCACCTCCCCACCCCCTAACACTTGCTACTTGTATTACTTGCTGTTTATTTTATGCGCACTATCGTGATGTCAGATTGCACAAGTTAAGTTGTGGTAGGGCTTGAATAGTGTTATGCTCACATTCACTGGTCTGGGAGTGTTGTTAGCCTGCTCTGACACTGTTGCTCATTCAACTTGAATGGATACACTTCTGTTCTTTTGTGCTGGAAGTAGCTCTGGAAAAGAGTGTTTGCTAAATCAATGTAATGTAATGCAATCTTTATTGTATATTGAGTCATTGTGTCTTCAGATTCCAGCCTTCCAAAGTCAGTTGGCCTGTGTTTACAGAGTGCATGTTGCTGCATACTGTTGGTTCAGTCCAGGACAAGGGCTGTGGTCACGGTGGCTGAGTGGCTGGATTTACAAGTGGTAATCATGTGAGGCGTGGGTGTGTTGGCATGGACTCAAAAGATGGCACTCCTTAAAGGCTGACAGCTGATTGAATCTCCCTCCCTGTATGTGTCCCAGCCCAAAGAATGCGGATCTTCCAAGATGGCTAACACTGAACAAGAGATACATACTACCATGTAACAGCATGCCCTAATGTACAAGCAGTCATATACAGAAAGTGGCCCACAAGAAAAAAGTCCAAACAACAATACCAGCTGGAACTGCTGTAAGATTTTAAAGTTTAGCTGCCAACAACATACATGACACACAACACACCTTCTGAGTGGCTGAGAAAGAGCTCCTCTGGTTCCTCTCCATAACTTGCATCAAACTCTTTCTACATGTAGTTGAGCCAAGCTCATGTGGTACTTGTATGAAAACACAGCTATAGGGCCTGCTGGCAAACAGGGAAGTAGTGGTGTAGTGGGAAAGGTTGGACAGACTTATTTTATTGGGCCAAAATCAAAGAGCAGACGCTCTACTTTAAGTTGTTTCCAGAATTTGATAGAATGTGAAAACGTTTTTTATCAGACAACAGGGCCTGCTGGCCAGGGGTCAGATTGGAGTTTTCCCATACCTCTCCAGAAGCCGGAGATCCCACCAGGAGATGAAAGTGCCTTATGTGAGTGCCCTAAGTTGAGAATATAGGGTACTGTTCTAACTGGGTGGCCACTGACTACGTGCATAGTACTGTATTCAGGTCAGACTAATATCGGAAGTGTATAGCACAGCTCCCATTCATAGTTTTGAAGGTCCATGAACTTGACATTTTGCCATTTTTTGTGCATTGGAAACAATTGTTTTATGTTTTACTCTCAAAGCCCCAGTTGAAAGACTTTCATGCTTTGCCAATCATTATGCCATATGAATTTCTCACACAGAAACCAAGGTTAATTGTCAAATTTGATTCAAAACAATTCCAACATGCCAATCAATGAGTGGTCAGTCAATTGCAACAGGAAATTAATCTATTCATGAAATGGTCCTTGGAAGTGGCATTGTTTTGTTTTGAATTGCAGCCGTGGGCGGAAAATAACCGCTTTGCACAGCTGAACACAGCTGAAGCGAGAGAGAAGATCGAGGCTCCCGAAATAGCAGACGTGTAGCCGGGCTGGTGTCACAACAATGTGCCGCACAGCTCAGCTCCGTCCGACTTCCCGAGGAAGATATCCAAAGCCTTTTAATGACATCCGGACCTAGAAAAAAGAGCGGTTAAGTCAGGCAAACATCCGAGGCGCTCCAGGAGGATATCAGCATTGGGGAGTGAAGAACAAACATTCAACCGGGAGAGTGAGGTCGTAAACAGGAAAATACAGGGAGGAAAGCGACATTCAAGAGCACGCTGGTTTCAGGGATAGGGCCACGCTCCCATCCGCAATGTCCCATTTCCTATCTCCCGGCTCAGTTTCCTCGGTTTGGGACTTGCTCAAATTGTTTTGTCATCACCGACCAACAGTAGCATCCTGTCTCCTGGAGAGTGCATGTGCCACTTTGTCCATGGATGGCTATTATCGGTACTCTTAATTAGCTGCTGGAATTTTTTTCCTCTTCAGTAGTGTAGGATGTTACTCTTTGCCGAGGAATTCCAGGGCAGTCCCTGGCTTCTGTCCGGGGCCAACTGTTTAAACACGAATGCACGTGTTCTCCTGTGTTGGAAATCACGGAGCTTTGCTCTGGCGGCTAATGGGACCCCCGAGCTTGATTAGGGGGCAAATGTTGTGGGGGCTGGGCATTAATTCCCCCAGCTTTCCATAAATCCTAATCCCAGATAAGCAATTCATTCACAGACAAGTAGAACCTGATGGATAGTGGCAACAAGGGGAAACAAAATCAAGCAAATAATGTGATAACTATTAAGAAATAAGTAATCATATGCAAAGCTTCAGTTTGCTGAAAATCTCTGGCAGGTTTGATGCCGGGAAAAAGCTACAAAATGCATGAAGCAGATTGTACTAGGTGTCAGACTTGTGGCATTGCGCTGCCCCAGTCCACGCATTCAAGGCACCATAATAGGCTTGGCGGGGACTTTACACGCAGTCTAATCTGATGTGGTAACCTTTGACTATAGAAGCTTGGTGCTTTTGCTAAAAGAGAACAGCTGAAGAAAAGACAGCCTGCTACTAAGCCAGGTAGTTATTCTTTTTCCCTCTTGACACCCGTCAAGAGTGCCTTCATGGTCAAGCTATGACCCGGCTTGGCCCCTGCACAATGAGACGACTTGGTTCCAAGCATGTGCATGTCGGGCTGTCAGTCAAGTCCCTCCATTGTCGTATTGTCTCCAAGGAGGCGCCACCCAGGCCCTGGAGACAAGCGGACACAGAAACTCTCAGGGCCTCCCCTGCTGGATAACACTCCTCAATTGTTCTTGAGCCTCTGCTCCAGCTTTAAAATGAATACTTCCCCAGAAACAGGTGGACTGCGTTAGGTGGTGTCAGCCGGGGCTGGTGAACATGTGTATGCCATAGCGACCACCACAACATCATAAGCCTCTTGTTTTTCTGGCTGTGATGAATACTTCCCACTGACATTGGGAATGGAAATCAACATAGAAAAATGTGTGTTTTGACATTTCAGTAATGTTTACTTCACACAGTGCAGAATTAAAACAGATCCTAATATAAAACTAATCAAAATAACAACCTGCAAATATAATTCTGTACTCCTCTCATTGAGCAATCTAGCAATGTAAGACAGACAACATTCACATGTAAGTTGCTTGGCAAGGCAGAAAATTGAACACTGGAGGAAGTCACAGGAGAGGAAAGGACCGATTTAACACTGATTCTGGATAGTAACCAATGTCCATGCCATGAGGCCCAGCTAATGTTAATGTGCTGTGTGGTGTGCTTTTATAGGCATGGCTGCTGCACAGTGGAAAAAAGGAAACACACCAGCCGGCACGCACACACACCACCCTGTGCATGTCAAACGCACAGCCTGCCTGTACGCTCTGACCCCTGGAAATGCTTTCCTCTCCCTGCTCTGGTAGCTGTGCTATTTTTAGGGGATTATACCCCTGGAACTCCTTATTGCTGAACTATCACCTTTCATCACCCGCATATCTAACATCTACAGTGGTATTCATGAGACCATCACCCTCTGCTTTTATTCCGCCGTTGCCGTTAAGGGAATTTTATTTGTTCCTTTCTTGTGCTGTCCTTGTTTGCAAAGCAACAGGTTGTCACAGACACCTCGAGTAGAATCCAGTGATGCATGACTGCACCATAAACAAGATGCCAGTCGCACATTGTATCATATCCAGTAATACTAAGACAGTAATTCCAAGGGGATGCTTCAAGGGCAAGCCTGGCTTCGAGTGCAGCATCTATATTGTGACGGAATTCCTTGGAGAGATAGAGTTAATGTTGGACGCTGGTGCAAATGGTGCACTGAAAGATTATTGGATCGCCCCCACTGTGTTTCTTGGAGAGCATGAAGTGTGCTGATTGAGGATGATGGAACTTTTCAAAAGGAACAGCTGCCTAGACCCCCCAGTCATCAAGCCAATTTTGAGATAATTACCCCTGGGTGAAGCGTGTTAATTAGCAAATATAGCTCTAAAATGTGTTTAGCCAATATCACCAGTTGGAGACCTGGGTTAATGTTTTATGTGACTCAAAGAAACAAACAAACTGTCAGAACAGATTTGTGTGAGGATGAGCGCCATGGAATCATTACCTATTTGGTTTCAGTTCCTTCATTATCACTCCAAACTGTATTTTTTAAATGTAAATGTAATCATAAGAAAGCAACAGAAATCCTTGAGATAAAGTTCATCTTTAAGTAATGTGGCTGAATGCTATCTGAGTTCAGGACTACAGAGGACAGGGAAAAAGAGCCATACCTATCACAGGAATCCATAAGCCCTCACTGAGGTGATCACATTCATCAACAAGAATTTGTTTGTGACTGTACATCTAACCTTTCAGCACCTTCTGTGAATGTACTGGTGCTTTAAAACTCTGCTGTCTGGTGAGGACAAGGTGACTATGGCTACCAGAATGATCTGCTGGGGTGAATTGGAAATTAAGCCAAAGTTCAATACACAGAGAGGGAGAGAATATGTCACCAATCAAAAGTGTGCCCATCATAAAGTGTCTAGTTACATATTACAGTCTCCCAAAATTAAATAATTTAAAAGGTGACAGTTAGGATGCATTAAATCCTTATATGTTGTATTACATATTTAACTGTCCTTATTTTTAAGTACCAAGTATAAACAAGTATTTTGTTTTGTTGGTCTTTTCCCAATTTTCTTCAATTTTAGTGATGATATAGTGGCAATTTTAGTGATGATTCACATAACAAATTTAGCAACTTGCAATGACACGTGACACAAAACAAAGCAAGACCTGCGTAAATTCAAAGATAAACACAAAGGTCAAAGCAGTAGGATTCAGTCCAGGCCTTAGCAAGGCATTTCCTGCAGCCATAGCATGACTTTACAGAAAGACATACTAGGCACCCTAACCAGATTCAACAAGTCATGGAGAGCCTGTGTCCTCAGAGTGCAATTGTGCTTAAAAAGGTTCCATTTTCAACACTCAGGCACTGATTGCTCCACTCACCAGTGATGTGCCTATCACACACAGCCAGATTTATGTGCAATAAAAGACATCCTCCTCTATTGGTGCATGCTTCTCTCTTGCCAGTGAGTGACCCCCTTGGAAGACAGTTACAATGTAAAAAGCCATCATTAAACAAGCAATGTGCATTAGGTTAGTAGGATTAATCAGATGCTCCATTCAACTTCTAAAAGGGGCGGTAAACTTTCACCCACTTTACAGAAATTTGCACAGAAAAATGCAGCCAAGGCCCAGCATTTCAATGCTTCATGCCATACATGACCAATGGCTGTGTGAAGAGATGTGCCCCTCTTTTCATTTGTCAGGGGTTTGACACTTTGTCAAAGCCCAGATGGTTGGTTCTGGATGCCTGTTTCTTGAAGTGTTCTTCTTTGTTCGCTGTGCTGTTCTGCAGTGCAATGCAGTTCGTGGCCAGTGCCTTGCATGTAAAGAGCACATCTGGATCTCCAGTCTTAAGACAGCCTTGCCGTAGATCTCTTGCAGGGGCAGACCATGTGATACAGCGCCCACTCATCTGAAAGGAGATGGCATTAATTCATAAACCAACAATGTGCAGGGTGACATGGTCCACTGGCCGCTGTGGACACCTTGAAACCTGGGCCACTGCCCAGGACTTTGCAGCAGTCAAAACAAAGCAGAAACAAGCCCTGTAAACAACAGGAGAGTATATAAAATCTATATGTGACTAATATCAGTGACAAACTGGAAAAGGATTGAAACAATGCCTGACATCTTGGCCTCTGGGATGGCTGAGGAAATGCAGACAAGGTTGACATTCCGAAGCACTTCCTCGGCACATGCTGCTTCACCTTGACAGTCCTTGAGCAACCGCATATTTTCCAGGCAAAGCTTCCTTTTGAGCCGACTTACAGGGATTTCAGGTTCCAAGCAAGCAGGTGTGAGGCCAAAACGGACTTTCCAAGGATGTCAAGTAAACAGAGGCCTCATTAATGTCTTTCCCTGCGCAGAGAAAACAAAGACAGAGGAATTCGGGAGGATGGAAACCTGCATGTCTTAGATTGGGAGATAGACACTGCTGTACTGGATCTCAGCTTGGGGTCAGGGCCTTGGGGGAATTTTCACTCCTTGCTGTTGACTGTAGCGGCTGGTAAAAATAGGGAGCAGTCCTTGTACGATTATAAAATTGCAAATGTTTATGATGCACTACAACAATTGATGGAATCCAGGAGGTGATAAAACAGGAAGTGCCATTACACTGAGGTGGGGAGGAAATGTACTGTGTACTTTTGAAAACCCAAAGGTTCAGTTCAGTAATGCTATTTTCTCATTAATGGATTTGCCCTGGCAACAAGGCACTTCTGTGAACAAAAAATAACCAGGTCAAAAAGAAAGCAAATGTGGATAAAACAGCAAATACTCATTAAAGCACACACACACACACACACACACACACACACACACACACAAACCAAAAAGTACCACTCTAATACTCTTATAAGGGTCATTAGTGGAATGAGACCATTTTCACCTCATCTGGTTCCTTTCTGACTTTCATCACAGTTCAGATATTGCCATGGTGATTGCCAGAGAAGGGCTTTAAAGCAAAAATTGCTCATAATTGTTCCATCTCAAGTAAAAAGAGTTCTCAGAAGGCTTAAACTATAGGGTTTCCAAAAATGTACTTTCAGCTGGCAACAGCAGCAGCAACAACAAAGATGTTATTTTTGAAAGCAAACATTTCCCCTAAAGACATCCACACAATGAGTATGCACACTTTTCTGTCTGGAGTAAAAGAAATAAATTTTTTGAAAACATGTATTCACAGATTCTTTCTTTAAATGGATCAGTACAACATTTTAACAAAAAGAAGCCATCAACAGTTCTGGCAATTATTGCCACATTTCGTCATCTTCGTAATTTGTTGTAACACAATCATTTCATTAGGGTACCAGTGTAGAAACAGCCTTCAAAGGAATGATAGAGAGAACGTTACCAAGTTGCAACATGACAAAAACAAAAGTCTCACTTGATATGACTAACTAGACTCTTTTCATACTATGAATTGGAGTACTGAATAGGAACATAAAAGCTCCACATGAAAAGTGGGCCACAGTCCATGCTGGAAGATTGCCAGATAATTTCTCAGTTTGTACATGTGGACAATGCACTGGCAGAAGAATCTGCAAAGTGTTTCATACCGATAACCTATGGAACGTGCAAAGGCCCCCCGTGGAAGCCCTCAATAGGTTTCATCCTCACAGATGGAAAAGACAGTTTGTTTCCCTGTAATTGAAGTGTCCACCTTGAGAGGGGTCACCACAACCATGAGCTGAACCTCTGCTGTTGTGCCGAGGTGTTTTAAGGGAGATGCTGAAGGACTTGATTGATGACTCCATTACTGTGCCACAACACGGCAGGCTAATTCCAGCTGTGGCGGGTCTGGGTGGCGACCCCCAGTGCGGAAATCACCTAATTGTTTACAACAGAGGAAACAAAAAAACATTCATGAAACAAACAAGGGGCTGATATCTTCCATGCGACAACATCCTGGTGATAGCGAACAATATGATTAATCAGTGCAGCAGACAAACAACCAGAGGGCCCACAGCGTGGGCGCACTGGAGCCAGATCCTGTTGAATCTGACTCGTCTGGATTCATCTTGTGGATGCATACTCCGGTCATGGGACAGGGTGGTCGACCATGACTCCTGAGAGAGAGAGAAGAGGAACATTTGTACAGACATTCCCTATTATGCCAATGGTAAATTGCTGAGATTGAGGAGCATAGCAAACTGTGTGTTGTCAAGCTGGCCCCAAACAAACACGGTGTTGGATCAGATGCATTTGTGGCCCTTTCATGCCAGCAGGACACCCCTGACCTGCATGCTCTGTGAATCTTAATCACCTGGCTAGACTGTCATCTCTGATGTGTCAAGGGGGGAAAGGGGAAAAGATGAAAAGGGGAAGATAGTAGGGTGCCGGTACTAGGGAATAGAGTGGGACAAGGAGGAGTAGTAGTCATAGCTACATGCTGAGGTGGTGACACATGATGTACTATGACTCCCCAATTTCAAAACTTATGTGGTGCGGTAGCTTTTACTGAAAAGTAGCCAACTCTTAGAGTGTGTGGTACACCCAAAGCACACTTTTTTTAAGTTAATGAAAAAATTTTACAGTGTGTTCCCTAAATGTAATATACAGATCAGGTTATGTTTAGTGAGTGCCATTTTCATCTAATTAGCGACATTTTCATTCATGGATGCAATGGAAAATGACACTGAGTGAGTGGATTTTTAGGATCCCAGCCACGTAAAAGCAGGTCATGTAAATTGTAAAACAGGTAGAATACTTCAGAAATGACAGGTGTTCTCCTGGGTGCCTTTCAAAAGTTGGTGATGGCCCTGGGGTATAACATGGTAATGGGGTTTTTCACTTTTAGGTGAGGCCTACAGTGCACCATCAGGGGTCCTCTGAAATGGAGTAATGAAAAATGCACCACCCGCAATGAATTTTTCATGGAGCCAAAAAAACATGGACTGTTCAAGTTAACAAGAACCTACTGAAAAAGTCAAAGGAAATACATTAAACCTCAAATAACTGATGTAGCACTACACTCACATAAGAAAACTTCCATTGCCTCGATGATTAATTTTAACAACAAAGCCTGCCAAAATATTCTGAAAATATCTGAATTTGTCATAAAGTTTGGTCCTCTCTATGTGTTCTAATGTATGTACTGAACACTATCTGCTATGTGCACACTCAGCTCAGAAGAAATGAGGAACAAAGTGTAACTCATGTAGGGTGCAAATGCCATTTATCCTGTGCTATAGTGTCTAAAAAATGGGGAGACCCAGGAGAAAAAATCCAATAGATGTACACCAAAAACTTGCACCAAAGACAACATATAGAGCCTATAAACAGACTTGCAGCCAATAATACTTTTGCTGGTACACAAGAGGAGCATAAATCTGATTATCACTGAGGTTTTCAAGAAAACTCTAAATTACTCCTTCAACAGCGAAAGACAAGTAGCTTTGTAGGTTTGTTTCCTTTTTCTGAGTACTTTCATTTGAATTTGATTCCATTAAAGCATTCACCTCTTATTGGCATAGATCAACAGCAGTTGAGTTCTGTTCTTTTGTCATCTAAATCAAGAGACAGGGTTAGCCCGAACCCAATTCATGGATGCAAACAGAGATAAAATATTCACAGTTTATTAAGGTTTTTAAGGCCTACATAGACAGGCCTCTCATAAATCAGAGAAGGTGCCCGAGTGCTTGCTGGGCCACGTGCGCTTCAGAGAAGGAACATTCATCAGAGTCTCTGACCTTCCTGAAACCCCCCCCAAATATCAGGGCACCTGTTTTCTGTAAACAGAATGAAACATCTGCTCTTCCCTAACCAGGATCCAGGCCGAAATCTCTCTCCTGTGGGAATAGTAGCTCTCAGCTCACTTCTCTCTTCCATGGATTATTCGCCTCCCACTCAGTGTCTTGTGGGTGTCAGCGGGGCACGGCTTCGGACACAGATGGGAGAACAGCCCTGCAATCACTTCCATATGTCGCGCCGTTTTCGCGTGTCCGCTTTTTTGTTTTTCTTTCTGTCTTTCCCTTTTTTTTACCTCTTTCTCTTTATGTCTCTAATATAATGACCAGAGAGACGAGCTGTGTGTGATCACTCTCTAAAAGACATTGGTAACATCAAAAGGACAGCAGACCTGTTCACCTTTAGACCCTGGGGAACAGAATGGGTTTTTTGCAGGTTCACAGGCTATTTGAAATGGGTCAAGGTAACAATCCTTCAACCAAGAAGGTTTTCAAAAGCTTTCATCGGTACTGTGAAAAGGTGATTTTTGTTCTTGTAGATGCACCTCTTCTTGAAGGAGATGAGCAAGCACAGTACAGTAGATCAGAAATGCAGGTGATGAAAATAAGGGCCACCTTCAATCCTCAAGTCTCCTGAGTGTCATGGTGTGTTGAGTCGCCATAAAGAAATTGGGAAACGGAACCATGTTGTAATGCCAAAGGCGTTTCTAAGAAATTAGGGAAAACGGTCCCTTTGGTGCTGCCATCTTAGGAGGTCTCTAACACTGGCCCCACCACACGTGAGCAGCAATATCCCCTATCTGATTTTAATCCCCATGGTCAACCTCATTAACCGGAGAAACGTGTTAGACCCTGTCTGAACAGGGGCAAGGGGTTGGGCTGTCAGTCAACACCAATTGCATCAATCACAACGCACCGTAAGAAACTGCAGGACTTTTCATCACCGGTCCCTTTTTTCTCAGACCCCTTAGAGTTTTCCCAAAAAAGAGGTGCTGAGACATTATTACAAACAGAACAGAACTTAACTCTCAAATAAGAGAATTATTTTTTACATATTAGGTGATTACCTTTGAAGGGAACCTGGCAAAGCTCTCTGTTTCAAATTATCCAAACCAAACCAGAACCAAAACCAAACCCATCATCAATGTTTTTCATAAGCACATGTATGCTGACTGTATACAAAGTACCCCTAGAGATGTGGGCTCACACTTTATCATCCCAAGTCTTAAACCTTCAATCACCCAAGTGAGAGAATGGCGTCAGTTCCCCAGGGAGGAGGCTGAATATCAGGCCACCATTTTGTCAGGCATTATTACAATTTCCTCTTCCCTGCTCTTGCTCACCTTGACAGACTATAGCTTAAAGGAGAGACTTCATTCTCAAGCCAAGTGGAGTGAAATAACCTATAAAATGGCACTGGCTGTGGACAGTTTCAGGGTCAAAAACACCAGCCTGTCGAGATGATTAACGATCCAAGCACTGAAGGTGAGAGGAGCGAGGGTATGGCTGGGCTATCGTGAGATTCTCATAAAAATGTAACACTCTAGGCCTGGTGCTCTCATAACACTCTCATAATGTGAAGGCAACAGCCTGCAAAAAATGCCTACAAAAAATTCTCCATTTATGTGATGGGCTACTTTTTCCAAACTGCACTGCACGTAATAGCAAAGAAAGAAATTACCTTCTGTAGAAAGGTTTTACAAAGTAAAAATATACCACCAACATGAGAAGGGCAAGTACACAGCATAAACTGATCCACTGGTCTCACTATGACCTTCAGACAACACAAGGAAACTATATTTTACATACCTTAACAATTACATAATTACACAGCAATTCTTGTTCTACATCACAAGTTAACACAGAGCTACATCTCCAGTATTATGACAAGGCTGTAGGTGTGAGAAAGGTCAGAATGCTGGCAATGGGGAAGTTACATTTCGACATAATGATAAGACAGGGAATGTGGAGCTGATGCATTGCTACATCCCATATTGACAAGCAACAGTCTATGTAGCCGTGCCTTACAGAATCACAGTGGAACTGTTGGACCGCTGACTGTGAAACAGATGGTATGGAATACCAACACTGTTATCATCCCTTTCATTAACATTAAAGGCTAGAATTTGTCTACAATATCTGTCTGCCTATACCTCAGGTCAATCCTGCTTTGTCCTGGGAGAGAGATTAAAAGATATACAGAAGGGAAATTGACTGGACAGCAGCTGAGCCTCATTAGCAGACATACGGTTTGCTTTTACAATAGTATTAGGTTTAAAATGACATTCCCTCACTGTTGCCTTACTGTGCTCCAAGCTGGTTCCGTGTGGGACACAGGGATTGCCACAGAGGCAGGAAGGCAAACACGCTGATCCCTAAAATCCAGAATTAGGGGTCTGTAGTGGAGCACACAAACTTAATACAGATCAGATTTAAAATGTTAACCATTTAAGTGGGATCAGTGACTTATAAAAGTGTCATTGGGGTCGACCCCATGCAGGGACAACAATTTGTAACAAAGGTGGTCAAAAAATAACCAAAGGACATTTAGTGAAACAAATAAATAATAGTAACTCTTATAATCAGTGTTGAAGGACCATGGATTCAAATTCAGGCATAGAGAGGCTAAGAGAAGATCCACCACTTAGGACAAAAGCAGAAATGCCCAGAAGGGTTTGCTAACATGATAAAAGAAACATACAAGAACCAAGCACAGCATGCTACGATACTCATACTGTATGCTGTCTGTTCGCCCAAATAACGAGAGGTGATAGAATTAACAAAATGTGACAGAGGGCTTTTTTTCTAGCGGCTTTCTCTCAGAAACCTCTCAGGCCGCAGCCTGGCCTCTCCCGAGTCCTCTTCGCTGTTCAAAGACTTGCTGCAGCAGCGTGAGGCCATTTCAATGTAAGCTCACGAAGCACGCAGCGCACCCCCGTGACCCTGCCACTTGTAATCTACTGGGGGAGGAAGTGATTTGATCTCTTGCAGGAGGGAAAAAAAAGAAAAACAGGGCATCTGAAAATCTAATAACTTGAAATCTAAAGAATAACACTGTCAGAGTTTGACCTTGATGGCGCGTATGTAAGAGATCAGCCGTGGAGCCGGCTGTCTGCTGTGTTTGAGAAGATGGTCCCTGTAGGACTCTGAGACACCTGGTTTTGGTGATATTCTGTGGAGATCAGCACTGCAGAAAAGCAGTCCCTCCTTATGTATCGTTTTACACAGTGTGATGTTTATCAGCGCAAAGGGACAAGATCTCAACCCAACGTAGACACCCTGTCTAATAAAACACTAGAAGCAGACCAACACCAACAAGAGGGGCAAAGAGGTTCTTTGTCTGGGCAAAGTTTTAGACCTGGGGCAGTAGGTCTTTGCTGGAGATGTGGATTGAAGCCATCCCCTGTTGCCTTGTGTGGGTCCTCATCATCTAAATCGCTTTGACCAGGGAATATTTCACTTTTTATTAATGCAAACTTTGATGGGTGACTATAAGTTTGTGCAGGAACCTGTCTTCTCTATTTTTTCACAGCATCATTTTAATATTGTTTGCCTCTTTACCAGAACATCCTGTCCCAACACATCCTACCCACACACAAACTAGAAACACTGCTGACCACAGTGGATATTGACTTCTCTGGTACTTTTTCAAAATTTAAATTTAAAAAAATTCTCAGGAAAATGATCCTGCGTCTCCTCCATGCATATAATGCATATATCAAGAGTCTTGTTTGGTTGGTATTCAGAGTAATGTACCGTCTTCATTTTTCTCATTGTATGTGGAAAAAAACTGAAACCCTCCTTATCTTTTTGGCATCTGTCTCATATATTGTTTGCTAAGGTTATGCACACTTATACATGAGTGTAGAAGCCAGTCTCATTACAATCAAGAGACTTGTTACATTCAGTAATTCACCACTTTATTTCATTTTAAGGGATAATTGCAGAAGACAAACCTTCTGTATCTCCTTTCATTCAGTCCACATTTAATGAAACATGACAATTATGAAAACCTGCTGCATATAGAATTACTAGTGATTAGTGGGGCTTCCATCTAAATAGGCCCATTATTCAGACCACTGCTCCAAAACTCCACATGGCACATCATGGTATTTCTCTTTGTTCTAGCTGCTGTGTACCATATTAATCTTGTTTCACTTAAAGGCATTGCTGAAGCGTACTGCAATCTGAAATCATGGCAGTCAATCCAAAGAAAAAAAAAAGTGATCAAATTCAGCAGGAACCTGATGTCTGCTCACTGATTTACAGATCTGACAGCCGTAAGTGACGGAGGGTCAGTGATCCTTTCCATGCCAGCCCTTGTGTATACAGCACACCGTGTCCAGGCCAGTCGTCCTGCTAACACTCCCAGTGTTTTAGCAAAGCTGCCCAGACTGTGGGTCCCGGTGATGTCTGATGTCTTACACCCATCCCTCTGCTGTTTGAAGCGACTCCCCAACGGCACGCTCCTGCTCCCCCTGCTCTCTGTCAGGGGTGCCCTTGAAGCGGTCTCCAATTCCCATACCTGCGAAGACGCCTGGTCCGCAGGTTACAGACACCAGGAAGCGAGGCCTTGTGGCCCTGGCTGGCAGACGGCCAGCCCTGCACAAACAGGCAGTCTCACATCTGGAGGTCTCGCTGCAGCTGGACAGGTCTGGGGGAGGCCAGATAGATGAGCGCGGTGCCGGCTCTGGAAGGCCTTATTACCCCACAAGGGCATCTCAAATGTACCAATTGGATGTCATTAATCCTTTGCCATCTCTGGGGTCACATGTCACTTTTTGTTAATGGTCCCACCCCCCACCCCACAAAAAAAACCCTCTGAGAGAGAAAGAATTTCTGTAGTGGTAAAGAGAAGGCTGCACATGTGTGTCTGGTGAAGGTTTTAGCTGCTCTCACCATGAGAGGCAGCTATAATGAACATATCTGTTGTCTGTATGGAGTGTTGATTACAGCAGACATGCAACATGTAACTTGGAATAGCATCAAGGATAGCATCAGAATAGCAACCGCTTAACAATAAAATGTTAAAATTAAAAAAGGTAAAATTTAAGAATATTAAAAAAATGTGATTTGGTGGATGATCAGTATAACAGTCTCTGTTAGAATATAATGGAAAGGAGAGTTTCATTTTGTATTAGAAATAATAATAATATATAATGGCACCAGTTATGAGACGTGTGCACCAAGGAGAATCCATGCAGAGGTATAAGCTCTGATGATGGATTGAAGGTAGTAAGGAGCCTTCCCCCTCTACTGCCTGGTGTAGCAGATTCTTTACTTTGAAGTGTACAGTGATCAGAAGCCAGTAAATTGAGACAAGGAGAGGCAAGACATATTCTGGGAGATAGAAGACAGCCCAGAAGCAGCATTCTGAATGACCTCATGGCAGAGACCATGAGGTCAGTGAACAGAGTTAGAATTATCCAAACTGAAAGAACTGTCCTTTAAAAGAACAGAGTTTGAGAAACTGAAGTTCTAAGTAGAGCCAGTGTTTTCATGAAAAAAATAACTTTATGCTGATAATTACTCATTTAGATAATGAAGTGCATTTAGGAGAATCTTTATTGAAGGGCTGTCCCTGTTCATGGAGAAACAAGAGAACACATTGTCGAAAAGGAAAACAACTGTGACTATTAATAAAATCAACAGCACCGATAAAAAATAAAAAAAACTGCAGATATGGGGGTATAATATATTATATCATAATATAATATATTATTATATGGAGTATAAAACATGATACCAAAATTCATCTGTAGCCTACATTTTTGTAGCTACAGGAGCAAAAAGCAGGCAGTAATGAGTCTAGCAGCTGGCCTGCTCTGTTGCCCAATCTCTGATATGAAAATACACACATACCGTGATGTATAATATCATCGGTTCACCAGAATTTCCCATTCCTGTGTGTTTAAGGTCAGTCGTTTGGATAAAACCCCCTTCCCCCTGCCTCTGCGTCTAACCTGGCACATCCACTCAAAACATCCACTGCCCCCAAAGAACAACATAACACTGGTGAACATGATATGTGCTAAAATAGAGAGAAACTGTAATATGATGTGAAACCATCTGGAGCACTTTTAAAATGCTTGAGGAAAGAATAATATGACCACAGTTAACCACTGTCTTTTGCTATTACCTCAGCTTAGACACTGCAATCTTTGAGCTGGTTGGAATCATTTTGCAAAAGAATGAAAAAAGTTGGCATTATTTAATTCATTTAATTATTCATTATTAATTCATTAATTTATTTAATCAATAATTTATTTAATTCATGTTTTGTATAATACCTGCAATAGACCTATTGGAATGATAAAATCCTTCTGTGTGTCTAAATTCAGCTTTTAAAGAGAGAAAAAATCCTATTTGAAAAAGACTGCACGACATTTCTAAGCCTTCTAAACATGCCATACCAGAATAACAGTGAAATGTTTTGCTGCTGTTCCACTTAAAAACTGAACAGCAGCATACAAGCAAATAATCACACAGGTGGACAAAAGAATAAGTGTTCAGATGCGCTAAACTGTAGTTCCCGACTGCTGTGATCTATTTTCAGTTATTTGCAATTTGCTCCTTTCTTGCTTGTTGGAAAATAACTTTTCTCAGGAAGTTTAGTCAACACATTAATGCCTGCCATAAATCAGCTGCTTAGCGGATTACTGAAGATCCTATGGAGCAGACGTTTGGCCCGCTTCCAACTCCCAGAAACAAAGTGCCTCTCTTAAAGGGCTGTCTCTCTCCCATCCTCCGAAGGGCTCCACTTGTTTCCCGCCGTCTGAGTTCTGTCTGTGCGGCTTTCCATGTTTCGCGCGATTAACAGTGTTCAGGTCAGGCAGCAGAAATTCATTTCCCCTCCCTTTCTTTTCTAATTTTCTGGGCCCAGTTATTGATCAGCCCCCTGGGCCTTGTCTGTGTTGGAAGTCCATGCGGCACTTGCCTTCAGTATGGATCTCTTAGGTTGTAGCAGGAGGGGCTGCTGGGAAAGTGCATCACTCACAGCACAGTCATCACTATGCATTTTCTCACTGAAGCAAACACTTGTGACAACAATAAGCCCGTTTTGTCGTCTTGTTTGAATCATAGTTGATCTTGATGAACTGATCTCCATAAGATGTGTGGGGGCTTGGTATGCTAAATGTAGCTTTGATGATAGGGTTCTGTCATGACAATACTGAAACAGTTAAGGGATGCCTACTGAGGATATGTAGGATCAAAGTGGCACATACCAAACATTCCCTCTCTGACAGCATGAGCCATATGTCCAAGGATCATTTGAAGCATGCTGCACAAGTGCCTGAACACTTGAGTGGTGCAAAAGGTGTTGACTAAGCTGCTTCACTATTAATAAGGGCCCTGACAACCTCTTCTCTATGAGGATTATATTATTACTCTGGAATCCATAAGGTCCTATTTAAATTTAAGACATAATTTCAGAATAGTGTTAACAGCAAAAATGGCTTCTGGACTTGACTGAATAGGACTTCAAACCCTATATGTTTATGTCAGCAGCTCACAGATTTGGCCTGGAAAGGGCAAGTAAAAGGGGGGTTTAGTTCAAATACACTGTTAAACCTAAACAGATCTGAGGTGTGCATATGTTCTAAACCCTACACCCAAGTCTCAGAAGGAGTAATACAGGGAGCACTCCATAGAGGAGTTTTCTTGCCTTTGAGTTTCCTTAGAGATGTGTCATCTTTTGGCACAGAGGTGAATAACTTCTCTTGCAATGCATGTAATCCATGTGACCAGGAGGCTGATGTTTCTTGATAAATGCCAGGGTGATAGAACACAGCCCCCTGGAACAGCAAACTCAAGCCCTGACACAGACAGGCAAGAGTCTGTCAGAAAGCTCTCAGCCATGGAAAACGTCACTTTGATGAAGTAGATATGAAGACAAAGAGGCTGATGGCTAAATTAGGCTGATCAATAGGAAGCAAGATTGCATTCCATCACTGCAGCAGTTAGACTGAAAACCAATTATTGAGGTGCCTCATAAATAATATCCCCCACACCACGCCATCCACCAAAAAACTTTTTTCCAGTCTTGGCCTTTGACTTTTCCTTCATCCCTGTGCTTTTTATTAATCTCCTCTGAGGCATGCCAGCACCCAGCTTTGACCAACGCATGCTGCTCCCCTCCCTCTAATCATGTCAGGGAAGGAAACGGATGACATTATTGCCTGTTGAGGGGCAGTCCTTCCTCATTAAAAGCTGAGGCCTAACGAGAGCGTTTTCCTCCATGACAAGTTATCATGGTCGCGCAAGGGCCCATAGCCCCCTGCTCCACAGTGAGTCAGCCAGTCAGGTCTTCCTCCAGATAAAGTGGTACAGTGCGCAACTTGCCCAGGACTGGGCTGTGACCGCATTCCATCATCCTGACAACAAGGGGCCACGCCCTAGTTAGGACGCAGCTGATTAGGGTCTGGCGGAAGACAATGATGATGCAATTTCCAAAACACGTAGCTGTCTTGAGCAAACAAGAGGCCCATCGACGGCACAGAGAGAAGCTTTTTTTAGAATTTTTGTTGTCTTGTTCTGAGATGAAATGACAACATAAAACAGGATTATTTTGTGTGTGGCCTGAGTGTCCATAATTCACAGGCTTTTTAAGGGTTCTCCTCGGTCTACATAATCTTTAATGAGTGGGGGACGTATTTAAACAAGGGGGTCAACAGAGTCGTTCTGATGCAGGCCACGGCTGCTGCACTGAACCGAGAAACTTGACATTAATCCTGGGGGTAATGTGGGCCTTCCTGTGGCTAATGAAATCTGAAGCTTTTAAATGGCAGCAACTAATGACACTCCTTGACAGTTTTTGCATTAAGCAGCCATAGCTGTTGGGAGCTATTTAAATGGTACACAGATGGTAGACACAACGTTTTTCGCCTGCGAGCAGTCGCATACGGTTTCTATTTGTGAAACAAAGAAAGCTTCTTTCAACAAATCTACAGGAGCTTTGGCGGATTGTGTTTGATTGGGTTTTTATTGATTTTCACTAATGGGTGTTTTGAGGTCAAGGGATTGTCTTCTTTTAAACTGCCTGTCATGAAACCACAATTATTTTGAAACTAACAGAAGCTAAATATAACAGCATCATCAAATGTACACTGTTCTTTATGAAACAGAAACCATTTCAAATCCTAACACACAGCATCATTTCTGAATGACTCTCGGACCAAATTATGACACAGGAATGAGGAGGAAAAAATAAAACAGGGTAAAAGTAGCAACCATCCAACTGACCAAAACTAGAAACAAAACTTTAATCTTCATGATATCTTTGAAACATTTGCCTTTAACAGCTCATATATGAAATTTGATTGTTGTATACTGTGAAGAGTTACTGACCCTCTGAAGCAGTACTCTGAAGCAAAGCAAAAATTACTTATTTCAAATGCCGTCAACTCTGTTTCCTAGTATGACCTTTGACTGAATCCTGAAACTATTTTATCTGTTACCTCATTTCCTGAAATTAGGACTAAGAGTGTGCTAGTCTTGGCCAGAGTGAAGGCTCAACTTCCTGCATGCTACTGCAGTCCAGTTTTGATTGGAATGGAAGAGTGTGGATTGAAATGACTGAGTAAATACTGGACATAATTAGTTTATCATTTGGGGGAATGTGGAAGCTCATATTGCCAGCCTGATTAAAAGTGGAGGTTACTCTTTGTCTAGTAAATGTAGACAACCATTATACAATACAAAATTCAATTCCTTCATACTATGCAGATGTAATTATTATCTCCCAAAAGCAATTCGCAAGTTGATATCACACAATTATTAATTACTCCCTCACAGGAAAAACTTACCCTCATAGTGTTCTATTAGTGTACTGATGTCACAGGACTATTTCTGAAAAAGAGTTCAAACATGACCTTAAAACAGAGAGAAAAAGTGAAGCACTTCTGCCTTCATAATAACGGACCTAACTTCACAAGTAACCATGGCAACTGACAATGACAAAGACACTGCCATTTACCAGGGAACAATCTTCCTTTTCTCCCGTATAATAGAAAATCTCTCGTCCTTTAATGACATTTCTAAATCTTGCATGGACTAAAGAACAAAATTTCACTGCTATTGATGAGAGAAGTAAAACGCTTAGATACCAGCAGGCTGACTTGGGTAATAATGCTTGGTGCAGACCGAGGAGTGACTTTGGTCTAAAACCTTACAGAAGTTAACCTGTGCATTTCTATTTTTTGCAACCATTCACCCTTTCCATACTTTTCATTTGCGTCAAACTAGCCACATAGAACCTTAAGTGGGTCAACATTCTCTGACTTTGGCTTCCGTAGTCCTGCCTTACAGTTTTTCTATATATAACTTTGCAAATAATGGGAACTGAGGTTCAATGTGTTTTAGCCCATAAATTAGCATCTATGTTTGCTCCACATATTTGTGTTTTATTGTTCAGTGTATCTGGGTGCTGAAATGCAGATTGTTGATATGATGCAGAATAACCAGCGCATTTGTATTCCCAAAGTGTTGTTATCTGCTATTCTTCCCTTTTTTTTGTTGCACTGGGAGGGAGAGCTCTGAACCCATTTGAACCTTATGTGTGATATCAGACAGGCCTGCATTTCTCATAGCTGGAAATGCATGTGGAATTGGAAACCACAGTAGCTCCAGTTCATTTTGTAGTGTACCATTTTCTTGGTACACTCAGACAAAATAAAATCTATTTTATCAAACTGAAACTTCAGGATGAAGCTGAAGGTGTTTACTGGGATTGAACCGGTTGGAGTGAATTGACATCTGCTGTGAATGTTCATACCATTTCCTTTCACAAGGACATTGTTCCAGCTAACTTCTATGGAGCAACTGTACCACAACCAAAGGAGATAGTGTGCAAAATATCACTGAACAGAGGGTGAAACAGCAAAATCAAAACAGCAACACAAAAGTTCCCTTGCAATGTGCTTGAAATACACTATTAAATGAAACCAAACTGAAGGAAATACTCTTCATTTTTTACCTAATTAATTTAACACGGGCAGAAAAATGCCCAGCATTAAAAAAAATACAGATGTTGTGCAATGGGTTTTCTTGCCTTCACTTACTCAGTTCACAGCAAAACCGACACCAGCAGTTCGTCAGAAAAACCACTTCATTCTCGTAAAACAAAAGAACACATCATTGGCAGGCACGTATTATATGGCTACATAATGAGAGAGAGCTGAGGGCCAGTGTATTTCATCACAGCCAAATACAGTAAGTCAGCGAAGCTCACTCTGCGTCAAAGTGCAACTATTTTGGCAGCAATTGTGAGGACCGGGAGGAGAACACGTCTCCGTGCTGGACAGCACTCGTTTTCCCAGCACCACTTACAGTACAGCTGTTTCTCTGGATGACTTCATGTTCCCTCCCCTCTCCTGCAGGCACGTCTGGCTGTCAGAGGTCCAGGCTGGCAGGGAGGGGGGCGTCAGACAGCAAAGCATGTCTGTATGCCAACGCCAAAGCAGCCAGACCTCCTTATTGGAATCCTATAAAGGAACTGTGATCCTGACCACGTACGTACTCAGAGGCAGGCTTGGTGGTCACATCGTTGCTGTTGCCCTGGTCCTGTTTTCAGCCACGGGGTCTCCTGACTCTGGTTGACTGCGCTGTGTCTCCCATACCACATGCAGATTTTTAGCATAAGCCTCCACAGGAGCCCTGTATCTGTGACCCATTGAAGGATGTCAGCGTACAAACCCTTGATTCAGTGACGCTCCAGAGACACGCCTAAACCGCTTGACCTCAACAAACATAGCAGTTAATGATCAACCCACCTCGGTTGATGGGTGGGATCCCAGAAACCGAGTTCTGGCCCTCCTCCCCCAGGCAGTGCTAGGAGGGCTTGGCTTGTGCCCCCCAAATCAGCTCCCAAGCCAAAAGGGTCCTACGTGAGACCCCGCCACGTCCCTGGCGAGGGCAGACGGCTGACCAGGCTGTCGGAGGGGTCAAGGGGATACTTCCTCCGGGGGCGTCTGCTGGGGGCAGGGCATGTGAGAAGCGCATGAGCGGGGAGCCGGCACAGGCGGAATGTGGAGTGATCCTCTCGTGTGAAACCTGAGGCAGGACCACAGTGAGGACACCCGGCAGGGATCCACGGCATTACTCGGGCACAGTCTGCCATAAGAGGCACCAATCAGCAGCTGTGAAAGCCTGATAACTGCTTTACTCTGATCCTCTACACGATGCGACCCAGCTCTTACATCAGAGTTCGCAGTAATAGAAACATTACGTGACACAAGGGAGTGGACATGTGCTTTGCACTAAGCTTTAAACTGGAGTTTCAGATTTCTACAGTAAAGAGTTTTATTTTCACAAGAATGTACTAAATGGCTTCCAGGGGATTGTTTTTCTGTTACAGAAACTTGACCATGTTACCACAAAGTTTTTGTGAAATTCAGTGCTTTTTACCATCAAGATAAGCATTCTTTACGGCAATAATTCCACATATAGCACATGTATTTGCAAGAAATAAATACCTGCACAAATCTAACATGTGTACACAAATCCTGGCTTCAGATGTCGGCCTTTTAAAGAGAAACACTTGATTTGTGGACACAAGAGTAAATGAGCAGTCTATTGTTTTGGCACAAGCCCTGACACTTTTGAATCAAAGTCCATTTTCCAAACAAGTGCCTGTTTTGTCTGGTTGCATTTGTGCCCTGAAAAATCACATCAGTCATATCTCACTAGTCATATCTCAGTGCATGACTCCCACTATCTGATTGATTTGCTGCCTAATAAAAATGAACAAATATTTCATTGTGTTATTTTTGTAGATGAGCACAGTCAAAGTAGAAGGTTTTGTCTGGTACAATAATAACAGTGGGAAAATTCCCAGTTGCAATCTGTGTGGAAATGGCCGTGGTGGGAGGCAGGTGACAGGCATGGTGACACATCAGTGCGGAACAGTGCCTTCAGCACAAGGAACCATTAAATTAACCTCAAAGAGGCATTTAAAAATGAGTCCAAATTTTAGTTAAGATCTGAAGACCATGTCATTGTGTCTGTTAACATCTTAATCTGTATTAAGATGTTAACAGATACAATGACATGACATCCCATGCCAGCCACCGAAAAGCTAGCTCCTGTGTGGCATTCTGCCACAAGTCAGACTTACTGTGTACTGGGAATGGCTTTCTTCTGAGTAATCACTTCATCAAATGGTGCTAACCCGCCAACCTCACAAAATGACAAATCCTTTGCTTCTTTTTCCTGTCTTTGCATATTTTTACTGTTCTTTCTTGTTTTATTCCAGTGGAATATTACAATTAAAAATAAAATTAAAATATTTCTCAATGAAGCCCTTGGAAAAATCAGGGACTGGCCATTGTGACAGCAAAAATGGTCTGTCATGAAGATATTTCCTCTGTTACTAGTATTAGTATCACTATTATCATACGTTACCAGTCATTCTTCCACAAGTGTCATCATGCTATTGCGAACGGCTATCAGCTACAATGCTTTAAAACCATGGCAATGGGCATCTTCATAACTGCAGCACATGCAGGCTGGAAACAGGCAATACTAAGAAATCCATGTTTTATTGATCTCAAAGGAGTAAGAAAGCTAAAATCCCCAGGGACATTTTCAGGTGTTTACCATCGTAGTTCCACTGAGGAGGTGTGAAAGCATGTGGAACCGCTGCTCGAACTTGTGCCAGGCACTGCCCCCAACCACGCAGCCTTGAGCAGGTGGGGACCAGGAGGGGCAAACAACAAAAAGACCTGATTTATGATTTTAATATTTGTGGCTCCAAGTTGGTCATTAAACATTACGGGTCATTAACCGAATTGCCTTTCTCTTTCAATTGTTAATAGGCCACAGCTGGGAGAAAAATGTAACAATCCTAAGGCCTACTGGCCTTAACTTTATAAGCGGCACAACATAAATTATGTCCCTTAAACAATGCACCAGGAAAACGCTAAATAATGGAGAGTTGACCATTTTGTTATTTTCCAAGGAAACAACAAAAAAAAGTTCATGAAGAAAAGGTGACAGAACATTAAAGCCAAATTTCACAGAAAGATAATGCTGGGTGTTGACAAAGAACAGGGAGTTCAAAGCCTGCCACGCTGCAACTTCTTTTCTAGAGGGCATTTGTTTCCCATGAATTCAATGGGCAAAGTCTGTGAGCTCAATTCCCAATGATTTCACTCCCTTTCCCCTTTGAATCATTCATGTTTTTGTACATCTGTCAATGATCTGATTTATGATTTTCTGTTTTTTCCTCATTTCTATTTATCTTTGTTTGATCCAGTGTATTATTTTGTGTTACAGCCTGTCCTGACTTCCTTTCTGATTAGCACAAACCCATTCATGAATCCCCAAAATACTCCCAGTGGATCAAGTTGTGGACTGCCGAATTAGCACACGAAGTTGAACAAAATGTGATGGCAGATGATTTGATTAATTTCTGGAGACCCGATAAAAAATGTGCCTGTCTTCCCCATAAGTGGAAACAGTGACAGTGCTGGCTTTTTGCAATCCTCTGTTCACTGTGTTTAATGTTTTCCTCTCTGTTTTCTTTCACTATGCATCTAGCCCCGATTACATCAGCATGAATTGTCCCCCTCGTGACCATTACCAGCCCATCAATGTCCTCCCAATGTGCCATGTTAGGGTCTAATCAGAGCAAGCAGGGTAAGGAGAGTGCCTAGCACATAGCTGATGTCAGTAGAGCAATTTACGATAGCACTTGCTAATAAATGGCGATGGGAGCTTATTATTTAAAATGGGCCACATTAGCTCACACTAATACAATGCACTTAACGCTCCAATTCACCAGGTTTGCACGTACAGTTTTACTGGCCTTAGATAACAATCTACAACCATGGCAAAATTTGGAACATATACTGCAAGTTTCTGTCTCACAACACTGAACAGAATAGCCATTACCCTTAATCATAATCTCCAGTCAGTGAAGATGGAAATTCTGCAAGATGTTTCACTGAGTATCTTGCAGAATCAGTGATCTTTGCTCTGAACTGTCATTGGCTCAGGCTTTGTACATATTCAAAGCTGCATTTAAGGGGACCATAAGACTGTCAGCAAAGCCTGTGCTCTCCTTTAGGAGATACCATCTGCTGGGTCACATCATCTATCCAACAGTGTGGCAAAGACACCTAGCTAGAGCATGCTCAGGCCTGCTCTTCCCGGTCTGTAGCCTTTAACACCAGCATCTATAAGAAACCAGCCGGCTGTTTCCAACCCCCTTTGTGACTGTACGAACTGATTGAAAATTCAGATAAGTGCAAAAAATATAGAAATATTTCTTTAGAAAGATGAACAATCCGCTCTAGCCACCACATGCAGATATTTGGATTTGTTTTGACTTCTTTTGATCTTCCACTACTATAGAGGAACTTCCGAAGAGCCATATGTTTTCTTCTGGAGACCAAAAAAGAAAAAAAGAAAACCAAACATCTCGTGCGCTGAGTTGCAGCAGGTCGGAGGAGACATGACATTTTGAAGTTCACTGGAGCATGCGAAAAGATGGCCAACATCCACTTTCATACATCGACACCTTCCGCAAAGCCGAGCAGAGGGTTATGTTTACCGCCCTTGCCAACTGTGCATTCAGCGCAACTATTGAGAGGGAAACAAGTGACGTCAAGTGCAGGGCTCGTATCTCCTGGCACCTGGGGGGACCTAAGCCCCTCAGAGTATAAAGACTGGAAGAAATCAAAGCCTTTCTTCATTTGTTGGTTTAAGATATCTAAAGACAATCTGACTCGGACGATAAGGGCAGCATGAAATTGCCTATTTTTAACATATTCCCTGTGTTTTGTTTGTGCAGCTTGCTGGAGGAAAGTTCATGAAGTGTATGTACGATTGCGAAATGTTCCACAAAGCAGTCTTAATTGATCTCAACTCTCATAAATTAAAAGGTCAGGATCTAATTTTGAGTACACCTGAAAGGTTCCCAGGGAAGGGTGACCATTCATCCACTTTTGATTTTTGTCCCCTGTTGTGAAGTTTCTCTTGTAATTTAGGCCTTGCACAAGCTCAGATTTTTCACTTTCTAGCCATTGTGGGCCATGTGCAAAAGAGCTTTTCTCACTGAAGTGAGCTCTTATCTCTACTGATAAGATGAGATTCCCCCGCTCCTGTTCAGTGTACACGTCCTGTAAGAGGACAGGGAGAGGGGGGAATGCATAAAAAACTACACTGGTTTACGGCCCAAGCCAAGCCCACATTTTAACCCCATTGATCAAATGTAGTATATTGCTTTGTACGTCTTTCTCAATTCCAGTGTGCCTGGGGCAATAGAGCAGTTACGATGGACCTTAATCCTCAATAAGCAGAAACAACTGAAATAATGATATATGAAGAGCAAAAAACAAAACAGAAACTCACACATAAATGAAGACAGTACCATTTTGTGTGTGTGTGTCCGTGTAGGGGGGAGAAATGGTACAAATTTTCACTGAACCAAATAACTGTATTGTTCTTTGGTATTTTAACATTGACATCACAAAAAAAAGCTTTTTTAAAAAAATGTTTTCCGTGCAGCTGATATTCCTCTTAAATATAAATAGACATTTGTAATTGCATTGGGATGTAGCCTAATGCATATATTGTCCATGTGTAGAAGGGGTACAACGGTCAACCTGGTCATACAGAGCACTAGGGGTGTCCCCGACTAAGAATTTACAGTCGAATCTGATTCGACAAGTCTTGCCTATCGTCGACTGATCGCTTTTTTTTTTTTTTTTGCTCATTGATCCATATTCTCACTTGGGACATTGGCTTCCATTTTCTCCACACCAGACAATAGAGGTGAAACACCCAATTAAACAATTTGTCGCACACAGAAACAACTCGATAATGAAACGACCAAAACTGAAATGAGGCCACTGTCAAGCGTCGGCATATCAAACATCAAACAAAGTGGCATATAAAAAATGACCATAACAAAATATAGGCTTAAATAACAAAGGGGCTAACACATGCCTTGAAAATGTGAATCCCTACAAGTTATAAATTAAAGGCAATATGGAATAAACATTATTAGTTAAACGAGTCCTTAATATTAACATAAAATGAACATTTTAATGCCATATAAGTGCAGAACAACGTCAACGTTAATGTTTGTGTGCTTGCGAAAGCCACAGCATGAGATTGATTAATTAACAGGGATGGCAATTTTAATAAATAAGTGGCAAGTAATCCCATCACATTATAGCTTTCTTGTGTTACAAAATTCAAGTTACAAAACGGAGCTAATTTAGTTAAATCGATTTAAATTACTGAGGATAAACTTTTATGTTAGGTTGAGTGCAATGAACAATAACGTTTAGAACACAGACCTCACAAAAGTTGTGATGTGTCATGAGCATTTAACGTAATTTAAATCGAAAAATGCCATCCTTGTTAATTAAACAATCTCACGCTGTATCTTTCGCAAGCACACAAACTACACACAATCTGCGCTGTTCGCAAGCATAACCATTTACTCTATTTACGCGATTAGTGTTCTGTGAATTATTTGGTTTATTGTTAATCAAAGAGGATAAAGGGGAAGAGGTTGAAAGTAATGATAGATTTAAAGGTAGTGTTCGGGCTTCCCCTGTTTCCAGCTCACCAGCCGCCACTGGTTGACACAACTTACATTTGACTTTTTTGGATCATCTTTGACTTGTTCAAAATGCTACCACACTTTTGAAGTTTTTTTTTTCCCCAGACATTGTGAGCTATTAGGGTATTAGGTATTTAAAGCCCAGCCAAGATGCTGCTCCGATGGTCCCGCAAAATTGGATAGTGCAACTTAGTCTACCATGGTGATTTATTCACGCACACTAAGGAGATTGATTAAAAGCACATGAGTTATTTTCCAATTTTTATTAACAGTATTATTAATAGGCTGATATTTATACCAAAATAGGCTATATAACATGATTTATTGGGAGAAACCAAACAATTCTATGTAAAATCAGACATTCAGCACCCCTATATAGCCAGAGTGGAATGATCCTTGTTTCACAACCACATTTTTGATTCGACTGTGAGATTGGCAGTCGAATCAGGCTCCTTAGATCGAATTGTGGAATAGTCGACTATTCGGGGTCACCCCTACAGAGCACTGAAAGGGTCTGCCATATCCCATGTGTCAAACACCTTCTATACCTTCTTGGTCTAGCATGGACCCTGAGGGCCACTGCTGTGGACAACCATTGTGGTAAATCGCCCTTGCATTGCATAAAGAAGACTGAAAATTGGGCAGTAGGAGTAACTGAAACAATTTCTAATTGTAACTCACTGTGTAAATTTCCCCATTGGAAGTCACAAGGTAGTTTTGATCATTTCCGTGTCATTAATGCAATAATTGATGTGCCAATCAGAAGCCCAGCTTATAAGGTATTTTTTGGTGCATGAGTCTGTTTCACATTCTTGGATTGATATTTCCTGACATTATCAATAAGAAATGATTTCACACTTTTCAGGTGACACATGTGAGTTGGACTTTTTTGCGACATTTTTCATGATTTGTACGTTTGCTGGTGAGGTTTACTGGCCTTTGTGACCCTTCACCCTCTCACTACCACATAACATTTTCACTTTTGATTCCTGTATATAATTGTTGATAATCATGATGCCTTTGTTGGGAGACATTGGTGTTGATATAAGTGGGGCAGTCATCCTAAGCAGAAACCGCTGTGATCAGTTACCAGCATATTGCACCTTTTTTTAAATCTCAGTACTGTCAGGAATACTACAGCCAAAGGCATTAGTATGACCTTACCAATAATGCCAATAATGATCATTTGTAACTTTCTGTGGTATTTTGTCTTGCCGTACATTTACATTTAATGACGTTCGCGACACCTGTATGAATTAAAGTTCTCAACGCTGTATAGAGCAAGGGTAGCTGTACATAAGTACCTTAATTCGAACAATAGTTAAGGCTAAACCACCAATCCAGGACCCCTCCAGGGCTGAAAAAAGTCAACTCTAATTGGAGGGAAGTGTTTGCTGCGTGCAAAATTCTCCATCAGATAATAGCGTATGAAATTCAAGATGCCCCCATCTCGCTTCTCCTTTTATAACTCGGTATCAAGGCAACTGGCCCAAGCCAGCATGCCACAAGAAGAGCTCGGTCATCTGTGGCAGCTGACTCTCTGAAGAATATGGGATTGTAAAGGGCATTTGATTGGTTCTGGAGATGCCTGAGGGAGGAAAAAAGGGAAACAAATGAAAGCAAGTGCTGCTGCTCTGCCTCAATGGGCTGTTGACAGCGCTTGATTCTCAGTTCAATCAATGGGGGAATGATAATGTGATTAAAGTGAGATAAGCCAAGCTGCTCGTCTTCCGATTCTTGACATTGGTGATATGAGGCACACAGCGCCTGGGAGAGTATCATGTTCCTTTACCTTCTGGCACTCAGCCAGGTACTCAAACACAGGTTTGCAGATCCTCAAATGCGAAAGATGCAGCATGCAGAAAGGTGATATATGAACTATTTGTCATTTTACTTACCTAATGCAATCAATAGATCATTATGCATTTCTTGTTCTACACATTCAGAACTCTGTAGGAAACAAATGGTGATTAAGAAAAAAAACAACTTTACTCATTGGCACAAAACTCTCTTAGGTCAGATACCTGTTCAGATGGTCAGTCATTCATCTTTGAGACATTGTGTGAACTAGGTGCAAAATTGGAACAGTACACAGGAAGCAGATTATAATGAAGAACAATGAAGAACCAGTGTTGTAGTTTCTGACTTTTTAAAGAGAAGGATGAAAGTAAACCAAACACCTGTTGGCCAGTGATGAATAGAAACACAGGAAGCAAAGGTGCCCTGCTTTCCAGAAATCAAAATTGCACCCTTCTGAGTCACGAGACGCTGACACAGTCTACATACTATTAATAATACCCAAGTCATGAACAATAAGTTATGCGCACACAGTGGCACGCACTGGTGGGAGATAAAGAGAGTGTCGTCACCAGCAGCCAAACGGAAGCCTCGATGAAATTCTTTCATCTGACTATTTCCTGTAAACATCCAAGTGCTTCCTGTGTCAGGGCAGATGTCAGGGAAGTGCTGCCTGTGCCCACTGCGTGCTTCTTGTGTGACTCAGACCAACTCTCCTGAGTCCAACACAAATGCTCAGGAATTCAGTCACCAGCATGACACATTGCCAACTGTTTGGCCACCAGTCTTAAAATAAAATGAGAAAAAAAAGAAAAATACCAAGGTGTAAATGGGATGAAATGCATTCCACTGTTTAATATCATTATCATGCGCTGTTTTCTCTTCAGCAGTAGTTGAAATGCTTGATAACTTGTAAGGCCTTAAATTCCAAAAATAAAGTAGCTTGAATACTAATTTTATGCATCAAGATTTTGAATATCAAGATTGCACTTACACTTACTTCAGAAGATCCATGTTGGGTGTGCATTCAAGGTACAAACACACTACGTTTTATAAAGCACTGTCAAAAGAAGACTCTGAAAGTGCTGATTTTCTTTATGCATGGAAATCTCTATATACATACATAGTGATGTCATCAAATTTAATGGTTTTCTGCAAATATCTCAAGAACAGCATATATATAGATATAGACAGAGATATAAATAGATAAACATAAAGCTCTGTAGATTTGTCTGTAGCTCAGCAGCCTCTACACATGAGGATCACTTCAGAGGTAATCAAGGCTTCAAGTGGACAGTGTAAAATGTAAGGTCCTCGTGTTGTCAGTTTTCAAGTGGAGTAAATGTGTCAGTCACAGACACACTTAACCACAGCCAATAATGGCTGCCCTGACAGGTGGTGACACTGAAGACACGTGCCCTTTACGCTGATGTGGAGAGATTGAACTCTGTGTGGCATTCATAGCGCAGGAGTACTGTGCAATATTAGTCTATCTGCTGAGAACAGTGCAGAATAGCATGGGTCTGCTTTCCACAGCATGATTCCCCCCCTCTCTCTCTCTCTCACTCTCTCACACACACACACACACACACACACACACACACATTACTTTAGTCCCGTTTGTTTTCAATTCATGGTTTATATTGTCAACACACTCTGTTCTCATTCCATGTTTGCATTTTTTTACTGTCAGTTCATTTCTTTAAAAATTAATTTGTGTTTATTTACTGTATGTGGGTTCCATCTTTATTTCTGCTCAATCTTAATTGGCTTCTGTCATTTTCAAACCTGTAATGAAAATGTGGTGATGTAATGTGTATGGAATACACCTACATTATTACTCAAGACTCTTAATGGTATTGTGAATGCTCTGCACATTAACTTGAAGTGTGCTTGTTTTGGAATAGAAGGAAACTATATTCTCCACCAATATCGCTGTTGATGAAAGACATAGGAATTTAATTTAATTTTAGTCCATGATTAATGTGAAAAGGCTTATAGACCACTGGTATACCTTTGCATACATCTGGCATGTTATTCATCTCATCACCATGCATCTGCAGTTGTTTCATTATAAGCACTTATAAGGTAGTGCTTTCCACTGAATAAGTTACCCTGGAATATTCTACCATTAGAACACCCTCATAGCCATGTCTAAGTCTGAATAAATGCAGATATTCCACCCACATACCCACATCTGGGCTGTTTCTCCCCATGTTTGCATTCAGTTGTATGGAAATGATTGTTCAGTGTTTTGCGATTACAGTGATTTGTAGGTTTTGTAAGGAAAAAGATCCCCCCTGCAAAGGAGAGGTCATGCAGAACATTCTCTATTGCTAACCTGTGAAAGGGTGGGGTGAAAGCAAGTTCAACAAAAATATCCTGGAAATTTTATTTGTGTATCTGTGTCATTATGTATCAACTATATGAAATTTACAAAGAGCAAAACAAATAATGGTTAAAAAAAAACAAGTCAAAAAACAGAATTTCACTGAGAAAGAGAGAAATTTGCCATCCTCAAATGTAAAATTTGAGGTTCAAAATATATTCCCATGACAGATAACGACTTGTTATAGTTTGCAGGTTTTTCATGTTTCTCACAATTCAATTCAAGAAATACCACCACTTCCTGTTTATTGTATGTATAAACCCTTAAAAAAACTTAAACCCACATACCCCCGAACTGCTGAGACCTATGTTCACCAAAAGAGTCCTGCAGAGCAAAATAAACAAATGACTGAATCAGGAAAACAAACAACACAGGCAATTGAATCAGCTCCAGGGTCTGATAACTTCTTTTTCCCCTGTGTACTTCCCAGTGTCACAGACTGTTTGTTATGTTTGTTTGTTATAGATGAAAAGGTGAGATGGATACATAGGGAAGAAGTTGCAGTGGGAGACTTGCCCCCACAGACAAAAACAAGGAAAACATTAACCTCTTTCCCCCTCTGCTCTCTGCCCTCCTTTCCATGAACAGCTACCTTAATCCCTGGCAAGCTTCCTTCAAACAATTGATAGGGTCTATTCTACAAATCAACATGCCTGGTTGTTATAATGAACCTGAACACCGCTCACTCACCCCCTTCCCTCTGTCCTCAGTGGGAGGGTCGATGGGCGTGCAGGAAAGAAGGTGGGTGTGTATGGGGAGGCCCCTTTTCCATGACCCAGGGAGTCAATGATACATAAGCCACATGACCGACTGGGCTTCTTATCCAAAGCAAACACATCGCACATGAGAGAGGCTTGCTGCACGCCGGCTCCCAGCGCGTTCACATTCACATTCACACAGCTCAGCTGAACTTGGCTCACGCTGCCTTCTCCAAGGGAATAAAACCACAGGCTTACACACACACACACCACACACACACACACACACACACACTCAGCTCCCGGGGAGAGCTCGGATAAAGACGCGCCAGCGGTCTCGGAGTGGCGCTGTCACACTCGCGCGTCGATATATAAATACGTGCATATAGACTCGGATTCACACACCCACACACCCACACGCGGCCGTGCGCGTACACAGAGACGCGCACACACACACACACAGACTCACAGAGAGGCGAACGCACCCTCCCTCTCTCTCTCGCTCGCTCGCTCTCCCCCTCTCTCTCTCTTTAACACACGCACGCCACTATATCAGCTCACGACTTAACGGGGAGCCAGAGGGGAGTGCAGAGATGAATGTGAAGATCCTCACGCTGGTGATTGTGCTGCTGGTGTCTCTGCTGTGCTCTGCCCGCGCTGGTAAGTCAGGGAGAACGGGCTGATGCCTGTAGCCTCCCTCCGATGCATTTCCTCGCCTCTGAGACAGGGTTTTGGCAGACAGCTGTGGTTGATCAGTTACCCGGTGTGGTTCGCCTTTCCGTGCTCCTGACCTGGGGAGTATCAGCACCTGCTGCTGTAGTGTGCTGCACTGCACTGCAGAGCCTTTCTTCTCATCATTGCTACTGTATTTCTTTTTTCCATTGAACTTTAGGAGGCCATCGGTTGCTTAGTTTTATAACTTGTGCTGGCATGCAGACACACCAGTGGCTCTGTTTGAAATGAAAGGTTTAGAAAGGTCTAATGGTTTTGCATGTGTTTGGGGTGTCTTTCCCTGTTTGGAACACCAGTGTGACAACTGATTGTGTGGTGTGCTACCTGGGTGGTACTGTAAATGTGCTCATTTTCTATATTTGTTTGACGTGCGTCCAGTCTTCTTGTTACATTAGTCATGCCTGTGCTTTCTTCAATGAGTGTTTCATCTGGCATTGCTCTAGGAAGTGGTGAATGTTTCCAAGCAGAGCAATTGAGAATGCTACTGTAATGCTTTGTCACAATGAATCTCATTTCAGTGTCACTGCAGAAGACAGTGAAGACACACATACTCCTCATATATGTATTGTGAAATTGCATTGAGTTGTTCTAATACAAAAGGCACAGAATGCTCTTTAGAGAAGCAGGCTAGTAGAACCTTCTTAAGATGTGAAATGAAAGCAATGACTTGACCAAGAGAAAGCCGGCATTTGCAGGGAAGGTATCAGTTTGTTGTAAAAAAAAAAATCACAGAGGAGTCTGTAAATTCCTGAATGTGTGCAAAGGCTGACACCCCTCCGCTAACGATCGCTGTGCATCGCAAGGGGGGTGTGGGGGGGGGAGATAGGTGGCAGCGACTGAGCGCAGTCAAGGTGTCACGCCGTGATGCACGGCTTCCCCTCGGCCCCTGCTCGCCGCGCGAACGGAGCAGGCTGTTTTGGCCTCCACGCGTGAGTGAACGCGCACGGCTTTTACGCTTCCGTCGCGGGAGGGCTGGCTCGGCACGCCCAGCGCCGCGGGGCTGACCGTGCGCTGAATCGGCGAGCCCGTGCGCCGAGCCAACAGAGGCTCCGAGCCCCGCTGGTCTGGGGAGACCGGCGCGCCTCGGGGGTCACGCACTCCACGGGCCTGCGGGGGTCCCCCCGCGGCAGCAGCAGCGCGAGCGTGCGCCCGTCACTTCCATCCATCTGTCCGTCCGTGTCGCGCCAGCCCAGGGAGGCGTCTGCAGGCACGCGGCGTGGAGGTGGTGGGCGCCAAGGCTCTCGTCTCCAGACGATCGGCTCTCCGGCTTACTGGTAGCTTTTTTCTGTCATGTGTGCTTGCACACCGCCGCCCCCCAATCTCATTTTTTTGGGAGCGCTGGCTTTCTCGGGTGAGGGGTGGGTGGGGAAATGGAAGTGAACTAATAACGCAACAGGCAATGAAGGCAACCTCATTCAATGCATCCTCGGGCAACAAAGTGCCATTTAAAGCAAAGGAGGAAAGGGAAGATTATTTTGCAGGGGCAGCCATGAATTTCACACAAATATCATGTGCAGCGAGCATGCTTGGCAAGGTGCAGTCTATTGATTGGCTGGCCCAGTAAATTCTCTGCTATGTTGCATGAAGAATAGAACATACGACATGTTAAATGATACAAATGAGAATATCAGACCAAAGAAGCTCTTTCCAAAGCTCTGACAGATGTAGATGTGCCATCTTTCAGTGTGCTATAAAAATCTGGGCAAACAATTCAGGGATGTCTTGATCCTGCTTGTCAGGACCACACAAAAATGACATTAATTGCTCAATAGAGAGAAATGCAGACCATGAAAGCTGCCCCGCACACACGCAAACAGACAACCAAGCGCTGTTGAGATGTTTAATTTTAGCTGCCCGGCTGGCTTTTTCGCTCCAGCCACAATTGAACAGGTGAGGTCTCCCAGGAGCCCGGTGCTCAGATCCCAGTCACCAGTCCATGCCCTGCTGGCGCACGCAAAAGGGGGCCAATTTCACACGAGCTGTCAGCGCGGCTATTATTCGTCGTGAAACTTTGATGTATTGTGGAGCGAGGGTCTCGCCGTAGCCACGCAGCCACGGTGTTCTGGGTCACCGGCATCCACAGGGAGGCCGGCAAAATAAACACAGGCCTCATTAGGCAAGCTGCAAGCGCACAATGTTTCTTTTCAAAGAAAAGCGGGTAGATTTTGTGAAACAACAATCAACGGAGCTGCGCTAACAGGGAGCAGGAAGCATTAAATCATAATTGCCATTCGCTGAGACCACTCTCTTTCCTAATGTAAAGAAGGTGTTTTGGGTCCAGTGACAGGGGCTGCAAAGGGAACAAAAAAAATCACCCAAACTTCCCTGATGTCCCCCAATGATATAATGGTGACTGAGTAACAATGCAGGAAGGGAATTGTTAAAAGGCGGTTGCAGAATTACATGGAATGAGTCAGCAGGTCTTTTGAGGCATGGTACAACTTTGGCAGATGGCACCAATGTTTCCCCTTTCCTCTTTTTCTCTGCATCTTTCACAAGGTTAAAGGTTCAGATCAATTTTGCAATCAACTTGGATTTCCTCTATGGGGGGGCAGGGGTAATTAAGGCTGAGTACAGGGGCCCTTCATTCGTAGCCACTCAGACGAGCCAGGGAACGATGGGGGTGTCTTTGGTGTGGCTCAACAGGCCTCAGTTTACAGGAAAGTGGGGCTCTCCCTGCTCTCTCCTAGCACTCATGGCATATTGATTGGGTCTGTTTTTTCTTCACATTTTAATCTGAAACTGAGGAAAATGCAACCCTGTTTCTGTAAAGCATGGTCAAAAAAAGGGCACGCAGGTCCCAGTCACCAGGGGTTGTCAGGCATATGACATGCTTGCAGAGGGAAGTGTCTGAGAGGCACTTCAATCCATGTAGTGTTCCGGACCTGAAGGGCGGAATAAATAGAACTGTCTTAACCAACTACTTCCAGTCACTTGTTGCTTGTCCACATGCTGTCTACGACTAACATCCTACCAGGGCACTAGCTGCTGAGACTATCACATATAAATGTTAGACAGACATAAGCTGACGTTGCGGACATCAGGGAGGATACTATACAGCACTGACTTTTGAAAAGACGGTCGACTTTATCGTGCCGGACAACCCGAAGCACTCTGTGCAAAATTGCTCATAAATTCATTCAGAAAAGTCTGTAATGGGAAGAAGAAAGAGGAGGTTGGATGTAAATCACCACTCCCTTCTGATAGGGATATTAAACGAACCTGATACCCAGGAGGGTTTTCCAGCTTGGTGAACGCTTTAGCACATGTGATCACTCAGGGAGGTGAGCTTAATGTAATTCAGAGCCTATTCAAAAGAATAAATCAAACTCACCTAGGCTTTGGGATCTCCACAGATTTTGTGGGTGAAGAATGGGGGAAAGAGAGGGAGAGGAGAGACAGACCGAGGGTTTGTTCACGCACACACTTCTTTTGACTTAGTGCAGGTGGTAACACACAGCTCTCGGCAGTGTCATGCGTTGATTCACGCACTCACTTATTGCAAGAAGGAAGAAATTCCCTGCAGGTCCAGGACTCACATTTTTGATGATGAGGACAGTTGTAATAACCCAGTGCCTCAGTTTTAACGATGCAAGAGTTTGGCTGCTTGTTTTTGACTCATTGATGATTAATGTGCCCTCGAAAGTAAGGATCAGTGAGGCTTCACTGAGGGCATCTTTAACACTGAGGCCATTCTATGATGATAAGCAAATCTTGACCCCCTTGTTGCTGAATTCTAACTTTGGATGGATTACAGTCACTGATATATTTAAGAGCCTGAGCTTATATTTTTACACTTTCTTTACAAAGCCTGTTAGTTTTTCAAGTTCAACCCCCAGATAAAATGAAACCTTTCATTATTATCTAGCTCGTAATCTGGGTCTATTGCATGTCTTGCATGGCTGTCTATTGCAGGACTATTAGTTTTTGTCAACTACAGCTTCCTGGTCACACACACAAGTTACTGTGCATTAGCATATTAAGTGTTCCTAAGCAAAGAAGGTTAAATCTAACTGTTATATGCAGTGTGAAGGAACTTATAGAGACAGAGAGGGAGAGAGGCAGAGACTGAGAGATGTCAAGAGAGAGAGGCAGAAACTGAGAAAGACAGAGAGAGGGAGAGGGCCTGAGAGTGAGACAGACAGAGAGGGAGAGAGGCAGACAGAAGGACAGAGACAGAGAAACAGAGAAGGAGCAAGACAGAGAGGGTTAGACAGTGGAGAGAGACAGAGGTGCAGAGGGAGGAAAAGAGACAGACAGAGAAAGAAAGGAGGGAGAGAGACAAAGAGAGAGGGAGAGAGTCAGCAGGAGGTCTGTGCTACACGGGTCCTGCAGACTCTCATCAGTGAAGGAGCACGCAGACCTTGAAATATTCAAAAGCCTCTAAAACTACACAGCTGGTGGTCGTGCTTGCCTTCCCTAATTTGCAGGTGGACGAAGGAATAAAATGGAAAAAAAGACACACAGGGACGGTAAAAAAGAAAGGGCTTCAAACAGCGTACTTGCGTCAAATCCACTCAAGAGCAGCACTCCTCCGCCGCGGCCGTCACTCCCTCTCTCTGCCTGTCAAAGCCAAGAGGCTGGACCAGGGACCTGTGCTGCCACGGTGTTAGCAATCACGCTATTTCAACATCAGAAAACATCCCCAGACCCAGAAAACTCTTTTCATTCTCGACAGTTTAATTAAACCCAGAGATTTCAAATGACCCCCCATTTCCACCCGGTCCCAATATTAAAATGATTTATTGCTCCCTTCTCAAACATAAAGCGTTACATTTAGAGTTGTTGCCGATCTGATACAATCAGAGTGGACATTTTTATTAACTGCAGGGCTAACTGCTGAATAAATATTTGAAGTCACTGAATGAATGTGCTTTAATTACTTTTCACGGCCCATTTGCGAAATGTGGAATGGCAAAAAAATATTCAGAACAGAACCAATAACACTCAACAGACTGAAGGTGGCAAGCAAATGCATTTTTAACATAGTTTAACGTGGTCTCACCCGTGATCCGGAGGGTTCGTCCTTGAATCCTTTGGTACACAAGGGTAAGTGGCATCAATAATGCCATTTTTGTTTCTTCCAAATCAGGTATTGTGCTGGCCACAATTCATTTGCTGGGTTGAAAGAATTAAACAGGCATCCATTTCTGGGCCAGTTTCATGAGAACTGGAAGTTACAATTGAGCTCTTTAAAGTGAATAATGCAGGGGGGATTTGGTTTATTTGGCAACACTCAAGCCCCCTGTTGGGACCCAGCTGAACTCCAAACCTTGGTCGAAAGATTTTGTTCTTTCCTCTGCTCCTGCTTCTTTATTCCCATCTAACTCCCACTGGAGTCGTTGATGGTTTTATAAGCATTGAAAATCAAACATATGAAAATGTAAATGCATGTTCTCCCTCCACCCCCCCTCCCGGTTCCAGATGACACTCCTCCACTACCTCGCAGGAAAATTTGATAATAAAAAATAACAGTTTTATTTTTATTTATTTATTTTTTCCAGTCAGCTTACTTCCAGGTGCTTTATTTATTGTCTCTTCTTCCGCGCCTGTGCTGCCGCATCAATCTCTGAAAGGATGCCATGACCGCAGGCAAGTTAGTATCCCGCGTGCACATGTGAAATCTTTACTATCTGTCACTATCGACGGCAATTACGCCGAAAAAAAAACCCGCGCTCTGCTCACTCCAAACAGCGGGGTTCTGGAGAGAAAGTAATGACGTGCCAGATTCTGCCCTCGCTACTTCAATCGCAGGGGAATATCGAGGGCTCTTCAACTTTTTCAAAAAGTTTGCGAGCACAGAGTGTTGCGGTTTACTGTTACATTTTTGCTCTTTGTGGCTGGCTCCCCGCATCAAGTCCCATGAAATGTCAGCTTCTCCACAAAGCCCCTTCCTTTCGTTTCCGGTCACATCTCTCCTTTCCAGCCTTCTGTTACAAACAGCTGGCTCAGAAAGGTGGCAAAAAGAATACATGAAATTTATTAAAAAATATATATCCAGTGGCATTCAACAGCTTATTCTAGGATTTGCATGGGCGAATGTTCATGATTGGGGTATAATGCATGCTGAATAGCATGACATTGATTTAGATAAGTGTGTTCTTATCCCATCAAGATGTACTTACCATTTATGTTGGTGGCACACTGAATTTTTGCCATCAGGATTAATCAATTAATGAATTATTTGAGGCCAACCTATAGAAATCTTCAGTTTTATATCAAATATCTATCATGCTTGGAAACCACAGTGTAAGCAGGCAACTGATGCACACAGTAGCAGTACACCCCTGAAATCTGCCAGAAATGTATGAGCAATGATGGACATCTTGAGAAATATTTTATATATGGAATGCACTGTTCATTTTACATAAGCATTTCTGAAGCAATAGTCTTTTATTTGTGAATCAAAGGCATGACTCTCCTGATTTCATTTGTAAGGTTTTACAGATTTCATGTTGCGGTCATACTGCAAAATTCATTTTAGTTCACCATGCTATCTCTCCAGTAACTATGGTTCAGATTGTCCTGGTGGGTAATGCCTAGTTGTTCTTGGCTCATCTCCTTGAGAATGGGACCCTGCTGTTCTGCTTTGGAGGGGTTGCTTCAAATGAAACTGCTTGATAAACCTTTTTTCAAATGAAAACAGCCTTGGCATCTTTCCACACAAAGGTGTAGTGTGAGGATGGTTGCCGTAATAGAGTGACACAAGACAGTAATTCCTTTAAGTTCATTGTCTACAGCACCTTTTAGGAAATGTGTATAAAACTAGACAATAGACTTGGATTCAACCTATTGATGGCCCTCCATCACCACCAGTACAGCTTCAGTACTAGCATTGGAAACAATTTTTGTGCTCATAAGATGCGCCTTTATCGTGTATCCCAGCCTTTAGCAGTCACACACTATAGGGTGTGAGCTGGCGTGTCTGCCTTTGCGGCACACGTCACAGCTCAGACAGGGCCACGCGGGGGCCCCTGGTGCCACACTTCAGCCACGCTGCAACCACGTCACTGCACCAAAGCATCCTCTCCCATCATCGGTCTCCTCTTCAGCCCCATTACACTCATCACTGCAGACAGAAGCAGCCGTACGGGCTCGCAGTGCGGGTCACTCCCCTTCAACAGAGGGTAAGGGATGCGGTTCACAGCCATTTAGAGCACCCGTGGAAACGCAGGGGCCGGAGGACCCTTCGCCTTAGCTGCGGTGTCTCCGGAGATTAGGGGTATTGGACGGGGCGTGCACCTCCAGAGCGATTACCATCATGCAGAGTTAAAGCCCGCCACTGCTGGCTTTGGGATCCCAGGTCTCGAAACACGACGGCTGCTGTCCTTGGGATTTAAAGCCTCTTTGAGACAGCCTGCTGCCTGCTCGGGGGAACCAATTCAGGAGAAATCTCACTTAAGATGCTTTGCATGACCAGCTCCCTGGTTTCTTTGTATTGGGGGCAACCTATAGTAACCTCTAACCACAGATTCACCCCACTCCCTGCAGCACTGTGGTACAGTAAAAGGGCACAGAGGAGGACTCTCTTGTGCTTAATTAGGTACTGTGCTCCAGCTACCAGCATGCAGATCACACGTAATTTCACACCTTGCCAGCGCATGTGGTCATTATTCCGGGTGTAGTCATACTTGTTGAGCCTTCAAATGCTATTCAAACACCCTGCTTCCTCTGAGACAAATCCGAGGGGCTCTGCAGGTTTGTGTGAGGAGGTCAATCATCAGTAGTCATCAGTAATTAGCAGACAGTAGGAGATGTAAAGTGGATTTGATGGACTGAGGTTTGAGAGAGCTAAGTGGGGCTAGTGGGACAGTGTGACTGGCGAGGGGTTAAGTCCAAACTGGAACAGCGGGTGCAAGTTTACAGGCACCTTCCCTTCATCTGTGGAGCTGCTGCAAGCAAAGGCGGCCTTCGTGTTTTCTCTGGCTCCACAAAATCACAACATAATGCTGAATAATGACTGGTGGCAAATGCTATTAAATCCACTCCTCTCCACAGTCACCACAGACAGTGGTGAGACGGACAGGGCCCAGCTCCCCCAGGTCAGGGGGGAAAGGGTTAAGCACAGCTAAGGGGGGCTATTCCTGGATTCCAGGCTTGTGCACTGAAATTTTTAAACTGGGAAACCTGATCCATTCCAATTGACAATGTCATTCTCTTTACTCCTGACCGAGTGCCTTTCACTGCCGCTACCATGGAAACGTGGTCTGAGAGTCGGCGAGAGATTGGTACCAGTTTCTGCCAAGGCCCAGAGTTACTGGTAGACAGGCGATAAGCAGCGCTGACTTCGGTTTCAAAAGGCGGCGGATTTCAGACCAGTGGCTGTCGATTCCAGATGCCGGGCAGGGAAATGGGAAATGCAGTACGTGCTCACAGCATGACGGGGGGCTTATTGTGCAAAAAGCGATCCAGACTATCATTTCAGCGTGTATTTCAACAACCATGTGTTTTTTTCCAGATTACATATTATTGATTTTCACATTAGAAGGAGCAATGCCTAAGCGTGTCCTGTTTCTGTGTGAAGCTGGGCGTGTCTCCGTAGCGAGATGCTGCAAGGCAGGAGCTGCAGACAGGAAGCAGCTACATGCACTCAGAACCCCAGTGCCGGGAATCTGACCAAGGAGAGACCGGGAGGTCACACTTCTGCACTCGAAAGGTCCACACGGATGGATACATGCACACACAAACACTACCTCACACAGAGGCAGTCGCTCACTTGAGTGCACACCCATATATTTTACTCGCCCTGCATGCTGCAGTGGGCAGAGATGTGAAAGAAGGACTGAGGGAGGAGAGGGACTGATCTGGTACGCTGGAGCCCGTAGCCTTTTACCATTCAGCTGGAAAGCCCATCTGAAGCAGCTCAAGCACTTGGATCTTTCTCTATGTGCTAAAGTGACATGCTGTATACATCCACTAGGAGATAAACTTCATGATGAAGCCTGCAAGTGGGACAGCAGATAACAGAATTAAGACACAGCGGGGAGTGTCATACGTAACCCCACATTGACCGAGCTCAGCCACTTAGAGGAGTAATCACCTCAGACAGAGGCTTTTCTCCTGAATTTTCTTTTAATACTGTCCAGGCTAAAAGTTGATTGAGAGTGATGAGATGCTCTCAGTTTTTGTTTGTGTTTCGTTACAACCCCCTCTTTTTCTGACAGGGGAAAAAAAAAAAGTAAAGCTTGTTATCGTTTCCTGTCACCTTTGACACAAGGCACTTAACCGTTGCCAAGATGGCTGCCCCGAGGGGGGTGAGAAGGCTGGGCATCACACTGTGTGTATAGAGAGGCGCAGCTCCAACAGGCTGGCTGCCCACAGCCCCCTGCAGCTGCTCTCTGCTTGCCATGGTTACTGCAGCCCTGAGACTCCGGCTGATGTGCTCATTTCCACACTGTGTCTGCTTGTTGTTTACTCGGCAAGGGCCTTTCAAGTTACTTATTTGCTGCTTCATAGAGGAGGAAGAGAGGGACAGAGAGACAGAGAGGAATAAACAGTGCGTAATGGAGGGAGGGGAGAAGAGATGAAAGAGGGGAAACGGAGCAAGAGGGATGCAAGGAAGGCACAGGGAAGGGCCGATGCAACAAGACCAATTAAAAGGCTGTGTTCCTGGGGGCTTAGTGAAATTTAACTTCAAATTGTTGGAAGTTAGAGCTCAAAATGGTCACCTGGTGGTTGCTGGTCCAAACTTGGACCTGAAAGTGGCCACAATCAAAAGTTGGGGGCTGTCACAGATAACACATATCAAGGTAGACATTTGTTGCTTTGCGCCTGCATGCTCGCAGACAACACCACAGTGCTCCGCCCACCACAAGCAGGACCTCTGCCTCATTTCCCATGCTCCACCACACCTGCCCCAGCTCAACATACAGTCCATGCATCAAAGCAACAGGAGCTCCATCACTCAGCTCCACTCACTGACAGGCAACTCCGTCAAGAGGGAAGACACATGGGCAGGCTGTCACCAACGCTTCTGCGCACCGGTCCACCATGCGTGGAGGAGAAAGAGCGAGACGGCCGGGGAAACGTGATAAATGGCACCGGAGCCGCGCGGCAAAGACGGCCGCGGTGAATGAGATACCGAGGAGCCGATATTCATCACGAGCCCCTCTGTCTTCTTCTTCTTTTTCCTCTCTCTTTATCGGGACCTGGACGTTGCAGCGGTAGCGGCAATATTGAGGCATTCCTGAAATTCCCCCTTTATTAAACTTTAATCAGGGACTTACGGACCAGGGGCCAGACGTGCACTTTGCTCTGAGGCAAACATCAAGCCAGCTCCAAGGTCAGATGGCGTGATAAGTGCGGGTGTCATGAGAAACGTGTCCTCCAACATTACTCGTTATCCTGCTTATCGGCAATCTAAAAAACACAGGGGGGAGGAGGGAGAGGTCAACTAGGTTACGGTTCCCCGATCCAAGACATAAACCCGAGGAACTCTGGACTGTGTGCTGCTTTTTGACTGCTGGTCCACCATATTAGAAGTGTCAGGCAACACTGACTTTGATTTCCTTTCACCACTGCACAATAAAACAGATTGATCTGACCCACTTCCTTCCAGGTGAGAAAAGTTCACATGTAACAGTCAGGCTTATCACTCTGACAGAGGGCTATTTTTCTTCTGACAGCATTCATTTCACTTTCCTGTGGCCAGACACGGTGAGATTTTTCACCAGATGACTCCTCCATTTCTCCCTTCAGTGCTGACAGCTCAGGGCAGCAGAAAACATCTAAATTGTCTCATTATAGAGGAAGTTTTGACAGCCTGAGCCGGGAGATAGAAGTGTATGTTACAGTGTCTCCCAGACAGCCTGTCCATATGTAATTGCAGGTGTGGCTCACCAAGATCCAAGCTCATCAACAGCATCGCGATTGTAAGAGGCACACGTGCCTCTTTGTAGACTTAACAGGTTTGTGGAAACACAGTGTCTGGATTAGGGGTTCCGACCCAATTGCAGGACTGCCCCCCCACCCCACCACATAAATACACACACACGCACACACACACACACACACACACACACACACAAACTTCCCTTGATTTTTTCCCAGTCTGCGGTGACCCTATCACTGTCAAGGAAACTGTGGAGCTGGGAAATCTCACGTTAGCCCCCCAAACCATGTCATAAACAGATTATTTTTCACATGCTAATCCCTCCAGATTAGGAAAAAATTAGCTGAATGCAGACAGAGTGTGTAAACTGCCCTAATAACAAAGGGATAAAGCCAGGATTAAAGCGCATGAGGAAAAGTGGCTTTATTTATTCATTTTTTTCCTGAGATGCTTAAATACGTGACACAGCCCTTCTGTATGAATGAATTAGCCCGCTGTTCACTGCTAATATGAGCAATGTTCACAAAAGGAGATTTACATGGAAGTTGAACTTGAGAAGTCTGGTATTTGGGAAATATCCTTTTAAAAAATCTGACCAATAACATCCAACAAGTTTTTTTTTCATTATTCTATACAGTATTTGAAACTGTTTTGTAAAACTACACAGGTACAGTATGGTCTCTGTAGCTATACATGCATAAAGTGAGAAAATCTGTTCTGGAATTTAATTGGTATGATAGGTTTGAATGCCTCATTTTTTCCTTTTACGGATAAAAATGTTTTCCAATAGCCACCTACTATTTGCTTTCCTTGCTTCATTCTTTTTACGTTTTGCTACAACCACACAATTTGTCTTTTGGAGAAGAGGAGAAACCTCTAATAATGGCTCTGAAATCTTTGACAGTTTTTGACAGCACTGTCTGACATTGCAATTGTGTTAATTAGCCTGAAATTCCCCTTGTTTCTGTAACACTATACAAATGAGCTTAAAAGCTTTGGAATGGAAACTCCGGAACATTCGTCATAAAGCGGGCAAATGAGGAGAAACAAGCACTTTCCTATTGTGCTTTTACATCTGAGAGGATTGTTTATTTTTCAGTTTCAGTGCTATTTAAGCATCCCTGTTGATTGTAGTCTGTATCTACTCCAAGAGGTATATTTTCATGTAAAAGCATTTGATCAGTCACAAGCTTGGCAGATGTTTCCTTCAGTACCTTAACGGAACTGTGCCAGTCTATCCCCAGAGAGGAGTCGGGAATGTCTTGACACAATGTGAGTGATGTCACACATGGTCTTGACAGGAAAACGCAAATGGGATTGTGTGTTTATTTTGGGGAAAAGGCATTTGCCCTGCTGTGACGGATCCCAGCCCTCCGCAGGATTAGACATATTTCTGAGTGCAGGATGAAGGCTGAAGCTGAGACAAGGATAGATGCAGACTTTCTGAGATGAGGCTCAACCTAAAGGTGGATTCCCCAGAGGGACCACGAACAAAGCAGAGACAATACGCCTTTTCTGAGAATGGGACAGCAGGGCTGAAAACAGGCCTGCCTAGCCTATGCGGTTTCTGAGCTAAGGTAGCCGCATATCCACGGAGTAAAGATGTTCTTGTTTAATTCAACAAGCAAAGCCTCTTCTCCTCCCATGTGCGAAAAGATAAGACTGATGAATGATGACTTAGATGAATGAGCATTAGTCAGGCAGATCTTTCATAAGCTCTGCCTCGGTTCAATAAATGGAAATAGTGAATATTTATAGAGTAACAATGAGCTCACCTCAATAATTCTTTTCAGTCACAGCTTTCGGAATTTTCCACACCATTGGTCTTACACATAAAAATCAAATCTACCCAACAAAGGCTGAAGGATCCTGCCTCAGACTTTCCGGGGTAATATTCAGATGTGCGCAATCAAAGATTTTTACAAACAAGCAGCAGATCAAGACTCGCCCCCTAAAGCCAACTCAAAGTTCATCACCCTCTGATTCTTGGAGAGTTCACCAGGACAGTAGAGGTGGATCCAGCAGTTTATACATGAGGAGCTTAAAGGATCTAGGCACCCTAATTGGCAGACGACAGGATATGTCTGCACGCACAAACACGTGCGTGGGCACAGATGTGCATACGCACACACACACACGCACGCACACAACCTGCTCTCTGGCACGACCGCATGTTGCATTTACATTGGGGAGGGGGAGGGGAGGGGGAGGGGCTCAGTCATTGCCCCAGCTCTGGTCTGACAGACATCTGTATGTGATGGCAGGGTGAAAGATGACGTGAGACACTGGGGTTTGAGTTTCATCCGGCACTGCAAAAGCCCAGCAGATCCCCCCCATCTGCTTTACTTTGGTCGCACCATGTCATGTACGCGGTGACTAATGAGCTCAGAGGCTGGGTGGGCTGTGTCATGGTGGCCCACACACACGCACATTACATGTGTCCCCCTTTAGTTAATGCTTCATGCGTGTAGACAGTCACTGTGTTAAGATACAGGCTTGCAATTTTCTGTAGACGAATGACTACTGATTGCATTAATAAATTTTCTGTGGACCAATAATGCAATTCTGTAGTGCTGACCATGTAGAGTTCTGGTATATCTATATAACCAAATATATATAAGTATTTACTGCATGTATACATATATATGTTTATGTATATGTGTGTGTATGTGTATGTACACAGTAAGTTATTAAAAATATATACAATTTGAATTCTCTGTGTGATGTATTGAATTGTATTGCATTGAATTAAAATCTTGAACTGAACTATAGCGTTAACCCCTCTCTTCCATTCACAGGGCCCATGGCCTCCACAGAGCCAGTTAAAACAGTGGAGGAGGAGGGCAGTGTGAGGAAGCTGGTACAGCAGAACCCAGTTAGGACTGCTCCAAACCACAGACCGGCCGGCTGGAAGAGGAGACGCCCTCGACCCCGCCTGTCTCACAAGGGGCCAATGCCGTTCTAGAGCAGGTGAGTTCAATAAATGCGCCCCCAATAAAAGTGCATTTCCATTTGATGTAGTGCTTTATCAGTACCATGTTTATGAAGTCACACTTTTTATCGCATCCATAAATTATCAAACCACTGTTTCTCATAGCTTTACAAGGTTAATGAACCCCCATGACATACACTGCAGAGCACTTTTGTCAACATCTGCCAACAGTTACTTGTTACTTATCTTGTTATTCAGATATTGAGACCATGGAAGAGTTATTAACCATTTTCATGTTGTGAATGTATACAGTTTCAGTTGTTCAAGGAGCTGTTCTATAGATCTGTGGAAAATAGATTATCCCCATAAATGTAGGTACAGTGTAAGCTTATCAAAACCAGTTTTCAGATCCCACATTCAGACAAGGTTCTTAAGGGGTTCACCTGAAAGTCATTGAACAGCTTGTAAATCTGGCAAGTCTCCCCGCAGAACTCTATGTTAGGGCAGTGAGAAATTTAACCACAAGTTAATGTGAAGAGAGTGGTGACTCTAAATGATGACCACCCCCTCTCCTTTATCCACCTCTACCACAACACAGACAGGTTATTGTTGGCACTGAGGAAACCACATCTTTACGAGGTTATTGGACTTTAGCCTCCCCTTTTCAATTTCTCCATTAACTCCTGCAGTTTTATTTACAGAGAGTGAAACTCAATATATTGCTCTGCGTGGCAGAGACAACAAGGCGTAGAAACTCTAGTGTGTATCTACCCTGTATCAACTTCTCTGAGGGCAAAGTCATGCTCTATTTAAGAAAAATCAATCAAAACCATTCACCAATAGGCAGCACTTCTATCGTGTTCTCCTCTGGGATATGATTTTGTCCATGACATCTTTAATCCCAGAAAGCTGAAGATAAACATATTTCCACTTTGTGTTTGCATAGCCTGTATAAAATGTCAGAGCCTGCTCCAAAACAGCCGCCAAGTAATTTAATACAGCTTAGCTGAAGTTTGTTCATCGCGTAACTCATTACAATGTGACCTTTTGTTACTCAGAATTGCTGTGAGGTGGCTGTGGTTCCTACTTTCCAGTTCTGTGAACAGATTCAGACAATGGCGTTATAGTGAGGAAGCTTTACATTCAGTATCTAGCACCTTGGTCAAATTCTCTTCACAAGTTCCATCTTTTGACCCACTTGAGAGCACCACCTTTGTCACTGTGCTTTCTTCAAGAGAGGGAAAAACAGCCCCGGTACGAGTAAACTGAAGAGGGTTCATTCTAGCCCACAGCTCATTCACATTTTTTTCCTCAAGCTTGAGATGACACAGGACAGCTCTGTGGGGGGACACTACCCCGGCAGGAGGTGCCACCTACACAATACCAACCTGCGGAGTCCCACCATAAATTAACCTAGACGGGGACGACCACTTTTGTGAAGAGGGACAGAGGTGCTGCTCCCCAATGAAATAGTTAATCGGTTTTCAGGGATTGCAGATGAAAGGGATAAGGAGGGAGAACTTTTCTTTCCCCCAACTTCCAAAGTTTTACAATATGTCACTTATAAAGTTTATTATTGTGTTTTTTGTTGTTTTTTCCTTCCGGGAATGGGTTGACTATTTACTCCCTCCTTCAGCTGGAAAAAAACTGAATGGAACTGAACTGTGAGGGGGAGGGAGGGAAAATGTGGCCTGAGCAAGGCCTTCTGTGCTGGAAGGACAATGTGAGACTTCCCAAGTTCAATGCACTGCCTGGCTATTAAATCCTTTGCATTTCTTCACTGCATGTTGAGTGGTCAAAGCTCGTTTTGAGTGCTGGAATGCAGGCCAGACAATGAGGGAAGCTGCGGGAAGTTGTGTAGCCCTATAAAAAGGGACGGCTCAGTGACTCACAATGCAGTTCTCCACAAACACCACTTCAACCACAACAAGACTACGAATTTTTTAGCCATTCCCGCCCTCAAGCAGTTTTCATGCCTGGCTCAGTTCATAGTTCACCTCGCTCTTTCTCTTTATCCAAAATCCCACGGATGCAGTAACAAGGGCCAATGTACTTGACCTGTGTGCAAATTGAGCCTGTGCAGCTGCTGGGCAGTAGCACCTCCTAATATTGTAAAACCCCTACTGTTTGCAGGCAGGTTGATTTAACCTGGGCTGTCCCAAAACAGTAAAGTGTCGAAAAAGTACATTTACCCTACCCACATGGATTCCCAACCAAAGCTTGCAAGCAGCAGCTTGTTCATAAAAGCCATGACTGTCCTTCTGTGTGCCTGTAAGAAAGTCATGTGGCTCAAGCAACCTCGGGACAGGTCCTCAATTGGTCCATGAGTAATTAACAGGTAGAAGGGTACAAATCACCAAGCAATACGACAGAAATCAAACCAATCCAAGTGATGTTGTAGGGAGAGAGTCATTATAGCCTCATCAGGGTCAATGTGGAAGACACAAATGACTATCACGGAATGCATGTTTTTTTAAATCCAGCAAGAGTCACCCATCAGTGTGGAAGGTATGTTATGCCATGCCTGTCATATACAGCAGTAAGATGATGTGGAGCAAATTGTCTAAAGATACTAGTAGAATTTAGTACTAGAAGAAAGGATTTAGAAAGTGATTTCTAAATGAAAATTTTTTGAAATACCAACCAAATTTCCTTTCCACTATGACATGCAATGTCAAAGACAAAAGCTTCATGTGGCAAAACATAAAACAATTCTTTTCATAGTAGGATGCTGCAGTAAGCACCGTCCAGGATAATCTCCCCAGCATGAGCACTTTTAGCCTTTAGCCTTCTAGAGTTCATCGTTTCTGCCCTTGTCCTGTCTGGTGGAATTAACTCTTCATAAGACCTGGAAGGATACAGGCATCCGGCTCACAGGACCTCGCCCCTTAGGCCCCTCTCTGGAGAGTGCTTCATGTTAAAAGGCCCTCCTCTCGTTCTACATGTCTCACTCCTTCTTTCTCTACTTCCTCTGACCAAAGGCACTTCTTCAGAAACAGCTGGAGAGGGCTATTGTTCCACCAGAGAGGAAGTCTTTTTACCTGCCAGTGTGGGTCCGTCAGAGTTGGATCCAGGCATCCATTAATGAGTCTGTGAGGAGGACCGGTACTTCATTAGACACACCGCACTTGCTGCTGCCACTGCTCACCCCCCACCCCCTGCCCAAGTTCCTTGAATTTCAGCCCCGTCACAGATAGGTTCGAATCCACATTCAGTCCACACCACCTTCCAGCTCACAGTGAGAGGACGGGGAAGCAGCCTCCTCTGCCTTGTGCATTGAAAATGACAACCAAATCACACTGTATCGTAATATGATAATAAAATCAAAACAGATATTCCCATCTGAGGCAGTCTGCTGGAGGCAACACGTTTCAGATGAGCATTTAGCAAAAAAGATCCAGATCCAGAGGCACCTTTCAGGGGAGGTAGAGGGAAACATGGAGAATATCGAGGCTGGACCTGGCGCTGCCGATGTCTCACGCAGGGGGAGTCAATAGTGGGGCCCCGCGTGCGCACGGCTGGTGGATGAGGAAGGCTTGTTTACTCAATTTCACCCTCTATAAACTCCCAGGCTCAGCGAGGTGCCGCAGGATTACGGGAGAGCTATCGCCTCCAGCAGATGGATACTTTTGCCATAGATAAGACAGCAGAGGGGATTAGTGTTAATCAGGAAAAGAGTTGTAGAGTCATTTCTTTAGGAGTCGGAGGACTTTTTGGGGAAAGCAAGATAAGAGAGGCACCAGCCTGGCTGTAAGCTTGTGGTAGAGGGAGCAGCAGGTTGGTTCTTAACCTGTCCCCGCTGGTACTCAGTTGGTGGGGAAGTGCTTAGATCTGTGCACAAAAATGCGCTGAGTGACCATATCACAAGACTATGGTGTGGAATAGTTATATCTGACATTTTTGAACAACGGGTCCTAAGTACCAAAGGCATATAGGTCTTCATTTGGTTTGGCGCCTTAACTTTAACACCCTAGTTTTAACTTCTTTGCGAGTGTCTGTGCTGAGGGCAATAGAGGCATGAATGTGTCTGTGCTGAGGGCAATAGAGGCAGCCTGACCTCACCTGTGGTGCTTTTTCTTGCCCCGCAGGCCATGGCTGAAAGCGCCCTTCCCCAGGTTTCTGACTTCCGCGCTCTTCCTCTGCCTCGGGGAACCTTCCCACACGGGGCTCAGCAAGGCCTGAAGAGGGACGACCTACGCCACGCCTCCTGGTTCTTCTAGCGACCCTTCGACCGCCCAGAAAACCCAGACAAGCTTCTCACCCTCAGTTCTGCAAAGGATTGGGTGGGGTGGGGGTGGGGGTGGGAGGGGTAGGGGGAGGTGGTGGTGGGGGGAGGGTGGTTTGAGCCTGAACTGTAAGATTCTCTCTCTCTCTGTGTTTTTCCCTTGCTTTATAGAGCCCTTTTCGTTACCATCTCTCTGGCATCGCACACTGCATGCCTTGTGGCCTGTGGGGGGTGCCAGGCCCTACTAGTCTTAGTCTTAAAGTGTCAGACACTTCTACAAGGTGTGGTGTTCCTATTCTGTCTGATTAAAGGTGATCACAACCACTAATTCCATGCCCATATGGCTATTTGTGTTTAGGAGTGGAAGGAGGGGCGGCAGTGGGGGTGATTGGGGGGCTGAGCAAGGTATCAGGGAGCAGACACAAGGCATTTTGTCCTGTCTAAATTCTAAATCCAAATCAAGCCAGGTGAACTGCAATCAGACAGGCTCCGTGCTCCGTCTACTGCAAAGAGCAACCTCAAACTTTCCTTTAGAAAGTAGAGCAAGAACTAAACCTGTTATTATGCTATCGTATTTAGTTTTTGCGATGGTGATTGTTACTTCAAGTATATAACCGTTCTTTGATGTTTAATAAATTCGAAAGGAACGTTCTCCAAACTTTGCAGGAGGTATGTAATGATTCCGCTACACCATGTGAAAATGTACACACAGTCATGCAACCTGCTTTGAGGAATTGCCAATATTTCTGCTTTTGGGAGACTCTTTGATCCAAAAGCAACTTCAGAACTCTGGAGCTCTTAAACACCTGTGTCCCTCCATTCCCCACCCCTGGAGCCCTGAGCCCTTGCCTCAGTTCCACTGTACAGCCTTGCACAGCTGCACGACTGTTAATCAGCCGGGGTGATCTGCAGCATGAGCAGACTCCCTCTCCTAAACTCTGAAGTGCCAAAGTGATGGTCTACTCCACAACGCTGCCTGGAAAAAAAAAAACACAGGTCCCCTCTCATTTGGTATGTTAAAACATGACACCTCTTTCTCAAAAATGTTAACAATCCTAAATGTAACTGCATGCCATAAAGAGGCTGTGTGAGGGAATTAGACCAAACAACTCTCTTAAGCAAACATTTAACATCTTGATATATAAACCACCTGGTCAATTAGCCTAGTCTTCTCTGATGAGTTGGCATGAGGCTGCTCCCTGCCCCCACCACTCCTCCAAGTGATTGATGGGATCTGATGCCTTTACATCTTACTGGAATTCCTGTTCTTGTTTTCGTTTATTTTCTCAGGGTGCTGTGATTGAAGCCTATTCCAGAGCAGCCTCTGCTCTGTGCATTTATTAATGTAACCCACATATAGCTACTGTAAATGTACAGTATATATGCATACACTGTGTCCCTGTCCATGTATACGCTCTAGCTTTGTGCCCAGACATAGTACATGCTGATCACTGTCGTGCCCTCTACCTTCACCCTCCACAGCGCAGGTGGTCATGGCTTTGATCATTATGGTCATTAAACCCAATGGCTAATCTCTTTCATATGGGCCTCTCTGGGTGGACGCCTATAGGCAACTAGGATTTGAGCTTGTTGCGAAATAGGCAAAACAAAGGAACCATATCCACTGTGTCCTGCTGCTTTATGTGACCATGCACCATGCTTGGAAAAAAAGCATGCAACCTGTAGAGGGAATACAGTGTAATCAGCATTTACACTGTTCTGGGTTCAGTTTTTTTCTTCAATCTTAAAACTGATATTCACCAAAACCAGAAGGGTTACAGAACTGTACAACCAAAATTATGGAACTGGGGCTGTACACAGCCAGAGGTTTTCCGTGAAGATTTTTTTCCAGGAGAAAAAACGCAGAGCGTACAGTATCCAATCTATTTTTCCCTCCAGAAATGAGAATATAAGGCTGTTTATTTTCAGCCATCTCTCTCTCTCCCAGCAGCAGCTCTTATTAAGACAGAGCCTGTAATCACAGGGGTAATGCACCCAGCCAAGCTCACCTTGATTAAAAATGTATTAAATCTGAGGGCACACTGAATACTAATAATTTTACTCCCACTATCATTCTTTTCTACCTTTCAAGAGGGAGCTGGAGGTTTGATTTATATTCAGAAATAAGGCAGTTTTAGTGGGGCTAAGTTGTGCACCAGTCAGGAGAACTCGGGGCTCATCGGAGCTGGCTGTCAGACAGGGTGTAGGGGTGGGGTTCTTCTGAAGAAACCAGCAGCATGTTCAGGGAGTTATGAGTGCCTGTCAGGTCTGGCCAGGTCTGGTCGCATCCCCGGTTCCCATATGGAAGCAACCGCTAAGGTGACGAGTAACGCTCATGTCCGCCCTATAGTTCATGAATGTATCGTCACCGTCCGTAGTAGCCGAGCCACTGATCCAGAGAGCTGCAGGTAACTGTCTTAACGAATCACTGAATCAATAGAGAAGGTCTTGTATTTCCCTTTTTATGTGACTAAAAGCTAGCAACTGCCAGCCTTGAAGAATACAATCCCAAAACAAACTATGACAGATCCTAAGGCTTCTGACCTCATTGGCCCTTAGTGGCAACAATTAAGGCCCACTCTAAATATAGCACTGATCCTTTGCCCATTGCCCGGCTTCGCTTTTAGACATCTAAGGGCGTGCAAGGCTGCACTTTTGCAATCCCATTATGCTGCTGGAAAAATAAATCCCTATACAGTCTCTTGCTATGTAATGTTTGTTTTTTCCAGTCTACAGTGACAATTCTTTGTCTGGTTACTGTCTAACTGGTTGTCCAAAGCTACTTTGAATACAGTGAGGAAAAAAAAGCTGCATATGTTGTGATAGTGAAGGGGTAGAAATAGCCTACAGCACAATATATGGTGGATACATTAAAGCTTGCATGCCTGTCTCTCCTGCACAATGCAGCCCACAGTCTCCTCCGACGCATCAGGTTAATGGGGATTGTGGCATAAAGGGACTACCACGTCAGGGCTCAAGCTGAAATGAAGAACCAATGCATTACACGCAGAGAGCAGAGAGCATTTTTCTTAATGGCCTCTTCCAGCCAAGCTTACGCCAGAGAAACAATTCCCGCTTTCTCCTCTCTCCTCTTTTTCCCCCCCTTCTTCCTCATTACATCACATGGCCTGACTAATGTTGTTCCTATGCACTTGCTAACGTTTTTTTTTCCCCACTGGTATGTTTGAAGGTTTTCTGAAGGTTTTGTTTATGCACTTAGCTTATGCACTTGGCTTCTATTCATGTGTGTTAAGGTGCATTTGGCTGGGGCTGAGACAGCCTGGATTGTGAGAAAGACAAAGAGACCTGTAAGGTTGGGGTGGATGGCAAAAAGTAAGATGAACTGCTGGCACACAAACTGGGTAAAAAGCAAGGACCGTTGTTCCTTACCGTGGTGGTACTTGGGTTATGGATACGTCACTACTGACAGTCAGTGTTAAAAACTCTGGTCCCCTTTTCATCCTGCCATAGCTTGTCGTGCTCTGTTTGCTCCCTCGGCACATTTTCTTGTAAATAACGAATGCTCTGCATTTTCGGAACAGGCGAAAGAAAGAGACGGCAAGAGCATGCCGCGCTGCTAATACACACAGCTTGCACAAGGCAATCTCTGCAGGATCTGCCTTTTGAAATCCTATCCCAGTAATTCACACGAATCCACTGGCTGAGCAATCAACAAGATAACTAGATTGGATCTCCCAGTGGAATGACATAAGACTGAGAATTATCTGTCATTAGCTCCAGCAGCTTCTGATGGGATTTAAGACCCAGAATAGCACAGCTCCCACCCTGTGGTGCTGCCTGTGTGTGTCTCCATTGCATGGTCAATCTGTGCCACACCTTTACTGTACAGTAAAGAAAGAAATGAAGACGGCTCCAGAACCCCTAGGCCCCCCGCCATCTAATCAATATCACTTCATCACAAAGCAAATTCTTCAAACAAGTCATCGTATTACTCTCAGTCTCTCATCTTTACCGTTGAAAGATATGTGCTCATGTTAGCCACCAGGCCAAATGTACAGTCTCTGTCTCTGTTTTGATGTTGAACTGGGCAAAAGTGTAAAAAAAAAAAAAAATCAAGAAAAATGAAACAAAACAAAAAAAACAAGCGTATCCGAAATGGTTGAAATACTGTGTACATATTTGAACTTTTGGTTTCTAATTTATAAATGATAAGCTTTAGCTCTTGGAGTACTTTTTTTCTTTTCATGCGTAGCTTTGTGTTTTTATTTTCTATTTCTGTAAAGTGTGTAAATATATCTTTATGATAATAAGTAATATTAAAAAAAATCTTATTTTAAGAAACCAGCATGTCTTTTGTTCATTTTTGTCTGTTTGCGCTGGCTCTGCCACAGTGGGAATGGAGACTGAAGACACAGACAGGCCCATTGTGGCCCATTGGCATGCTCACACAGGCAACAAGGAGAACTGCAGGAACTGAAAAATAAGCAAGCCCTTGAACCCAGGACTACAGAGCCATGCATTGAAGGAGATACCTGTCAAAAAAAAACCTGTAATGAGGGATCGGAATGTACCCCAGCTATCACCTGCCCCCTTCCCCAATGACAGATGTTCTACTTGCACACGCTGCATACTAATACAACGCAACTGCTGTTCTGCATTGGCATGTACCTTCGCAGTGCAGTTTTGGTTTTTTTTTTTAAACCAGCAAAAAAACCCTCAACAGTGGGCTTAATTAGTTCCATGAACCCTACACAACCCCGTCCTTTTACTGCATGTGCTTTGAAAGCCCAGCACAACACAGCTATTCCTCTGCTGGAAACATGAAAGTGAAAGAAAGCCACGGCAGCGCGGGATATGGTTCTACAGAGCCTTTCCAATTATTCCAGTAATTTCACACCGCTTCTCGCAGGAACCTTAGCAACAGGAAAAAAAGGGAGGGAGGCAGGGAGAGGGTTATTTCTTTTGCCACTCCAGGGGTCAAAGGGCAATCTCTCCAGGATGGAGGCGAAGAGCACAGGGCCAGACTTGTTAAAGCACTGAGGGTCTGTTAATGGAGGTGTCTGCCTGGGGTCCACACGTCGTAAAGATGGCACCAGAGTTGGACACATCATAAAAAGAGAAAAAAAAAACAGTAGATGGACTGAGTTGGCCAGTGTTTGCAGAGCAGCGAAGTCTCACTGACCCCAAAAGGGCAGGGCAGCACAGGGCACAGACACTCAGAGCTGGTACAGCAAGCTACAGCAGACAAGAAACCAATCCCCTGAGTTTTAGCATCCCTGTCCAGATGGAGAGACACAGAGGGAAACAGTGGGGGTGACTGAGTTACAAAGAACAGCAGAGTTACAGAACAGCACAGGGATAGTAGGATCACAAGAGAGCAGCACAGGGACAGTAGGCTCAGCACAGAACAGCACAGTGCAGCTAAGCACATAACAGCATGTAGCCATAGGTAGGGTATCAGCTCAAGGCTCCAAACAAAAAGACCATCATTTCCCTGCATGACTCGACCAAAATGAAACACTGTGTAATCAATAGTTGCTTCATTATCTGATTAATGAAAACGAGCCCCTGTCTCACCTCCTCCTACGCTTGCAGTATCTTCATCTTGCAGCTTGTATCATTCAATTTCTTTGGTTTAGTCTCATGGTCTAAACAGAGACTAGATGTTTAGCCATTTGTTGTTATTACGGCAGCATTCAAATGTTTCATTGTGACATGAGAAATCATACACCATTCTGATTGAACAGGATTGAACGGATATATCTGCAGGCATTTCATTATGCAAATCTGGCAAAACAATAAACCGCTTAATAGAAATGCAAATGTCCAATCAGTGTCTCCAAATGAGGCTGTTGTGACATACTTCACTGCCGGTACCCAAGCCGCTTCATTTTTATTGTGGACGGTTTAGCAGTGCTCTGTAAATGCAGATTGGCTGGAATTGGGTTGGGAATAATCATCAGTAAAATGTGTTTAACATATTAGCTAATGTCACAACTGGCAGGATACATGCAATCGCCAGAAGTTGACAAGATCATCCTTCTTTCCCTCGCTGTGGCCATTTTCTTCATTCTCCATTTTCAAAACATCAAAATCTATTCTTTTCATGCCACTGCAATAAGCAGACCCTGACTTTTTTTGTATTCTTTACATTTTGCTTTGACCAAACCATAAGTGACTCTGGGCACAACGGATGCCACAAGAAATTGCGAGTGTGCTTTAACAGCAAGCATTATGTTTCCCTACAAGCAATTTATATGTGTAATTTATTCACTGGTGTACATCTATCCATGCAATTCCTGGAGTAGAATTATGTTACAGAAATGTAGCTAATAGTAATGGTGAAACTACTGTGATTGTAACAGAGTGATTTTGGACACAGATATAGTCTCCTAAGTTGTTTTTATTATTTAGTTGGGCTGTGTGGATTGTGTTGTTGCGTAACTTTCAGCTTTTCACATTTCCTATCCATTGGCAAATGCTTAAGAACTGAATTTATTAATACATATAGTTTACAGATGAATCTGAGCACACTGCATCAGCTTTGAAAATCATTTTCCTTTTAAAGAAACATAGTAATACATATTCTTAACTCAAGGGATAGTTGCTTTACAACAACTGTGTAACACAATAGCAGGGGCAGGAAAAATAAAGAAGGAAACACAATTTTGGAGATAAAGGAAACTCTGCGCTAATAAAAATGGTTTTGCAAATTTCAACTGAAGCATTACTGTAAATAATGAGTCAGAGCCACAGCCCCACTGCCGCTGGTCTGCAATAGTGAACTTTCATCCAGCCATCTTAATTATTGATCATTTCCTGACAGCAAGAGATGGGGGGAGAGAGAGAGAGAGAGAGAGAGAGAGAGAGAGAGAGAGAGAGAGAGAGAGAGGCAGAACTAGAAAGTGAGAGAAACCCTCTCTGTGTAATCTGTAAGCCTGGAAACCTCCAGTACCATACTGAACTGCATGAGCAACACCTGGACTGCCCCTGGCGCCGAGTGAGGACGAGGCGCAGAATCCTCTGCCAGGCGGGATGGGGATTTAATCGGCTCCTGAGATGCAGCCAGGAAGTCTTCCAGAATTTCCCATCCTTTGCTGCAGCCCACTGGCCCCAGGTGATCATGCATGTACTGCATGCACCAGTAGAATGGCAGTATACTGCCCTTCCTGCAGAAGATGGCTAGGCTGCACTCTCTTCATGATTCTGGACTGATCAGCCTGGCTGAGAGGACAAAGGCATCACGGGTGTATGTCCAAGGCATGGCGCAGTCTAAGGGAGGTGCATGATTGGACCAAATCAAGCAGACTGCAGAGATGCATTTGCGCTGAGGTGTAGGCAAAATGTTTGGCTCTTTAAATGGAGCCTGGAGTCAGGTGACAGTCAGGAGCAACAGCCCCTTAAGAGGTCTCAGCTGTGTTAACACAAGCCACCCTGCAGCAGGGACGGATTGCTAAAGTGACCAGACAAACAGGCCTCGCTTGACAGGACCGGCACAAACACAGAGTGGAGGAGGGGGGAGTGGCCGGTCACAAAGGGAGAGTTTCCCGAAGACTGGCAGAGACCAGCATCATCTTCTCACCAGGGTGGTGACCGCCTGTCAAGTTCCTGTGGCAAAGAGTGTTTTTCCTCTGAAAAATCTGAAATGAAAACTCACTTTCGCTCAAACCAGTGAATCAAAATTGCACAATGGGATTCATTATACAGCTCTGCCACACGCCATTGCCACAGCGGAGCTCACAGGTCGGGAACGAGGTAAGTGCCGCAGTTTAATGCACTCTCCCTCATACCTTTCCCACACAGCGGATGCAAGGTGAAAAGAGCAGTGTGCGATTCGGGGGACACTCGGCACATCGATCTGGGTGATGAGAAAGGGGTGCCACCGGTCGGAGGGCATGCCGCACAATGAGCCTCTGTCTCCTTGACATTAGAGCGGCGGTGCAGTTCAAGGAGGGCAGACAGTACCGCTGCCTAACGGAGGCAGAGGCAATAACAGAGCAGTAACCTTTACTGTTGCGTGTCTGGCAGTAAACAAGGCTCTCCCAGGGGATCTGGTGACATTGTAAATGGAACAAGGCCTAGCACTGCCCCTGCTACTCACAGAGAAAAACACTTTTTCAAGTGGATGTGCGACTTTTACCAATCTGCTGGGGGGGGTTTGTTTTTTTAATACTTTTTTTTCCCCGAAGACGTACAGAAGACACGTGCACATTCCTGGTTTGAAAGGGTGTCATTTAACAAGATAAGCCAGAAAAGAGGCCCGCGCAATCTCTCGTCCGCATCTGACAAAGCGGTGATTCCTCCCTTGTTATCCCCACAGAGGGCCCGGATGGGGCCTGCCGTCAAGGGTGTCACAGAAGAGAAGGCCGGTGCGAGTGCATGGCAAAAGGGAGGGAGATCGCACAGCCCGATAGCCGACACCGAAACATCCGGGTTTCGAGAGGAGCACTGATGGGTTCCATTCAAGGTCACTTCGGTAAAACCCAAAACATGTTGAAGGGAACAATTTGCCGCTAATCAAGCAAGGCTTTGAGTGTTATTATCCTGTTAAGGCGGTTTAAGAGGCCACGTCTCGGAGGCTGGGCGGGGGGCTCTCAGGAAGTGCCGCGGTCTGCTGCGGGCAGCAAAGTGGCCGGAGAGGCGTTAACGGTCCAGGCCCCCACACGCCGCAGAGACAGCCCCGCAAGTCGTTACCCTTGAGGTACTCCTCTAATCTTTCAAGTGGGAAATTAATCTCCTGTCCTTTGCACAAGGCGGAGGAGAATGGACCCTTTTGTCCCCTGGAGTTTACAATATTTGGGAAGTGGTTACAAGAAGGGAGCGTGGTTGACAGGGTACAACAGATAGTGAGACACCTCTGTACTGTGTGTTACTTTATGCATGCATGGTTTTCTTGTGGGTGTTAAATTAACCATAGGTACAAAGCCTGTAGTGTTTTGTTTCTTTTTATGTGGGTAGCTTCACTATTAAAGAAGCTACAGGATAGTTCATAGGAAAAAATATACAGCCCAAACCTCCAATTTCACAACATCTATAATAGAGAGAAATTGCAATAATAACAATAATAATAAAACAGGCAATTAAAACACATTAAAAATTTAAACATTCAAAGACTTATAGACTTATAATAAACCTATGAGCGCAGTGGGCTTTTTAACAGAAAAAGGGAGACAGAAAAGAGATCATAGAGAGGAAAGAAAGCAATTACAACAAAGACAATGTTGCTGAGACATGTTGACCCATAATTACTGGCAGCTCAGGACTGGAGCCCCACAATTGGCCAACATTTAGGGCCAGTGGCCTCTGAGGATGGGAACCATCAAGGAATTGCACACAATAAGAAAATCACTGTCAGATGGGCATTCAGATCGAGGAGGGGGAGCAGCATTTGCCCATTCCAAAAGACACCAAATTACAAATATCTATGGCTGCTCTTTAGAATTACACACTAGAAGTTCTTTCTGGTGTGAGTAAGTTATAAAGGATTTCAGTTGGGTTAAAAAACTATGTTTAGTTCCATTATAGCCAATCATGTCTTCCACATTACACCTGATGTTGCCATTTTTTCCCTTCTGTGCAATTGTCCAGCTCGGTGCAATTTCAGGCTTGTTGCTTGTGGATTTCTCTTCTATCAGGCTAGGAATCTATTCAGCTGCCTTCCAGACCAGCCCATAGGCTCACCCCAAAATTTTGTTGTAGGATTCTGATGTGGAAACAGTGTGACAACTGCAGTCATCATGTTCAAATCTAAAGTCAAAACTTTGAGTTTGAAGTCGAGTTTTACTCCTCTACAAATTTACCATGGTATTGTATACCTTACAACTCACTGCTTACAGGCAATGTGGTTAAATGAATAAGATGAGATCACTCTGCTTTTGTTTGATTTAACAGGACAACACATGCTGTTTTCTCCCTGTTGGATAGTACACAACCTCAGAACTTAAATCACTGAGACAGAAACAGGTCTGAAATTATAACCAAGCTCGTGTTTGCCTACGTGTGAGACAGAGAAGTGAAGCAGCAGTTTTGGGAGTTGTCCAGGCAGCTCTAATCTGCCAGCGTGGATTAGGCCTAGACGAAAGCCATTAAAAACTCTAAAGCTTGACTTCCTAAATCAGTGCCAAAGCTGTGCACTTTTAACGAGGCTTTTAAAATGTTCATGGACACCAGCACTCTAGCTGTCAGGCTCTCTCTTGATGTCTCAATACAGGTCTGCCTCCCGAGGCCACGCAAACCAGCCACAGACTCGGAGAGAAAAGCATGGGCTGGCCCCAGATCAGCAGCTCCCTCTTCCCGCAAAAGGCTCCCCTCTCTCTTATCTATTCAAACAGCCATCTGAGCCACACACAGACATACCAGTCTCAAAGCCAGTCTCTTGGCACGTCTCCCCTGTTAAGGGAGATGAAAACAGAATGACTACACCTCTGTGTCTAGCAAAGCAGAGATTAGACAGGGCCGGCTGCTAGCCAGTTGTCTCAGTGTCCAGGAAGCACTGATTGCTTTTGAGACGGCGGCCAGTTTCCAAGATGCACCCTGCTGTCTCCAATATCCAGGAACACAGAATAAATGCAAATGTAGAACATTTTTCTTTTCTTCACAATTCCACAAGGACAACTCTGCATTATTATCTTTGTCTCTTCACGTTCTTTAAGCATTAAAAATTCAGCAAACGATAATGACAAGCATGTATGGGTGCAGGGGTGTTTATGATAGTTTTGCCTCTAAATCACTGCTGCAGTCAGAATGATTTTCACCAAATTGTTTATTTGACAAGCTGTATTTTATTTTTCTCCTCAGAAAACCATGAGGACCCTTCTAAAGTGAAAGTGCTGGTGATGTCTTCCCAGTGCAGCCCGAGCACTGGTTTGTAAACAAAGAGGAGAGGGATACGCAGAGGAGATTTCCGAGAGTTCCAAAGGCCGGTTCATCCTACCAAAGGTAAACATTATCAGAACCAAGGCCAAAGGATAGGCGTGTGGTGGGGCCCCAATCCAGGCACAGTAGAGCCAATCAGAAAGCAGGCAAACAAATGGCTTTATCAGGTGTACACAAGCCCAGTGATAAGGGTGGCAGAGAATTCAAGTAATTAGGGAGATGGACCTGATCTCAAATGTCAAGTACGTGTATCAATATTATGAATACTGAGGAAAAAGCTGAAATTTAAATGGCCAGTTCTCCAAGATTAGCAAACTCCAAGATTAACTCTACTGATGGTCCTCAGAATCATGAAGAAGTATGGATGTATGTAACACCTTTAAAAAAATCAATCTGTGTGTGTGTGTGTGTGTGTGTGTGTGTGTGTGTGTGTGTGTGTGTGTGTGTGTAGAGAGAGAGAGAGCAAGAGAAAGAAAGAGAGAGATAAATATAGAGATATATACTAGCAAATAAAAGAACAGCGACAAACATTTTATAAATTCTAGGTTTTTTGCTATACAACATCGATATAAGAATGTTTGTCTCTGATTTGCCAAACCAACAAGTTTGGCTTTGCTATCATAAAGCGAAAAAGTAAACAACAGTTCCCCTTCTTCCGGCATGTAGAAATTCTACTAAAATAAACCTTAGACATATCAAATTGAAAAAGCATGTTTGTCCTTCGATTAATGTTTACAATAGCTCAGACAGGGATTTACAATCAGCTCATGGCAGCACTGCAGTCGTGGTAACTACAGTTCAGGATAGACGCACTGACCCCAGATGCTCTGGGCCCTCTTTTATGGGCCCCCACAGCGCACCACAACAGTGGGATTTAAACAGAGGAGCAATGAGAAGAAACAAACAAGCTAATGGCTGAGAACATTAAGATACCGCTTCAAAGGAAAATGCAGCCAACATCTGGACAGAAGTAGTGCTGTGTCTGAGAGGTGGAGCTCCAGCAAACCGCCGCTTCTGTGTGCACGCATCATTTGCAGCATGGTAAACACACAGAAGCTAAGGGCCACTGCAAATGGAACGCTGGGATAAAATCTGCCACTCAGGACACTGGAAGTCAGGTAGTGTTCCCAACAAATGCAACACACAGTGTGATGCTCCACTCCTGGTGTTTTCATTCTGAGTCTAAAGCCTCCATTTCAACCTTTGCACCCCCAAACAAGACAGCTCAGTTGCCTCTGGGGCCTCGGCTTACTACATCCGTGTGTCTCGTCATGGCTGACCCATTCCTGTGTAGAGTGCATGTTTGCTGTGTCTGTCATCAGTCGATTGGCTCTGAAAGTGGAGAGAAACCAAGTGGGAGATGGGAAGTGGTGTGTACACATGTGATGGGGATGGGGGGAGCTGCTCTCCTAACCTTCCGCCTGCAGGGAAACCCATCGCAGCCCCGTCTGTCAGCACATGGGCTGCAGCCCAGCAACTGACAGATTTTGTTCAGAGTTTATGGCGCAGTGATGTTTCAGCTGAGGTCGTCTTCCTGATTAATGCAGGGATTGAGTCAGTATGGTGCACTGGAAGGGACCATGAGCCACGAAGCACACAGCAGCACAGAGAAACGGTGCACAGTCTCTCCTCCATTTCCTCACCAGCCATCACAACCCTGTACTCATGCCACCAGCACCACACCAATGTTTAACATACAAAACAACAGCTGTCCCCTTGCGCCTGCAGTACCATGACATTATGATTAAATACAGTAATAGCAGTGGTAATTACCTTTTTGAGGTTTGCAGTCATAAAGGAGAATGCTTTTAAGAATAATATTTTGAATAAATCTACTCTGCCATGTTGCAAGTAAGTAAAACGGCAATACACAAATGCATGAATTTGGTTAGGCTGTTTAGCTTTGTGATATGTATGTAAACCCTTCAAACAGGACTGACCTCAGCAGCACTCTGAGCTGTTCACTGTTCGCTAACCATTAACATTTGAAGTTAGAAGAATGGCTTTTACTATTAACTTCACTTTTTAAACTCAAAGAACCAGAACTCTTCTTCTGGGGGGGAAGGCATTATTCTAAGCAAACTGGACAAAACAGACAGCAGGAGTCAATTTGCTGTCTGCTTGAGGGCTTAAAAACATAAGAGAAACTGGGCAACTTTATTTTATTTTTAAAAATAATTTTTTCACAGACTTTTAATCATCTCTGAATAACATTAGTTATCGTTGGACCACTGTATACGGTGACCTTGCCATGTAAATCAAGATGCAACTTTGGCATGGAGGCACCATACAGTGTGGCCAGAATCCCGTCATCATAAGCTGAGTTACACTATGGAAGTTTCCCTGTTAGACATCACATGAGCCACTCTGGAGCCATATACGAGCATAAAGTGCTTCTGAGTCACTAAAAGTGACAAGAGGAAATATACTGTGGTGGAGGATTTTTAACTACTGTGGCAACTCTGCATTTCTTTGATAAATCCTAAAATCATTCCAGGTGCATATTACTATATTTGCACCAGCCCTTAGCAATGGGAAGAGTGAAGACCGATTTTTACAGCTAGTTGGTTAGGTCAGACCTTACTTTCAAATGTTACTTTCATATTCTACAAATCTACCTATAAATGTCATGATACTATGCAATACTGTATTTTAATGTATTCATATGATATCATATGATATTATATTAGCTGTCAAAACAGGATGCTATCACATCATTTCCAAGTGCTATCATGGGGACCACTAAGTCTTGAGAAGTTACTTGCACATGCTCTCATTGCCTCTGGGGAATCTATACGTAGTCTGCATACAGTGTATCAGAATGTTGCCAATGTCTGCACTTAAAAAAATCCACCACTGATTTAAATTTGCCTGTCAACTTCTCATATTTTCTGGTGTCTGTATACCAATGTTGATTATTTTAAAATAGTTCGATTAGACCGTGCACGCACCTCAACACTCTGATACTTTACGGATCATCTATAGCGGCAAGAAATTTGCTGTAAGTGTCCCCATTATATGCTGTCAAGTAATGACTCTGCTCTTCCACAGGACTCTGGAGTTGGAAGCAAATAGCACTGGAATAGACCCACATGCCTCTGAAATAATGTTTTTGCTGTCTTTTTGGCACAGAACAAGTGGAACAGATGCCCATCACCAAGCACATTACGCTACTGGAAAGTATACTTCTAGGAAGTCTCTAGATGCAAAACAAATCTGATATTGTAGCTATCACTAATTACCGTTGTATTCTAAATTTTATAATTAGTGAGCGGGTAATTAAAGCAATGAATTATTTGCGAAGTGAGACTGGTTTGCTGAGATTGCAAATGCTAATTGTTTGAACTATTACAGACTGCAAACTTTGTTTGCTAACGCGTGCTTTAGTTATCAGCACGGCCTCCACTATAAATGGCGACACACGTGCAGGCAAATGTTTTGGGGATCAGGATTGGTCAAATAGGCCAACTATGTATGATTTGCATTACAAATGAAAAAGAGAAAAAGCTGTCAATAAACTATATTTACAGTTGTAACTGAAATGGTAAGTACTTTTCACTGTAAAGAACAATATTACCAGTGGGTGCCATTGCAGTGTATCACTCACATTAATAGAGCCCTTCACCAAAATACAGTGTAGTCCACTTATAAGAATTACCAATCTAAGAATAAACCACATATAGCGATCAAAAACACTGGGACAGAATCATTCCCATACTGAAACTCAAGCAAGAATCGTGCAATCTGCTTATAGAAATAATTTTGGGCTCACTCATAACATTCTCAGTACGGTTCTCAGTATTGCTCAGTACTCAGTGGAGAGCAGCTGTGCATAATAAATGAAAAAAACGTTTTTTTTTTTTTTTTTTTTTTTACTTGAAAGCACAATATCTTTTATCTAATTAATGTATCAAAGCATGCAAAATGTTTTGAGAAAAAAGTGCAGTACAGCTAAACACCTGAATAAACATGTAAACATGTAACTTGGTTTCCTTTCCCTAGTCAGATTGCACAAGTTAACTTGTGGTAGGGCTTGAATGGTGTTATGCTCACACGCACTGGTCTGGGAGTATTCTTAGCCTGGTCTGACACGGTTGCTCATTTAAGTTGGACGGATACACTTAAGTTCTATTGTGCTGGAAGTCACTCTGGACACTTAAATGCAATTGACGATTAATTATTATTTTAGCTTTGCATTTTAGTTAAGGACATTAACTGCATTACAGCACTGTTGTTCAGACAGAGCCAGCAATTTGTACCTTGACATTCAAATAATTAAGTTGTATAATTTTTATATTCTTTAATAAAGGTTTGTTAAAAAGGTTATTGAACTCCTCAAACATGTTCCTCTCTGTTTTTGAAGAACATTGTATTAAATTATTGGCATTTAACAGACATTCTTATCCAGAGCAACTTACATCAATTACAGTTTTTTTTTTTTTTACAATGTTATCCATTTATACAGCTGGATATTTACTGAAGCAATTGTGGGTTAAGCACCTTACCCAAGGGTACAGCAGCAGTGCCCCTGTGGGGAATTGAACCGGTTACAAGGCCAGCTCCTTAACCACTATGCTACGCTGCTGCCAACAGTACTCAGTTTACAGAAAAACATTGTTTAAAACATAGACATCCACTTTAAACCATTTAGAGCTCTTTAAGAATTAACCTTTTATACGAATCAAATTGTCCTAAATGGATGCGTTTCTTATAAACAGTGAACTGTGTTATGACATCATGCGCTATTTAAATATATCCTGTGACAAACTGGGAAGTTTCCTTCCTCGCATTTTATTACCTGGTTGACGGAAGCTCTGGCTCCTTAATCACTACAATGCTTCACAGAGCAATCAATTTTGAGCATATTTAATGATTAGCCTATTTTAGTAGTGAAAATGTGCACTGTTTACACAGCATGTATTCACTCAGCATTCATTTTACTTGTTGATTCTCAATCCACAGTAATTGTACCAAGTGTGGTACGCAACAGCTGCATATTCTCACTGTGAAATATTCCATTGTATCACAAAGCGTTTAAATTTTCATTAATCACAGTAATGCCACCTTTGTTGACAATAGTGTTAGACATGATGGTCTATGTAGGACAGTCAGTGTAGAAGAGTCTTAGAGGTTGCATACTGTATGAAATAACAGTTTATTGAAAGTGACAGTCAATACAGGATAGCAGGCTGGCAAGAGCATTAACATACACTAGGATGAAACACCATATTTTTCAATCTCTTTGAACTTCCTTGACATTACTCTCCATCCTATGATTGTACCCCTTCTGCTTGCCATGTGATTCCCTGGTGGGACACATTCCAAAGTTATAGTCCGGCCATTAAATTTTATTACCATAATCTTTGTTTGCAAACCATGCTTTGTTTTCAGACCAACATGCCTGCCAGTATAAATAATGTCTCTGACATCCACTTTGCTGGCAAGTGTCAGCTCATTGAAAGCAAGTTTTTTGAATTACATGCTTGATAGGATCTACATTACTTTAATAGTATTCATGAACTAGAATCAGTGTGCTTTAGTAACACTTAGCTCTAACTTCTGAGGCATACTGCGTATGTGTTTATGTGAGGCTCTGTGGGGGCAAGGGGGATTTTGTGCATTAATGCCAAAAGCATTCTAATACTCTGAAATTGATTAAAACAATTTCTCAACTGAGGTGCAGTGCATCAAGCACAATTTTCCCTTAAATTAGTTGGCACAACCTTTGCTTTTCACATGGAAGCAATAAAAATCACAGTAATGTTAGCCGTAACTATAAAGAGTGTGCTTAATGGACTTTAATGCATGCAGAAATAACTTGTGTGGAAGTTGGAACATGCTCTTGAAGAAATGGAAACACAGACCACATTAGGGATCTGTGTTTCCCTCCTAAGGGTTCCCTGCGCACATTTGTCTTCATCTTTTACAGCTATTGAGTTCTGCCTAGCTGACAGCTTGTCCCTGCTCTTCTGATGATTAAATATTTTTTGATTTGCCAAGCTATCATGTAAACTTCCTGTGTGGCACAGTGTCAGGTCTGCATTCTATACTGTCCCTCTCTGCAGCTTCATTATTTTCCTCTGAAAATTAGCAGGGCATAACCCACCTCTGTCCCAGCTCTCTTATTTTTAACCCCTCATTTTTCAGAATTTGAATTCTTCAGAGGCTTCTCTTTCAGACACCACAACACATCCAGCCCCCCCTGGCTGTCCTCCCCCCCATACCACCAGGCAGATTCCAGGCCTTCTGAATATTAAACAGCACCGACTACAGGAATGTCTCCTAAATTAGCAGCAGATGTTGTTAGGGTTTGGTTAAGCACTGTTTTGTCTGCAATCTGAGCTGTAAAATAACACAAAGCTGACAACTCCACTGGTGAACTTCCAGAGATCAGGGTTGGCAAGGCCAGCGGCTTCAATGGCCCGTGTGAAGGTTTACTGTTGACTAAATACTTAGCCAGACATTTCACGGCCTCTTAAGTGACATTTAAGGGAATGGACCACATTTAAGGAAAGCCTCTTTACTAAAACCCACCCCTACTTTCTGCCATTCTCTCCCATTTTCCCTTGTAAATAACATACAAAACTGTGATGCAAGCACAGTGATGCATGATAAGCATGTGTGATTCTGGCATCATGTGAAAGACCACACTTTTCCACAATCAAATTGTTTCATCTATTGTATGATATTGTAGATTATGCATGGGAAAGCATTTCATTTACAGAGTAAATCTCAATCAAGTTTCATGATAGGACCTTTTATTTCTAATGATGCCCAAGCTGTCAGTAAGCAAAACAATGCCATCCGTTGAACAGAACACTGAATTTACACATGGGTTACCATGAAATTAGGTAAAGCGGATTCCAAATTGCTCCAGCACTTTACTGGTACCTAAAAAATATTATTTCCATTTTTTTTCTACAGAAAACCATAATATCCAAGCCTGAAAGTCTTTAGAAACTGACTGCCTTGCTCAAAGCTCTGCTTTCTATCCAATAACATGACAAATGCAAATTTCTTATGTCCTCTAAGGAAACATATGGACCTCTTAAGGACATGGACCTTTAATGCAGTCAAATTTAAGAGGCAGGCTAATTTGGACTGTGATCTTCATTCAGTGTTCAACATTCTTTCTGTGAAAAAAAGTAATTTTGAGCGGATCTTGAGAATCATGGGATGTTAGGTCTGATAGTGATGTTTAGTCAGATCTGCATCCGCAATATTCCTCAACAGAACAGAACCCAAATAATTCCTTCAGTAAAGTTCCTCAATAAATAAACTGTCATCACTAGGGCATCAACAAAAAGTGCATGATGGCAGACAAACGATCCTGTGAACTTGTGAAATTGACCAATAAAACCCTGCAACTGTTCATTGGCATGTCATAAATCAATAGAGTGATGGGAAGTGTCTTTCAACAGGTCTACTGCACAGTGGAATTACTGAAGATGCATACAAGTCAAAGACGAAAATGAGTCTTCAGCTCAAAACTCAGCCTGCATCTGGTAGTAAATACCATCTAATTTTATTTTACTAGACATGTATAGCACTTTTACCCACATTTAATTCAATGTCATGTTTGGCTAACATGAGCTTTATTACAAGTCCTCTTGTGTCAGCCTGCAATTTACTATGTGCAAACTAGACAGTTAAAAGCAACTTTCCTCTACAGTGTGAAAGCATCACTTGGGCCTCAACAGGTTTTAAGGCTCCTAGGTAGTTCTATGTCAAAACAAAATGCAGAGATTGTGTCTGATGTTACCAGCATTTCTAATTTAGCCTTACAAGCAGCATCGACCTGATGTCTGCTTAGAATGTATGAGGTAATTGTCTAACAGGCATTGTATCCACCTGGAGGAAAATAGTCATCCCAAAGAAAGACTGTGGTTATTTACTTTCAGAGTGCAATTTGTATTTGCACCATATGTTGAGCTCCTTGAAGTATCCTTGCCAGTTAGTCTCACAGACAGTGGAAATCACACACAGTGTGTCACAGTGTCTGTGTCATCAACATGGGTCTGTTTTCTTATCACAACTAATGTCAGGTGGTCTCGTCTAAGAGAAGATGTGTCCTTAACACCACTCCAGTCAACTTTCACCTTTTCTGGTGTCTGGTCATAACAGAATATGGGGTTCAGTTCAGACAGAGGCTTAGGCCTGTACACCCCTAATCCTGGTTACCTGCTAACTCCGCTGTACTGAGAGGAACCAGACCCAGGGCCTGGATGAATGCTCAGAATTATGGGGGAATCCTTTGGGCGTGTGTTCTGATAACAGGGCAAGACATGGAAAGCCTATGTTAATACTGCACCAAATAAACTACCATTTAACAGGTTCCTTTTGTCATTGTATGCATGCTACCCTGTGAAGTTAATCGCTCAGTTTCCAATCTGGACACTGACATAGGTCATTTGGGGAATTAGTCACACACAGAGTAGAGAATGAAAAATTAATGGGGAACAGAAGAAATTCTGAAATTAAATATGAAAACAGGAGATCAGACTGTTATGTATTTTTATGAACAATTCTCTAGTCTAGACAGAATGCAATCTCTGAATGCTATTTCCCATTTTATTGATTTGAGCTCTTCTATATCAATACACATCTTTGATTTGCAGTTCTAATTCCGAGCCATTGGAGGGAAAATGATGAGTTTATATACGTTATGTATGTATTGGAGTACAGATTTCATGAGTCTCTGAGGCCCAATACAGTCCAATGAAGGGTATTGCTTTGGTGGAATACTATTTGGGGGATTACATGCAGGAGCCACAGACCTGTATCCACTTTGCTAATTTAGCTCACTATGCGGACAATGGCCTGTACATGACAGAATATCGGCTCTGCCAGCGACAGGAAAGGGGCTCTGAGGAATCCTCAGACAGACATTAGTTTGATCTCAGCAATATACAGAAATGCCAGATCTTTCATCCCCATATCCCACACTAGCAAATAATTCCAAAGGGGCCTGTATGCAGGCAAGAGCTGGAAATGGAAAAAAGCACTGTTTTACAAAATCAAAACCACACATCAAAGCAGATGTAATGCTTTGTCTCATTTGTAGTACATCTTTTCAACGTGGCTTTTTGCAGATGTAATTGCTCTCACTTGCCCTGTCCTCATTAGAAGCACATAAACAGGAGAAGTTCTCCAATCATCAACATTTGCGAGAAAGCAGAAAACAGCTTTAATGGCATCACAGCAACAAACACGGAGGAAAAACATTTGGCAATCAGGACCACCTAGTTTAATTGCGGGAGACCAGCACATTGTAACTAGTAACAGTAGTGTAGGAGCGTAGTACTCACATCAGCAGAATACTCACGGTGCAATCTACAGCGGTAAATGGTCAATCAAGAACCACAGATTGAGTGCAAATCACACGGAGGAATGCTTCAGAATACATTGACTGTAAAGCAGTCACATGACCCCAGTGGAGCCACACACCACATGAGACCACGGGTAGCAGGCATGTAGGGCAAATGTGCTTTTCTAGGGGGAGGGTTGGGGGCTACCATGTTGCTTTCTCCACTGTGGAGGAGAATCCATGACCCCGCAAAAGTGTGATGCCCACTTCCCTCCACCCTGCCAGCCCTCCCACAGGGACCCAACTCCTCCAAATTTATTCCTAGTTCTACCCTCATGAAGGAAATACTTTCTCAACTGCTTCTCCATTTTGTATGTTTTCACAATCTTTTCTCTTCCTTGATTCCCCCATAGTTTTTCTTTTATTTATTTGCTGTGTAAACACCAGATCTGTCCCTAGCTTCCAGCCACGGCAGTGTTGACATGGTAGAAAAATTACCCCGCTCTGAAACACTTCCACTAATGTTATTGAACAGCGGCAGGTGTTTATTTATCCGGTGGTTCTGCCTGATAAGGGTCTTGGGGTACCTGTCAGTAGGTGAAAGCCGAAGTGAGTCACATAAGCTGTCAGGGGACCATGGTCTGAATGCCCGATTCAGTCCTCCACTTACAACCTTCCAAGATATTTTGACTCTAACTACTGGCAATGGTCTCAAAAAACACTGTTCCTGAGCTGAGGTGCTGTCAGTCTTTAGTGTGGACGCATCCATTTGAAACTGGGGTCATCTAGTCCATACGGTACAGTGATAACTAATATTAAACGTGGGTTATATTCAATCACGTCCACTACTTTAAACTAGGAGCATTTGCAGCTGGGCAGGGACAAGGAGAACATGACCACAGCTTGTAGTTCTATCTGGGTCATCATAACATAACTTAAAAGTTTCCATTTTTGATAAAAACATAGTTCAGATCAAACCATCACACAAACAAAATGTATAATTTGTGCCTTTCAAAGTGTTTTAAAAGCTCACAGAATAAACCACTTTACTCTCTCAAAGGCCTTTGTCACAGACAATTCCAGAACACCTTGACTTAGGAATACCCCTTGAGCAACACTGATCACCATGCTATTGGTTATTTTCAAGTGGTTAGCTACATTGTAGTTCATAGACTTGGGAAATATTACAAATATTTTCCTAAAATGATGTGTTGAGTGAGCAACTGCAGTTTTGCAGGTAGTTTACTAGTTCTATGTACACCAAAGAGTCCCATTGGTCAGGGCCATACTTCCTGTTCATATGGTTCTTGGAGTGAACTCGTTGGGAGTCTTTTCACATCTGGCATTCAAATTACAGCCTATCGCCTTCTGATGCATCACTTCAATGTCAAACGAAGAGTGAGAAATGAGTTCAGTTTCACATTGGGTAAAGCTTTGTTACACTCTAGATGTGAGATGTCAAAATCTACCCAGAATCCTACAGTTCTCAAGGGTTGTCAGCTCGCTTGTTTTGTTGAACAACTGCATCACCAAAACCCTAAAAATGGAGGAATTACAACCAGATCATTCTCCTTGCATGCTTTTTTGGATGAGTGTGGGCCAGTAAGACACTCACAATCCCACACAGCCAGCGCTAAATGTCAGGGTCTTTAAACTAGTTTGTTACATTACATTCATTTACATTACATTAATTAAATATGGCTCTGGATAAGAACGTCTGCTAAATTAATGTAAGATTACATAAGTGTAATGTAATGTATTTTGTTAGTGTGCATTTTACAATTTTTGAACAGCGTAAACACATAGATATTAGATATCTACTATCTATCTACTATCCCATAAGACCGAGTATTCAAGTTCTAACTGCAAACTAAGGTGAATTCTATATGGTAAACCACTCTAATATTGTTCCACTTGGGTAAATAACAGCGAAACTACATTCTTTTTTATTTTAATTGTAATGTTTTGTATAGACGTGCAAAATCATGTTCTGTTCAATGATGATGCATGTGTCTAAGCCATGTTACTTTATTCGGTGAGACTCAGATAATAACCGTGCCTATAGCCAATACACATTAAATACACAAACCACATGGCCAATCAATGGACTATCTTGAATCTAGAGGACTAGATTCTGCCCAGTGATTGTGTGCTAATGAGCAACGTGCACTTGGCTGAGCTTCTGTTTGTTTGTGCTGTGGTACCCCCATCCCCAGCCCCATCCCCAGCCCCCAAACACATAATTGCCTGAAGGTGTTATTTTGGAGCTTGCACAGTGCATAATGATAACCAGGTGGTGCAGCTGTGATAACAGATTGAAAAGTACAATTAAAATGTATTTGTTAATGCCTAGGTTTTTGCCTCCTTCCCACCCCCCCCCCTAACGCCCACCGAGGACAACAGGACAAAAAGGCCATCCTGCCCACTGACCGATGACCCGTGACTCAGCCTTGATGACCGCTGGTCAAGTCAAGCTGGCCAGGGCTGGGAACCCAAACGGCCGAGGGGGCCACTCAATGTCACAGGGCCAGCCCTGGGGTTAACGACCATTACATTCAGCTATCAAGGGCCTGTGATAAGGGCAACGGAAACCACAAGGGGTGGCAGCATTCCACTGCAAACAACAACAATCTTAACACGTTTAAGCCCTTTATTCATTGCATTGTGTAACCCATGTTAGCTTCACTTTCACTGCCACACCACAGCGATGTCTTTTCAACTGAGATAATCCTAAACTGTTCAACATAAATATAGGCCTTTGTTATCAGCTCCTTTAGCTCAAAATGAGAGTACAAGCATGTATTTTACATTTTATTTTGTGATTTTTGTTATTCTATCACCAATACTAACACCAACACCAATACAATACTGTTTGGTTTTATGATGGATACACCATATAGACCAGTTAGAAATGTATTAGAAAATTTAACCAGAAGCCAACCATTCATCCACTTAATCAACAAATAAACAAATTAAAAGAAGACTGGGGCTACTGGTTTCCAGCTATCTTTGTTCCCTTGTGAGACTGAGATGGAAGAGGGCTGGGCTTGACTCTTGAAACATAAATCCCACCAAAGAGCTGGACCTGACCCCCAGGTCACCCCCCGTCAAATCCTCCCCTGCTTTTCCCCTGGGTGTGGCGGGAGCCCTGGCTGCATATCAGCCCCTGGGGTGTCTCCGGGGGAGGGGCCCGGTTGCCAGGCCGACTGCCCAGCAGCACACGCAGCGGTCCAAGGGAGGGGAGCAAGCCGTGGAGGTCAAACCTTCTCGTGTTGTGGAGATGATTGAGGGCCACAGCCCTGGGAAAGCAACGCCAACGGAGACAGACTGGCTCCCCTGCCCCTCCCTCCAATAATCACGTCACTATGGCCACGCGGCCTTCTGCAGACCGGTCGCAGCTCTTAAGCCTGTGGTGGAGGTTTGACCTGAAATACAACAGGAGTTCACTCAAAGTGGATTATCTTATCGGTTCCGTCAGGGGTGTTTTTCATTTTTAGTGTAGACTTAACAAGTTCTCCATTCCACATTTGAGACTGAGAAAGAGTACTCAGACAGCTGAAAAAGAACTGAAAGTTACAGTAAATTCGTTTTTTGATATGGACTATTGCTATTGCTGTTGGTTTCTTGGTAGTTCAGCACAGAAATGAATGGCACATTAACCTGAGTGTTACAGCAATACAAATTTTGTTTAGCTATCTGCTCATCCACAACTGCAGATACTTGTGGAGCTAAGAAAGAAACAACACGCACCAATGGAACTCATCTGATAATAAAAGCATATGTTTTATGTATTCAATTGCATAAAGATCAGCCACATCAACTATCATGCAGTTCATTTGCATCCGGGGCTTACCAGGTGCTAAGAGACACGCACCGACATGATATTGTACAAACATGCCACACATGGAGTCTCACGTGACATGAGATAGGCGTGACAGTGAGGTAGGTGTAGACCTGACAAGTGAACAAATGGACAATAAATCAAACCGATCAACAAGAATGGGTTGAGATCCATAGGTTCGAGGTATCTTATCTTGGTGTGAAAGCCGTCCGGTGACTTTGAAGCAGAGCAGAGGTTAAGTGGGTGTAATCTGTCCGTGTTTGCAAAAGGGGGGCAATTAGTGTCACCCGCCACTCGAAATCCAGTGAGCTATCAAAGTTGCCCACGAGTCTCAACATCTACAGGGCTAGAGCTGACGAGATGCTATCAGTTGGAGTGACCCAAACGCTGGGGGCCCCTGGCAAACCACTTAAGGACAGCTCTGATCCTCCACAGATCCTCCCACACACACAATTCTCTGCTCTGAGTTCCATGTTAAATGGCAGTGTCCTCCAGACGCAGCTTACAGCGCCAGCGACGTGTTATCAGTGTCCCAGTGCAGACATCCCAGACATCAAGTAAATACACCAAAATGAGCCACATGCCAGTACATACACAGGCTGTTGCATGATGGTTAGCTTTTCAAGAAAACCACTATAAGGAACATGTTAGTTACTCGCATCTCTTCTCCTCCACTGCCCTCTCCCTGATCTTCTGTTACAGGAAGTGCAGCCTCTCTTCCTCCTCTTCCACCAATCCCCTGCGGGCAGAAGAGAGGAAGATGCATATTAACATTATATACAACAACAACAGTTGTGAGATGTGTATCTGACTCTCAACTAACTCACATTGTCATTTTAATCTGGTTCAGAAAAGCATATCACAGTATAAGCATCCAGGGTGTCACACACATAATAACGTTACAATCACCACTGAGGAACGGTCTTCGGGGGCTGGCATCAATGAGCATCTGTTCAAAAATGCTCTCGTGGCCACCTTAATGAATTCTGCCAGCAAACGACAGTCATAATGGATCTAAAGTGTTAGTTATTAGGGAAATGATGAATGGACATATTTCATAAACACAAAAGAATGCAAACCACAAAGACCTCATCTCTTATTCATGGTCTTAATCAAAGTCGACAAAGTGGCAGTAATTTGAAAATTATAACGAGTACTTCCACGCCGTCCGTCCACCCTGGATGCGGGACAGTTTGCTTGAAACCGACAGACCTATGAGCGCAGGTAGCTGGTCCACTCTGGCTGACAGGTAAATCGGCGGGCCATGCTAAAACGCGCTGTGCTTGCAGAGCGTGCCGCTGAGCCTCTGTGAGGGAAAAGGTTCCGCCGCGGCTCAGACAGACACTTCCGGAGACGTGACACTCCAGGAAGGCCTCCTCGGAGTCGAATGTGACCGAGGAGGGTCAGAGGTGGGGGCAGAGAATATCAGCGTGCGTCATGCCGCGTACCAGATGGTTGAGACTTCCCCAACAACAGAAGGAATGGCAAAGGTGTCTTCGCCCAAAAGGAAATTGCATCATTTTTTTGAGACCGCAGCTCTGACATCCACTTCCTGATGACTAGGAAACTCAGGAAGCCAGCTCGTCTTCTTAGGAATGCTTCTTAGAGATGCACGACATTGACCACGCAATAACCTCTCGCAAGGGATGACATCAGACTCGTGGAGCCCCGGGCTTTTCCTCCTCAGCCCACGGCAAGGAAGCTCAGAACTTAGTTTGGCTCCCAAGGCAAAATGACACGGAACCAGTGGGGAGTCTCTGTCACTGATGACGGTCACATCATCCCGAGCCACAATGTTCCCACAATCCTATGGACTATCACTGTACCGTGGGACTTGCTCACCTGTAGGCAGTGATCTCAATATCCAGGGCCATCTTCTCATTGAGCAGCTCCTCGTAGTCTGCACACTGCTCCCTCATCTGTGCCTGCAGCTCCGCCTGAGCCTGCTCCAGCTCCGCCATGTAGCCCTGAGACACAAGGCCGGACAGGTGCTGAACTGTGTACGCTTTCTGTTGTAAAATGTTTTCTACTGCTTGATCTCATCAAGGTGACACACCACGTTTGCATTCTCTACTTGACCTCGTCAAGGTGGCAGACCTCGTCTGCATAGGAATGTGTGACTTAGTCAGACGTTAATGCCTCCTGCCAATGATAAAACATTGGTACCACACATACGCGTTTATGTCTCTTTATATATACTTGGTGAGAAACCCTCACTTCAGACTCATTTCAATCCACTCATAGTGGTGCTGTGGACCACTATACAGAATAAACTTTCATTTCTGGTCAGACCACTGAGTCTGAGTCCGTCTCTTCAGAAAAGCTAACACAGGTGAGACACATACAACCATGGATGGACCGGCTAGACTGGTCCTGCTCATGAATGGCAATACACTTGAGAGCTGTGAGACCACATATATAACAGGATTCAATCAGAATCCATGACAAAAGCTGCTGCTGTGCTTTTCATGCACATGTGGATGCATGGGTGCAAACGGGAATGTTTGCGGGTAAGATTGCCGTGTGCAAAATCAAACTGAACATGCAACGGCACCGTAGCGTCTGAAATGGACGCCAAAAATGTTCTCGCAGTGACAGGATGCTGTGGACCTGCTGGGGGCGTCTCCTCACCTCCAGCTCCTCAATCTCCTCCAGGTGATCGGCTCTTCTCTGCCTGATCTTCTCCTTCAGCTCCTCAAAGTACTGCTCCAGCTCCTCCAGCTCTCTCTGCAGCTCTGCAACCTACACAATCACAGGCAAACAACACGCATGCATACGCTTAGTACACACAAGTACACAGACAAAAGAGATTATCAAGTTACAAAGCACATGCATACACTGTCAGAACACAAATATTCAAATAAACTAAGAGGTAGTTAATGCTATCACCAAGTGTAGACACTCACTCTTTTTTTTATTTAACCCCACCTTGTAGTTATAAAACATTGCTACCACACCCCTTTGATGGAGACAGACAACCAAACAGACATACAGATGCAAAGACTCAGATGCAAAGTAATGAGCTAACCATCTAGATGGCTTGATCAAATGCATACATCAAGCACATATTACCGCTACATTAGTATTAATGTATTGCTGCATTACGCCACTTGGGATTCGCACAGCAGGTTTAATTCATTTTTACGTCTCATCGCAACACACTGATTGTTAATCTCAATGCATCTGGTAACACCATACTGCTCTGCCGCTCAGGAGAAAGGTCACATCTTATTCATTACCGCCTCACAACAAACAACGCACGAAACCCTCCCCCGCACAGCCATTGCTGTGAATAATTACAGTAATCAGGTAACTTAAACAGTGACCAGTCAGAGATAAATGGCATTTCTGGGGCCCACCGCTCGCTTGGATAGATCAGAGAACGCTCCTTTATTAACAGGGTGCTGAGATCCCCATGGCGGCTGCCCTCTGAGCAGACGCGGCCGACCCACCCCTCTAAAATGACCTAAGGGGGCCTGGACACTCGATCCCCACCTGCACTGAGCTGTGTTGGGTAGAGTACGGCAGGCTACACCAGCTCTCCATACACAGGGCGACCGTGAGCCATTTGTTCAGTTAAGCTGTATTTCGGTGAGGAGCCAGACCTTCAGCGTTCGTCACCACGTACAGTGGGAGGGCGGGGGGGAGGGTGAGGGTGAGGGAACCCGAAGACAAAAGCCCTGTCGCGCATCCTCGCTGTGCTTCGTGTGTGGTTTTCACAGTAAGAGGATACGGCGCTATGAAACGTCTGCAGTTTCAGGGGACGGTTTATTTAAAGAGTGGAGGGCATGACCGCATTCGGAATAATCAGAGCTGGGCGGACACGTTTGTCAGAACTTGCGTGGGCTTATCGGCTCGTGCCCCCCCGGGTTAAAATATAGGCAGATGAGGGATTTACAGCAAGCACCTTTTGCAGACCGCTTGGCTTCCTCGACCCCGTGTCATCTAGCCCACAGTGTCACTTTTCTCTGCCTCTCTCTTATAAGAGAGGAGTTGACAGATGTCTGAGGCTTCATTGTTAGACTTCAGTTTGTTTTTCTGGTCCCTACAGAATTCATTCTGGAACCTGTGACATTTATTAAGTTTGGAGAGACACAACAATAAGCCTGAGGCATGTGCCTTTAATTGTCAATTAAAAAAAAGAGACAAGGGAAAAGGATAAATCTGGCCATCACCTCGACCACCTCAGTCTCTCAGTGTAAACATTCCATTCAGCAGGAATTCATTTGCTTTATTTTAAGCACAGTTGTGCATTACTTTGTGCAGTTTTTCACTATTTGACCTGATAACACTATTACACCTGATTTTTATCTAAGTATGGCCATTTCCCACTGTAGTGCCTGAGTCAGGCTTGCTGGCACAGCTTGGTACAGCTCCACCTTTTTACATTGTATTTTTTTGTCTAGCTAGCAAGAACCAACCATGAAACATTGGTGTCAGAACCAACATGCTGCTGTCCTATTTACAAGGAGGCTACAGACAAGGCTTTCGAACTCTACTGTGCCACTCAGTGAGTCACTTCCACAGCTGTGAGTGAATTTATGCGGAAGGAGCGTACCAGCCAGCGGTGCTTCAGGGGTGTCACGAACACATCAGAGGTTCAGTCAGTGCGTGCACCTATGTCACGCCTCAGCAGCAGCGCTCACATGGGGAAACGCTCACCTGTTTCTTCAGCGCGTCGTGCTCCGCCGCCGCAGGGCCGCCCGTCAGTCCGACTCCGAGAGCCTCGGCCACCGCCCCCGCCCTCGGCTGTCCCAGAGCGATGGCGGCCGCTGCCTTCGCCTCGGAGCAGAGAAAACATGGTAACTCTCAGCCGCGAACAGGAGACTTTCACTCATTACGTGAAAGACACCATTCACGTCCCTCTCGGACAATTACCCAGAGATGATGAGGAAGTGAGGCGCAATCAGCTCGCCTCTTCCCCCCATCACAGCCACTTAAATTAGCCATAAACCACTGTTCATTTCACTCCAATTAAGAACTTCAGGGGAACAAGAAAGGGAAGAAATAATGAATAGCTGTCGGGTATCCAGGTGTGCCAAGGTTGGTCCGCAATCACAATTACAGCTGAATCCCAATTTGCAATCAATTGTGATTGAAACAACTGCACCTTAAAGTGCACTAATTGAGTCCAGACCAAGTGATCAGTGCTGGGGTCCAGCTGGCAGGGAGGAAAAGAGTGGGAGATGGATGAATGGGGGGGGGGTGGAGTCTGGGTTAGGCAGAAGGTCTGCAGACTTGGGATAGAGCCAAGGGTCGCTACTTTCCACACCACAAACCAACCCAGTCTACGCACTCTAACCCACAGTCTCTAAAGCTCTCCAACTAATGCGGCAGCCTCCATGTTCTCCTTGTAACCTACAGCCTCCAAGCTCTCCCCTCCCACCCCACAGCCTCAAAACTCCCGAACCCAATGATTCAAAACTCTTCTCTGAATGCCTTGTGCACACATTACAAGTTTAGTCCTGATTACCTGTTTTTATCGCCCTTGACAGATTGCAGCAAGTTTCCTAAAATTCGTTGTGAAATTTGGCCCATGAATGTGAAAATAATACCTCATCTTTCATTTTTTTTCACAGATTCCTGCTCAGTGTTAGTTTCATAAGCAGTAAGAAACTGCCACCAACCAGTGAAAAATAACCAATCAATAATGTAATGCGTCAACAACAATGAAAAACAATATGTTTCCTGTTTTCTACAACAGAAACCAGAGAAAGAGCCACGGAAAATGAAGGATCAGATGTAAGCTGGAAACACCAGCCAGACAGAAACAGAAGATGAGGAATTTATTGAACTGTGGCAAGAGCATTTAGAGAGGGTCTACTTCATCTGTCCGCATAGCTACGCCTACAAAAACCTGAAGCATAATAGCTAGAAAGAAATAGCTGGGGTGCTTGATAGAAAAGCATGTGACTTGGGTGTCCTAGGGATATGGTTTATAACATTAGAGGGCAACATCACTGACAAGTAGGAGGCTCTGAAATCATTGCCAAGTCTTGAGTACAAGTCTCCGTTTCAAAAACATGTGTGATGTGTAAGCCCTTGAGTCCCCTTATTCTTCAGTACTTGTTTGGGTGTCAGATCACGATACTTGCTTGAAACTTTCAAGAACTGCAATGTATTTGTTAGGCTTAAGTCACAATCTTCACTGTAAACCATAGCCTCTGCACACTAAACCACAACCTCTACATTCTAAACCACAGCCCACAAAATTCTAACATTAAGCTTCTACAGCACTAGAACCTAGAACCAGACAGAGCAAATTGCCTCTGTTTAGCATGGCAAAACCCAGACCCACGTCTCTCTCAGCTGATGAGGGGAACAGCGTGGACGCATGGCGGGGGGTTGGGAGTGCAGGTACCTGCAGGCTGGCAGCCAGCTGGCGGAAATACTCCTTGAGGTCGAGGATTGCAGGGGTGACGTCAGGGCTGGGGAACTCCAGGGACACCAGGGAAACAACAGGAGCAGGTTTGGCCACAGTCTCAACCCTCTGCGGACAGGCACAACAGCACAAGCCTCAACACCCATAAGCACCCCTCAACACCCTTCAATACCCATCAAACATGCCCTATGAATTGATCACATGTGAACACAACGCTCAAGAGGAATGAACCAAGCCCAGAACTCGGCCCGCTCCGCCATAATGGGAAATAATGATTCCACAGAAAATTTATTACAGAAATATGAAGTGTCTGGAAATGCTTGTAATGACAGCAGTTAATAAAACAAAGAGCACTCCCGTTTTTATTCCGCGGTCCGGCGCGTTTTCCACGGCCCTGAGTTATCGCCCGCATCCCAGAGGGAGTACCTTAAACGCCGCACAAGCGAGCTCTAAAGGGGAGCCCCGAGAGAGCTGCCGCTCTCTGCTGCTTCTACTGCGCTTACGCCCTCAGCGCCCCGATCAGATAGGAGGACGTCTGTCAGCGGAGGGGGGGCCGAGAGAGGGAGGGAGGGAGGGAGGGAGGGAGGGAAAGACAGAGAGTGAGATAAAGCGATAGAGGGACTGGGAGCGGGAGCAGGCCAGGAGCAGGGGGGAGTGTTGTCCATCGGCGCCGGGCCCTGTTTGCTGGCCCGATTGTGCCATCTCAGGCGTTTGGTTCTGCCACGGTTCACGGCCGTCCGGCGCCCCGCTTTGCTCGGCAGCCACTCGCGGTGACACCCGGCCTGCGCCGTGCCCCGGCCCCGTCTGTGCCGCACTGACTACAGCCTCCAGCTCAGCGGCATGCTGCTTCTTAAGTGGGGTGGCGGTGGGGGTCACCGCACCTAATGACTGTGGAGCCATAGTCATGCTTTCCTTTGATCAGCATCAATGAAAGGATAGCGTAAACAGCTTCTTGTTTATGCTCAGACGTGAGGGAACAGACAGGGCTCACCGTCTCCTGCTCCACCTGCATTGAGGCGAGCTGCTCTTCATAGATGGCCACTTGCTCCTTCAGGGCCAGGCACTCTGCAGTCAATGCATCCACGTCCTGCAGGGGGAAGCAGAGAGCTGGGTCAATAAAATACCACCCCTCCAACCAATCTGGCAACCTGCAAGTAGTCACTGCAATGCAGGAGAAGAGAGGAGGTAGGAGAAGGGCAATTAGGTACAAATACCTCATTCTCCAATTCATTCAGGGTTTTGTTTTTTTCCAGCTCATCCAGCTTTTTAAGTGGCTAATTAATTGATGATGATTTAAATTACTATGGATTTCTGCATTTGCATTTGAATGCATTGGAGGGATCAGGGAACTAAGAAGCCCGGTGTGGTAGTGGAACATATGTGTCCCTGATGTATGCACGGGCCAGGCCGTCTGTTCCTGTTATCTCTGTACAAACACAAGCCGGTAATTGGAGAGAGTCTGAGCTCTGTCTACGTACGCTAAAGAAATCCCCCAAGATCCTGCGCTTCCCGAATGCTTTAGGCAGAGCTTAACAATTTTGAACAAGTCTCTTCTATTGTGGATTTTAAATGCAAACCAGCAGTGGCAGCGCTCCACCTCCGGCCCACTTCTCCTGCACCTTAGTGCGTCTTGCCTAGAACTACTGAGGCACTCCGATTGTCATTGGTTAGAGATTCAACAGACGGCCCACCCAACACCTCCTTTCACAGAACCATTGATCCTAAGACCTCCCTCATTACGGTTCCATGGCCCTGTTGGGAGCTACTCCTGATTTAGTGAAAAACGGCCAACCTGCGCTGCCAGCGCTGCACTACATCTGCAATATAGAACTTCAGGCCAGCATGACCATCTATGCAAATGCACTAAATAGGCTGTTCCCCAGATCTGAGAGACTTTAGGATGTACTATAACATGCTGGATTTGATGAGGCAGTTTTTCGCGACATTGAAATGGGTTGTTTTGTGGCGGGTGGCTGAGAGCCCAGAGCTGGCCCAGGGTCTGGTTCGTGGCTGCCCATGAGTGGATCAGGAGATGAGCAGCTGTGTTGATGCGCTGCCGAGACATTTGATTACCCAAGGATACCATTCAGAGCTGTGGAGACTGAGGCAGTGCCACGGTGTTGATCAACAGTGACATCTAGTGGCAAGGATCTGTTGCTGCTGCTTTTTTAGTACAAGCTTTGAAACAATACGATCCGATTGTATGCGTTCACTTCCACTGCTCTAACCTACAGATTTTCTTTGAAATGTTCTTTCAACCTCTATTCACTTAGCTAAAACAGATGTTTTGGTCCTCCCTTCTGGACTCAAATTCCTTTCCCTCAATTGGAGCAGAACAAAGCAGAGCAGAGCAGAGCACAGCTATAAAAGCGAATGATTTTCAAATGTCACATGTATAAACAAGATGACATTTCTGTCCAACAACATGAGTAAATGATGTACAACAAACAGAGTGTCATTACCAGGGCAACGTCCTCTCTCTCCAGGTTGATGAGGGTCCGTCGCTCGACCGCCTCCTCGTGCTGTGCCTGCAGAAGCTCCAGCTCCCCCTTCAGCCTGGCGATGTCCAACAGGATCTGCTCCTACAGAGACGTTACATCCCGTTACATTATTGGCATCCAGTGGATGCTCTTATTTGGAGCAGCTTATATAGGTTACAAGTTTTACATGTTATTCATTTATACAGCTGGATATTTACTAAGGCGATTCTGGATTAGGTACCTTGCCCAAGGGTACAGTACCAGTGCTCCAGCCAGGGAATTGAACCGGCAACCTTTCAGTTACGAGTCTTCCCGGTTACGAGCCATGAGACCAAGATCACCAGGGCTCTTACTGTCTATGCCCTGTAGGCCCAGATTCATTTACTATATGCTTGGGCTAATCTTCTTTACAATTTTCATCAATCCTGTAGCATATTTTCACAAGGGGACTGTAGCATCAGGATCCCCTCGTTGGGTATTCTTGACAGGTAAGTTTGGTTATATCATTCAGTGAGAATTTAGTGTTTTGCCTCCTGAGAAAGCAGTTGGTGCTTCATCAGGAAGGTGGAACGATCGCTCTCTAATCAGTTCCATCAACAAAGACCCCCCCCCAGGACAACGTTTTGGCCGGACCCCAGCGGGCGTCCACTAACTGCCCGGCACGTCTGCTCAGGCCACCTCCATAGCTGCGGCTCAGGGGCGTGAGGCAGCAGTCCAGATCATCATTACGGAGGTGGTCAGTGAATCGACCTCTGCTCAAGACAGAAGACAGCTTGCAGTGCCACCTAGTGGTGAAGCAGGGAACAGAGAGCCATTTGTACAGCGTGCTTTCCCCACTCCGGGCTTCACAACTACCCAGAAGTTCAGAAAAACACCGCAAGGACCCGTGCCAAGATACATAAATACTTGACAGGGGTGTGGGAATTCTCGAGCCTGTCTGCTCAGCGCTGCAGGTCTGTGGGCCTGCGCCTCTTGGTGCGGTACCTTCTCCCTGCGCAGTCGCTCCACCACTGCCTCCAGGCCTCCATCAGGACCGCGGGCAGAAGCGTGGGCCTCCGCGCTGCTCAGCCTCCCCTCCAGCTCCAGGATCTGGGCCTCCAGAGACTCATTCTCCTCCTCCAGGCACCGCGCCTGGCAGAACGGTGACAGAGGTCACACCTCCCCAAAACACCCGCCCACAGAGGAGCCGCGTGTCAAGGGCTACACATGTGGTGTTATTTTGGAAGACAAAACTGCATGATATTTACCCATGAGGGCATATGCACATATTTAAATGGGTTGGCCACTGTGGTTCAATGCAGCACAAACTCTGTTATTATATCCAAATATTGCATTATTGTATATTAGGGAAAAAAGTCCTCAAAGACCTGAAACCAATTCATATAATGGCATTGGTCAATGGGCAATAACAGCTGATGGCATTGTATCATGTGAAGCACTTTTGTAAGTGTTTCCAGCTCCACTGCTTTGTACCTAGTCCTGTCTTACCGTGTCAATGAGGAGGGCCAGCCGGTCATTGAGGGCAGCGATCAGGGCACGTTCTGTTTTAAATCTAGACAAAGCCTCCCTGCTCAGAGCACGGGCAGCTTCGAAGTCTGGCTCCTCCAACTGGTATTCTGTTGCTTCACCTCTGCAGTAGAAACAACCAGTCAAGACAACCAGAGGCCTGAGGCAGCTGACACACCAGTAACAACTGACACCCTGGTGTCATTTGAAAGTTCATGGCCTGCTCAACACCAATCATTGTTGAGCGATTGTATCTTCAAGAGCCCTCTCCATAAACGAGTGGACATATGTATTCAGAGAAACATTTTCTTTTCCCAACGTCAAGCACAGTAATCTACAGAGGTTTCATTGCTCAATCTGTCTTCAAAGACTCATTCAGACATAATTACATTCCAAGGGAAATAAACAGGTTTAACTTTGTAATACTCGTCTAAATCCTGTGAAATTCACACCCTTGAGTGGCAATCAAAGGACAGAGGAACAGCACAAAAGGAAGCCCTAGATTGTGAAGACAGGCATAAGCAAGAAGCAAAAATTTCTGCAAGGTCTTAATCCTGATGCTCACATTGAACAGGTCACTGCTTTACTTCCCCCAGCCAGATTCAGGTACTGTACTTCCGAAATGCAACGCATCTCTCCGAGCCATCACAGCTTCTCGAGTGGCCCTGTGGGGGACAGAAGGGGACACTGACCTGACCGAGGAGTGGAGCTGCAGGCCGCCCCAGTGCTCATCCTCGAACAGCCGACGGTAGGACGACACTCTCAGCATGGCCACGGGCGGCAGTCCAGGGGGGCCGCAGGCAAACAACAGCACCGGCGCGGGACGGGGGCTTAAGTACAGCGGAGGGGGGGGAATCTGACACAGGGGTGAGGGATCTCTCAGAGCACAAGACGAGCCAGCTAAAGCGGTGACTTCAGCAGGAAACTATTTCACAGGGCGTGGAGATGAGGAGGAGGCGATAATCTGTTCTCACAAGCACTCCGCAATAATCAGCCCCTTTGCGGACAAGGCCATCAGGCAGTCATTAAAATGACTCCAGAAAGTGAGGCTTCTCAGAGGTCTGAACATACATTTTACGTACTGCCATTTTAATGACCTCTGGATAGATGACCCAGCAAAATGATATCCATGTTAAAACAGCAAGCTTGGATAGCTTCCCTTCTGCTCACTCTAGCTTACAGATGACTTTGCAGTAGTTAACAGAGGATCTCAAGTTTGTATGAAAATAGTGTTTCCTGTGGCAAGTATATTTTACATGCAAATAACAGGAATGCCCCATCTTATTTCAATAAAAGAAATTTCCAGCAGGTCTTTGACAAAATGTACTCCTTGATACTTGTCTGAATGCGTTTGATGTAATGACCCATGAGACATTTGGTCCCAGGGGTGTCATAATGAGGAAGGAAAAGGGAAAACAGTAAATGAACACATTATTTTATTTCCATTAAATAAATTAAAAGTACCAAAAAAAAAAAAAAAAAAAAAACGATTTGAACAACAGGTGTGCAAGAGGATTTTTTTTTCTAGTATTTGCATATTTACCACAAGACAGAGTGTTCCACAACCCGAATTTTGAGAAGCCCACGGGGCAGATAAAAAGGGAAATACACATACAGTGGTCGAACCGAACAACATCTCCCAATATGACTGCGCTCTCCCTCTGGTCTGTGTGACACCCTGTGTGAGCGTGTGATGTGGACGGGCGTGACCTATGTGAACAGAGCTGCCTCACACTCCCAGCTCCTCTGTTAGCAATGCAGTCATCTTAAGGCATGCCTGGGCAAGCGCTCGAGGCCGCTACGTGTACACAATAGGTCGGAGGAGTGCAAATTACCCTTTTCGACACCATGTTTTCACATGTTGCAAAAAACTGCACATGGGGAGTGTCTCCACCTCACCTGCCAATTCCGTTCCTACAGTAACTAAGCTTGCTACCATGGCGACTCATTTTATGTAAGCGCTGATATGAAGTGAATCCAGAGGGAGAGAGAGGGCAGTATTTTGTATGGATAGTGGCGCTTCTTGTCACGTCACTCATAGGGGTGTAGACTCATAAAAAAAAAAAAAAAAAAAAAAAAAAGGCAAGTGACACATTAACTCGGTGAGCAAGAGAGGTTTTCCTACTGCCTAGTTTTAACAATGTACCTACAATACTTGTTTCAATGGCAGATAAGCCACATCAGTCAAAAGAAATATTTGAATTTCAGAATAGCTTTTTTCATAGTGTGAAAGTGTACACAGAAGGTGGACCTTCAACTACATGTAGATTCAGCCTGTCATTTCCTGAAGCTTTCAGCCTCGGTCAACATAAAATGAACAATGTAAATGACGCCTGCCAAGAGGAAGGCTCACTGAAAATCAGGTATGTCCAGTTGTGAGGCAGCTTCTCCAAAGCCTGTGGGTGAGCGCGCCAGACGAACACTGTTCAGGAGGAGGAACTCTGGGAAGGGCACACCTCGTCCTCCGCCGGCTCCCGTCCAAGGGGGCGCCGGCATCCCAGAGTCACACAGACCTCAAAGCATTCGCGTGCAGCCGCAATGCTGCAAGCGAAGCCGGGTTCCTTATTATGCGGGAGAATGCGGTTTGAGCGTACCACCAACACGACATGGACTCCTACACACAGACGCAAACGGAACAGAGCACATCCTCACACTATTTTCATCATGGGGTAACAGCACGGTCAAACATCACACAGGGACGTGTAACAACGGCACTATTTACACCAGTAAGACATTGATGCCCTGTGTCGTGATCTGATCTCTGTTGGCGTCCATACATCCTTTTTTTTTTAGCACAGTGTAAGGAAGAAACAATGGTCTCTTCAAAGGGAGGATCCACACAGTACTGCAGTGAGTGTAAGAGTTTATCGTACAACATTTCAGAGGTGCAGGTAAGAGGCATAGTCCTGGGCTGAAACATGGCCTCTGTCTCTCCACTTCTCCTCTCATCAGCCCTGTTTAAAACATCGAGCAACACTTAGCCTACGGAGTACAACCAAGGAAAAAAAGGGGGTAGGGGATTATGGGATAGCGTAGTGATGTAATACAGAGCCAAAGGGCTCACCAAGAAGTCCCACAGGAAAATCCAGCACTCTTCAGTCAGGTCTGTGAAATGCCCTCAGGTCTGCAAGAAGAGGAGTCATAATAAATATATCTTTAAAAAGTAGCCGTTAAAAACGGTCAAGGGCTAATATTCCTATGTCTCGTGTAAAACGTCCAGAAATGGTTGTAGAGGGAACAACAGCAATGAAAATGGTGCAAAAGACTGGTTAAAACAAAATAAAAAAAAATAAAACGCCAAGCACATGCGTCACTCAGTCGGTGTCCTTAAGGCGGGACAATCACAGAATCCTTGGTGCTTACTGTAGCCCATTCGTCCTGTTCTCAAGTAGAAAACAGTCCCTTGGTTTTTGCTTTCATTACAAGCAAGGATTCAAGGTTGTCATCAAGCATGAGGAGTTCAAGAGGAATACATGGTACTCCAGGCTTTGGGGGTCCATAAAGAGAGGAAAAACAAATTCTGACAAGCAGCATGAATCCAACTGTTCCCAATGCTCTTTAGTGTGTGAGCAGTCTTTAGTGTCATACATAATCATTACTTGTGAAATTCAAAATACATACATTCAGACATAACAGAATATCATGGAGGGGCTCTTTTGGCACAGAACATCCAGCTATGTGGATCTGATATGCGGAAGGTGCAAAACAGCTAGGGGGGAACCAGTGCCACCTTCTGGAGGCAAGGGTGCAGAGGTGTCATTTTAAAAGCGACCCGCACTTGGAACAGTGACATTCACTGGAGTGAAGCGGGAGAAATTGGGGAGGGAGGGGGAGCACCTCGTCCCCAGCTTCTCGGATTCCAACCCTTCAGTATCTGACAGGCTCCCGGCTCCTAGCGGGAGGCTGGGGACGACCTACGACCCCCTGACCATTCCCCACGGCCTTCACTCCTCCTCAGCAGCCATGAGGAACCCTAGGATGAAGTCGATGGCTTTCTGGCGGTCCTGTGACGTCTGCTTGCCCACCAGGTTGGGCGGGGGCCGGATCAGGAGGCTACCGAATAGAGTAGCTGAGGAGAGGCAGGAGGGAAACACTTGCTTAGTAATGTCGGCACTGGCTGTGCAAGCTGTGATTGCAGTGATTGACCGGGGCACTGACCTATGAGGCTGGCAGTGAGGTTATTGTGGTGGGAGTACTTGAGCAGCTCCCTCAGGAAGGCCATGAGGTACCGGAACACGTTGCGATGGGCCCGGGGAAGCTGGGAGATCAGCTGACGGTCAGAGAGAAATGAGAGCAAACCGATGACCACCAGGCTACAGAACAGCTGCACTCAGTACTTCCAAAAGTCAGCACTGATGCTCTCAAAATTACAACACATGTTACTCTGAATTACGGTCCACCCAACAATACATGTTAAACACTGAATTATGGCTGGTGGTTACTATCCTGAGACCAAAAATTTGTGTATCCTTTGCCAGAGGCTTATACAGTCGTGCAGAATGACATTTCAGATTAGAAATGAGTCTGTACTGGTAGACTTATGTGAGACGTAAGAGGTTTTATCACAGCTCTGTGGGATTGTGGCTCACTGCCATTATGGTCAGTATAACACAGATGTACGTATTTGTGTCTGTCTATGCCTGTGCGTGTATGTGCGTGTGCAAGTGTGTCTGTATGCGTGTGTATTGGTGAGTACATGACAGTGTGTGACACTGTGTGTGTGTGTGTGTGCGCAGGAGTATGCATGTGTGTATGTATTTATATGCGTGACTGTGTGCGTGTATGTATATGCAAGTCTGTGTGCAGGAATGTGTGTGTGTGTGTGTGTGTGTGTGTGTGTGTGTGTGTGTGTGTGTGTGTGTCTGTGTGTGTGTGTGTGTCTGGTGGTCCCGCACCTGTCTGCAGAGGCGGCTGTCATGCGAGCAGTCCAGGCAGCGCTGGTAGAGCTCGTAGCACACCACGGGCTCCGGCAGAGCCTCCAGGAAGATGAGCAGGGCCTCCGCCACCGAGTGGTTGCTGCCAGCTGATGCACATAGTCAGGGAAATCCACACAATGCCAGGGGAAGGTTACACCGCGCAAGACACAATGCAAAAAACAAACCAAATACATTCAGTGGGAGGGATACATAAACCAGCACCTTTTGTACCTTCTGACATTCTTAATACATTTAAAGAACTGAGAGAAATACAGAGATTGACACATTGACCAGAGGAAGAGGAAAGAGATGGACAGAAGAGAGCAAAGACAGAGGAAAAAGAGAAAAAAAGAGAAGGGACACAAATACAAATTGAGAAGAGAAATTAATTAAAACTGTTCATAAGGAAGAGGAAAAAACAGAGAAAGGGAAGGAGTAGGAGGGAGAACGAGAGCCATGGAGGCCGATGCAACCAATTAAGGCAGCAGCCATCTGTACGGAGTGCTCCGAGGCACACTGCCAAAGCACTTCCACATGGTTACAAGAAACTCCATGTCTAACAGATTGAAGCTGGCTTGATGGATAGCTCGCAGTACCAGCAGACCGTCTGGGATTGCTTGTATTTACTTACGTTCCTGAGAGCTTGCCAGTACTCGTACAAGTTCAGTTTTATCAAGTCAGTGGTAATTAAAAATGCAGAAACAGAAACGGGAACATGTGGTTTTGATGCAGAACAATGTACTTGCTGTGAGAAGTTGAAGTACTGACAAGTTAGAGGAGCTACAGCGACATGTTCTGGAGCGAAAGGATACGTATGGTCTCAGGAATGCTGGTATCCAGGCAGTCAATGATGCTCTGCAGTTCGTCCTGCATTCCCGGTGTCTGGAACAGGTCCTCCTGGAATCAAACGGTGACTTTCACAGTGAGGATCTATGCCCTCCTCCTTTCTCTTCCCACAGAAGCTCTGACCGTACCACTGTATCTCACCTGCTGGCAGGACTTTGTGAAGAGGTGGTCAACCAGCAGCCACACCTCTTTGGGGATCTTCTAGGGCCTGTCCTTGGTCCCTGTGTTGTCCACCAGGAAGTTCACACGGGACTTCTCCTGATGCATAATAAACACAGATCCAAGTGTCAGACAAACCTGCTTCAGCAAACAAACACAAAAGACCCATTTCAAAAAGAGGAATGCCACCAAAGATCACAATTCAATTTTATTCCTAACTTTTAAAATAGATAGAAAGTTCTGTCATATCTCAAATCAATCCCTGAAGACTGAACGGGGCTAAAACATGTCAAAGAATCAACTGAAAGTAACCTCTCAAAAGCAGTGTATTTAAATAACTTCAGTTCTGTCTGACATTGCAAAAGGTATTGGACTTGACATGACAGGCCATATACCATTTTAAGGGTAGAGAACAGAACTTTATGTGATGGTCCCTGCGTTTTTGTGCATTTTTTACAGCCATGGCAAAATTTACGAACCTTTTCACACTGATTAATTTGAACAAACGCATTAAAATCGAGAATCATTTTATAATGGTGAGACTTGGAGAGGGGCCATTTTACACAGTCTATCACATTCTTCCAGGCTCTGCAGATGGAACCCTGACTGCTCCTCCAAGAGCGGTCCAAAAATTACCGCCTGCAGCGGCACTGCACACAGAGGAAACTCGAGAAGGAAATGCGGACAGCGACGGAATGCTAACGTAAGGCACTGCTTTTACTCAGTCGTCTGCCAAACCCATGCACTCTCTCTGACCTTGGGCAAGGGCACGTGACTTCAAAACTGACAAACCAGGAAATACTGGAGTCTCCACTCCCCCATTTAACAGAAAAAAAACAGGCCTCATTCACTCAAACCAGTGTAACTCCAGAGCTGTGTTCATGACGTGGAGCAGCAGTTACTTGGCTCCTCAGATCACCAGAGTTCTCGCTGACTTTGTACGGCACATTGTTCCCTAAGTGTTTGGATGTCATTGCCAAAAAGCACTTACATAACATTGCATTACATCACATTGTTGTCATTGTAGCAGACATTCGTATCCAGATAGACTTACATTGGTGACCATTTTTACATGTTACCCATTTACACAGCTGGATATTTTACTGAGGCAGTTGTGAGTTAAGTACCTTGCCCAAGGGTACAGCAGCACTGCCCCAGTAGGGAATCGAACCAGCAACCTTGCTGCTACGAGCCCTGCTCCTTACCACTATACTAAACTGCCGCCCACATGAGGAATGGTGGACAGAATTAAAATGTGCCTTAATGTTAATGAATTGGGATAAGTGCAGAGGCCTGCGTGACTCCCTCTGCACACCCATTAATGCTAACTCCGTAGTCAGGGTGCCCTGCTGTGAGGTGAGCTCTACAGTCTGCAAACAAAGTCTGCCAGGGTAGAGTACAAGAAAACATTTTATTCACATGGTTTCGCAACTATAAGCAGGGTTCCTACACATTTTCCATTTCAAAATTCCATACTTTTCCAGACTCAAATTTCCAGACTTCTTGGTAGATTTTTCAGACCATATTTGACATCTGAATACAAATAGCTAGATGTTTATTATGTAAATAAGTGGTTTTAAAATCCAACTGTCAACATGTATGTTACATTCTGACTATGTATGCTATTATGTTGCCAAATAATTGGACGACGTTTCACTGTCAAACATCTCCGCCCAAAGAGGAAGTAAACTAACCGGTGCTACCTATACTCGTATTATTTTCCCTTAACATATTGAATAATATTTTTAGTCTCTTTTATAAATAAGAACCGAATGAGATGAAAAAAGTTAATTTAATTTTCACGGCATCTGTGCAGCCTTGTTTATTATGCAGAAAAGGTAGTCCATTTACTTTTCTGATAACTACATCACTGTATAACTCATAAATGTTCAGACAAGCTTAATATTTGGTTATTTGTGATGCTATGTACTGTATATATGCAATCCAAAGATATTGCCGCATCAAACTAATTCGGTCGCAGATGTCCGGATTTGGTACAGTTAAAAGGCACTTGGGGCAGAGCTGTTTTGCAGGCTGTGACATACAGACGTAGAGGCAGCTCTGCGTAGGAGTGTGTTTTCAGTCGCACGCCATACTTCTTGCCTTGCTTTTGACGACCTCAAGCTCGCTCTGGCCCGCGCCCTCTCACACCGTGGTAAACATTTTGGCTGCGCTGGCTGCCTGCTCCAAACGCCATGAAAAACACTCTGCTTGTTTGATCAATTTATTTTTAAATTATTTTTAGAAATTCTGAATTTTATATTTTAGAAAACAGAATAAGGGCAATAGTCCGGAAACACAAATATTTTCCTTTCTGTCTTTTCTTTTTTCCATACTTATCCAGACCTGGAAATTACTGAAATCAAATTCCATACTTTTCCATACTGCGTAGGAACCCTGTGTAAGTCAAAACTGCTTTGGCTACAAGGCCAAGTTCCTACAGACTTAAAACCTGTTTGCTACTGTAGGTGTGAAGCCCAAGGCCTGGTGTTGCCTGCCCTCTGTGTGGATCACATTGCATTTTTACCTTCTCCATGTAGCTGTCCTCTCCCTGAGCAGCAAGCACCCCATACAGTGATTGTTTGACAGCGATCAGAAGAGGGAAGAGGAATGGAAAAAAAGGGGGAAAAGAGAGAAAAGAGACAGTAACTGAAGACTGAGAGCATGCTGAATTCCTGTAGTAAAATATATCCCAGAAAGTTTATCATAAATGTACATTGATAAATAGGTGTGCTCCAAAAGGGGAGCAGCTCCAGATCTTTAGCTTTAGAGAGAAGAGTTACTTTATGCACTGGAAAGGCAATGAAACAATGTTCCCATAAAACAGTAGAGGGGAGGCAAAGTGCAGAGGAACTGAAACAATTATTCAGCTCAAGCAGTCTTCCACTTAGTGCTGAGTAGCTGTGAACCAGTTACGTATGTACACCCCTGTGCTTTGGAAAGGAAATAGAAGTGCAAGATCAGCGTCATAGGAAAAGATCTACCATAGACATGCAGAAACAAAGAAGAACATATTATTCTGCATAACTGCGGCGGGTAAAGAAGAAGAAAAAAAAAGACAGCTAGCAAATCAAGACCAGCCATAAGGCAGCGATTCAGCTGTCAGCGGCTCCCCGTCTGTCTCGCTGCGGCGCTCAGGGAAGCCCTTTTTAAAGCAGTCGTGCTGTAGCATGCAGATCCTCATTCCTGTGGTCACCACATTCCTGTGGGCCTGTGGAGCTCTTCACAGGGGAAACACGCCGCCTAAAATCATCCTCTGCTTTCTAAAAATACCCACAAATACCAATGGAGAGGACTCCCACAGGCCGCGAGACCGACCCTGGATATGACCAGCAGAGGGAGAGCGGTGCAGAAACGCTGTGCTCCAACTCTAAGGGTTAGCTGCCGTATCGTGAGGAGCTGCAGGGCTATGGTGTTAGCTCCTTGCCATGCGTGAGCTCGCTGATATGTGGCCGATGGCAGATCCCTCTGCACTCCCTGGCCTTTTGGTCTACATCTATAGTCTATGCCTACATCTACCCAAACCCCAGCAGCCTAGCCCTGAGCTCGTTAAAGCTGCCTTCCTTGGGGGCCGCTGATCCCTGGCGCCTCTCCACCTCTTGTTGAGGGTGGGGTTGGGTCGGGGCACTGTACCAGGTCGATGAGCTTGGTGATGGGGATCTCGCGGATGGGCTTCTTCATGCGGCACAGCGTCTCCAGGGAGGTACCGAAGCAGCTGGGCAGGTAGTTGCCGGAGATGGTGATGAAGTAGTCCTTCCCGCGGTCCAGGTGCAGCACCAGGATGTCCTCGATGGAGTCCTCCCCGGAGTTGAGCAGGGTCACCGAGTCCTTGCTGACGTACACCTCCAGGCAAATCTCCAGAGACTCATCTGCACGCGGTGGGGAAGGGAACAACGCACAGAGGTTACACCACTGGAAGAGGGCCAATCAGCTGATCATACTTCCGCCGCCCCAGAAAGTCATAGGCAATCATGCATGATTTAGCTATGTCTTGGGGCAGCAGTGCAGCATAGCGGTAAGGCGCAGGGCTTGTACCCCAAAGACTGCTGGTTCGATTCTCTGCTGGGGCACTGCTGCTGTACCCTTGGGCAAGGTACTAAACCCACAACTGCCTCAGTAAATATCCAGCTGTATAAATGGATAACATTGTAAAAAAAAAAAAAAAAAAAAGTAACACTCTTGTAAGTCATTCTGGATAACAGGGCCTGCTAAATGACAATAACATAACGTAATGTAATCCAGTTTCTGGGAAATCAGGAGGTGTGAGCGGGTCTCCGGGGGTCCAGCGAGGGTGGAGAGGGCCTCCTCTGACTCACTGGGGTCCAAGTATCCGTCGCAGGGGTCGGCGCGCAGCCAAGGCTTGCAGTACTGGGAGTCGTTGAGCTTGGGGATGAAGATGAAGTGGCAGGGCACCTGCCCGTCGTTGGTGATGACGAAGCGCTCGCGCTGCAGCTGCCGGAACTTCACGTTCTCAAAGGTGAACTGCCAGAAAAGAGGGGTGGGGAAGGCAGCTTAGAAGGCTGAAATTCACAACATGCACACACACATACGCCCAGCCACACTTACAACGCCTATTAATATCCCAGTCAGCTGCTGTTAAAGAAACATGTGTGATATCATGAGTGGAATGCTGAGGCACCTATAAAGGTTCAGGCAGTACTCGAGAGGAGCAAGAACACACAGTTGAAGAAGCAGTCTGTGCTAAGCAATAATAGCTAAAATTAAGCACAGCTCATTTTTCTACTCGCACTGTATTGCCTACTGACGTACTGTTTTCTAAGTGTCTAAGAGTACCCTGCAATTTGAAAGACTGTCAAATCGTCCCTCTTTCACTCTTTTTCCTCAATGCACACTGCACATTGGCATGGGATTGAGCGTAACTGCATTAGGCTTTATTTATTGGGCGTACACATATGAAAGGGTGTGTTCACATATAACACACACAGCTGCCTTCTGAATCTGTAGAGAATGTCAAAAGTGTGAATCTCCTCCTTGCACTGTTCATGCTTGTAAACACAACTGAGTTTCAGTTAGAAATTGGCTAGTGTATTGCATTATTCAGTCATTTTTTTAACCAGGATGGTCCTCTAAATAAAAGTACTGCTGCTCTTCAGGGAGTCCTGGAAACATGAAAATACCTGACATGTCCATTTCTGTATATTAAAGCCCAGAAGGTGGAGCCCAGTATACTCCATCCTACAAGGTGGAGCCCTGCCAATAGCACCCAGTATTCTCATTCTCAAACACTTTCTCAGGCACAGTAGCTTTCAGTCTCTCTCAGGGCGCAGACTCGTGAGCCCTCCCCTCACCTCTCTCCGGGTCAGCGACAGGGACGGGAGGAAGTCGTTCTCCATCCGGTCCATCAGGCGCACGATCTCCTCGAAGACCTTCTTCTGCCGCTGCTCGTTGACCACCTTGACCTGCCGAACAGAGACACACCGTTCACCCTCCGCACTGCAGTACAGCATTAGTGTGAGAGAAGCCTCAGAACTAGGAGGCCCTGTGGGCAAAGGAACCTTAACCTAAGCGCCTGCTGTGGAGCCAGGAAATTGGTGTTACTCAAACAGTGGATCAAGATTGGGGCATGATTTAAAACAGGAAGCGAATGTTACATACATCACACCTAATATGAGAACCTCCAAAATGTTGAGAACATCATAAATGCTTGCCCGCTTTCAACAGTTCAAATCTAGAGAGTCTCAGTTGCTTGTTTTTTTTTTTTATATTCCACCAAACAGCTAGAACGCCACTGACAAAGAATATAGTAGCCCGCAATCCATGTTTTATGTTACAACATTCAGAACAATAAAATGTGTGAACTTTCACTTAGATTTCAGGTTAGATGCATTGCATGAGGAATACCAATCTATGCGATTCACCCACTAATCAACCAGTTTGCTCAGAGAGCTTGATAGGCTCTCTGCCAACACACCTCAAGACAAAACACACACTACCACACCACAATAAGTTCGCAAGCTATTCTGCTAGTCATATACAGTCTTCCATTACATACATAGGCCCAGTGCAAGAAAGAGCCCACAACATCCCTTAAGGCGGGTATACACTATGCAATTTTAGGGCTGTCCCAGACGAAAGACGACCAAGAATCGTGGCAGTATCTTTGGTCGTGGCTCCAAAACGGTGGCCCTACGTTGCACTGTGAGAGAGGTTCAAAGATGGCCTTTGTCACGGTCTTGCGACCAAAGATAGCCTGGGACAAAATTCTGACAGTGTCAGAAATTTAGGATGACCATCTCACAATGTCACTGCTGCTATGACCTACGTCTACTAACCAAACAATAGGAATGCAACATGAAATGACGCACTGATGCTTGATCTTGTATATTGACTTGCATCATAGCCTACGATTCAGTAGGTGTTATCATCGTACAGTCTACATACATCAAACTTGATGTCGTACCCAAGTTTATTAGATCCATGTCGCACAGCGTGGCTTGCAATAAACTTATAAGATTGCTGAAATCTCACAGTCTGTAGGCACCTTTACACAATGGGCGATTGCTGCTCCATAGCAGTCTTAAGTCTTACCAAACCAGTAAAACCAGTTGTACCAAAGCCTGACATAAAGGGTCTCAACGTGTCACAGAAGAATCTTCCATAGACCTCACAAACAAACCAACTTCTTTTACACCCAGTGCATCCACCATGTTACCATGTACAAAAAAACACACATATGCTAATATGCTAAAGGGACAATCCCCAGCTGCAGGAGAGGGGGAGGGTGGTGGCTCGTGTTTCCTGATGAAAGAACACGTTTTTTTCTGCTCTCTCTTTTTCACCTGCAGTCGTTTCTTCCGGACTGAATGGAGCCAAGAGGCACAGCACATTCATGTTCTGCGGCTTGGCATTTGAATCTTGCTCTGTCATCTTTGCATTCTGCACTTAATGGAACTGTCTGCGTTGCTTACCAAATGTTCCACGAGTGTCTGACAGAAAACACACTCATTACCTAGAATCCATCAATTACTGTGTGTTCCACACATGGCTCACAGAAAACACACAATTATAAACAACTACTGAGACTGATTTTAATTGTCAGGGACCCTGTGACAGACAGCTGCACTGATCAGTGGCAGTTTGGGAGAGACCCAGGGTGGGCGTGTCTTACCCCTATGCTGAAGAGGGAGCTGACAGGCTTGTGGTCGCTGGTCTGCAGCTCCATGTGGCTCCGGTAGTGCAGCTGCTTCACGCCGCTGCCTCTCCACAGGATCCGGTCACACCAGGCCGGGACACGGCACTTCCCACTACGGCAGGCACACACACAGGAACAGCCGCGGTCAGCACACACACGGGGGAGGCCACGGTCAACACACACACAGGGGGAAGGCCACGGTCAACACACACACAGGGGGATGGCCACGGTCGACATACACACACAGGGGTATGGCCACGGTCGACACAGATACATGGCGAATGACTGTAGTCAACACACACACTCAGTGAACACATGCACATGTTACAATTAACACCTGTACCTATAAGTGTTGTGGTTGGGAGGTGAATCTGGTACATCAAAGTTTAAAAAAAATACCAGTTAAGACTCTGCGGAATTGGTGGGAGCAAACAACTAGGTCTGGGGGCTCAGCAGAGCTGTCGAACCGCTGCTGTGAAATGTTTCAGGGTCTTACAGACAGACACTGAGGCTTATCACCTGGAGTCCCATCGGTCCGTTTTGGCATCGTATTTATAGGTGGGTATGAAGTTGATCTCTCCCTCCAAGAAATCTGTGAAAGCTCTGCGTGTCTCTCTCTGGATGTTGAGCTTAAAATACAACAAATTAAAGAAACAAGCTGACATTCACTACTTTGAGCAACAGCTTTAGAGTACAATAGTGACACCATCAATGCTACATGAAAGAGGAAATAAGACATTTTCCACTGATCATCAACTGTCTATGTGGTGTTGCCCGGCTCAGAATGGAACCCCTGAGCCATGAAATTGCGGCTTTGCTCATTTACAGAAAAGGAAATAAGAAAAAAATTCACTAAACAAGTTGTGGTTCCACACACGTGCGGTAGTGAGGGTAATAGGAGAAGACTCCAGCAGAAGTTAAGCACAGTAGTATGACAGAAAAAGCCATCCACCACAGTATCACACAAGAATGTCCACGCATTTCTCACCTGGTCACACTCCTGTAGCTTCTTCAGCTCATTCTGGGAGATGAGCGTTTTGACCTCTGAGGCATCGTACACAAACAGGCGGTAGTTCAAGTCTCCCAGCCAGATTACTACACTGAAAAGTAGGTGAAAAGAAAATATTTGACCAGCTCTTCTAGTTAAGAGTAAGGCAACTCATTAGATCATCATTCAGTATCAATAATATCAGTTATATTACAGAATCTCATATATATATATATATATTATATATATATATATATATATATATATATATATATATATATATATATATGAGATTCTGTAATTTTTTTAAGAGATTCTGTAATATTCATGGCATTTCTGAGTGTGTGTGTGAGAGAAAAATGTGTATATGTATTTTTTAACAACTGTAACAGTATGGGATTTCCCCACAGTGCCCATTATGTACTCGGAGGGAGCTGGTCGTCGGGGCGGCTCACTCGTGCTTGACGATGCTGAGGGGGGGCTGCTCCGCGATGTGGAAGCTCATGCGGGCGCAGATGTCCTTGTAGTCCTGGTTGCGCCGCTCGAACTCCTCCACGTGCGCCGCCAGGTGGGAGTTCACGAAGCAGAAGCTGGTGTTGTGGAACACGAACCGCACGGCCACGGCCCCCTTGTTCCCCTGGAAGCACAACAAGGCCACCGTCAGTCGGTAGGTGTGGACCGACCACGCGGAGTCCACTTCAACGCCAGTGTTGGCGCACACAAGCTTCTCATGCAGGGAAAACGGACATTGACTTCTGTGACTTCTTCATGTCTCTCCTACCAGCAGCCATGTAAGTGAGGGTTCTAAACTGGACAAATGCAATTAAGATCTTATAGAGTATAAATGTAATCTCATGTGTGTACATTTCCATCTATACTTCTCCATCTATACTTCAAGCCCCTTAGGCCAATTTAGTGGATGTGCTGCCAGAGTACATGCACACAGATATTAAATGCAAGCTACACTAAGTGTACATAAGTTGACTCAATAGTCTTCCCAAGGGTCTATCCCTTTTATATGATGTCATTAATTCCAGGACATTGTTAGTGGTTTCATCACATTTATCAATGAAACAGATGACAACTAAAGCAAATACCAATACTTGGATTTTGCACATTAAAAATCAGTTGAAATACGGCTGAAATCCACCACCCTGCATGCAATCCATTGAACTCCACAGCATGCAAACCTGCCTTTTGCTGATATGGGGCTCAATCAACTGTGCACTTAAACATAAGCATAGATAAAGACAATGCAGTCAAGCAACAAATTTATTTTGTAAAGCACACTGCTGAAAGGTTATCTTTGTTACCATTATGTTTGAGTCTCACCTCACAAGTCAGGACATTAGCCTACCATGAGAATTAAAAAAATACCAGCACTGCAATCTCTATTGGACCAATGCTAATACATGTCTGATTCATCAGCATGCCATCAGCAGTCCTCATTCCCAATTCAATGCACACTGAAATGCAGCTTGCATTATTATATAGAAGCTGGGTATACAGAGCAAAGGGAAATGACAAAAAGGTTTTGAGGATGAAAAGTCTATCAGGTATGGATGACCTTAAAGAGCAGCTAGGCCAGCTCTCTGACAAAACATCAGTGCTTTATCTTACAATTGCCTTTTAAAATTGAAATGTTCAATGAGGTGCACAATTAAGTTTTCTGGTTTCTGAAAAAAGTTAAGGATCTGAAACGAACTCCAGGAAAACCTTTCAGTACATGCAGCCAATAAACCTTCCTAGGCCAGTCAGAAAAGCCTCCAACTATCCAATCAAATACTTCCCCTGACTTAATTTTCTCATGAGGCTATGCTTGGATGACATTTGTGTAATGAGCATCTTTAAAGAACTTAAATTTTCCAGCAACTCAAAGGCTATCTAAAGTAACAGAAACCAAGCAGCGGTAGCCCACAATGCACCGGGTTTGTCCATACCATTTTACCCAAGATTCCCGTGCCCACGTTCTCAGCAACCAGCTCCCTGATGTGGCTCTTGTGCTCCTTCTTAGCGAACACCACCAGCATCATGCCCACCAGCCGGATAAGGCGCACCTGCGGAGCAGAGAGGGAATCTTCATGCTTCTGTGAATACCACCAAAAATCGTTTTATACTCACAGCAAGACTCAAACGGGCAGGCAAGGTGGCATCTAAATTGTGTATGCTTGATATTAAAACCTAACAAGCACACACAACATGTCACGCATATCAACTCTGTCACACAAGTGAAGTTATTAGTAAAATATACACTAAAGCATTGACAAACATTTAATGGAAGATTATGTATATAGTGAGTTTTGTCTAAACATGTATATACAATCCCAGTCTAAAGTCTGGACACAATTTTTATTCTTTATTTTTACTGTCTTCCACATTTTAGAATCATATTAAAGATATCAAAACTATGACATAACACAAATGGAATAACGCAGTGACCAAAAAAGTGTTAAACAAATCCAAACACTCTCATATTTTAGATTCTTCAAATTCATACAAAGACAAATATAAATAGTGAAGTTGATGCCTAAGAAACACATTTCAAGCATTTAAGGACAAGTCTTTTAATTAAAATGTCTTGAATGGATGTTTCCCATTACCTTAATCAGGTGTCCAAACTTTTGACTGGTACTGTACAGACTTATATGTTTCAGTATTTGTACAGTATAATTATATGTTTAAATACATATGCGTATGTGTGTTATACTGTTAGTCTTTGGCAGCCCCTCACTCACACGTTTGTATTTGGCTTTAGGATGCAGACTCCGCTCCACAGCCTCCACCCACTGCTGCTCCTTGGAGGAGTCCATATAAAAGAAGGCCTCTGTGCTCAGGTCCAGCTCCTGGAAGCTAGAGGACCATGAGCCCCACAAGGCCAGCAACGTCACATGGCAATAAAAGCAGCATTAACACAAAATACTACACTTCACTGCCGAGCCCACTTAGTCAGACTGCAAACAGGAACTAAATGACATGTCCTCTATAAATATCACTGTAAACTATGTGAATGACCACTTTGAGGAAGTACATCAGAACTGTAATGGTCAGGATTAATCATGAACGTATGAAAATATGAAATAGCGCATTTTCACAAAAAGGATGTGTCTACATGGACTGCTCTTTGAGAAGCACAGTCAGTTAAATCTTTTATGCTTTAGGATTCTGGGTGATGAAGTTGACCCAGTGTCTCTGTTCCCTGACACTGACCCAATAGCATAAAAGTCTGGTGGCTCCGGGTCACAGCTAAGCCAGGGTTCCAGGCTGCTATCTGGAGACTGTCCATTCACATTCCACGTGCCTGTGAAAAACCTGCAGTGCATACACACAAACACACAGATGCAAAAACACATACAGTACAACCACACAAGTGCTCACACACATACACAACCAGGGCTTAAAGCAACAAAATTTTCTGACCCTGAAATGTTGTTTTGTTGGTTTTTTTTTGGTGGGGGGAGGGGGTAACAAAATAGGACTCACATACATTTAGCGTTACCACAACAGCTTTAATTCAAAATTGTAAAACAAAAATAATAAATACTATTAATACAACTTTGTATTACAGTGCTCAAATTGAAAGTGCTTCCTTTTTTCTTAAATGCTATTAAAAATGAAAAGTGCAACTTCAATAAAAGTTGGTCAAATAGCAAGATGCTGTGCTACAACTTTGTCCAACTCATCATCACAGAATTGGACCAAGACATTGAGAATTCTGTCCACGTTGCAGTTTGTGGACTCGTCAACATTCAGTGAAAACATCTGTTTTGACTGCTTGTGTGCTAAACATTGCCTAATGTGACAAGCAATGCCGTGAGTGGATAGGGAGCTGGCCTGTGTATTTGACACGCTAAGTTTGGAGAGTGCAGTTCTGTCCGGTGATAATGTTTAGCACAGGTAAACTAGTGCTGGCGGTATCCTGAAAGACAGGTCATGTTCCACTATAAATGTACAAACGCGGACTTTATGATTGAACCCGCGGTCTTGGATGGATGAAGCAGCAGCAGCTAGTGGCCACAGCTCCCGCCAACGTTGAGGTAAAACGAAGAGCCTGAACAGCTGCTTTGTGTGAAGTATCAGTATCATGCCGAAACAATGCCTTTTGCCGCTGGTCGCATACTGTATTTTTTTCGAACACACGGTGCAAAAGCAGCTCCCAGACTCATTTAATTTCTGAAAACATAAGCAGAACGTTTGTCCGTCATTACCGTTTTCATCTAACCAAGCCCATCGCCATTTATTTTTCACCTCCTGTTCTATTGTGCTTGTGTCTGCGCCAATCTTCACAAGTTTCACTTCCATGCTCCATCTACTTGAATGCATGCTAGCCTATTGTGAGTAATCAACTGATGGAGTCCCCGCAAATACTTCCTGGGACCGCCTCACAGAAAGTTGAAACTGGTCGCCGATTGGATAAGAACAGTGCTCTCGTACCAGTATGTCGCGTAAACAGGCTACTATTGGTTAAAACTCATCCGAAAAAAACACCACGTCAGTGATTGTTTTTAACAGAATTGCATTCCAGTCTGGTAATATCCGAACCCATCTACGCTAGTAATAATTCATTGCGTGATCTAAAATCTCTGCACACCGGATTTCCATCATGGGGCCAGAGACCTTTAACCCATGTACATAACTGTTTCAATGGAAAGTTGGAACAGCAACATAGAATTCAACCTGGACTGACCTGGCAAGTCCATACGCATCAGGTCACAGCACCTTCTCTTACTCTGTCCATCAACAACATAACCACCCTTTCAAATGATTCACTAAACAATTAGTTCAATGATCATAACTTCCCATATTCTGTGGGCTCTGGGTGCACTGGGACAGAGGAGGCCTGAGGGACTCACCTGAAGTTCTGGATGTCCACGTACTCCTTCTCCTTCTTGGCCAGGCAGTGCTTGATGAGGCCCTCCCTCTGGCCCGCCTGGCTGGTGAACATGGCCTGCCTCATGGTGTTGGTGGTGGGGCTGTCGCTCCAGCCCGGTGGCTTATCGCTCCAGGACCTGTAACTGGATGAACGCAAAAGAAGCACCAAGGAATTGCGTTACATTATTCATCGGCTCGGCTGACTCCAATACACAGGACGACCGGCCACACTGCAGTTAACCACTTAAACAGCTGGGTACCTGCAGAGGCAGTTTCCTTTCTCAAGAGCACAGCAGCAATTTCCCACCCAAGTTTCCAACCACTAACCATGTCAGCAAACCTAGAACCTAGAGTGCGGTAGCACTATGCATGTTTTCTCTCTTATCACTTGCACCTCTCAAGAGCTTGAGGTTTTGAGATATACACTGTGTTCTCTCTCCAAGACCTGTTTTTTTATCCCCCTGTCATACCCCAGTCACACCTCAACCTTAAATTAATAATCTAATTTATATTAATCCAACTACAAAATAACACATTATGAAAACCTCACAATGAGGGCACTTAGGGCTCAGGCCATAACTCCATAAAAAGAGACTAAAATCTAAAGGGCAGTAATTAATGCAAAGGAATAGGGGACATGACATTCACATTGAATTTGCAATGTGTGCAAGGCTTGTGGAGGACAGCCTGAGCCTGCCTGCTACCTTCTTCATGGTGACACCGTGCTATTGATTACACTTGGACTGGCTCCAGCGGTAGTGCTTACTCTCTGCTGACCGGGGTAATGAAAGGGCTGTCTCTGGCCTGCGCGGGCAGGGCTCTGTCTTTCGAGGGCAGTCCCGCTGAAGCCATGCTGGGGTTGTAGGAGCCCTTGCGGGGCGGAAGCGGGGGAACCGGGGGTGGGTCCCGCGGGGCGACCGCGCGGTTCTGCTGGTTCTTCTTCTCCTCCGCCTTCTGGGCGGGGCTAAAGTGGTCCTCGATGCCGAGGTCGGCCAGGGTGAGGCCCGGACCATGGGCGTCTGGGGAGAGAGGGGGAAGTGGTTCACAGGGACTGTGAGGCTCATCTTCAGTGATAAAGGTAAGGCCTTTCACAGAACACAGAGGTCCAAGCTGACTGCCCCAGTCCCCCGGCCCCAGCCTTGTACACACCTATGGTCACTCTGTGTCCTGCAGTGCTGCTGTCTGCGTTGACCGTCTTTGTGCCACTGGTGCTGGGGCCTCCAGTGCTGACCAGTTTGCTGGTGCCCCTTGGAGGTGCGGCAGGTGGTGGAGAATCGGTTTCCATCGTTTTGCGTGGCAGACTTTTCAGCACAACTAAAATAAAGCAAACAAACTTTCTCAGCAAGTCTCAGCTGAGCTCATTTAGACATGAACGCGCCCCTGATGCCCAATGAACAAATGTACACTGAGGATATGTTGGTTCAAAGACATCTGGGCCTATGGGAAACCAAGATAAAAATGTCTACGTTCACACCAGACTGTGCTCCTCTACAGAAGAATTGGGCAGAAATGGTATGCCTGACATCATAGGACAAGGGGTCTGTATAACAAATTGTTTGTCATACAGGTTGGTAAACATTACTGGTTGGTACACACCAGCAAAAATGTGACCTGACATTCAAGGCAATTATCTATCAGTACCTGAACAAGAGAGACCTAATATTGCAAATGTGACTCTGGGTCACAGTGCTTAGCATATGTAACATCAAGTTTAGCTCCTTTCTAAAGGCATGTGACTGGTGATTCTTACCCCAGGGTTTCTAACTGCTGACAGCATACACTTTCCTCATATAATGTGTTCAAAATCAGCCATTTTTGTGAAATATCCAAATGAAACAACTGAAGAGCTATAATCGTAAATGGGTGGTGGCCAGAGAAGTCCGTTGCAACATTTGCATTGTCTGTGACCTAATTACTACAGAATGTAGTAATCATTAACTGCATCCATAACTGTGAAACTGGAAAGACCAGTTTGCAAAAACATATGCAGCTTCTGTTTGCTGTGGCCTGAGGACATCTCTTTTCTTTTCACCAACATATTCAGGCTTCAAACTCCACTGGACAGCTTATACACCTCATTAAATCAACAGGATTGTGACTGTGTAATGAAAAACTAATCTAATGAAAGGAATTGATCCTTAAACCTACCATTGTCTGCTGTAATACGTAATAATTTATCTTAGATTAATCTGACATATTCAGGTATGGCTGAAAAAAAACCCTCAGTTGTGAGGTTTTCAAATTTCTTCAACATCTCAACAAGCTAATTAACAAGTTAATCACTACTATGTCTGTGAAGAAGCCTGCATAAACACTTCAAGCATATAGCCTAACATAGTTGCATGCACAATTTATTGAAAGGAACTAAAATGTAAAAAGTTTTGTGAGTTTTGATGTACTGTACTTTACAATAAATAAATGATTATGCATTTTCCTGACTTGTTAAATCTTTTAAGGTGGGAACACCTCGAAGGGCATTAACATGTCGATTGAGAACCTTCCGCATGGCTCCTAAGCATTTTGCCAAATGAATTCCAATCAGGAGTCAGAACATCGAGGCATCAAAACGCCGCAACAGCGGGTTGTCTCCATATAGCCCTCCACAGTTGTGCCAGTGCCTCACCTTGCTGTTTGGCGTTCTTCACCTGCGCGAGAAAGGAGTGACCGCGGTCATCGTCTGGCAGCTCCAGAAGCAGCTCTGGGGTCCGTTCGCCTTGCACGTGCACCCGGAGGGAGGCTGCTGGTGGGGTTCGGGGGTGGTGCGTGGGGACGAGACAAACATATGTCACTCATACAAGTCTCAGGGCTAACAGGTACTTATACAGAGGCCTCTGTCTGCAGGCCAGGACACCAGTGTGCACGCTAGGGCCATAAGCATGCAAATGTTCCACTTAACTGACCCTAATAAAACTAACCAAGACCAATGATGCAATACAGACCTGTTCACCCTTTCTCTTTAAGCATGTCCTTTAGGTAAATATCAGTGTAAGAGGGAACAGTGAGCTCTTTGTTTTGTGGTTTTTCTACCACAAAGATAGCAAGAGGATTCACAGCACTCTGCCATTACAATATTACATTTTAATAACAATACTGTCAAAATACTGCCAGTCAGAGTACAACTTCCCAGAGCACAACAGTGATACGGTAAAACTGAAGTTACCTGTACTTTCAGTTCATCCAAGATGTTACATTAACACCACACACTGTAGTTGCATGATGACTGTGCACTGCTAATATTAAAAACTTCCCACTCCTATGTTACACAGAAACAACGGCAACATTAAATAATAAAATACGATACTCACAGTTAACAGGGATGTCAATGAGAAGAGCTTCTTCTGCCTCTGAAAGAAAGACATTTAGGGTTTTCTTTTTTTTTTTTTAACAGAAAAGTGATGGGAAGATGCAGCTCAAAGCTAAAATGCAAGCGCAAACTGGCTGCAAAGACGAGACTCCTCAGGGGTTTACAAGCACTGCTCTATATGCAGCTGCTTTAGACCAGGAAGAACACTGACATCTTAACCAAAGACTGCCCTTGATGAAATATTTAAAGCCTGGTGAAGGGGGGTGGCGGTGAAAATGAGAAAACAAACTGCCCTGGACTACTAGAGTTACCCACCCCTGACGCAGACAGCCACTCAACATTCAACTGCTAAGTACACAACAGCACACACGCCCTTACAGAACACTCTCAACTTCAACACACGTCGGTCGCGCAGGGGGCAGTTCACATGAAAATAAGCATTCTCAGGAACATCACCCGCATTACCTCCAAGCTCAAATGCCCATACAGAAAGACTGCTGAAGAAGAGGTGACCCTAGCATCCAGGGAGTTTACCTTGCACAATTTGGAAGTGGCTGTTGATGGGTATAGACAGCTGAGGCACTGGACTCTTCGTGGCAGCGTCGGGGTTCGCCAAAATACAGAGTCTGCAACAGAAGCACAGCACAATACTCACACACCTGAACGTGGCACCACTGCATTTCTCTGTCTCTCTGATGCTGGGCTGAATTTGCATACCACAGTATCGACAGGCCTACTCTGTGGCACGTTAGTGTTGCCATTTCTGGCTCAATCTACTTCCCTTCATAAGAGCAGTACATTTTTTACATGAAAGCTTATCACACTTCAGATGCAATCAAAAAACAGTCAGTGCTGAAAGCTGCACTTGCAATGATGCAACAACTATTCCGTGCATTTGATTTCAAAACCTGATGCAAATTCCACTATGCAGGACAGTGGAAAGAAATCAAACAGCTAATCAAAAACAAATATAACTGTAGAGAATAAAGCAGTAAAGTGCTAAGAGCACTCGTTTGGTTGTGTTTTTCTTTTTCCCTTTAAAAAAAACGATAAGACAGTGGTCTGCTGTGACAATTCTGCCACAAGAGCAAAAGCAAGCATGTCTGAACAGCTAAAGAGAAAAACATCCATTTGCTCAGCAGCTATAAAATATTTAGAGACATATAGAAATTTCCCGATACAACAATGAAAATAATGAAAAATTCAGATAATTAAAATTAAAACTCAACTGCTTTTAAACTGCTGTAGCCCCAATAACTACAGCAGTCTTGCACTGAGTTTACCAATTGTATAAAACTTTGATGGATAAACTCATTGTCTAATTAAGTCTAAGTGTTTAATTTTCTTCATAGGTATTTTGAGAAAGTTAGATTTAATGTCTATGATGGGTGCTTTTTGAAGCACGAATCTAAGAGACCGTTACGTAAGAAAGGGTAAACAGACGATTTTATAGATTCCCCTTTACAGAAAGTTCACATGGAGAATGTGTACGCATCTCAGATAGGTGTTGAAAATACAGCATTGCTGAGATTGTTAACATGCTGACTGAGACAGACCGGTAGTTCTAAAATGCCCATCGGATGTCTGCCGAGAGGAAGCTTTGCTGGCCTTTTACAAATCAGCAGGACTTTTTGGCACTCCCTCAACCAGCATTCAACAGTTCCTGCTGCGGTATTATATGGTACTATGGGTGGTGTTCCCCTGCTATAACAAAACATGACCTCTACTTACAATACTCACTTTTATGTTGCTGGGAAATAAAACTGAAATGGAACAAACTGCTCTACATATACGCTTGCAAAGACAAATATAAAACCGAGGCTTGCTTGTAGGACGTTTGAGGAGCTGAAGAGGAGAGTTAAAGAGTCAATGTGAAAATTTCTGCATGAACAATGCGATTAACTAATGTGGATCCCACCCATTAGGAGGAGGGAATTCACTGCACTGCTATAGGGCATGAGCATGAGACATGTTGCTCCTGGAACAAGACTGAATAAAACTTTGACCCAACCATTATGTCAGAAATCACAAACCAAAAACTATACACAGTTTTGATCAGAGAAAAGAACATGTGGATTCACATGGATTCACAGGGTGGGGGAGTGCTTACCTAGCTAACTAGCTAGCAGAATCTTGATCCAACCAAATTACACACTGATATTCTACACATTCACATACTGTAACAACTACCGTCTTCACACAGTAAGATCTCCGCAACCCTCCAGTCAAGAATCCCAGTATTCCACACTACCCACTACTAAACATCCCACAAGTCACTGACGATTCACGGGAATTTGTGTTTTGACTGCCTTCACACGGCAGGATCTCCCAGCTCTTACTGCCGGCTAGTTTCACTGTTCTTGAATCAGCATCCGAGTCAGTGACCCGGCATGGCCGCTGCTTGCACTCTGCAGGCAGGAGGTGGTTCATGGCAGGGTAGCGATTAGCGCACATGGATTTTCCGCAGAAACACTGAGCATGTGAGACTCATTAGGCCCCAGGGGGAGGCAGCAGAATGCAGTGTGGGCGGGGGGGGAGGTGTTCAGCCAGGCAGCATGCAAGGACCGTGTACGGGCTCCGTGGGCCCAAAGTCATGACTTCACACTCCGCCCTCGACTGCAGAAGCTCGCTAGATCCGACGCGTGGTACAGGCGCACAGAGCCGTTTCGAGACACATCGCAGCCAGCATGGTTTAAATGTTACACAAGGTTGTGCAAGGGCAGCAAGACCATTACTTCCCTTTTTTTCTTCGGAGGGCCAAAGAAAGGGTGCATTTGCAGGATGAACAACACTTGTTGAAAGGACAACATCCATCCGGGAGTTTCACTTGTAAAGTGCAAGCTGCTGATTGCACTTATAGTAGTCACTGTGTATGTGTTTGTGCCTTGACCATAACAGGATCCAATATTCCCGCAGTTACTATGTGACTCAATGAACATGAATGTGGCCAGAGGGGCCTAGGTCAATCTGACAGTCCGCCACAGAAGTACCAGCTTGCATACAGAACTACCAGCTTGCATACAAGTGTCTGTTAAAGCTACTACATTCTTATCTTTTGACCCAAATCAGATGGAGTAATTTTCACACAAAGTGTAACACAATAACACAGGGAAGTCTACAGCAGGATTCCCATTACAGATGTGTAATGTGGAAATGTGTAGTTTGTTGTTTTTTCAACATCACATTTCTGCGGATGTAGACAAAAGCAGATCTCAGACTTAAAGGCTTCAATGTCACCACTCTACAGCTTGTTCCATTTCACGTCTTGCGGGCAAATGAACATTTTTACAAGCCAGTGCTTCACATACCGTTGCTATCAATGCATAGAAAGGACCCCACCCCTTTCGGTCAACACCTGTCCAATGACTGACGGGGAAACAGTGGTCCGGGCAAAGGTCATGTAAGAGAAACACATTTACTTACATGTACTCCCCACCCTGCTGTATGAGGGACAGGAGCCTCGGTTCTTTGAGTCCGGCTCTGAGCTCCAGTCCTTTCACAGTCTAACGGCTACGGTTAAGGAAGCTCTGGCAATGCAGCACGGATGGGAGACACAGGGCGGTTTGTCACAGAACACAGTCCAGTACAGAATCCATATCACCATCATCGACTGAGACAACATACATGCGCATTGTGAAATTACTTTTCCCCATACAAAGAAAGGTATTTTGAAAGCAAAGGATTCACCACAAGCACCGTATTACACTAAGATTATGAGTCTAACTACTGCGAATACTGTGCAAATCAAAGAATACCCCGCACAACCAGGCTGAGCCTTTTTGTCCGAATCACTGAAATCACTGAAAATATATTTAGTCTAATTTAACGTAAAACAAATAGCGAATCTTTCGTCATATTTTAAACACAACTACATACTTCACAGCCGTAAAAATAAAACACAACGGCAGTTAACCTAACAGCATCAAAATCTATAGTAGGTCTATACATTTTTACTTTATATTTTATATAAAGATTTACAGCTAGCTATCCACAATTAACAAAAACTGTATGCTATGACAGCACTATTACTTTCTGAGCTCAAACTAGACACACAGTAGCTAAAGCAAATACAGATGGACGACATCAGAGTCTTATTTTGTTTCAATCTGAAAAGTATAACTTACAGCTAATAAATTCAAACACCTACAACTAATTCGTGCACTGGTCTGTTCATTCCACTCACCCCATCACTGAAAACAGTACTACAGAGGGAAGAGCTGCAGTCGTTTAGCTAGATTAACTAGGGAGCTATATAAGTGGTCATGGTCACAATTCAAACATGGACTCTGCCCTTATTTTATTGCACACATAAATACAGATCATAAAATACAATACAAAGCAATACACTTCTGTAGTGAACGTTGAAATGTCGAGCTCACTTCAAACTCAATTGCCTTGACGACAAATTAGCCAACAAAATCACTACTGCCACGAACTATCAATATGAAATCTGGGCAACACTTCCGAGCAAGGCAGCTAACGTTAGCTAGCGTTAGATGTCTGAATAGAATGCAAAACAAGCTAGCGAATGTTATTTGTCAATGTTATCAACAGTCAGCCAGCTAGCTAGCAAGCGAGCGAGCGAGCAACCAATGCAACCAATTAGCTAGCTAACAGGCTGTAACAACAAAACACTTCATGACAAAGGATATTATTACGCATTGATCTTCAGAAAGTCCAGTCTCCGAAAGGAGATCCATCAGTTAAAAGTTGGTGAGTTGGTCCAACAGCTGTATGTTTCGAGTCTGACCCAGCTACCTAATGGTACATTAAGCTAGCTTGCTGCAACTTCGAAAATACACCGACGGCTCGATATCTCTCCAAGTATCCGGCCTTCCAGTAGTCAGACAACTGCAAGGACTTCGGTTTCTGTGGAATTCGACACGCCGGTCTTTCCTCCTTCCTCTGAAAGCAAAAAACAAAGCCAACGTCCCAAAGGCTCCAGAAACAAAGAAGGATCCTACCTAGCGAGCAACTGACATTGTTTCACTCGCCTTATCTTCCACGTACATTCTGTCGCTTGCTGACTACCATATTTTTCAGCTTACGCCCGTAACCGCCCAGGCCCCGGGTGAGGCTAACTAGCTAGCCAGCCAACTACTACAATTAACCATTTGGGCGACAGGGCTGGGAAATCGGAAATCATCCGAACAGGAAAAAGGCAAACTCTCAGTTTTGCAGGAATATTTAAGGAAATGACAGCGCCCTCTAGTTTGGATGACTACATTGTGGTCCATTACCTGTCCAGTGGTTAGTAAAAGAGACTTCTGCGTCTTTCTCTTACGTCATTCAGATAACTCCGATAATAAAATTTTCGCCGATAAATAGAACCGATATAAGAAACCTAAATTCCTTGGATGATAATAATAATAAATAATAATAATAATAATAATAATAATAATAATAATAATAATAATAAATGTTCATTTGAAAAATTGGAACTGTTCTTATTTTTATTGTGATTACAACAGTAGTGATATCATTTATATTTGGTTAGGACAGAGGCAGAGTAAATTACTTTAAATGCTCAAAATAACAAGGATGGCAATTTGAATAATTAAGTGGCAAGTAATCCCAAAGCTTTCTCTTAAATGTTTCAAATTATAGCTTTCTTGTGTTAAACAATTCAAATTACAAAATGGAGCTAGTTAAATCGATTAAAATTACTGACAATAAACTTTCAGGTTAGGTTGAGTGCAATGAACAATAACGTTTAGAACACAGACCTCACAAAAGCTGTGATGTGTCATGAGCATTTAACGTAATTTACATCGATAAATGCCATCCTTGTTAATTATACAATCTCACGTTGTCGCTTTCGCAAGCACACAAACTACACACAATCTGCGCTGTTTCGCGAGCATAATCATTTATTTACGATTGGTGTCAATTATTCTGTGAATTATTTATTTTATTGTTAATCAAGGAGGATAAAGGGGAACAGGCTGAAAGTAATGATAGATTTAAAGGTAGTGTTTCCGCTTCCCCTGTTTCCAGCTCACTCGCAGCCACTGAAAAACATACGGGAAAAAACCTAACACCACATACCGGGGATAGCTGTTATTGCGCTAAAAATAGCTGTGCATACATCGCGATGGCTATATCGTGCATCCCTACACTGAAGTGTGTATATAAACTATAAAAATGTCATCGGTTATCGGTATCGGTATTGGTTATGAGAAGCAGGAATTTATCGGTTATCGATATCAGTTGTAAAAAACAGTTATCGTGCATCCCTAATGTATATGTTATGCATGTTATAGAGCAAGCATATTCTTATAGAGCAAGCATATTCTTTTTTGCAGATAATTCTGCATGTGTGCACTTTATTCAATTAACAGTATAAAAACAAATGAAACATTTGTTTCGTTTTATGTTTATTTTTATATTCTTTTTGCCATATAGGAATATTTTCAACTGGAGTGGAACCAACAAACAAATGGTAATTGTTTTATAAGCATACTATTATATTACCAAGTCATATTCAACACAGAAATATTGGTTAAATGAAAGAATGTATATGTTATGCATGTTACCACACAGTAAAACAAATGCAAATTTAGTTTAATAGTAAAGTCTATAATAAAAAATTATTTTATAATTATTTTGTTTTTTTGTAGATAGTCTCCTGAAAAGAAACATGTCACATATCATAACTGTAAATATCACTCAGTTACATAGATTCCTGTCATATACATAGTGAGCGTATACACACAAACACACACACATAGAATATCATATAAGGAAGATGGAGCACTTTTATTGCTAGGACATCTGCTCTAATAGAATTGAGTGCTTAGGTAACTCTGGTCCCCTATGCCGTGGCCTTGATGTTGTGGATGGCAAAAGGACTGGAGTCTGCGTGCAGCCAGATGTCCTCTTTGGGCTCCTCCTCCATCTCCTCCTCTGTCTCCACCATCCTCTCTGGGCTGAACATGTTGGCCACTCGGTAGCAGCGCGTGAGCCTGCGGAAGGAGGAGTCAGAGGCTGTGTCGTCCTCCGTCGGTTCCGGGCAGGGCCCCCTCATGTCATCGTCCCCCTCGGAGAAGAGGTCCTTAACGTCCCGCACCAGCGTGGACTTCAGGCCAAACAGGCACAGCAGGAAGACCAGCCCAGCGCAGATCCCAGACACAAAGTAAAGAGCTACCGCCTCTGGGAATCCTGAGGGGAGGGACATGATCTGTGTGGGTGGGAATACTATTTGAACCCAAGGGAAGACAGTGAATGTGATGCTGTCTGGGGTAAACAACAGAGTCTCTTAGGTGTAGATGGAGCATTCAAACAATCAATCTTTACTTTTGTATAGTGCCATTTGCAAACAGGTTGTCACACAGAGTGCTTCACAATGGACAAAGAAGAGAAAGCAAGAAATACTAGATTCTGGCAAAGAAAATCAAAAAGACAAATGTGTGCTGAAATTGGTCTGGATAAGAGCGTCTGCTAAATGCATGCACTGTAGTGTAAATGTACTAAAATATGTACATGAATAAAATCAGTTGGTGAAAAAGGGAGCAATAGCTGATAAATTGCAAGGAAGTCAAGGGGATAGGTCTCACCATGCGTGTAATCAGTGATCAAGAAAGGATCTGAAGACCCACGTCCTAAATCCTCCAGGAGATGTCTGGGCACTAAAAGAGACAAAGATCAGGATATTTCCCATTCTCTAAGAGTGTAGAATATGGCAATTTTGTAAGGAAGCAAATATATGTATATGTTCTATTGTTCTAACATTTTCCATTTTGTTTTTACTTGAATTCAACTGTATTTCTGACATGGTATTGCCTGGCAAGGCAGGTACAGCACAATGTTAGACCAGTCATGAAAAGTGAATTCAATTTATTAAAGTAATTGAGGTTCTTGCTCTTTCTCAGGGGCATAATTGAAGTGAGCTATCTGGGAATTAAACCTGCAACCTTCCGGTTATGAGCCCAGTCTCCCCCTCTCCACTGCCTGCTATGTACTTTGGACAGCTCTGCATTCCCCTTCCTCCTGTCACTCACCACACGTGTACGACACCCGCAGCTGTTTTCTCACCCCAGGAAAGCAGGGGTCCCCAAAGCTCTGAGTGTCAGCCAGCAGAGAGCAGTTTGTTTTACCGTGACACCTGCGGGTCACCCTCCTCAGTGCAGAAGGGGACAGGCACTCTGAAAAACACACACACGCTTGCAGATTCTTAAAATACAGCGCATGTTTCAATTCATGTGTTCTCCACAAGGTGGCGATGTTTGCATCAAATACGTGCTGATGTTGGTGGTTGTTTCTCATGGATTCAAGTTCCAGCTGCATAAGACAAGGATTCCTGCTGAACCCAGGAATTTGTGTAAAAACAGGAAACTGTTTCATCATTAAATAACATTGCAGCCCTGCTCCCACCTCTCCCACAGGATTCCACTGATTGCACTGACCAATGTCTGGTGCTGTGGTGTTCTCTTGGGGGCAGTCAGGGCTTCCGTGCAGCAGATGTCCAAATGTGGCAGAGTAGATTGCCAACACTGTGTCATTCTTGCAGGTCAGTCGAAGCTTCTCATTCTCACATACCAGCTTACTGCGGTGGTGTTCTGATCCACAGACAGATCAACAGGCAGCACTCATTAAAAGCTCATTAGAAAAAGTAGCATTATTTTCCATTTTATATTTCATACTAAATTCTTAGGAATTATATTCATATTTCTCACTAAATTCTTAGTAACTGTCACATTGGCCCAGATCTGCCTGAATACATTACAGCATCACTCATTTGAGTGATGATCCAAGCTAGTGAGGATCTATAAGTACCCCTGGCAACACTTAACACAGGCCATTATGATGATGATGATGATGATGATGATGATGATGATGAGTTGGAAGAGTATTATTTTTATTTTATTTTTGTTAGTGTTGTTATTATTTAAAACTGTACACAGTAAAATCACAGTAAATTTGTAGTTCATTGTAAGACATCTATTGATGTAAGTAATGCACTCAGATGACACAACTTTTTTAGAACATATAGCATACGCTCTGCAGAGCTCAGATATCTCACTCTCTGAACAATTTCCTTTCATGGATTCACAGGATTGCATCTGCATGGCATTTATGAAAAAAGGTAAAGTGTATCAAGTATTGTAAATGCAGTCATCACTGAGTTCACAGCTTCATTGGAAGTTTGGGCTCTGACCTGGACGGCACTTGTAGGACACAATGAGGTATTTGCTGGTTCCAGGACAGGGGTCTGGCCCAAACATACCACTGGTGACAGGGATCTGGCAGGCCCGCCGGTCCTGGCACTTGTATGTGACCTTCTTCTGACACAAAAGTACACAAAAACAGGCAACACTACAACACTGTCTAATGTCATCTGAGTTAATTTACACAAGTATAGGCACAATCTTGATGTTCATAGCTTTCCTTAGAGTTGAATCACTCTTTCTTTTGCCCCCAGTGTTTACTGACTTGACGGCAGCATCTGGCACAATGTTGTTATTCTGCCCAACTGCACTTCCTTATTTGGACAACAGTACCCCACTTGCGCAGCTGAAATAATTCGTATATGCACAAATAACATAAGCAAAACAAATCACAAATCTGGCTCTCGTGGTTTCAAGTGAGCTACTGTTTACCTGGACAGCCCCAAAGGAAACACACTCTGCGCTCTCCTCGGTGCTGTTTCTGTCAGTAGCGGGGCACACGTTCTCACTCGCCTTGCGGCGCCCGTAAAACACAGACAGAACAGCAATAGCTGTCTTGGAAGGACACGTGACTGTGAGCGTCTCGCCGTCGCAGGCTTGGGCCGAGTGATTCCGTAAAATCTTGTGCAGGTAGGCTGGAATAAAATAGAAGGGTTGTGTGAATGCGTGTGATTTGGTCACACATACATATCAGATGTTTTCACCACTGTCACAGACTGCTGGAGATGACTAACTCTTATTCAAAAGCCCTTATCAGTCCCATCATCTTTGGCCACGGAAAAAAAAAAATCCTTTAAAAATACACTTATTCTAAATTTAAAACAAGGCAATTAATAATGGATTTACTATCTGCAATCAAATGGGAGTGCCTGGAGAACCAATTCAGTTTTGTCTAATCTTTAGGGTGTGTGCTTGACACTCAATATCTGGTCAGTGAAGGTCCATGAATCATTGGACAGATAATGTTTTGGGACAAAGGATTAGAAACAAATAGTAATCTTACAGGTGCTGTGCCTGGTTGAAAGCTTAGGAAAACTAACATCATTCAATAGCCTACCAAATACCCTGTCCTGAAAAGGAAACATATTTAAAATAATGGGACTGTATTATTTAGGGGATTTTCAATTATTACATCTTTTAACTGGAATAAAGGCTCTAGGAGGGGCCCATTCATGTATTCTGAGTATATCACGTAACACTTCAAAGTGTCAAAATTGTGCATTGTTTGCTCTTGGTATGAGTGACCGCGTTATGAGTTTGACTAATGGGAGGTAACTTCCTATTCCTCCTGTTCCATGCTGAGTCACATAGAGTTGTTTCAGGGAGGAACAGTTCAGTCATAAGGAGATCTGCTATTTTTTAACAATGGGTGGGCAGGCCCTTGTGATGCATCGCCTTGGTATGACGACACAGTGTGACGTTTGCCCCCCGGTCCGTCAGTATGGCTTGTCCCGCCTGACGTCCTCGGTCCCTCTTTGCCGGGCTGGACTGATTCGCAGGACTTGAGAGTGTCGCCCCGGATGGACAATCAACAGCGAGGCAATGTACCAGGCTCTCACTCACAATGAGCTATTATTAGCCTGTTATGTGCCCAAGACCTTGTGCCTTTCGCTGACATCATGTGGCAGGGTTCTCCAGGCTCATGTATGAGGCACCAGCAATAATAATGTGAGGCACCACAAAAATAATCACCAAAATCAGTGTCATAATGTCCAAAATAACTTGTTATCCAATTCAAATTCAAATTTTCTTCTTTTTTACAAATTGGGTGAAACAGGAGAAATAGGATGAAGAAAACATGTAAAATGTAAAAAAAAGTATCACATGATATCCAACCACAAATATAAACAGGCCATTAACATAGCTGAACGCCAACTTGTCGTCACTATGTCTGGAGAGACTTGTTAAGATACAATATGCTCTGTTCAATTTAACATCACTTTAAGCTTTAATGTTACTATGAGGTAACAATGAGGCCAGTTAGGCCACCCTTATATGGAAAATGCAGTCTTGAAATGACTACTGCATTCATTGTATCACAGCTTTTGCATGATCAGCAATTGTCTTTATCTTAATATACAGTAGGGTGATACCTTGTTCATCATTAACTGAATACTGCCTTACCTACCCACAACATAAACAAACACACTCACACACACGCACACACACACACGCGCACACACACACACACACACACACGTAATGATGAAATTATTATTGGTTTAATGCACAAACCAAAAGTGGTGTGGGAGTGTGTTCTTTGTTTGTAAAGGCATCCATTTTGAATGTTCATTCAAAAGATGAGTGAACATTTGAGAAAAGCCTAAAAACCTGACCTGTATAGCCGACTACATCTCCAGAGTTGCATTTTGGTGCAGAGAAAAACATTTTGGTCCTTTTAGCAGCATAGGCAAAAGAAGAGCACTCACCTGTAAAATCGGGAGCCGCCTGCATCAGGTGCGCTGACAGGGCCAGACACAGGCAGAGCGAGAGAAAGCAGGAAGACCTGCTCCAGCACTGCTCCACCGACATCGCGCATATCTCATATAATGAGCGAGAGGGGCTAGATGCTCAAAATGATCATGTAGCTATTAACTGCAGGCGACTTGCAGCTGAAAACCAATGGTCAATGATGCCATTGTTTGCCTGTGACAACAGTGCCCTTCTTTAGAGAAACAGCTGCCTTTGGCAAGCCACCACATACTGGTATTTTTCAGTATTGGGGGTAAGCAGAGCATTCTGTGTTTATGTTTTTTAACACTGACTAGGACAAAACACTCTGGTGAATGCCAACCCAAGCACCAGAGGTTCCACAAAGTCCTACGCATGTAGTATGTTATAAGTATCATAGTCATGAAAATCTGTTCACTGTTTGTGTCACAGTGCACTCACTGTCATTTACTTCCTTAGTGCAATCAAGGTACACCAGCTTTGCAATGTCTTTCGAATCTTCGTGCTCATATGTTTGTTTGCTCTGATGCTATGATTGAGCTTTGAGTGAAATGACAAAACAGAGAATGTCACATAGAGCCAATGAGTTTTTGGATTTGTTGATGGAAAGAATGGGGATTTTTCCCAGCTGAGCTCCAGCCAGAGCATATCTCTTCCTGCGTTTTCACACATGGCCTCTAGGTAGACATCACAAGATAGTTGCTTCCTCTTCCCTCATAGAGAGGGGAGGAGGAAGATAACTGGCAGACTCCCAGCTCCACTGCTGTCCTACAGTAAAAAACAGGCAGGATTTCTCTCTTTACTTACATGTTTTTATACACCCCATCTGAGCCATTCATTTCGTACAAAGTACATGGGTATTGCAGACTCTGATTATGTGAGCGTAATTTACCAGTGCAAAAAAGCATTGCTGTATGTACTATACTCCAACTCCTGCAGCAAATTGGAGACAACAGGGCAGGCTAACATCAGTAAGGCTTCTCTCACAGTGAAATGAAAGTGCTGTCGGCACAGGCTCACACATCATAAATGGCCAAGTTAAGGAACCGCAGCCAGCTGTTGACAGTGTGGGAGAATGGAATGCATGTCTGCATGGTACCGCAGGTACTGAATATGGAAGCACAAGCCTCCCTCTCATAACTCGGCGCTGAAAGGGAGTCAAGAGGAGCTGCACTCCTACACATACAAAACTAATGAGTTTAATGGAATGCGCTACAACCAGAGTGGAGGTTATTATGCTCTGGGACCATGTTAATATTCCATTTAAAGGTCAACAGGGATATTCTCAAGACTCCAATGGACAGTTTATCTAAAAATTATGACTAAAAGTACTTTTATAATGCCTTCAATGAAGCCCTGGGCAGGGTTTTTTTCCCTAATTTTCAAGCTTCTTGCTACCATGGGAAGATTAGGGTTTTCTGTTCACACAAGACACAGAGTTATGCTGCAAAACATCTTAGAGTTAATTTATGGACTTCCATGGCAGTTCCTGATTTCACAAGCACTGGTGGAGGCAGGCGAAAGCTGTCTGTATGACCACAGCTATGATTGTACAATCTTCTTATTCAGCAGAGAGCAGAGGCTACAGCATTTAGCGTCTGTCCCTGCCAGCTGTTTTCTTCAATGTCCCTCATGAGTTAACGGAGGGAGAGGGGGTTGGCTGAAGGGAAGGGGTTGCAGATGCTTTGTGCTCTGAACAAACTTTGCCTCTACTGATTTCCTGCCCTGTGCGTGTGTTGTTCATGTAATTTCCAGGATTTGTTGTGAGTTTCCATTTCAAGCATGGCGTTTTTCCTGCTCACTTCTGTTAATGGAAATTTCTCTTCCCCTTTGCGCAGATAGAAAGACGAGCACAGATTTTCCTGACCCTGTACTACGATATTCACAAAGCAACCCTCTGAAACGCTTGTCTTCATCCCCTCCCTCATTTTAGTGAGTATGGAAGGGGAGGGTTTTTGTGGATCACTCACTGGTACTAAGTGTCATCATCAGAGACGGGTGACCATTCCTCAACATGATGCAATGAATTTCTCTCACGTGCATACAGTATACAGTACCAGTCAAAAGTTCAGAAACACCTGATTATGATAATGGAAAACATGACCTAAAAAACATTTTGATCTAAAGACTTATGCTTAAATGCTTGAAATTAGTTTCTTACACAAATATAGTGAAGTGATGTTGATGCCTGTGTATGAATTTCTGTCCCAAAAAAGTTTCTTTTAAAAAAATTTTTGGCTATTTTGAAGAATCTAAAATATAAAATAGTTTTGATTTATTTAACACTTAGCACTGCATAATTCCATTTGTGCTATTTCATAATTTGGAATAATTAAATCTTTACTATTATTCAAAAATGTGGAAAATTGTAAAAATAAAGACTAAACATTGTGTCCAAAAGTTTGACTGGCACTGTACAAACGGTATTGAAATATTTAGTCTGGCGCTGTCACCAAGATTTCAAGACTGCCAAGTCAGACAAAACTAATCGAATATAAACTTATGTCCTTTCAAAATGTCATTGAAAAGGCAAGTTATCTGCCTGCTTCTGGTGTAGAGGTCACACGGTATTGTCTTCAGATAGCTGTATTCAGCAGACCTGTCAATGTAATCTTGTGAAATTAAAAGCATGGGCCCATTCTATGAGTATAACCTTGACTTTTATGAAGTTAAGCGTGGGCTACTTCATAATAATATGGCTCTGCCCTGCATTTTCACACCCATTCGTGGCTGTTGCAGAGCTCTGGAAGCCTTCCCAAAATGTCTTGTGTTGCTTCCTTACTGTACTTTCCCTGCAACACTCAGATTTTGAAGCACACTTACATCTCATCAACTTTCATCTCTCATCCATTGATACAATGACTCAGGATATCCTGTGGATTCAAAATCAGGTCATTCACACAATGATGTTTGACTGTAACAGTTAAAATGTCAGATGTGTGCGGTTCTGTTACCATTTAGCACAAAGGTTGCCATAATGACCGTATCAAATTTTTATAGATTGAATTGTTTGTTTATTTACTCATTGGGGAAATAGTGCTGTCACAAAAAATGCTCACAGTCAGTCTCAGCGATGACCAAACCAGCATCAGATGCCCATGGTCTAGGTCTCTGGATACCTGCAATAGAGGAGCTGTTCATTGCACCTTTTATGTTACTCTCCAAATCAGGCTCCAGTTGAGACCAATGCCATGCAGCAGGCTCTTTGGTGAATTACGAGTAAGCATGCTGTGAGTGAGGTGTACAGCTCGTAGTCATTGTGTGATTCATACTGTGGCTGTATCTATTACTAACATTATCACCTTTTTCCAAAGATGTGACAAGATCTATTTTCAGCACGGGAGACCATAACAGTCTTTATATGGGCGATCCCCACACCCATCGCATGTGCCCTCCTCCTCTGGCTTTTTAAAATGTGTTCTGGGTGAGAGGGAGCGAGTTGACACTGACAGCTCAGGCCAGGGGTGGTTACGGCGCAGATCGCTGCTTCCTGGACTCCCCATTCACTCCCAGACGTGAGCATACATACTCACACAAACACACCCACAGCCTGCTTTGCCTGAACAGTGTGGAGCTGAGACCCTTGGTGTGAAGTTTAGCTTCTTTCTGGTCAGCGTGACTTTTGGAGGATAAGTAACCTTGCCATTTACAGGACTTACTGGAACACCACTGTGGAACACCATGGCTCTCAGACAGAACTCCGACAAAGAACCCAGTATTGAGCTGTTCATAAAGGTCAGTATTTTACACCTCTCTCAGGATTTTATGTTCTGTCTCTGAATTTGAAATTAAATGTCCATACCTATGTATATCCATGTTTGATTCCATAAGATGAGCTACAAGACACTCAATGGTATATCTATTATGACTCTGAAAATAAGTCATACATTTATTTCAAAGTCAGTACTATACTACATGCAGGTACATGAATTCTTCAGATATTTGATATTATTGATACTCTAAAGTATATGTTGTACTCTTGTGTTGTATTCTTGCATTGCACTCTGCCTCACTTGTAAGTCGCTTTGGATAGAAGCTTCTGCCAAATTAATAAATGTAAATGTAAATGTGAGCATCTCAAAAGTATTTGGACAGAGGCGTTTTTTTCATGGACAGTAGTAAAAAAAACTACATTCTATCTTTTCTTCCAAAAGGGGTAAGTTTTAGTGTTTAAGTGAGCTCTGTGCTACTCATGGACCTTGGCCAAAAATCCATACACTTACAAAGACTCACATTGTAAAGATGCAGGAACCCGCTGTAGTAAACAATAGATGGGAACTTCACGTTCGTATTCCTCAGTTGTTGTGGCTATGAAATTGTTTACATTTCATTTTCAATATACAGTAGCATAGAGAGCCCATTTCAGTACATTTGACCAATATTAGCAGCTGCTGATCACAGGCTTTGTGGTGCAGTGAGTGTGGCCAGTGTTAGTGGTTTCTATGAGGCTGCAGTCCAAGCCATTTATCATAAACAACAATAGTCAAAACAGGAGGTCCCTTGCATCCCCAAGCAGGACATGCAGACAGCACATGGAGTACCCTCAGTTGTACCTCACTGACAAGCCCCTTGTGTAATCCTTCACCTTACATTTTGCCACACCCACAGATACCAGCCTGTATCTTTATACCACACATATGGTATGTCACACCCACAGGCATTAGCCCACATTATTCCAATGACTTCCACCCCCAGGGACTCCAGCCTACTGTATTTTTCTCAGGGCCATGCCCACACCTTTTGATATACCCCTTTACATTTAGTGTCCCCACATGTGTACCTAATGCAATTAACCCAGCTGCTAAACTTGGCTTTGTGTGGAGGCTGGTTCTCAGCTCTAGCGCAGTTGCAGCCGTGCTGTCATGCAAAAGAGTTCTCAGGGAAGGACATTCTGAAGGAAATTGGACATTGATGCATCATTTTCATCTGTTATCAGCTCCGATTAGAAAGACACCACTAGTCCCCAGCAGGGAAGAGTGAGAGGGTGTCTTGTGTAAATGGGTGCATCATTTCCTTTATGGCAGGATACATTGCATTAACATGATTAATTTGGCTTTTTGATCATTAGCTTTTCAATAGCAATGGTGCTGTATGCACCTTAAGCTCTTCTTTGGTGGACATTAACATTATGCCATTGGGTGATTCTTTCACCACTTCTGTTCTAACCTCAGGAATGATTGCATAGATGAGGTCACTGAACAACTGCTCCATGATAAAGTCTGCAGATAATGCAGTCTTAGAAAGTCTGTTTGCAGCCTATCAAAGAAGGAAAGCAAACTCACAAAATGAAAAAGGATGGTCATTGGCCTAAGATCAAAGAATTTAAAACAGTCAGCATGTGCTGCAGGTCCACAGGTGTTCAGTTCTTTTTCACTGAGTTCAACTCTTTTCAGTTGTATTGTATTCTGTTTTCCTTTTTATTCATCTGTTTTGTTCTTCTTGGAGTTCAGAAATTTAGCAAATATCTGTCACAATACACACGGCTTTATGGGGGCACATATTTAATTTGTTCTGATGAGTCTGAAGAGTTCGATGTGGGTGTAACTCTGCATTTGTCCACACTCTGTGTGTTTGTCCCCAGGCCGGCCATGACGGGCAGAACGTGGGAAACTGCCCATTCTGTCAAAGACTTTTCATGGTTCTGTGGCTGAAGGGAGTCAAGTTCACAGTGACAACTGTGGACATGAAGAAGTAAGCTATTCCAGTTGGAAGCTTTTGTCAACAGTGTCCCACCTGGGATTAAAGCTTGAAACCTCTACCATCACACATACACCAGACAAACTATCACATCATAGAAAAATGTCCAGTGCTCACCTGCTGTGTGATATTAACAACATGGTTAGAAAGCGAATTGACTTAGAAAAGGCGTAGGTCTACTTGTGTGGACAGCAGGGGTGGAGGCTTAAATGGCTGGCCCTATCTTCAAATGTACAAAGAGTCCTGTGTGGTTTTAACAAATAGTAATCTAATCTATCACTCCTCGTAATGGTTTTGTTAGACCTGTCAGCAGTGTTGTGATTGTTGAGTAACACATCCAATGCAATTAAAAAATGATACATCTGTAAGTAATCCTGGGAACACAAACACACACCCCTGACACAGCTGGCAACTCCCCTGCCCGTGTGTTTTTCCGGCTAAGTCGGAGTGAACCATTAATCGCGTATTAATCAACATCTATGGCACGGTGGCGGATGTGGTTTTCTCTAGCCGATAAGTTACCTCACTTGACCTAACCCTTCCCCTGCACATTCCTCACCCTCTCCATTCCCCAACCTTGCACTGCAGGAAGCCAGCGGAGCTAAAGGACCTGGCCCCAGGGACCAACCCTCCTTTCCTGTTGTACAATGGGGACCTCAAAACCGACTTCATCAAGATTGAGGACTTCCTGGAGCAGACCCTGGCACCTCCCAGGTACCACAGACGTGTTCCCCTGCATCTGGTAAAATGCCCCGCCGCTTGGCACGGCCGGCCACTATCACACACCGCTCTCCTTCTTTCTACCAGATACCCCCACCTCAGCCCACTGAACAAGGAGTCCTTCGACGTGGGTGCCGACATCTTTGCCAAGTTCTCCGCTTACATCAAGAGCAGCCCCACCAACACCTGTGAGTGTGAATTCAAAGGAGAGGGCTCAGCCTTAAAGGCGAACAGCTATTACCCCGAGCTGATGCCTCACCAGTAGTCTGCTATTGGTTTATTAGAATTACAAAGCATGAGCAGTACACCAGTAACATGCATTCAGTTCCCAAGTACATGAACACAAGTTCTTGACTGGGTTACCACAGACCCCCATCCCCTTGTATACATACCGTTCAAATGCAGCTAAGTTTGAATTGAAACTGATCCAGTCCCACCTACTGATAAAGTACTGCTGACCACAAACTGTACAACCACTATATCACGTTTGTACATTACATTTTGTAGGTTTACATTCTGGTCCAGATGGTGAAAGAAATCCTGATGTTTTTGCATTTGTTAATCCTGTTTTAAAGAGGCTACCACAAAAACAACATGCAAATGATGTTGATAATATGCAAATCTAGTTTAGGGCACAGACAATTATCTATTATTAACATGCTCATTTTCTATTGATTATATTTAAACAAGGCTGTTATACCTGAATAGGAGTAAACATTGTTACAGCCACTTTCTGTGTTCATAGTGAGGGTAAGTCAGTTGTATGTATCTAGGGGTAAACACTTTTAAAGACTTTCAGTGTGTATAACTAGTGCATGTGCATGAAAACAAGGATTTGGAGACACTTAAACACCAAATCGCTATGTGGAAGATACACTGCCATCCACTGCAGATGTCTCACATGTGTCCTTGTCTCTACATCTTGGCCCTCCTCAGTCCATGAGAAGGCCCTGTTGCGGGAATTCAAGAGACTGGACAACTACCTGAACACCCCCCTTCCACAGGAAATAGACCACAACTCCACCGTGGATGTGCTTGTCTCCAAAAGGAAGTACCTGGACGGAGATCGCCTCACACTGGCAGACTGCAACCTGCTCCCCAAGCTCCACGTGATCAAGGTGAGGGGCGCACACATCTATGGCAATTTCACAGTGCTCAATAATCTTACCATGTGGGGCATGGGTCTAATTTCTAATAGTTACTGCAACATATCAACTAATACATCTCCCTATTCTATAGTAAAGTGGAGAAAGCAGAGGGCTTCATTTCTCTTTTTCTTTTACAGATTGCGGCCAAGAAGTACTGCGACTTTGACATCCCAGCCCAGTTTACAGGCGTGCACCGCTACTTAAAGAATGCCTATGAGAGGGAGGAGTTCAGTCACACCTGCCCAGCCACCATTGAGATTGAGAAGGCCTACCTGGACGTGGCTGGAAAGAGGAAATAAATGACCTGTCCTAATTGCTGTACTCTCCACCCCCCTCATGCTTCTTCATGACTTTCTGAACAATGACCAACCCCAATACACTGTAGCTTGAAAATCTTGGACCTTCTCACAGAACAGAGTTGCCACTGGAGATCTGTGGGAAGCCTTGCCCCTTTATGGTGGCCTAGTTAAGAGGAGCTCCAAGAACCCTTGTCCAAGAGGAGGAGAGTCAGGATGGGGATATTACTTCACTATGAATACTTTTGCTTGCCCTCAGTACCACTAATGAACTGAGTGATCAGACAGGTAACCCCAGAGCCAAATGTTTGTCTCTCATTTGGGAAAACAATTGTTTGATCCCTGATTGTGGTCATGGGTCAGTCATGTAGAAAAGGAACTCCAAGCAGCATCATGTTTTATGTCCCTCCATTTCATACACAGTAATGGCAAATTGGGGAATCTTACCAACTCTGAACTGAACTAAAAACTAAGGAGAACATTGTTTCTACAGTGTAAATATATCAGCGCTTGAAATAGAGGCAGAAGTTTCTCAACTGACATTTATCTCAAAGTGCTTTCGATTGTTTGATTAATTGTTTCAATTATGCTTACCAATCGGCAGCTGATTCCCTTTTCCTACTTGCTGCTTGTGAATGCATTTGTTCATGTTAGGATCATGCAGAAAATATGTCTCTAAAAATTTGACCACATGTATAGATTAACACCTTGTTCTCTGTGCACACAACACGGACACAATGAACCAGGAGAAGGAGAAGGAGAAAGATCTGTTACTCTGCACAGACTCTGCATCATAAAGAGCACCTATTTTTTGTCAGTGTCCTCACTGGCTATTGTTGCAATTCATAGGCCTGTGCCACATCCTGTCACAGTAGAATTTACTATAAAAACAACATCCTTATACAGGTTAAATTGATTTTTACTGAATTAAGCTACGATTTATCATTTAAGTCCTCTAATATGGTGTAAAGGAAAATAACCACAAAAGGAAGAAAAAGGAAATCAGTTAAACCTGTCAATGTGTATGAATAATTCAGCTAAAATCAAACACATCAAACAAAAGAAATGAAAACACTGAGAGCAACAATCAGTTTAAAGGTTACATTTCTGCCTCATGTATTTCAAGCCCATGAGCTGCCACTTAAATATATGTATATTATAATGTGCTGAATACATACTGTATTCACAAGGCTTTAACTATACTGATTAGGCCAAGTACACAAAGCAGCCCTATATTATTATTATGATCCGCTGATATCCTGATGAGGAGGTCCATCTTATAGATGAGAGCTAATGACAATGGGGTGGTGGGGATGATGATGATGATGATGATGATGGCAATCCTACTTCAAACAGGAAAACTTGCACAGATAAATCACATCATCAGGACCGTTCTTGAATAAGGATGAGGTTTTTGAAACAGCAATGAATACTCGAGATATGTCTTGCCTAATACTTTATAATATCCATCTGTGTTTGTCTCATAAAAAAGAAAAGCTTTTAACTGGAAAATATATCCTGTCAGTAATTTTAATGATAGCTCTATAAGGAAATGCAAAATAAAAGCAATTCATTGTCTAGAGTCCCTGTTTTCAACTTACTCTATGTGGATGAGGACCACTGATTTTCATCTGGTGCAACACTGTCTCCTTGTGGCAAAAAATCAAAATGAAAAGTAACTCTCTCCTCATGTTTTTGCTGGAGGGGTTTATTCATGCCATAGTCATAGGAGTTTTATTGGGTTTTTCGTGTACTTTTATCTAACAGGTTTTGGCATGAGTTTTGTTCTTAGTTTTGTTTTGTCTTCATAAAAACTTGAACCCATCTCATCCTCTGCAGGTCACTGTAGGAGAATTTACAAAAAAACATCTCTCTGCCAATCCCACCATCACCTGACTTTCACTATAAACTGAGTACACAGGCAGCTTGTTAATGATCACATATGCCAAACACAATATCACTACTTAAAAGCATGACTGCTGTCCAAAGAGTGAGCATGCGCAGTACAGAAAGATGTTTGTTCAACACTGTGTTGGTCCCAAATACAAAGCTTTGTCACCCAAGCCATTTTTCATAGGTCTCTTTATTGCCAGACGCAGTGCACAGCTGCTTTCCCTTTGGATAAAAAAGCTCTTTATCCAACAAATTGTTTGAATCATCTGTACAAAATTATTTACACACTCTTCTCTTTCTCTTTCGGCTTGAGCTGAAACCTCTGTGTGGGAGAGCTGGGTCAGGAGTTGCAGTGAGGGATTAGGGAGTTGTCAGACTGTTTGCACAAGACAGGGAGCATCTCTGGTGTCACTGGAGGTGCTGCTTCTAGTTCGTCACACAGTACTTCCAGAAACAGGCTGTGTAGGAAAAAACAGAGAGGTGAGGGCAGGCCCTTCAGTTCAAACCTGTTTGCGTACAACCACGGTCAGTAACTACCACTGAGTAAATACCCCCCCTCCCTGTGTGTGTATGTGTGGAAAGAGCCGTGCAAATCTCGGAAACACAGCCTGCAAGGTTAAGCAATAGAGCTGTTAGCAGTGGGGCTTTAAGTAGATCAGTTCCTTTCTGCATTTCCCATCATACAAATTAGTTTTATGAGGAACTGCTGCGGCAGCTGGTGGGATTTGCTGGTTTACCTTACTTCTCTTGAGTATGTACATTGTACCGCTTTGTAGGTAATCTCTAAATTAAAGTGGAGTATGTGAACTCCTCAGTGCTTGTGTACTTCTGCATTCACCATGCTGCTAGGTGGTTAACTGTTTCATACTGCACCTGTGATAGGCAAACAAATGGCAGCATCTGTTGAGTGCTCAAACAAGCTCAAACAGGGTAGCTGTCCCATCTGATACTGACGAATATGTTTCCAGCTGAGGGTCCATAAATCGTGAATGTACGCAAAGCCTTGATGCCAGGTGGACTGAGCTTTGGCCCTGAGTGCTAGTAAAGCTAACATGGCTGCAACCGACCACAGGGCTATAGGCCGTGTCCTCACCCCTCTTGTTGGCCTTGGGCAGGGTCTGGTCAGAGCGGATGGGGCTGTGAGTACGCAGGTTGTCTGCCGCAGCCAGCTTCAGTAGTGCCACCTTAATGTCGTCCACCTGGGGGACACACACATGGCTATATGCATGACATGGCAAGCACTCACACACCTGCTTATCACATTACTGTAATAAGAAGTACAGAAGTGTGGGAAGGCTAACAGATGGTAAAGATTAACAGTACCACAATGTAAATGCAAAAGCAGAAGTAGTGTGATTCTTGCAATCTGATCTAAATGATTCTCTATCAGTATTTTGGGTGGTCAGCATTGTCTTACCATGTTGCTCATTTTGTCCTGGTTTGAATAATCTTTTGTACCTAGAAAAGCAGAAAAACAATTTAAATTGCATCAGTGGTGGTTCTATGTGAGACTGAACTCAAGGCCAAGTGCCTGGCTGGATGTACCAAATATCCATAAATCAGCCTTGTAAGATATAGCGCAACGCTTTCTCTGGGGTGAATTTTGAAATACCTATGCCCTTTCTTCCAAACACATATTTCTTTCTGGCTCCCAATTATGCGCATATGTTAAATGGGAACTGTAATGTGAATACAGATATTTTTTAAAGAGCAGCTGCAGCATGTAGACATTCAAATTCAAATGCCTTCAAGTGATTCTTTCCTTCAAATGCTTCAGAGCCAAAGACAAACATTTGATTAGTGATTGAACAGACTGGTTAGACACTTGCCTTTCATCCAGGTATCCCTGGTGCTGTCCAGCTGTAGAAGGAATGGGTGCAGGTCCTTGATCTGTCTGTGGTTCCCAATGTCAGTGCCTTCCAACTCCTCAACCTCTGACCCCAATCTTTGGATCAGATCTGCTGGGAAATTACAGCCCAACTATCGCCACCGATCTAAAGATCTACCAGGCAGCCACAACTAAGAAGACGCCCATGATTAATGGCATTGCTCCACAAACATTCTGTGGCTTTGACAATCACTACTGGCAGTGCTTTATCACTCAGTCCCTGATAATCTCCTACACAGTGAGATCTTAATAGTGCCAGATTGCAATGTAAGGTGTACTGAACATTTTGTATTTATCACATGCTATGCAGTGTATGGCATCTATGACTACAGAGGCCACATGATGGAATGAGAAATTTAAGTAAAATGGATTGCATTGCTCCATATTTATCCCTAGCATTGGAACATAGACAATGGACATGATAAGCAGACATGTCAGTTATCATCCATCACCTATAAGTCACAGCTGACATGATAAAACAATAGCCACATCTGCAAGGTACTCTTTGTTTCCAATAGAGGTACAATATCTCAGACAAACATTCATAGATGTAACACTTTATATTCTGATGCTTTCAGCTGCCTTTAATTGCAGATTGTCTTCTGAAAACATCTATTTCTCAGCAAAACCTATTTATATTTTGCACAGTATTATGTTTTATCTATGTCGTACAATAATTATTTTTACAATTATTATTGTAAGACATAGATAAAATTACAATAATATGTCTTCAGCACAATATAAATATAAATTTAACATCAATGTAAACCTATTATCTTCCAAAACCTTTAGTGAAATCTTTGGATTCACAACTGATTGCCTCCTAAATTTCCATTGGGTCATCAAACTTATCTTGGTCTCCCCTTAATAATTTTAATTATGTCTTGTAATCAAAGTGGTTCTGATTAAGAACTGTTTTCATATGCATTTTGTGTCTACTGATCACATCAGTTGCATCATGAGCACTTCAGTCCTTGATCCCATTCCCAATGTCCAGTCCTATTGTTATTACACTGAAAAAATTTAGCCCATTTCTTAATATAACCCCATTATCTAAATTGTTTCTGGTGAATCCTCCACAAAAAAATCACAAAGCCAATTCTGCTCTCTTGGTACCACTTCACAAATGGAGAAACAGGTGGAGCAACAGCCACCAGGATGCAGATGGAACCACACATCACATATGAAAGACACTGACTGGCAGGCAAAGACCATGCAGTTGTCCTGGCCTACCTGTCTGCGGCTCCATGTCAGTTCCTGCGTACATTGGAAGAGCAGGGGTTCTCTGGGCAGAGTACATCACAGACACCAAAAAGCAAAACAGTGCCCGGGACAACATGACGACAATATTTTAGTTGAGTCCGGTCTCCTCTATGCCCGGCTGAGAGAGGGACCAGACTTTTATACCCTCCTGGGATATCTATCTTGACAAGATCAATACATTATCATGTCATCTCTGCCTGGTGTTAATGGTTTTGACACAATGGCTCCCTCGTCACAGGTGCCATTTAGGGGGGTGCTGTCAATTTGGATCAGTCCTATCTGTGCTTGAACAGAGAACTTTAACAAATGTTTACTCTTAACTGCAACAATCGGGGCACAATAAGCCCGTTCCAATCATTTATGTCTGACAGAACATTTTTGTGTGCATTGTGCACCTCATGTAATCTATAAATAAGGGGATAGAAAAATATACTGACTTTTTGGGTCATGGTTCAAGGGATTTCACACAGTTACAGATACATGCAGACATGCATGTGTACACACACACTCACTCATGCATGCACACACACTAAATGCTACTCTTTCGTAAATATTCATTGTGATCACCCCTGAGTTCCAGTCATCTTCACCCATTCTTTTTTGATTGTTACAGAAAACACCTTACATGGCAAATAGCAAATGACAGCATAATGACCAGATAGTAGACTAAATGTCTCAAACTGTCTTCAAACTGACTGCTTCAGAAATGTTTTTTTTTTTTTTTGCTAGTGGCAAAGAGCCTTCATCAGTGTATTTGACAGGTAGGCCAGTGTATTTGACTCTGGAAGACTAGAGAAAATCAGTCACACAGGCTGAACTAGATTTGTCTTTTCATAATCTTTGGTGACCTCAGTCTTTATTTTAACACTAAAAATAAACTTTAATAAAACATCTGTACTTCCAACTTATTTACTTTTCATGTCTATTTTATATACTTACCGGACACCCTTATCTAATCCTAATTACAGTGTTCACTCTTTCCCCCTTCAACATCCTGTAACACATTAATACAGCTGGACTTTTTCACTCGGCTGAGGTTAAGTACCCGAATTTACTGTATAATAATTTTAACATTTTTCTCTTACTGACTTTATTTCCTTACATGGTGATGTACTAAGGTAATCACTTTACCTTACACCACATGAATACCTTACAGAGCTATTTGCTACACGTGGCTTGATTTTAGGAACAGAAGCTCAAGCACACTGCACAACAGCATGCATAGCAAAGGAAATATAAGAAAGAAGCTACGGTTAAATGTGAAAGGGCAAAAAGAATGACTGTGACGCATTTGATGACAACTTAGTTGAGCTATTGCACTGAGCCTGAAATGGAGTTATACAAGCCTCTTTATCAAATTGAAGGGTTTCTAATCGAACAGGAAAAAAGCATTACCAAAAGACGTGAAACTTTGCTTCGTGATGGACGAGGCTGTCCACCAGCCTGTGGTTCTGACACCAGAACCTGCCTTCATTCCTCATCTTTGATGAAGAATAGTGTCTAAACATAGCACTGTATACAGATGATGCATTTGTAAGGACAGAGGGAGCATTACTTACCTCTCACTTTGTAGTGTTTCAAGACACAATGCCGTAGCGCTGCTGGCCTTGTTGGAAAATCCGGGATGTTTTACTTTGTTTCCTTTTTATTGTGTTATGAACGTCTGATCCTTGCTCATACAGGTGTAGCTGACAAAGAAAAAGTAACAATTACAGTCTATTAAAATGGGCCAAAATGGGATAATACACATGAAAATTCCTTCTTCATGAAAGTGTTGCCAAACCTTTCCAATCCATACATTTTCACAGATGTTGTATTTTATTATCTATCTACGTGCGTGTGTGTGTGCGTGTGTGTATTTTCTCGACATTTTATCTCCCATCAAGACTACTATTGTAAACATCGCCATTGACCATAGGGTGTGCACTGATGTCATAAGATTGTGAAAGAAGGAAAAACAAATATGTGCTCAATTTGTGTAACGTTAATTAGCCTTCGTATCCGCATAACTACCACATGAAACGAACCCCATGAAAGTTTCACATCTTGTCACGTGGCGCTTCTGCACAACCGGAAGGTTTTACTAGCTGTGTTAGATACTGTTGGTGCTGGTTAGTTGATGGTGAAGTATTTTGGCTAGCACACCCATACACTAGGTTGTCAAGCAAGCTTGACTGCAAGTTTGCTCTATTTTAGCTCTAGATAATTACGTGCAGTTGAGCTGAAATGAAAAGAAAGAAATCGGGGAAGCAGCAGGACTTCGAAGACAAAGGTTACGCTGTCGCCCAGATTGTTAGCAAACTAGCTAGATCTTCATGAACTAAGGGAAAGGTAAGAAAACGTATCGTGTAGTATTAAAAATGTCTAAACCTCTGCCTAGCTGCCCTAAGTTGTCGCTATTCATGGAAGCTATTCGTACATTTTAGCTCGCTTGCTAATGTTATTTCACATTTGCAACCCGGCTAGACAAGATTGTAGTTATCTCTTCCATAACACAGCTAGCTGCTTGTAAACTATGGCTTTCGCTGTACAAAACGCCGAACTTTATTCGTGGTACCGACAACTTAGATAGCAACACTGACTTTAGACATTTCTTGCGTGCTCATTCGATGAATAGTTACCAGCATTTTTATCACAAGATTGTCATTCTTGTGGTTTACCGACTACCTATTTCGCTAATATTGATTTAGTATTTGCATAGCTAGGTTAGCTGGGTAAATAGGTAGTGCATTTTCAGAAAAGGTCAATTTGTAGCTTGTTGGTAGTGTACATGTAGTCTCAGCGTGGTTCTGGCTTTCATCAGGTAGGTGGCTAATCAACCGAAAACGGTACAATTAGCTAGATAGCTACACTAACAAGTAACAAGATGGTGCATCGATTAAGCTATTTGCAATTTGGTCATTCGATACCAGGTGTGTGTGTGTGTGTGTGTATATATATATATATATATATATATATATAAGTGTGTGTGTTATATGTGTATGTATATATGAAGAAACAGTCGTTTATTACACGTAATTAATTATTACATGTGTTGTGACCTGGCAAAATTCAAAGAGTAATGTACGCTGGCTCAGTTACAATGTATCTTTACTGTCATGTGTAACTTAGCACCTCATTCGACCCTTAAGCAGCGGCGCTTTTCGGAAGAAAGCTGTCTAATTCATAATTGACAGGTTGCCAGACATGGGTCGGCAGCTGTATTCCATCTTCAACTAAACGTTTGTCTGACCTTTGGACTGGAAGAGCAGTGAGGACAGGAGATATTGGCAAAGCTGTTGTCTTTTCTTTTTGGTTAGGTGAGGCTTTATTACTTATCTAGCTGGCAACATCTGTTGTTTGGCACTGATATTCCTAGCCACTGATATTCCTAGTTCTCTTTAGTTTCCATAGCATGTTCCCAGAGGACTTCAGAGAATCCTTTCCCTCCACGTGGAATGGGTGAGATGCTTATGCCTGTAGTCATCAGTACATGTTGATCAGGCACTGCCGGATTAATGATGTAATATCATCGTCCACCCTGTGCTGGAAAGCTGAGTAACGTGCGCAATATTGGGCACTTCGTGATAACTAGGCAACAACGGTATTGGTTCGGCATCTATTGTTTGTTTGCCTTGTTGAGCACACCCTGGGCCAAAGCCATCTGTTAACAGAGACTCAGCTGTTTAATCGGGTTATAGATACTTGACCATGGCCAACACAGCCATAAGCCTGCCAGCCTTGGGTGGTGTAGTGGCTTATTCTGCTAGGGGTGTTGATGGGTTGTGAACCCTATTTAGTGGTGCCCCACTTGATTATGTCTGTGTTGCAGGGGATGGGGTTACCCTGCTCGTGATAATGACCCATTACAGGCTTGACATGATGTGTTTCATTTTGTATATGTTGATACTGTATGCTCCCTGCACCTGAACAGTGCAGTTGTGTGAGTTAATGTGTTGTCTAAGGGTCATGGTGCTCCACATATGTAGAGAGCTTTGGCTTCTTCTGTTGCAGTCATTGTATCCATTCTGCAGCCTAAATTGTTGATTATGGTTGATCTGCTACAGACATTTCCCTGCCCCCTCCTGGACCACAAATGTCCAAATGGTTTAATGCACTCGTTAGCTTTACCTGCTAGCTTGTACCTTGCCTGGCCAACCATTGATACCTGGTCATGCATTGCCTCTAATATGGTTTTTTTTTTTCTGTTTTGTACTCTACCTCACTTGTAAGTCGCTTATAAGCAGATATAAGCGTCTGCCAAATGAGTAAATGTAAATATAAATGTATATAAATGTATCAAGTTTCTGATTTGCCTAAGGAGTTGGTATGCTTCCACAGTGTTTGCCTCCATTAACAGGCCTTTGAAAGAAGCAGGATGCATGATGTTGCTGCATACCCCGGTTTATGTCAGGAGGGTGTGTGCGAAGGGCTGGGTGGTGCTGGATTTCAAAGTATTTTGCATAAGAATCTCACTCATATCTTGTGGAGGGAAGGGATTCCCTGGGGCTCTGTGGTGATCCACTACTGAACCCAAAGAACCACATCTTCATGTGTAATCTAACATTTGCCAAACATTTGGTTTGCCTGTTGTAGGTAATGTGCCAATTGTGCATATTACTTGTAGTTCATATGAAGGCCATTATTTATCTTTACATTATTAATTCAATCATTGCACTGTAAACTGATGCTAAATTTCATTTTGCTCATTTGTTTTTCATTGATATGGAAAGTAATGTTAGCTAGCTTCTGAGCTTTTTGACCAATATTGCAACAACTGCATGCTGACAGCTTCAGAAGGTCAAGACCACAGAGCAATCCAATCTGATGAAAAGACACCACTTACCATGTTACTACTGTCAGTTCCCAGGTTGTTGCATTTTTACTCAAGCACATTATCCTCAAGAGTGTCTTCACATCATCCTTTGTTTGTAAGAGCTATATGAAATGGAGAGGCTTGGCAGAATCTCGGATAGAATATTATGTATTCATCTCAGTCATATTCTGGATCAAGTGAGAAAGAGGCTAAAATGCCTTGTGCTATGAAACCTGTCAAACCAGATAATTTGGTTTTTGCTTTGCTGAATTCCTGGTGTTTTGAATCACTCCTCATTCAAAAAAGCCTTAAGGCCTTCAGTGAACTTATCCACAGTATGTTCATTGTTCTTGCTCAAAATATAACAACGTTTTCACTTTTGGTCTCCACCCCCACCCCCCAGTTTACACCAGGAAATGAAAATGTTGTCAGAGGGCAGTTCATTCTTGAAGGGGTTGCTGCTGGGGGCGCTATTCTGCCTGCTGCTGTCCTTGCTGGGGAGCATCAGCTCAGAGCCCCAGTCCAACACAGAGCATGGTGACGACCACCACCACCACCACATCCAGGCTCCCAGCAAGGAGGAGCTGCAAAGAATGCCAGAGGACCTGAGGATGCAGCTGAGCCAGAATGTGCGGGTGTATTGCGCCATCATGGTGCAGCCCAAGATCCTCACCTTCTGGGCCGCCACCAAGGACACCTGGAGCAAACATTGTGACAAGGCAGTGTTCTACACCTCAGAGTCGGCCAAGGCCCTCGAGGCGGTAGACCTGCAGGAGAAGGATGAGTGGCCGAAGATTCGCAAGGCTCTGAAGCACGCCTTTGAGAATGCCGGAGACCTGCGCTGGTTCTTCCTGGCGCGGGCCACCACCTTCGCCATCATTGAGAACCTCAAGCACCTGCTGCTGATCAAGGACTCCAGCCAGCCCTTCTACATGGGCAACGTGGTGAAGGCCGGGGAGCTGGAGTATGTGGAGTACGACAGCGGCATCGTGCTCAGCTACGAGACTCTGCGGCAGCTGGTGGAGGTCTTCAAAGATGAGGAGCGGTGCCCGGAGCATGGCCGCGCCCTGTGGAAGCTGAGCGAGGAGAAGGAGCTGGCCCTGTGTCTGAAATACACGGGGGTGTACGCCGAGAACGGGGAGGACTCGCGCGGCAAGGGGCTCTTCAACAAAAAGAGCATCAGTGCCCTCATCTCCGAGAGCCTGGCCAAAAACCCCTCTGACGTGGTCGACAACTGCTGCCCCGACCTCGCCGTCACCTTCGGTGGCATGTCGCCCAACCAGATGCAGGTCATGATGTTTGGTGTTTACAGGCTACGACCATATGGACACATATACCATGACTCTTTGATATTTATGCCACCTGAGGGCTCAGATAATGATTAATGTGACTGAACATATTTGCCAAATGTATTGATTGAGTTGTAATTTATGTACTTTATTATTTTCAAACATACATACAGAGGAATGCCTGTTACCTTCACCTCAAGCACACTCTGGGAAACTGATAAAAGATAGTAAAGGGATGTGAAATAACTGATCATGGGAAGTGGTTAGCACAGAAGTAATAGCCTATGTAGTATGAAAATATAAACCAAAGTTATTATTAAGCAACTTTGTTTTTCATTCCTGTTTGATTTTTTTTCTGTTTGTTACTTTTGTTGTTGTCTGTTATCCCAAATTGTTTCAACTACCAGTCACTGGTTCATGAGCCATTTACCACTAACTGCAATGAGACAGACAGGGTACATGGGCTTTCTTTTTTTTTTTTTTTTTTTAATGTGTCACCTGTGGTATCTGGGAGTTGAAGTGGTATCGCATTCTAAACTGAACTGCCTCTGTATTCGATGAAACATACTGCAAAACCCCTCAATTCATCAACAAGGCCTTTCAAAATGGAAAACAGAACCACCCCCTTGGTCAGCTAAACTGGGTAAAATAATTTTGTATGATTGAGTCACTGGAAAAATAATACCTGGCTAGTTAAAGGAATGTTGTGCGAGCAAATGAAAGCACTGTACTATAGTTGTATTAAAACATCTAGGTTGTTTTTGATTGCTTAACATTAAGCTGCAGCTGACTGAACTGCCTCATAAGAAGGCAGCATGTTACAGTAGCAGCATTTCATATGTTTCTTGTAAATGTAACAATATTTCGCCAGGGAATTCTGGAATGACTCATCAGTTCGAGGGATTATTCATTAGAATGCCTAACTCAGCATTTGAGCTGACAAATGTGAGTAAAAGGTTTTCTTGTTTGTTTGTTTTTCTGAGATAAATGTAAGCCTATGTTTTTGCAGTTCTGTCAGCTGCAGATGTTTTTTCCTGATCCAGTATGGCATTTGTTCATTTTTTTTTTTAACTTTGGTTATGAATTTTTATAGAGGTGGTAAGATTCATTTTTATAATTGAACTGGAAGAGTACTTTTTTAGTAAAAGAAAAGCTTATCAGCAATTCCTTTTTGGTTCTGTAACCAGCTCCATGGCTGTGAAACTCATTTAATCGCAGAATGCATTTCACCGCATCTTCCTGAATTGAACAACCTTGTAGCTCATGCAAGAAGCAAAGAGGAGCTACACTGAAGTGATGACTGTTTTGCTTGAAATCCTAAAGCTAATAACATACTTATGAAAAAAGTACTAAATTGGCCCAAGACTGCCATAAAACATTAAGATCTTAAATCAAGATCCTATAAATGGCTATTCTTTTGAGAGAAGGGTAATGTAACATTCAGAGGTAGAACAAAGATGGATGGGAGAGTTCACAGCTCCTTAAACAGGTTTTGTGCACTTTATTTGGATTCCCGCTGAATTGTGGGTAAGGTACAACTGAAAAATACATTTTGTTTGTGGTCTTTTTACATCCACATCCTACCATAAGGTATGGGGGCTCAACAACCTAATTGATAAAACTGGTAGCTTTTCTCACCTCACCCTTGACTTCCTTCTAGCATTCATTCAGAATACTCCACTTTTGTGGTTTATACATAACTGTACTGCTATGCCACTTCCTCTGTGCTGTGTGTGTGCACATATTTATTTATTAGCAGAGCTATGAAGGACTCCCTACTATGTAAATTTATAGTGAAACACCAAACTAGGATGGAACATGTGGGACAGCCAGATCTGCCTCAAACTGTGTTCTACCCAGATAGGTGTAAGTGTGAATACCACCTCCTCCTCTCTTCGTTTGAACCCCAGTCTCAAAAACAAATAGGCTACAGAAAATGAGAATTTTCTTCTCCAATAACTCATCTGTTTCAGACATGGCTAAAAGTGTTCATTGTCAGTCTCACTCAAGCAAACTGATGCCGCATATTTGAACATGTAGTCAATGACCTGTACTAGTATATGATAAAGAAAACAAATTTTTTAGGCAGTGTTTTTTTATTGTTTGTTATCTGGAATGGAAAGAATAGTCATGCATCTGATGAAAGGGATTCTTGTAAAGGTGTAAAACTCTGGCAGCATTTGGTGACCACTGCACAGAATGAGTACATTAATGACAGTTTTTGCCAGTTCCATTGTCTGAATGTCAAAATTGCTAATGTGCTGGACAGTAAATCTCGATGTTTATATCATCTAATCTGAGACACCAGACCCATTATCAGCAATTCTGCATTCTTTATAAATAAACCCAAGAAGAAACATGCAGTACTGCAAAAGTCCTGTGGTGCAAATGGATATGGATTCTAAATAAAACTGGTCCATGCCAGATTGAATATATTAAATTATGATGAATCATTTTTTACATACTGTCTTCATGCGTTTCAGTGACATTTTTGTCAAAACAAACTAAAAAGTTCTGCTGGATTTGTATTGCAATGTTGGTATGTTTTGGCATAAGTGTGTCTACCATACTGTAGATAACTGAGGAACATGGAATTTCACCAATTATTCAGTTTTCTCAGAATTGCTTAAGTTACTTGACTTGTAACTCTTGAGTTAAATGCAGTCACTCTGTCAGTTAAATGAATATGAACTGAGCTTTATCTGATATTCCCATGTCTAATATTCCTAATAATTGATGTTCAATCAGTGTACAATATCAGCCAACAAATACATTGTGATTTGACATATTTTTGAAAGATTTAAGGATTTAATTCATCCTTTTAAAAAGTACATATGATGGAAAATGTTTATGGTGTAACAATAAATATTTTTGGCAAGACTTTGGTACTTTTTGGGGAAGATGACTTATTGTGTCAAAAAATGGTAAAGTGTTTGTACAGGTTATGCCTAATGAGATTTATAAAATTTGATATTAAATAATATACCAAATCAATGCAGTTTTTGTGGTACTCTTGTATAACACAAGAATTTCAGGTGTTTGGATAAGTGTTTATACTCTTAGCTACCTCTTAACTTACACGGATGTTGACAAATTTATTAAGGTGTAGCAAGAGCCAAAGGGGTGATTTAATCCATCCACATTCCATTGAGAACCTCTGGAGCCTATAACCATTTAAACATATGGAAGCAAAACCCTGAAAATGCTTATAGAGCTTTGAATTGCTGAATACACTGCACGGGACATGCAGCAGAATCCAGGATATAGGTCTAGGAACAGAACCTCCAGGGCTGGCCTCTCTGGAATTCTGCCAATACCATGTGCTAGCTAAGGGAAGTAAGATTTGATATCTCATCAGAAGCTTGCAATCAGCACAACCTCAGTGTATATTTGGAAATCAGCCACTCCATCACCTCATCCTTAGGCAGTTTCCACATGCAACTGATATAATGTTGCATTTATAGATCATTGTTGGGCTCTGTGCTACATGTTGTGAGTATTAAGTCTAGGGTACTGCTTTAATGGGTAATTTTTTTGTTCTTTTTTACCTTCATGTCTGTTCACTACAATTCTGGCTTCTCTAGTTATTCTGTTTTCTGCTGTGATGTTGTAATATCTTTTAATATCTTTTAATATTAATATAAAGATTTTTTAAAAGATGTAGAGGATCAATCCATTTGAGACATGCAGGTGTTTTTCCGCAATCTGTAGGACGCTACAGAATTTTTGTCTTTGCAGAGTTAGTCAAGTTTTTGTTTTCATGCATAAGTAGGCCTACATCTACAACATCAAGAATTCTCTCCAGGAAAATTGTGCTGCAAGACACAGTACTGCAATTTCCAAGTGACCTCACACAGGATGAATCTGAATGTTTACAACATTCGGAAGGTTTCTGGGTTATGGAATGACAATTGGTTACAATGTTCTTACTGACGTGCACTTCAGTGCCTCGTCCCATTTTGGTGTCCTCCATCAGTATCCTAAATGAGTTATGATCGATCTGAGATTAGGAATGTTTACCCAGTCGTTTTTTTCATTCAAACCAAGGAGGTTTACACTCAGCTGCTTGTTTTAATGAAACAATATCTTAGCTCTCTTTCCCCAACACCTACTTTGGCACGCACATGAAGATGGAAATTAGCTATGATATTTTTAAAAGCATCGGATCTGAATAGTTTTGTTTGTCTACCTGTAAATATCTGTAAACCGTTACTTTGATCAGGGCCGGCCCAAGCCTTTATGGGGCCCTATGCAGAATTTGATTTGGGGGCCCCCCACCGCCTCGGCACCGCCAACACTATTGACTATTGTCAATGCTTGATCATTCGCACACCTACTGTAAATCTAACACACCCATTATCAATTTTATTAGTTGTAATTAATTACATGTGTTAAACCGTAATTAATAACAACTAATAAAATAACTGTGTTAATTACATCATACCAATGTCAGCCTGGCATGTTTTTACCCTTCTATGGTTTTTTTAATCTTAAAAGGTAGCAAACTCACAAAAGTGGTCTGGTGTTAATTTACACTTTAATATTCAAAGTGATACAGTACTAAGTGGCATACTGATCGTGGTGTACTGAAAAGTAACAAAATAAACCAGCAGACAATGCATTTACTGTAAACAAGTTAACCACTTTAATTACTTTTGGTTTTAAAAAATTTGCAACGTGCAAAAGTGCAGAACAACAATCAACTATAATTAAACCAGTAGTATTAGCTAGCCAGCCCGTTAACATAATATTGCGTTTTTGTATGATTACCATTGACATAATATAATATATCACAAAAAATAATAATAATAAAAATTAAGCTCTCCTGTGGGACATTTCAAGCGCTCTTGGGGTCCCTCTGGTGGCCACGGGGGGCCCTAAGCAGGCGCTTAGTTCGCTTATGCGTCGGGCCGGCCCTGACTATGATTGATGAAGCCATGCAGTTTACACATATTTCATTTTACAAATGTTAGTAAAATAAATGTAATAATTATCCTGGTAACTTGCTTCTTAAATGCAAGTCTCATTTCCTTTGTTTTACTAAAGTAAAACTCAACAAGTAAAATTTTATTCCTACCGAGGAAGGTTACACTTACATCTGAAATTACAACATTAATTAAAATCGTGTTGATTCATCCTTCGTTCTCCACGAACACTTCTCAGTTCAGAGTTGGGGAGGGCGGCGCCATCTCGCGGCAAATACAACCCAGTTAAATAACGAGTTTGCGGGTGCACAAGAGAAGTACTTCCGGTAGGTCAAAAGAAATTATGGACGCACTTAGTTAAATCCGACGCTAGACGTGTCATGCTATGATCTTGTTTACAACAGTATCTTAACCTATAGTAGGTGAGCTTTGGCATAGAATTACAATTAAAAGTTTTCCGGCGTAAGGAATACAAGAGTTGTCAATAGGAAGTAATATTCCGCCATCTTTTTCTGCCAATAACAAGAGAGAGAGAGTGGAGCTGTAGTTTAATTTTATTGTCCGTTTCCAAATTAAAAGAGACTTTGACGCAGATTTGGAAGGAACCTGACTTTAAGACATAAATAGGGTGACCGTTAACCTTGACGTTTTTAGGATTAATAGATTAGCTATTTGATTTTGTAATTTTTTTCATGTTTCCAACAGGTTTATCTTCCCCTAATCCCCCACCGCCAGCTCAGGAGGTTAGACCAGCAGCTTCTGATGGTAATAACGGCAGCAGTAACACTTCAACGTCAAAAAAGAGGAAAATAAACAGCTCAGAGAAGGAAGACTTTGATTCAATTTCTTCGTCTCCCCCCAAAACCTTTAGCAATTCCACCTCTCCTTCCTCCGGCACTTCCTCCTCGCATCACACTCAGAAGAAGTTAAGGTTTGAGGACTCCGTGGATTTCATTGGACTGGATGTGAAAATGGCTGAGGAATCTTCCTCATCTGCGTCGTCCTCAAACAAGACTAAAAATGTTTTCTTGGCTGCGGGTGTCGGGCACCACGCGAACGGACTTACGAAAACTGTAGGTTCCACAACCTTTTCCAACAACAGCAAGCCTGGAGCTGCAAAGAAACTAGTTATCAAGAACTTCAAAGGTAGATAACGTTAGGTCTTTTTGACAATTATTGCTCATTAGCTACCTAGCTGAATGGCTTACGAGTCAGTTTTGGAAGTTACAGCACTGGTCATTTCTTTTGGCAGTACTTGGAGAGATGGTTAGGTAGGAATAGTGCTGTTATTAATGTTACCTAATGTGTGTTGTTGTATATCTGGTTAATGTAGTAAATCTGCTGGCATTTGTAAATGACATCATTTGATGACTCAGATCAAGTTTATTTATGTTCAGGCTTTCAGTCGTGTAGTATTATGGGTACAGAGTATCTACCTGTTTAGTTAACTAGCCGGCCAGTTGTCAAAATAACGGTAACTGCCACTTTGTGTGTTGAATTTGGTCTTGAGACGATGTAACTTGTCGATGTTTTTGTAATACGAATGTAAAATGCGTGTAAGGCAATCTAACGATAATGTGTACCTGATCTAACGGCATGTAGGCCTACTACTTCTGGGTACTGAAGAGTTTAGGGTAATCAGTAGCGTCCATTTGGAGTGCAAAGCGTCTGTGAAAAATATTTTGCCATCAGGTACCGGCTTGTAGCGCCTTTGCTCTACACGCCTCCATGGGCCCTGCGTTTTAGGAACGCAGACGACACCTGTGGTCCCAAAATGCCTCAGTAATCTGTCATTGGGTTCCAGAAAAGCCGAAATTGCCAGAAAACTATACAGACGAGACCTGGCAGAAGCTGAAAGAGGCAGTGGAAGCCATTCAGAACAGCACCTCAATCAAGTATAATCTCGAGGAGCTCTATCAGGTAAGGGAGGTCTCTGTGCCTCTCCCCGGTCGCATCCCTCCCCTCCTGCTTATGTTGTGATCACATGACCGACCGCCTGTCCTCTCTTTGCCCCTCAGGCCAGGCTTAACACGTGTTGTCCTGCAGTCAGGCCTGCTGAGAAGCTTCTGTTTTATACGCTTTCAGAGGCAGGTTTATAACCTCCTCGGGTTTAATAACCCCGACTGTGTGTGTTTGTTTGTTGTTGTTTCCCTGAGGGCAAGGCACTCAAACCAAATACTCCGCATCCCGTTTGTGAGGGGAACCAAAAAAATTAAATGACAAGAATTTTATCTGGCAGGCTGATCAACACATTGTGAGGGTCCGGAGCATGGGTTGCCCTGAAGAGGTGCAGGCATTGTGGTATTTTTGCCTGTTGGTGGTGAAGGGCAAAATTTGGGGCAGCTGATGTCAGTCTGTAGCCACAGGGAGCTTATGCTCTGTTGTCACTGCAGGAGCTTCAACATTTCCCTTTGTCGCCACAGTCCTGTCAAAATTGTGCATGACTTATCCCTCCTCCCACAAATTCAGTGCTAAGCAGTGCCTTTTCTGTTTTAGTTCATGAACAGTGGTGTGTTTAGTCTCATGTCTGGGCCTCAGTTATTTCACTATGTCAGACTTCCAGTATGTTGCAGAATTGTTCCGTTACAGATGCTCCTCATTTTTCTGTAATTTTGCATGTCAGATATGTCATAATTGTGTATCATATGTTATAGGAAGAGCTCTTAATAATTCTGACTCTTTTCTTTGTACAACAGGCTGTTGAAAATCTCTGCTCCCATAAAATATCTGCAAAGCTTTATAAACAACTGAGAGTGGTGTGTGAAGATCACATAAAGGCCCAAATTCATCAGTTCAGAGAATATCCTTTTGTGTGTTTGCCTGTCTGTGTTTTGGGACACTGCTAACGTGTCAATTTCTGGTAGCCTGAGACATCTTAATGTTGCTGTTTCATCTGGGGTTTTTCTTGTCTAAACTGAATTTTCTGTAGCATAGGCCATAAGGTAGATTTTGCAAGTGTAACAGAGTTCTAAAGGTGTGCTCGATCTGCTGTGTTTGTTTTCTTAACTCAACCTTCACGGAAGCATTGGACAGTGTGCTTTTCTTGAAGAAGATAGACAAATGCTGGCAAGACCATTGTAGACAAATGGTAACATGAGCTGTTAAATGCTGTCAAAGCACCCCATAAGCCACTTTAATTTCAGCTGGTTGGTGGAGTTAATTAGGCACTGACTTGATCTTCTTCATCTTTACAGATCATGATAAGAAGTATCTTTTTGTTTTTGGATCGAACTTATGTTTTACAAAATTCAATGCTGCCATCCATCTGGTAAGTCACCTGCGTCAATTATACTGTAATACTGTATATTACAATTCCATATCCAATTACAGTATTTAAGGACTGCATTTCACACATTTCGTATCCACTAGGTAGAAGAAAATTACCTTTCTTCATTTTCAGATTCAAATACTTTGAAGAGAATCTCTTATTCAGTATTAATGGATTACATTACGTTATTGTCATTTAGAAACCGCTGTTATCCAGGGTGAGTTACATATCGTGTAAATGCATAATAATATTTGCTTTCATTAAAAGTATTGGTAACTAGAATAATATTTTTCATGTCTGGATTATGTCTGAAATTGTTAAATAGCTAAGTGAATTACACAGATCTGAATGTGTCCTTTCAGTTTACAGTGTATTTGTACAATGACAAAATTAGTCAATGAGAATAGCAATATAACTATTTGCCAAAAGTACTAGAAAAATAACTAAATAACTGCAATTCAAGGATTCTTGCTTGTTTCAGTAAGAGACTAATGAGTATTTGCAATTTGATGGATTGTTGATTAATTTTCATTATTATTTATTTATTATATTTTCTTATTAGATGGTTGACAATTAAATTAATGAGTTTTTTACACTTGTAATTTGCTGGGGGCCAACAGACAGGCACAAGAACTTAACCAGGGTGCCTACAGCTACGCCATCCCCACACGTGCACATGACATTACAATATCTAACCTGTAAAAGCAGTCAGTTTGGTCAAAATCGTCGGCTAAAGCTGTGTGTTCAGCTGCTTTTGACCAGTGCTAACGTAAACGCACTCCTCTCCAGGGACATGGGCCTGGAGCTGTTCAGGTTTTACATCATCAGTGATCAGAAGGTCCAGAATAAAACCATCGACGGCATCCTGCTGCTGATTGAGAGGGAGCGGAGCGGCGAGGCCATCGACCGCAGCCTGCTGCGCAGTCTCCTGAGCATGCTCTCCGACCTGCAGGTGGGGGCCGCATCCGCCACTCCGCCTTGTCCGGCCCGGAGCTCATGCAGGCGACATTGCCCTGTGTACCTCACTCCGGCTATCTAGTCTTCCTGATCTGATTCCATAATCTAACTCTTTATGGAAATGTATTTCTTGCAGAATGCTGTGTTAATAGTTTTCTCAGTCAGATTCTCAGGTACAATGCAGTTAAGTATTTTTGATTTGTATTTACAATATATTGAAAGCCTTGGCATGTTTTGGGGGCAGTCCATTTATGTATGAAATCTTTAATCAGCCAAAAAGTGTATTGAATGCCTATAAGGTCAGGGATATATGAAAACTTAATCTGGCTACTAATCCAAACATGCAAAGTTTGAGCGGTTGGCTGCTCCTTTCAGAAGATGAACCCACCAGCCCGACAGAAAACAATTCTGTGAATTGTAGCACTGGCATGGTTGAGGTGTTCATTGATCAGCCTCATTTTAGAACTCTGTGATGAATTAACTGCTCTCTCTCCCCCGGCAGATTTATCAGGACTCGTTTGAGCAGCGGTTTCTGGAGGAGACTAACAGGCTATATGCAGCAGAGGGACAGAGGCTGATGCAGGAGAGAGAGGTAATTTGCCGCACCTCAACGAAAAGCGCACTGTATCGCCACTTAATTTCTGCTTCTGCTGCTGCCTCAGCTCATACTGCATGTGTTTAAATAACTCCATCTTAGGTTCCAGAGTACCTCCATCATGTGAACAAGCGCTTGGAAGAAGAGGCTGACAGAGTCATCACATATTTAGACCAGAGCACGCAGTAAGTTTCCCTTATGATAGTGTTTGCTTGAGATGTTTTCAACAACCTGGAATCTTGTTTAAAGGCTACAAAAAAATAGGCTCTCTGCCAATTTCACGTAAGTGGTTTAACATGAAATGAGAGCAGTGTAAGAACTGGTTTTGTCACTCTTGGTTTAACTGCCTCGCAACATCTTGTAGGAAACCCCTTATTGCAACTGTGGAAAAGCAGCTGCTGGGTGAACACCTGACAGCGACTCTCCAGAAAGGTATAACTCTCAAAAATCATATATCGTCCTTTGTTATGAACTTTTAATGATGTTAACGTAACAGTGACTTGCGTTGGATTGTTTCAGGCGGATGAATCACTGAGACAAGTTTATATGCCCTTTGTGTGCTACCATCTTCAGGTCTGAATCACCTCCTAGATGAGAACCGAATTCAGGACCTGTCTCTGCTGTACCAGCTCTTCAGCCGGGTTCGAGGGGGCGTGCAGGCTCTCTTGCAGCACTGGATTGAGTACATCAAGGTGGGCTTGGAAATCCCGTAGCATTTCCCCATACTGACTATCATCAGCATCGGCCTGGTGGTGAGAAACTGCCTGAACCCATTGGTAGCCACACTGTGTGGAGCCTGAAGCAAGCATGACATCCCTTATGAACTGGATAGATGCAATGCAATATTATTTTGGTGACCTATAAAATGCTATTAGAGAGCAGACCAACATGGGCGTACTCCAGAGCAAGGGGTCTTCAGGTCATCACTATTATCTCATCAGAGGTATAAACACTGAAACTGTGGAGCACTGTGAAACACTGTGGAACTGGAACTGTGGAAAGTATGTTTGGCAAAATAGCCATTCCATCACCCCCTCCTTTCATGTGTAAATAAAGCATTTCACATTCAGCTGAACACATAGATGGATACTGGAAATATTTGGCAGCTGTCAGTATAATAAATCATATAGACATTAAAATCTGGTATTGTTACTGTCAAAAGAATTCTGTGACACATTCATCCAACATAAATGAACCTCTCGGGCTTGAGACAAACACTGCCATAACTGTGTATTCACCTTGGAATGTTGACACCTGCAAAGAGAATCAAAAATATATGGTTAGCATTGCACAAGCAGATTATCTGATAAAAATATGTGTGCAAAATGACAATAGAGCAATACAATGATTACATGTTGAAAAACACATTATTTACCAAAATTATGTGGAATATTTCAATAAGCAGTATGTTTACAGCTACAACAAATGTATGTCTAAACTGAATAGGATATTACAGACCAAGAGTGTAAATATATATACTTGTATGCATGAATAAGGAAATGCATGTGTACACATTGTAGATACTTTAAAAAGGAAAAAAGAATTGACAGTAAACTCTAAAATTGTCTCCTTTCTGTACTCCAGTATCAAGAATTTTTGGGAGACTTGAGTTTATAAGTGGGGTCCTTGTGATTCTGGGCTGCTTCCTTACAAAGATTTTTGAAAATGGAGTGTTTTGGGTAAAATGTCAACATTTTTCTAAAGCTTTAGGGAAATCCTGTTCTGTCATTTCACAGGCGTTCGGAAGCACAATAGTCATCAACCCTGAAAAGGATAAGACCATGGTGCAGGAACTGCTGGACTTCAAGGACAAAGTGGATCATATCATCGACGTCTGCTTCCTAAAGAACGAGAAGTTTGTCAACGCCATGAAGGAGGCTTTTGAAACCTTCATCAACAAAAGGCCAAACAAGCCAGCTGAACTCATCGGCAAGTATTTATTTAAGGTTCTCTTTAGCAGTGTGATGGTCTTTTTATAACTAATTGGGTCAGGAAGAGCAAAGGAATCATCTTGGCTGGTTTCCCATGTCCCCAAAACTGCTGATTAACCATGGGAACTTTGAATTGAATTGTAAACTGCTAAATGTTTGTTCAAGGATCCTAGCGTCATTTCCATTTGCCAGCTTATAAAAACAACTGATCTTTTTCCCCATCAATTTATTTCATGGGGCACTAAACCAGTTTGAGCCAGTTGCATCATAACAATGGACAGGTTAGAACCAACCACAGCTCTTTGTCCATATTAGTGAGTTGTGGAGCACAGCGTTTCCCGTAACTTTCCCATGTCATGCTGTACAGCTTTTGGTGAACTCATCTGTGATGTTTCACAGCCAAATACGTAGATTCAAAGTTGAGGGCGGGGAACAAGGAGGCCACAGACGAGGAGCTGGAGAAGATGCTGGACAAGATCATGATCATATTCAGATTCATTTATGGTGAGTTTGAATTTTTCACTCCAGTTCTTTTTATTATTATCACTGAACGTTTTGCTTATTATTGCTGTAATTGTTTTAAACAGGTAAAGATGTTTTTGAGGCCTTTTATAAGAAGGACCTGGCTAAGAGATTACTGGTGGGAAAGAGCGCATCTGTGGATGCTGAGAAGTCCATGCTGTCGAAGCTGAAACACGGTCAGTTCCTCACAAATCCTGCCATTTTGTGTTACTGTTTCATCCTGGTTGTGGACCTGTTCAAATTGTGTACTGTTAAGGTGTGCTACGGAACTTTGTTTAATGTAATGGTATTACATTTATTCTGATGATTACATTGAGGCAAATCAAAAACTAAAATATTATTGTAGTAACCATGTCCTTGCCTTTAGCTACAGCATATGTATTCAGCAGAACTGATGTTCTTACGATTTTCCTCAGTTTCTTTTGATATCTAATTATTTTGTTGGTGTTTTATGAAACCCGTCCCTCTCATTGTGTTGGCAGAGTGTGGGGCGGCTTTCACCAGCAAGCTGGAAGGGATGTTTAAGGACATGGAGCTGTCCAAGGACATCATGGTGCAGTTCAAACAGGTAACATATCCTGAAAGTAAACTGTCTACATACATGTACTGAATGGGGAGGGTGGACAGAAATTTCTCAGGCTACATGTTGCTTATTTTTTTCTGCATGTAAAATGTGTTTTAATTACATTACATTATTATAATTTAGCAGACCCTCTTATCCAGACAATTTTATCCAGTGATACAGCTGAGGCACTTGGGGGTTAAGTACCTTCCCCAAAGGTACAACAGCAGTGCCCCAGCAGAGAATGATTTAGAAGCTTTCTTATCAGAGAGCTCTGACAAAGTTTCTAAATGCATTTTAATCTAATAAAATTTCTAACAAGGAAACTAGTCCTATGGTGTTGATATCCAGTCCATTAGATCACATTCATTTATATCAAGGGTCATTCTGTCCAACTATATGGAAAAGGCACATTTATAGCTCGAGTACTTGATTTACATACATACATTAATTTATTTTAATCTATAAACAGTTATAGATGTGTTTTCAGTAATTCATTGTTTTGACTTGACTGTTATATTAAATGCCTCTCCTCCCCTTCTCCAGCATATGCAATGCCAGAACATCCCTGGAAACATTGAACTGACAGTGAACATTCTCACCATGGGTTACTGGCCAACCTACGTGCCTATGGAAGTACATTTACCTCCAGAGGTCAGTGTTTAGCAAACAAAATGTGACTCAGACCATAATGTCTCTTATCCAAATTGTCAGTCACCATTTTTTTTCCCCAGATGGTGAAACTGCAAGAGATTTTCAAGACATTTTATCTGGGAAAGCACAGCGGGCGGAAACTTCAGTGGCAATCAACTCTAGGGCACTGTGTCTTGAAAGCTGAATTTAAAGAGGTGATTTGTCTTCAATCAAAGTCCTGTAAAAAAAAAATTGGCAAGCAAGCATAATTACAAAATACAGCCATGTCTCTCATCCCTTTGCTTTTCCCTCACAGGGAAAAAAAGAGCTCCAGGTTTCACTCTTCCAGACACTAGTGCTTCTCATGTTTAATGAAGGAGAGGAATTCAGCTTGGAGGAGATTAAACAGGCAACAGGAATAGGTTTGTTCTGTTTTTTTCCCAGTCATGTCAATTATAAATTCTTTTTCGTAATATTTGTTTTTCAGAACAACAAGTGAACTTTTGCTGAAATGTTTGGTGCTCCTTTGTGGAGCTGATGGGGGCCTCAGTTTAATCTTTACAATAGAGATAAACAGAAGGATCGCTCTTTGGGCTAAAGTCCTTATCGTCAAAACAGGCAGAAATCACCCAGGCACTGGGAGAGTAGCACTGACAGCAGCTCGTTAATGCTGTTGACAGTTAGTCACCTAATTGAACACATTCTTGAGATACCACTGTATTCATCTCTTAGCTGAGGCAGTATGTTTTCCAGCAGTCAGTAAAGGGGTTTCCTGATACCAGAACAGGGAATGAGCCAGGTGTGATGAACATCATCCAGCTTATAGCAAAGGATGCATATTCAAAACATATTAATATGTTAACATCCTCAGAACAAGAGGCAAGGTTTAGGTTTGAATCTCTGTTTGAACACTGCATTTGTGCCCTTGAGCCAAGGTTCGGGAAGTTATGCAGGTTCAGTTTAAAAAGACCTAACAACTACACAACATGAAAAATGTAAGGTGCAGGCTGCTCTAGATAAGGGCACCTGCTAACTAGGTGGTTAATGTAATGTATGCATGTGCACAGAGGACAGCGAGCTGCGGCGGACCTTGCAGTCCCTGGCCTGTGGGAAAGCCAGAGTCCTCTCCAAAATGCCCAAGAGTAAAGACGTGGAAGACGGGGACAAGTTCTCCTGCAATGACGACTTCAAACACAAGCTCTTCAGGATAAAGATCAATCAGATCCAGATGAAAGAAACAGTACGCTGTGCACCATCCCATTCTTTCTCCTCCTTTGTCTCTCGCTGTGAAGCCCCAGTCCAAGCATTGGGCATGTGTGCAAGCTGTAGTAACTTTACTTTTACTTGTTTTTGTAGCACACTGCAATTTCATTGGAAAGCGCTGTTTGTCTCTCACCCAGGCACATCCAATTTGTCCGAAATCTCTGCAGCTCAGCATTAATACCGCTCTTAAGTTGTGTTTCAAGTGAGTGCCCATTCCTTTGCAGGTTGAGGAACAGGCCAGCACCACAGAGCGTGTTTTCCAGGACCGGCAGTACCAGATAGATGCAGCCATCGTGCGTATCATGAAAATGAGGAAGACCCTGAGCCACAACTTACTGGTCTCAGAGGTATATAACCAGCTCAAGTTCCCAGTCAAGGTGAGTGAAACTGCATAGGGCATGGGTTCACAGGCCAGATGAGACAGTGGCTTTTTTACCTTGAGTATGGTGCTTTACCTCAAAGTTGAGCAATGTTAAAATGCTCCAGAAAGTATTGTAAGCCTTAAGGTGGAATCAAGTTACGCACAAGTTTGACAAAGTCAGACTTTTTTAGTGTTAGCTATGTGCTTGCCACAAATGCTTGCTTAACATAACATGCTTTGCTTGACCTGAGCAAACATTTTGAGAATACTGCTGATGGCTAAAAAAAGACAGCCGAGAGGAACTGAAGGAGCAGAATGTTTGTAGATGGGAAATGGATACAGCATCAGTGTAAAAGATCTTATTTTGCTGAAGTCTGGCAGGTGCTCTGGGGAACTCTCCTGTTTCCAGTCAATATACCAATCTCATAAATTAGTACAGTGCACATGAATCCATATGCAGCACACATGAATCACTATACAACACGTCACACATAATATGTGGCCTGATTGGTTTATCATACCTGTGGATAAAAGCTCAACGGTTTAAGTCAAGAGTTTAATAGGCATTGTTCTATGGGTGTTACTTGATTGTTATATTTTTTCCTTCTTGTGGTGAAATGAATTTATTGCAGGAGTCAGTGACTGTACCATTTCTAGTAATTTCTATCATTCATAGTCAAAAATAAAATTCTAACCTAGTCATGAGAGTTGTTGGTTTTAGTTTAAGTGGAAGACTCTCATTTTTAACCTTTTCTTTCCTCCTTCTGTTGATGGCAGCCTGCTGACTTAAAGAAAAGAATAGAGTCACTCATCGACAGGGACTACATGGAGCGTGACAAGGAGAACCCTAATCAGTACAATTACGTTGCATAGATAGAAAGGGTAGGTTCTTACTGGCCATCTGCTCCAAGCACTTAGTGCCGTCCATTCTGAAGTGGATGGCACTATTACCCTGTTCAACCCAGCAACCGGCAACTGAATGGATATGGCCCCACCAAACAAGACTGGGTCAGTGGACTGTTTTCCTGTGGACTGCATGCCCATTTGAGAGAATATTGTCCATCTTCAAAATGCTTGTAATAAGCAAAGGCTATCCTGGACAACTGCAAGAAAAGTCAAACCAGGCCTTTTTAAAGGAAAAAAAAGCATTTATTTTGGAACTTAGGCCCTTGTGAGTTGCTTGCTGATGGCATTCTTCTCCCTGTGTTTTTAAGAAGACACTTTTCTTTTAAATCACTGTTTATCCCATACAGTAGATCTTTATTGACACTGGTCTCATGCCGTTGATCAGATATAGGCAAGTAGAAAATGCAAAATAAACAAACATTTCATCCGTTTTAGAGCCCCGTTGGATGAATGCTGTGAGATGTGAGTCACAAAGAACTTTTGTTTGTCCTTCCACTACATTTTTTTTAGGTCTGAAAGTTGAGTAGGATGAGCACATATTGTAGTCACATCAGCAGATGATTGACATTCACAGGGGAAAAATAATCAGATCATTCTTCAGTGTAAAACATTTTAATTATGTGCCAAAAAACAGCTCTTCATTTGTAGGATTTCGTTATGTTGCTGAACATTGTAAATGTTTATTCATTCAGATATTTGTTTCAGTTCCAGTGCAGTTTTGGTTGTAATCATTTTGAGTTCTTTGTTGTTAATGGTGATTTTTTTCACAGAAAGGTGAGTTCAAATGGCAAACTATTGCACATGGAAGTATCTACCCCTCCTCAATAAGTCCCTGTCCAAAAACTGGGAATTGGCATAGGAAAAAGTCTGGCATATACCTTGTGTTTGCCCAAGCATCATTTATAGGCTAGAGGGGCAACATTTACGCGCTATCTGGCTCTGTTGTGACTGCATAGTTTAAATAAAGAACTCTAAGGTACACTGTATATTAGTGAGACTGAGGTTGATGGTGTGCGAGATGATGCTGAACCTGACTTCTACCCATGTCTGAGTTGATCATAAACTTATGTTCTATTGCTTCAGATTAAAGTTATTTCCATATTTTTCTGTTATTGATTTTTTTATTTTTGATGTTTTTCTGACTACTCTCTTCAACGCTATGGTGAAGTGTGATTTGTTTGGACATGTATAATATCTGCACTGTTTCAACAGTCAGGAACATTTTCTTTAGTTTTCTAATCAGGTGTGTTACTGCAGCAGTTTTCAAAATGAATATTAAATGTTTCTAAGAAGCACTTCCAGAACTAAACTACAGCACAGCTGAGCCTTTGGGTTCTGAAAAAGTTGTTGGGATTAAATGCGGGATTGTATTTGGTCAGATAAAATGAAATTGTATAATTATTATCATCAATAAGAAAGTCAAGATATTTGTTGGTAGGTTCTCCTATTTGTTGATGATAACTATTTTGTCTTTGAGATGATATTAAATGATGGCAGAAGAAGACAGGATCATTATTATTCATTTCTGTGAACATGATGTTCTGATATTGCAGACTAACATGGTATTTTTTATGACTGCTTTGAGTGGAAAGGGTGCCAAATTATGTTTTTAAAAAACCTAACATATATGTGTTCAAGTCTGCCAGAACATGCTCGGGGTGGTTGGTGTTGATTTGAAAAAGTCCTGAAACATGGTTACATGTTCAATAATTAAATCGTTCTCTAGAGTACTTATCAAGGTCTGTGCCAATGCTGATAGTGATCATTTAGGTGTCAGACTCCTGTCAGAGCCATCTGTTCTGCTTTTCTTCCTCTGAACTGAAGAGTTTAAGTTTGAAATCATATTAGTTATGTTGCGTACCATTATGATACATCTAGTAAAATGATAGTGGTTGAAGCTCATTGTTCAGACTTTCAGCTTGTGATGTGCAGTCATTCCATACTTTGTTAGACAATGCCGTCTTATCTAGACACACATCACTACAGAGCACACAAACTGTTGCACAGCCAGGGGTTCTTAAATCGGGCTTTCTTCGGGCAGATTTCATTCTTTATTTTAAGAAAAAATCATTTAAAAATGATGGCACATTGGTATTTTTTAAATGTTCAAAAGAAATGGGCATGTTACACAGTTGACAAATTCTACAACAGCTAAATAGAACAGCTGATAGTCTTTTTAATACTTCACAAAAGAGGTGATAAGGGTATGTTATATACTGTACATAGATATTCCCTAGGAGAGAGTGAGAGTCTGTACTCTGTGTGCGTCATGAAATAAATATTTAAAAAATGAAACGGTATTTGAGGATTTTATGTCTTTCAAATCCTGTGTCTTGCAATCCTCACTTGCTACACATTATGGAGAGGCCAAAGAAAGTGAAACAAGCTGCAAATCTAGCAATGGTTCTGCGAATACAGGATGATTGTGTCAGTGCTCAAAGAAGGGGTGTAGTCCTTGTCCTCCACTGCACATACCTCATACCAAAGTATAGCAACTGACAGCATAAACCTCTTTATCCCACTCCAGCTGTGATGAAATCATTTAGCAGCCCACATTTTTCCCTTTCAGGAATCTCTTCACACAAAAATCCCATGATTGTGAACACTGTTGTTTATCCAATGTTCATAGAGACATTGATGTTTATGTAGTCAACCCTCAGTGTTTGGGGATGCCATGCTGACCCGGTCAAACTTCCCGAAATGTGTACCGCATGGCCCAGGAGATACATATGTTAATAAGTTTTCCTTTTAATACAGGTAATTGGGATTTTGGCATAATATTCTGCCTCACATTTGGGAAAGGAGGTCCTACCTGAAGGAAAGTTGTCATGGTATGACGCTTAGGAGAAATGGGACAGAGAAGAATTGTGTTCCTGGCCTCCTGGGGGCTATAAGGCAAAGCTTGTAATGGCTGCGCCTGACTCTGTGCTTAGTTGCCAGAACCACTGCCAGTGGTGGCAATGTGTACAGCATACTGTCTAGTCATATATAGGAGTGCATCCAGGGGAGGTAGGTTTGTCTCCTCTGAGGCAAATAGGTCTGCACTTGAACAGGGCCCAAGTCTGTCCAACCACTTTTGTGTGTTGTCACCACTCTGAGTAGATCCATTGCCCAGTTGTGAAGACCAGGAATATGGATAGGCCTCAGGGATTTTAGATAAGAAAAGGCCATGTCCAAATCCATTGATGTACACTAAGGGATAGGTGAATCTTTTTCCCTCCTGGTAGTTTACCTGGAGTGCCATGGAGGTGTTGTGTGACTGTATCATGATATGTGTGCTGCATAGCTGTGGGAGGAAATGCCTTTTGGCCCTGAGGTACCCTGAGCTCCGATACACTTGTGTGTTGTCCTTTCCGATATCCCCACACCCCTCTGACTACCCTGCCCTGCCATACTGCTTTCCCAACCTTTCCCACACACCAACAACAGCACCTCAGAGTAGTATGGTCTGTTCCTTCAAAGGTGTTGAGCTGATAGACATCTACTTGATACATGGAGGTTCATCCTTCTGTCCCATTTGGGTTCCAGATTGTGACTGTTGAACTACACCTGGGCTTCTGCCAGTATTTCCTAATTGGAAAGGCTTTAACACCCTCAGAAATGACAGAGGGCAGAATTTTGTCTGCCTTCAGAGGGGTCAAGTACACCATTATGCAAATCCTTAGTCCCTTCCATGTGTCAGTATTTCAGGGCTGCCCAGCTGCATCTAGAGAAGATGGAAATGGCCGAAGAAAGGCCAAAAAGCATCACAGCAAACCGATAGGTTTCATCTTGAAATGCAAAAGGCCTGAAATGTCTGGGTTTAGGATGATTTAGGATATGAAAATATGAACTATTTCAGCTTTCCGAGTGAAGTGCACAGAAGGGCAAGGTCTCTGAGGCATAGATTGACCTGCCTGAGGTCTAGAATAAGGCAAATGCTACCATGTAAGAGTCCATTGAGTTGTTCTGATTGGTTAGTTATTGAACCCTTTTCAAAGAGGGAGGGTCTTTCCTGGAGAAGGGAGCAACCCTGTACATTTTTTTACTATCATGCAACATTTCATCAGCACCCATAACACTTCATCCTGCTCCAACCCTCATGTTAACACTGAAGCATTTTCTCCCAAAGTGCAGGGGCAGAGGGTATTGGTGTGGACAGACAGCATTTTTGGTAGTATCTTCCATCAACTTCCACCTCTTTACACACAAAACATCCCTTTACATACAAAAGCATGCTAGTATTCATGGTGGGCTCATGCTCACATTGTCTCTCAACAAGGCATCTGTCTTTCATAGACATTCAAGACAGTGGCGGACCTCCTTTCTATTAAGGGGCCCTACCTGGAGGAATGATCTGGGTCCATCCAGAGGAAATCGATCTGGTTTGCCAGAGTGTAAGTGGACCTATTTGCCTCTAATGAGAACATGTAGTGCCCCTTATAGCTATTGGTATGGGAGTGACCAGGACCACTATGGACAGATGCTTTTGAGCACCTGATGTTCTTTGATGGTCCTCCCTAGTGTTTTCCACCTATTCTCCACTTAGGAGCTATGCTGTCTAAGTTGCACTGAGTTATTTTGGTAGCAGAAGCTCCACATTCTACATCTGAATGATGAACAGGATCTATTTGGGGCCTAAACCTTAAACCTAATGATGAAATCAATTTTGTCATCAGTGTAGGGTAATGGGACTGACTCCAGGTCCATGAAACATGCTAGCTGCTGCGTCATTTCTACAGTACAAATCGACCTTTAGAGAGTACCTGGAAGCTAACGAGCATGGGTCTTTCTCAAAATAGGTGTCACCTTTTCATCCCAAAAACAAAGCTGTTGAACTTATCCATATAGAGCAATTGTCATTTCATTTGGCCATGAAACATGCTTTCAATTGCCATTCAGATGTAGTTTGACAAAACCAAGTTGCCTCTTGTGTGCCTTAAGTTCAAAAGAGGCTTCTTCCTTGCAACCCAGCCATGACCTCAGCCATTCTGAGAAAGAACATATGAAATATGTTGAGGGATTTATCATGTTTTGGGGTAGTTTTGCATCTATAGGTCTTGGGGAGCATGTTAAGACAGAGGGAGTAATGAACTCCAACACTACCAAGAGATTTTATCCAAAAACCTGGTTCTGTCTGAAAGGAACCCCAAACTCGACTGAAAATAGACATTCCAGCATGACAATGATCCAAATTTACAAAGATGTGGTTAACTGGGCATCCGTGAGCAGACTTTAATCCATTGAAGCCTTCATTGTTCAAACTCAAGAAAGAAGTTCACAAATGAAAGCTGAAAGATCTGAAGAAACCAGATCAAATCTGCCAGGAAGAATGGACAAAAATCCCCCTTAAAAAGTGGCTGAACATCACAAATCTCTACAGTAAACATCTTGGAAGTGGAATCCACATCAGAGGAGAATTTACAAAATTCTAACAACAGGGGTACAAATAAATATGAACTTCATGTTTTCTGGGAAAATAAAATATATTTTATTTGGGATAAGATGTTTTATATGATGATTATATGATGTTTCCCTTTGCAATGATATTAATCATTAATGAAAAATCTAATATGTGATATTTTTCTTTTAAAGCATGTTTTGTTTCTATTTAGCTATGGATATGAATATGTGTGTTCTATTGCTGCAATTGTGTTGATATAACAGAGGTAAGCTTTTATGTTTGTTTAGCCAGCTAGTTTAAACAATTACTCTGAAAATATTTCGACCTTTAATGCTACCTGACAGGCACTGTTAACAATGAACACCGAAAATGCAGAGCCAGCGCTGTCTGTAATGGACAAAAAATGATGACTGTATAGCTGAAACATGGTGTGGTTGTATCAGGTTTGCTAAAAATACAGAAACCTCACTTCGTGATGTAGATCGATGTGTCCAAGTACCTGTGATGATTTCAGGTAAGTTAGCTACCTGCCCTTTGTTTACTGAAAACAACCACCTTGTAACAGCGAGCTCGCTAGCTAGCTACATCACATAATGAAGGTTTTGTATTTTTTAGAACAGCGTAAAATCTATGCCTGCATGGCAGTTGTTCTGGTGTAACATGCTTGCACTCTTTAAGCTGCAAGCAGAGAGGATATTTAGCCAAAATGTGAAATTCAAAAAATATTTCACTTTTGCTGAATTCCACGTAGAGTATTTTTTCATACGTTCAATTAAAATGGTTCGTTCAAATTAAATCGTTTCATAACACCTTTAATCAATCCTTCTTCGTCCTTGACTTGAAGAACATGATGTGAGCTCCAGCTTCATCATGCAGTCATACCGTTATCACACCCTCTTCGCGCTGATTGGTCAGTGGTGTAAAGTACGCAAGGTTGAGGTTTGTCATATGACTTTAATTTCCTTCTGATCCCTGGTCGTTCTGTGCTGTTATTTCCAGTTTCCATCCACTGTTTAGTTTAATTTAACGATACACCATGCGTCACTACGCCTTCTTGGCTTTATTCCTGCTTCTGGGGAGCGGTAGGTTTTGGAGTAATTACATTTTTATGTATTTTTATTGCACAAGGAAACGTTTGTTGTTTCAGGCCTAGTCTTTGGTTGGAGATATCGATGACGAGCTAGTCAGCTAGCTAGCTTTCACTATGCCTTAGCTTGCAAGCTGTCCAGACCTGAGAATCCGTATGACTCAAAATCACATTTTCTGCACGCGTGTCACTCGATTTTTTTGGTGGTTGGGTAATTTTCCAGGTAGCAATTAGAAAGATCATAGTTACCGTGCTATATTTGTGGCTAATTTACTTGTTCATGATTTTATGTTTAATGCGAGTGTAGCCATTTTGCTAGGTGGCTAGATATTTATGTCTAGTTGTTTACTAGCCTAGATAGATAACTACTAAGTTGTTGATGCCAAGAAGAACGTAATGTTAGCTAACTTTAGCTAGCAAGCCATGGCAACGTACTTGAGAAGCAAACGTGAATTTGGCCAATAAGCTGGCACGATACAGCTAGTTAAGGGGCAAGTTAGCTACCATTAACTTAGCTAGCTGTTTTTATTTTACGTAACAAGCACAAGTTGTCCATCTGATTTCGCTCACATGCTAGCGTTAGCTAGCTACGGGAATTAAGGAAAAACAGCTAGGTTTGCTGCTAGTTAATTGTTTGCTTCGTACACGTTTGAAATTTAGCTATTACGTTTCCTGACTTTTTATGAGTCGACAGAGCAGGTGAATTGGATAGTGATTTTCTGTCTAGCTTGTATGAAAAAACTAGCTAGCCACTCGCTTCAGGCGGAATACGTTTGTTAATTCTGAGGCAGGCATCAGATATTTGTCTGAACATTGCTGATTCACGTTTCTACATTGCTTGATAGTTAGTCAGCTAATAATGTGGCCGTCGGGACGGAAAGTAAAACAGTCTTAGCTAGCCAGAAAGCAAACTACCTAGTTCGTTAGCTAAAAGTCTTTTAACATAAACCGTTGCATGTATTACTGGTTAGATTTTATGAGTCATCAGTGTGGTGGAACATTCCGTGCAGTAAACAGGTCGCAGCTAGCTAGCTAGCTAAATCCCAAAGCTTATATCATAGGAGCACGTGATGTACTTTGCTAGCTACAGTGCGCAGGATCTGGTTTCGCACCTAGCCGCTCGTGTGACAGCAGTATACAAACACAAATACTGAAACCAAGACTTCCAAATACGAGCTGTTGGATAATAGGCTATCATGGAACAGTGGTATTGCATGGCTGTGTGTGTGCGTGTGTGTGTGTGTGTGTGTGTGTGTGGGGGGATGGATTTTGTGCAGATGTATCTTTAAATAACTTTGATGTGTGTCCTCCCATTCTCTGACTGCACATAACCAATCCCGATACAACAGAGGAATTTGCAACTGTAGCCGCCGTGAAGAAAAGCAGGCAGTCCTGATGTTAACGAGAGGCGCTAGCAGGGCATGAGGCCTTGAAGTGGGATTCCCTTTGCAGTTTAAGGGAATCACGCAGTCAGTGATCACGAAATATGTATGAAATGAAACAAAGATGTTGGGGTTATTTGCACACATTTCCACGTTTGGGGGATTAATGACGTTAAAAATATTTTTCTTAAAGGTCTGGTCAGATAGGTATGGTCAACTGACCAGAGGAGTACAGGAACATTAGCTACGGCCTCTCAGTATCATGAGTCTTTTGAGATCCTTTTACATTCGCGGAAAATAGGCCCACCTGTTCGATCCACTTGGACTGTGTCTCAGGCCAAGACTCTCGGGAGTAAAAAGGAAAGCGTACTGTCTCAGGTTGACCCTGATCTTTTCCAGCACCAGTACACCTCTTAAGGTGGTCTTGGGTTAGCAATCTTGTTTGGCTCTAAACAGGCAGCAGCAGCTTTCCTGTTATTATTGTTATTTATCTGGGAGATGAGCATATCCAGAGCCTTTAATGAAGTTACAATCCTAAGACACGTTCAGTACATCACAGCAGAAATAATAATACATAAACAACAAGAATACAGATGCAGGGCAGAATGAAAAGAAGAAGCAAAACATGAACATATTGTTTGGAAACATAGATTAGCCTCACACCACTTTCTGCATGACCTGACAGAGTGTGGTTAGTGTTAGTAAGTCTTGACACCTTGGCCAGTGTGGGGTTTTTTTCTGCCCAGCCTGGGGATGAACTGGATCAAGACCTTGATCTGTTTACTGCACCACTCTGAATTCTCCTTTAGAGTACCTATATTTTTAATATATATTTTTTATTATATATTTATATTTTTTATATTTTTTTTAATAAGAAGAATTCATCAATTTTGCAGAAGGCTTATCCTGGCACAACCCATAATGTAACCACCAACATGCTAATGCATTTGCTCTGCCTCAGATGTGTTGCCACAGCCATGTAATTTGTCTTTAGGATTCTTTTGCCCTCCAGGCCCTCCGACACGCAGGCTGATGATGTTGGCGTCAATGTGATGAGCAAAGAGGCGAAGGTTGCTTTAGCATTCAGTACCACTACTAATTTCTTCAATGCAAGCAACAGGCTAATTAAATGCAAACATGAAGGTTGGTCATCAGTCAGCCAAATGAGATCAGTGGAGACATCAATCCAACATTTATGATTGTATCATAACACCCTTGTTACCCTTAATCTTGTCTTGTTAGGTTTCCAATAGCTAACAAGGTCTTCACCAGCTATTCTTTGGTGGCTTCAACTGCTGAAATGTTTTTATTTGCCTGATTTGCACTCATTTACTGTTTGCCAGTGAACAATATGTTCCTTGCATTTGACCCAGTTGTAATACACTTCCTATTTCCTCAGAGTAGTATAGGACACATGGGTCTGGAGACACATTATTAGAATGTTGCATGCTGTTGTCTTTAGTCTGCCTACAGGCTCATTGTTGCTTTAAGGATTATTTTCAAATCAAGTGCTATAGAGACATCTTTCCTTTGGTAGATACATTTCAGTCTTTGACATCTTACATTTACAAATATGATATTTAATTGAATTGAAGAAATAAAACTGCATGTCTTCATTGGGTCAAGTGTGGTTTACCTGAAAACAAACTTAACACACTTATTTTACCAGTCAGAAGGGAATAAGCTTCTGTAGTGCGTGTGAAACAAGTTGGGCAGTGGGGAAAAAAGCAGTCTATAAGTTGATAAAAGCATTTGTACAACGAAAACTCTGAACTGGACAGAAAACAATTTTGACTTCATTGAGGCAGTTTATTGCTTTTGCAATGAAGTGCTGTGTAAGTGGTGCAATTGAAAGCATATAATTTTTATTTTAGGATTATCTTTTGCAAAATGTTACCTCTCCAAATGCATATACAAATTAAACACTCAGAGAATTGTAATTAAATTTAGATTGTCTTTCCTGAGCAGTAAGCTGCACAATTCTGATGTGGAAGCACAATGCAAAAATCATAGCAATCATGAATTGGACTCATTGTTGTGGGCAAACATTTTCTTCACACATGTAGTTGCTTCACATAGCTCGTGAGCACTTCTGTGGCTCAGTTCATTATCAAGAAAATCACCATGAATTTAACAGCTCTGTTCCTAATTAGAAATAATATTTAAGAGGTGTACAATGAATTTATTTATGGTTAGAAGTCATGTGTTGTTTGGCTGGGACAGTGACAGCTGACAAGAATTTATGAAACGCTCAGAAATGATCGACTCAAGAGACTGAAATTGACTTAAAAAGGCAATGAAAAAGAGGCAGACAGTAGTTGTGACTAAATGACAGTAGTTGTGATTAATTGACTCTTACAGTGGAAAATTGCACTGAATATTGATCACCGTGTTTTCCAGTGTTCCTTGCAAATTTTTGAGATAATGCATCTGTTTTTATTGGCCTGTCTGATGATTCACTTTAGACTATGAGGTGAACAGATATATTTTCCTGGTGTAGATAAATTTGAGAGCACAAAAGAAGCCTGTATTCTGCATTGACTGCCTTCAGAGCAAATGTCCTCCATAATATTTGATTAATATTTGAAATTCAAGCATTTTCATTTGTCTGCATCTCTCTTCTAAATAAATCCAATTTTAAAAAAGAAAAAATACAATTTTCATGCGGATGTTGCTAGGCTAGTAGGTCTCTAATCTACTGCTCTGTTGTACTAAGTCAGGCACCTCATCAGGATTTTTTTAATACAATCCAAATGAATGCATCATATTTAGAGGTAGGTTTACTATGTAGCTCTTCCCTACTTTAAAAAAAACCCTTAAATTGATTAAATGTGTCACATTTTCAGCCCTGAAAAGGAATTTGCAGTCTTCTGAGATATGACCTCCAGGTGTCTCTTATTTATTTGTCAGATTTCTTTCACGCTCTGGATCTTAGCATGATTCACTTTCAGGGCAGGTCAGCTGTTTTTACTAGCATCTAGTAGCATGTGTATGTTACATGTTATCATGGTTTTGGGGTATTTAGGCTTACATTATCTGCAAGTATACCTCGGTTTTACAGTATGATAACACTTTTCTCAACTGTTTTTAATTATAGCCTGTTTTGTAAATTTTTCTCCATCTTAAAAACAAAAGAATTTTGTTTTTGTTTGTTTTGGTCAAAAACATAAGGATTTTTTTTACTCCAAAGGTGGCTTACTCGACATATTTTCTGTAATTTGGGAAATAATTTACCATGCATATTGAGAAATTTCTTTGAATTTATACCACCTGTTATTCACAGCTCTGTACTTGTGAAGTTGCACCCAGTCTATTATTCTTAAAGTCTGTCTTGTCTTAAAATTGGCTTGTCAATGTTCTTTTACTGAGGGAACCTTACAAAAACAGATTGAAGATATAGAAAATGTTTAGCAATTTAATATTCCTGCAGATTTGCCTGGTAATTGGTGAGGCTTTCCAAACTGCATGAAGACTGCAGCATTAACTTGCTGCGTTCAGCGGAGGTTCCAGGTCAGAGGGTGTGCTGCTGCTGAGTGTGCAGATACAGAACTGACTTTAACACACGATGCAGTTTAACGCTGTATACCACTGTAGCTTATCACCTTGCATTGAACCACCTCGCACGATTTATCGAGACAGATTTGTTGCAATTTCAGGCAATTATTTTGGAACTCCACTCTAATGCCACTTACATGTGATTAAATTGTTGCCAATTTGGTAAATGCGAATGAACAAGAATGCAAGTAGCTGCAAAACGCCCAGAAGTGTGCTCAAATTATGTAGTCTTTACAGAGCGATTTTGTTAACTCCTGAAACATGCAAAGAGAAGTAAACAAACCAGCTATTGCCTGGACAGATGTAAATGGCGGGTTCGTTTACTGAGAGTTCTGTAGGATCTGTGGTGAAGTATACCAGGGATTCAGCTCTGTGGCACAGGTTTGATCCCAGCCATGTCATCAGTTCACGTTGACCTGAAGCCCACAGTCCAAATTGGCTTTGTTTGGCCAGGGATAGGGGTGTGCGTGGTATCAGCGGTTTCTTGTCTCGCTACTTTCCGACGCACACTGTGATTTGTCTTGTGCCTACGAATTAACTCGGATGTAGTAGCACCTAACCTCCAGTGAGCACCCACTCCACTGTGGAGTGCCATGTGACTTTTGGTGTAAAATGTGACTTGTGGCGCATTGGCTGTGTGTGACTATATTGGAGTGTTTCAGTCATCTTGCCTCAGAGATCCTGTGAGAATGCAGTGGTTGTTGCGATGAGACAAGCCGAGCATACACTTGGTGATACTAAAACAGAGAAGGGGGCATTAAGTATACTCGCAGAAATTCACCAGGACACACACAAAGTATTTGGAACAGCTCTGATCCGATATGGTACAGACCTATTTTAGCGCAAAACAATTGCTATAAAAATAAAGCTGCTTCTGAACGGCCAGGCTGACAGCTTCAAGGGTTCTATCTGCTCCAGTACTGTGTCATCACTGGACATTGTAATATGTCGTATAGTAAGTAGGAAAGTGCCTTTGTAGGAAACACTGCAATGGCAGCTGCAACAATCTCATACAGAAAACATCTGGGATGTTCTCAAGGGCCTAATCTGTTAATACTTAATGACTTGATTTACAGATTATCTTCCTGTCAGCAACACTTGTTCCATAGATACATAAACTGTTATTAATTTAGCTTATTCACTTGTTTTACCATCATTCTCATTTTAATTCTAAGTAAAATGGCCTATCTGCCTATCTCTGTTTAGTTTGAACACTATAAAACATTGATTCAAAAAATGAACAATTCCATGACAGTTGTAAATTGGCTAGAAAATTTAATATCACAACTTATTGGAGGTGAAATCAGAATGATATTAGAAAAGGTCTTTTTCCTGCAAAGATCAGCCTAAAAATCAAATCTGTAATATTGCTGCTTGAAAGAGAATATGATGAATGTGTTAAAAAATGAGGAAAAAATGTAGAAAATCAAGTTTAGCTGTAAATTGCAATTGCATCTGCTAACATCATTGCCTAGACTTCAGCAAGTCACAATCTCCATCTTCACGATGAGTGTACATTAGTGGTAGCAGCTGAGATGACAGCCAACCAGACTCATAACGCATATGTAACTTGTGGTCCAGGGCTCTTCCAGTAGAATGTGCTTCCATTAGTCTTTATTGTACTTGTTTTCTCATTCCCTGTACAGAAACTGTGTGTGCTAATGTCACCACGGTCCCAACTGCAGCTCCAACCACCGTCACCACGGTCCCAACTCCAGCTCCAACCACCGTCACCACGGTCCCAACTCCAGCTCCAACCACCATAACCACGGTCCCAACTCCAGCCCCAACCACCGTGACCACGGTCCCAACTCCAGCGCCAACCACCGTCACCGCGGCCCCGACCCCAGCACCAACCAACGCCACCGCACCCCCAACAACGGCAGCAGCCAACGCCACTACGGCCCCGCCCCCAGAAACGACCACCGAGGCGACAAATGCCACCACGGCCCCGGCCCCAGAGCCGACCACTGAAGTAACCAATGGCACCACGGTCGCACCCCCAGAGCCGACCACCGAGGCGGCCAATGCCACCACGGCCCCGAGCCCGGCGACCACGGCAGCGCCCACGCCCGCGCCGACTCCCCTCCCTCAGCCTAGCGTCGGCAGCTACAGCGTGCGGAACAAGGAGAACAGCACCGCCTGTCTGATGGCCACCATGGGCCTGCAGATCAGCTACAAGGAAGGCACAGTACGTCGCTGAGGGGATCTCCGAGGGGGGGGGGGGTCATTGTATCCACACCAAATGCATGTTTATGTCTGTGAGTGCTGAAATTGTGTATTGTAATTACAGTGTATGCTTTTCTGAACAATCTACTGAAAAATACATTGAGTGAATACGTTAATGCAGACTGTAAACCCTTGTTGGTGTATTGGGCTCATTGGTCCCTTCTCTAAGATTGCCACTTCCAAGTGTCACTTCTGGTCAGCTCCTGAGCCTGAGATGTGCAGCAAATGACCAGTAGCAACAGAGATTAATTTGGCAGTGTAGGACCCACAGATAATGAGCATGTCTTTGACTGTCTTTACTGGAATGTTGTTTTTTATGTTGCCAATATGTGATCTCAAATGACTTTTTTTCCCGCTTTTTTAAGGTTCTTAAGAGTATAAACCTGGACCCTAACAATACTGCGGCTGCCGGAAGTTGTGGGGTTAATGGGAGCGATGCCTCTCTTCTGCTGACGTTTGACAAAGGATCCATTGCATTTGTTTTCAGTGAGGTATGCCAGTCAGACTGTCCTGAAGGAAACAAGGCACCCCCTGTGATGGAAATGGTAGCTAGTGGAAGGCAGTTTGACTGGTGGCTTCCACCAAGTGCACTGTCCTACTTATTGCAAAGCCTGGAATGTGTCAAACTGCCATGCTGCTGGAGTCCTCATTTCCATCTCAGTCCTCACAGAGTCTTGACATTAATAATGAATATTATATGAATAATGACTTAATCAGCACATCAGGAAAGGCATTGTTACTCAAGTCGCTGAATTGTTTCAACAGTTTTATTAAACACGTTCGATTCTTTTTAAGTCCTGAAAATCTTTTTACGTGGAAATTTACAGGAGGGAAGGAAATTCCGCCTGCACGTGGTAAATGCCACCATAAGCCCCGGCGCTAATGGTAAGTACCTGGAAAGACTCTGTGACCTCTGTGGTTGAGATTTAACCAGCACCGCTGCTGAGCGAAGCTCATCGCCCTTTTTGCCGTTTCAGGGACGGCCTTTAGCGCCTCCAACACCAACCTGTCCCTGTGGGAGGCCTCGGTGGGCACGTCCTACATGTGCCGGAAGGACCAGACCTACAACATCACCGATGCCCTCACCCTCCACACCCTGGGTCTGCAGGTGCAGCCCTTCGGAGTGCAGAACAACAGCTTCTCCACAGGTAGGTGATCTCCCCGCCCGAACTTTGAGACCCTGGACCCGCTTTAAGCGGCCAGCACGTAAGTGACCGGATTCGCAGATCCTCCCTGCGGGAGAAGCAGCATCCTTCTAGCAGGTCCCCCAGCACGGCGCTGGGGAGCTCAGCCTGTTGGGAGGCATTTACAACTGAACAAGGAGGATACCTGGAATCTGAAGAGTTCCACACGTATATGCTCACACATAGCTTACTGCCATAAACAGGCCTAGGGGGGAAGGATGAGGCTGCCAAACCTGTTTTTTAAAAATCTTCCCACCCATCCATGTCACTGTTATTCGTAGGCCTTCACTAGTAATGAGGCCCTCTTTTGTGGTACTTCATAGTTTTTTAGGGGGAACATTGTTTATGTGTTTTATACACTCTCTCTCTGTCTGCAGCTCATGAATGTTCAATGGATGACACCAGCATCTTAATCCCAATCGTAGTTGGTGCCGCTCTGGCCGGCTTGATTCTCATTGTAATGATTGCATATGTGATTGGTAGAAGAAAGACCTACGTTGGATATCAGACCCTTTAAAGTGACCCTGGATGATTACGCAATGAGTCGATCCTGTTATTTGTCTTTTTTTTTTTTTTTTCTTCTGTTGTGTTTTTTTTTCCACCTTTTAGGAGCAAGTGCAGGTTCTTTATCCTCCCTCTGTCTGTAGTTGCACGCCTGGGCATGCGGCTCGTGTAGTAACAAGCTTGGTATTCAGTATTACGTAAAGAAAGTGATTGAATCACAGGATGTGCTCCATCTGGACAAAGTGTCACCGACAGCTGCAGGTCTGCACTGTTCTCCTTCTTAGGAAGTACCTAATACTTTACTTTAGCTAGCGAGGGGGGCCAGTTTCTGAATCTGAATGAACAGAGGAAGGAAAAAGCCCTGGTGGCTCTCAACTCATGAGGGTTAAAAGTTCTTTTGGTCCTGACTATTGGGCAATAGGACGTGTTGTGGCTCATCTCTGTACTGGAGATGAATGGAACACAGGCCCATATGAGACGATGGTGGAGAGGGAGGCTCCCCCCTGACCACCGTTCTGCGGCGGAGGGCGTGTCTCCCCCCAGGGCGGCGCCAGTCACGTTATGAGCAGACCGGCTCTAGCATCAGGAGTGACCGTTAGTAAGCCATGAGCCTGCACTTGTTTCCTCCAATATGCAAATTTGTTTTTCACCCTCATTTCATCCCCCATCCATGTATATATGTTACCCGGCCTTTGTCTTTGGTGTTTTGACTCTCGTCCCCCATATGCAGTCGTTACTTCTGCCTTGGCAACCGAGGCCACAGGCTGTTCACATGCACTCTGTATCAGGGTGACGTGAATTACCTGGGAGCTCATGAAAATAGTTATCAGTTGGGCCTAAAAAATGTCAAAAATGAGATGTCAGCAATAAATTGGCAGTGCATTTAAAATTCCGCTGGATGTTGTCTTCAGGGAGAATACTGCACCTTCACTAGTATTTGAGCATATACTAGTGATCAGCCTATGATCACAGCAAAGTCTTTATATCCGAATGGAGGTATTCCCACCTTATGATTGAGACATTAATACCTGGACTTCAGGGCAATGTCCAGCCAAGGAGAGGTTGCCTGAACTGAGCTGGTGTCCAGCTAGCATGCGAGGCGCAGGTGACAAACCCAAAAACAAAGGTGAAGCTCTTTCTCTTTTTTTTTTTTTTTGTTCTTTCTTTCTAGACATACTCATAATTTGTTGGCATTAGGTTTAAAAAAAGGGATAGCTCAGTAGTGTGCAGAAAACTACCTTCATTTCAGTGACTCTCCCAAGATTTTTTTGTTTTTTTTTTTTTTTTTTTTTGCAGTGTACTCACTTAAGGACACTACAAGGTGTGTTCTGCTTTCTCATTAATTCAGAACGGTTGCTGCTTGGTTCCACTTGTGAATGTAGTTCTCGCTGCAGTGTTGGTGCTGGGAGCTGCAATAAAAGTAACACCTTTTTGGTAATTTAGCCATTACAAGCTTCTGCGCAGTGCCAGCAGATCAAAAGGTGTTACAATCTCAAACATGGAGGGGAAATTGCTCAAGTGCACATATGCATATTGTAATGGTGAGGGGGTTTTGTTGTTACTTCAATTTGTTTTGACTAGAACACTTGATTGCAAAGTTGGTTGCTGTTAATCTCTTTAATTTCAGCCCATTTGCCTAATTTGATTCATACCTCAAAATGATTAATTGTTTGAAAGAATGGTCAGTGATCGAGCAGTTCTGCCCATTTGTTAAGCAGCAGTTTATCCAAAGGCAATTCCACTTTTTCCTTTTATAGCACAAAGGTTGGGTGCACCAGCTTGGCATTAATTTTCTGGGGCCTAGTCATGAGCTTCAAGCCCAGTGCACACTACACTGCCAAGAATGCCCTACACATAGCTGGTGCATCTGGATCCTGCTCCTCTCAGTCCTATGAGTTGTCGCTGATATAATTGATGAGGCATTCATTTGAATACCCCCCCCTTTGTCACTTACCGTAATGAAAAGTGTTGAATTCAGTTTCATTCCATCAGTTGCTCCCCAGTCACGAGCGTTTTGTCTAGGTCTTTTCATCCGAAACCACACACATAAACAACACATCCATGAAGGCAGTGGGATGCAGTTTTATTCATGTTTTTTGTTTGTTTTTTGTTGTTTTGTTCTGTTTGTTGTTTATTTTCCACTGGTCATTTCAGTGATGTGTAATAGTCTTTGCTTTTGGAAATGGAAGCGTCTGATTATCATGAGAAATGTGTGCCTTTGCGATGAGAAACTGCATTTTGTCAACTTTACAGTAAGCATGAGATTTGTTACATTATGATAGCAGTTTGGTTCTTTAGTGTTTGCCTTCGCCTCAAAAGGTTTTGCAGAATTGCTCCTTTAGAATAGCATTTCAAAGAATGTATTTTTGTGAAAAGGGAGTCCATATTGTAGCATGTTGTTCACATAAAAAATGGCAGATGCTTGCTTTTTGCTTCAGTGTGATCTGTCAGTTTGATTTTTACAGCCCACATCTTAATGCACAAAAGTAAAAATGTGAGATTCCATTTTAATTGATTTTCTAATCTTTCAAAATAGAAGAGAACTGACGATACAAATGGACAGATCTGCAAAATCTTGGTGATTTCATAAGGTTTTGTGTGTTTAAAATTGTAAGGACCATTTTATATTTTTAAAAAATACTGAAAATAAAAATGTGCTTCTTGGTTCCTCTGAAAAGTTTGGAGTAATTTCTTGTCATATAATTGTCTGAAGATGTTTGTTTTAAAGATTCAATCCTTCAGATTTTTCAGATCAATAATTTCTTCTTTGTGTTGAATGTTTTTTCCCCCCAATTCCTTCACTTTGGCTTTGTCTCTATTCTCATCCAGCTGAGGATTGCCAGGCTGATAAAGATGAAAGCTTCATTGTCCCCCTAGCTGTCGGAGCTTCCCTCGGTGTTCTGTCCCTTATTGTGTTGGTGGCCTATTTCATTGGACGAAGGAGAACCCAGAACAATGGATACCAGTCATTATAATTATAAAAGCGGCTCTTAAAAGACAAAAAAGGGAAAAAAAAATCCATTCATCACACAAAAAAGACGGTGTGCTGTTGAGGTTGAAACAGTGAACTTAATGAAGATGTACATTGCACTGATCCCCCCCACCCTGCATTGTACATATTTGATTTGACGTATGGTAGCCCTCTTCTCAGACTAGTCTCTTTATTGCTGTTAATGTGCCAATAGTGCTTATAAAGGGAATTGCATTATTAAAGCTATTGATGTAACTAATTGAAACTCACCGGTGTCTCTTGTTATTTGGTAAGAATGAAGTGCTGCTAGATTTTATTTGTAGATTGTCATCATAAGGATGATGTGCTAGTCATAAGGGTGTTTGTGCTAGTATTTTAGAAGCTGAAAGCTGTAGTGCTTGTACATTAATAGGGGTTGTTTGCATTGTATCATTAATTCTAGACTTGTCGTCAGTGTGTTTATGATATACTCCAGTCTCTTGGTTTGTCCTGACATTTTTGAAATCCTATTACAATGTTTGATAGGATTTGTAAGTTTTGAAGTGACCAGTGACTCTTGCCCTTCATTACTAAAGGGAGTAGGTTTCCTGTAAAAATGTTGCACAAGGAAGGAATTTATCTCTTCTGACATTCCCAGAGTTAAGAACTTTGATGCAGTGTTCGATCTCTGTTACAGGCCATAACTCCGCTGCTTTTTCCTTCCTTTTTCTTCCCTGGCATCGGCTCTGTACCGGAAGTCAGTTCTCTCCTGTGTCTGACTAACCCTCGGTCTTTTCCTGCCCTATAACCACTAATCCCCTACTCTCTCTCTTTCCATACCAGCTGAGGAGTGCTTCCTGGACTCTGATTTGACCTTTCTGGTGCCTATCGCTGTGGGCGTGGCTTTGGCCTTCCTAATCATCCTTGTGCTTATCTCTTACCTGATTGGGAGGAGGAAGAGTCGCACTGGGTACCAGTCTGTATAACCCCCTCTCAGCTGTGACTCTCTGCTGTTTGTTCTCTAACTGCAGTCCCAGCTGTTATTCCTCCATTTCTACCCCCTCCATTTCTGAACATTGAAGCTAGAGGGACTCCTAGGAATCACAGTTTGCTATTTTGCAGTTTCATATAGGTTGCTGATGTGATGCTTAAACTGATTAAAATACTACTGCCACTTTGTTTATTAATGATAGACATGACATCTAGTGGTGGCAGGTAAATCGGCTGTTTTATTTATTAAGAATGATTTCTGATAAGAAACAATGTTGCCCCATATGCAACCTTATCATGAATGGCGCACTATTTTAAAACACCAATTTAGACAAAAATACTCACCATTATATTCTATCAAATGATGAAATGCATGCATTATCACCTGATTCAGTTAAGCAGAGCCTAGCTTGTTACCACTTCACACTTTGATGAAACTGATTCTCTGAAGCATATCCAGTATTTCCACAAAGATAGTCCCAGCTCTTTAGATTCTGTGGTAATGAATGAATTTTGGAGTGAATGCAGTTATGTGATTATTGAATGTGGCGTCCTTAGAGGACAAGTACTCCAGTTTTGAAATCAGTGAATGTAAGAGTGTTTTTAAATCTCTCTGACACGTGGTCTAATTCGAAAATCTTACTGCTATTTAATTTATTTTGCAAACATCTATGGCAAACATGGCAGAATAGACAGTGGTCAAGTGAGAAAATATCTCTGTGCACTTTCATTTTTAAAAACTTTCCTTAGTTTTCAAACAGGCATTATTTAAAGTAATGTCTCACACCTCCCCTCAACACTTACGAGAGAACCAAGTCATCAATTGAGACCAAATTGACTCACCAAACATTCAGATTGAGCTGTGAACATGATCAGTATATGTGTCGGTGCAGAGCATTGTGAAAAGTAGTTTTTTGTTCTTTTCACATTTATTTTAGTCTTCTCAGGGAAAGGATGGTGGCAGCCCCACATTCATACCTTTTCAGCAAAGAATCCTCACCTGTCTTTTTGTAAATGTAACATGATCCATCATTTTCATCTGAAATTTCACTTTTATTTGCACCAAAAAATGAGATTGCTCTCCTCAGTTGTCAATAGATAGGTGGTATGTAACACAAATGAAACAGACCAGTTTCCCAAATTTCTGTGCCTTTTTGTTGCAATTACTTTCCCCATTACTAAGCGTACATATGTTAAATACAATTCCAAGACGTGTTAACTTGGTGAAATTAAGTTGTGGGAAAAAATTAAACTTCTCCTTTTTGTAAAACTGTGTGCCGTGTGATACTTGTTCCTTCTCAGAAAATGCTCTATTCTGGAGTATGACATTCAAGAATGTTCTTTTGCTTTGGGACTTCATTAAAAACGAGCCTTTAGTCATGTACATTACCTTAAAACTAAAAGCTGGGAGACATGAACTTATAGCTCTGTGGGTTGTTTCTTGGAGATTTTAATGTATTTGGATACATTTGCACAATAAATTCAACCCTGTGTAGAGCAGAGATTTTTAGGTCCTGTGCAGCCATGAGCAGATGATGAGGAAAGATGCCCCCTTGTGGCAAGAGAGCTGTACTGTATGGACCTCCTCTCTTTTTACAGATTTACTGAATTACAAAGCAGGTAGCTGTAATGTGGCCCAGTCCAATCTCAAAATCTGATGAAGCACAATAAATGTTTAGGAGCCACAACTACATTTGAATGTTTCAGGTCCAACGAAATAACTGTCTGACTGTAATCATAAAAGCACCACCCCTTGCTGAACTGGTGTCTTTAATTGATGAGAACATCTAATATTTGGAGCCAATTGCAATAAATACATGACCACATTGCTCCAGGTTTGAATTTTTGACACATATATTTGTATAGGTTTTCTTTTTTGTTACAATTATATCATAGGTTATCAAGTCCAGCTCAGTGTTACAAGAGACCGCCATCAAATCCTACTTGAGGACAGATTTGTCTGACCTTGGAAGTTTTGTTTTTAATGCTACCGTCCACTGCTTTATACTGTTTTAGTTCGCATATGATTATTCAAGTGGCAAACATACACTCAACTGGCTACAACTCGCAGCTTTTACGTGCTGCCTCAAAGGTTAGACAAGTTTGTTCTTAACTCTGCTGAGACATTGTCCAAGGAAGACATATTAAAGGCAATTGTTGTAATCGTAAAAGACAAGATTCATGCTTTGCCAGCTCTCCCCAGCAATTTGTAGAAGGACTGGAAAGTTACATTGACTAACACCCCTGCTCAACAGGAGTCGAGCCCATAAAAGGAAAAGCAGAAAACAGGATGTCATCCCCCTATGATTTAGTCAGGAAACTCGTGAGTATATTTTGTATTTCAAAGGACATCCAGTTGCTGAAGAGGTGAATAAAAAAGAACAGACACACACTGTTTAAATTAGTCAATTTAGTTCCATGTGTTTACTTGAATAGCTAGAACAATGTTTTAGGAGTTTTAAATATAAGATGGCACACTTTTCCCACAGAATATTGGTGCATGTCTGAGTCTGTGCTTTTCATTTTCACGCATAGCCTTTACAACTGATAACCTCAAGTGCCACAATGAACATTAACAACCTGTGTAAAGTTAATGTTTGGAGAAAAACATCGATAAATAACAATACTTAAAATGATGAATTCTGTCATTTCCCAGACAAATATTTGAACAAACTGATAGCCAAACAAAAAGGGTGAAATCTAGACTTTTCAAGGCACACACTGACAATTAAGTACCAGCTAACATGGAAAGATTGTGATTCCTTTATTCACATCTGACAAAAACCAAAAGTTGTAAAAATGTACATTTTAGTGAAAATATTAATTGTCAATGGATTGTAGTGGCCATAAAAATAACAGCAGTGCACTTGGATAGTTTGCATAATGCAGTAAATATTTCAGCTACTATACACCTAAAGTCTTTCATGTGGAGGGAATGTGACCACCCACAGTGACTATGACAAAAAAGCAACATGCACTTTAGAAAAACACAGTTATTTTATGAGTGGGTGAAATCGCTAAAGAGAATTCAAAGTAAAGTGACGCTAAAGCCAACTAGAAAATAACACTACAAGATGAGTGAAGTGCATCTGTTGCCTCATTGGCTGCTGCTTTTGTAGGAATGAAGGGAAGGCAATGACGGTGAGACCCTATTAATACAGTAGAGTGACGCGAGTGAAAACCGCCCGTTCCAGTCCTGTGTTCTGTCACTGGGACTCCTCTCATCTGGCCCCCAGTTAATGCAGTTAGTGGCTAGTCAGGTCAAAGGTATCAAAGGCACAACCAGTCAAATTGTACATTATGCTGGCTTATGCAGGATATGTAACCTGAATTTAACACTCTTTTCTTTCAAAATATAGTTGGCGTATTTCTTATTTTACATAATTACTGCTGTAGCTATTATCGCTAATAGGAAAATAATTAGTAGGTGATGTCTATGTCATTTGTGACATACATGATATAACTCTATAAATGGAAATCAGAGAAAGCACAGTATCAGGTATTCTGTTGTCATTGTTATGCTACCGATCATTTGTTCAGCAGTTGATACAAGTCACAGGAAGATAACTTATATTAGCATATGAAGGCATAAGGTGAATCACTGAGCATGTGTATATTGGGGTGGGGTGAGTGGGAGTTTACAGAAGGGGACCAAAGATTGCTGTCAGACTTGGGTGGGGTAGACAGGGGGATGGAAAGAGGCTTTTCTACTGCTGTACCCATGCCAACAGCTCCCGGTGTTCTTGGTTCTTCAGCTGCATGGTGTACTTCTGCCTATAGAGTCAGGTCCGCTGGGCCTCACGGCCGCAGCTGGTCAGCAACAGCGCCCCCTATGCACCCACTTCCAGAGAGAAGGTCACACTGCCCAGGAATCGGTCTGTGGGGGAGTCGTTGATGATGCCCTTGCCGTTCAGCTTGCACTGCACGGTGAAGTGGGTGTCGAGCTGCACTCTGGGGAAACGCACTGCTACCAGGGGGTTGGTGTAGTTGACCTGTCAGCAGTGCGGGATATATTACTCAGGCTACTCAGGCATATATTACTCAGGTTAGATGTTTTTTGAATCCCATTAAACACAGTTTCTGAGTTATACACAGCTAGTCAACAAACCCATATATAAGCAGCTGATGTAACATGCTTAAGAGAGGGTTATAACATTTGAGTTACTACTTGTAGTTCTACTTCGACACAGCCACCAAACACTTGGATTCATACTCACATGTCTCAGCTTTCCATAGTAAGGATAGTACATAAGGTTAAAAATGCTTTTAGGGAAGAACTCAATGTCTCCAAGGTTCTCTGAGCCTCCTTTCTGGCAGTGAGAGAAAAAGTGAATCAATAACCAGTGTCAGCTCCTTTACTGCAGATCACACAGAGACACAGAGGCAAAGGACAGATTGTGGGATGAATGAACGTGGTTACCTTAGCAGCACAGGTCACATTGATTGGAGTGCCTTGGCCAGGTAAGTATCCAAGAATCTACATGGGCGGACACAGTTACAACAATTACATAAACATGAGTAAAACTGAAAGTACTGGGCTGAAGGCTCGCTGGGGTTTGTTGTGTCAGCTGGACAAGCTTCCTGGGCTCACAGGGGATGAAGATATCGTGCTTTCCTGACTGGGTGGCCTGTTTTATTTTTATGTACTTGAGGGCGCTGGGAGAATGTACAGAGCAGCGAGGCTCCCAGCTGACACGCTGCCTCATCAGAGACTGCAGTCTGCTCCGTCTCATCACGCCGTCCAAAGACGAGGGGACACAAACCACTAGCGTGACTGCGCGCCTCTCTCCAGCTGCAGGAGGGAGCGAGCCGGGGTTACCTGCTGGCGGGACACTTGGCTAGGATGTTTTTCGAGTTCAGCTTTGCAGCTTTGAAAACAGTGAGGCTCGTTTGTGTTGCCTGGGCCTAAAATGCCTTCCATTGTGTGTGGGAGATGCTGGGATAGAGAAACTTCACACGGGCCAGGCCACAGCTGGGGGGCCCGTCCCTGCTTGTGTCCCACCAAGCGAGCTTCCCCAAACCAAATAACGTGTAAATAAATATGAGGGTCCGACATTTGCCATCTGCTGCATGTTCCCTTGCCCCGAGGAGCCCTGCTCCTAGAGTCAACAGATCTCCTCCAGCCATTCTAGGTTTTGAACACCGATTTTCCTTCACTTAATGTTGGCTCCAGATGATGTAAGTGCTTCTTAATTGCCAAGCATGTGTTGTGATTGAGCTGGCCTCTGATTAAGACACAAAATCACAAAACTTCAGATGCTTGTCCTTGTGCGGTGCATATCAGCTTATTTTATGAAGCTTTCAGGTTAAGGGCCTCTAATTCTCATACTCACCACTAGATGTCACTAAAACTGTGGTTCTCATTCAAAATCCCATTTCAGTCCACAGACTTTTATATTGTAGTACCAATGCTAAAATGCTAATATGCGCAAACCTAGAGGCAGTCTGAGGAATGATGACAAGATACGTGTGTCAGACAGGTTCATATTTTCACCTGGCCCCTGCATACATCATAACCAAGGGCAGTTCCAGTCATCCTGTGTGCCTCTCCCTCTCCCTTCTTACCCGGTTCATTTTGAGGAGCACGCAGGGCTTTCCTTGAGAGTAGCCGAAGTCAGGGTCGTCCAGCCCTGAGCAGTCTCTCAGCCAGGACCTCTTGAACTGGCACGCCTTCCGCTCGGCGCTCTCCTCCTTGTCGTCCTGCATGAAGTACGCGTCCTGCGCACACTGAATGTTCTGCTGCTCCTGAATGGAGTCGTCGTACGCTGTCAGAGCGGAGGAGGGGGGGAAATAAGAGGAAGGTCCCATGAATATAACAAACAGAGGCAGCCGTTTGTTGGCCCCCTCCCCAGAGTCCAGCGACCCGGCACAAAAGCAAGGGCTGGAGCAGAGCTGAATGGAAATGCTCTGCTCACAAAGGTCTTCCGTCCTAGCTTTCTTTCTGCTGGCGCTACGCCTGTAGAGAAAGGTGGGGAGGTGGGGAGGTGGGGAAGGGGGAAGGGGATCCTGCTCTTGACATTAAGGTAACGGCTTTGTGCTTCATATACCTCCTCAAACAGATGGACAGCTGAGCACGCTTGCAGCCACGGGCCACAAACTCACGTTTTAGGTAGGCCTCCAGGGCCTCCACGTACTTCTCCCAGGAGTGACGGTCGGAGGCGTTGAAGGAGATGTCAAATCCGTTCAGCCCACGTGGCGACATCACCATGCCTGCCAAATCAAGCGCAGACACGGTCAGCCGCTGCGGGCCAATCGGTGGCGGTCTGGTTACTGACATCACAGAAGAGGGCCAGCAGGCCCCTGTGCCCGTGAGCCAAGGGAGAGGAAAAGCAGGCGCACATGGTTTTACATTTACATTTATTCATTTGACTTTTATCCAAAGTGATTTACAAGTGAGGCAGAGTACAACACAAGCAAATATAAGGAGTCAACAATATTAATACCTCTGCATGACCAAGTTTCAATAGTTGGCCAGGCAAGGTACAAGCTAGCTAGTAAAGCTTTACCTGGTGGCATTACCCTGTCGTTGTAGGTGGGGATGTAGGGGTTGATAGACCACATCATGGCCCACATGCAGGCTGCAAACATGGCTGCCAGGAAGATGTACAGTGTCGAGTAGAACAGGAGGATGAGGCCTGCGGATGAGCAAGACAACACAGGAGCCATGAGGACTCAGTTCACAAGAAATTTCCTTACCCCGCCTGCCCAGCGGTCATGTTGTCTCCCTGCAATGGACAGTGAAGTCACAGGCCTTCTTGCCTCTGATCATGGGGCTGTGACGCCATCCTATCTTTATGGTTGAAGCTTATGTCTTCAAGTGAAGCACAAGGACAGACAAAGCCCTGCCCAGCAGAAATAAAGATGGGAATACAGCAAGGGTGGAAGGCCTTGATTTTGTCTTGTTGCCTCTCAGATGGGTCGCTACTGTCGAACTGGTTCTCCGCTCACAAAGGGGAGCCCTGCTAGAGTGGAAAACTGCAACTGTGGTCACATTTGGGAGTTCTGGTCTAGACAAGCTCTCGGGGTCACTCTGTGGCTCGAGATGCATAATTCAAATCTTAAAGAAATCTCCAGGCACGTTGGAGTTTTACAGTGGAAGCTGTATGGTGTGAATGTGTTGAGTTTGTCACACAGACCACATGCATTACTTCAAATGAGCCAGTCAGTTTAGGGCCTGCCACAAACTGTCACTTTTGTTCTCACTGAGTCTCATCAGATCTGAATATGGAACTGCTTTATTAACGTTCTGATTCAGTTGAGCGTCAGCGAGAACTTCAGTTGCTTTTACGTATCATTTCAATGCTTTGATACTGTTATACATGTTGAAAACTTGAAAATGCAAAAAAAAAAAAAAAAAGCGTCTGTGAGAAAAGAACATCTAACAACTCTTTAATCATTGATTAACAGTCCATTAGTCAATAATCGGGCTGAACGTGTCTCCACATTAAATGGCTTTGGCTGCATGGGCGATTTCACAGGGGCTGGTGGCAGCCAGCATAGCGTCTCCCGGCCACAAAGGCCTTTCTGTTTCAGCTCGGTGAGAATTCTTCCAACTGTGAATTCACTCAGGAACACAGTGAGCTCCCTGGTGCCATCAGAGCAATGGCCCCTTATGGTCACACAGAGCTGCCGGCATGGCCGCCGAGCTCAGTCACTCGGCTCCGTCTCCCAATTAAACGAACTCCTGTGACCGGACATACAGCACAGATACCAATGCCTTATACATGTATTTTGGGCTTGCGCGCTTCCTAACAGCCACAGGACATATCTGTATCTAACATCTCTGCTTCTCCATAACTGTCATCTTGTTTGGTTAGGAATGTCTTTTGTGGGAAGTGACTTCAGTTAGCCGGCAGTTTTATCCATCCGAAGAAGCAGAGCAGGTCTGAGACGGCAATCCTCCTGCGCACTTGCATTCCCCAAAGGCTCGTTTCTCCGGGTTCAGTTTAAACAAACTCCCTTCGAGCCATCTATTTTTGTCATTGAAAATGCTACTAACTGAGAAATCCGTGAGTCGCATAGCAACAGAGCCGCAGCTGCTCCGTCACTGGTGACCCCGTGAGCCTTCGCAGGAAACGCTTGCAGGCCGCGGTGGAAGCTGCGGCCCGTCCTCGCCCCACCCCGCGCTGCGCGTGTGACTGTGAGCATGTACATTGGGTCTGTCAACACATGTGAGTCTGAGTCCAGTGGTGATTTGGGGGGGGGCGGGACAAGCCTGTAGGTGGCGCAGAGGAATGAGACTCCCAGGCCGGGATGCAGCCTGTTGCGGCCTGTTGTGGCAGGCTCCCGCCAGGGATGACTCCCAGACCACCTGTGTTTGTCAGGACTGGTCTGAGTTATCCGTGCACCTACGTAAACATTGAACTCTTGACACGCTTGGCTGGAATGGGGAGAGAGCATGGGGCTTGTGTCCAAATGTACGGACACCAGCACCCCCCACCCTCCCCAATTTAACAACGCGCAACCTCAGTCTACTTTTGTCTCCGTTGTTCACAATGACATACTAATGCGGAAGATTACTGAAACAATGCAGGAAGCCCCATTCTATCTATTCTAAAGAGTAAAGACCAACCATTTCCCCTTTTTGAACAGTAGTGCTCTTGATGATCTGGTGAGCTCCAGTGCAAAAGGAAGGATTGAGGCCTTGCAACTACTTGCATAACTTACCTGATTCACAAACAGAAATTCAAACTGCCACTGAGGTAAAAACAAGTAAATGCATGGTAAAAAATTAAGGAAAATTAGGCCAAAAAAGAGAAAACTACACAAGCAAATAAACTCATTCATGTTTAAAAGTTTGCTATTATAAAATGTATTAAATTCTCCCTTAAAAGATACCCATCTGGGCTTAGCAGTAATGAATCATTGATACACAAATCAGTAATGATCTGACATAGATAATGATAGACACAAACAGCCACTAATAAATGGAAAACAGCAATATTGTTATAAATTCCAAACACTGTTCTTGCCATGTAACTGTAACCATCATAATTAGAAATGTGCTCTCCTCTGTTTTGGAGCTAAAACTATGTCCTCATAGTGCCAAAACCGCAAAATGTTAATGTTGGAAAATTGTAACTGATTTTAATCTTAAACCTTTTTTTTCTGTTTGTTGTTTTCTGTTTTGTTTCACTTTTCAGGCCACTGGGGTCATTTTGTTTCATTTGGTCAGCTCCTTCAAACACCCTCTGCAAAAAAAGAATGCAACTAACTGAGGCACACACAAGTGGGTTAGTCAGCTAAACTACTGCGTATGATGACAACAATGCACATTTCCTGATGCTGATAGGTCTTGATAAACTTCATTTACAGGTTCATCTTGTTGAATGGTTGAATATAAAATCGTAGTTCTTCTCCTTAAAATACTAAAGTAGTATCATCTGCCTTGCATCAGTCTTTCCTGGTATCATCAAATATTAAAGATCATAACATTAATTTTTCTTTTTTCAAATTTTTTCTCTTTTTATTTTTTCAATGTTTAAATCATCACTTTTCCAAGGATGGCCCTCAGAGGATCCTCACTGCCAAAATGTGAGCATAGACTCTATAAAATGAAACAGTGTAATTTATGTTATACCAAAATGTGAGCAATGACCGTATAATATGAAAAGTTGTAATTTATTTTATGTCCGGGTCACAGGCCATCAAAGCTCCATGCAGTCACATGGGTGCATGGGTGCATGGGTGCCCCCCCCCCCTCATCAATGGCACCGCTGCCCAGAGTTGCTTATGTTCTCTTATGAGGTGTTACTAACACTTCATTTCATCCTCTCTTTTAGGGAAGACCTCTTTGTTTTACAAAGGAATCATTTCTGTGGAGCAATTGTTCCACAAAGGTGCAGCTCATGCAACATACTGAGAAAAGCAATACATAGGTATCTAGCTTAATGGAGCTGCAATGAGAAGGATGTTCCACCATTTTTCAGCATAAAGGCAAACACAGCAAAGCACAAATAGGAGTAACCTTTAAGAGCTATGTCATAACTTAGATATAGGTGGGTGGAAGGGTATTAAGAATTGTGGGCCCAGCCTACAAAACACAATCAGGTCCCCATGCTGTTGCTCACAGTAAAGTTGAAGAACCACAGCTCTAGTCTGGAGGATATATCCACTTAACTCAAGTGCAATTAGCTCTGTCTGGAAGTCTTCGTTCGAGGGTTTGAACTTACTCCAGCTCTTCCCGGACCGCCCCATGAACTCCTGCGTCTCAGGGTTCCAGAGGAACTTCCTCAGCTCTGCCATCTTCTGGCTGAAGGTCTTTTTGGGCTTGGGCTTGGGCTTCCACTTCTCGAAATTGAGGTCCTCTGCCTCTAGGGGTTGGTGCTCCACCAGCTCTTCCTCTTCCTCCTCATCATGTGCGCCCGGAGCCAGGTCCAGTTCGTCCTGGGGCTCGATCACTTTAGTCTGTGACAGGGACAAGGACAGGGTTAAAGAGAGGCATATTCCCTTTGTCCCACCGACAACTCACATCTGTAAGTATCAACTGTCGATCTTCCTTTAAAATAGGTGGACAGTGAGTATATTGTAAATGCATAAGTATCTTTTTAGTACTTATGGTATTCTTGCATTACTTGCATTGGGGTGCATCACTGACACTTCTCTTAAGAGAAATATACATTCTTCACTGCTAGTCTGTACCACACTCTACCTTCCACACCACTAACCCCTACCACACTCTATGTCAGTGTTTCCCAACCCTACTCCTGGCGGCACACTGTCCTGCACATCTTCTATCTATCCTTGCTGCTTGATTAAATCAGGTGTGCTCAGCTAATCAAAAGTGCCACTGATGATTTCAGTCAGGTAGGTAGAGCAAGGATAGATAGAAGATATGCAGGACAGTGTGCCTCCAGGAGTAGGGTTGGGAAACACTGCTCTATGTGACTCAAAAATGAACCCTACTACACTGCTGACTTCTTCAGCACTCTGAATGTCAACATGCTGTTCTGCACTGATTCTCATCATCTGGCCTGCTAGGACCCCAGGGGAATGTTCAAGTGATCATCCCTACTGCTCTAAGGGTATGAATGCAGTGGCTGGAGATGGAATCCTCTCGCTTTTTGGAAAAAGACTGAATAGGCACTTCATCTTTTAAACATTCTCCCCCTTTGATATTGTTAATTCATTTTCTTATCCACATCCATCCATGTTAGGAGCAGGTTTTTTATGGGGGGAGCTTAGCTAACACAACCAGTAGTTCAGTGTTTACTACATCCACAAGTACAGCAATGGGGTGCATATTAGCTCTGTGGTTCTCAAATCTGGTTCTCGTGATGCCAACTGCATTGATTATGCTCCTGCAGGAACCTAACACACTGAATACAAAGTTTTCAGTGTGTGAATCACACACACATAAAAAAACTAGTTGGCTTCCCAGCCAACACAACATATTCTTATAATAAAGATTCCTATGTGTTTCTTTACAAAAATCAAAACTTTCCATTGATATTCCACGGTTGGACCAGTAATGTTAGTTTATATAGACTATTCATATATTCCAAAGTCATACTAGTAGTTACTGCTGTTGTTGTTTTATTGTTTTATTTTATTAATTTTGTCATTCAGCAGACATCTTGCAGCATACAAGGTATTACAATACATACGGCTACAAAAATAGCTGATGGCTTATAATTAGTATTCAAGAAAAACAATTGACAACAAAAATTTCAATTTAGAATAAATCTTAGTATAAATCTCAGCATAATCAAAATACATTTTCACCTTGTCACTTCCCACCTCCCCAGTATGGTCTCTCCCCATGACATAGACTCCCTCATCTTCATGTCAGGACTTAACTGCAGCAGTTTGTGATGGCACTTATATTTTATACACTTGAGGCGAAACACTCTAATACTTGGTTAGATAACTGCTAATAGTTCTGTCAAACCAAATGAATAAAAAAATTACACAAACAACCCACTTTTTGAATTCTGACAAGGGTGCTCTTGTTTCAGTTACTTCATAGACCGATTCCTCAAACCTCTGTCAGCTAACTATATTTGACCCAAAACGTTATATTCCCCCGATTCAATTGTATTGTATAATTGTATATTGCTCCTAGGAAATCACGGTAAAGTAAGAAACTCACAAGAGAAGTCAATTGCCAAGAAACTACCCTTGTAGACTTTTTTGTAAATCAGCCGTAAGCACGTGAAAAAAGCTAAATGTATGATACAGTGAAATGATATAATGCAGCTTGCTTCATATAGAGTTATTTTAGCACACACGAACAAGGACCGAATTACTTGACGTGTGACCACAAAGGATGATCACAATTGCACGGAACCTACCGCCTTAGATTGGTCGTCTCCATGGTGCTCTTCCTCAGCTCCGCCTGCGGTGGTATTCGGCTCCATGATTCTACAGAGAAGAAAAAATGTACTTGTTAAACCAATCACATCTCCTGTGATCTCCAGTGAATCAAAGAGGCACCTTCAGACTCATCATTCACAAGTTTCCCGTTTAATAGTGTTAAACATAATAAAATAATATCCTTTAACTGTCGTAGACACATTGGACGCGTTGCAAATCCCTGCTGGTTATTGCCAATAAATGATAAACTGGTAATAGCTAATATTAGAAACCTCGAATTTTCTTTTGCGGTAAAAAAAATTTGATGGGTGTCCCGAAGTCCACTTGACCTTGTTAAAAACAAGTTGTAAGCTTGTCAGAAAATACGTTCTGTTTTCATCAGAGAATCGGACACACGCAACAGCAGCTGGACAAGGAGGACCTCTTCTCAACTAAGCGGACATCATAGTGAATGAATTCTTGTCTAAACGAGAAACTGGGGGGTGGGATACAAAGTGTGAGAGATTTTTTTTTAATCCCTGCCTGTGGAACTTTTGGCAGTGGTGCAGTGTTCTGGTCTGCAGTATTCCACACACGTAGACTGCAGCCCCTTTGTCTGTTGAGATGAGACTAGGGTAAAGCCCGGCGCTTTAAAAGATAAGATTTTTATCCCAACTCAGTGTGCTGTTGTCAATCAGCGCAAGCCGGAGTTTGAATGGAGGGGATTTTTCGACTCAGACTTGGCTTCTATTTTTACCCACTTGGCTTATTCTGGCCATATACTTGATGTACATTTGGTCGTTCTTTTCCTCGACAGAGTACGCAGCAAAAGAATTGTGGAGGTGCGCTTGTTGCACTCTTGCAGAAGACCTGCATATATCATCGTTTTCAGGCTGCGATACCCATACACTTGAGAAAAACCGTTCATTCACAGACAAGAGTCCCTGGGTGTTCATATCATCCCCATCATCTATTTGTACACTGGTCACGTTGCGCGCTCTTCGTCAGGAGACCTGTTGTATTTTTTCTCCTTTTTGAAAAGGGGAATGTCGTCATGGAAAAAGGCGCTCTAAGGGGTTCTCCGTTCTTTTTTCTTCACTATTTCTAGTGAAGAAAACTTCTAGAAGTTTTCTTCAACTTTAACTGACTGCATTTTACTGCGCCTGCCAGCTAAATATCTACTTTAAAAATATTTTTGAAAAGTAGCCAGAAATGAAATCCAAATCTGTTCACTGCAATTTAAGTCACAATAATATACATTTTAAAGGTATCTACAAGACTACAAAACGCCGATTGGCTCTGAGAAGTAACAGAAACTAGACTACAACTATTTGGATAAGAAGTAAATGTAGTAATGTGTTTACGAACATCTCTTCGACAGTCGTAAACGATATGTACTGAATTACTTGTAACATGTCTTCATTGTGTGATAGCACGAGGCTGGTTTATCCCTGAGGAGCAGTTTGTTGAGCACATGTCGTAGGACAGGGGACGTAAATTGGGTTGTGTAGTTTTCCATTACACCACAGCATGGCGCTCTTTGTCAATCTATTTAGAAATTCTGAGGCTATTTTGTACTTAAGACCCTAATTAATAATAGGTTACGAAATATTAACTTAAAGTGATTATAAAGCGTAGACACATAGAAGGCCCGTTTTTTTAATTATGGAATATAAGTAGTGGGTCTTCAGTAATACTACTACAGTGGGAAAAATAATCATCTTCTTGCCCTGCTAGCGTAGGTCAAAATTCCTAGTTTTTGTAATTATTTATGGTTTTATGGGAGCTGAACGATGAATTATGAAGACCGACTGGTGCTAGTACATGCGCAGACGTTCTGTCATCTTTCGAGCAGCGCGCCGCGGCTAGCACGCAGGAGAACAGGACCACGGAGATGACAACACGCGCAGATGAAAATGAGACAGGCGCGGCAAAGGCGCGGAGGTCGGCAACACCATCAGTGCATACCTCAGAAAGCAAAAAACGGTCACGCCATGACGCCGAGCGCTGACACGCGGAATAGGAATTCGGTCTTTTAAACCTTATTCATAACGTTTTCTCATTTACATGTCGATAAAGCCAAAATATGTCTACCGGACTGAACCAGCAAGCCAATGGAATAAGTCTCTCCGACACCATGGGTACGTGCAAGGTCAATGCAGTGACTGCAGGGTGAATATGTGGGATCCCTCATATACACGAGCGCTGTTCTCGCAAACGTAGACATATGTGAATAAATGTGCATGCTTATGGGCCTAATATGTTTCAACCATGTCAATCACAGGTATATGCATGTTATGTTTAAAATGCATGTTATGTTTTCTTGCTGCGGTTTACCTGCGATTGGCTTAAAATTGAATAGCTTTATGTCACTGTTAATACGGAACATGTGTGTGTTCTTTATTTTCTCCGCCATAATGTATTAAACATGTATACACACGAATAAATTATTAATATTAAACCCTGTGACACGTGTTTGTGCAAGGCTGCTACTGTTGTACATGGGCTATCTCGGCTGTCTGAAATGTTCATTAAGAAATTGCAGGCGTTCAAACATGAGCATACGGTTAATGTTACATTATCCGTATCTAACTCTGAGTGTGAGAGCACATATCATTGCTATAAACGTTCTGCGCTTCGCAGCTTTCTGTCCACATTATATGATGGTCACGATTGCTTTGTGCTGCAGGTGTGGCTATTCTTTTTTAAAGGTGTATTTTAAAGACTGTACGCCTCGGTGTAGTTGGCAGTCTTGGTTGTTTGTATTTGAACAGTGTAACTGACGCCCATGCGAGCACATGTTTCCAAGATAGTTAGTACAAACAAATATGACATTAGTTTAGCTTAGTGATCTTAACTTAAACAATCCTGTACTAACATAGTACATAGATTCATATATTTTCTTACTATATCTAGTCTCGAAGGAAAATATCGATGTACATGTTAGTCCAAGTAGGTCTGCACCACACGTTTTTCTGAAATGAAAAACATTTGCTTTCACCAAGCAGATGGATAACAGCTGGTTATGGGACAAAGATAAACGTTAAGAACGCTTATATTGTGCATTAGCAGTTAGCAGATATTTGAATGGAAAAGCACACAGCCTCTATCATTACATTCATTTTTGTGATCTTGACATTATAGGTAACGTTCTGATGTCACACATATTAGTTAAGACCAACAGGAGTTTAGCACCAGCTGCAGAAGGTGGTTCTGCTTGGTTCAGGCACTCTGGAGGTCTGATAAATTTATGTTAATCTCATGGAAGGTTCATTCAAGAGGAGGAAGAGGAACTCCATCATTGTGACGGCCTCCCTGTTCATTGTGTCACTCCTCATTCTCACCATCGGGCTGGCAGCGACCACCAGGACGGAGAACATCACTGTTGGAGGGTACTACCCTGGGGTCATTGTGAGTATCATTCCTGGCAAACTAGTGATTGTGTTAAGTAAATCATTGTACAAAAGGAATGGCCGTTGCTTTGTGTGGCAAAGGAGAATATCTGTATTATTTTAACCCTGTCCTCAATCATACTCACTGTGAGGATGCATGTAGTATAATCCCAGAGAGGGAGGCTTTTCATAGTCTGTCCCTCAGCTGTGTTGTCATATCAGGGCCCCAGGGTGCCACGCCAACCAAGGCAGCATGTAAATCAGGGCCTGTCCTTAGAAAACCTCTGCTTTACAGCTGCAAAAGGCAGCCCCAGTACTTTATGGTCAAAATACAGATAACTCTCTCAGATCATCTCTGAATCAACAAGCTCTGTGTATCTGTTTATACAAGATAAGCAATGAGGTGTTCAGGATGAATGGTTTTAGGCCTTATCCTCAGCTTAAATTTAACACTTTTTCCACAAAAAAGGATTTGGCTTAATGCTCAGAAAAGCATTTCCTTTCAGCACCTCCTAAATTAGCATATTAAGTGTAGGATATTAATTGTAGAATTGAATCATCTTTTGTGAGCTTTCCCATTGGTTAAAGCTAGAACAGATGGCAAATGTAGAACAAAAAGTAATGCTTTATGCACAACTTCCATCATGCCTGCCTGCTACTGCTGTTTACCTACTGCACAGACAGACAATCCTTCCCTATAGCAGCACTGAGGAAAAACTAAAAAAAAAAAAACTGATCAGGTTAATATACACATCTCTGAGGAGGACTCATACCAACCATAGAGAAGCTTAGTTCGCATGATAAATGTCATGCCAAGCACCTCTCACTCAGAGATTCTCCAGATCAACATCGAAGACAAAACCCAATAATGTTCTGCTAATGAGTGTGGTCATTGGCCCACTCATCGAATTGAATTAAGCTCCCATCTCTCTATCTGTCATGTTTTTTCCAGCTCGGTTTTGGCTCTTTTCTCGGAATCATCGGAGCTCATTTGATTGAAAACAAAAGGCAAATGGTATGTCTACATTACGCCCGTCTTCAGCAGTACAATCCATTTATAAGCTATCACTGTTTGAACTTTGCTGTTAAAGACGCATTTATGTTGTTCCCTTGAAGCAGGAAAACACAGATTAATATTTAATGAGAAAATGTTTTTCCAAATTAGCTCTGCCTTTTATTATGTTCATCAGAATTTCACAGTTGCGTCAGTATGGGTGGTTACTGGATTAGCAGGAACATGCTCCTGAGCTACTGGTAAGGTACACCCATAAATACCCCCTTGGGTGTAACAGAAGTGTAACAGGAGGAGGGTAAAGCATGGGGCAGGAATGTGCAGAAGGAGTAGGTGGGAGGGCTGGGTGGGGGTCTGCCTTGAATCTTAGAGGCCTCTTCTCTTGTATCCATTGGCAGAACAGTAAATATATGGGACAGGGCAGCTCTTTCTGTCACCATGGTGACATTCACTTTACCCACAGCTTACTGAAAAGGGCAGGGGTCAGGATGTGACATGTTTATTAACATGATCACATGCACCTAAGTCGAAAGATTCAGTCTGCTGTCTGCTTTTCCTGTGCCCACATTTTTTTTGAGAACACCATGTAATTCATGTCTGCAGGGTAGCCATGGGCATAGTATTTGCTTAGCATTTTCCACATATCCAGTTTTGGCGTGTGCAAATCAGCTTTTAAGGAGGGAACATTTCAGGTAAAGGAGAGTACATGTTTTTGAAATACTATGGGTCACATGAAATGAGTGGAGTGGCTGTCACTGGAGTGGCTCTGCACTGCAGTGACAATGGCAGTTGGCCCCTCTTCCCTGTGGGATCCCAGTCTTCCTGGCCTGCCATAACTGCCGATGCACTGCAGACAGAGTGGTGTAACTGAATCTTTCTAGGTTTTTTTTTATGAGGAGAGAGGGAAAGAGAGAGAGCAGTCCCTGAAAAGACCTGGGCCTGGAGCCAGTAATGGGGCGCTGCTGGAGGGAGCTGACACCAAAAGCAGTCAATCACAGCTGCTTACTGCCCCCACGAATCCCCCCCCCAATACACACACACACACACACACAGAGTCTGGTCCACAGTGTAACATGTTAGCCTAAAGTGCAGGGTGTGTCCTTATGTAAGGGTGAGTGTTTCAAGTGTCACAGTCATGCCAGTAACTTACACTGTACATAAATTTGTCTGGCGCCCCATGTCCGTCCCCATCTCCTGCACCCCCTTTGCCCACTCTGTAGGTTACAGTATGTCCAGGTCCACAGGTGTCGGAGTCCATGTATCTCCTAGGATCTGACATGTTGACATTTTGACCTGCATCAAAGCGCTTGATGTAATCTCTTGAATGAAGGCTCCCTACACTGGAAATACTACTGCACATCCACTGACCTGGCTGTCCTTGCAGCACCTTTTTGCTGTGTGCAAGTCTCTTGCGAGTTGCTCGCGTCTGTCACTCTGTGCGACGGCCATACGGTGCCCGTCAGAAGAAGGGAGAGAGAAAGTGCTGACTGGAGACGTGAGCGGCTTTTTCTCTGAACGCAGTCAGCTGTAACACACTCTGCAGAGTCAGAAAGTGGAGGGAAATATGCCTGCACGTCCGAGTGAGGAGGATTCAGGGACAGATTATTCTACACAGTTTATGGGCTGAGAGCATAAGAATTGATTTGCAGGAAGGAGACGCCTGTGTCCTTGTGGTCTGAAGGGCAGCGGAGGCCATGTTTGTAAAAATGGCACGGCCACACTAAATGCAGGAGGACATGGTATATCCTGATGGCCTGCTGTCACACTGTGTAAAGGGGGGACAGACAAATAAAACGTAAATGATAACACCCAGGACCTGGTAATGATGTCAACCCCCACGTGGGGCTGAATTCTGCCTTATCTCTCTCTCTGCCTGTGTAACAGCTGGTGGCCTCCATCGTGTTCATAAGCTTTGGGGTGGTGGCGGCCTTCTGCTGTGCTATTGTGGACGGTGTGTTTGCAGCAAGACACATAGTGAGTACAGTACAGCTCACCAGACACCATGTCACAGCGCTTTGCAACGAAGGGGCCATTCATGATCGGCTATCAGATTTCTAGAGCATGTGTAGCTTGAATCCTTGAATCCCATTCATATGCAGTGTAACCTGTAGAGCAGTCAAATGAAAAACCCTGTTTGTCCCAAGTGGTAGTCTGAGTTCAATTTAAAGTGTCATTTATTAGATTTGGGTTTTTTTTTTAATTTCTTACTCTATCTCTCTTACTCAACTTATCCAGAGCTTGTAAATTTTTTGGATTTTGGATTTTTATATTTATGATTACTTAACCGATACATGTTTGTGTGTGGACTCCAGTTAGATGTATGTGCTCTTGCGTTCCTGGTGCTTGATAGTCTGCACTCTTAAGTAATATTGAACATTTTACAGTCAAGGTGGCTTCCTCAAGATGCTCTCAAGTTGACTGGTGACCTGTGACCTTTGATATGTGTTTATTATTCTGCAGGACCTCAAACCTCTGTATGCTGGACGGTGCAAGTATTACTCCAGCACATCGTCACTTAACCAGGAAGTGAGTGTAGTGACCCAATTTATAAATCTCACTGAAGTGCTGCTACGCATTTTAGCAAATACTAAATGCTGTTGCACATAAGAATGCAAAATTATGAATATATATATATATATATATATATATATATATATATATATATATATATATATATATATATAGTATGGCTGTATTGACTTTATATATTGAAATTTTCAAAGCCACATTTTTTTTATTAGAGTAACATGAACTAACTATTCGATGTGGGTGCCGTTTAAAGATATCTGTGACATGCTTATTCTGTTGGGGTGGGAAAACAGGGCTCAGTCAGTCCGTGTCTCTCTGTTTGTCTGTCTCCCTGTCTGCCTGTCTGTCTCCCAGGTTCACTGTCAGACGGCCTCGCGTGCCTCCTGCACCCTGCGTGTGAAGAGTAACACCTGCTACTGCTGTGAGCTCTACAACTGTGGCAAGTACGCACATTCAGCTCTCCATTTAACTCTCACACGGCCCCAACACAGTCCTCACAACAGGGCAACAGGGACATTCACATTTACTGTAGAGGTGTACACATACTAAGAAAACCATTTTGTGGATCTGGGTTATAGACCCTTAATAGAATTATATGCCATGTCTGTTTGTTTGTATCACGGATCATGGCCAAATGGAGATTTTTATCCTCCAGCCCTTACTTACCCAATTACTTCTGCATGGATTAAGTCATCACTAGTGGGAGACAAACAAAGCAAACATTTGTTTACCTGTGTTACAGAGAACATCCTCTTTTGGGACCTCAAAATAAAGATGTTTTGAAAAAATTTAGGAAATCACCCATGATTTGGAAGTAGGTCCTTTTTTTTGCTTTCCAGTACAGTCAGTGGTGCTTTGTGGTGGTTGGATTAACCAGCGTGGCTGTGAGGTGCTGCTTGGAAAAACAGACACGGGAATGAGCAGAGGCTTTCTCTTGCATGTCCTGGCTCTTCTTCACGTGCCTCATGTAAGACCAGGCCTCATTCCAGTCCAGCTTTTTTGCTCCACGGGGCAACTGCTGGAACCCTCCATCACATCTCACTGTGAAACCCTCTCCGGTTTTACAAGCTCGAAGCTCGTTTGTGCCAACTGTAACCAGGGGTCTGATACTCCATGTGTGTTGCACTCTTCTCGAAGAGTGTCGTGCATTGGTGTCTGTTCACACAAGTGTGTGTTGGTCAGCATGCTTTCCAGCATCAGTGGTGTGGTTCTTGCAACTGCTTGCAGCTGTGTAAAAAAAAGAAACTAACACACATCTGGCTGTTGTACTACCATTTCTCATTGACCTTGCCACAGGTCATTGCTCACGATCTCTCTCTTTGTCTCGCTCTTCTGCCGACCTGACGTAGCCGGGTGGAGCTCATGGGAGGGTACCATGAGTACACGGAAGTGCAGAGCTGCCAGGACGTGGTGCACCTCTACCACCTGCTGTGGTCTGCCACCATCCTCAACATCGTGGCCCTCTTCCTGGGCATCATCACAGCCGCCGTGCTGGGCGGGTTCAAGGATATGGTGAGACTGAACCGACCGCTTCCGTGATCTTGGGAATCCGCTGCCCGGGCCTCGGATGAATTGCCTTTGTCCTTAGTCCACTCTCGCTCTGTCCACTCACTTCTACATTCAGAAAAAAAGAAACCGATGGTTGTCCAGACATTGTTTCCAGTGACTGTTAGCACACAGGCTCCCATACGAGTATTATAGAGCAGTTCACAAGAATGGAGTTTAATTGGGATTGAGTCCAAAGGTGGGATTGGCTAATGACCGTGGCCTCTCTGAAAAACATGCTAGGCAGCTGTTTTCTGTCAACTAGAGTGATCCTGATTCAACAAAATCACATGGACCATTTACATTATCATGTGCTTTCTGTGCCAGTCTATGTTGACTGCTGTAAGCATGAGAGATGGGTAAGTCTCAGTTACTGTAGCTGTGTGTGTTTTGTACAGACTCCTACATCTGGCTCTGATAGCTGTGAGCCGGACCCTCTGCCTGCCCCCGCCCCCTGTGATGCACCACCTCCTACTACTTCTTACAACTCCTACTACAACGGCGCCCCCTGCCTGCCCCCATACACTGCCTATGACCTACAGGTAAACCATCACCAGTGTAGCTTTGGGTACAAAAACAAAGTGAAAATATGTGGGTGCAAAAGCCCTCTCCATCATTGTATGGACAGTAATGAATTAATGTTTGCTCTATATTTCTTTCATGTTTTATGTTTTATTGTGTTGAAGCCATTTTACTGGTGCCATAATGCATATTTTAGAGTGATTGTCAGCAGTCACTGAAAAAAGTTTTAAGAAATGATATACATCTAATATGACAACATTTAATAACTAAGAAAACCACAGGTATGCCAAACAGACCATCAAGCTATGTAGGAGAACACATTAACTCAACGCAATTCAACAAGAACATAACACTGAAATTGTTAGTATTAGAAGCAATATTATGTGATGGAAATATGTGATTATGCAGCCAAATAGTTGAAGATTACATTTCCATTCCACACTCCTTGACCTTGGATTAGGAATTACTCAAAATGACTGATGACTGTAATCACCAATTACATAGATGAAAACATATATAGAGGTGTAAACTGATTGGGTATGTCAACACACTGTGTGACTAGAAGCTGTTCGTCCCTTGTCCCTGCCTGTAGGCCCCTGGTATGTTCCCTGACTCCTCGGGCCTGTCTGATGACTCGCAGTCTGGAGCCAGCTACATGTGGCCGACCCAGATCCCTCCGCGCTACTCCCCCCCTTACTACCCTCCCGACGAGAAGCCTCCGCCTTACACCCCCTGAATGACGCGCTGGTAGGGAGGGGAGGCCACGCTCTCCCTCAGTACAGTTTACTGCCCCTGGGAGACTGGAATTGACCAGTGGGTGGAGCGGGGAGAGAGGAGTGGATCGATGAGGAGGAAACAGGGAAAGGCCCTTCTGTGGTGAGGACATCTCTCTCCACCCAGGGGGTTGACAGGGACTGCAAGCCTTCCCTGCCTCCTGCTGTCCAGGAGACACGTAGGACTGAGGACGCCCTGTGGACCGTGGCGCGGAAACTTCTGCTGTATATAGACTAAAGGGTGCTGTATATAGACTAAAGGGATGCCCCCGTCCTCATGGTTTTACTGAAGCAACTCTGCCTGAGCTGCTGTGTGCACTGAGAGTTGGAGACAAAAAAGACAAGCTGTAATCGCTAGCTGCAGGAATCCACATCAGGGAGTTCTGGGCAAGGGACAAGGGTTACTCTTGTCGTTATCTGCAGGAGTGTGAAAATTTTGCACCGACTCCAGATTTGATTTAAGGCAGTACTGAGGAAAATCAGGAATGGTTCACGTTACACTCAATCAGGAAAGCTGTACTGAAATCTCCCGACACGCTCTCAGTGATACCCGGACTGTTTACAGATCTGCCTTAATTTACCATCAGTTTCCACAACAGCGCCCCCTGGGCTGCACTGGAACAGAACTCTAGCTGTGCAGTCCTCCATGGTCCTTCTCAGTGAAACCTTCCTGTGACTCTGCCACCTCCTGCTAGCCCCACCTCATTTCAGAATAATTCCTATGAGACTGCCTCTATGATGATGTCTTCACTGCCTTTTCACAAAGCATGACAAAAATACCAGACTGGAGTCAATTTGAACATTGAACCCATCAAATTTCCCTTGAGTCACAAACACATCAACTATACAATGTTTCTTGTTTCTGTCATAGACTTGGCAGCTAGATCATGGTGACTGTATATAAACCTTTCAGTCCAAACCATATTGTGCAATGCGTTGAAAACTGCATCATGTATATCCTGTCATTTATTGTACATTCATGGAGTAGTGACTCCAATTAAGTATAGAAAGCAAACTCACTCTCACTCTTCAAAAATTTTAAATCTTAGGAATATTACAATTTCATTTGTGTATATTAAAAACTAAGGTCTGTGTTCATTTGAAATGAAATGCAATGTGTGATTTTCTTTAGAATTAAGTACTTCTTTATTTCATATACATTATGTATTTGGCAGTCACTGAACATAAATACTGTTACATGAATAACACTGTAAGAGGGGTTGGACACATTGCACTTGATTCTACTGCAGCAAATACTGTGTCCTTTGGGCAGGTTCATCTTATTAGAGGATTGTATGATTGATCTTGTCATTTGTACTGCACTATAATGGATTTTTTATTTCTCAGGTCTACTTTTGCTGAACATTCAAATCTACTGTCTCCAGAAAATCAAATTCCTTTTTTAGCTTTCTAAAAATATACATCATGTAACACTGTATTCAGTTACTTTGCTTCCTAAAGCTGTAGCATTGATGCCCTTGTACATCTGTTATTGAGAATAAGGACAACCAACTCTGGCATCCAAAATAGTTCAAAATTCAGGAATACTGGGGCCCCAGATGACCCCAGATCAAGCTTCTGCCTTTGCAATGGTCTGCCACTCCTCTCAGTTTACTTCTGTGATAGTTAGCTGCCTTGTTTACAATGTTTATACAGAAATTGCCTTGCAACAGACATACAATAGCCAAATTATTGATATTCACATACTGTCATCTAAAATGTCAATCATGTTACCTCTTTTCTGTGAAGTTTTTATAATGGTACTAATGGTAATCGTGCTCATACTAATAGTACCATAATAAATGTGTACTTCTGACAAAAATCTTAGTCTGTAAATGCTGAATAAAAAATCATTCCTGCTGTAACCTTTAAGTCCTTTTTGCATTTTGCAAAACTGTTGCGATAATGTTCTGAACTGTCCATCTCATAGACCTTCGGTGTGCAAATGTACCAGTTAACTGAGCAAGAGGTCTCAAACAAAATTATAACAAATTTTGCCTTACGATAGTGCCGAAAGTGTGTAAGAAACTATGTGGATTTGAAGACATTAGGATGAAAACAACTGGGGGCAATTCAAGTGGTGCTTTGTACAGTAGTTACAAAATATTGTGAACACCCAACCATGGCTTTGTTTGTAATGAACAGGGTTTAAGCCATTGTGTTCTTTGTATTTGCAGTGTCATAGCCACATGTGAAATCTGCTTCCTTTCCATCTGAAAATATCTGCCACATAATAAACATATACATCCTATGAAGTTTTCATCTTTGTCTAGTAAAGTTGTGCAAAGTGATTGCCACTCATGCAGATACAGATGTGTATATGAGTAAATCTGTGGGTCCTTCTAGCGGTAAGCATGAGAAATGAGTGTTAACAGCATATGCTTCTGTATGTCTTTGGTCTATTTTGACATGTGAAGATCCCATCAGTTCTAAAGGATGAATAATATCTTACCAAGTGCTACTGAAGGCCAGTGCCAAGCTTTGTAGAGTTTTGTGTTTACTCAGTTTTTCTCCGTCAGTATCCATTTATCTTCTGTTGAAACAGTTCCTTCGATTACAGAAACATGTCACTCAAGCCTCAGGTTAAGTGTTATGTCCACTTTGAATACTAGGCACTAATAAATATGTTCTAAAACATAACAGATGCAAATGTCGCACTGACATAGACTTTACACAATTCATGTTTTGCACATTTCTGTTTATGTATTTTGTGCTTTTACGATCTTACATACTAGGATACTGTCCTGACCGAGTTTAAAAAGAAGACGCTACCGCCGTGGTTTTAAAGAAACACAGATGTGTCAAATGTGTGTGCTGGCTAGCCTGAAGTAGCACTGCACTGATGAAAAATCAAACAGCTCCATCTTCTGCAAGCATAGATGCAGCCAGATGATTATGTAGCAGGACCAGTATCACAACGCTGGTGACAATAACATTTGCACCATAGTCAGGCAGCCCCTTATTTACACAATCACGTTCCTACCATACACTGCACTAACATTGGCTCTAAAGTGCCAATCACAATGTGGCACTTCTCTTGTGAGGGAAATTATGTTGAAAGATGAATGTGACATTTTAAGGAATATATTAATATTTGTCATAAAATGCTGCATATATTACAATATATAGAGTACAGATGTGTTGCTATACTGTTGCACTCTGTGACTCACTCACTAAAATACAATTTTACCTGCCGTGCAGTGAGCTTACAAGCCTCCTGTGCTGTATGTTCCTATAATCAGCATCATTTCCCAAAACCTTTTCTTGTAATCCCCAAAAGACAAACAACAAATGCACTGGTGTAAGGATTTCTTGCTCCATCAAAAGCAATAAGTGAACACATGGCAAGTGACGCCATATAGATGGGTGTATGCAGTACTAAAAAAGTTCACACTCCAAGGAGATGGAAGGGTCAGCAGTGCTTTGCACAGTAGCAGAGACTGTCAATTTAAATGCAAACTGCCACAATGGGTCACACCTGTGCGGCAAAAACCAAATAACCAAATGTTCTGTAGGAATACAGCTGCATATTCTGCAATGCAGTTTTCTGCTTAAAACTCACAAAGGTCCAATACATTGTGTATTTTGTAATATAAGCCATATATTTTACACGTACAATATGGAGCTACTCCTCATATTCTGGGCTTCTTATATTATTATGTTACTTTTTTCCATACAAGTTGACAGAATGAGTCGTATTTGTTTAAAAAGACAAAGCACGATATATGGCCAGCATATAAACATAACTAACATTCTAAGTATCCATGGGTATTATGAAAGACTGGATCATGCAAAATAATGTGGTGACGCAATTTTTTGACATGCCAAAGATTTTCCTTTTGCCTTTTTTCCACTATACTAGATTATCTTCAGTCTATTCGAAGGCAAAGACACTCACATACATTAAATAAATATAAATGTCAGGGTCGTCACCATAACAAACCTGCTACCTCAATGTTTTATTTGGTTTGTTTCAGAGCACTGCCAGAAATGCTGGTGTCTATATTTCAGAAATCACATCAGAAATCAAGACGCTTTTTTACAAACAAAAAAAGCAAGCCAAAAAAGTGTGGATTTTTTTTCTGCGAATGGGTCACTTGCATTTATATATTGGGAGAAGCACCCACAAAAGTATTGATGTAGAAAATCAGTCAGAGCAGAGGAAAACAATGCAATTTTGGAGAGTAAAAAATGCTTACTACAGCCCAGAGCTACAAGATAAATTCAAGTGTTTCCTTAAATATTGAGAAACTGAAAATATTTTTAATTTTATGGGAACACTTCTGATGTGCCTACCAGTTGCTCAGATGATATCACTGGAGGAGCACCTATCCTCCAACAAATGTCTACTTTGTTTGAGTGCAGTGTGAGGCTTTCAATGCAAAAATGAGCTATTGGCTGCATGCGAGTGCATTAGAGGATTTCATTCATCTCACCTCAGCGCTCCTGTGCAAATGCAAAGATTGTCAAGGAGAGAAGATCCTAAAAACCTTCAGATGTGGGTATTCAAGTGTATTCTTTGGACACTTCTCACAGCTTACTTTTTGCTGCATATTACAATGTTTGAATACTTCACTGACTATAAGGAACATGTAGCACTCTAAACAGCCAGTCCATCTCAAACTGAAAAACAGTAATTGCATTACATCAGACTCATTAGTTCTGCAGTCTAATTTACTGAATGTACTGTACAAACATATTTCAGATAACAGCATGAATAACTGAAACTGTACCAACTGCTCAACAAGCGCTTGTTTTGCATTACCACAATTTGCGGGTTTTGCAAGTCTGACTTATACAAAAATAGAACCAAGAATCTAATTCTTGATTGAGATCACTTCTCTTCTTTACCATGTCTACAAGTGGAATGGTGTGTTTCTGCAATTTCTTCCCTGATTAACCCACCTTTATCCCCAATTCTACATTATAAATTATAAAGACAGATTTTGAAATTACGTTAAAGAAAACAAAAACAAGTAAAGAAAAAATGGAATCACAGTTTAAGTTAATCCATAAGAATTCTAAAAATGAAATGTAAATTAATCATTTCCTTACTTATTCACATGGAATTCCATGAGCAATGCTATTAAACCTGGACATATCACACTGTATGCAGGCTGGCTTAATTAGTGCTACTAAGTCCTGACAATTGCTAAGAGTTCAATACCCACGACAGCAATTTTTGTCATGTAGGGGTCAGTAAACACTCAAGCAGCATAGGAGAGAAAAGGTTACAAACACCAAGAATCACTGCGCTAGTGCTGACAAACAAGGGAGCTTTCCAAACGTACAGCGAATTTAAAACAAATGGCTAAACAGTTAAAAGTACAGATATCTGCCCTGGACCCCAGAACAACACAAAAACAGAACCCCATTATAAAAGGCACGATTCCCAGCACTGTCTGGCCATGGGCTCAGTAAGTCTCTGGTATAACAAACTCAAACTCTGGTGTGTCTTCAGAAGGACTCGCACAGCTTTCTGAGCGAGACTGTCCTCCCGATTCTACAAAGATATCATCCCAATTCACAACCCTGCCCTGGACTGAGGGAGACCCTGGGCCGGCACCGGATGCCTTTCTAGGGTCCACATGATAGACAATACCATCCTCATTGATGATAGGGATTGTGCCCGGCTCATCAGACATGTAGGAATAGGACTTGATCTCCAGGGTCCTACAGGGTAGCAGACGGTACAGGTTGTTGTCTGTGTCTTCTTTCTCTTTTCTGCCCGAGGGGTCCTGGTTGTGCACCTGCTTGCAGTGAGATGACAGCAGCTGGTAGTTGATGAAAAATGCACTGCAAAGCAAGCACTGGTACCGCCGCTCACCCGTGTGCTGGATCTCGTGCTTTGTCCTGTACTCTGCAAGGGCAAAGACCTTATCGCAGTAATGGCAGGGGTATTTCTTCTCCCAGGAGTGGACATTGAAATGGCGCTTCAGACTAGTCAGACACACATAGGGCCGCTTGCACACGATGCAAACGTAGAAGGTCTTCCCATCCATAATGAGCTCATAATGGTCATCCAAGCCAACTTTTGGTTTCTTTCTGCCTCGGGCCCCTGAGGGGGGCGTGTCTGGACTATGTGGAGAAGACTTCTGCCTCCGGCTGGCTTTGGAGTCCCCTTCTCCCGGGTCGTCTGTTGCTGGAACAATGTCATAAGGGCTCTCCCCAATGTCAGTGTAGCTCTTGCAGCTGGAAGAGAGTGAGCCAAGTGAGTCTGACATCTTTTTGCCCCGCGTTACAGCTTTGGGGCTATTCGCAGACCTCACGTCGGTGAGTTTGATCTTGAAATCTCCAGGTTTATCTGTTGACTTCTCTACAACTGTGGTTACGCGCTTCTTCTGGACCCCTATCACTTCGTGGTTATCTGTGGATAGGGGGCTATTGCGAGGCTCCTTGGAAGAACCATTTGTCTGTCCAGGAAGAGCTGGCAGGCTGCAGAGGCTGTCCTGTGAGGATGAGCCAGAAGGTGATGGAGGCATATTGGTGCTGGAATCTGGGGACTCCTGCTCCATAGGGGACGTCAAGGAGGTAGAGTCAGGATGCGTTTGAGATGAGCTGTTGGGAATGAAAGACTGGTCGTCTTCCACTGTTTCAGGTGAAGGCCTATGGTGTTTTCTCTCCACGTTACCATCCTTTTTTGTTGCAGCAGGGCTGGCTTCAGTACTGTTCCCTACCTCTTCCTTGGAACCTAAATCTTTCTCTGAAGATGATTCATCCACATTGATAACTTCAGAGGGCTTGCAGCTCTCTTTGGTGTTGCAAAATATCCTTGTATTCTGGGGTCCCTGTTTTGATACAAAAAGAACATCATCACTGTCTGAGTCCTCATCCTTGTATTTGTCACCGTTGAACTCCTCTGCAGACAGCGAAAAGGCCTCAGTGATTATGGGCATGGCTCCTGACCCCTCCTCCTGAGTAATGAGGTCATTCCTTGCTGGAACGTTTCCACTGCTGTTTTGCACACCTTTGGCATCCCCATCGTCTGTATCTTTAGACAGGCCAGGTAAGCCCTTGACGTGAGCCAGAGGTTGGCCTAGATTAGCAATAAATTTCACACCCAAGGTCTGGCCAGATTTGATGAGCTCACTGACCTTGTCAGAGCGAACCCGGACAATCTTGGCGCTGTAGATGTAATTCAGAATTTCCTCGAATATCTCCGCGTTGATAAAATTCAGCTCTATTACCTGTCCAGCCACTGAGAAGAGCTGATGGAAGTAAGTACTGGACGCTGACAAGATGTTCCTGTGGGCTTTGAATTTCCGGTTCTGCACAATTATAGTGACATCACAGAACAATCCATTAATCCTCTGGTCATTGAAGGACTTCAGTAATGACCCTGAATACTGTGTGTCAGCTGCAGATATCAGCTTAATGCTTGACATACCTGTCAGAGGGATAATGAACAGAACAATACAATGTTATTTGTAAATTTGTGAGCAACTGACATAGTGCACATTGTTGCATTTTGAAGTACTACTGCAAAGTTGGACAGACAACCATACTATAACTGCAAATCATATTGGTACGCAGGATTAACATAGTATTGATCAGAATTTGTGAACAAATTTCTCAGTGACGACATGACATGTAGTATTCATATGCTACTAGGTGAGAGACATCAGATGTGTCATATTTGGTAATGCACTGAAATAATGTTGCACTATTCGTTAGTTAACGTTTAGTATCTGAATTTGTGCATTTTCCTCAACAGGAATCAAAGTTGTCAACTGCAGTTCAATCTGAAATTGTCTGTCAGCACGGAATGCACCTCCATGCCGTCTACAAACAAAATCCTGTCACGATGACAAACTCTGCTGCGCAGTAGAAATACCCAAGAATAGTCGCGAAGCCCGCTGTGGTTAGTAATGCTAATCAACAACAACAACAAACACAAGCTAGGTCGGCTAGCTAGGAACCCATGGTAACCCCTCGCCTTAGAATTAGCTTGATAGCTAGGTAGCTGACAATACCTGCTTGTCTACGTAGCTACTGACTTCAGCGCTAGCTAGGCAATTATTTCACGATGGTTCAAAACTCTGTTTTAAAGATTGTATACGTAATTTTACAGATAATATTAGTTGCTAAAGAAGATACCAAATGTGACAAAATTCTGTAAACAATAAAGGGAACTATTCAATTGACTTTTCTTCCTGGTTCAACAGCTGGCGGCCTTATGCGCCGGAAACCGAAACCTGCTATTTTATAGTCGTTTAATCAAATCATTAGCTAGCTAGCAAGTTACCTAAATAGATCTGATAGTTAAATGAGCCGGAATACCCAATATGTTTGCTGTTTACCTGCACAGTCGAGCGAGCTTCCAGTCTATTTTCAATACAGCGAGCTAATGTTACAGACACATAGCCTACAACACAGACCTTGCTTTGGATAGCAGTCGACAGTAAATGTCTGCTAGTTACTCGAACCACCGACAGGAGTCGCCTTTACAATTGGATATCGATGCAAGATAATCAGTCTAAAATTATTAAGCTGCTTTTATTTGTTTCGAGTTTCATTATTATAGTTCCTACAACTTACAATATTCAGTATTACACCAGGCTGGCTATGCGTGGGCGCAATTTATTTTCATTCATTCATAGTTAATTTTTAAATTCCCTCATTTCAAATGACTTTGTTGTGCAAGTAGTATGGCACACATCGTTGAAAATATGTCTATTTCAAAGTGTACAGCTTGTATTAGTAGCAAACTGGGTAACGTTAGCTGGATGGCTAGTCACTTAACGTAACTGTAGATTGACACATACGACTACTAAGACTATTATTATACGTCTATGGGACGCATGCAAGAAACGGAACTAAGGCAGCGGGTTTTGTGTTGAACAAGGGTCTGCTTACATTAGTGCACCACTCTTGTACAGTTGTAAACAACGGAAGTAGAATGGACTGACGCTAAAAACACGGTGAGAGCTGTATGTTTTTATCACAGCTAGATAGCTCAACAGGATGACAGTTATCTGTCTACACATCTGTATTTGTAGATTTAATAGACTGAGCTAGCTAAACAGATAGGTAGCTAATTCGTTACTATATAACCCTTCCCACTAAGCCATATCATTTAGCCAGCACGGCCTGGTTTGGCTTTCCTATTTTTAGAATTACACTCTTATGACATGTCTAGCTAACCCTGGACACTCAAAACTGAGAGTTTTACGATAAACTGAACCTTGATAGTGTTGAATTTTAGATATTACAAGTAGCTGCTAAGCGTCATTCCATGGTGCAGTTGTACGAGGTGGCTATTTATCATGCGACATCGCGATGGCAATGCCTGCAGATATGCAGCTACCACTTAGCTTGTTAGCTAGTTAAACTGTCAATGGACTGCGAGTTCGCTGTGTAACTACGCATTTGTATGTGTCGGCAGACTTTGTCTAGATAGTCGTACACGGAGTTTTGCTTTTACTTTGTTAAATGTATATGGCTAAACTCGAAAAATTCAAACAATATTGTTTTTCAGTTATACGTGTTGGGTCACAAATACTCTGTCAACACTGATGTAGCTACTCTGGCTTTCTAGTGAGGGCAAGCGTTGTTGTTCAAATAAATGAACTGTTGTTTCATAGTGATCTACTCTTTAATATTAGGCGGTGTCATGTTTTGATTTTTTTACTTAAATAAGTATAGTCGGTGTGTATGTTTTTCGTAAGATTTTTCTTTAGTGTACTCGGACACATGGACGCAATTCATATTCTACTCATCCCATGACCATCGGTCAAAAATCTTATTTCCCTCAACGAAAAGCAAAGCATATTTAAAGTACAGAAAAAACAACACATTTTACATAAACAACAAATCGTGTGTTTACATGTAAGGTTAATAAACATGAAAATGTAGCCGATAGACAAAATATAAATTTTCAGTCTTGCTTGCACCAAATGCTGTATCGAAATTCTCATTACTGGTTGTCCCTGTGTGCTTCACTTCTATTTTTACCCATCATCAATAAACAAGAAATAATGTTCTTCCCTATGCTGCGGGGAACCCAATGGTCAAGGGCTTCCGAGGGGAAACCCGCGACTCTCTACCACACTGCTCTGTGTTTAATGAATGGATGAGCATCTTCACATATAGTTTCTCCTATGTTCCTTTTTGTAGCTCTAAGCAGATCTAGATGCCGCAAACATGCCTCCCGTACATCGTTCGAGGAGCCGCAGTTCAGAACATGTGAGCAGCCCGAAGAGACAACGACGTAGTCGTTCCCGCAGCGGCAGTAGGAATCGCTCCAAGAGCCCCGCGGCCAAGCATAATGGGAGCTCCGTCAAAGAGGACCGAAGGTCGCGATGGTGTGACTTCAGGGAGAGAGGCGGCTCTAGATTTCGCACCTCCCGGAGCCGCTCCCGCTCCCGCTCACGGGAGAGAGATTCGTGGTGCAGCCAGCAACGAGATGGGAGACATGGATCACGCTTTGACCATTACAACAAAAGGGACGACGTTCTGCGGCAGAGACAAGATGCGTTCATAGCCAGGTAGACAATCATGTCTGTTGGTTGTTGTGCACCTTTGATAAGCATATAACGCTGGGGTAACTCCTCCTGCATCTGTTCCTTTTTTGACAAAAGGCGACTGCAAGAACGGGAGAGGATTGGGGAACTGGGCGCACCGGAGGTCTGGGGCTTTTCACCGAGGGTCAGAGAACCAGAGTAAGCTGAAAAACCCGACTGATGTAGATGTATGGAATTGTTTAGTTATGGGCTTCTCTTAGCTGACCGCATGACATATAGCTTTGTTGAAGTGGTCTTATTGTAAGCATAAGAGGCATGTTGCAGGGGAGTCCATATACCTGTGTTTTAACCTTTTGCTTTTTTTGAAGTTCTGATGAACACACCCCTGTTGAAGACGATGTGAAAAACAACAGCTCAGACTCAAGTTCAGAAGGTACACAGTTATTAGTCATCATTGTAACGCATGTGTTTGTGTGTCAGTGGGATGGAATGCACTAGAGCATAAATCACAAGTGAATGTCTGAAGTGTGTTGCATATTGACTCTGGCATGGAGCCTTTCTCCTGCTCAGTATTGTGAATTATTAAGTACAAGAGTTTTGGATTACATGTTTTACACTTTGACAAAACATTGTTTACAATGTACAGAGGAAAAGAAGAAGAAAAAGAAAAAGAAAAAACGGTCAAAAAAGAAGAAGCATAGGAAACACTCAGAAGACAGTGAATCAGAAAGTGAATCTGATGGTAAGGTGATTGAGCAGCAGCTCCTCTGACAACCAGCACATGTAAAGCTCTGCACAAAACTGACTTGAGTCATTCTGTTCTTTTACAGAGGAAGAGGAAAAAAAGAAGAAGAAAAGGAAAAAGGGGAAAAACAAAAAGTAACATATGCTTACATTTTGTACATTGTGTTCATTTTTTTTCCTCTTGCACAGCCTCTAAAAGCACTAGAATGGACCTGTACAAACCGGAAGACTAACATAACACTTTTACTTCAATCTTTTGTGCCCCCTCCAGGAAGAAATCAAAGAAGAAGAAAAACAAGAAAGCCCGCAAAGAGTCGACTGATTCCAGCAGCGATCAGTCTGAGGATGAAGAGGAGGACCAGAACGGGGAGCTGTGGGTGGAGAAAACCTGCAGTGACGAGCATGTTGTTGGTCCTGAGGCTCCCCTCACACACCTGTCCCAAGACGACAAACCTCTTAAGTGGGTGTCTTTCCCATGTCTCTTTAACACCTTATGTGTTTTTTACAAGCAGAATACCTACCTTAATTTCAGGGTTATGCTTTCAGAATGATTTTTTAAAATTTTCTGTTTTATCAGTACATAGCTGAGATGTAAGCTTAACCGTTATATAGTGAAAAGATAACTGCAGTCTTTTTTTGCATTTGAGGATTGAGCTTTCAGGAATTATTTGTCTATTTAATTTGCTGTGCTCACACACACAGTTGTGGTGCACACAACTACAAAATATCATGTAGTCCAAATATAACAGCAGAGTCCCTACTTGTATTTCAGGATTGAGTTTTGGGGAAGGATTTTTAAATTATTTTTTATTATTTACTTTGCTCACAGTACTGTAGATAAGGTACGGGCTTAAACATTATACAGTTATATTTACACAGAATTATACCGTTCACATTATAGTTAAAACTGCACAGTCAGTAATGGCACAAATAAAGTTTTACTTACACATGGACATGGTTCAGCATGAATAGAATACATTGTAATGGAATACATTGTGAGATTGTTTTCTTCTTTCCCCAGTTACGGTCATGCGCTGCTGCCCGGTGAAGGTGCTGCCATGGCAGAGTATGTGAAAGCTGGGAAGCGTATTCCTAGAAGAGGTGAAATCGGTCTGACCAGCGATGAGATTGCCTCTTTTGAGCAATCTGGCTATGTGATGAGTGGCAGCAGGTAATCTCCCGCGCACACACACTACAAGCACATACACGGCACACACCCTCACAGACACACAATTACGTAATGTGATCTTGATAGACTAGTGGCAGAGAGCAGGTGTATAGAGACGTGCTGAAAAGTAGTAATGTAAGGGAGGCTGAGTGTAGAGTGCCACACGTTAAAACCTTACTTGTAACCCTTTCCCTCTAGGCATCGGCGAATGGAGGCTGTGCGTCTGAGAAAGGAAAACCAGATTTACAGTGCAGATGAAAAGAGAGCCCTGGCATCCTTCAATCAAGAAGAGCGCAGAAAGAGGGAGAACAAGATCCTGTCAAGCTTCCGGGAAATGGTATACAGGAAGACAAAAGGCAAAGAAGAGAAGTAAAACCACACAGATTTTGGACTGCAGGGTTAAAATCTGTTGGACCTGGTTTTCCATTCTTTCTTTTTTTCTCAATGGAATACATATTTCAATTCATGATTCTTTTCATGTACTTTTTCCCACCTTGTTGACAGTATACATTATAAAACATTTTAGAAGATACCTTGATATCCTTCTACATTTTGTGTTTATATTTAGAGGTAAATTGTCAGCAACCAAATATTATTGTAATTATTTGAAACTTAAAAGGGAGAAGTTCTCTTTTCACTTAGAAGAAAAAAATTGACTCAACTCCATATACACATAAAAATAGGAACCTTATTACAAAAAGCTCCTACAGGTAGTAATTTGCATTAGTCTGTATATAGTAAACCTTTGATTCTCAATGCTTGTAAACATTAATATGTTTGATTAAAACATGTCAACTGTCTTGAGTAATTGCAGCTTTAGATATAGCTGAACAGTAAAATGTAATCCTGTTAATCAGTACCAATAAAAACAGCTATAGCTACAATAGTTGAACAACTGAATTTGTGCTATTGCTACTTATTTTCATTATTCAGTTATTTGTTTAAATGTTATTTGTAAAGAAAGAAAAAACAAAAGGAACTTTCAAAACAGAAAAAATATTGTAAATAATTTTTGTTTTTATAATGCTCCCCCTGTATTAGAAGTCGACAGTGTCTCGAAGTAGAGTCTTGCTCTCAATCACATCTCTCAGCCACTTTTCTCTGAACCTTGTTTTTCCTGGCCTAAGAAATGAAATGAGGAAAAAAATGTGATTCCACAGAAACTCAGCATTATGTATTTTGTATGTGAACAAGAAATGTGTGATATTCACCTGTGTGTCAGGCGACATGATTCCACTTGAAAGTACACTTCTACGGGCAGTGTCTACAAATGGCGGGGGGAACAAATAATCAGTAATTTATTCATTTGACTCCTGTTACATTTACAGGACACATTTAGCTAATGGTAAATTATGACTTTTTAAAAAAGTTTGATGTATTCAAAATGCAGAGGGTGCTGATGAAAATTACAGATATTGGGATTGGGAAAATGGGACAAATGAGATTTTAAGACCTTTGTGGTTTGCTGTCATTATGATTGGCTTCATTTTTAAGCGCCCACCATGGTATTTGGGAATTTCAACCTCCTACCTCCTCTCTTGCTGCTGTCTCTTTCTCTTTATCTTTGTAATGTGTAACACTTAATGCAGGGACAACTGGGTGAAGGAAACTACCCACCCGAAGAGTTACATACATTTGAATGGGTTTCAGATAACTCAGCCATCCCATGTACACCACAGTATAAACCACCACAAACAGACTGTTACCGGTGGCTTGATCTTGGATATTTGTATGATAAAGTAGACACATGCAGTGGCCTTTGGGATTGGAGTCCTTGCCGTTGGGATGCTCCATTGTGATTTGTAGTGATACTGTTTGTGAAATTCCAGTTCCTTCTCCTCGAGAAACTTTAAACTAAACAGCCAACTTGGGTGCAGTTCCCATGTCTGAAAAAAGGAACAGTTATTTTAAACGACTTCAAAGTATAAATAAGGAGATCTTGCAGTATCAGCAACAAAGATTTAGATGAAATGGTGTAACATAACAGAAGCCCATTATAATGCGTCATAGTCCATCAAAATTAAGAGGAGCTGAGAGTTGTATTTGTGGATCAGGGTGTAGCTACCTTGCAAGAGGGATCTATAATGTAAATTCTATTCCTTCTGCAGCTAGCTGTCCTGTTGTTATGACAGCATTACACACCAATTCCCTCAGATAATTAGATTTAAAAGGTGGCCAGTTTCATCTGCTAGAATTTGAACTTCTATTCTACTTACACTGATATATTCTTCAATTTGTTTGCTCCCAAGGTTGATTGTGAAATCCTTGCACGGGATCCAGTCGATATTCGCAATCTCATGATTATCAGGGTCCTCCTGATCCTTCTGGATCCAGGTATCATGAGCATTGTCAAGCACTGCTTTCTCCATGTCAGAGGCTCTTGTGTTGATACATTGGGAAGAGTCTTCCATGTCTACTTACAGGACAAAAACTGTTACGAAACATCTTCTGTAAGGAAGCTGCATATAAAGCGTTACCTTAAATGAAACCCGATCTACAAAAATATGCGGTATAGGCATAGTTATTTGATTTTAATGTAATGTTATAAATTCTGAAATATTCCGATAAGGAATATTACCTTCGCTTGGAGAGGGGACTCTCTGGTACAGTTGTTTTCACTGGTTTCCGAGGCAACCGACGGAGGCATCAAGGACTATGCTAAAAAAGCAATCGCAGACAAGCTGTGACTGGCTGGGGAAATATTTGCGCCAATAGTGCCATATATTTCCTGGGTGAAACTTTAGATAATGTTAGATTTCTTACGTCTAACTTGCATTTTCTAGTTATACTAGATAACGCTGTGTTAAAATGATTTCTAATTCCTTCTTTGGTTACGTGGATGACTGTGCTAGCTCGGTGCCAAGCTAACGCTCTAATGCAGATAGCCAATCTGGGACTAACTAACGTAGACAGTGTTAACTGGCTCCTTAATTGCACTTACATTAGATAGCTGCTGGTTTTTTCTTGCTTGCTCGCCGGGGTAAAACTATCTCCTACTAAACTATAAAATAAAATAATTTTAAAAATTGTAATGGTTAACGCATTCGTTAGCTTTACCTGCTAGTTTGTACCTTGCCTGGCTAACCTTTGGAACTTTGTTATCCAGTGCCTTTATGTTGACTCTGTATAGTTTTTCGCTTGTGTGGTATTGTACTTCACTTGTAAGTCGCTTTGGATAAAAGCGTCTGCCAAATGAATAAATGTAAATGTAAGGTGGTTCATTGTATAGCACTTTTCAGTTGAACTTCAAGATGACTCTGAACAGTGCTGTTTGTTGTTGCAGCGCAGTAAGGTGAAAAGAGTATAGTTTTTCTTTTGGTTGTTTTTAAAGATTTTCTGGGAATTGAATGTAATGAATCTGCCTCAAAAAGCCTTTGGTACGGTATCAGATCTAAGAGTGACATTTTCCTTATGACCTCAAAAAGAACACATCCCATGTGACAGTGCTGAGTGAGGCACCATCCTTAAAAACAAAGAAGCATTTTCCAAAAAAAAGAAGAGTATATAAACAATCAAACAAGTTAATCCATTGCCAACATTCACATATCAAATCAACTGCCAAATCAATGGGACAGCCTTCCACCTACTGAAGCAGTCCTAACCAGACAAAGTTTGAACCCAATGTCAAAAGGGCCTTCTTTCTCTCATATATTTCCCATGCACTCAATAACAATTGGTGTGTCTGAAATTAAGTGGGTGGTACATTTCTGATATAGGTAGGTAATAATTAGGGAAATAAATCGAGAATCCTCTAAAGTGAATGTTTGTGTATAATCTTTACAACCATCATTCAGGTTAAGATATGGATGTGCCAGAAGGACTACAAACTACTTTTACATTAATTTCTTAAGTCAGTGCATTCACATATAATAATCTACAATTTTTATAACGAGAGGTGAACGTTCCTCTTTGGTTTCATACTTTATATTAAGTGTGCTGTAATAGGACTTGAAGAATATGTAATAGTATACATAATACTTTCACAGGCATGACTTGAATAATTTCTAATCAAGAGTGACATTGAGTGAAAGGATGTGTTTGGTAACATGCAATGTCATGCTTTTTTTTCAAACAAGAAGTCACAAGCTTTTCTAATTCTCTTTTGCATCAGATGTGATTCCCTCTAAATCTTTTATTGTGAAAGCTGCATTGATTTACACTTCAGTGTAAATAATTTCAACATGGAAAACTTTAAGGGGTTGGATATCAATTTCCAAGTACAGAATTTGTGTTCCAAGCTGACTTTGGTCATTCATAACCAGCACCTCACTGCATTCAAGCACGAGGAAGGGTGGAAAAATCAGCATTCTTCATAGCTGTGTGTGGAAAGAAAGAGGTGCTTTGTTTGAAATCAAAGAGTCATGTATCTAATTTGATTATCACATTTTGCAACTTTTGGGAATGTTAGGGTTTTCATATTCCTTTTTCATGCATGAAACCCACTGGCATTGTGAGTTCCTCATGTCCAGGTTACTCTCGGAGAAATTATTGCAGAGAAAGCAAGAAGGAAATGTGCCATATTGCAAAGAAGCAGTGTGTGTGTGCATGCATGTGCCTCCGTGACTCAGCAATAACCCACATGAAAAGCCAGCGACTTGGCCCAGGATACCAATCATTCGGGCACACCTGCCCTCACTGGAGAGAGTGTGCGAGTGCATTTCAGTGTGCATGTGCATGTGTGCTAGAGTTGAGTGTGGAGCTCTTGTGAGTGGACATGTCAGCACGGATGGGTCCACTGCTGCTCACCGTTTCCCTCCTTCAAGTTCTGTCTCTGGGGACAGGCTTCCCAAATGGTGCCCCATCCTCTGCCTGTGAGGACATGGTCCCTCGTCATGCTGGTGTCCAGCCCCAGCCATCCCCAGCCCCCTACACCATTCAAACCAGCAGTCGCACCTTTCAGCCCGGCCAGCCTCTCACAGGTAAGAGACACTGCGCCTTTGTGGCCCTTCTCAGCTACATGCTTGTCCTTTTGGACATGCTTTTGGTTTCATTCACAGCTTTACAATTGTGATAAAAATTATGTCTACTGTCATTTAAGTTGTCTAAATGCACTAAGCTCTGTGAGGAGCTTACTGTATGAAGATTCCAGGAGTTTTACATGGAAAATAGACTGGAGGGAATGAAAGGAATCTAAATGCACTGTACTATAAAATCCAAATAATAAACCATTGAAGTGACGTGCTATTTGTAACAGCTTCATGCCATCAGACTGAAATTTAAAATGGTTGTAATGATGAAGCATCACCAGTATACACAGGACCCAGTGTTCACTATATGAAGCAAAATAGTTTTGACTGACAAAAAAGATATTTAAAGTACATAGTTTAATTTAAATGACTGATATCTTACATAATAATATTATTTGATATGTTATCATATATGTTATCTGATATGTTATTTTGACCTGGCTTCTCCTGATCAAAGAACACATGCAAAATCAAAATCAAAGAACACATGCAAATGAAAAAAAGACATAAAACTGAACAAATAGATGAAATTTGAAAATTATCACTATATGAATTTTAATACAGTGAAAATGACACATATTATGGAAGGAAGTGTATTGTAAGCAGCAGATGATTTGTATTTCAGACACACCAGATTCCTTATTTTCAAATGTACAAAAATAACGCTACTTGTTATTCATGTTGACTGATTCAAAACTTTCATTCACAGTCAGAGTCAAATCCTATGATTGAATGATATCAAAATATAAAAATGTAGTTTGCGTAAATTTAACAGTCAATTACTGTTGTGAAGTATTGCCTGGGGATACATATAGTACCAAAAAATCAAGATGGCTTAACATTATGTGGCTTAACTATTTAATATAGTACATTTTAATTGTTTTATTTATTCTGAGGGAAATCATTTGTAGATTAACTGTAATAGGACAAACGTCACTGTAAAAGTTGCCATGCATATCTTACTGGAGACCTCATTACACATTTATCAGCCATTGAGTAGGAGATAGAAAATGACAGCCTTAATACCCAAATGATTGGGAACTGGTGGTTTAAACTGTAACATGCTGCTGAGTAACATTCTCGTGAGTAACATTTGTCTGAGTATGCTGTTGTCTTTGTTGCAGTGACCATCAAGGGACCAGACTACAGAGGTGTGCTGTTGGAAGCTCGCACAGGGACCAGTGTCAGTGCCTTAGGAAGCTGGCAATCTCCTCCAGCTGACACAAAATTCCTCCAAGTGGGTTACCTTGTTGAGTTGACGGGTTTATGTGGATCATAAGAGAGATAAGATCTTTCATGGAAGTTGACTTATGTGCCACTGATTTCAGAGGACTTACTGGGATATTTATTTTGCAGTGCTCAGGCAACCCACAAGGTGCCATCACCCATTCCAGCACCAACCTGAAAGGCAACTCCACTGTGTACTCCTGGATACCCCCACATGGGGTCAACAATATTTACTTCATGTGAGAGATACATTATCAGTATCTTCAGTGTGGATCCATAAACCTGTAAATGCATTACACTGAACTAGGTGTATCTGCTGTGACTCTCTGTATTATCAAATAACTTATATTCCGTACACAAGAAACACCTGGTTTGGTGTCTACGTGCTTTCAACTTCTCTGTGTGTCTGGTTTCTAGGGCTACGGTAGCTCAACAGCGCACAGTTTTCTGGCTGAATGTGAGGTCAGACACCCTGACCCAAGGTGGGTTAAGTTGACATGAATTCCACCTTGACTTTTGGAAGGCAACAAGATTAAAACAGTGAGCTCACTCTAAGGGGACTGTTGGTAATTCACTGCCTCTCCAATGTCTGTACTTCCTCAGGTGCAGCGGCAGGAGGGATTGGTTTGGCTGCAGGAGGGGAGCCTGTGGTATGGGCCAAGGCAGGGCTCCTATTTCTTGTTCCCTGCCTCCTGTTAATACTGCTCCACTCTAGATAGCTACATGAGGTCCTGGGGTGCCACGCTGAAGTGACTCCACATTAAACACAGGGTCACAGTGTAGTGCAGGATGCAGCACTGTTTTAGCAATTGAAATGCATATGTATGAAACTACTTTCAAATAATGAGTATTGCAAATGTTTTGACATTTTCACCTATGTAACCTCTTGAGCTACATCTGCTTGCTTTGAAAGCATTTGAAATGTAAACACTTCTCATATGAAAATGAAATATTCTCAATGTTTTAGTTTTTGTATGGGTTTAAAGATGTTACTGAATACAGTTACAACAAATGACAAAAGGCCTCAGTTTTGTCTTTTATAACTTTAATATATAATACATGACCAAACTCAAAATGTAACCACATGTTAAAATCTCTTCAACTATGTTTGTAAACCCAATGAAAGAAATTATTACAGGCATACATCCATAACAGCTATGCAGTTGTTTGGCTCAGTAAGTAACAGCCATCTTGACCACTGAAGAGGTATTTACAAAACACTAACACCTGCCACAGAATTTTGGCAATGTGCCACTGACAGTACATACTGGCTTGTACAAACAACAGATCATGACACTGTGGCTTGTTGTGTCTTGTGAATATTAACATTAGAGGATTCAGTTGCGCTTCCCTGTAATTTCTAAATATTTATGTTGCCCAATAATGTGAACAGTGATCCACAGGAGCAACGTTACTTGCATAATGCTGCCATAATCTATGACAAACAATATCTGAAACAACAACACTACACTTGATTAGATTTCACTTAGAGGTGGAACTATATCACAGGGCAATGAAAGTGTACAAGTTCTGGGTCCCAGGGTGAAAGTCTGAATAGATGTGTTTTAGTAAAGAGTTGGAGGACTGCACATTTGAATATAATACCAAGTGACTGAAGTTTTAAACGGAAGTGCTGCAATAACCGAACCAGATTTGATTTGATTTAGAACAATCCAAGGAACACTCACATATGCTCACAAACAAACAACAACAAACTATAACAAAGAAATGTGTTTGAGAAAAGTGAGCAAAAAGTTCAAAGTGTTAGGAGAGACAGCACTAACCTGTGCGGCTCTAAAGCTGGACTGGCGGTATTATCGATGGTTGCTTCTCCAGTGGAACAAAGGGTGGCAGGCAGTGTATTTTAGATTCAGGTTAAAATAAGAATACCGTTTCTTGAATTATGCACATAGCTAAAGGTACTGAACAACATTATATTCCATTTTAGCAAATGTATTCCACGAGCATCAAACAATCGTTCTAAAACCATTCAAACATTACCATGCTGTTCTCAACGCGTAATCAGTAGGCGCTCCTTTTTTCTCTGGTTTAAACTTTATGTATAACATATTTGGACGAATCAGTCGAGGCCGAACAGCAACAGACATGCGTTCCAATATCGCGTGGTTTTAAAACGATGGTTGTCACAGACCAATCAGAGAACGCTTTCGCTTGTTGTCAAATAATCCCAAACAAAGTTGAGAACAGGGACATTGACTCCGGTGATCACGACCGTGTTAGCAATACCTACCTAGTAACATTAGGAGTGTGAAATAAAAATACATCAACATGAAGGAAGACAAGGAAAACGCTCGTCCCCGGGAAAAGAAAGTGGAGATCAAATGCGAAGAAAACGAAAAACCAGAGAAGCCAAATAAGGAAAAGAAGGAGGCTGCAATGACCAAGGTACTCCGAGAGCACGAATGACACAGGCCTGCCGCTGAAAACAATACTAACAAAACTATATTTAACAAACTGAATGGCAGAGTTGTGACCTTTACTGGTGTTTCCGTTTTAAACTACCCTTGGCCTCTACTGCACTGCTGCATCGTCGGCAGATAGGTTGCCAGCTAACTCGTTACACAAGTTAGCTGACGAGCTACCTAGCTAGATTTAATTTAGCAAATTCAACGTGAAACTTAATACAGTTTTACTGTCTCTAACTACATAACGGCAGATACGTAGCTAATAAGTTATGATATTACTTAGTTAGTCAATATGATCTCATAGGGCACCGAGAACGCCATTGCCTTCACGTTACCACGTAGCTGTCCAGCGACATGTCACCGTGTGGGGATCCTTTCAGGGCCACCGTAGCGTACCGTAGAGATCCAGCAGTGCACGAACCGCCTCATACGCGCTCATGTAAACCGTGCGGTCCTGAAATACTGTTTGTTGGCAACGATGTCATTTAAGTAGCTAACCAAAACATTTGGCTAGCAACATTTGGCATTGTTATTTCATATTTTTGTGAAATTGTTCATTCCTCTGCATTTGTGTCGCTCACTTGATTTTGGTTTTAAGTGAGTTGGTGTTGTTGTGTTATTTTTCTGCTTAATTTTCTGATCATCTTGAACTTTAGTAACCTTTCGTCCATATCAGATTGTTATCCGACGCCTTCCCCCAAACTTAACGAAGGAGGAACTCGAGGAGCAACTGCAACCTCTACCTGAGGTGGATTACCTTGAGTTCTTCTCTAGTGACACCAGGTACCTTCAGCATAGCATCAACGCCACAAGTGTAACTATAAATGTCCAAATACAAATAACTTACTATATTTCTATGGGCTTTTCACCCCCCACAGCCTACGCCCTCACGTCTTCTCCAGAGCTTACATTAATTTCAAGAACCAAGAAGACATTGTTCTATTCAGAGACCGCTTTGATGGATATGTCTTCATAGATAATAGAGGTATAACATATATTATATTGTAATTCATTTTAAAAATGCATTCTTTCTTATTTAAAATTAAAATAGTTTCCAACGCCTTGATTTAATTCCCATAGGGCAGGAATACTCAGCCATAGTTGAGTTTGCGCCTTTCCAGAAGATTGCCAAAAAGAAGAGTAAGAAAAAGGATGCCAAAGCTGGTACTATTGATGAAGGTAAAAATGAACCCATACGAGTATACAGATTACTCATTCTGTAATTGAATCTTCCTTTGAGGTTTGTAGGGTACTGCTGTTGGTGACTGTGACGTAGCCTTGGTTTCTGTATTTCAAAGATGCTGACTTCAAGAAGTTTTTGGAGAATTACAATGGTGATGAAGAAAAGTTAATGTCAACTCCTGAAACTTTACTGGAAGAAATAGAGGCCAAAACCAAAGAGCTAGTAGGTATGTAAATATAGATATTGTAATTACTGTTCTTCACTTACATGAATCAGTGATTTATCTGTGATTTAATTCTATATATCAGTGGCTCCCATTTAAAATAATTCTACAGGACCTAGTTGTGGATTTCAATGTTTTTTTTTTCCTCAGCTAAAAAAACAACTCCTCTCTTGGACTTCCTGAAAAACAAACAGGTGAGTGTACTTGGTGTTGTCAATTTATGCATTCTGCCAGAGTGCTGATTTATGGTTCGTACCGAGCGTGTACGCCCACACAACAAATTGCTTTTCCCTCTCAGCGAATCAGGGAGGAGAAGAAAGAGGAGAGGAGGCAGAGGGAGCTGGCACGCAAGCGTCTGCGGGACGAGGAGCGGCGCAAGTGGCGGGAGGAGGACAGGAGGAAGCGCAAAGAGGCAGAGAAGCAGAAGAAAGGTGACAGGAACTACAACAAAGACAGGGAAAAGGCCAAGGAGGAGCCACAGATCAAGGTATTACACGTCTCCCGAGCTGAAATTTGCCTAATTTTACAGCAGTTCATTTCCCATGGTCACGATTGTCACTTTGTTTTACCATACCGGAAACCTAGCAGGGTGAGCCATCACAACAGCACAGTCATCAAGCTGTATATAAGAGTGAAGAAGGAGAGGTTTGTGACAATAGTGGGATGAAATAGAAGACAGTATTGACTAATAGAGTGCAGTTAATTAATGTATAATAATTAATGTTAATAATGTATCGCTGCTTATGTCAGATTCTTTCTATCCTGATAAGGCAAAAGGAGGAGCTCTGTAGAATGACTTGCAATCCATTAGACTTGCTGTTCTCATGGCGTTCATGTGTCTGAGGGTTTTGCATTTTGCTGCGTGCTTTTCCGTGCAGCTGCTGAGAAAGCCAGAGAAAATGGATGACCCAGCTGACTGTGGCAAACTTAAAGACTTAAAGGTTAAGAAAGGTGAGAAGGACAAACCTAAAGACGCTAGGCCTTTGGGGGTTGTGGATTTGAAGAAAAGGCAAAACAGCGGGAACCAAGATAACCGAGGAAGGAAGTGAGTAGTAATCTGAAGTTTGCTGTATTGTTAAATTGGTTTGACTGCATTGAAGGTTCAGCAGGGAGTACAAAACTGCATTTCATTAAACCTTTGCTCGTGTTTCCTCTTGTTTGTGCAGGACAGAGGAGGACATGCAGAAGGAGAGCAGGGATTGGGATTTAGAGCGAGAGAGGGACCGAGACAGGGAGAGGGAGCGGCGCCAGAGAGAGAAGGAGCGCATCAGAAAACAGGACGATGACCGACGGAGGAAGAGGGGAGACGGGGAGAACTACCGGAAGCGGGATGAGGAAGTGAAAAGGGACAAGGACTACACGTGGCAGAAGAAAAAGGCAGAAAACGCAGATGACCCCGCCGCTCGTGCCGATAAGCCCGAAAGGACTGCCAGGGAAGACAAAAAAGAGGAAGGTGCCAAAAGGGACCGCTTAAGGAACAAGGTGCGATGATTATCTCTCGGGCAAAGTCCAGTCGTGGACTGTCGCTTTAGTCTCTGTTCTGGGTGGGCTGCTCTTGCGTATTGCAGTGCAAGGGCAATTTCCAGAATTTTCACATTGTTACCTGCAGCACGCATCCTGTGCCTAATAATGTTTGCCTGCATTCTTTGTGCTTCAGGATCGGCCAGCCATTCAGCTGTACCAGCCCGGCGCCAGAAGCCGCAACCACGGAGCGGCAGGAGGCGACCACCAGGCTGCGGAGAGGAAACCAGAGAGTGAGACCAGAGGTGCTGAGGAGAAGAGAGAGGAGTGACCCTGCAGCCTAGACCATGCGCCGCATCGGCTGAGGCAAGGGAGAGGAACTTGCTCTGATTGAGGCGACAGAAGCGCAGCAGTCGGTCCGCTCCTGGCCCCCACCCTTCGCTCCCCTCCCATTGCAGGAGAGCCAGGAGCAGTGACAGTGACATGTGTGACAGTGTAGCCTTTCAGTTCGTCACCCTCCAGTGCCTGAATGAGCCCCTTAATTTTGCATTTGCGGAGGGCGAGGAAAATAGTCACTCTGAATGTGAGCAAGAGCTCAGCAAAGGGCTACCATTTTAGAAACCAAAGCTTGCAAGACCAAGTGAACCAAAAGTGACCTTACAAGAGGCATACAGCCAAATGTGCTGCACTGTACAGCTGCATAGCATTTCAGTGGCCTGCATCCTTTAAGGGTTAAATACACAAACATACACAATATAATTCACAGAGGAGGTGCATGGGGCATTTCTGCATTTGTTAAAGTAAAGCCTGTTCATTTGTGACTTGGGCTTGTATTTCATCTTTACATTTTTAGAGCAATGTGTAGACCTGATTCCCCCATATCTCCATGTGGTCTGTATGTCTGAGTTCTAACTATGAGTGGTATTTCTATCAGAATGTCAGCATTCTTGTTGAAAATAAATTTCTTGCAAGATTAAAAATACATGTTGATTTATTTCTTGGTGTATAACAACCAAAAATCTGTTCTTATTTCCTGTGGGTTTGTGCTGTATCTCTGCCTGGCATAGCTGCACAAGATTTCTGTGAGTGGTATACTCTTCCTTTGTGGCCTTGAACATGCACATTATTGTATGTAAGAGTATTACTGTACTCTTAATATGAAGCAAGCAACTCTTAAGTACACCTGTCTTGATTCTGCTGTATACCAACTAAATCTGATTATTTTTGTTGAAATTTACAAGGAAAGGAGAATGTGATTATTTACTATGGGCCCTTCCGCTGCCTGAATACACTGTAGACCGACCAGTGTTTCTTAACCTTTTCCATAATTGGGATCTGCTTGCTACTGCTTGAACTCTTTGATGACCACCCAAACCAAAGACAAAAGAGGCACCCCTAATACATTCTGTATCAATTAGTCTGTATGCCTGTCTAGCTATGGTTCTGTTTCTCTCTTTCCCTGTGGCTCTATCCACTATGTGACCTTTTAACTCCACATCCATTTTATCAATATCCACAGAATGATTTTTGTGTTTGTGTAGATGAGCACAGTATTGGCCTAGTATTGCATAAGGAAATACACTTCCTAGTAACATATTCCTGTTATATTACCAAAAGATGAAATATTTTTAAGCATACCTAACATAGTGGCCAAGCTCCTGAAATTTTAACGTTGAATTCTGTATGTATGCGCTGGCTGTATTCATGCCATAGTGTAGTACAATCATATTCCTCTGTACAGAGTATTTTTTGTTAAAACCTCAGTGAAAACTGTAAATTAAACACATGAATGCAAGAACTGATGGAGGAATGGTGGACGAGTAAGAGCACTTCAAGCCCTCGGTCCATAGTAGTTTGTCTCCACCTTGTGTTGTATTTTGGAATTAGAAGACAATTCCCACTGACCCTGCTTAAACCCACTCAACCTGCCCGCTCCGGCTAGACTAGAGTGTTATTCAGATTAAGCTCAGCGACAGTTTCAGCCTTATTCGTAACTACTCTTACACAGCCGATACATCGTTATGGAGAGGTATATATGGATTCAGCAACTTTTCCGTACATTCATTAAATGAAAATCAAAATATCAGAATGCCAACAACATGAAAAGAATGTAGAAGTGAGTCAGATGAAGTTAATGACAGGAGTTTCAGAAAATTTTCCATTCTTCAGTTCAATTGACATGTCTGAGGGGTGAAATGTAATTACCCGTCAGAATTTATACGCTTCCATTGAGCCCAAACCATTGAGAAACAACGTTGTCTGTTCTTACTAGGCCATGTAATGAGCCAAAATACATATTCCAGCAACACATTGCCCTGTTTGGCTGAGACAATGCAGAAAAATGTGCCTGTACAAAACATTCAGAAGAGGACACCTGTCTTTATGGATCTTACTTTATTGATGTCATTAGGGGTTGTGAACACTAGAGGAAACTCATGTCACCACAGCATTGTGGAATAAGGTACATATTGAAAAGGGATTTCAAATGCATTTGTGTTCTTTAGCAATTTCTGCTGTAAAGGGGTTTAAAGATTTTTAAAATATTCAATATTCATATTAAAGGTGTACAACACAACACCTTTAATATGAATATGAATAATAAAAGTCTTGTTGTACTTTTGCCGCATTTATGTGGTGCAGGGTTGGCATGCATGTAGCAGGTCTTGATTCCAGTATTGTCCGGTAAAGGTAAAGGCACAATATACTGTGGAGTTACAAACAATTGGTGGGAAAATGGAGTCAAGAAATTGCAGGGAAATGACACCAAAAGGGAGTTGTTTGATATTCACTGTGTTTTCCAAGTGTAGTCTGATCAGTTAAATAACCTCTGACTGTGTGTGGATGCAAGCTGATCAAATCTGAATGTGGCTCAAGCTCACCGTCATGCCAGCACACTCCATCCTCCCACTTCCCCAACTGCATTCCCTTAATGGAACAATGTGTGGCTAACAGCAAAAAACAGATGACCATTGACCTCAAGCAATGTAATGCTCAAGCAGTCTCAATTTAATAAAATTACAAACACAACTTGTTCAATGAATAATCTCTTTGTTGAAGACTAATATATATTCATAGTTGTTTTACATACAGAACCTTTTTGCCAATGTCCATGGAGTTGTGGTTGAAATAATTATTATACACATACTGCTTCTTATACATATACATCGTCTACCGCTAGCCCCCCTTCTTTCGTGAAGGAAACTTAGATTTTATGATTGCACCCAGTCTCACTGTTGACATTCACATCATGGAGAATGGTGTTCTGTGCCAGGACAATGTGAGCAAGTAAGCAAGCAGGAACACCACACAGAGCAAACAGCAGGTCCTTTTATTTTTTCATAGTCCAATCTGGAAGAAATCTGTTGCATGACAGGCTGAAAGACCATCACCCAAGGATTCTAGGAGAGAATTAAAATGTGTATATATTAACAGCGTGTTCAGAAGGCCTGGTTGGGATGCAAGCATGTAAATGTTTATTTGACACTTCACACTGTATATTCACTTACTGCCTCTGTAACTGTTAATCTAATTCCAGCAAATGCCTTAAAGACATTTTACTGTCTTCAGTACATAGGAACGAGGGGCCTCAGAACGTGTGGAGCTAGGAATGGAGCTAGAGCTCATCAAGTGATCACTATGCCTTTGGTCGGGGCTTCAAGCAACAGCAAATGAAATTATGCAATTCTGTTAGAGAGGAAATAGAAAATCTGTGCTTGGTCAGAGAAGAAAAAGGGAAGCTGACATTAAATACATGACCTGTCACTCTCCTGCTGGCTCCTCACCTGGGGAAAGGCCCTCTGGGAATTCCACCCGGCTCATTGATACTGTCAAAGTTTGTGAAGGGCATCTCACTGCAGACTAAGGCCCTGTCCACACGTACATGGGTATTTTTGAAAACGGGGATTTTCCTCCTTTCGTTCTTAAAAAAATCTCCGTCCACACGAAAACGCAAACACACGCTGTCAAGTGCATGCTAAACCAACAGGTGACGATATAACCCTAACCGTAAAGCCATGTAAGCCAATCAGAAGCCTGAAAAAAAGTTATTACGGCGCACACTCTGACGTCACAAGCCAAAAACCCTGTTTTCCCTGTCGACACGTGAACACTGAAAACGGAGTTTCTGAAAATCTTCACCCTGGAAGGCGTTTTGCAAAAGACCCATTTTCAGTGACCTTAAACGCTGTTTGCGTGTGGACGAAAGGCCAAAACGCATAGAAAAAGCTACGTTTTTAAAAATACCCATGTATGTGTGGACAGGACCTAAGCTACACAGTGTTACTCCACCTGACCATACAGTCCTTGGGCCGGCAAGAAATTTTTGTTTTTCAAACCATTTGGATGGGAGGTACTCTGGGGTGCCTGAAAAACAGACAGACATGCACGTAAATATGGACATCCCTCAGTAAAATAGAAATGCAATGTGTCAGGATTTAACAAATGTGCTCACACTAAGACACTAAGAATATGACTGGGACAATGTTACTGTGTTAAAGTGTTAAAATCAAAGCTGGAGGTTGGGATGGGAGTTATCTTCCTGTATCCAACAAAGTATCATTACAATGTTTTCTAACGTGTGTTAAGATGCACAAACTGCTCTTCTCACTGACCTGAGAAATCATCACATGGTTCATCCTTTGGCACATCACCACATCCAAAATTAATCAGTTTAATCTGCCCTGCCTGTCTAGAGCAGGATGTTCTCCGGTTTGATGTCCTGATGTACAACTCCATGCATCTTTCAGTGTTTCAGCACTGGCAGCAGCTGCTTCATCACATTTTGTGCCTCATCCTCATTTTAATGCGGTATCCTGATCTTCAGTATAGTTACACAGGTCCTTGCAGGGGTCTACACAGTCCAGCATCATCGCATAGGACATATCCCTATCACGATTTAGGATATTGTTATGAGGTGCTGCATTAATGCCACTTCTTTAGAAATGGGATCTTCCTGTGTGGGCTGTGGAGAGAAAAAGTCAGTTTCATAAGAGCTGGCAATGACTGGGTGTGGAGAGGGAGGTCATAATATGCTGTTGGTTATATATACTACAGCACACCGAAAGAAATTACAGGACACGGTGAGTGGACATGAGACACAGCACCAAAGGCAAAGGATGAAAGAGGTAGTTATCAACTCCATTTCATAGCCTCTAAATGTTTCAGTGTATTTCAGAGCCACCTGAGAAAACCATGATGGACATTAGAGAAGTATTCAATTATACCACATTTGTTAAGATGTAGTCTTATTTTTTTCTGTGTGGTATCTGTTGCTGGTGGGTAGAGTGAATGTTTAACAATCACCACCGTGCAACATCTTCTGCCTATACAACACATCATGGCCGGACATTTGGAGAATGCTATACAGAGGTACAACAGATAAGTAAGTATGTGTTTACAAATTCCACGTAGTTTCAATCATTTTGCCAACTGAAAACAAACGTTTAGCTTTTTTCTCTCCATTCAGAAATTTTTCCACTTTAATTCCTGAAATTTTTATATCTTATATAACGTTCCACAAACGAACTTTACATAAACTAAGCGAACATTTACGCAAGTTCCAGAACAGTACGTATTCTCTCACATGTAGACATAAGCATAGTTGAGTACGTCTGGATGTCCCCCTCTTTATCAATGAAACAAACATTTCAGCCTTTCGGATATGTCTTCCCGGGAGTTTCTCCTGCCTCGGGAAGGGGAAAACCTCTCGCTCGTTTGACTTCACTTTCGTTTTGTTCCTGCCTTGTTTACATACGTCACTACGCTTTCTATTTAATATAACGTTCTTTTACGTCTTATTCTGATTGGTTGCCAAGGGGTTTGAAAATTCTACACACTCCGCCTCTTAGCAACCGCATCATAGCCCAGCGTTGATTGGTTTGTTTGTTGTGACTCTGAACCAATTAGGTGAGATCTTTACGTGTTGGTACTTTTTTAAGATTTCAAAACGCTATAGTCGGATGAGGTTTTTGTTGCTCACGTCTTCCTGTTTGCAAAGAGCAAAATATTTTATGGTAACTTTGCATGAAGGGTTGAATTAAGGAATTTGATATCTGGTGTGAAAGGTAAGAATGCGAATTCTTGGGTTGCAGGAAAAATAAACCACACTGCCCTTCTTTTGTTATTGAATCGCATGTAAGAATGTCTGCTAGGTTAGCTTGCTGGATAATTGAGTAGCTAAACGGCTTCGTTTCTGGGCATGGGTGGGTGGCTAGCAAGTCAAAAGTAGTTATCTTAGTTTACCCGAAAAGCAATCTACTAGCCTTGGCTTTGTCATTGAATCGGCTAACATCATAGCGAGTGGACCTTACCCAGTAGTTAGCAGGTTTTGTGGCAGAGGCTAACAAATACTGTCTCACTGATGGTTTCCCTAGAAGAAGATTGTTTGCAGTTAAACGAAAAAAGAAAATCAGCCGAAAGATGTCTTTTTCAAGGGGGAAGAAGGCTTGTAGTATCCCTAAACAGCATACCAAGGTACCCGGGATGGAGAATCAGGTATGTTACCAAAGGCAGTCATTAATAGCACTTATTTGCTATTAAAATGTGTTTTACTGACTACCAGCCAGGTATAGGGAGTGGGTTTGTGGCAAGGTTATTTTGTCTACCGATACTGATCCCCTTAACAAGATAGCTGAGTCCTTTAGTCCATTTGGGCATCAGTCCCATGGCCAATAATTTAGACTTGATCATGTATTTGATGACAGTGGGCAAACGGAGACGCTGTTTTCCCAAGTACCATTGATCACCTGGCTATCGACTTGACTGGTTACATGCGAACCCTTTGCATCATTCTGACATGTTTTGTATTTTGTGCATCCCAGGAGGAAGGCTTCCATGTTAAGAGGTCTCCCTCCTCTCCCCAGGGAGCCCCTAAGAAGAGATCAGCCTTTGTTGATATCACCAATGTAAGTGGGTTTCGGTTTTTCTCGGGCGTGGAATGTGCAAAGAAATTCATGCGCTTCATTTACCTGGCTAGGCTTTTCTCGCATGTCTTTCGGATCATCGCGATGATCAGCAAGTCGTCAGAATAGTAAGTTTTGGGTTCATGTTGCATATGGCACTCTAACCTACCTCACAATCCTAACAACTAATCTGGATTGTGGTGTATTTACGTTTCCCTGGAGAGCACCTTTCTAAATGACAAGTACATAATATTTGAGGATTTTCACATCACCTTCGATAGTTCTGTGTTCAGTCACGGGTGATTTCACGACTGTGCAACACTTTTTCACCAACGTAGCTGATGGTTCGCTTACAATTAAATAGGGCTTTTGTTTTATCAGTGATGCACGCTGTACACAGTTTGGGTTTATTTAAATATATTTTATTTATTGAACTGTTTTAACCAGAATGGATTGATGATAACCAGTTCTCAACATTATACATTGTATACCTACAGTACGCTATACACATGATACATGTTAAAGCAGATCAGCAAGAAAAAGGGTCTGACAGGATATTCATGATTGATCTGGAACTAGAAATAAGAAGTTTCATGGTATAAATCATCTTTGGTTGCGTGGGACTTGGTTTGCATGCTTCGTTGACATGCATATTAACAGGGCAGTACTACAGCAGGAGGTCATGCGATTTTTAATTGGATAAGATGTTAATTTCCAAAACAGGCGAACAAGACCCAGGTCAGCAACCATACCAAGAAGGAGAAGGCCACCAAGAAGACCCAGAAGAGCAGCACAGTAGTTACCAAAAATGAAGCCAACCTCAAAAAGTGATTTGCTTTTTCCCCCTTTGTCTTGCAATGTGCATGGATTTGTATCCAATTCTAGAACGATTCCCTGTGTTTGTGGCCATGCTGAGTTCAGAAAAGAGTCATTTATTTTTGTTCTGTGTCCCCTACAAGTTGAACTTTCAAAAATCAATCAAAACTTAAATGCTGCTCAGAATCTGAGACTGGCAAGCTACATTTGCCATAGAAATACCCCATATCCACCTGAAGCTAGTTTTACAAAATAATGAGATGATCTGTAATGTTTTTGTAAATAATGGGGGCATAGAATGGAATATGTGCTTCTTATGATCCAGGTTAGACTTTATGCTTGTGTGTTGTTAAAAACCCTCTCCAGTGTGTGTGTCCTGACTGAACTGTTCCTCTGCCTCTGTCCCCATCCAGGAAGGCCCCTGCCAGTTTGGAGGGGGAGCCTGAGAAGATGAAAGTAGGAAGATTGCCTGTAGAAGAAGTGGAGGAGTCGCCACCAAAGGATCCTCCATGTGGGGAGCGGCAGCAGGTGATGAGCGTCTCTGATCTTTGACAGTTTCAAGTTACAGGTGGAGTGTGCTGTTCTCTCACTGGTATGCCAGTTTAGTGGTTCCTGGTGTTGTGCTGTGTGCTTGTCATGGCAAGGACCTTTGCTGCATGACAGCATACTTGGCCGGAATTGTGCAAAGTCAGCTGTATAGGAGAAAGCTAAAAATACTGCAGTGACTTTCTTGACAGAAGTCCGATATTTACAAAATCAATATTTTGTGCTTGCACTCTTTGATCCAGCTGGGTTCAGATTGTCAGCTAAGGTACAAGTACATTTTTCTCGAGTAATAGATTTTAAGATGCTTACCCTTGTGATCGAATCCGCAGTGCTATTATCAATATATTATCTTTTTCAATACTGTGAATTGCCAGTTTCAGAATTCGTTCCATTGATTTTGCTTCTAAATTGTGTATACTGAAGACAACCTGAGTGAGGCTCATAGTTGCAGGCCATGTTAATTATGTCTGAGGCATATATGCTGAGATCTGTCAACTGTTTACATTTGTAGAAATGGGATTTTCCATATTAGGCAGGGTTGGGGGGCCATCGGGACTTTCATGCAATTCTCAAAGTTTATTCTCAATGCAGAATTCTTCAGTATCAAAATATATACCCAGTATATATTCCCAGTATACATCTTTGTTTAACTTGTTCTGTGGGAGACTAACATTTAACAGAACTGAACACATTGGTGTGCACAGTAATACATAAAGTCACATAGGAGTGACTATATTACTGCTATAGTTTAGAGGTTGCAATTAAACGAATATAGACGTGCCTTCTCTCAGTTCTGTTTCTGGTTTTCTCTTTCACAATGTAATTAATACTGTTGGAGTTTTTAGCAGTACAGCATGGTTTACCTTCAATAAAAGTGTAAAGTGCTCAGAAATTGTCAAAACAGCATGAACCTGATGGCTGACGTATTAAAAGCATCTGTGAGACAGGCAGATGAATATCAGCCTACAGTAATAGACCCTTGTGTCTTAGTGAAGCAAAGGTCCTTCTGTGAATGTTATTTTCCTTTGTTGTTACTCATTGCTGCATTTTGTGTGATATAAAAGTTTAATGTTTAAGGTAAGTGTTCATTATTCAAGAAAAGGTTAGTTTACTTGTAATTGTGGGGCATTATGACAAAATAGATGGGGTTGTTGTCACAAGCATCTTATTGATCTTGTTTTTGGTGAGTGAAAGCTGTTGAACTGATTTCCTCTCATTGTAAGAACTCTCAATTATGTGAGGACTATTAGTCTGTCCAGTGCTTGACTGTTCAGGGTGTGGTTTGGTGTAATGAGCATTACTGACAGGCATCCCCTTAGATCTGATGCAAGTTCACATTCCTCCGTTTTGCCGCAGGTGCCTGAGGAGTTTGACATCGACAAAGAGCACAGCGGTGACTGCTTCATGACGTCCGAGTATGCGAAAGAGATCTTTGACTACCTAAAGGGCAGAGAGGTCAGCCACTGTCTTAAGACCAGGGTGTTGCAGGTGACCCTTGTGGTCACCCTGCTTGTAATCAGTAGCCAGCAGGAGCAATGGGACTTGTCTGATGCTATAGTGAATGGGCATGGCCAGTTTTAGTTTTTGGCATGTGAATGATTGGCGGCCACTGTTTGAGTGCAGAGACAAATCACTTTCTGCATGTGTTTGCTGGTTGATGTGCCAAGGGTGCCTACAGAACCTGCTGATGTCCGAACCTCAAGGATTGGACATGCACACCCAGGCTCCTGGTGGTATGCATTTGGTGGATGTATAAGCCTGGTTTTTGTCATCCTGCTCTCTCCTCCAGGAGAAGTTTGTCCTGCAGGATTATATGCACAAGCAGCCAGACCTGAACAAGGACATGAGAGGCATTCTGGTGGACTGGATGGTCGAGGTCCAGGTGAGCAAAGTGTAACCAGGTAAACCGTTGCATTCCTCAGTCCCGGCCTAGCCTGCTCATTTCTTACAGCCCCCACCTCCTCTGTGTGCAGGAAAACTTCGAGCTGAACCACGAGACGTTGTACCTGGCCGTGAAGCTGACTGACCACTACTTGTCCAGCACCGTGGCCATGAGGGAGACTCTGCAGCTTATTGGTTCCACGTCCATGCTCATTGCCTCCAAGTTTGAGGTGAGAAGTCAAGGGGAGGGATGATGAAAGTGTATCAGAAGGCAAGAGACTGAGAGAGGGGTTTGTAGGTGAGGGAAGGATGTGTCCCACTCATGTTGCAGTGTAGTTTGATTTGAGAGCTCCATGCTGTTGGGAGTCCATGGTCCTGGTGACTTTTTATTGATAAGCGTGCTCTTAACCATAATGCCTCTAATGTTAGGAGCGCTGTCCACCCTGCATCGATGACTTCCTGTACATTTGCGATGATGCCTACAAGCGGGAGGAGCTCATTGCCATGGAGATCAACATCCTGCAGACGCTGAAGTTTGATATCAATATCCCAGTGCCCTACCGCTTCCTCCGCAGATATGCCAAGGTGAAAGGGGGAAGGAGGGGGTGAAGGCTTGCTGGGTACACCAAGAACCAAAACCATGACAACTTTCATTTGGTCATGTTTTTGTTTCCCTTTTTTGTTTTTGTCCTTAACCAGTGGACTAATTAACTGACAAATTAACGTTGATAATTAAGCAGAACATCAGTTTACTACTTTTTTTTTACTGCATTCTTTATATTATCAATGAATTAGAATTAATGTGGTCATGTTTACAGCATAAAAGTGTGTAGTATATATAACATGGAATGTGTGTTGAGTTTGTTATTGGGTAATTGAAACATGATGCAGCTGGTCTGCAGGTCACTGTCAGGAATGTGCATCTTACCCAGGATGTCTTCCCCAGTGTGTGCGTGCCAGCATGGAGACTCTGACACTGGCGCGCTACGTGTGTGAGCTGAGCCTACTAGAGCTGGAGCTGGTGCCTGTGCGGGCCTCCCGCCTGGCCAGCGCCTGCCTGTTGCTGGCTCTCATCATGAAGGAGCTGGGAGGATGGGTGAGGATGCGTTTGCCTGTCTGTCAGCAATTTTACAATTTACAGCTCCCCTTCCCCCCCCAGGCCTACACCGCAGTTGTTCACATAACATCCCCAAGTACTGCTTTTAAAGTTGGGATGGGAGCCGTGGGCATGCTGCCTGATCATGGCAGTGTTCTGTGTACTGTGCATGTTTTTGTCCGTCACGTGATCCATGTTAAGGTCCATGTACACTGTTTGCGTGCATAAACAATGCTGTTAATTTCCCTAGACGGCCATTTTGGAGTACCATACGGGCTACACTGTGTCAGACCTGTGCCCGTTGGTGAGGAGTCTCCACTCCATGCTGGCCCACCCCACTGATGAAAAGCTGAAAGCTGTGAGGAGCAAATACTCCCACAAGTAAGGCATCACACCTCCCCTGCTGTTGGTTTATGTGTACTTTAAAGCGGTCAGGATAACTATTTTTGTAGTGCCTCAAGCCAGCATAGCCTTTTTTTCCCCTATTTCTTTCTCTGTATCAGTTTCCACCTGGATAACTTCATATAAATTATGTCCAGAAAATGATTAGATGGCTTGTTACAGTGGATCTGTTTTTTTTCTCCTTTTTTTCTCCTACAGAGTGTTCTTTGAGGTGGCGAAAATCCCTGTTCTGGATGTTCAGAGACTAGAAGAGGCTTTGAAATGATTTGAAGTTGATGCACCAAAAAGTTAATAATATGCAAAAAAGATGACTATATGTTACAGTTTGTAAATATTGTTCCTATTTATCCTGTATGTATTATGCTGGTTTTGTTACAAGGTTTGGTAATTAGGTAATGATTTTCTATTCAGTACTGTGTTTTTATACACAATATTTTTATAGCCATTTTATTTGTTTATTCTATAACTTAAAAAAAATTTAATGACTTTAACAGTAAGCAAGTAGAGGTCATAATTTGAATGGAAAAATAGTATTTTTATGAAACCAGAGTATGGAATTTGATTTTTAAAATTCCAGTTTTTCTGAAGTGAACATATTCCAGTTTGTATCAGTGATTTGAGTTGAATTGTAAGTTGCGTGTTTGTCAGTCTATATAAATGTGAAAGTAAATTTTGTACAGTTTATCATGATGTCACTGTGGGTAGGCCCAATGGCTTGTTAATAACGCACAACTGACTGTTTGCTATTTTTAAATGGCTTTGTGTTTTGTAAATAAAGACAGCTTTACCCTTCTTTTGGAAACTTCATGTCTTGCTGTCATGTGGAAATATCTTAAAACTAGCTTGCTGTATAACTGGTGTACTGCTATTTAATTATGAAGCCACAAAGTTGCAGTGCCTCAGTTTGGCCACAGGAGAGCAGTTGTATTGCACATTAAGAAATGGCTGCAGTTCATGGTGAGCAAAGTAAAACAATGATTTACTCTCACTTTTGTTGCACAAAAGCATATAATTACAGCTCTGGGTCAGTCCCCTTTCTAATGTATCTAGGTTTTAGTCGGGGAGATCTGACACAAGTGAAATGCACACTGGGAGAGAGACAACTGCTCATATTAAGGACATTGAAAACAAAATAACCACTTTCAACAGCTTGAAGTAGATTTTTCTTAATGTTTCCTGTTAAAAGGAATACATTAAAATGCTCCACTCCACGCTCCATTTAACTTTTTTTTTTTTTTTTCTCACTGCTTCTTCAATCAGAGGTGATCTCCTTTACATGACATTGTACCTGAACACTTGCAGCAGAGCAGGATATCAGTTGGGGAGTTAAAGCAAAAGAACAGGGAGATGACTTGGGAAATTACGGTAATTTCACAAAGAGAACTGGATGCAATCGGGATGAGCCTGCAGAAGACAGTTAAAGTGCAGCGCTTGATTCGCTGATGCACTCTGAAGCGTCTCAACATTTACTGTGGAGGAACCTGTTCTACCTACACAACCTTTAACCCAATGCCGGGCAGACACTTTCCAAGTATCTTAAACACTGAACCCCCCAAACCAGTATGGAGGTGTTAGTGGGTCTGTGTTGTGTGGGCGTTGCCTATTCTACAATCTGAATGAGTGAGCTTCAGATGAGATCCTCTTCGCCCTGTGGGTACGCAGCTAATATTCAAACTGATGTCGGTAAGACGTTCATTTGGAAGTACAGTCATTTGCATTATGTCATCGTAATGGTAGCCTCAGGAAAGCAACTTTACTTTTCCTTGGCAGGCAGTGTTTACTGCTCAAGGCTGCCCATTAATTCTCATAATGAAATGCCTTGTGTACATTAGCCATAAAGTGAACCCAGGTGTATTCTGGCTGCACAGCTCTATGAGGAAGGTGATTCATCATGGATGCTGAAACCCTGTCCAGCGGGCAGGTTCTCATTCCCCCTGAATATTGAGTGACTTGGTTCTCCAGCCTTAGGTGGTCAGATAATGTGATTAGGGTTGGAAATCCTGCATTTGGCTGTGGTATTGCAGCACCAGAATGGGCTGCACTGGAAAAAAAAAAAAATCCCTGGTCTCCATTTGAGTGACTACTGTTATATCAATCTTATTATCACTGTTTTAAAGAATGCTGCTCACACCATACAAACATAATACATTAATATATTAGCATAAACCAGCACACATTTCTGCATGGCAGTTATGATATCCATGCACTGCATTTTAATTTACCATCAGCAGTCTTTCCTGCAAAATGTCAAAACACAAAGTAAACCAAAAAGTATTATTTCTAAAAGGGGGGATGTGAAGGGCTGTTGGACCCAGGACCATATCCTATGGCCATTGAAGAAAGACTCAAGCTATTTGGGTAGCGCAACTGAATGAGTGCATTGATGAAAATAAAGGAGCAGTAGTCTAACCGAATTTAAAAAGGTATTTTTTAGTGCTTGGGTGAAAGTGTCTGTTAACTTGTATCACCGGTCTCTCTAACCACCAAATGTACTGTGAGTGGTACAAAATGAGCTCAATGACAATTTTTGTTGTTACTCTTGAGAACATTGCACAGGTGTAAGAATTTCACCTCTACAAAACAAAGCAACCTTCAGGAAATGATGGAGGTCAAATCAAAGATTCTGTCGCAGATATATATAAGGTTTTTTAGCTTCTTGAGAAATGTGTCATTGTGTAATGATTTGGGGGTGGATGTAGGATACTTTCACTTATCCAGGTTTTTTTATAGGTATAAATATGGCATCACCAGGACATTGCCTAGATCAGGCCGTCACTCCAAGATAGATGACTGTGCAAGGAGGAAACTCATCAGGCAGGCTACCAAAAGGCCAACAGCACTATTAAAGGAGCTGTAGGACTGTAGGACTGTAGGACTGTGGGACATGACAAGGACTGGCCGCCATTTGCACATAGGAACAATTTCCTGTGTTCTCCGCAATTTTGAGCTGTGGAGTAGGGTGGCAAGATGGAAACCACTTCTCACAACAGAAGAACATCCAGTCTTGTCAGAATTATGCACAAAGACACTGGATCTCCTTTTGCCATATGGAAAAAGGTCCTGTACTTTGACGAGACTAAGGCAGAACTATATTCCAAACAATACGTTTGACACGTATTGCCAACACAGCCCACCAGCCTAAGAACACAGACTCTACTGTCTGGCATGGGAGTGGCAGCATCATGCTATGGGGCCATGCTATGAGGGGAAAATGAATAGTGCAAAATACCACAAGATTTTAGAGAAAAATCTGCTACCCTCTGGAAAAGAACTGAAGATGAGGAAGAATTTCACCTTTCAGCATGACAATGACCCAAAGCACACAACAAAATCCACAGTGGAATGGCCAAAAAAGACAAGATCTATATCTTGGAATGGCCCCTTCAAAGCCCTGACCTCAAACCCATTGAATATTTTTGGACTGACTTGAAGAGACCTGTTCATGAATGATCCCCCTGCAGTTTATGTGAATTCAAACTGCTGCAAAGAAGAATGGGAGAAAATGGAGGAAATATAGATATGAGAGGATGGTAGAGACTTATCCAAAAAAACTCACTGCAGTTATCAAAGCAACCAAGACATGCAAAGTTTTTCATTTTTAATACTTGCTTGAAAACTGAGGCATTTGATTTTCACTCATGTATTGTTGGTTACAGTATGTAAATAAAGCTAAAATGTCTGACTTCACTTGTCTTGATTTCAGTCTTTAAGACACCAAAAACAAGAAATTTTGAAAGGGTGTGTAGACATTCTAGATTCATTTACTGTATACATACATACAGTCAACTCCCTGCTTCAGGAAATCAATGACCATTTGTCTTCAGTATTTGTCCACAGCATTTGTCTGTAGCCTGTAATTTGTCTGTATTGTTTTTTCTGTTTTTTTTGTTGTTGTTAGATTTTATTTCAAAGATTTCATGAAAGTGTACATAAATATATAAATGCAAAAATGTCACCCTTATGTTTACTGGAAAAAATGTACTGGTGAATAATGTATATACATACAATATTTTCTCTGTCCTAATTCTTAATAAAGTGTCATCACTGCACCAGGTTATAGCATCACTATCCAGAGAGAATATTATACAATATTGATTTTTAATTCATTTTTCCTGTGTTGACATATTAGTCTGTTAGTCTGTATCAGAAACGAAATGCATTCTAATGCTAAAATCAATACCAAATTAATCTTGAGACCTTTCCATGTAAACAGTGAGTGTGCTTTTTTGACCCCTCATTTAAATGTATATATTTCAGGACTGAAAGGTTACTGTTATATGTAGGAGTATTGTGATGAACTAGTCCAGGCATATGTGGGCTCTGCACTCAATCGAAACATCGCACCTTCAAAACCAACTGTGCAGCGAGCTCTAATCATGATGGAAATCACCATCTCTCACCTCTATCTGTGGTACATTCAGACAGGACAGACCGCATTAGAATTTTACTCATTCTGGTAAGAATGTATCCTGAAGCTGAGTTCACTGTTGAAGAATATCTCTGAATGTTAAAATTGCATGTAGACGAAGATAAATCTGCTTTAGCAGCCTTATCACTGGGGAAATTGGCTCATTTTTTATGTGCCACCTCCGCAATTAAAAGAAAAATAAAAAATCGGGAAAGTGGTAAAAATACTTCAGCGTGAAGGAGGAGGGGGAGAAGGAAGCATTGGGCTTCATTGATCACCCTGACATACCTCTGACTTGCCCTAAAACACATTCCTCTAAAGGCATGTGATCAGCTGTGAGCATGCATGAAGGACAATGCATACTGCCCTCCCTGTTTGTGAGCGTATGCCATCCATGTACACCATGCATGCAAGTATGTGAGCCCTTGAGCTACTCCACCCAGGTGATTGCACCTTCCTTCTGGCCTCCCTGATGTCAGACCCCATAATTTTTAACTTTCATGTACTCCAAGTATTTTCCTTCCACACCTTGTGCAGTGCCACCTCACCAACAAAGTTTTTCCCCTCCCTTTCTTCAAATTCAGGGCCCTCCATGAAGTAAGCTACCCACACCTAGAAGAGAATAACTGAACTTCTGCTGCTTGCTGAATAATCGTGCCATGAGGTGTGTCGGATGTAGAGGAAGAGCTTCTTCTCCTGCGGCCACTTTCAAAGAATTGAGTCCAAACGCTTAAAGGCTTGTCTGACTTACTGACGCTATAAATTTGTTTTTGTTTCAGGAATGCCCTGGGTTTTATTGTGGATGTGCTGGTTTATTGTGTTGGTACGGGTGAACTGAGGGAGCTTACATTTTTGTTTACAATTTTTTAAACCTGTTGAGTATCAAATAAATTTTCACGGTCCTCAGACCATGAGGATTATAGTAAGTCATTCTGAACACTCCTGAACCAGCTTTCTCACAACAAGTGTTACAACCCTCTTCAGATTGGTTCCCAAACTTGCATCAATCCTGAAACTTGCCTAGACTGTTGACACTTTGACTGTCTCTTTGAGTCAGCTTTATGTATGTTATTATCTTATTATGTATCTTTCAGTAATCACAGTTAGTAACTAAAATACTTTACTAATCATAACTTAAAACACTATTCACTGTGCTTGCTCTTAAAATGTTGTTATGAGCTTGTATTTTTATGATTAGGGCTAAGGTTAGGGTCAGGGTTAGAGTTAGGGTTAGCATTGGCTTTAGCATTGGCATTAGGGTTAGGGTTAGCATGAGGGGGTGACCAGTTGGCTTAGTTTTAATGGGGGTGACAAGTTGGCTGTCTTTGTCTGGGGGTGACCAGTTGGCTTTCTTTCTCTGGGGGTGACCAATTGCCCATTGTTCTATAGCCTGTGTATTAAAGACAATACTTGGAAGGGGGCTTTGAAGTCTGGGTTCTCCAGGCACAAATGGAGGTTCAGTGTCATTGCAGTCATTTTTCACTGCTTTGTGGGTTACAACACACCTTTGTGATATAAAATAAATACAAGGCACTTAGCTAATCTTTCAAGCATTTTTTGTTATATCTAAGTAAAACGTATGTTTGCAATGTCTGAGAGAAGTGGACTGGAACAATATGAAATAGCTATGATATGATTTTACAGTTGTGAAAATGAACTTTACTCTGCATACCATATGGCCATAACCATGCTGTACAAAACATTATTGTTTAATAAAACATGAATAGAATGGCTGAATAAATAATGAATTTCAATATAATGCCTAAATGATTAATCTGGGACCAACCCCAGAAATGTGTGTTATGTTCCAAGACGGTTTCCTATGCCAACATTTATTAGCAGAATTGGGCAGTTCACTAAAATATGAAGTTCTGTTTTACACATTTAAAGCAGCCAAAGTTTAAAGTGAATCAATTTTTCACAATAATTGGTATGATGATAAAATATACATTTGTAGAGCAATTGTAGCATCCCTCCTCCTACTTGTAAGATATGTCATAAAATGTAGCATTAATATTATAGACCCTCTGCTGTGATTATTCTGATATTTTCCTGAAGTTTGCTAATCTCTTATCTCAGTATTTCACAGTTTTTTTTACTGAGCATGTGCCTCATTAAGTGAAACATAAAGAGGCAAAATAATGACAACAACAAATCAAATATTCAAGAACAGAAATTAGACATTAATTTTATTCTATGAGATTTTAATTTATTTTTCTGACTTTGTAGCTATCTCTTTGGCTTTTTGGAATGAACTTTCCTATGCGACACAATGTCTGGAGTCAATTACTATACCTTTTGTGTCACAGCGATAACATTTGAATTGTCTGACTAAAAATATTACCAGACTCATTAACTATCACACAACATAAAACGTGACGACGTCGAAGGGTGCTCACAGAGTGTTGCACCACATGCAAATAAGAGAAATAAATGAAGGAGTTGGCAGCAGAAGGCAGATTTAAGCCTTTAATTAATGTATTCTGGCAACTTCCCCCACAACATCTCATCCCCGAAAGGCAACCGAGTGCAGATCTGCCCTCTCTCCCACATTCACTCTGGTGAACTAGCTCCAATGACAGGCTCATGCAGAGGGAGAATGGGTGCCCTTAACCACAGCAGAAGAAAAACAGATCACCACTGTTCTCTCCCTAAAGCAGATAGAAGCACCTGTTTAATTCTGTTTTGCCCAGTTGTGCCAACCTGACATCTGGTTCTGGGGTGCAGCTCTGCAGCTGTGCAGCTCTGCAGCTGTGCAGCTCTGCACTGTGTTCACATAGCTAACTCACTTCTGTGACCCCACCCCCACTCCCCCCGCCCCGAATATTGAACATTGATGTGGAAATTGTCAGATGTTCCATTACATCTATTTAAACCATAGGAAGTGACACTCCAATCAATGGAGGGACCAAAAAACCTGAGCTCCTGCTCATTAAGCCACAGACACATCTGACAGGAGAAAGTCCCCAAGCCTGGGGGAGGAGAAACTCCTCACGTGCAGGATAGAATAACTGAAATCTACAGTATGCCCCCTTTACCACACTGTTGATTATTAATAACAATTTGATTTGCGTAACTTGCTTCACTAATAACCTTGGTCAAAATCTGCATTAATTTCCGAGGGAGATATTGGCTATCTCTGTCAGTCACAATGGGGGAATGGCGACAAGAGAGGGGTCAGAGAAGCACCCATGGCCCCTGTCAGAAAACTGAATGTGACAGAGTCTCCAGCTTCCCTTTCCTCCACTGCTCAGTGCAAGTTATTAAAAATAATTGTGCTGTGACAGGCAGCTGCACACATTCCAGCTTCCATTCATTTAGGCAGTTTAAACATGTCAGACCTAATGCAGGCCCACTGCCTGCAATGTATCTTTACAGACACGGCCTGGGTGCCATCAGTCGCAGCGAGCACTCCGACCTGCATGGATACCCTCCACAGCAGAGGTCAGGCCAATAAAGACAGAGACCAATGAGAGAACATGGCTGTGATGAGGGTAAGGCTTAATATCCACAGCATGATTGGTTCTGCCGTCTGCTGTATCGAAACACATTGAGCCTTTTCATTGGGCCTACATCACCTCCCAGAAGGGCGCAGGCAGACAGTAATGAGCTGCTCTTTATGTTCTGCTGAGTAATGATGCTTAATTTGGCCACTGCTCACTCCCCCTTCAAACCGCGTTGCTCAGTGTTGCCAGAAGGGCCCTCCTTAAAGGAACTACAACGGCTAATTACCTCGACTTTGTTCATAGTTATATGGTTGAAAAAAAATTCTTTTGTCCTTTTAAGAAGGACTGATTACTATTTCCCATTAGAAAAACAACAAAGAACCACAATTTGTCTCAATCTTTAAAGATTCCCGCTGTGACTAAAGTGATGGCTTAACAATACAAGCAATTTGTCTTTTATTTATTATCATCAGTGCAGTTTATCTCTACAAAAAATCTTAAAAGTTCCAAATATAGTTTTTTTCTGTGATTTTCTGTGAAGCTCTTCCCTCTGAAACTTTTGTCATACATTTAAGGCTGTATTCATTTTTGATCATTTCAAAGATGGTACAAGGTGAACTGCTGATTGGTGTTCAGAAAAACAAAGGACAAAACAAAGTAACTGGGAACCGATCATAAAAGGTATCTCATTAAGAGCCCATCAGTACAACTGAACAGTGTGCACTGAACTGCATCACTGATTTTGCCATTTGCTTTTTTATTGCTTAATTGGATTAAACTGGCTTTGTTCATCCAACAAAACTATACTTGAAAGTGCTCAGTCACATCTGCTGTTGGCTTTCAATTTGATGGAGGGATCTGTCCTTAAACTAACTTAAAATACCAGAATAACCGAGTTCCATTTCAATGTCCATTCTCGAGTCTCTTTCTTTTTCCAGCTTGGAGATACAGTGTCAGAGCAGTTGAAGGGCCATCATCACAAAAGATTTTCTTCAATTCCACTGGATAGTCCACAGTGTCAGAGAGCATTTACCCCAGTACCCATGAGGCTGTGCATTCCCCATTAGACCCACTCTGCTTGGGTCCTCTTGAGACCAAGAGGCAGAGCCCCACTGTCCTGAAAATGTCACTTCTTGTTATGCCCCACTGATCTGAGTACATGGGTGACTGTCTAGCCTAAAAAATACTATTACAATTGTCAGGGTAGTGATGGGTAAAATTTTTATGGTTGAATCTGAGACGACTGACTCTATGTTCCCTCTTGGTTCAATTAAGGAGATATGATCACCATTTAAGTTGTAGAAGTTAGGTTGAGTTGTAGTTGAGTAAAGTAATAATGGTACAAAGGGACTGAGTTGAAATTTTGGTTCAAGAATAGCACAGACAGATTTTTCAAAGCAAAGTATGAAGTTTAATTTGTTAATACCTTAGAGAATCTTTGGTTAAAAAATGGTAGCAGTTCACACTAACAACTGGTGCACATTGATAGATGCTGTACATCAGAGAATGAGATTTTCAACCTAATAACTTCCAGCCTAATCAAAAATGTAAGCTAGTCAGCTTGAGAAGTAATGAAGAAGTAACAATGATGAAATATGGCTTCCTGCTGGACATTAAAATTTTTTAGGTGATGAACTTAACGTCATCTGATATACTGACCAGTAACATAAATCCAATGTTATCATCTGATTTATTTGTTCACTCGAGTCTTATCTATGATGTTTTCTAGGAAGCCTGAAATGCCTGGGCAACAATCTTGAATTGGACTGCATGTTCGCTGTTTGGAAATGCAGGGCAGAGATGCCTTAGGCTCTGCCTCGGGCATGGACAGATGGGAGAGCTTTTTTGGTTAAAAAAGGAGAAAAAATCGAGAAAACGAGATGAGGAGTCCTTTAAAAATGAATCACATCCTATTTCATACACAGTCGTCACACATCACTGACAGCTTGATAATCGCTGGCTGTCAAATCACGGGTTTGTTTCTCTTATAGCCTTTGTACTAACAGACATTTAATTTAGCTTTTTAAAAGCTCTGAACCAGGGGTCACCAGTCCAAAGGTAGGAAGGTCTTTGGTAGACTGGAAATGGTCCTTCACTTTCATATAAAGCACAACATGGCTGGAAAATGGCTCTTGAGGAAGTTGCCACAAGGCACTGAGATCCTGTGTGTATTTCCCACTTTAAATAGGACATTCTGTTCCTTGCGTCTTGAATGCAATCTGACGGTTGCTGACCATCTTCATTCATGAATGCCCCACTAGATATCTTATGCTGATCTGAAATTTCCCACTCTCTGAGGAACACTTATCCCGAGACGATGCTGTGTAATACTTGCTTAAGTGCTGCCTGGTGCTGCATTCAGATGACCCTGGCATCAGACGGTTTGTCCATGCCTTTGTCATGATTTCCTTTATCTGAGCAAACCACACTTCCATTACGCTTAATAAAACAATATCTCAACATTGAGAGTCGGCTGCGATGCCACAAACGGCATGCTGTGATTTTAGAGATGTAAGGCCGCTTCTTGAGAAGCGCTCCTGTCAGTTCCGGTTATCCTTGTGAGTCATTATTCACCCTGCATTTCAGCTCATTAAGGGTGCTTGTACAGTACCGCATGGAGGCTGTGCTGGCTTAAGTTAAATCATTACCATGCTGCAGAGGTTTTGAAACATTGTTTCAGAGGAGAAGAACAAATGAAGAGTGAAGGGGATATTATGCCATCAATTCTAAATCATGTTTATTCTAATTGCTAAATAACCATTAATCAGATCATTGACCCCTCCCTCACCCCCAGATGATATGGTGAAAAGATGACCTGGCCTCCGGGGGAAGGTAGTAAAGGAACTGTCAGTGTTTGAAACAGTTACTTTCAGTGCCAAATCTTTCATTAATTATCTTATTAAATTAGCTCTTCTTAAATCTGCCAAGGGAGTGATAAGCACCCAGACTACTCATATAGCTTTCAAGTAAGACCATAGGTTATTCCACAGACTCCATTAATGTACATTAGATGCCAGCATTAAAAGAGCACTTCATTTTGTGGGCTGGACATTCCTCAAGACCCATAAGTGGGTCTAAGTGATACCATCATGGGTGACATTAATATTTATAACAAAATAGTGCTAATGGTTCTTTATTAAAATAAAAGGCATACACTGTAATGATTTTAACTTGACCTGTAAAAGTATCATGAGGCATGCTTGTCCTTTTCAGCACTCTGCTATGTCTACTCATATTGAGGAGACAGGTCCCTCCTGTTTGAGTGCATATTAAGTTGTTTATGAGAGTTTCCTTTGCCAAACCATCTGTTGTCACATGGCCAACACAGTCTCTAGGAGGGGGAGAATTCAGCTGCAGTTACCATTTCCCCCAGGCAGTTTATGTTCCTGCCTTGGCTCTCGGTGCAGGTGAACCTCATTTAAGGAGGAAGTGGAACGAAAAGGCAACCTACTGCCACGCCTTAGGATAATTGTCCAAATCCACCTCTTCAGTGTCAAGAATCACTGAAGGACAGAATAAAAGGTGACCTAAGCAGAGGTAAAGGCCTTGGGTGTATGGTGGCACATTAGCAGAAACGATGCAACCTACTGTGTGTGTGTAAATGTAACCCTGCTTCCTCGGTTGGGACCTGTGTAATTTATTGTCTGTGGGGCATGGGATGTAATAAAGAGGTTTTGACAGAGGGTCTTTGCATTTTTTAAGCATTCTAATGACATTATTTCAAGTCAATGACATTATTTCAAGTCAGAATGATGCATGGAGCTTGCTATAGAGTGATAATTGCAAGAAGAAGACCTGAAGAAATTATATAAATGTGGAGACCTGGCCTTTTTCTGCATGCAGACTGTGAATTTCTGCCTCTTTTAATTTTTTTTCTTTTACTTTTTAAGGGGAGGATGGGGGCAGGTGGATATGCAGTCATTTTGATTTATTTGGAAATGCAGACTCTAGTAAATATGGAACAAATAAATTTAAAGAAATCTGTTGTTCTAAAAGAAATGGGAAAGAAGATGCAATACTCAGAGATTACAGCAGTTGGAGATAAAGAGGAGATTAATCCAAGGTATGGGGGATGGGAGGTAGGAGCGACAATGAGTATCATTCAGAATCAATCCCCACTGTGAAACTGAAAGACATTTTCACAGAAATTGGCAACAAATCCCTCACCATTCTCCTCTGCCCCTGAAGGTCATCGTTTAGGAGAAGATGAGCTCTGACCCATCATTTAATCAAGACTTACAGATCCCCATTACGGGTCTCTTAGGTGGGGGCACTGTAAGTGCAGGAAAGAACTGGAATACTGTAAGTGTTTTCACATCGGCACTTAAACGAAGGAGACTGTGGTTGTATGTGCTTTCTGTCCATAATAAATATGGTGATCCTGAAGTGGAAATTGATCATTTCAGAAAAAAGGTGCCATTATATTAGGCTAATTCCAAAACATTATTGTCATTTTGACATTTTGGCAGAGCACAGAGCTTCTCTGGAGCTGAAAGTTTCTCTACAGTACAGTGCTTCCCCGGAGTAAATTTCTTCTGCAGGGTGGAACATTTTTTTCACAGCAGATCTCTTCACTGGAGAACATCTGAATGCCAGAAGGAGTTATTGTTACCATACTGGGAACATCAGCAGCCCCCCCCAGCTATTGTCCAGAAGACCCCATCTCATACAGTCCATTGTTAGAGTTGTAGGTCTGAATACAGATCCAACATCAGAGTATCACATTTTTTGGCAGTATTTTATCATTCAAAATGTGACAAGCCTATCAATTAATTTCTTTGTTATATTGTGGTAGAAGAGTAGAAAATATAAGCAGGTCCCATCTGATGGGTACCTATATGAAACTGTTATCTATATTAAATACTGTATTGTGAACAAGGTTAAAATTCATTGTTATTCCTGACATCCTTCTTTGGGTGTGAATTATCCTTAGAATTTACGTTTGTTATACTGTAGGAGTTAAAGAGTGCTTGACTAATTCATTCAGTCATCAAGTCAACCCAAGGGTTCTTGTTTTCCAATCTTTGTCTATGATTTTGGATGAACAACCCATGTACATTACATTGTTTTAACAATGCAGGAGAAGAGAGAGAACAGAGTGTTGGTTTATGCTCAGCCAACTACCATCTTATCTCAGTGGAATCTCCAAGGAAATAAAATCACAGAACAACTTTGGTCTGATGCCAGATGATATTCTCAGTTCTCTACTTTAACTGCCAGGATTGCTTCTTCTGTGGATTTCTGTCTCTATGAACATAGCTAAGGTGTTTTTTCTCAGCAGTTCCCACAATACATTTAGTCTTTGATTAAATACACATTCACAAATACAGCTGTTACGAATGTATAAAGAATCCAACGTAAATAGCTAGGTGAGCAAAATTATTTCACAGAGACTTTAGATTGATAGGAAGGTAAAAAGAGATACTGGAGACATTTAACTCATCTAGCTGGCTGTATAAATATTAATAACTGCATTTTTATGGAACAAGGTCTTATTAAAGCAAGTTACTTGTGCGAGCTAGCTAGCATAGTTTGATTGCTCAGTCACTAGCTATCACAAGTAGGTAGTTAAAGGGCTAGATCTGTTGGTTAAAATGTGAACAAGTTAATTTTGCCTCCACAGCGAGTTTGATTAGTTTAATCGAGTTCGCTATGGAGAAATGAATTATACTTTTCACAGAACGCCTGACTGTAGGTGTCTTCCAGCATCAAATTATGACCAGCAAGACGGCTCTGAGTACGACTAATTGTGCGGTAATTGGTTAGCTAGCTAAATAACTTAAGCATTATGGAACTTAACTAAACATGCTAATCACATTGTGTTGAGAACAATGTTTCACACTAAATGGAAAAGACTTCGATCTGATGGCTGATGAAATAGCCATTATCATATGATAATTTAAATGTTTTTTTTTTTTTTTTTAATTTATTTTTTTAAAGGGATTTTTATACACATATTTTGAAGACAGTAAATGTAAAACTAAGGCTGCATTTAACGACCCAAAGGAGTAGATCTGTTGAGCTAGCTAGATTAACTAATACGGGCTGCTTCACGAACATCTGCCAGCACCACAGAGGGAACAGCAGAAAGTTATTTCTCGGGTTAACAGGTGAGAATATTCTCATACACATCTAGGGAGACCGACTGTCAGGGCTCGGCCAATGACTCAGTCGCAGACCACAAACGTCGTATTCCAGCAGATTTATTGAGTCCACAGGCAAGATCGTAAACGTAAAACCAGGCAGGGTCAAAACCAGAAAGGTAGTCCGAGGGGCAAATCCAGATACAGGTAAACGGAGCAGGCAGGGTCAAACACCGGGCAGGCAGATACAAAGGCGAACAGGGCAGAGCGGCAGGCAAGAAAACAGGTCGAAAAACGGGCAGGTCGAAAACGGGAAAAACAGCGATCAGCACGCGAACAAACGGCGAGGACGAAACAGGCAAAAAGCAAACTGTAACGAACTAGCAACAGGACAGGGACACGCAGGGAAGATATAGGGCAGGGCTGACAACGGGGATAGGAAACAGGTGCGCAGGCAGGCAGGTGAAGGCGATGAGGCAATCAGGCGGGTGGAGACCGGGCGGGGAGCGGGGAGCGGGGCAGGGTTAGAACACAAGAAAAACAAAAGCACGTGGACAGATAAACAAAACACAACGGCTAGGGGGCGGGAGCACTGACACCGACGAGTATTGTGGCTGTTGTTGATGAATAACACAGTTGGACATACACTGAAGCCCTATGTAATTTTGTGCTGGCCTCCTTTAAAAGCTCACTTTTGTAGTCAAGCTTGCGATGCATATTTTTTGGTTGTGGCCATTAATTAGCGTTCATCAATTGACAGTTAGTAATCATTGAACAATTAAACATATCAGCAATGATTAGATTAAGCTAATCAAATGTGATTGTAAATATAATTTATAGTGTCAACAGTAGTAACTAAGATTATAACTAAACAATAGGTTAGGTGTTAGAGCACCTGAGCCAAGGGTGTAAGGAGAATGCTCTTTGTACCTGAATTTCATGTCATCTGCACTATAATATGACTGAAGTGTGTGTCTCTCAAAAACATCAGTGCTGTCAGGATGGGTAAAAACAAGCTAAACTGCTGCAAAGGAGCTGACAGTTTCAAACAAACACAATAACCGAAATTGACTGAGTTGGTTTGGTGCATGAATTGTACACTGATAACAACAATGTGCTATCCAAGTGACTCCTTGTCTTCTTCCCCATAACATGCTCAGCATGACAGTGGTTGACAAATCACACCTTGTACTTTGCTTGCCTTCCTACTCCATTGATCTGGCTAAAAGGGATTCAAGTTGAAGATGAACTCATCAAATGAATGGAAGCGGTTTTCCTCTGAACAAAGTTTTAACAGTTAACTCATGATCCATTGTGTGCTATATTACAGGGGTTTCACAGCAAGGTAAATATAACATGGAAACAGTAAAGACCTTTCATTTATCCTCGTAGTTTATTTTTAAAATGCAATGCAATTAACAGGGCTGCCAACTCTCACGCATTGAGCGTGAGACTCACGCAATTGACTCAGACCTCACCCTCTCACGCCAGACATGCCTTTTCTCACGCTAACTTTTCGTCTTCGCTTCCTCCCATGTAAAATTTGTGATTTTTTAAGCGAAGGAACAGCAGTGGGTGCAACAGCAAATCATTGCAATGCGCGTTCAGGTGGAGCAGCCAATCACAATGATTTTGTGGTCGAGCAACTAACCGCTGAGCATGAGTGGAGCAAAGCTGGAGGAACAAATACAAGAAGGTAAGTGCAATGTTCATTTGTCTAATTTTATGAATTCGTCGGGTGTTACTCAGGATCTGTCGGTGTGATGTTGTAGAGCTGGCCTATTTAGAGCAAGGTTAGCAAGCACTTATTTACATCGTTTTATGCTTAAAAACATGATAAAACATACGGTACCAGACAAACACCTGGACATGCCTAGTAGTTAACGTTAGCTGCTAGTTGTTGTTTTCTAAAGAAGACCACGGCTGTCAAGGACAGCTCAACTCAAATGATCTTATTTATATATATTAATTTTCATGCTTCAAGTGGGAAGCCATCTCAATCAATGATCAAGGCTGCAAAATCAGCCACCAGCACTTACAACAGAGTAGGGATGAAACGGTTACCGGTTTCACGGTAACCGCGATATAATTCCCGACGGTTAGGATTACCGTTTCAAATTTGAATTATCATTAAAATCGCGGTTGATTACCGCGCTTTGAAAAACTCACCTTAAATACTGTGACAGGATGGTTACCGGTTTCACGGTAAACCGCAAGGGTTAGTATTACCTAGAGATGAAACGGTATGAAAATTTATTATCACGATTATAGTGACCAAAATTATCACGGTTATCAGTATTATCGCGGTATTGTTAAAATGTGCTGAAAATGTTCAAAAAGTACTGATACACAAACTGAAATCATTTCACCAAGTTTTATATTGAAAATCACAAATAAAATTAGCAGCACTATGCAGTTTTTATTTGCATAAACATTAGGGATATAATACATCGAATTTCGCGATATCGCGATAAAAAATGTCTCGATAATACCGTCGTGGGACTGTGACGGTATCTACCAGGATATTACATGGTTATTTCGCCAGTATAGCTGCGTTCTACTATCTCTTTTTGTCGAAAATTGTATTGTTTTTGTTTTGCAATTGTACCAGGGGCGGTTTGTTCCTTAGGGCGGTCGGGCGACGCACCACCAAAGGGGGAAAGGGAAGGATTTTTTCTATCACATCCTACCACAGTGTTACGCTAGCTGTGACTGTTCTAGACAGTTTGTCCTGCCTCTGAATATCATAGTCCAATCAGCGTTATGTCGTGTTCCGTGGAGTACCGCCCCTTTCGGGCGATTTCAGTCTGGTTGAAAATCGCCCAGATCGCTCTGATAGACTCTCATGTTAAGACCATTTTTTTCGAACTGCAGGCACTACAACGCAATACTGTATGTATGGGTTACGGTGGGCTTGCACTAACGTGCTTTCGTCATACGTAATCTGGTGTAGGGATCCCCTGGGCAGCCAGTGATCTTGTCACATTCAAGGTCAACATGGCTAACGTTACTTTAACTCAGAGCAGCTCGATCGTGTCGTTAAGAGAAATACCTTCAGTCGTGGTAGTAATCAGGATAAATTGGCAACTAAAGAAGTAGGACCACCCAGACTAAGTTTAAACATCAAGCACGTATCTACAAATGGGGGGAAATCGTATAACCGGGGATTTTCGCAGAGCTGGTATGAGCAAAAACGTGGCTAGCAGGCTGCGAAGTAGCTTTGTTTACAATGTGAGGGACATTCTAAAACGCTTAATGTGGCTTAATGTTCTAAAACAGCGATCAAAGAAGACCAAATTTCTCTCACTCATCTCTTGTCATAAACACTTCTACATATCAAAACCGAAATCCAAGGAATATAGTCGTTATCTTACGTTAAGCGTTTCCTCTCTGTTGACGCCCATTAAAAGGGAAAGGCTTAACGTGGCTTAATGTTCTAAAACAGCGATCAGTGATCACCAAATTTCTCTCGGACATCTCTTGTCATAAACACTTACACCTGTCAAAAAATCAAAACCGAAATCCTATGAGTATGGTCGTTTTCCTCTCCATTGACGCCCGTTATAAGGAAAAGGCTTAACGTGGCTTAATGTTCCAAAATAGCGTCCAGTGGAAGTGTTTATGACAAGACATGTCCCAGAGAAATTTGGTGATCATTGGACGCTATTTTGGAACATTAAGCCACGTAAAGCAAAAATAGCGTCCAGTGGAAGTGTTTATGACCAGTGATGTCCGAGAGAAATTTGGTGATCATTGTTCGCTGTTTTGGAGCGAACGTTAAGCCTTTTCCTTATAATGGGCGTCAATGGAGAGAAAAACGCTTAAGGTAAGATAACGACCATATTCCTTGGATTTCGGTTTTGATTTTTTTTGATGTGAAAGTGTTTATGATTAGAGATGTGTGAGAGAAATTTGGTCTTCTTTGATCGATGTTTAGGTACATTAAGCCACGTTAAGCGTTTTAGAATGTCCCCAATATGACAATGTCAAGTAATTTGCAAAATGCAATGCAATGTCTAGTTAGCTAGCTGTTAATTTACCCATTGAACGGGTCACCTTAAGGCGGGCGATTGTGGTAATATTTTTGTTAAACACAAACTCACACTGTACGAGTAAATCGCATGGGATGTCAAGTCAAAGCTCACGATTTATGTACTCACACTGTACGGTGTGATGGTCGAGCTGCGACTCACTGGTCACACTACACGACTTCACGTGTTCACATCGAACCCCGAACTGTGTGGCTATTTCAAATAAAAAGTCAGTTTGTGCTGTCAAAATGCTCTCCAAGGAGAAACGCGCTGCCCTTGCCCTATGTGCCATTCTGGCTGCCGAGAGTCCTAAAAAGAAACGCCGTTGGGTATGGGTACGCAGGTGGCTCAGAAGACGTGGACAATATGGTTTATCTGTTTTACAGCAGGAACTGGAGGTAAGCAGCTAGCTTGATAGCTACAATTCTACCTCTTTTCTTTTTCTTTCTTGTTGTGTTAAAGTTCACATCTGACTGCCATTCGCGACCCATTGTTCACTATAATACCTTGAAAGTAATTAATACACAATCATAAATCAACATACAGTCTTGTGTTTAACCTAGAGCTCAAAGTCGTACCTGCTGACCAATATTTTCAAAATAAAAGTCATTATACACGCGAAGCGTTAATAAGCTTCAAGACCTGGTGTAGGCCTACTGCCTATATGACTTGTATTTTTATGTAACCTGTATCACTGTTTGAGCTTTAGTAAGCTTTAATGAGCTACATTATATCAGCTTCTGATATTGTGCCATTTCACACAATCTCTGGTTACTGTGTTATTTATTGTGTTATTTATTAATATAGATGGATGATATGAAGGGCTTTCGGGACCTTCTACGAATGTCTGCGGAGGACTTTAATTTCCTCCTGGAGAAGGTAGCTCCACATATCTCAAAGAAGGACACCCATCTAAGAAAAGCTATTAGTCCCAAGGACGGGCTTTCTGTGACCATATGTTTCCTGGCAACAGGTCAGTGTGCGCACAAATGTAATCACAGCCAAGAATGTTGATGAGGCACCTTCCATAATCATATATCCATCTCTCCATCCATCCATCCATCCATCCATCCATCCATCTGTGTACCTACATCCATCAATCATTAATTCAATCTGTCTTTCCAAATCCATTCATCTACCCATATATAAATCTGTATGTATCCCTCCATCATTACTGTATGGCTAAATTGGTCATTTCAGATTCTGTATTTACTTTGACAGGTGAAACCTTCAACTCATTAAGCTTCCAATATCGGATTGGGAGTACAACACTCAGCAGGATTGTTATGGAGACATACGCAGCCCTGACTTTGGTGCTTCGTGAGGAATACTGAAAGGTAAATGACTGTAATGATCAAATATGTATAATTATATGCTTTTTATTGAATATCACATTACCATTTTTATTTGAAGAGTTCAGTATGCTGTCAAAAATGTCAGTCATGCTGACAATGACATCCCACTGAACATACAGAAATAGAGATTATTCAAGTTCGTTTGTTTGATCACTATTTCTCCGTCTCACTTGTGGTTCACAGACACCAAAAACTGAGTCTCAGTGGAAGGCCATCGCCAAAGACTTTGCTGACAAGTGGCACCTTCCACACTGCTTAGGGGCAGTGGATGGTAAACACATCTTCATTCAACCCCCTGCCAAGAGTGGAAGCATGTTTTATAGCTACAAGTCAAGGTTTTCCATCATACTTATGGCTGTAGTAAACGCCCACTACAAGTTTGTGTGTGCAAGTGCAGGAACCCAGGGCAGAGTGTCAGATGCGGGTGTGTTTGCCCAGTCAGACCTGAGAGTCGCTATGGACACAGGCTTATTGCATATACCCCCTGCCGATTACCTGCCCAACACTGATGTCATGATGCCCTACATGTTTATTGGTGATGAGGCCTATCCTCTCAGAAAGGATCTCATGAAGCCCTATCCCTTTCGAGATCTGAACAGATATCAAAGGATCTTTAATTATCGTCTCTCCAGGGCACGCCGTGTTGTTGAAAATGCCTTTGGAATTTTGGCAAACTGCTTCAGTGTTTTCCGAACTACTATTTGTCTGGATCCAGACAAGGTAGTGGGCATTGTCTTTGCATGTCTTTGCCTGCACAACTTTTTGCGAGACAGAAGATCAGATGCCTACGTACCACCCGCATATGTGGATTCTGAAGATGCCAACCATCAGCTGATTGAAGGGGCATGGAGGAGAGAAGGAGCACTACAGTCTGCATCAGGGGGAACATCAAGAAACCCCTCTGTAGAAGCCAAGAAGCAACGAGACACACTTTGCCAATACTTTGTGTCATCTGTTGGCAGTGTGTCATGGCAAGAGGACATGGTGTATGTGTAATGGTCACACTGGTCCAAAATCCCATCCATCATCACATCTCCCCACTAGTAAAATGCACACTTTTTGTTACTTCAGGTTTCAGTTTTCAGTGTGAGTTTAGTTTGAAGTTTGAAGTACTTGAAAAAAATGTACATTTTAAGAAATATTCCTCTTTTTATGTTTGTGTAAGAATTTAACAATGCTTGTTAGAAACAAGTGAAGTCACATTATGTACTCAATGTACAATGTTTATTCAGTAAAGGAGAATATCAACAACTGATTTTTTTTTTCTCAGAAAAATATATACTTCCTTGGAATTCACTCTTCAGCTGCACAGCAAACAAAAGTTTACCAAATTCCCTTTTCCCTCAAATAATAATTAAAAAAAAACATTTCTGTTAAAGACAAATAAAAAAAAACTGCAGCATTTACAACTACATTACAGGTAGAATACAAAGTTGGGTGGCAGTGCTTATTTTTCAAAATAAAGTACACACACAATCCAAAACCCATCTTAACATTTCTGTATGTAATCAAATGTTTTGGTCAAGGCACAACTGCAATAACCTTGCTAAAGTTACAATCACATAACAGCAATAGATAAGAGGTAAACTAGAGAATTTTTCTTCCTTAAAAGGAGAGTGATGAAGGCGAGCTTTGTGTCTGTAGCTACTGGTCAGGTTGATTCTGAGGGTTCTGCTGGGCCCAGTGAACCTGATATTTAAATGGCACACTTTTATGAGGCCTTGACTGAGATGGATGGGACCCCATTAACAATGCACTGACTGGTTGGAACTGACTCTGCTCTGCCTCTTGGACATCATACAACATATTCATTATATTTCTTCTAAGTCTAAGTTGCAGGGTTTTATCTTTCACATTTCTTAGTTCATTTGCTACTTGCTGACCAAACATCTCCTCACTGTCATTAGCTGTAGCAGACAGTGTGGCATGTACCTGTTTTAACAGTGATAGCTTTGTCATCTCTATATTAGTGCCAGTCATCTATGCCTTAGCTTTGCCCACCCGAGAACTTTTAGCAGTCTCATCACACCTTGTAGATTCTGAGGGTGAGCTTTCCCCTTCCAATGTGGTAGAGACTGGACTGCTTGTATGCGGACTAGAAGAAGACATGTCAGACAGTTGGTCGGTGTCAATGCTAGATGTGTCGAGCAGGTGATCGTCTTCTGCTTGGCTGTCCTCTATTGGTCCAATGTCCTCAGACTCTGCGTCAAGCTGTAGTAAACAGCACAGGTAAAGACAAAGGGATGTTAGACACAAGTGAAGACCTTGTCAATTTTGTGTAGGCATGAACATATTTTAAGAATTAAGTACATTGTATAAAGGATGTTAACTGTAGCAATTAATTTGATGGAATACCCCCCTGATATCACTTACTCTCAGAGTTGTTTCTGTGGGTCTGTGTGTCACATGAGCCTTTAAAAAGTCCAGGTGTCGGAGGATCCAGTTTTGCTTGGCAGTAAGGGGTTTCTGTGCACTGCCACTGGGCTCAGGCTTTATAAGTTTGCCATATTGGGTTCTTAGTGATGCTACTCTGGTTTTCACCTCATTCACTATTAAAAAAGAAAAATGTCACAGAATTTACAACTGAGGTAACCTGTACATTTCTCTTGGGTCCTAATTTCACTGACAACAATCATCGATCACTCTCTCTCTCTCTCTCTCTCTCTCACACACACACACACACACACACACACACACACACACACACACAAAGAGGACCAATCCACTAGTTTTTAATCGAATTTTAGCCAAATTTGAATTATTGACTCTCTCTCACTCACTCCTCTCTCCCGCTCATCAAGTAGACCAAAACACTGACGTTAAGAGCTAGCCTTTAGCTAATCTGAAGAAAAACATTAACTTACCAGGTACCTGCAGCTCGGTGGCTATTTCCTCCCAACTTTTTTCTCTGCCATTTCTGTCACGGTAAGTTGAGGAGGAAACATCGAAGAGGCTAGGATGTTGCTGCTAGAGCTCAACAAGCCTAGCCTCCATAGCCTCTGTCCAACGCCGTATGTAGTCTTTGCGTATCGCCGCCATGTTTTCGATCACCTTTAACAATTTCGCGCAGGTGGAGTGAGGAAAAACACTGAATGTATGGAAATCTGATCGTATCTCTGCTTAAACTGTGTGATACCCGCCCGAGGTGCGACTAAAATTTCAAACATGTCAGACATTCATCCGATTGCCGGTCGTGAGACGTTAATTGCCTCTCGTGAGCCCCTGTACACTGCACGATTAAAGACGCTCGACAAAGCTGAAATTCGGCCCGACTCAAAAAAAAGTCGTACGACTCAGAAATCGGGTCAAAATCGGACCAAAAATCGCACAGTGTATGCCCGCCTTTAGCCATCATCGCAACAATTGACCCCCTGAGAGATTTGGCAGGAGCCGCCACTGAATTGTACATACATAGTTAAATCATTCATTGCCAAAGACAATTCATGCCAGTTTTTGCACATGCTTAGGTCATGACTGGCTACTTTTGTTTTATTAAAGAAGGAAAGCAGAAGCACTTTAAGTTAAAAGGAAAAACAAAATTTATACGAATAAAAAATGCTGATTTATTATTTAATAAAGGACATTTTTTTCAAGTCATCATCATTTTCTTCCTTTTTTAATATTGCGATAAATATCGTATCGTGGACTTTTTATCACGGTATTATCGTACCGTGAGTTTTTGGTATCGTTACATCCCTAATAAACATTAAAATAATAACATAGCCAATGAATTGTACAATAGTCTTATGTCTTTTATAGATGACATTACTTTCTCAGGCTACAAATACACTCTAAAATGAAGTGCAGATACGTGTTTTTAAATTCAAAACTTAAGCTACCTGGTCCAACATTCCCATGCACGGCTCCAGTTGCTTCAATGAGCTTGTAGGGAAGACATGAATTTCCGAGTGAAGACGCTAAGGATGCGTTATCTCAAATCAAGCACAAAATTCACCCCCCACGGGAACAAATCTCACTCCAAGCTGAGCTCAAAAGTTGGCAGCCCTGAATTAAAAGTTATTTAACCAGTAATTAAACCAATTCAACATGTACAGTATGTGAGAGACAAGTATATCTCAAATGGGTATTTATATTTCTTGGACAATTCTCAAGTGAACTGTTAAAAATGCTTACATTCCTTTTAGTATGTCTGTCAGCAGTAGGAGCAGGGAAGTGATTTAGAGTGTTGGTACTGGAACTGAACTTATGATCAGAATGTTCCAGCCTTTGAATCCAAGGTCGGACACAACTGTTGAATCTACATGGATGCTGGAGTGTGTAAAATGTTATTTGCCCCAGATAAGAGGGTTTGTAATGAAAACTAATCGTATATTGTAAGCACCTGCATAATAGATAATATAATATACGAGTGTGTGGGTGGAATCGTGAGATGACAAGAAGAATCCCGGGAATAATTACATTCCAATGCAGTCTAAAATAATTAAAATAAACACAGGCTAGATCTGTCATATAAGTTTCGAAAATGAGCATTTGTTCCATTGCAATGTCTGTGTGGATCCTGTGTGGATAGATATGGAACTGCAATTAAGGCAGCTTCATCCTGTGACAGCCTGTGGATTTTTCCAGATGTCTTTTGTTTTTGTCATCCTACATCTACACATGTGTTATTTATTCAAATAGTATGGAAAATAGCATACATTTATTTGTAAAACACTAGTGTATTCCATCTGAATTCCCTCCCACACCTTCTTTTATTAAAGATCATCGACTCAAGTTTCAAATCTCCTCAATACCTCTCTCCTTGGGAGTAACCCTCACCTTTAAACTGAAGGGTTCCATATGTTATCAGCATCAGAGTTAGTAGGGAATGGATTCTTCGTTATTCACTTGCCAATCTGAAGCATTCATCTACTCTGACATGCATACCATACATGTTGCATGTTGTCCATTTAGAAAGTATATGGGGATCTGTGGAACCAATTCAGGCAAAATCAACTTACCTTAGAGTGCAAGTTTCTGTCTCTGCTACTGCTGACTGAGATGGTCCTCATTACTGTTAACAAGTACTGATTGTGAGGACAAGTAGAAAAAAAAAACGAATTCATTGTCATAACAATGGAGTTTTGGGGTGATCAACAACGTGCAAATGTCAATACGTTCTCCTACTGGAGATTTTAAAATTGTATTGTAATGGCACAAGGAAAGAAATGCATATCTATGATGGAAAAGAGGGACTGTATGAGCTCCAGATATGCACATCACTTTACCCATGTGCTATAGTTACTGTCAAGATGAGACTTTGGGTAACATACCACCTTATACATATAAATGAACAGTAGAATACCGAACAGATATATCACTTAAAATGCAAATCCTATAACAACTGCAGAGCACATATGACAAGACAAAATAGAACATGGCACAGCATAAAGCCTCACAATCCTCTTAATCCCACTGAAGATGAAGGGTGTAACCTATAGGTTATTCTACCTACAGCTGCAGTCCTTCTCAGAATAGATGCTTCTGCAAGTCATCTGTAATTATCATAAGTAAACACCCAAACAATCCCATATAAAGACATTCTAACTTCCGAGTGGCAGGTATAGCCAAAATGCTGCTAAAAGGAAAATGTAATGTAATTTGCTTTTATTCAGAGACGTAAACAATTCTGTCGTAGGTGGAAGAACAGACACAATCGTAGAGTGAGAGTGGACTGTCTGGGACATAAGTGGGGGACGACATTACAGATGTAAACCAGGAGTGAAAAGGTGCACGGTTACATGTAATCCATACTACAAAGCTAGCCGTCTGTTATGTCCAAATACATCATGTGGCCTTTTCACAGACTGATATTGCGCTCCATCCCCCAGCGAGCGCGCGTTTTTTGATTCTATGCAAGCTGCCGTGGTTTCAACGTAACTTTGTATAAAAGACGATATCACAAGTAAGGGTCTCTTGAGCGAAATGTTTGCAAACTTGCGCCAAAATGCACTTGGGTACTTAACATGCGTTTACCTTATTACTTTGTGGGGATTTTTCAGTCCGAGACAATAACGGTGTTCGGATTTACAGTTGTATCTTGTATTTACTTTCGTAGTTTGTTGGCCAAAACCGACGCACCCTGGGCGCAGAATCAAATACTTGTCAGCACGTATATGCAGATGCGCAATTATAATTTGCCAAGCAAGATAATTACAGTATAAGCCTGTTGATTAGACTAGTTACTCAATATATATTTGTTTATTTCAGATTGAATCACGTGTTTATGCATTTTAACTGTGAAAGGTCATTTTGTTCACGTATAAATTGGATAGTTGTACAATTTTATGAATGACAAAAACAAGTCATGAACAAACATGTGGTACGAATGGTCTGGAGCAGTCATTAATGTCGTTCGTAAGTAAGAACGAATTCTAGCTAAGAACAAATTGTTGAATTCCAAAACATTTGTCAGATTGATCGTACACGCAGTCTTCGCAAAAACTTGTTTTTGCGCATGAATGAATGAATCTGCCCATCTGCATCTGAGGTGGCAAAAGAATACAACAGCAAACCTTTTAGACATTTTAACGTTCAGAGCACTCACTTCCAAAACTATCCGTAAGGAAGGAGGGAAATACAAAGCAAAGGAAGTAAACCCAAAATCACCCTAACTGTGTTCTCAGTGTAAAAGAAAACCGTTGTTTTCCCTCGAAATGGCCAAATGTGCAAATGCATGATTTGCGTTTGTTTATTGTCACGGAAGACAGTAGGCTGAATGCTGAGAGATTTTTCATTAGGCATGTCCCTCCATTCTCAGTCATTAAATGGGAATTGTCGTCATCTGTGTGTCATACTTTGTCTGGGGCGTTTCAGAGTAATACCATGTCTATTTCTTGTATATTGAATACAACACTTGTTTTGTTCTTACTGACAATTCTATATTGCTTCCATCCGGTCTCTGTTTCTTTTTGAAACCATTGAAAGGCAACTGGCATGAAAAAAATGATTTGATTCTAAACAGATCCCTCCATTGTTCATTTTTTTCCCTCCCTCAGTTGTTTTCCCACATATGACAACAATTACAATGACCGATTCCAGGAGAGATTTAAAGGTATCACCCAGCTGCGCAAGTATCCATCACAAGGTATTACACAAAAGAGCCTTAACCACCCTTGCTTCATCCCTTCTCCTCCACTAATTAATATGGGGGGTAACCCTTATGGGAGTATTACCTTGTGTCAGTGAGATCAAGGAGATTTTGCAAGGAGAGGGCAGAAAACTGGCACCCGTTCATCTATGTCTGCTTGTGTTCCCCTGCTTTTAGGCACGTGAACTGGGCAAGGCCCTCACACAAATGAATGTTTGTGTTGGGTTTTCACACCATTCAACAGTGTGGTTGGATGCTGCAAATGCTGAAGAACCATCAACAATCTTTCCAGGATAGAAAACTGTATTAAACTGTAAAAATATAAATTAAATAATACTATGTTGAATAATTGTGTACTGCAGCTACCTAACCTTTTCATATCCTGTGTGTGGTCTGAACTAGACTGGATTGCCAGACCTGTGTCTGACATATTAGATCATGTCTGTTTTTTCTCCCAGCATTGTTCTACTTCTCACAAAACTTGCTTGAGGTACAGAAACACATTAATGACACTTGCATTAGCATTCACTAAAAGTCTAAAGCTCAGTTGATCTAACAGTGAATCAGTGAGTTGTTGCCTATTCATACCCAAACTCTTACGTTAGACTGTCCGTTTTGGGGGAACGTGATGAATAACTCTATAAGGTAAATAGATATGGTCTGATAATCTAATAAAGAAAGGTGTACAAGTTGTTAGTAGTCTATTTGGTTCCACAGCATTCTTTTGGCTTTATGTCATGGATGTTCACATGCATTTCTGGGAAGTTGGAAGGTTTTTAAGGTTGTATATCTAGAGAATACAATTTCCTGATGAAAATCAATACAAAATATGAGAACATATATATATATATATTTCTTCTCCCAAAACTTCATCAGAAACAAATGAATGGTTGGGGTGGATGTGTAATAGATCACTCTTTTTGGTTTATACCTATTACTGTAACTTACAATGTCTTGTTTTACACATTATGTAATGATTTCATTGAATAACTTGGTCTTTTATCAATACAGGGCAAAAAGTATGGACACCAAAAACTGGTTGACTAAGCTAGATATAAAGTTACAAGAATAAGAAGCAACACTGCACTCAGAAGGCTCTAAGATAGGTGCCAAACATGATGTGCTTTGCCCTGAAGGAGTCCAGTACTTTGTTGTGTAATGTAGTGCAAGTGCCCCTGCATTGACCAGTGTTTGTTATAAAAGCTCAGTTAGTTTTAGTATTACACGCTTAATCATCATTCTCATTGATCTTGAACAAATTTTCACTTTATGAAGAAACATGCAAGGGAAGATCATCAGTCACACAAGAAAGAGTCTCCTAATATGAAATGACTCAAGAAAATCGTATACAATACTTTTTTTAAGATGGCCAGTCTTATTATGATCAAACATTCTTTTAAGGGTCTTATTTTTGCAGTGAGCTGCTTTTTTCCCCTTTTTATGAAAGCAGTAACCCAAAATACTAATGACCTCAAATTAAAAAGCTTTCTGATGACTGTAGGGACTGGTAATTATTCTGCCCAAACTAAGTAACTGCTTAATTTGATTTGTAGCTAATTTTGGGGAAAATTGAATAAACGCAAATGAAGCCGGTCGTTAATGAGAACATTTGTGGGTTCCTTCCTTTGTTTTTTTAATACCAAGATACAAAACATTCTCCAGCCTTATCACATCCATATTCGTTTTGCAAATCCATTAATCCTCATTATATTATTTTTGCTCAGATAAGGAGAAGCAAACATGCACAAAATCCCCAAAAGCAGCAGGATCAGATGATCATTTTACAATAGCGGTAGTAAAATCAATAATGCAATTATTAGACAATAGAATTTTCATCATCATGGATTTAATTCAGCATTAATAGCAGCTGGACACAAGACGAGTGAGGCCACACATTGCATATTAACGTTGCAATGTCTGTCACAGTTGGGCCCCGTTTTCTTCGTGCAGCCTCAGGGAGGTTGACAGCTTCCTTTATTTTGTGTATAAGTCTTGGGTTCTCTATGTTCCAGCCATATTTCAAAAGCAAACGTACGCTTTATATGACAAGGAGGAGTGAGGCATTTGTCACTCTGAATCTTATTAACGAGCATCTCTCTCTCTGTTCTTCTCTCTATCTTGACCTCTGATGACTTTTTTTGCAGCATTATGATACATCTCTTAAACCTGCAGTCTGTCAAGCGTTTCTGCCTGGCTGCACACAGAGATCTGTAACGAAAATCAAAGACCGCTTGTGACGGAGCGACATTCTTACCGTCACTAAAAATAGCGCTCATGTGTGCGAGGGACATTAATGCGAGCGCTACTTTAAAATAATGGACTGTTTACTTTTATTTTCGTGTTCTAATGAATGTTGGGTGTCGGGAATGTTGCGAAAATATTGTCTGGGTTGTTTGTAAATGTGCCGCAGTATGGACTGTTTAAAATAACGCGGAAACAACTGGAGAGAGTGAGAACTCTTTTAATGGACATTACGAGTTGAGTGGAGGAGATCACGGGTGTAATGGCATGAGGCGCGCCGTGCCGTCAGCCCAGGTCTTCACACACAATGAGGACAGTTTCTACACTCACTCTATTAATGAATTAAATGCGCGGAGCTTACCTGATGTGCAGTAACGTGCGGTGAGGTCCATGGATGGTGAGGCAGTGTATTGTTATAAGCATGTAGTCAATTAACGCAGCAGATTTATCAAAAGTTTACAAAAGAATAACATAGCTTGCTTTAAAGACAAAACGACGCCATAGCAGCAACACACCAAAATGTTCATTATTGACCCAGAGAGAGAGAGAAAATTACTCCGACATCTTTAAGAGAGAAGTAGGCTATATATACACTGCTCTTACCAAATGTTTTCGGTGCAATTTGTGAGTGCATGTGAGCTGACGATTTTTCATGCTTTTCTAAAGCCCTAGGCAAGTTGTTTAAGTCACTGTACCCCCCTTTCACCCACACGCTATCAGAGCTAGAGAAGAGTAAGCAAGGGTAGCAGAAGAGCTTGTTAGCCTGACTACAACCACACAGCCAGTCCTTCTTTTGGTACCATTCCGTATTAAATGTTCGTATAATCTTCTGCCCCTTTCTTTGGGTTAAAACTTTCAGTTCAGGTGTTGGCCTTCCATTAGAAATGACTTTTTTTCTCTTCAAATGTCAGTGTAGTAAATCGTTTAAGGTAAGTGATGGAATCCATATTGAACGTGACAAGCGAAACGAGAGACTGTTTGCTTACAATTAGCGCACTTTTTGATCAAACAGCAGGGGACGTCATTGTACGGCAAGCGAGATGCACCTAAACTGTCAATATAAAAAAAGACCTGAGAAGGAGCATAGGACAGTGCCTCAAGGTTGATCATTGAAGACACTGGAAGACCACAGTACGCATGCGCAAAACTACGTAACCGTTTGCTGTTATTCCTAAGGCGGACAGAGGCACAAGGAGGCTCTGCCTCAGCGTGAGCCAGAATGACGCTAGAAGCAAGTTCTTGGAACTTGGAAGCAAGTTCTTCTGATGCCAGGGCATGCAGCATACACGTATTTATTTTCATTTTTACGACATTTAAACACATTAAAGTTCAGGAAAAAAAAAAAATAAAATAAATTAAAATACTAGCTATGATAAGGTGAGGCACTGCCTACCCTGACCGCACGTCACTGCTGCAGTGTTACTGACGCTTGCCAAAGCAGAGCGCATCTACTGACACTTCCTTATTCGCGCAGGAGCGCCAAACAATGGACGGTTCTAGCTGAGAGAGGGGTGTTTTTCTCTGGTAATGTCTGTTGACTAGTGTTCAGGTTGTATTAAGTGTCTATGTTTAAGTTGGGTACATGGATATGTAAACATGTAAGACTATGCATTATATATATATTTTTTAGGTGAAAATGTACATTTGGGGTATTAATTGATTTATGTGTGTTGGTTGACTCCTGGGGGGAGGGGTTACCAGTGTTATTACCTGCATCCAGGTAATGGTGATTCAGTCTTCTCTGGGCCTCTGAGGTGAGAGGTTACCTGTGCCATGTAGCTATAGCCAGTCTGCCTGTAATAGCTTCCTTGCATTTAGATGTTATTTGTAGTCCATTTTGTTTCGTCTTGTCTGTCCACCTGCTGGCAGCTTAAATAACTATTTTTGCACTGGGAACATCTCATCGTGGTGACTACCTCTGCCACTCAACACACTACCCTCACACTGCTGATTTTCTAGGGAAAGGCAGAACTGATTGCTATCTCAAATACACACACATACACATACATGCACACGCACACGTATATATTTATACATTTATAAATAATATATATATAAAAATTCATTTGAAAGCTGCCTTCTCTGATCTCAAATACAACTGGCTACGTTTGGGAGCGGGATTGACTCTAGCATTTTATTAGCAAATCCAGCAAATAGGAAATCATTGCTTTCAGAAAGAAATGCATGAATCACGGCGCAGTGGAAAATTGACAAGTCATCACAAGTAAGTGGCTTTTAAATGCTGGGCCTCCTCTCTCCAGGCGAGGCAATCAGACGTGGCTGGTGGCAGCGGGTTTTTAATTTTGCACCGCGCACTGCTGCGCTGATTGGCCTCAGCCGGGGAAATGGGGCCCGTGATGACTGTGATGACTGTCGCCGTCCTGCTGATTCTGTTGCCGCCGCATCCCCGTGACTCATTGCTCTTCCTTGGCGCCGCCGCGGACCCGGCTGGCGAATCCGCAACGGGGCGCGCCGCACTGCGGCTGCCCGGGGAGAATCTCCCAGAGGAAACTCGCCTCTTTTTCTTTCTATGGCCTGGCGTTCTCCTGCATGACTCTTGGGTTTTCCCCTCCACTGCTGCAGAGAAAGAAAAGATGTAAATGCAGTGCACAGTGTGATGTGAGAAAATAACTCACAAACTGAGTAATCACACCGGACTGTTTTGGTCGAATAGCGCTGCAGTTTGATGCAGTAAACCTGCATCAACTGTTTTGCTTTCTTGAGTGATTTTATGCATAGAAAATGAAGAATGCATTTTGCATCGTATGCATAAAATAGTATCGATGAAAGCAGCAGTGTGGTGTGGTGGGAAGGGGCAAGCCTTGTAACCCAGAGGTTGAAGGTTCAGTTCTCAGATGGGCCGCTGCTGTTTTACCCATAAGTGAGGTACTTAACCTGATTTGCCTTAGTAAATATCCAGCTACATAACTGGAAAGTAAGTAAAATGTATGCTATGTAAAATGTTCAGGAAAGGGTGTCTTCAAAGCATATGATCTGTAAAACACTTGGGCACATTTTCTAAAATATATTATATATATATAATATATTATTCTATTTGTTTTGTTTTTTGTTTATTTTTGTTTTAGATTTTAAATACTCTTTGTGAGGTTTTGCTGTTGCCCCTTTAAGTAGATTGCTCTAATTACAAGCAAGAAAACAACATACACTGAAAAGCTGGTATGAAGTATATTTAATATTATAAATAATTATTTATTAATAAACATACTTCTATACTGAACCCACTGATGAGTGTGAGATGACATGAGCACAGTCCTCCAATACACATGCATACCTACCATGACTGTTTGCCACATTAAGAGTCCTACACTGCAGCAAACCCTGTTGAAAGATAGGAAGATTATCCTGACAGTATATGAATAACTCATCAGCACCCAAGCGAGTCCCAGGATGTTGAGATCGAAGCAATGGGGACCCTGGCTGACCTACCCACTGATATGTCCAGTGGAGTGAAGCCGGTTTGTTCCACTGATGAGGTGGGCTCTGGGTTGTTGTCAGCAAATGACATGGCTGGTTTAGGGTTGAAGGACTCAGCCTGTGCTTGGAACAAGTGTGTCTACTGTCTGAGCCACTCCAAAGCCACATGAGGGGTATTTTTATATTACATCACATTACTGGCATTTAGCAGATGCTCTTTTCCAGAGCAACTTACATCAATTACAGGTTTTTACAATGTTATCCATTTATATAGCTGGATACTTGCTGAGGCAACTGTGGGTTAAGTTCCATTTCCAACTGTGGGTTAAGTTCCAGCAACGGTTTGATTCCCCAGTGGGGAATCAAACCGGCAACCTTTGAGTTACAAGTCCTGCTCCTTAACCATTATGCTACACTGCCACCACACAGGATGGAGGATTGCATTGAATTTACCCCAATAAGTGGACACATATGCTGTCATGTTTGCCATCATTGCAAAATGACTCAGACCTGTGATAAATACAATCTGTTAAAGATGAGATATGGGCATCATGGAAAAACAATCATTTAACTCATTACCAGAACTGTAAAATGTACACATGTTAAAATGTACACATGTTACAACATCAGAACTTGGAGGCAATGCTTGTGGTAGACAGACATCATTGTTTAGTGTACAGAATATTCTGTGTTTACAATTACCTTATGCACATTTCTGTGATTACCCACTGTGCTTGTATGTGTCAGTTATGCATGCATTGTGTGTTTGTGTCCCCCTCCTATCCCTGTGTGATGTATATATTCAATTGAAAGCTGAATAAAAAATAAGTAAAAAATCTCATTGTTTTTGTGTGTGACAGACAAGTCCTCTGTGAAATGGAGACATCCGACTGGTTCCACCATTTCCGAGATCACAGTAAAAAAACTGCTTTTGCTTCAGTTGTCATTCATTATCTCTCAAAGTTACAATGAGGCTATGTGAGAGTGCTTACATCTGAATGCTCGTGCTCCTGCTCAGTGCTTCGTATGGGTTTTGTGAATGGCACAGGTGCTGTCATCTGTCACAAAGGAAGCCCTTGCTCATTTCAGTGGCGATTAGCCACGCAGCGGGACTCTCCGTGAGAGAGCCTCTGCCGCGCAGGTGAATGGAGGACGTGCTGCTCCAAGAGATGTGACACCTCTGTGTCCCAATGCAAGAGGCATCAGAGGGACCACAGGAGGTGAGGCCGGGTAATTTCCCTCCCCTGTCAGACGGGTTTCAGTGCATGACTGAGAGATTTATCTTTAAGGACCGCTTCCATACAATTGGACTTATATATCCCTCATCATAATCGCTTTCTGCAGCTCACACATAAGGGCCCTTCCAGAAATAATTTTATTCAATGATCTATTGTGCTTACAGACCTCATTCATAAAAGGTTTACATAGGAAACCGGCATCAGCAGTGGTCTCCCCCATCCATCCTCCCTCTGACCTACCCTGATGACAGCCCCTTGTAACAAGATGAAGAACCACCCCCCCAAGGAAGGACCATGAAGTGTCCCCTGGTGGTAAGTGTACTGATGCACCACACACTCTTACTCACACTAGGCAGATGCATTAGATTCCACAGCAACAATTGATGGCATAGTAAACCCCCACAGTGCAAACACTGGGAACCCCACACTGCACTACATCACATCATCATCTCAAAGGACCTGCACTAGCTGTGCGGTGATGTCAGTTCTCAGGATGGGGGTCAACACTGAGGGAATTACAGAAAGTGTGGAATGCTCAGAGTATACACACACATACACAGTACAAGGTTGAACATGTTGAAAAGGATATGGATAGTGGCAGTACCCCAGCTGGGCGGCAGTGTAGCATAGTGGTAAAGGAGCAGGACTCATAACCAAAAGTTTGCTATCAGTGTAGCATAGTGGTAAAAGAGCAGGACTCATAACCAAAAGTCTGCTAGTTTGATTCCCTGCTGGGGCACTGCAGCTGTACCCTTGTGCAAGGTGCTTAACCCATAATTGCCTCAGTAAATATCCAACATTCCATATACATGAATAGTATGTGAAACTCTAACCTACGTAAGTCACTCTGGACAAGAGTTTCTGCTAAATGACAATAATCTAATGTACTGTAATGGATAGGTTTTCAGTCCTCACGGGTGCTGGTGAATCAACCTCCAAGTTCTCTGTCTCTGTGGATTCACACTGTTCTCTCCACCAGGTAACTGCTGCTTCTTTGGTCTGTAACTCAGTTCCATTCCATGCCAGTTGAACTTTGAAGTTGGTGAAGAGAGGGTTTCAGAGAGCTGTGCTGCTCCATCGAGCAGCAAAACAAGCACATGGATGCACAAACACATGTTTCCCTCATCAAAGCACAGCTCTGGTGTTGCCACAGACACATAGTCAGCAAAAACAGACACATCTGCTCACCTCATTCGCACTGACTAAGTTTCTAAGTTCCTGCTCAGGTGTTGCGCAATCACTGCATGATGGGGCAAACAAGGCTAAATAAAACACACTTGGAACAGATTTTAATACATGCGATAGGTATCTCTCATGCCTCATAACTATGTAAATGATTGCCAGAAAATGTGTGCATACATATATTTATATGATATGTGACACATATTTGGCATGTACCAAAATTTTATTCTTCATCTTCATATTGTGTCTTGTGTACTGGTTTTTAGCGTGGTGAGAAAGGAACACTCTAACTTCTCCATACCAAATGCTGATAGGCTTTAGCAGAAGGATAGAGGAGACCTGATGGAACATTGCTGTTCTACTGCATGGATAACTGAAATTCAGGACATGCAAGATGAATGATAGTAAGTGCAGCATCGCCTGTCCTGGGCCATACACAGAACTACATCCAACTACTGTGTTACTGGCAGAGGTGGACACCCCGGCTTCAGAAAGTAAAAGTCCTGCCATGTAATTTTTCCACCCATGCACTACACCAGCTGAATTTAATTAGCACAACTCTTCAGCCAGCTAGAGGAGCTAATTAGTGAAATCACCTTGTTTAGTTAATGGCTAGAACAAATACGTGGCAGGACTTTTACTTTCTGAAGCCAGGGTGTCCACCTCTGGTTACTGGCCCATATATGGCTGTGATTTTCTGCATTTAAAGAATTTCAAGGCATGCATGATAGGTTCAATGTGTAAAAAATGAGATGCTTCTTGAAATGGAAGAAGGCTTTTTCCAGGGGATGGGTTGACAGTAGGAATAAGACACATGAGAAAACATACCAATAACAGTATTACCTTTATACTAACATGTCTGATGGAAGAAAAAGGTGCTGACATTCAGGTTATCTGTCTGACCAGAGACACCATATTCTAAGATGTCTATTTGACCAATGACAGACACTCCTATCATGCACAATTTCTGTTTGAACAACGAGAGACACTGGATTCTGCAAGGTCACTATTTGACAAGAGGTACTGTGTTCTGTTGGGGTTTAGTCTGAAAAATGAGAGGTGAAATATTCTGTATATGAGGGGGTGGGCTCATGCTCTGTGTTTGATTTCATGCATTTTCCATTACTGGCAAGCAATCATTAAGTGGAATTATCACCTCATGCAGACTTGAACAGAAGTGCCACCATCCCTAATAGCTGTGACCATGTAGAAATGGGTAAACATCCTGCCCTTTAAAGTACAAATAAAAACACTTCAAAATATGAGAATGGCATCAACTGTAATTTAGCTGTCAGCTTGAAATTCAAAAAAGTATTTTACTATACTACTAATGCTAGTTTTAATTGTGAATTTGCAGTGTTTTTTGAGTTACTGTCTAAATTTCCTGACACCATTTCTCCCAAACCCTAAAGATTAATATGATTTGTGTGTGTGTGTGTGTGTGTGTGTGTGTGTGTGTGTGTGTGTGTGTGTCTGTGTCTGTGTGTGTGCTTACTATATCACCCAAAGGCTCTTTGGCTTAGGCCTGACCAGCATCTAAAGATATTGGTGTCTGAGGAAATCTTCACCCACTATCTCCTCTGACCTTAACATCTCAATACCCATAGCATTCTGCTTCCTCTACTCAAAAACATGACTCTTTTTTTTCTACAGATGTGTTGTTTAAAATTAACTTGTTCTTCCAGAATTATGTGAGAAGTTAAGAAAAAATGTATTTTTGATCACCGTCAGCCCTGAAAATGTAGTGTGACTTTGTAGACTTTGACTTCTGTGGAATTTGAATATTGGATGGTAAAAAACTGTCCAATATGAGGTCAAACATGACTTACATTTTCATGACAATGATGGAATATGGTGGACTGGATGTGGTCATATATCTGTGGCCGAAAGATTAAGGACAACTAACACTCTGGATCCCCTCACCTTCTCTTACCCCTCTTTAACCCCTCCCACAGAAAACTGATGGTCATGGGAGATCATACAGGACAATCATCCACAATTAATATTGTCCTTTTCAAACTCCAATGAAGGACCTCACAATTTGACGAATGCTTGGGTTAGTGGTTCAGAGATGGCTTAACCATAGCTGACGTTCTTTATGTGTGGGGCAATGGGGGTTAATGTGAATGAGACCTCTGTTAACATTCTATTCTGCAGAGCAGATTTCGCTGCCACCTCATCAACACCATGATGGCACTGATGAATTAAGGAAGAGTATGGGGGGATATAAAAAGTCAAACCTGATGGAAAAGGGCATATCCATTATTCAGCAGCCAGTGGCCTTTCCTGTCCCATTTTATGTATTCAGAAATAGAAAAATAGATGTGCTTTTGCAAACTGGATTGCTCACCCTGACATTAGTTTGTCTTTCACATAAAATGAGAACTTTTGATCTATTGGACAGCTTTACTGTAATGCCCCCTAGAAGTGTGGAAACATGCATTCACATAAAACACCTTTTTACTATTCAATAAACAAAAACTGCAAACCTAGCATCCATTAACTGGTGAAATGTCAAAAGCAGCATATGATATGGTAATAAAGATATAGACTACATTACTGGCATTTAGTAGACACTCTTATCCCGAACAACTTACATCAGTTGCAGTTTTTTTTTTTTAACAATGTTATCCATTTATACAGCTGGATATCTATTGAGACAATTGTGGGTTAAGTACCTTGCCCAAGGGTACAGCAGCAGTGTCCCAGCAGGAAATCAAACTGGCAACCTTTTGGTTACAAGTCCTGCTCCTTAACCACTAAGCCACACTGCCACCCATGAAGTGCACATAAAATGTTCTTGCCTCCACTGTCATCAACATGACTCTGAATATTCTAAGCCTCTTTAGAAACTATCGTGATAGACTGACAAGCTTGATGGATGCTTTTAAAATGACAACTGGAACTTACATTTCTATTGTTACTACGCTTTTCTGTGTCTGCTTAATTCCATTGTTTAATCTGATTAATGCATTAAACCTGTGATGATTAAGGTTTTTTTTACCTTTTGCTCATCTAAGAATACTGCCTTATCTCTGCTGTTTGAAGTGCAAACATGTGCAATATCATTGGTTAGAAAGGACAGCTACTAGGGTTAGAGGTTTTTCCTTATTTGCAATTCAAGGGAAATAAAACATAATCTTGATCAGGTATGGGCAGACATGAATAATATACATGGTCTTAATGCACCTGACATCTCTACAGCTGATATTCTGGGTTTATGTTGTAATGATGAGTGTGGCTCATCATTACAAATGCACTCCTTTGACTCATTTGTGCACTGCACCTGTACACTGCATAGGGTCAGGGAATTTTGAATACACATGGCATGGGCCTTTTGCCAGGATTTGTTTGGAAAGGATCTCCTGAACAAAGAAAAGCCTTTGGGCTGTATGACTCTCAGAGAGGAGGGCAAACAGGACCCATATCGTGAATGACTACATATGCTTACATAAACTTGTAAACATATTTATAAATCCATCCCTTAAGCAAAGGGAAGTGCATATTTTCATATTCACTCACATTACAAAGTGTGGTGGTTACTGACCAGAAACTGTTTCAGTTAATCAGCTCCATATTTGACAAACTCATGAAGTGTGGTTTTGAAGCTGATGGTCTTGTCACTCAGGTCTTGAAAACAAGCCAAACACTCCTACTGAACTGAAAATATTGCATGAAACACCAGTTTGAGTGCATGCTCAGGTTAGAGTTGGCACTAAAATTTCACATGAATTGGAAACTTGCACACATCTTAACTTGCATTAGTGTGGAACGACTGTACTATTGTTAAACTCAGGTGTGTCATGCTATTTAAATGGAAAAAATTTGAGATTACATGTTTTAGCATGTATCCAATATTTGTATGATAATAATTTAATCATAAAAGACACTAATGTCTCACACAGTTGTAAGGTTATTCTAATTTATTTGCATATCCCACACTGTTGAGGGTCACTGAAATTTGCATAGGCAATACCCAATGTATACTAATGGAGATTTGCAGTTGCAGTGTAGCAGATTGGTTAAGGAGCTAGACTCATAACTGAAAGATGGCTGGTTTGATACCCCATGGGGGCACTGCTGCTGTACCCTTGAGGTACTCAACCCACAATTGCCTCAATAAATATCCAGCTGTGTAAATGGATACCTTTGTAAAAACCTGAGTTTGTGTGTACATGTATTAATGTGAATTTGTCACTGTAGATGCCCCATTGTTTCAACACTTTACTACTAGTACAAATATTTAGCCTTATTTCTTCAAGTATGACTTTTGAGGCCACGTTGAATAGGCATTCTTAGCAGAGAAATCTAACAATAATAATATTGCAAAATAATGAAGGCTTAATTGGAATTCAAGGTCTGCTTAGTTCAAAACATCTTGTAAAATGGTACTTGTAACCATGTATTGGTATTTTCACATTCTTTTTCTTTATTCTTCTGCTTTCTTTCAGTGTGCAATAATATATATGCCAGATAAAAGATGCAAACATCCTTTTTTTAAAAATCCAAGATCATTTAAAGATCAGACTGGACTTTGAAATCACTTTTTATATGTTATACTTGAATAAGAACCTGTTGCTGAATTTGTCATGGTTACAGTTAGATAATCAATTTATAGAGTGTGAAAGTCAGTAAAATATCATATTTATTTTTGAGAATGGTAAAAAAAACTATTGTCAGATCAGTAGCACCTTGTTCATTACACTTATATGCATATATTTTAAATATTTTAAATATGTGTGAATAAATTCTGGCATGAAAAAAAGATTTGGCAGTCACAGTTAACACGATTACTGAGTGTGAAAGAAGAGGAAAAAAAGCCGAATGTAGATATTCCTGGAGGTCCATTGTCTCTGATGTTAACGAGCAGTACTGTGTATTTTTCATTCAAAAGTACATATGCAGAAACAGGAATCATGTGATGAATTGTAAACTACCAGCATCAAAATCAAGCTGGCATCCCTTGATTTTCATCTTCTCTAAGACTTCATACAGTGATAACAGGGGAGAAATGTGCAGTGTAGCTTCGAACAATAGACTGCTCTTTGGCAGTGCCTGGCCACCCCTGACCTTAAATGTAAAAGTAAAATGTTCTTTTATCATAAGAACATTACATTCCTTCTACAGTGGCTAGCTGGCTGTGAACAGACAAACAAAAACTAGTAATGATTTATTTCAATGTAATACAAGCACAGACATCTCACAGCCATGTACAGGTGTCATCAAGCCGATTACAGATTTGTTTACCACTAATGATGTTTAAAAAGCTTATGATGTGGGAACTGAGCATATGAAGACTGCAGAGACACATGCCTACAAATAGCTGCATTAATGAGAAAATGTTAATCCTGTCTAGCCTGTTAATACTGCATTGTGAATAATCCTTTTGATAATAATATTTGAATCTCCTCTTGGGATTTCAAGGGCTAATATAATGTCAAATACATATTTACTTCAAACATATCATATTTGTTTAACATTGTGTTTTCATTTACTGTGAATTGTCCCTTTTTATCTCCTGTGAGCTTACAGTAAGCAGTGTTCATATTTTTGGAATAAGCATTCATTCAACTGCAGTGATTCTTGATTGTTATTTGATTTACCATTGAACGAAGATAACTGTGGTCATCATATTTGTATTTACATGGTTTGAAATCAAATTAAAATAAATGTAATGTCCTATAGAGTGAAAGGGCTTCCTGTGTCATATGATGAAATCCTTTACTGCTAAAGATAAAGATATGGTGGTAATTAGCTACTAGAGATGTCCAATGCCATACAAACTCAATTCCTCTGGTGGTGAGAGCTGTTATAGGTGCCAAGATTAGATGCATGTACATAAACAGAAAGACATGATGACCTTCAGGGTTTAATTGTGCTTTACATGTATGGTGTCAAACTGTTCAAGTAGTGCATGGCAGTCGATTTGATCTTGAACTGGGTAGGTATGCAGAGCCTGAGTCCATGATCGATGCACAGATGCAGGTTTGACATGGGACTTAATCAATGGCTTTTCTTATGACATTTACTTATGCTGGGTTCTGAACCCCAGAGTATTTTGTGAAAAAGTGTACTCAGCACCGGTGCACTGGTTTTAGACAATTTAGTAATACAGTATACAACTGACTGGAGTGTACAGGCTAGCTGTCAGGTTGATTTTACTGTGGAAAGCCGTTTTTATTATTATGTCCTGTCACTATTTTCAAATGATTGTTGCTACTTTTTCAGTTCTGGTTTATTGCAGAAATAAAATGAAATAAATTATTAAATTTACTAAACATGTTTGAAGTCACAGAGCAATGCTGTAGCTATATAATTTCAACTTTGTCTGTTAAGCACACAACCAGATGACCTTTTTTATTGTTGTTGTTGTTTATTATTGTTTTTGTTGTTTTTTATTGTTTTTATTGCTTGAATGATTGCTGTGTGAACAATACTATTGTCTGCGTAACAATTTGCCCCCCTTGGGGATAATAAAGTACACCCTTGACCCTTGACCTTGCTTTAAATCCTGTGTATAACCTTCAAGTATCAGATTTATATGCCATAAATTCCAGTTCAACAAAGTCAAGTCTTTCAGCGGAGAATTCCTACTGCTGAGCCTGACCCAGCGACCTGTTCGGAAGATGGTGCTGAATATTTACCTGCTGTGTGTCCCCATTCCAGAGGTCAATGCTATGAAGCTGATAAGATGGAAAGGAACACTATTCATGGAACATAAGTATCCTGGTTTTTTGCCCTTGCTACTTTACTGTCTGGGTGAGACAAAATGAAAAAAAAAAATAAATGAACTAATTTTAAATTAATTCATTCATTTTCAAGAGTTCTACAACACTATACCAATCTAATTGTACTCCTAGCTGCACAAAATTAATTTCAAGGTTTCTTTTGAGCTGCCAGTACAGATAGTCATGATATAAACATTACATAAGTATTGTACATTCTCATTTTATTACATTTTAATGCTGCTTGACTCAGTGATGACAGCTGGCTTGAAAATACAGAGGAAATTGAATTTTGGAGCAGGGGCTTGAGCAACCTGAATTTTACATCAATTTTATTCTGCTGTTCTGAATTTTACATTAATTTCATTTTACCGCCGACTGAGAACTTTATTGAAGGTGCTGAAAAATGAAAATAGAAGGACAGCAGCTGCCTGTCCTGAGCACAGAACATCAAACACTGATACAGAACAGGAGAACACAGGAACAAAGCTGACAGAACAGGTTTTTGCATTTTATTGTGTGAGCATTTGGTGAAAGGGCTGTTTGAAGCTACCCAGATCATTCCACTGGATCGAATTCAACATTTCAAATACTGAGCGAAGCTGGTGATTTAGCTGACTGGATGTGGTACCATTCGAGACTCTGGTTTAAAAGGGTAAGGAGTTTACCTGCTTAAATTGAGCTGACTGCTGAAGCTGGTCTGTTACTGTGAGCCAGTGCCCTCAGATGACTGAGATCCTGGTTCGAAACCATCCTCAATGTGACTTGTGCCTCTGCTGCGCTGCCCAGGTTTCATCAGATTTACCAGAAAATAAACAAATGAGAGTTGTGTAGCACAATCCTCAGACAGATAGAGAGACACTGTGTGTCTGTCACGTAGCAGCTTTTTGAGCCTAGTCTTTCCAGTGAACAGGCAAACACCGGCTCCAGGACTAGGGATCTAAATTCTGAGTGTAACAATCCACGGCACACCTTCACAGATCGAGTACAGGTCTCTCTAAACTCTCCGTAGTACCATCACTGGCACCTTGGGGTTCTGAGCGTGACGGAGATTAAGCTGACCTACATTATGCCACCGTGTCTATGTGTATTTCAGCCCAGTGCAATTATTTTGAGAAGCCAGCTTCATTGCTGTCCCAGAGGCACAGTCTATTATGATGGCTCCATTCTACCCCAGAGGTGCAGCCAACAGTTTACCAGTGGAGTGTACCAATGGGCTCTCACAGGCAAATGAGTCATCTTTTGCTTCACCATTCATTTTAAAGAACAAAATGGTCCTGCACATGGAAAACTCCACCATTATCACATCCCTTAAACAACCACCTCTTTGCTTTGATGCAGAGCATGTGGGATTGCCTCAGTTCTAATGCTGTTGGCTGCCATGACAAAAGCCTGCAAAAATTAGGTAAATGGACATGACCATATTGTACTAGGATATTCCAATTTTGGCAAGGTAGGGACAAAGGTTTAGGAATTTCTACAATATTTCATTTTAGTACTTGGAAAGTGAATGAATACAGCAACCTATGCTCTGTCCAGGTGAATGGCATTTAGATTTGTCATTTTTTTCCCCATCGAATGCACACATTAATTCACACCCTAAATGCAATGGACTCATGGTTTTTTCCCAAAGACATACCTTTAAAAAAGCCATACTTTCCTTTGTTCATGCTGACAGGCCAAGGTGATGCATGCTGCATGTAAAAATGCTGCATCAAGTCACTGTGCAAAAGGAGAATGATTCTGCTTTGAGAAGAAAGAGCACCGCTCTGCAATCTTGTCCTTTTCAGGTTGCATAAAAGGCATTGTCCTCATGCAGGAAATTATACCCTAGAGGAACCTCTAACAGACCACTTGAAAAAGTTGAGATGAGCACTCTAGACAAGAGCACCATTTTTTCCAATCAGGGAATGCTCCACTGGAGATGCCATGCCTGCTGCTGTAATTTCTGAAAAATAGAAAAAAAAACTCTTCTTCTTCTTACTCTTGCTGTTGCTTAGATTTGAGTCCTGTTACCAGGTGCTCAAGTATGAACTTCAGTTAGAGATAAAAACTCTCAGAATGTGAATTACAAGCATCCCGTTTTTCCATAAAACAGAAACCCTAAACATGCTCAAATCAACAAATATTTTTTGACAGTTTTACAAAGGCATTAATAATAATCATGTAATCAGTGCATCAGGTACAACAAATGGAGGGGCCCAAATAAAAGGCATGATTAAATTCATCATGCAAATTAAGACTGCAGATTATCCGTGGATGCAGATATGCTACTTCGCAACAATGATAATGTGTTTTATTAGAATATAGGGAAAGACCAGGTGGTTTTAAAATAAACATTTCAGTAACAAGTTGACAGGTTATGTTTGTTAGCATTTTGTTGATTCTTTTTTGTTTGCTCTTCAGTAGGACTGATGCACCATCTCCCCATTTGTTGACTTTTTTTTTTTAATTTATGTATTTATTTATTTATTTATTTATTTATTTATTCTTTTATGCAATACTGTACTTTAAAAGGACTGATGTATTCTATCTTTTAACCATCTTTATTTCTTTCTATCTTACTTTAATTATGGCATTTATTCCCGGTTTTTATGATTACGTACCTGGTTTTAATCTATACCTGTATATTGGTATCTCGGTTCATTTCTGTGAAGTGGATTGTTTGCTGTCTAATCTTTTCCTTTTCAGTGAGCAGCCAAGCCAGAGGAGTGAAATGCGTGAACAACTACACAGATTGAAGCCATCAGGACATGAAGACCAATGAGCCCCGTGACCCCAGGGGTTGCAGCCATGGCCCTGAGTGTGGATTGAGTTCAAAGTCAGATTTCAACACATCTGACTTTGACAATTGCAGCTGACAGGAGCTGAGTTCCAGGTAACAGGAGAAATGTATCCTTTGTGTTCCACCATAGGTCTCTGGTGGAATCCTTCGCTACTTTAATTGCAATGAGCTTATCCATTCCTGCTCATCCAGACTGTCTAAACTGATACTCCGAGGCTTTATAAGATCCTGTACCCCAGTCAATCAGGTTATCCAGTGACAGACGAAACCCTGAGGCTGGGGGTTTGCGCGGCGCTACGGTTCATTTTGAATTTAATGCTACTGGATTGGTGTTCATTGCCTGGTGGCATGGTTTAGTTTCCATGTTCGCTCTTGCACAGTGAACTTATTTGATGTGCAATGGGGACTTTCCTTTTTAACCCCCCCCACGTCCCCTTCACAAGCGTCCACAGGGGCCGAGAGACCAGTAATGGAAACTAACTTGCCAGAGAAGATTGTTCTGCAGGGACTCAAAAGGAGAGATTGGTGCCAGAAGCAAAGTCTGCTACAGCACCTGTCATCTTGCCTCTCTATGCTGATCCCTGATAGGGCACCGAGTTGTTAGTGCAACCTAATTAGACGCTATTACCAAAAGACGCGTCGACTTGCGGGAGGGAAACAGCGACACTGTTGTGCTGATGTGCCTCAAATTATAGGTAGACGTGCAGAGACTCATTCATTACTGCTGCCTTCCGCCAAGGGTAATTCCTCTTCCTACCCTTATTAAAATGGCATTTTTTTGTCCCTTTTGAAAATTTTTTGATGGTTACACTGCGCATTTCAATTATATCCTGGAACATTTCATATGCATATTCATTACTTGCATGCTCGCTTGTTCGCTGATAATAACCTCCCCATGTTCAGGGGTTTAGAAATGGTTTGACGCATCAAATTACGGTGCAGGCTTTTCCATCATTACTGCTTGATTATCAATTAGCTGTCATCAGCTTGCTTCAGTGTGTTTCTCTCTCCTCATGTGCTTGCCCGCACAATTATGCTCCCGGTCGCGCTGCTGTTGCAAAGGGCTCCGTGTTTTCTTCCTGCTGTGGGACGCGCAACAACGTACGACTACAGTTAAACAAAAGATAAGGGAGACTGAGGCAGAGAACTAATGTGAACTTGAATGAAAGGCAGAAGAACAGACAGGTATTCAGTAGACTGCACACATTGTGTCAACAGAATACGGAATTGTCCCTAATGAAATTTCAGAAAGGATACACTCTTTGTACACAGATCTGCTATAATAACACCAGATCTCTGGTTCCTGCCTTCTGTCCATCCTCCCACTTCCTTGCCTGGAAGGTTCTGGATGGTTGTGCAAAATTTCAGTGTTATCTGCATCACCATGCTTGCCATTTTAAGCCAGACCCCTTAATATGTTTATAATGAGCCAGTTAATGGGAACGCTTGTAACTTCAATAATGGAAGAGACAGAAATGATAATGTGATTTGCTATGGTCTATACATATTGAAGAGGATATTAGTGTTTCTCATATCAAAAGTGGGTATTTACTTGTACACACTTGATCAGCTCACATTACCCAACCAGATTTGCTGATGTTAGAAGGACATGCACTTTACAAAAGGATATACTGTACTTACTGAATGTACTTCAGTATATTCAGACTTGAAGCTTTATATGTTCTTCATGTGTGGGAACAGTTCTTACAGTGTTTCTCCACATTTGTATAGATTTTTTCCGTATCACCTCTGTCTTCACTAATACACAAATTAAAATATTAACTCCTTTGATAGCCCCCAGCTTCCCTTGGTGTGGTCTCACACTATGCGAACCATGCATGTTGTGCCCATTCTTAGCCATGTCAAACACCCAGCAGACAATGAAGCACTGTTTGTTATTGGTTGCACACAACATGCCTTGGGAGACAAGCCAGTCATTTAATTGTCCCGTGTCCTCAAAGACCTCTGCAGTCTGCAGTCTATTCCAAGTGAAATATTTCTGTGCTGCTTGAAACATCAGATTCAAAAGATAAAGGGAGGGATTTGCACCCCTGCCACAAAATGAATTGGATGTTTTTCTTTTTTAACTTACTCATAGTTTCACTATTTGGGTAAGTGGACAGGAATGTGAGGTCCAGTTGAATTTGGGAATGAATGAAGTGTTTTCCCTCAAAGAATCCGAACATGAATATTTATGTTACACTTCCTTTCAAGGCAGTTTTTAATCCGCACCACATCAATGGATGCACAGCACTGTCACGATCCTGCTGTCTCAGCTCAGCTCTCTGCATTTCTCAGAATTTAACACATTCAGCTCTGCCTCAAACTTCACATGCTTCTCCTGGGTTTTGGATCCAAAACTGGTGGGATGCCCATACCTTTTGGCCCAGGCTGCTAAATGCTTGAATAGCATTAACATTTCTTTTGTTTGGCAGTCTTGTAAGTTATGCCAGAGGTTGATGTATATTTTTGAATTTCAGAAGCAGGAAAAGTGAAGCCTTCTAAAAAACATGCTACCTCATTTATGTTACATTTTGGCCACTATGATTAAAATGGCACTGAAACTGTGACACTGAAAATGAACTTAATTGTAATGCTTGGTAACTATTACATTATCATTTGGTTGCTTTGGATGATCATCCAGGGCATTAGATTGTTCACAAAGACCTAACCCATGACCTCCTCTTCTATGCTGTCGGCTCTTTTGTGTGATCTAGCTTCTGAATAACTGTTAGAATTAATAATGGGTCCTCTTTTAAACCTTTAAAGCTTTAAAAGTATACTGCTCTGTTTTTAAAGGGCAACACATGTTGAAAATTATGATCTGTAGTTGATGAATAACGGTTTCAGAATATTTGGTTCTAAATCCAATTTTGGATTATCCTCTTCTGTACAGGTTGGAGACCTGACAGCCCCATACACTGAAATTTTGTGTTTCCTCCAGGTTGATTTTTGATGAGCAAAAAATCCCCATAGTTCCCCCTTTAAATGATTGAATAACCACCTATATTGTAGTGCTCGAAAACACTGTAGTGCTTTTATTTGAGCTGATGTTCCAGTGTCTGGGAATTTGTTTACATCAAATGTTTCAGCCCATCTCATCTCATCACCCTCTTCACAATGTCAAAGTTTTTCAGATCAGATTCCCTTGCTGCTCTGTGGGGCCAATGCTTATGCATTGACTGTTTTTCAGGTGAATAACAAGAGCTGAGCAGGGAAAGACATCCAAGGTTGCCACGCTCCTGGTGAATCACCCATCCTCGCCTGCTCCCTGCTAGTCCTGCTCCTCTGCACTGTTCTACTTGCTGTCCTCGTACACACTTCAATCATGAACGTGTCATGGAGGCAACTTTAATTACCAGCAGTTGATCTCTTGTAAGTTTTCCGAGGTGCCTTGTAGGTGAGATGTGGCTTTGCAGTGAGGGTTGGGTTGAGGCATTGCAGCAAATGTGGTCCTTTCCCACTGGCATTGTTTTATTGATGTGCGACGCCAAGGTCCTCGCCGTCAAAGGCCCCGGTCAACTCATTAAAGGGGCACAGACAACAGCAGCATTGCAAATCCCTGAAATGAATTCAGCTAATCACCGCACCGCAGTGAATCTGATGTGACTCAGCATGACTGAATATGACTGCGTCTGCCTCCGGTGACACGGCCTCGAAGCTGCAGCAAGTCAGCGTACAACCGGCTGCTTGTGGTGTGAATTCATTCCAGGCGCCAGTTGCAGTGACATCATAAGTAGAGGACAGTGGAAATCACTGTTCCATTCAGCCAGAGATGTTTCTAGGAGATGTTTTCAAAGTGAAAACTCACTGTGAAGTTATTTACAGTGTTTGTCAACCCTTGTCCAAGGAGCACACTGTGATTATATCTATACAAGTATCTGATGTTAGGTCTTAGTTACAGATAGCGGTTGTTTGGGTTGTGTATATAGAAGGATGCAAGAGGAGGTGATTCTATTCAATTGAAACCCTTAAACAAATAAGTATAACATTCAGCTTTATTGATTAATAGAAATGAGTTATTCATTAAGACCTGGAAAAATGAATTCAACAACCAATCAAGCTTATATGAGACAAACCCATATTTGTTCAAGGGTGAGATAGTCACAAATATAAATTGAATAAAAAAGTTTATCTTTAAATGAGCAGAAATATGCCTTGAGCTGCAAACTGTTCTCCAGTAGATCTATAACTTTGGCCCACAGTTTTCTCTGCTGATTTATTGCATGTATATCAATCCTCCAGCACCCAGAGGTCGATATAACCTCCTTTTCAAGCCATTTGTTAAATGGCTTGAAAATTATCCCATTATCCCATTGCCGTGCCTCAATTATGTTAATTAATTATTTAATTACACAAATTAAGTACATGTGCATGAAGGGTGACCACAATGTTTATGTCCATTGACAGTCTTGGATTCAGGCTTATTTTTTAGCCACACAGACAATACAACAATAAATCAGAATATTCATTGTATACAGAGTAGCTGTATTTGTTTGAATGAGTGAGAAAATATAAAAAATTAGTGTGGTCACGTTAACCTGCATTAGCATATTAAATGCTGCATAAGCCAAAAAAACCAACAGGTTGTTCACAGCAGGGGTCCCTGAAATAAACACTTGAAACAAATACAAAGGGGAAGGTGTGTATCACATACAGCACACAGCTTAGAGAAAGAAAGTTCGGTGTTATACATTTTGTGGTTCAGTTTAATCATTGTCAGTTTGTTAATGGTACTGTGTGGAAATGTACCTATATGACAACACTCTTCTCTCAGTATTGACAGAATCCAACTGACAATCATAGTTTAGGACTGAGGTGGAAACCAGTGGTTTTTAAGGAAGTATTTACAGGACACAGACTAGGCAATATTATTACTGTTGCATTTGCTCACTCATAGAAATGCTCCACACAGCTTACACACTATGCTCCGAATATTGGGGAATATTGTGTTAATCACATTTGTATAAGTATCACAAGCAACATTTTTACTTCGCAAAATGTGGTTATGTTACTATTAAAATGTTACACTTGTTTTTTTTTTTTCTCAAAACCTTCATTCATGTGTAATTACAGCAGTCCATACTGCCAAAAAACATTCATGCATTTGACATGTTTATCATTGTTTATTGTTGCCCAATCATTGTCCTGTTAATACTGCTTTACTCTTTCAAAATAGTTGCTTTATGTATTCAAATTCAAATTCACCATTGTTTTACGCCAGACTTTCTCTATGTTTGTTTTTATGCCCCCAATTAATCAGAGAAAATCAAATGAAAGGTCCAGTTCCTCCTGAGGGCCGGCTCTACCCACTGAAACCTGTTTCTTTTGCCACTGCTATTTAAGTGACAGAGTCAATCATTTACAAGACCGGAATGATGTATTGATTTCTCTGACATCTTGTGTGTTAATGTTAAGATTACAAACACCACAACCTGGGTGAAATAAATTAATATGCACACTAAATGTCCATTTGTTTGAAATATGGGTACCATTTTACTTTACAGTGATTCATTCATTTATTACTGTTCTGCCACTTTCACAATTGCTTCTCACTATATATGCCATAAAAGCAGCACATCTGTCATCATTGTTTTTCCCCCAAATGGATTTGCTTTCATTAGGGAAAATTGCCAAGGAGGAAATTAAAAAGAGGATACTTGTTTGTTTTATTTATGAAGATAATTGTATTTAATTTTCTCTAGGACATAGCGGGCTTGTGAAGCCTGAGTAAAAGAATTATTGAGAGACTCTGAATTTTTTGGCTTTTGAATTCAAACGTTGATGCAATTTTATAGTTCATCATTCATGAGGTGACGTAATGGCTGCTTTTAGCCAGTCAATCAAGCAAAAGGGGAAAAAAAGGATAAAACTTTGATGAATGCATGTATAATGTTGAAGCCAAACTACTTGCAGCCTTTGACCTATCATGCAAGCTTTATGTCTTTGAGACCTTAATGCACTTGACCTCACAATGTCCCTCTCACATTGTCAGTATGGGGAAGCTGCCAGTGAGGCTTGGCTTTAGAGCTCTGACAAGAGCAGTTTCCATAACCTGATGTGTATACCTCGGTTCCACAGTTACAGGCATTGGGTGAAGCCAAGAGAGCATTCACACGGGCCAGCAAGTATTGAAAAGTTGTCTTGTGTCCATTCCTCTCTGGAAGTGATGAGACAGCAAAATGAAAACTCTGAAAACTGGTGCTTTTATCAGAATAGTGTAGATTTTCAATAAAGAAAAAACCCAATGGGGGAAAATGGAGAGTATAAGTGATATACAATGGAGAACTGACAGAATTGCAATTTAAATGTCTCTCTTGCAATTTCACTTCAATTCACCAGAGGAGTATACACTTATATTTGCCAATGAATATGCAAAGATATCAAATAACAAACGTAGTCGTCAAAAGATCTACATTAAAATAACTTTGGACCATTAATGAAATAGGTCTCATTCACTGTCCCCCCCTCCCCGCATCTTCCTTTTTACTATGTGGTGTAATAGCGGTAAATGTAGTAGTAGTAAAAATGCAGTGTACTTAGCATACATTGAGCAAACAGAAGTTCCGTAGAAGTAGAAGTGGAAACTGTTCAATGAAAGGGCAAGAATATAAGGGTTTACCTCTCTGGCTCTGGTTTTGGCAGAAAACTATCTATCTATCTATCTATCTATCTATCTATCTATCTATCTATCTATCTATCTATCTATCTATCTATCTATCTGTTTCTCTGTTTGTCCTTCTGTCTGTCTACATATGTATCTATCTATACATCTATACATGAATTAATTACAAATTTATTCAACCAATTAAATACAATCTTTTTGTAGTATTAATAATATTATCAAATCAGTCTATTGAAATGAAACGTAGATATCAGGTAATTGTTACAACAGAATATACATTAACTTATGGTTGAAATAAGATTCAGATTTATTCTAAAATTTCAAATCCCATTTGTATCTGAAAGATGTCATTCTTCCAAAGGGTGACCTGTGTCTTTGTGTGTTCTTACTACCCCGTAATGGAGTGGGAGGCTTGGAGTCCCTCCAGGATGTCAGCTTACATGCTTTGATTTTACTCACCAGACTCATGCTTCCAAGCAAAGTGCCCATGCGCACTCAGAGCACTTCCTGCTCAGTGAATCATCACAAGTGCTAAACAACTGCTAAATCACAACTGTCTTATAATATTTTTTTTACTTCATCATAATATTTTCAATTATTTCTAACATTCAATATAGGATGGTGTGAATGTTATAGTAAACTAAGCTAGGTCTGAGTAGATTACATTGATTAATACAGCACATTGCTCTGGTAGCAAAACTTTTGAGTGGCAGCAGAAAATGATCCTCTGCTGGAGTTGCAACCAGAAGGTCAGTGAGGAGGTATAGTTTTTTGTGGCATCTGGTTTCTAAAAACAGAGGCTGTTTCCCAAAGAAATAACCTGTTCCAATACTCCATTTACTTAAGAGCTCACTTAAAATTTCATGTTGAGCTGATTTCTCTATCATTCAATTCAATGGGTAATATTAATGGCTAAATTAAGGTTATTTACCATAGCTTTGTTCAAGATCAAATAATGTGATTCTTTGGTCTGCTTTAATGACATCTAACATGGTGCTCTCAAGGTATAATTCCTGGACCTCTTTTGAGATGAAATTCCTCCATCTGGTTTGGAATGAATTTTTTAACTTAAGGAAAAGCAAAGGGTCATAAATTATTCCAGAGTAAAGGGGAAAAAAATCAGGGTTTTAGATGCTCTGTTTAAAGACACAGGATACAGTAACTGCTGGAGTCAAACTGACGCTACTGAAACATGAATGTACGTGTAGTCTGTATCTACTTCCATTTACCACCTTGCCAATAACTAATATGAATTTCATCAGCCTCATTCAAAACAGGTTCATTGTTTGTCCTTGTGAAAAAAATGTGCGTCTGAAGTCAGCCATTGGTTAATAAGCCAGACCTGTTTAGACCTAATTAGCTTGATTAGAAGCATAATAAATACAGATGTTTAGAGGTTAATTTCTCTGTGGTGTTGTTCTGGTTGTTGATTTTTTTAAATGATTAAATAAATTATTTGTTTTTGTTACTTTTCTTTTCTTTCATTCTTTTCTTCCTTCCTGCCATTTTGTGTGCAATGCATCATAACAGGTACAAAGAAAAAAAAAAAGAATTACATGAGAGTTAGTCAGTTGAAAACCTACAAGAATGTAACAATTATCACCAGTGAATCTACGCTTAGTATCCTTTACAATAGCAGTAGCAAGGGAGTCTTTGGGAATAGATACAGTGCTGAGGTTAATGCCTAAAGATAACCTTTACTTAGGGTAAATTTCATTGTGACAGAGGAAAGAAAACAAAGAAAGAGAAAAGGTAGTGCTTTGATGACTCATGCATGACCCTTCTCTCTGTGGCAGAAAGGCCTTCAGAGGACAGCAGATTTATTGTTCCATGCAGTGGCAACATTCAATTACACAAACGACTTCAGTATCAATTAATTTCAGTTCAACATTTAAAATTGCAACCTTATAATCAGATCTGAGGTTTGGAATGCTCTCAGGAAAAATATCGAGCTTCCTTAAATCAATAGTACAAATGTCATTTCCTTTTAGGAATGCAGTACGGTATCAAATGCATGGATCTTGTTTAGTGCTACAGTAATATCTTTTTGTGAATGTCCCACATGAGCTGGTCTTGTCCCAATTCCTAAAAATCTCGAAAAACACAAACCATGATAATTGCTATTAACATTGACTCAGGGTGGTATGTTAGTTCTCAGCTGTTTTAACTTTTTAAAGACATTATCAGATTAAGGATATTTGTACGATGAGGTCTCTCATCCAGGTACTAACCCACCTGAACCTCACTTAGCTTCAGCTATGTGGTAGCAGAAGGTTACAGTACTGCATGACATGGCTGCTGGCCTCATTAATGAAAATGTACCCTTATTCAATGTCAATGCAAAGAACTTTGCAAACCTGAAATAGATATTGTTAAGGAACTGAGGATGAAAACTGTTGGATTCCTTGCAGCAGTCAGGATTACCCTCACATTGAAATAAAAAGGTTTGTCACAAATTTCTGGATTTTATAGAACAGATATAAAACAGCACGTTTCATATGGGCAATTGCTGCAAAATATTAATGCAGCTATAAATTCAAAATGAACATTCTAGTTAACGTGTTACCATATGTTATGAATATTAAAGTGTCTACTTTATATTCAAACTCAGCATACAAAAAAGTATCACTGAGGACTCCATGATCATAACAGTCCATGAAGAAAGTTTTTTTTCATTAAATCTTTTTTTTCACTCAAAATTCAAACTGATGACATAAATGGCAAACAGCAAGATCCAAAGGCATTCGGATCTCTGTGGTCTTCAGGCTGACTTATTTCCTTGTCAACTGTATTTACGTTAGTAAAACCATTAAGAATAAATTATGATTGGGTTAGTTTGGGGCCCTGGTGGGCTAGAACTGATGTCAAGAATCTTTCGCAAGATATACATTGGTGATAAGTCCCACTATCCCAGAATTTCTCTTTTTCCTGAATGGGTTCAGATTTACTTTAGTGTGCAAATGCCTTGAGCTTATGTCAAGGTGATGTGATCTATCAGTGGACAGAGGCTGCTCTGAGCTTATACAGTTTAGTGCCTCTGCCATTTTCCAATGGTGCACATTGTCAAAGGAATCCAGGTTAATACATCATGCCTTTTGGAACAAAGGGAGTTGGGAGTCCTCATAATTTTTAACTTTTGGCACTTTCAAGGGTGAACCTGAGTTAAGTCATTTAAAGAGACAACGATCATTCTCACATCAGCTACCTGTCTGATGAGATTATTCCACTCAAAGTGCACATGTGCATAACAGAACTGGCAGGCCACTCTTACAAATGAAGCATTCAATCTTATCCTATGCTGTGAAAATGGTCATTGATTATTTTGCAACTGCACATGGAAAAATGGCTGTCACAGAGCAGCGAAACAAGTTCAGCGCTTCAGAGAGATTGTTTGCTTTGGATCGATCATCTCTCAAACCTATTATCTCACGTTGTTTGTTCCCATTAGTTTCCCAAGTGGGACGAAGCAAAACCAATCAATAAACTACACACAGACACAATTGAAAATAATGTGTCTGCACTTAAAGACATGGGGAAAGCCACAAAGGAGAAGTGAAGAAAGTTGCTGGTGAATACTGGACTTTTTTGGATTTTTTTTTCACTGGAACAAGTTTGAACGCAATAGCTCTCCTCTTGCTCTCCACATTTGGTTTTTGAAATTTAAAGGCCCTCAAATCTTTCCCTGATGCACTTTTAACAAGCAATCCTGTCTCCCCAAAGAAATTATTCTTCAGGAGAAAGCGTGAACAAAATGGATATTTTGGGGAATTGCATCAGCAAATCACTCCCTTATCATGATAGAAAGCAGAGAGAGCCTGCGCTGAATTCGCAACAAAGTAGATGACTCATGGCGTTGACCATTACATTATTTATTTCAACAGCAAGCCTCCTCCCCAACTCACAAAACTATCCCTCTCTTTTCTTTTTCCCTTCTTTTCTTTACTGCTCCACAGGAGATGTCGGTGCTGTGTCAGTCTGTGAATTAGATCGCCCCACTCTGTTTATGTCTTGCACACAGAGTTTCCTAGTTTGTGACTGTGCTCCAATACTTTGCATAGCCAACTTGCCCACAATGTGGGAGTGTTAATTTGAGACGTAGTGCTTCCCCCTGCCATGTGACCCCCCCTCACGCATTGGAAATGCAAATGGGAACTGGTGCAAACTGGCAATGTAATCAGCCCCTTGGTAGCGTTTTTTTCACTCCTTTGTAGAACTTTGTTCAACCCCATTCTCCTAATCCCCCTGCTGCATTTACCTGTAAAGCCAGCACCTGTTAAAAACACGAAAGCACTCGCCGTGATTAGGGGTACCTTATGCTCATTCATTGATCACTATAATGGAGAACTTATATTGTTCAGCCATTGTGCAAATGCAATCAACAGAGAGGGTGAAGTCCATGCAGTCGTGGTGATCAATCATTTTCCACCTTGACGACTGTCATGGAAAGGCAGGTAAAGTTGTACATGCTGGTATTCTGTCCACATGCACATGCACGTCAATCACTTCTCACATTAGTGAAGCAAATGGATAAGAAAATGATTGGACATCTAGCGCTGTTGCTCATGAAACTTAGATGGATACACTTCTGTTCTCTTGTGCTCGAAGTTGCTCTGGATAAGAGCTGCTGCTAAATGAATGTAATGTAGCATAAGCTGCAACCTGGAGAACATCAACATCAGGATGCAAAACTCCTACAGCAGTACAGAGCAATGGTCATGGGACTAGGATTATTATCAGAATTTTGAAGGTGCGAATCTTATCTAAGACATTTGCTGGCTTACCTCTAAGAAAGGTAATGTAACCTAAACTGCCTTGGTACACCATGCAGCCATGTACTGTAAATGGATTATCTCTATGCTGTGTAAGGCATATCAGGGCATCTGCTAAGCAAGGTAATAAATTCCATATTTTCCACTGCTCTTAGAAGCAATGTATAAACTGGTAGTTCAACAAATAGTGCAGTCAAACTGGACGTGACACGATGGGTAAACATTTCCAACTGACTTGCTGTTAAAAGGGTTGACTCTACAATGTTTGCATTTGCTTGTATTTACATATCGCTTATGCCATGCTGCATTCTTTTCATCATTGCAAGTGTTTGTCAATCTTAAACCAGCATCTAAATTGGCTGTTATAATGTTATTGATAAAGAAGTTGTCACTGTGCACATAATGGGCCAGATTTGCAGCTGGTGTGTACAATGATTTGTGCATGTAACTGATGTGAAAAACATTTTGGAGGTCATACACAGAGTGCGCTATAGGTTTGTTAAAAGGACAGTGGATGTGTTTAGACACAGAAGGTGGCTTTTGTACATACCTGTGGCCTGCTGTGTTTTACACAATATGGTCATGAAACATTTCTTCGCCACCAGATGAACCACAACAAGAGGACTCTATGCTTGGTGATCTACCAATTTCTCCAAAGGACAGATGAACAGTCTGTGATTCAGACTTACCTAAAATCGACAGAGTGTCCTTGAGTCAAGGTATGACTTGCATGCAACTGTGCACCTTTTCAACCCTGGCTAAGATCTAGCCCCACATACTTTCTATGTTTTGGATGCAAATTCCATTGCTGAAGAAGACAATATAAGTACAAACCTTTTGGACTTACAATTATGTATATAATCATTAGAGTCCTTTCAAATTTCAACCATGTACTGTTGGTCTGGGACCAGGACTCTCCCCTGCTCACACTACAAATCTAATATCTTTTCTTGCATCCACCTCAGCCCGAATTATTTATGTTTCTGAATAAGAGAAATAATTTTCATTTTTTACATTTTGGCAGCATTTTGGAAGTCCCTGTGAGAGTGCCTTGATATGGGATTTTCTGGGGATTTATTTATGCTGATTACAGACAACATACACAAACATCTAACTAAGGTACAACTGGGATACTTCAAACATTGTACCTACTAATGAGGGTAAAAGCAAAATGGGGTGTTTCCACAGGTTTAATTAGTCTGACTTGCCATGGTCATACAAACTTTTGATAAGAACAAAATGTGCTCATTTCAACCAACATTTTAATGACTGAGGCCTAATAACTGATAAGCATAGATGTATGGAAACATCTTCCATGTGTTGGTGGAACAATGGCACACTTGCAGAGCTTCCTATGAACGGTGGTCACTGCCACAGGTCTTAATAGGAATGTGGCTTCCTATTGCACTCTAGCCAGGGAATCAACGCAGCACTCAACAGCACCACTGTACTGTGTCCCCTGCCTTTGCTGGAGGTTTGAACGCAGAGCAAGCCATTCCCTGGACAGTTCTATTGAATTTGTGGCGTCTTATGTTAATGACATGTGCTTAATGAGCTTTGGGAGGAAGCAGGAACCAGACAAGGTTGACATGAGGTCACAGAGGTGCTGGTGTGAGTGTGCTATGCTCAGGGAGGCAGAGTTCCACAGAGACTGGGTGAAGGGTCTGGTTTACACAAGCTGCAGGGGAGAGAGACCTTTATGGGCGGAAAGGTAGTAAGCAATGACGAAAAAGATGATGCAAATGTGGGCAGCAGTGTGGTGAAGCAGTGAAGGGGAGGTCTTGCAACCCAGGCAGTTGCCATTTCGATTCCCAGGCGGGGGCTTTGCTGTTGTGAACTTGAGTAAGGCTTTTAAACTGAAATGCTTTATTAAAGAGAAAACCATATAAATTAATGATATGTAAGTTTCTCTGGATGAAGGTGTCTGCTATGCAGAAAATCTAACTCATAAAGCTACCAGCTTTGTCAGAGGGTGCCTTGGCTGTCTCTGCACATTGAAACATCAAATTTGTTGGGAATCATCCATCATGGTCAAGGATACTTAGATATTGATCACTAGCCTGTGCTGCTCAGTCATTGTCACAGACGTGATATAATCAATGGGAGGAGACAAGCACCTTATGCATGACTGCACAGGATTTGCATTTTCTACACAGCTGTCATGATTTTTTTTTTATTTTTTACAAAATGTGATCTTTTCTGGAATTTGGAATGGCCAATGCTTTTCCCCATTTTTCTCCCAATTTGGAATGCCCAGTTGTATTGTGAAGCATTGCTGTAATCCCCTACTTAACAGTCTAAAAGGGCACAGATGAGCACATTCTGTCCTCGTAAATATGTGATGCCAAACATCATGTCTTTACACACCACAGTTCCTATTCCAAGCTAGCGCGCAAGCCAGAGGAGGATGCATTGCACAGGTAGTCTGTGGCCAGCCTGACTGACTAGCAGGGTTGCTAATGAGCAATAGGATGTACAAGTCCCTGGCTGACCTGCCCACCCCTATATCCAATGAAACCAGTTTGTTTTGCCACTGTGGACTCTCAGTCATCGTCGGCTGAGATTGAACCCCGGCTGTAGGGCTCAGCCTTGTGCTTGAAACATCAGGTGCTTTTATCAACTGAGCCTCTCAGGAGCCATAAAATGTAATATGTAATCTTAAGCAAAAAATAACATTCACAAATTGATAGTGTTACATACTTGTAGACAGGATGTGAAGTTCAGGTTTTCAATTTTCCTGTTGTCACTCAACCCCACGACGCAAAGCACAACACTCATTTGGTTGAGTATAATGACTGAACACAACAGAGAGTGTAACTATTTGAACAAAAATGTATTTTGATATTGCCAACAGACAACTCATCTCTGGACACCCAGATCATCTGTGGCATCACACAAGATGCTTGCCTCCTCCAGTGCTCATCGGATGGTTTCCAAGGCAACTCCCAATATGGAGTAAAATGCTTCATTCCATATTATGAGTATGGAACAAAGTATTAATTTGAAAGCAGCAATAATCTTACTGATCATTGCTTGTGTGAGCTCATATTCAACAGCTTGTGTTAATGACTCAGTATGAATGAATGAATTCAGTGCTCTTTGTGAAGTGTGGTTCTAGTGTAAACATAATATGAATGACTGTATTACACACAATACAGAAAAAAACACACTCCCCACCCCACACCTGCCCCCAACGTGCTACCTAAGGCTGATTGTCAGAAGAGAGATGGCTTTAAATTGCCACAGCCACAGGGCTTGGAGAGAATGCCTCCGAATGTCATAGCACAGACAGCCCCATTCCTCCAGCCCACATCCCTGTGCCTGAACGAAACAAAGCAGTCTGCGCGCTGCCTCTGAAACCATTGCTCTGCAAGCTAACATACTAGAGACGGCCAATGTGCACTTCCCTGCTGCAGTCTCACCGATGTCCAGACCGCACTGCCACAGGGTGTAAAGAGAAGTCTCCCAAAACATAGAGTGAAATGTGCTAGAGAAGGTTTTGATACTCCATTACTGAAATGGGGACCTTATGATTCAATTGAACATTGGTGAAATCACACTCCCCGGTTGCTGAAGGAAGGTAGGTAAATGCCAATGAATGAAATCAGTCTGCAGCACATTTGTTTTGTGCACAGAAACCCTTCATGGCAAACAAACAAACCAGTGGATTAAATATTCTGTTCAGCCTGGAAGCTCAGATAAGTAAAAAAATGCAATGGAAGCAATCACATATATTATTCGTACATGTTGAAATAGTCAAATGTGTCTAATACTGAACACACACACACACACACACACACACAAGTGAAATATTTATGCAAATTTAACAGTGCAATTTTAACACTTATTCATTCTATGTACAGCCCTGTTCATAGTTTGCTCTAGTATAACAGATACCATCTACAGCCATTTTTTGGTGAGCTGGCACTGATGGAAAATTCTGAAGAAACTCTCTTGCAACCATTGCTCTGTTAAAAGCATGAACACATCTGAATGCTTGATTAGCATGGTGGAAGAGGTCAAAAAATATATAGTTTTTGTATATTTGCGTTTATAGACTATTTGTGTTCATGGTTCTCTGAAATCACCATCTGGCACCAAAGACAGCAATACAGAATTAAGCTCTACAATTCTGTATGCTGCAGTTAGTGCTGTGTGCTTTCTGCTTTCCATAGAGATTATTGCCATATTAGCTGGGAGGCACAGAGTGAATGATTCTTATTCTTCCAACTCTCACAGAACCATTCCTGCAGTGGGCCTTTATGAGAAACAATGTCACCATTATTAACCAGGGACACTTTTATATCTGTGAGCTGTGAAACACTCATACCTCTGTACAAAAAGAGTATCAGCTGGCTGGAGCGAGAGGCGACATTCTGCATTCTAGGAAGATCTAAAGCGCTAAATTTCATGAGATTTAAAAGAGACCTCAGGTGTTATTGTCCTGCTGATGGCCCTCCATACATGACAGAGTGAGACCCATCTGAAAAGGCTTCGAAAGCAATCAGCATCTTTAACATGCAGCAGTCCCACAATGCCTTTGAAACTCTCTGATGAGCATGGGATGAGGCACATGCAGGGCTGAAAAAACTGCTCCTCAGGAGTACTTGAGAGGGAGAAAATTCCAACAATCAATGGCAGAGCAGAGAGTACAAACACCCTCGATTGAGAGCCTTTTATATTCAACATCTGATGCTGAAATGTTCAGTCATGTTATGGTGAACCTCTATCACCCTTAGCTGGGGTTGTCCTACTTCAGACTCCACTCTGCATTTGCATACACCCACATGGTCACACACACACACACACACACACACACACACACACACACATACGGCCAGTGATTGTGTTGTGTGCACACGGCCAGTGATTGTATTGATCATCTGAATTACAATTCTCAACAAACTCATTTGGAATGCCTGCAGGGGGTAGAAACACTATATAATTTACAACTGATTGAGTAGCATAGCTGAGTGTGACTCATTCCTCACTCAATCAGAAGGCCCAAGCCCTGGCCTTTTTAACCAATTTGATGAATAATACCACTTTTGGCAAGTCAAAATAGGGGATGTGCTGAAATAATGACAGGCATAGATGTATTAAGAAAACCAACAGGCAAAAAAATAATGATAACATATGTAACCATCCATCAGTGCTGGAAGGTGTTTCTCATAATCTGGCTACCTTTACATCTTTTGAACGCATATAATTGAAATGATTGAATCGTCGATACCGTCTCTTTTTGTGCGACATTCACTCTCTGACTCAACCTCCAAGTCAAACTAAGATGCTGAAAACACAACAGCAAGGATAATAATAGTGGGCCCACTGACAAGCTGCAGATCTGCAGAGGCTTGGCAAAAGAGTGTAGTGGTGAGGAGGGAGAGGGTTCAGGGGAGGAGTGCCACAATTCAGCCTTCCCCTGTAAATATCTGTCAGATATAAAGGTGATTATATAAAATATCTGTCTGAATGGGCAGAGACAGACTAATAAAGGAGACTGACAGCTAAAAGATGGCAGCGCAGGGGTAGGCGAAGACGCAGGGTAGCGGGCTGTGGAAAAACGGTGCCCATGGTGCTTGTGAAGGAAAGAGACAGTCTGGACTGATCTGCATGAGCTTCAGTAGGTGGCCATGTGACTAGCCTGCCTTATGCTGATGTGCTGGTTTCGTAGTGGACACAGTTTTATCAAACCCCAACTTCCCCACTCCTGAGCCGCACTGTCTTGCAGCTACGCTTTGAGGAGAAATGAGCAAGGGAGCCGGAACACGTTCAGGTGGTCCCAGGCAGGTTAATCCGCCAGGTTAATCTGCCTGGTCACTTGCTATTGGGTGTTCATGCTGTAGCAAAGGAGAACAAAGCCTACTCTGAATGGCCAAGGGCATTTGTTGGTAGGTTTATCATTCTTCTCACCAGGCAGAGCAGGGCCTCAAACTCATTATGGCATACCCCGGGGTGGCAAGCATGTAGATTCTTAAATGAATTAACAAAGTAGACAAATGAAGGCATGACAGGGGGTGACGCATGTGTAGGGGTTGGTGGCGAATCAGCATGCGACAGAAGCCCACCTGCATAGATGCTGGGATTATCCCAGAAGCAGGAGCTACCCGAGATCCTCTTGGGGGGTTTTCTTTTCTATTTTGGCTCCAAGTTCTGCCAAGCACATGCTTTAATTTGGCCCTGCCGGGCTGCGATCAGTCACGCTACATTCACTCTGCAGCCCGACGCTGCTGTTTCCTACCCACAGGACCACGGCGCCGCCAAACTCAGGCATTATCCAAAAAAATGAAAGAATTTGAGAGGACAGGCAGTGAGAGTCGTGTCTTACACAGCTGAGGAAACATACAAGCAAAAAACTCACAATTACTGGTTCTGTTAAAGCTTTGCTGGATCTGTCACTGCTTATAACCATTTCCCCTGACCTGGACCCATTCCGGTGCACATGAAAAGGGTAATATTATTTACAACGCTGCACTTTACAGTATGTTCAGGATGGATGCCAGATTTATAAACTTTGTGCTTTAAAAAATCAAGATTGAAAAGGCCACATTCATTTAGACCAAATGGGTGGTAAGTAAATGGATGGCCATGAGAGTGAAAGAAACAAAGGTGTCTGGGAATGCGTCTGCTTGAAATCAAAGCAACGAATCTCTGTTCATTCAATTTTCACCCCTTTACTTCTGTCATGTGAAGACATGAAGACAGACATTTGGCATGAAATACATATTTTAATACTAAAAATACTTGACACCTGTTAGGGAATTTTATATTTATTGATTTGTTTATTTTTTTATCTCCTGGTTTTATTTAATCCACTTCTCAGTGTACCTTGAAGCTCAAAAAATGTGTGAAGGTTTAGACAGTGATGCACTCCTGGAATTACGAGTAGAGGTCAGTGTATGAACCTGCTGGGATTGACGTCAAATGGCAGGGAGGTCACCATTTCTCTAAGTCTCATTTGATTCCCACCTAATGCACTCCATGTTTAGGGCACATTTACATAAATCACATGATGCTGAATTATTCATAATGTAATGAAATATAAACCATGGCCAACTGCGAGAGAAACTGTGGCTGCACTGAACAGCTTGATAATGTTCCACCCCCATGTGCAGATACAAAGGGGGTGTCTACACATTCATGGGACAGCAGCACAGAGTCACTCCATTGTGACATCCTAGTGTCCATTGCCATGCCAACAGCAGTGGAGACAGGTCCTGGAAACCCTTGCCGTGGAGGGAGTGGGAGTACAACAATCCCATGAGTGATGGATGGATTTCCAACCCACACAGTTTACTGTACACAGTACCAGTATGCTGCTGCTCATCAGGGCCAATCTGTGTCCTGCTCACAGTTCTCTCAAAAGGGGCACAAGCTCTTGCCTGGAACAATATCAGCCTTGCAAATCTGTTCAGTGAAACAAAATTTGCTAGAACAAATTATGTAAATTTGTATGTAAAGAGAGAGGATGCTGTAAATGTAATCAAACAAATAGCGGAAGTTACTGGTTCCTGTTGGAACCCTCCCATGCACACATTCTGTCTAGCTCATATATTACATGACCTGCAGAATATATTGTTTGAAATTTGAACTTTGCACATTACTGTTGTACCCCTTTAATGGGAACTATTGCAGATCACGAGTTATGCTTACATTGGTTTCTTGTCTAATTCTGCATTGATGGGGAGCCAGAAATTTTGTGCTACACTGTTTACTCTGGTGTCATAATCTGTTGTTGTCAATCAAATGCAGCCAATCTGGCTATGAATATACAACACCTGTGAATCTGTTATTGGAAATTTCTTCAATGGCACAGTATGAATGCAATTAGTTTAAAAAATGCAAATTTGCAGGTTTGGTCAGATGATCAACAGAAAATGTTTCATAATCACCTTGAGGGTATGAGAGTCCTTCCATTTCATAAAACCAAACGTGAAAGTTTTTTTTTTTTTTTTTTTACGTATGGGAAATTTCACCGGAAAATGAACTGGAAACAAGTGGGTTGAGTGTGATGAGCAACAGATTCTCTGGTTGCTGTGGTTATAAAGGTGTGAGAGTCTATTCTGTCATTGTGTCTCACCCTGTATGAGAAGGGTCTTCACATCTGAGGCCATGTCCACACGTACACGGGTATTTTTGAAAACGGGGATTTTCCTCCTTTCGTTCTTAAAAAAATCTCCGTCCACACAAAAACGCAAACACACGCTGTCAAGAGCATGCTAAACCAACAGGCGACGATATAACCCTAACCGTAAAGCCATGTTGGCCAATCAGAAGCCTGAAAAAAAAGTTATTACGGCGCACACTCTGACGTCACAAGCCAAAAACTCTGTTTTCCCTGTCTACACGTGAACACTGAAAATGGAGTTTCTGAAAATCTTCACCCTGGAAGGCGTTTTGCAAAAGATCCGTTTTCAGTGACCTAAAACGCCGTTTGCGTGTGGACGAAAGGCCAAAACGCATATAAAAAGCTACGTTTTTCCGTGTACGTGTGGACAGGGCCTGAATTCTGCTTGCATGTACTGAGCACATACAGATGCATCATCCCCTCCACACACTCAGAGCAACCAAGCCACTGGCAGTATCTTGCTCTCAACCAGACGTATACGTTAGTCCCTAGTAAACACAAGCTTAGTGAGGACTTGAGTCTACAGGAAACTTGGGATTTAAGGGGAGTGCAAAGCATGCACCAAAGCAAAAATAACATGCTTAACAGGATGATGTCCAAAGACATATTGAAGATATACAAGCACAGCATTGCACAGATAGCAGGTAATAGGAATTTTAACATTTTCAACACAATTTCATTTGCTTGCAGTGGTAATAACTTAGCCTCAGGTGCTAGCACTTGAGCACCTAATAACAATAGACCAATGATAAAGAAGGAGGCAGACAGTGGGCACAAGACAGATGCGCACAGTCAGATTTCCACTAATTAAATACATGCCGAACTGTGGATAATCGAGGTGGAAGACCACTGCTGGTGAAACCGTTTTAAAATCACAAATCACATAAAATCAAATCTCCAGCTGACAAACCACAGAGGCAGTTTTGGACTGCTGTCTTTCTCTGTGAAATTTCTTACCATCAATATCCTCAACACAAATCTGATCTAAAACTGCTGCATTCTTTGTACTTTCTTTGTTGATTTGCTTTGTTGTCGATGTCTATCTCAGTCCATCTGTATGTCTATATTATTCCCTGTGTCTGACCACTGCCTTTGATGATTTCATAAACTGCATTTTGAGATGTATGGAGTTAGTCTTAATTTAACCATTTTGGACTATAACCTCATATGTTAAAAAATAAGTGTCTCTGTCAGTCTTCTCTACATCCATTTTTTGATATCAAACTTGGCTTCTTTATAAATGTCAAAGCATGTTAAACATACAGTGAATATGTAGTGTGTTTCCAAGCACAAAGAATATGCAGTGGGTGATAATTAGATACAATGATGCAGTCTATGCATGTCAGATGGCTGCTGCTGCCTAGAGCAGTCATGTCAGATGTAACCACTGCCAAATTATGCCCACGTGATATCTGCTTTACTGCAGAAGTGTAATTTCTGACATCATGATAGTCTCTCTCTGTGTACAAAACATCTGAGCAATGGCCATACCAGAGGGAACCAACTAGGGACAGAAGCTTGGATTTTACTTCAGATCCAGCTCATCTCCTAGACTTTCCATGAAGGTATTATTGTGTTTACCTGGGGACAAGTGACAATTAACAGCCTTCTGCCTTTCCAGGGGATGAATACACCTCCGCTTAACCTCTCCCCAGTGAAAAAGATTCATTTTATGTTCTAAGCTCTTCTGTAGTGGGCGTTGGACTTGTTATGAAAAGGCTAAGAGATGGAGGGTGGAAGAGAATGTCTAAATAATGTGGGGCCCTAAACCAAGGGTCATGGGGAACCTCCATGTGTTTGTTTTCAGGTATTCACAGCACGTGTGGATGGGAATGTCCGCTTTGTTTCCTCAAGGTTGAAATTCAGTTTTAATGCCTAATAACAGTCAAGCATGCGTGGACGCCTAAAGTAGATGCAAGCTGAGGGAATTACAATATGTGGAGGTGGACGCTTCCGGAGGCATTTCAAAATAAATGCATCAGTGGGCGATGAGTTTCATGAAAACACAGTAAATTGCCACACAGTCCAGCACTGCTTTCTTTCAACAGGACTGGAAAAAATGTGCTAATTTATATCAGCTAAATTACAAAATACTGCCTGTGAATGGTGGGTTGAATGTTAGTGACGTTTAGTTGCCATTCACAAGGTTCATTTTGAAGATGTTTTGAAGATGTCAAACGTTGTTAATTCAGCTTCCAAAAATTGCACACAGAAGACACAGAATATACACTTGTTCAAAGAAATGTCAGCAAATGTCTTTAAAAGGCAAAGGAATAAAACAGTTTTCTGTAAATAAATAGTGGAGTGTTCCTCTTTTGAAACAAAACCCAAGGTATCATGGGAGCTACTGAGTGATTTATGCTGATCAATGTCTACATGCAGGACTGATTGTTCACTATTTGGTCACTATTTTGAATTAATTATTTGATTATTCACTATTAAATTAATTAATTTCTGAAAAATATTTTAATATATATTTTTGAATATGAAACCAATGTCAATGTGAAATAATTAATTTCGAGTTTCAGTATTTTTAAATAAAATATCACACAGAATGAAATTTCAATGTATCATTCCTTATTCAATAAAATGTGAGAATTGGGCAAGAGTCTGAATATTTTTGCAAAGCACCCTATGTAATGTAATGTAATATTATTTGGATCTTACCGTATGGATCCTTTATGAGTCACGTAAACATATGCTGCCTCCTCTACTGAAAGTGCCTTCATCATTCTGAAGCCATTGCCAACTTGTAGGAAGGAATATGCTTTTAACACCCCTATTGTTCCGCTTTCTCTTGTGATCCTGTCTGAAAGCTGGGAGAAAGGATTACTTTTTTGTAATTTTGATTACAGCTTTTGATCACTCAAGCCCCTCAGACAGCAGCTCCATTAAGGGAGAGGCAGTGGGGAACTGACCTTGCACTGCAGCAGGTGATGAGAAGTCAGCTTGCACCTAATGAAGCCTTGATCCAGTAAGCAGACCTCATCCATTTCCTAAGCCACGTAAAGGTGTTTTCTATATGGTGTGCATGTGTGGTGTCATGAAACGCATGTCTGTTGGAACGTATGCTGACATTGATCCAATAGTAGTATTAAATGCAGCGTGATAACCATATGTCACTGACTTCTGTTTGTGCTGGGAGCAAAATGTTTTATCTGAACAATGAGGGGCCACCATGCCAGTGCTGGCAGCCGTGCAATCCTAACATTAATAACACATTAATTATACACTAAGCTGTCCTGGTGAACATTACGTCATTTTTCCACCTGCACTGGACCAGAATTTGCTCATTATGTCTGTTTGGTTGGTATGATCTTCTCTTATTCTAAGTGAAACTTTTTTGGTGTCAGTTAATTCAGGTTTTTGCTTAATTTTGACTGCTATTAAAATAAACAATTATATGTTCAAATCAGGCAGATGAGGTGGAGATAGTGACTTAATATTGAAAGTATAACCATCTGAAAGCAGTCTTGTTTGAAGACACATTTGTTGTGTTTAATATGATCACAGGTGGCTTTACTTGGATGTGTGTGATTTTCTCTTAAGTAATGTGCTGATGACATTGAGTGACATATATATCATCATGGATTTAATTGGATCTTTGCTGTGCATAATTTAGTAAAATATATTCTATATGCATTGCAGCTTTCAACTGAGGATATGTGAGATGGGTGCATTTTCAAAACATGTAATTCATGTTAACATGTTGAAAAGGGATGTCCGCAGGCCCAGCAGGCTCATGGTCAGGAGTCCAGTGTGTCAACCAGCACCATACACAGCTGCTTCCCCCATCACCGCATTTCCCTTCACTCTCACTCACCTACTTACTGCACGTTCAAAAGGAAATGTTTTCTCATTATTATTATCCATGCACATTGCAGACACCCCTGTCTGGGAAGGCAGCATGCTTACTTCACAGTGAAATGAGTGCAGGAGTTCTGTTACCATTTCCTGACTCCACAGTCAGGTTGTGCGGAATGTTATGACGTCGTGTGTTCGGGTGACTGTTGAACCTTCCCGTTGTTGAAGTAACGGGAAGAAATGTGAAATTAAGGCAGCGTCAGCAGGGGTTGTTCAAATGGAGGCTCCTGATGTGGTGGAGCACTGCTGTGCTTCTGCATTGTGACCAAAACTGGTCCCGATTTTGCCCATTTGTTAGGCGGCAATCACAACTAAGCAATAACTAATGACCGAATGTAGAATGGGTGTTAAATAACAACTTCAAATACATGCACGTGTCTCCATTAAACGGGAGTTTTGTGAATAAGTTTAGAATGTGCCAATGATTTGATTAAAATGTAAAGATAACAATACCGTCAAATGTTACGGTTTACAAAGCCAGTGGGCGTGACGAACTTTTAAAACAACCAAACCCTTAAAGAAAATGAATCCATAGCAGATATAATGCCCAACATCCTGAATTAGACTTTCGCATTTTGCATTTTGCAAGCTTAGAGGAAAATTAAAGCTTAACTTCAATTAACAGCGATCAAATTTGCCCTTGTATAGTTTAAAATTGGAGCTAATTTGCCACAGGGAAGCAGCCGTGTACCTCATTACTGTGTTCTCATTCCGAGTCAATGTCGCCGCTCCCGGTCCTGCGCTAGACTGTCGTTAACTGCAAGCCCAACCAGCGACTCGGACTGCATGCGCGAGCTGGTGGAGGTGAGGTGCAGTTTGACGCCATCTCTACGTTTCTTCATTCTTCGCGTGATGGTGCAGGGATCAGCATTCTCCAGTGTGGAAATTCAAGTTGTAGAAATTGCAATAAAAGGGGAAAGAAAGACAAAAGACAGAAGCGGGAATGCGGCAAAGAGAATTTCAGACTAGGGAATCTGACGAGGATTTCATTTGACAGGTATGTAACTTTTCATGAAATATAGACGACTTAATGAACCTTTGCATATTTGATGGAATGTCGGTATACTACGTAATTACCTGCGTAATTACTGCTGATTAGCTAGTGTTTATGCGGATTTTTCAGTTTATGAATGCATTTGGAGACGATGTCATTTTAAGGATCTGTTAAACACTGGGTTATTTTTTTTTTTGATGGTGGATATTTTTACACAGGTTATTTTACTGTAATGTTTTACTTCGAAAACATTATCATCACTTATTTACATGCTAATTGTATTCCGTGCCTATTTTCCGTATGAAGTATACAAAAACGGAAGTTTTTTTTAATGTGTGCCTGAAAAATAAGTCGGGCCACCTGAAATTGCACTGTTGCGCATAAACCGTCATCCAAACTGTTACGTAGGTATTTAGGCTACTCTACTAAGTTTAGTATTTGCAGCCAAAATGAAATTAAGATTGTACTGTTGTGAAGTCAGTATCATTGAGTGATAATTAAGGACTTGCCGCCTTAAATCAACGCCAAGTTATCATCCCTCCACTTGCATGCATGCTTCATCTACGTGGAACAATTCCCAGACATTTATACGTTAGTATTTGAAAATGTTGCTCACTTCAATGATTGAATCCCTTTTTCATTTGAGGTATTCCTTCTCTAGATCTTTGTTACTTAAATCAGAAAGTTACGCCACCCATATTTTAAAATGTTCACATTAAAACTGTTCTTTGTTTCTGTGTTGGTTACAGTGGTATTTTGCGGTAATATAAGAAAATAGTACAGGCCAATGTGAATCACACAGCAATTGCTTTCAGTTGTATGAACAGTTGATGGAATGAATCACTCAATTCACTGACCAGCAATAGTTATAAAAACGATTATAGAAACTACAGTACACCATATCATTGCACTTTTATGAATCAAAAATTAAAACAAACAAGTAGAGGCAATGCCTCAACATGTGTAACGTGAATGAATTTCCAGGCTGTCCACTCCATCTTCTGAACTCTTGGGAACGCTCACTGTATCAGTTTAATTCCCGCAATGTGCGTTGGCTGTCAATCTATAATCTCATAGCTAACTTGATTATTATGTTCCACTTCATCCGTGCCATTATTGCTAGGAGTTAAAGATGGCGAAAATTGTTGAGTTAGCAGCCAGATCACGCAAACGCTATGAGTCCCTTAGGTTGTAAATTAAAAGCCTGATTGATAGCGTGTATTAATTAATCCAGTTGGCACGTGTCCAGTCTTTAATGTACTTACAGTCAAAAGAATAGTATGGTGGGACAGCAGTGTGGCGTTGTGGTAGGGATCAGGACTGGTAACCAAAGCGCCGCTGGTTCACTGGTGTTGTACCCTTAGGCAAGGTACTTACCCCACAATTACGTCTGTAAATATCCATCTTAATAAATGGATCAAATTGTAACCGAAGCAAGTCGCTCCAGCTAAGAGCGTCTGCTAAATGACAATAACGTAAATTATAATCCGTCAGTCTGCTTTACTATTGCATCTTCAGTCCAGGATAATAAACCTTAAATTTATTCCTGCAAAATTAATAGATTGAAGATTTGTCATTAATAAAGAAAGGATAATTATCAGTAATAATAAACAACAATTAGTCCCCAATAAGGACGCTTTTTTTGCTACACAGAAATGCACAGTAACCGCAGATTTCTTGGCTGTATGATGAGCAGTTAGAAAGCATGCTGTCACTGCGCATGGTCTTTCAATACCCTTTTTTTTACGTGGCTTTTTTTTTTTTTTACCGGAAGCTTCAACCAAAACAATGGAAACACGGTGTGATTTCCCTAAGGGTTAATTTCCAGAAAACATATAGTTCAACCCTGAGTTTTGACCGCCGGTAGCCTCCAAAGTGTACCTTCCAGACGGAGAGGTATATTTGCGCCTATGGTGACTCCGAGGGCGCCCACCTGTGAACGACTTATTTAATTTAGATGAAAAATAAATAATAGGTTCCTTAAGAAGCAACTATATCATTTCAGTTGTTAGATGTCATTTATGCAGCAAATTCCCAAGCGGCAAGAGAAAATGTAGGAAAATCAAGATTTTGCTTGTTGAAATAGCAACATAACTGCCAGAGATGCTGAGACCTGGTCCTGAGGATCCACTATGTATGTTGGGTTTTGTTCCCTCTGTGCTTTGGTTTGATCAAGCTGTTAATTCAACAATGATCGAAGGTGTTTTGTAGTTATTCTCATTTGAGCCTCTTACCTAGTAACACACACTGGGATTCCATTGATTAAGAGCACTCCCTGTAGCTGCTAAGTGGGGGTTTAGAAGTAATTGAACTACTTTACTAATTAAGCTTATTAGAGATTAATCAATTTTGTGAAGAGGCAGATATTAAGAACAATATTTTTTAATGAAAACCTAAATATAAGAACAAACACCTCCAAAGAGAAAGAACCCTTCGCAAATAATTTAAAGCAGATAAATTGTAAAGATGTCAAATGAAGATCAGGATCATCAGACAAATCGAATCTTATTAGAGATCTTAGCTGGAATACACAGTAGGTCCCCAGAGGCAGGGTTGAGAAACATTGGTATCTAACCACGGCTCAGATAAAAATAAAATAGAAAAACATTCTGTTGCTGCCACAAAAAGGCTACTAGAATGACTTATTCTCAAATACACTATATAACAACAACATTTAGATAAATGGTATCCAGCAATCTTCTGCGGCACAGTCAAATTGTGGATACTGCCTGTGGATTATTTCCCTGTGTATGACAATTTCATCTGGCCACGTATTGATTGAAAGACCACATTCCCTTCAGAAGGTAAGATGAACAGTAAGTGCATTTGTGACATTTGTCAGACATGGATGACTGGGGGGTGTCTGACCTGTCCCCCAGCTGTTGTGTGATGGCATCCGTTGCATAAAAATGAAGAGCAGCAGTCTCTTTGACTGATTCTAGTATGGCTTAGCTGTGTCCTGTTACAGATTTGAATTCAGGCAATAGTACAATTTTACACAGCTCTGTAATTGTATCTAAATCCAATCTGTACAGATGGAAATTATCATGAAATGTCTGCCTTGTCCAAACAGTTTTATGTGTATAACACCATAAAACAGTTCAGCAATGCAGTGTCAGTGTCAGTGTCAGTAGGGCTCCATATCCACTATTGGTGGATACAGCTGAGTAATTGTAAGCGGATGTAAATTAACACATGAGAAGGAACATGTCTTGGTATGCAACTGTACTTTAATGAGTTGTCAGGCAATTCACTATATATTGCTTTTAAAATAGGTCACACGTTTCAAGTTGGAGCCAATTAGAAATATTAATTAGATAATAGTATTGCAGTTGTAATAGTAATAGTAAATGTATTGCAGTTGCTTTTTCAGAGAACATAAAGCCTGAGCTTCCACCCTTCCATGACTTTTACATGATTTTGAAAATGCTTCTCAACACTTATATTATGTTGCAAAGTTGTTTGGTGCACAGATTTCCCTTGCATCTTCAAGGATCAGGCAGTATTCCGCTTGCTGAGCTTGATCTGACCCAGTTATTAGGTTGTTGTTGGCACTCTTCTTGGGTCTTGTCTAAAAAGAATAAGTAGCTTCATTGTTCTGCCCTCAGCTCTTTGCTGTGCATCTGCCTTTCACATTGCTGAATCCACACTGTGGTGTGGCATTGACTGACTGGTGACAGGTGCACTATGTCTTGTAGTAGATATTCTGGAAGACTCATCACTTTGATCTGACAAATGGAGCCCTTCATGTTGGGCTTCCTATGATTAGAATATCCAAGCTTACTCAATAGGTATGAGGAGACGATAGACTGTAAATGCTCATGTCTGTTGATTTATTGATAGTCATTATTGACAGCAGTCCTATCAATGTGGGTAACGCACTTCAATCCATTCTGTTGCAAGGACTACCCATTTAGCCCACCTCATCTTTCTCTCACCGCCTGACAGCGTCAGGGTCATAGTTGACTTGTTATGGCAGCCTGTCCCCTACAATGAAAAATCAGATTTTGGAGAATGGCATTTGGAAGGAAAATGGTGGATTAAATGAGCCAAACAGACTAATCTTCTACTAAATATTATAAGCATAATCATGGTCCTCCAAAAGATCACAGGAGATCATTCCTCTTCATAGCCACAGTGTACTGTAAAAAGTCAATTCACCTTCAATAAATCCTTATTTTTGAGATGCAACCAATGTAAATAAATATATTAATTTTTGCAGTAAGTACTGTCCCATTCAGAGGCCATACCATATTTGTTCATTCTTTTTTTTTCAGCAGAACTTGACATCAAAACTGAACTGCCCTCTTTGCTTTGATCCATCAATTCACTGGCAGACCATCTAGGCATCTCATCATGACCACTACACTTGTAGATTCACCTGCTTTGGTTCCCCTTCAAAATTTTCCATGTTGAAGATGATGTTATCGCAGTTGCATTACAAAAATATGAAAATATGTTTCATTAGCCTTTATTAGCTATGTCTGTGAACCGTCAGTGAAAAGTATGTAAATGTCATCATATTTCATTCGGCACCAGCAGAATTCTAAGTGCTCTCTTTCGCTGAATGAGGAGGCTGGTGTTCTCATGGTGACTGGACACCCATGTATCCTTTCAGGGGTAGGGTATTACAAACCTGGTAGCTTCAAAAATTTTCTCAGATTTGCTCAAAATTTAGCAATGATTTGCACCGTACTTTTCTGTGTATGAAGGTATTTACTTTAATATCTGCACAAATGAGTCATCAGTGTTAACTTTTACCAACTGAACGGAGGAATGGGTGATATTACTGCCTCCATAATTCTTCCCATTGTTTTTTTTTCAATAAATATTGGGCACAATTCTCCTGCTGCTTATTTTATCTGAAAAACCAAGGGAAATAAGTGCTCAAAAGGTTATTCCAATTCTGTGCTCAGTGGAAATACAAGCTCCCAGCTATTTCTGTTCCTTTTATTTGGCTCAGGAAGCCAGAAAAAAACATTCTCAGAAATACAGCTTTGTGTAAAGTGAAAACTTTCTTTTTTCCCAAAATGGATATATTGGAGAGCAATTGTTTTCTGAAATATGATCACTGTTATGTGTGGCTGACTGATGTCGCACTATGCTTCCTATACTGCACCCTTCCATTCATTCTTTAGTGACAAGGAAGGCAGCCCTGCTTCTGGAGAGCTGCTGGGTCCTCTAGTTTTTATGACCTTAGTAGTGTTTTGCTTCATTATGGAAAATGAGGAAATTGCCATAATACTTAAGCCATGTAGAAGATAAAGGAGTTTCTCCATGGTAGTCTGTACCTACCACTGGGAAGGGTCTTAGTACATATTGTTGTGTGCAGTACATGAGCATGTGATTTACTGCCAGTTGTAAATGTTTGGAATTAGTGTGTAAAATCAATTGCAATGAATGATAAGGCAAGACAAGAGTGTTACGCATATTAGGAGATTACACCTCCCCAAAACTTGTATGTCAGATTACCAAAAGATGTCTGAATAAACTTTATTGCAGCTAAATAATGTCTTATACATAAGGTACTAAGAGATTCTCCTTTGGGTCCATGAGAAATTTGGGGTCCATAGCAAAAACTCTTCAAATATAGCATTTAATTACATAAAAGATACAAAAATGATGCGACTATCATATAGAGAACATACTCATCTGTACACTGGAAACCAAGTCCCCACACACCTACAGTGAGTAAGGAAGATAATGGCCAATGTCTCAGCGGTATGAAGGCCCTGGGGAAGCTGACGGTAGGGAGCTGTCTCTCTCTCTCTCTCTCTCTCTCTCTCTCTCACACACACACACACACACACACACACAGAGGTAGAAATCTTTCATTTCACTGGTCATATGAAGAGAACAAATAGTAGACCACCCATCCATGTAAAATATTTTTCATCTGAAGGCTCTGAGAGTATTTTATGTGGTCATGTAATGGCCAGCATTTCATAACAACGAAGAAGTCTCCTGCTCTGAGTAGATTACTGCTTATTACAACAAGCTGCCACCCTGAGACTTTGAATTGTTTTGTAAAAAAGAGGTCTTGAATTTGAGGAGGGAAATCTATAATCCTCCCAATTTTCTTCCCCCAAAACAGTCACCCTAAGATGATTGGATATTTTTGTTATAGCTTCTAAGGTGTTTTTAGCTCAAAGAAAAGCATTGAAAGTGTGGACGCACTTAAATTGGAAAAAAGGACAATAAACAATGACTTGCCTTAGCTGCTCAACTGGCTCTGTTCAGGGTGTAAATGGAGGTGGTTTTTCACAGGTTTGCTGCAATTTACGCGGGTTTTTTACATCATAAGTCAGTGAGCTATACATTGTAGCGAGCTTGTATACACACAATTGTAAGAAAGAGGGCTGTCACATGTAAACCTAGACTATGCAGATCGTTGAAATGCTTTCTGGTGTTGGTTGTTGGATACGTACACAGATCCAAGGAAGAAAATGTTGGCATTAGGTGTTTGCACACATTGTGAAAAGAAGTTCACCATTGTGCCACCTAGTACTGTTGAGCAGGTGTTGTTCTATCACGTACTAAAAAGGAAGCTATGTTCCCCCTCCCACCCAAGTCTCCAGAGTGCAGGTGGCCTGAGTCACCTGAAAGGTATTTGCTTACACTGGCACGTCTCCTGCTTTCAGGTACGTGAGCCATAACCCGCTCCTCCCTCCTGTTAGAGTGGCGTGGAGATCCTGTCACTTTGAGCCACTGGCTTCCTTGTTGGCTCTCTTCACAAACCGGTTTGGCTGACTTGTTGCTGCTGCAGAAACAAGGGACTTATATGTGTGTAGAATGCAGTAGATGTGCTCCAGGTTTGTCTAGTGTTTATAAGATTTGTAGTCTCAGAGATTATTTGAGAAACAAAATTCAATATACTGTTGAACACAAAAGGATTAACTACATTCAATTATTGTACAGGAGAAAGACAAAAAAAGGAGGATTAAAATGTTTTCTGAGGCAGCTGTAACCTGAAAGGCAATGTACAAAAAAGGCTAGATACATGTTCCAGTCAAGATGATTTTTAAATAAGACTTCATTAGTATATGTAGAAACATAATGCAAGGGCAGTTCCTTGGTATGTTATTTGTCTTCAAACAAATTCAAACAGAATTTTTTTTTCCTTTTCCTGTTATGGTGTGTGGATGTACAACCCTGTTGTGTAAACAGGTATACACCGCGTTAAATGAAGGCGATATAGGTCAAATAGAATCAACCAGTGTAAATCCGGTTTGTGAAACTGACATATGCATCTTTTTCCCCACTGCTACAGAGTCACTTCTTGCTCATGCACTGTTCAACAGCCCCTGGGTACCCAAGGCACCGTCTTACCCATTGAATCACATTTCTGTTATCCAATTACCCATCAAGTGTCCTTCCTGCTCCCTGTGTGGTTTGCCATGGGGTCCTCTCCTGCTTCAACCTCCATCCATAGCTTTAATAGTTTTTCATTGAACTTTGCTGTTTCACTTCAGCTTAGCAGGGCACTTTGCTTGTTTGACTGTTTATGTCCTTGCGCACTTCTTCAGAGCACAGGCAAACATATAAAAAAGAGAAAATTAAATGCTACGCTGCTATCACATGAATTAAAATCACAGTAAAGAGTGAATGGCTGTTGAGACTCAATTAGTCAGGCTCTTTGAGTACTGCTGGATGTCTCAGGAGTGTTTGAATGCTTACCTAATACATCAGCTCCTGACTCTCAGGGTCATCTGAGTTGGGAGTTTAAAAATAGATGAATTGGTGTTTCTAGCAGCTAAGGCAATTTCATACACAGTTGACATGTTTTCATCCTAAATTGTATTTCCCCTTTTACAGAGTCTGGATTTGCATTCTGCATCTGCCTGGCCTGCTTTGATGTTGGCTTATTCCAAACAAAGTTAATCAGGTTCAGTTGCATGGGCCAGGATTGTAATCCATGGACAAACACATCCACTGGGAGCCTGGTGCTCGACTGATTGTCATTGCAAACTTTGGCTCTGTACACAGCAAAAGTGGAATGTCCATGGACAGATTCATTCTGTTTAGTTCCCAGAGAATTTATAGTGTATGGTGCTAAACTCTAGTTCCCTGTCACATTATCCGAATATAATGTACTGTACGATGTTTTCACAGTGGTCACTGTGGCTGAGTCACTCTCCACAGCAGCCTTGTGTGCCGTGCTTGTTTTAGTGGTCATTTAACCATATTGTATTGAGGTCATGATAAAATTTCATGTCACCATGTGGAAGTCTTGAATGAAATACCACCAACAAAGTGTTCCTATAAAAATGGCTTGTGTCCATGACCCACTGACCAAGTTTTTACCTAGCAAACTCTTTGCGTCACGAAGCCTAATTTTTGGTTCAATTCCACCATGTGTAAAATAGTAAGGATAATCATATAAGCTACAGAAACCCAATTTTAAATGAAGACATTAAGCATTGTGGGTGGGCACTATGTACTCATATTACCTCTCTGCATTCATGTTGAAGTTTAAAATAGCAGCCAAATATAGAAGATTCCTGTGTGTACAAGATGCAGAAAAAGTGGTTCAACCATTTGAAGACTCTCAATCCCACACCATCAGTCACCAAAAGGACTTGCTGTCCTGTGAAAAAGGCTGTAGCAATCCTTAGTAAGACTAATGCACCCACATTACAGATATATCAATTTTCACACCACTTCTCTAAATGTGCAAGGTGAAAATGCACTTGCACCAGTGTAGCTAAGGAGCTCAAATGATTTTCTGTAACCACTCCTACAATCACATTACAACCTTTTTCTGTCAACTGAATGAGCACCAGAGCCTCCAGTCTGTAGAAGGTATCTAAGTTTGGACAGAAGCTGTTTCCATATTGGAATCTAGGCAAATAATGAGTCTCTTCAGCCTTTAGTAGTGTACTGATTTTTTGTAGCTCTTTATTGCTTTCTCCTCTGAAATGTTATAATCTATGGTAATTTTAGTAGGTTTGATTAAAAATGACTCCAAATTAAGGTGGATTGATTGACTGAAACTAAAAGTGTAGTAGTAGCTAAAAGTAAAAGTAACATAATGCCAAAGGGGCAGAATCATTTTTCCAATGAAATTAATGAATCAGTTGCTTTGCTTACATGCCCGTTATAATGCAATTATTGTCAATACTGTGATTAAGTCAATAATTCAGTTGAAGCATTTGCTTCAGTGGCTTGTAACATTCTTGTCATGTCTTGTTCACTCCAAAAATTATGATCTTTGCCCTTCACCCTCTTGCTCTTAGACATAGCATACTGGCTAACTATCAGCATCATCAGTAACGTTGTTTCTCTTCCCCTCTCAGACACATGCAGTTTAAATACAAACCAGGAAGTCCTACAATAATGCAATTAAGATCAACATCTTACCCTAATTATGTTTACTGCAACTAAGAGCTTAACTGCATTAAAATAACCATAGTAAGGCATTTACATGACTTTTGCATAAGTCAGAGTATTGACTAGGTAACATTTAATTCATATTATTAAAGTGAATGTAAATGTGCCAGAAGAAGATAGGAAGATGGATTGTTCTGAGCAATGATAGTATATGCCCATATATGTCACTCTTGACTGTCCTGTGTGCTTCTGTGATATTAGCACTCAAGAAAGTCTGTCTGGATAGTGAAAAAGCTAAAGCACTGCGGTAGGAGCAGCAACAGCAAGTAAAGCAATGGGGTGTAAACCATGCGCATTTGTTTTGTTCAGGAAATATCAAGCAAGAGCCCTGAACAGAGTTAAAACAGCATTTTGTAAAGACTTGCTTTCATCAGCATTTTTGATTAACTTGCTAAATTTCAAAAACATGATTCTATGCACATTCTGGAGAGTCAGACTGTGAACTCTACAAATTAGATGCTGTATTATTTAGTGAGAATGAAATGTCAGGTAAATTGGGATCTGAATTAGACTTATCCCAATAATTCATGCTGTGTGGAATGCCATTTGTTTGCCTTTACAAAGAAAATCATTTGCACCATAGGCCCATTACAGCTGAGCAGGTATGAATGGATGCAACCTGACTTGCTGTAAATTTTTCTTCACCTCTTATGTGATAATGAAGACATCACAGGAGTATTTAATATTGGCTTTGTGATTCAACTTGATAATTTTGCAAGGTATTGATTACTAGAGTAAAAGGTGTCATGGACAGGAAGCCTACTGTAATTGGCACCAGATTTAAAGCCATATCACAAGAAGAAGCCTCACAGTGAATTGCAGATGCAAATAAAGGTTGAAGAAGACTGCCAGTGCCAGTGACTGAGGTACAAAATACCAAAATACCTGACTGCGAAGACTAAGACTGGCATAGCTGTGACTTACAGTTGTCTTACTTGTGGTTCACCAGTTCTCTCCACTTTACAGGCAAGATCTTGTGAGGCATGACTAGAAGAATGGTGGGTTAGCTGCTCAGGTCTGTGTAGCCCTGTGGGGTACTGAGAAGTATGTAGATGAGGAGTCTGGAGCCATATTGGTAAGAGTTGCTTTTGGAGACCTAGTTAGGATGTGTACTTCTGTTTTGGCCCCTTAGTAGTGGTTCAGCCTGTCTAACTTCCCAAGATCAAGCACTGCTAAAATCTCTGTCAAAAATAACTGTCGAAATCTCACACACAGTTATGTGTGAGCAGTGCTAAGTCACACAGGACAATTGTCACTTTCATTCAAGTGAAGTAGCAAGCTAGGTTCTCAATTTAATGTCAGGCAAGGGTGTAGCTAGCTAGCTAGACTTGACATTGACATGTCTCTAGAGAGGCATAGCAAGCAAACTAGCTAGTAATACAATGAAATATTTTTGGGGCAGTTTCTCATTAGCAATGTAATTGTGAATAATGAATTTGAATATGTGAATGGAGTAGCAAGCTAGGTAGGACACTATACACCAGTTAGCTAGCTAGTTAGAAATGTTAGAATTTCTGAAAATTGTAGGTAGCAAGCAAGCTCTTTTTGCTATGTTGTTTTTACAAATAAGATTACCATTGCCTTTAAATACTAAACATTTATATGTTTTTTTTTTTTTTACCACTTAAGCTGTTGACAGTGATTCATAACTGTTTTTTAAGATAGATGTTTATTTCTGTACAAACCTGTCAAGATTATAACAATATTTTGTAAAGATGAGTATTCTCTTACAAACAGTCTATATTGCAAGGGTCTGTAAATGGTTGTTACTGCTCAGGTGGTGTGTGTGAAAAATCCCTCTCTTCTATTTTTTGCGTCAGGGAGCATAAGTAGATGGCTACATAAGTACCTAGGAGCTGCTTCACCTAACACTTGAATCCTTGGATTGGGCAGTTTACAGTAGTCCAGGTTTTATCTGTCTGTACATTATTGAAGTACCATGCCTGGTGTCTGTACAGTTTGCAGGTTAAGCATCTAAATTATATAAAATTATATAAAAGCCAGGGCTAATGTTATTGATGATGGTCGGTGAAGCATAGTGTTAACACAGAAAAAATATTAGAGCACTAGTTTTCATATTACCTCCTAATCCATGCAAAGAGAAGGATGAGGATTATGATTACACATTGAGTAGTGTTCCCATCTGAGTTAATACTGGTAAACCTGCATAATTAATGGATTTTTCATAGATTCTCCTTTCATGTAATTAGGCATTGAGATTTGAAGCAACCTCGTCATGTCACTTGCTCAGGTGTGGAGGGTCATGCCTGGAAACTATGCAAACTGTAAAAACTTTGAGGGTTTAAAAAATTGGTGGATTGAAAATGGAGGTAGTTACATATGTTTATATGTGGCTTATGACAGCACCTAATCACTATGCTGTAATGTTTCCACAATAGAACATTTCAAGCATGTAAGCAATGAGTCAGTTATACATCTGCTTGCCATACCCTATTGAATGAACTTTCTGTAAGATGCTCTAAATGAGAGTTTCTGTCAAATGAATATATATAAATGTATACCATATTAACATTTATTTTATTGCAATATCATAAATGTGAAGATCATATTCCAAAAATCTCTTCATCAAACCCTGACAGCTAAGTGGCAGCCTGAAGACAACATTCTGCCTGTCCTCCTGCCACAGAAATCTCTATGATGCCACAGTGGTGCCTCTCCTCCCTCCTCCCTGTGATGCAAGTATAATGTGGATGCCTCCACTAAGGATTGCAGGAGTGGGGATCTGGTGTTTAGCTAACATTTACCTGTCAGCTTTAGATGAGCATCAGTAGTTTAATTCACATACATGGAGTTATGAACACTCCCCAGAGAAGTCTGACTCTTTGTTTTTTATTTATATTATTTATAGTGGGTTTTTTGACACTCCTGGGGAGTGTCAGAATTTTGTGTCTGTGCCCTTGACTTTGCAGGATTGCCTCTGAGTGTATACCCTTGACTGTGCAGAATTCCTCCTGGTTGATAACTCTTTTTGAACAAATTCATCGGTTTAGTTGTTTTTAATCTGTGTCCTACAATTAGAGTATAGTGACTAGAGTCAGGAAATGTAATTATTTATGGCAGTCAAAGCTGTCGTGACCCAGAGTGTGCCCATTCAGGAGCTCATAATGGAGAGGATGGCCATATTCAGGATATATATTTGTATTAATTTGATGTTTGAAAGTTCTATGGCTCTCAACATTGAACATTCAGATAATTAAATCTCACATTTTTCCCCAATCTCTGCAAACTACATTTACTCATGCTTTTGGGAAATTTGATGTGCTCCCATGCTCAAATATGTAATTGTATTGTTGGTCTAATCAAAGTTTTATTATCTATAGATTATAGAATGAACAAAATCCAGATCATCACTTTCATTTAAGATATTTCTACACTTGGGATCTGTTGAAACTCAGTTTTTCACAGCAAACTGAGAAGCGCATAAGGCAACAGTTTTTCATTGTTAGCTCATACTTGTTTGTCTGTTCCACAGAGCTTAAGGAATTTCAAATACAGCTTTGAGAAACTACTAAAAAATCCGTAAAAGAAAGTGGTTACCTGGAGTGCATCCCTTCAACTTCTGAGATTTGCGTCCGTCAGAATTTGGCAGCAGTACAGTTCCTTTCATACTGTCTGACATATTCCTTTCCTAAACTCCACTGCCTTCATGTACGGACCTCTTTAATTTGTACACATTTCTGCTTCCACCATTGTAAAACATTCTTGACCTCAAAGGCTTGGAAATGTGTGTTTTCCTTGAAACTATCAGTGATATTTGTACATGCACTTAGCATTCTTCTGAGGTTAAAAGATTAAAACCTTGTTATTATGAGGGCAACAGTGCGCAATGGTATGAACTTCAGTGAATTTCAGAGAAGGTTTAAAATGTATTTTTCAGCCTTTCAGCTGTCCTGATCCTGCCAGTGAATGCCAGGGTGACACAGTGGGACCAAGTTCCTTTTCAACAACTCAAGTTATGGCATTCACGGTGGATATTTATTTATTGAGATTAGGGTCTTTGTCTTCATCTCTTTTCTCTCTCTTTGGGTGGCATACTGGTAATTTAATGCTAGAGTGATAAGCTCAAGGCACACTGCAATTGTGTCTCAGTCAATGTCACATATTTAAAGAAAGAGAGAAAGAAATTTTGGTGTCTCTGTATCTTTTTTATATTAGCTCACAACTTCATTGCAATAGCCTCCTTTGAGTTTGGCCCCCCCTTTGAGAATTGCTGTTTACAGGACAGCTTGCCAAAGCTTTGCGCTACATGAGACGGAATGCAGAAAGATAATAACTTTCAGCATTCAATTGTTGTGGATGCAATAGCAGACCTCACGCAGTCAAACTTGAATTGGGGGGGAGGACCTTCTGAAAACCAACACCATACTTGCAAGAAGTGAAAAAGACAGCCCCCGCTGCAGCAGCCTGCTGCAAAGGAGGGAGGGTAAAGGAAAGGGGAGGCGAACAGGCAAAGAACTGATGACGCGCCACTGTTCCCGACCGAAGCTCTCAGCCTGACGGCAGCGGAGCGCTGCCTCATCTGTCCACACTTCAGCTCACTGAACACCTCGAGCAAACAGTACAACAGACGGCCCAAATTCCTCTCCAGATAAGACCCAGGATCCAGCTGCGTCATGAATAAATGATCACTGAGTCAAACGCGTTGTCCGCTTTCACGCCAGTCTTTAATGTTTAATTGTTCTTTAAGGTTTTTTCTCTTGTGGCCCAGATAACTTTTAAAGGACCAGTTGTTCCAAAAACAAAAAATGCAGAGTATAACCCCACTCCAGGGATTGATTCTTGAAAAGGCAGGTCAAAACATATATAAGTGGATAGAGAAATGTATAATTTGGTTATTGTCATCTATCATGAAATCTATCCCAGTGACCCTCAATGCAGTTTCCTCCCAAAATTGACTGTAAAAGTGAAAAAGACAATATGGCCTGTCAAGCATGTCTTACATGGCTTGCCGTATAAATGAAACACAATTACATATGCACAGTTAGAAGTCTAAAACCACAGGCTCTTTGGAGGTCTTCTCCTTGTAGTTAACACCAAAAGATGTGACTGCAATCCCAAATGGTTGTGGCAGTTACTCATTGTCTGAAGGGCATTTAAATTGTCTTTGTCATCATTTAAATAATGGGGAACAATAAGACAAATGACAAATAGATAGCCTGCAGTTCACTTTGGCCCTGTCATGTGTCTCTGAGAAATAACACAACAAGGCCGTTAATGTCAGGCTGCCAATGCATGTTGTGCATCCTATTGCTGGCACAGTAGTTGGCCTTGAATGACTACAAGCACCATTTCATATCTCAGCCTTTATTGTCTTTTTTATCAAGCCCATTCTTTTGTAATAGCTACAACCCTGGCTCCAGAGGTAGAAAATCGTAGGCAGGTCTGTTTTATTCCAGTGTGTACCTTAGAATTGATCTGATTTATTTAGCTGTTGTTGTGAACTTAGCTATGCTTAGAGAGAGCACCAGCTATGTATTGTAGTGAGGTTAGGTAAATTGGGTCAGTTCAGTTGGTTTGTAGACCCCGATTTGTCAATATAAACTACAAACTTCTAAGGCAATGAATTAGTTTATAAAAATACATTTATTAACTACAATCCAAATGAGCTGTGAATAATCAATGAAGGGAGAAGTGAAACAATTGACAGAAACAAACTGCAATGTCTAAAGTAAACAAAGGAAGACAAACGTAGAAAAATGTATTGTTGGATAAATGGAATGGAAAAGAAGGAACAACATGAAAAGAGGGACTTAAAAGAAAGGCAAAAAATTAAATCTGTGGGACTTTGGAGGAGGGAATTTGAGTGCTGTAAGCCACGTGAGATCATGAAACATTATGGATGTCTCCAAGGAGAGCTGGTCCATTGGGTCCATGGAGTTTCTAGCTCATCAGGGCAGGATGGGTCCACAGAATCTCAGGGCTGGTCCGCAGAAGAGAGAGGGGGATAACCTCCTGGGGTCGGGTGATGAGGAGGTGCTCATGGAACAAGATGACCAGCCATGAGGCAGCCTGTGGTGGGCTAACACTGGGCACCAGGACTGTCCTGGAACAGGGAAGATGAGTCCGACTTGAGGCACAACTCATTGGGAAAATGCGAAACGAGTCTGACATTATGCATAACTCTCCTGCAACAGGTGAGATGGGTGCCTGGCGACTGCAGTAGTTTGCGGCCAGCTGGAGCCGGACGATGTCTCAGTGATCAAGCAAGGAGGTTTAGAGTTTCAGCAAAGGGACATTGTGACTGTACAGTCAGAATGTGGATGCGTCTGTTAAGCAAGGCGAGCTTACTAACAGCGCAATGTTCTGTTGTTCTTATTGCACATATATAGCACAACGTCAAAGGCCTGGTAACCCATGTGGGGCTTTGATGTGTTGTAGTGAGGTTAGGTGAACTGGGTTTGTATTTGGGCTTTATTTGGGTTTGTAGACCCCTGTTTGTCAATGTAAATTACAAACGTAGACGACATTGAATTAATTTATAAAAATACATTTGAAGTAGCATATGCAGCAGGGGAATAAAATGCCACACATAGATGGCTGAGTGCCAGGATGTCTGTGCTTTTTGAAATGAAATTCAGTGCAGATAAAATGTCATTTCAGGTGACACAGTATTGTTTTGTGGTCTGATAAGAACGAGGAATCATGCAGAGCACAAAGATGTCCTCGCCTCCCCCTTCCCCTCCCCGCTCCCCTACCCCACCCTGGCCTGGGTCCATATGTTTGATACTATGGAAGCATTCCCTGACATTGGTGTGTTAACAATTAATATCTTGTACATCACAATCATGCGTTTCAACCATACCCTATGGAATATGCACGTATGGATTTTGGATTATGGTTGAATGAAGGGAGAGGAGTACAGATAAATAAATAAAGGGAGACAGAATGATCCATTTGAAGCCATTTATCCTGAGATTTCACTTTGCAGCAGCTTCCTGCCTGCATGCTCAGGTGTTGTGCCTGCCCAGGTTTGTGGGCAGGAAGGTCTCCAGTATCCCTGCCAACAGATGGGTATCCCCACAGAGCTTAGACTCATCCCCTCCTCAGGGGTGTTCAGACTCATTTTAGCTCCTGAATCACAGCAGCCTGTCAAGGCCAGATTATCCTTTCAGGGCCGGAGCTCACATCAACTTTGAGCAGAGGCGGGGAAGTGTACTCTTCACTTTCTGCTTACATAGGGCCTGTGTGTTTAAACAAGATCTCCTAAAACCCTAAGAAAACAGCCAACTTCACCCAGCTGCTTGCGGCTCAAACAGAGCCAGTCCCACTGTTTTCTTTAAGGCTTTGAAATGTTGACCATGTTCATTGATCTTGTGGTGTTGCAGTCCTTTTGCCCTTAGTGTTGTTCTTTTTCATACAACCTTGTTCTCAGGTTAGTCTGCTAACACACGCAACAGCAAAATTTTTATTTTACTGGAAGGCAGTAAAAATGAAGCAAAGACAGACTTCCTCTAGGAGAGAACCGATTCCCTCACGGTGAAGATGTGTGGGGACATTGACTCAATTGACAGAACAGGACACCAGGACACCTGTCCTCTTTTCAACGCTCCTTGACAACTTTGCTTAAATTTATTTAGCTGTATTATAATTTCCCTGAAGGAGAAGGGTTAGATATGCAAATGTTTTTTTTTTTTGGCCATCAAGAATGGCAACGAACAAACAATCCCTGGAGCCAAATGAAGTTCCAAGCAAAGATATGGGAGGAGAATTTTCAGACAATCCCTATGGAGTTAACCAAACCTAAACAAACTGGACTCATGCACGAATGTAACAGCATTCCTCCTACTCTGATCTCCCCTGTCTTTTCCCTTTTTAAGTTCAGTTCGGGGGTCAACAGCCTCAGTCTGTGGTTAGGTGCTATCCCTTTGTTAGATTGTGTCTACGTGAAACAACATAAAGCCGTTCTCTGTAAGAAACATTGAATTGTTAAAAAAAAACACTCCTGGATGTAGAAGAGTCAGTTGACAAACGCTTTCTGGGAAACTTGGGGAAAGTGAACATTAGAACAACCAACAGAAAATGTCAAATAATAATAGAGACACAAGTAAACAGTATTTTCAAATATTGTTCTGAAGAAATTCCACTGAAACAACTAAGAAACGATTTGAAATGCTGAAAGAACTAACAACCTTAGAAGAGACGTTCAAAGACTGTCAATCCCTGCTAGACATGAATGTTACAGAGAAAAAGAGAGAGAGAGACTTTGTCTAAATTTAATCAGCATTCATTTTGTCCAGTGTTTTTGAACGTTTAACAACTTTCACTCACTGTGTTTTTTTTCTTATCACAGTTCAGTAAGTATGAATGTAAAAAATTGCTTCTATTGACAAAAGTACCACTTGCATAAATTTTTTGAGTGTGGACAAGTGCTGATTGAATTCAAGGGTTGTTTTTCTTAAAGGTAAAACAACCTGTGCTTTAGGAATTTCCTATGATTTGCTCAAATACAGCAATTCATCTTTACAAAGTGTTATAGTTTAGACTATTTAACCAAGAGTATTATCTGACCATTTCTTTGAAGCTTGGAGCTCTCGAGTAATCTGTAAAAAGGTGCCATGCTATAACTAAAGGTGTTATGTAACCAGAAGAGGCTTTGCATCACAGTAATATGTCAGTTAAAGCTGTCACAGAAAAAGCCCACAGGTAAACCACTATATTTAGCAAGAGAAATACTTCAGATAAATCTAAAACTTCTAACAAGGATCTGGAATTGACAGCATAGTTTTGCCCATCTTGCAATATGCAAGTCTGGGAACCAAAAAATAGAACAAGAGTCAATCTGGAGCTGTGTGAAAATATTCAGTCTTCACAGTGTAGCGTGAATGTGGCACATGCGCGTATAAAGCTGTTAGTCTGTATTACATTAGACAGCAATACACTTTAACCTACGTCCATAGGAGGGATTGAGAATGAAGCACTGGGAACAGTACATTTGTGGGAAAATATGAAAATCCAACAGTCAATAGTATTCAGTATTAGCCAAAATAAATAATTTCACCAATTAGAAAAATAAAATTAAATTTACCTATGCTAACTGATACCAATTAAAATTTACACTTGTTCTCTCCTTAACAAAGGGTAATCACATATTTATGTTTTAACAATAAAATGTAACACAACCACTTTGCTCTGTTTCATATGATCATGCATACATTCATAGGGACTTTGTCTTGTTAGAAAGACATTAATTCTCTCCTGCTAACCAAAAATAATTTAATATAATAATAAAATAATGTTTGTTTACACCCTGCCTCCTAAATCAATATGAGTCCCTTCATGTGATTAAATAACACTGTGGGATCAGACTTGTTGGATTACATGAGTCATCTTGCTATGGCTGTCTCTGCATGCATCAGTATTAGGTCTGTTGGGTTTCTTTGGAATTTCATGCACCTGAGTAAACCTTTCCTCTGTAGCAGTTGAAGGGTTCCGTGGAAGATGAAATGCGTAGTCATCTTCACTGTCAAATTTTTCCTCATCAGGCTGGATGGGGTTCTGTCTTGTTCTTGGCCGTCAAGCTGGTGTCGGCTGTTGGCTCGGAGTTTTCCATGTCAGGCAAAAATCCACAAGGAAGTAAAAGATGCCTGTGCAAAGTCTGTGTTGGCCCATCTTAAATTTCAGGTTGGACCAGTAAACAAGTAAGCCTTTTGGGGCATTCTCTGTTTCAATTTGATAACTTCCCTCTAAGTCTATAAGCCTATAAGTGTGACTTCTGTGTAAGTGTGACTTTCACTGATTGCATTTGACTGGGTTTTCTGGCCTGCCATCATTTCCACAAATTAAATCGTAGAAATGAACCCAATCTTGAAACCAAGCTGCATAAAAAAGTGCAACATCAATTCTTATCTTTTTTTTTTCTTGCTGTGAACTCTTAAAACATATCTTTCACATTTGCCTGTTAGCTTCACTCGTACATTATGAACAATTGCTGGTAATCACATATTTATGTACTAATTTCAACAATAAAAACATAAAAAACAATCTTTTAGCACTCTGTTTTATACAATAATGCACACCTTCATATACTGTAGCTTGCATTTTGGTAAAGAAAATATGTGCTTAAACATTATTCATATATTGCTTGAACATTACTCTGAGTTATGTACACAGTTATTACACAACACAATTTACAAACAGCTAACATTTTATTTAAAAGCATCTTTTGTAGCTATATATTTTTCCATGGCTAGCCAAGGCCAAGCAATTAATTAATCAACAGATTAAAAGAAAAAAAACTCACTTAGAAAATTTGGGAAAAGTATCGTCAATCAACGTTTTTTCCAGATTCATGCTTTGTTCACTTATGAAAGTAATAATTTGGCAGAAATAAACCTATTCATATAGGATATTCTGATTTTATGTTCTTTTGTCTTCGCTAGCTCGAGCGCCATTTCTGTCTCCATGGGAACACTCCATACTGTTGGACTCTGAAAGAAAGAGGGAATCTTCTGAGTTCAGCTCACAGTTTAGGAAAGAACATTCAGTTACTGGCTACACATACAGCAAAACTGACTAGACTACTACTAATCTATAGCTCAAAAATGGCAATAAATAAGTCCACAGAGAAGTGCCATGAGGCTGCTGATTTAAACGTTTGTAAAGTAATAAAATTAAGTGGTCCAGGTTCCAATGTTTTGTTTTATTTTTTCTTGGAACAAAGATGCAAAAGGTTTTTTGTGCAGAAGATTTACCCATTACAAAAAGAAATATACAAAATCAAATGAATAGAGTTTTAAGGTTATTATTATCCTTCCACATGAACAGATACAGAAAGTACACCTTAGTTTTTATGCAGTCCCTCTGACTTCTGTGAGATGAACTCAATCAAACCCTGAAGTATTTTTTAAAAAAGAAAAAACACATGCATGAATCATATAGACAAAGTCTGCTTCCTCTTTACTGTAGGCATAGTAGCTCTGTATGCAATATTGCTCCAGGTTTGGACTATCCTTGGTCAGGAGATCTCTCTATTTCCTGATGAATAGTTTATTGGCTCCAAATTGGCTGTGTTGTTACTGGCTTGCCACTCCGAAGTGTTGTGCTTAGCAATCAATGTGCTACATATAAACCAGTATACCCTGGGCCCTTTCCTCCTCTCTCTTCCCTTATTGACCCCTCTGTGCTTCCATAATGATTACTCCAACCCAAAACAAAACAGGAGTCAGAGGACACAAACAATCTCCTCCAAGGCACATTGTATTCTAGCACAGCACAAATCGTCCATCCACAATGTCTGTTTAAAAAAGTCCACATTCACACTTGACCTCCAGCAGCTTCCTGTGACACTGTTTTCCCACAGCAACCACATCCAGATGACACACAGTCTAAGGTGTGTGACCCAGACTGGAGATTCTTTTTCACAACACACTGTGAACAAGTCTTGCTGATGAGGACTTCCATAATCATTTGTCACTTGCCTGAGCCCTACAAAGGTATGACTTGTGTACACAGAACACAATACTGGATACTTTAGGATACTTTAGGATCACAGTGTTGCAGAAATGTGTATGGGACACATGGAAACTAGTTTCCAGTGGTTTTCTATAACAAACTAAAATACTGAGTACAAAACAGAACAAAAGGTACATTTCACAGAAATACAGCTTCAGTCCTTCTGATAGAAGTGTTGAGCTGTGCATTGCAGTGAAATCACTGTTCTTTGAGGTTGTTGCTGCAGTGTTGCAGAGTTCTTACACAATGACAACACTGTAGCAGCACAGATAACGTACACTCTGTGAGGGTGTTTTAAACCAGCAAGTGAAATCATTATCTGTGCATTTGTTAAGCTTTGCCATTTACTAGTTTACTTACAATTGAGTTAGTAATGTGATTGCTGATGGCTCCTTAAAGCTACACCAGAGCCCCTCTAGGTATTTCTGACCTCTTTTTGAAAACATGGTTTTGATTACATCAAGAGGCTATATCACATTAGCTACTGCAAATGGTTTTTAAGGAAAGGGGCTTCTGCTTTCTAGTAGGAGATTATGTATATCTGTGAAAATAAGATCTGACGGATGTTCAAATATCCCATATGTCCGGTGAGGGCCTGTTGATTGAACTAGCGGACAGACTCATGAAAATGTACTGTCACACCTCAGCTGTTCAGAGACATGACACAAACCAGGCTGACAGAACCAGTTTGTGAGCCCTTATCCCGGTCAGAGTTGCTGCTGATTTTATTCCATAAATGGAAGGATTCAAACTTGAGTCTCCTCACATTGATATCCCTCGTGGCAGGTGACACAAGACATCCTGTTTCCATTGACTATCAGGGCTACTTATAGACTGAGACAGAGTGGGGGCTTTAATGTTCTGTGCAGTTCACCTGAGAAATTCAATCCCTATATGAAATCTTTAGATGCATACCGGAATAGTTCAGCACCCCGAGCCTTTGGAATCCATACCCTTTAACCTGAGCTTTTTTTAGCAAATGAAAGGAAAGACATTTTTATTGATTTGCTAACTGAATTAGTTGGTGAAATGTTAGCCTTGCCAGAAGCGTGTTGACCGTTCCCATTGATTGTCAGAGATTTTGGTATTCGCAGGCAATGACGTCAATTTAAGTCCAGAAGGTGAGAGTTTTAAAGCACATTACCTTGCTGTCAGGTTTCTGCATTTTAAAGCTTCTGCCTGTCATGCTGTTGTGCCAGAAGCTATTAAGGTGGAAACATGCTCCATGTAAAATCCTTTATTGATCATATTAAAAATGCATGCAAACATATTATAAAAGCATGAAAAGTATTGGAATTATGTACTGAGAGATGACAGAATTAACATGGATTCAAACATATTATTCTGGCACAATTGTCAGAGAAGCCAAACATCCTCACAATAATTTAAATACACCTAGTTTTAATATCAGAGTTAAGAAAAATAATCAGTATCATCCTTATCCAAATGTACCACCCTCCCTTTCCACCCCATCATGTAAAGGGAGGCACATCCTACCCTGTCCCATTGCACACTATTGCAGAGCCAATGGCTATTGAATTCACATATCAATAAAAATTGATGATGATTTTAATTCCACTTCTGAATCTTGAGAATGGTTTCATAGTGAGATGTTTGAGAAAAAATAGACACACACTGTTTTCATGGGTTTTCATATGGGGTGCCATTTTAATTGCTGAAATCAAAGGTCACAAGTGCTTTCATTTCAGTTTTTGTTTAGTATGTACCTTATTTTTGTTTATTTACACTTGACAAAGTTTGGTGTGGAACTAATTATGAGTAGCCTGGAGATGGTCCTGTTAATTACAAAACTCCCCTGAGTTGTCTTTTTTAATTAGTTTTCCACAGGATAGGACACAAAAGGTCAAAGATGGTGAGGTGATTGCTCAATCTGCCTTGATTATCTGGTTGTGAGGATTTTGTTTCCAGAACATGAAGTGTCCTTGAATTCCCTCTTGACTTTGCCCCTGTCTATGTACCATAACTCTCTGTTCCATTCCTGCTGACTGCAACCGGTGAGAAGGCAAGGCTAACTTATTCCTGCCTTTCAGTCCTTCATTTCAGTGCATCCTCGTCATATTTAATGAAGTCCCAGACCTCTTTGTCATCTGAAGAAGGCAAAGTGAAATCCCACACAAATAAGCAGAGGAGAAAGAATACATGCATTCAAATTATGGGCAACTTATGCGTACCAGGGCATCCACTGTATTAGAAAAAAACACCACATTATCATGCAAGAGTGGAACTGCGATACTGAGTCACAGTATTGGGGGTGTGATTACAAGGTGAACAGTTTGCATTCTGAACCTGTAATTTATTCAGTGTATGTCTACCTTGATCTGTGACAGAATTTTGTTATATGTTGCCTGAATTATCTATCTTGTGAAGCTAATGAGCATTCCTCTTCCTCTTCTTCTTGTTCCTCTTGTTCTTCTTCCTCTTCTTCTTCTTATTCTTCATAGTACAGGAGGTACTAAAAATACAAAAAACAATTTTGTCTTCCTAGAATTGTATATTCGCAGATCATCAATGAAGATGATTTGATTCACTTTGACTCCTTACAGTCAATTACTTGAAAACTCATTTAAACTATTTCTAAAATGCCGTATATGGCCAAAAGCTTTGCAGGTGTGGTTCTCTTCACTTTTAACCTGCATCAGTGTTGCGAGAGCGGTTGAGTGTAACCATCACTACTGGACACCTGTAATGTTGTTAAGAATTTCATCACTTGTTTACTGCAGAGAGAAATAATGGCTTGTAATCCACAGTAAAGTCTATGCTGTCTTTTTCTGTAATCCAGAATGATGTGCTGCTGACCTGGCTCTGTAGTTTCTGTACTCTTGGATATCTGCAATAACATGGTGTACGGTGACACTGCATAGCTCATCTTCTGTGCAGAGGCAAATAGATGTAGCCAAATGAATGCAATTTTCTTTTTGTCTTTTTTCCTTCAAAACTACTGAGTTATGAAGGCAATCTTTTGATTTATGACAAGTTATGAATACTTTTATTTATTCATGTGTTTCATTTGTATGCTTATTATTTTAATTTTTGGCAGTTGTACATGACAATGTACCATGCATAAGATACAGTACCTATAATTATTACATTATTAAGCAAAACCTGTAAAAATAATATATTTTGAGGAAGACATTTAATTATCTGTCATACTGAAGTAACAGTAATGCACTTTGTTTTAGTAACATGCATGTCATTAGTGGGCATGCTGAAACTGAATGCAAATATAGGCATGGAAGAAGAGCCTTTAAATTCAGATATTTTCATTTTCATTTTAACCCTCTTGATGATTACTGGCAGAATCTGGCACTGTTTTATGTTTCTGTCTGCAGGGTTTTGTCCAAAACTTTGTTAGTATGTGAGGCACATACTAAAACCATGCAAGGTCAGCTTCATATCTATCAGAATGTTGGAGGCATTTAAATTTGAAAATAGATTGTCTTTTTTGCCATATGGCCTTTCTGTGATTCTTGCGTTGCTGGAGTCATTGCAGAGTCCTGAGCTGAGCTGACCTCGCAGAGGACTCAGACAGATACAGCACTGGGAGCTGGTCTGATTAGCGAATGATTAGTTATCCCATCCAGGACAGTTTGTGCATAATGAGTTTTCAGATTCCACATACAGCGTTTCCTCAGAAATTCACTTACACTGCATTTGTATAAAGCTGTCCTCTTGATTTTGCTGGGAAAAGTGTTGGTGCTTGCCTGAAAAGGGAAGTAGCTAGGTCTGTTTTATTTATTTATTCTGGTGAACAGGCTTTAACTCAGTCCTTTCATGTCTGCTGGACCCTCTGCAGCAGCAGATGCAGCACGGGTGTCTGCGCACGTGTTCTCTCCATCCCCCTACGAAGAGCAAGAGCCCAGTGGCGAGTTTTCTCAGCCTCCTCATTGTGCATGCTGTGTGTCTCCAGTGCTGTCTGCACAGCGCCTGCAATGTGGAGGCGGAGGGGCTCCCATTCTCCCCGGTCTGAGAGAGAGGACATGGTCACATCGTTGTTTCACACACCATTTGTCCAGCGCTTCCCTTTCCCTTTTTTTTATCTTTATGCAATCTGTACATCACGCTGTTACAGTGGAACATATTACCATACCTGAGGCACTTGTGCAGCAATTAGCGCTGTGATAATTATCACTGGGGAGAGAGGAGTAAAAAGGGCAATAAGTTCTCTCCGTGCTAAAAAGGTGACAGATTGAGTCATAATAATCATTGGTTTCATAGAGTATCTCCTACTGTTTGTGAAAAGAGCTTTGCAACCAATAAAACAAACAATAAAAGCAAAAAGGAGCAGAGGCAATAAAACTGTAACACACACACATGTGCAGAAAGTGCAGAAACACACAAATACAGCAACATGTTCCATTACGACACTCCACAGTGAACATGTCTACACTACAGTAGCTGCCTCACCTCTATCCATAGTTAAGGTCCTGCTTTTTCCATTGGTAATAGTGGTTATATTCAACATTGCAGGCAGTTTTTTCACTTGCAAAGGGAACATGTCTTGAGCGCTTCACAGATCCATATTATTAAATCTGAGAAAAAATGGATTCAACAGTTATTTATCATCCAGAGGATGACAAAGCCTGTCTATTATTTACTAGAGCAATGTCAAGCAATGCAAAAGCATGATCAAATTTACCCTACCTGCAACACAAGCCCACATCAACACAGCATGAATTATTATTATGAAGCACAGATGGAAGTAGTTTTATTAGGCAAGTACATCTCTGTTTTGAAAAAAAAAAAAAAAAACAATGTCCCTACAGAGTTCAGTGCAGCCTATTGCCATAACACTAGAACATTCACTATGAAAATGATCCTGGTTCATGGATGCATTGCCTACAAGTTCCACATTTGTTATGAAAATAGTTGTACTTTTTTGTTGTTACCTTTTGAACAATGGGGTGTTATTTCTTTGGATTGAAAAAAATCTTTGGATTAAATATTCAAATGTTTTGTTTGGAAAAAAATATCAATAGACATTCTTTTTTATCCTTGAGATAAAATGTGGAGACAAAAATTAAAAATGTCTCCCGGCTTTCTTTTTTTTTTCTAGAGTGCCTCTTGGCATTTTCTCAAAGGCAGTTCTTCCACTGTATAGCGATGATCCCTGGGCATATGAGAATTTCAGTGCAGAGATAAAGTATCATAACAATACAAGTGAAGCATGAAGGGAAAGCACACACAGCCTGCAGGAACTGATGTTTTAGAGTAAATTAGCCATATTTTTGGCTGTAGCTAATGAAGCCCTAGAAAAAGTGGTGGCCTGTGTCTACCCACTCACTCACTCATAGACTAACAAATGGAACAGTACCCCGAAAACAGCACTTCATCCCACCTACGTTCTGTTACCGCTGCATGGTGAAAAGGCATCTATAAAGGGGATCAAGCAGAGTAGTTACAGGTGCCCATTCCGGTACCCATTACGGTACCCATTCTCTTCTTTTATTAAAAAAAGGACACAATAATTCATCAGATTTTGGGATTCCTTTTTTGCATTTCCATCCTGCAGTTACCCCCCTTTTTAGGGAGTATTATCTGCCTCTGACATGGGTGCTGTGACAGGTGCCGCTTGGCTGGTGTTCCAGCCCGCTGAAGAGCGCCACCTCTGGAGCTGATACAGACAGAGGCTGCCTGGTTTCCCCTCAAGGACCCTGCCTCTGTCTGACAGGCGCGGAGAGACCGGCTGCCACTGACTGGTAAACACCAGCTCCATCATTCAACAGGCCTCACAGCGTTCACCTCCCTGGGCATTCTAAGGTGTGTGCGTGCGCGCCTCTGTGTGTATGTGTGTGTATGTGCGTGTCTGTGCATGTCTGTGTGTGTGCTTGTGTGTGTGTGTGTGTGTGTGTGTGTGTGTTCAGGTCCCACTACCTAATTTCACTACAACAGGTGTGATGTCTTTGGCAGAGGTGGGATGGGGACCAGAAATTTTCACTTATCAATGTGCATAGAAAAGTTGTTATATTCAACATAAGTAATGTTGGCCCAGTCAACTCATTAGTCAGAAGGCACCTGAAGCTGTCTTTATACCTAAAAGAAAATCTCTAGACATTTGTTAAAGTTATGCCACCCTTGATACAATTTTAGAGTCTCGGGAGGTGGTGTTTTGGTGTGGAGCATCTTCATTCATGACACACATATCGTCATCACATTAATAACTGTGATGAGTCTGTTGCTCTAGTTTTACTCTAATGACCTCATACTTATTCCCAAGGACTAAGTTAAAGCAGAGGGAAAGATTCAAATCAGAAATGTCTAATTGAAGCTAAGTGTAGTCATTAAGGGTTGAGTCATAGTTTCATGACCTCCAACTGAATAGTGCTATCAAGAACATCGCAGCAATTCATCTCTGTGACCGTATAAAATCACATGCAGACTATGACATCGCAAATGATGTAAAAAAAAAACCTTAATGCTAAGCAGGGTAAAGAAAAATGTGCAACTGCTTAGTATTAGGGGTTATTTTCAAGACACAGAAATGGGAAGACTTCTGATTCAGACTCCAGACACTGTGTAATAATGTACATGGCATTGTAGTTGTCACCAACAGGCCAATGCATCACTTGCAGGGTTTTTTTGATTTGTCTGTCTTATAGCTAAACCTGTAGTCAAAACATTGTCCAGAGTGAAGTCATAAATTATGCATTCTTTCTGCTGTGGCTTAAGTTACAGCCATAACCCAATGACCTGAGACTTCCTGCGATTTCCTGACAAGATTTGTGGTGTTCGAATCGGAAGACCAACCAATGTGGAAGTATAATGAGATGAAGTCTTTCCTAATAACATTGTGCAGATGAAGGTTGTTTTAAGCACAATGGCTATGCTCGCATCCACCTTTGAGTCTTCCTCAGTATAAGTAAATACCCTTCAGAAGTTATGGAGAATTCGGCCAGCACTGATGCACTTATACAATCCAGCTTACATTAAAACAAGCTCTGCGACATTCAGCTTTGTGCCCCTAATCGGCACATAAATCTTTTTCACTGTTTGACATCATGCATAATCAGGAGATTAAGAGCCCTGGTGTTTGTAAGGGCAAGAGTGGAAAGAGAGTCTATGCTCGGCTGGAATCTGAAGTGGGCTGTAAGAAAAGGAGTTTAGCTGGATGCCAGTGCTGCTTGCTCCGGCGTCCTTTATGGGGGGTTTGGAGGAGACTTCTAATGCGATTGTCAGTTCTGCTGAGCTGCCCCTATACCCTCACTCTGAAAGAAGTTAAAGCCGAACTGAAGAAGAAACTCCTGCTTAGGTGCATGATAACACTACCTTAAATAGGTGAGGATTTTTGGTAGCCCAAGGCTAAATCACCCCTGGGAGACCCCAGATGCTCAGTACTGGGAGTACGATTTACAGTGAGCTTTTAATTTGGTCAAGAGGGGCTTGGCCACCTGAGAGGACATTTTGTACTGTGGCTGTTACTGCAGTATCTTCTGTAAGAAGAGGAAAACAGGGAAGCAAGCACGAGCGTGCCACAGACACAGCAATAGAACTGCATGTGGGAATGCGGATGGACTAAGATGTTGGCTAAGGGACAGTCGAATGGCAATGCATTTGTCAATGATAAATGAACTCCATCATACATCAGGCATTTTTAAGATGCTGCAGTGAACTATAATTTCTCCCTCTGTCCCCAAAGGTATGCTGCCATACTGAGTAATTATGACAGAGTTTACTCCAGGCTGACCAGCTGCACAGAATCAGACTAAGACTATGGCTTTAAATGTCATACAGTGTGCGCTTCTTGAGAATAACAGAAATATTTTGACTTGGCTCCTGATCTGAATTTTTTTGTGTGCCCGATGCCAAGCAAATGAAACCAACTGCTCTAAGCTTGAGTTATGCAGAGTTAATAGATTAGCCTATTGAAAGAGAGCTAGCTGATCAGTTCATGAAAATATTCATGTTACCCTAACAGTATACCTGCTTGTAATGCTGGAGCAGTACTCCTTGCTTATAAAAAAGGCTTGTGAACCAGGCTTATAAACCAGGCTTGTGCTCCTGTGCTCACCTTATCAGTAAATGAAATACTAGAGTTGCACATCCAGCTGAAGACCAGTTTTTATTTCAACCACAAGTATTAATTGTTGAATATCTTAGAACATGAGACATGACTTTGTGGCCCCTCTGTTTGGTCTGTTTTGAGCTTCCTCACACCACAAACATACCTTTTAATTCATTTGCCCGTGTGATAGTCAAACACTATCTGATGGCAAAGTAGTAACTGAAACTATGTGAATAAAATTTCCTTATGACTGATTTTAGACAGAACTTGCTATGCAGTATCTGTCGGATAACTGCAGTTGTCTAAGGTGTCTGTATGGAGTCAGCTTGTTTCAAAATAGGTTTTAGAATGCTGTATAAGTTTGCATTTTAGTTCAATTTGCATTCAGTTAGACCTGGGTGGCTCAGTGGTTATTCAGAGATGTTCACTTGGAGTCAAAAAGTATAAAAAGTGAACTGGACATGCAAAAACATCACACACACGTCTCTGTTATTACTGAGACAATTGTCTCAGTATTATAATAGCTAAGTGCCAATTGTGAAAGCATAGAAAACATGATTATCAGGGTCATCATTTCTCAGCCATTTTAGCAGCAATGTTGATGAAATTTGTTATATCATCTCAAATGGCTCCTTCCAATCATCCATAGGACTGTGTTGGGTATGATGAAAGGTAAGATGAAACTTTATTTATTTATTTATTTATTTTTTACACAGACATAGACACACAGACAGACAGACACACACACACAGTTTTTTTATTTATTATTGATAGATACAAACATAACATACAACACAAAATTATTGATAGATAAACATTCAAACATAACATACAACACAAAACATCACTGGGTCTAATAATAATGATAATAATAATAAATGATAACAATGATGATAACAGCAATAATAATAATACTAGTGGTGACTGTGAATAAAAAGTGATAACCGTAACAACAATACTAACAACAGAAATAATAATAATAATAATAATAATAATAATAATAATAATAATAATAATAATGACAGCCGATGAATAGTGGTAATGGGTAAAATAAATAAGGATGGAAGGAAGGAAAGAAAGGAATGTCGGGGGGTCAATTTGTCTGCAAGTTGAGGCTTACAAGGATGGGTTCCCAGGTATCACTGAATTGATTGGATTGTTTATTGTTTTTAGCTGAGATTCATTCCATTGAGATATAGTCTATTAACAGATTAAGCCATTGTGACGTTGAGAGTTTGTGCCTGTATTTCCAGTTAAGGAGTATTGTTTTTTTGGCTATGGTCAACATGATAAGTATGGTTTTGTGATATTTGTGAAGATGACTGATGGGTGTGAGATCTCCTAGAAGGCAAAGAGTTGGGGATAGTGGAATGCTGTGGCCTAGAAATTTGGAGAGTTCAACTGTTACAGTTTGCCAGAAATTTTGGGTTGATGTGCATTGCCAAAAAGCGTGATAATAACAATCTATTGTGTTGAGGGTGCATTGTGGACAGATATCTGTATCGGTGAAGCCCATGAGGTGCATTCTGCGTTTGGTGATGTGTGTTCTGTGCATAATCTTATACTGGATTAGCTGTAGTCGGGAGTTGTTAGACATGGAGTAGATGTTGCTACATATTTGTTTCCAGAAATTGAGATCAGTCTTGATTCTTAAATCGTTTTCCCAGTCTGTAATTGGTATGGATAATGTTTTTTCTTTTGGTGATGATATGAGTTTATATAGTTTAGATAAAGGTTTCTTATATGTTGAAATGGATATTTTTCCATGAGTTAACTATGAAGCTGGTCTTATTAAGAAATCTGGGTTGTTCCAAATTGGTGTGAGTTTGCAGGGATTAAGTGGGTGGTTGGTGATTTTATTGATTTTCCACCAAGCTTCCAGAGTTGTTGAGATGGTGATGGTCTTATAGCAATTATGTTTTTTGATTGATTGGGACAAGAATGGTAGGTCTTTAATGGTGAGTTCTTCACATATTGACTGTTCTATTTCAAGCCATGTCTGAATATATCCATTTCATTATGTACTGTAACTGATGAGCTAAGAAGTAATGGAAAAAGTTTGGGGCATTTAAGCCAGCAAGCAGCTTGCTTTCCTGAAGTACTGAGAGTTTAATTCTTGGTTGTTTATTTTTCCAGTAAAATTTTGTGATTATTGAGTTTAGGGTAGAAAACCAATTGGATGTTGGAAAGACGGGAGTCATTGAAAAAACATTTTCACTGCAGCTATGCAGCCAGAAAGTGAGAGTGGTAAGTTATTCCATCGGTTTAAATGATTCCCAGTGGTTTTAAGAATTGGCATGAAGATCAGTTCAAACAACTCTGAAAGGTTGGAGGAAATATCAATGCCGAGATATTGAATGTTACCTGTAGGGATGTTGAGTGAGAGATTGGGGGACACAGCATTCCACTGGTCCTGATTGACTGGGAGAATAATGGATTTTGACCAGTTGATTGAATATTCTGAGATGGTGGAAAATGTCCAAATCAAATAGAAAATAGCTGGAAGTGATGTCAGAGGATTTTGTGTATATAGTAATAGGTCATCTGCATATAGACTGACCTTATGGGTTGTGTTCAGGGTGGTGATACCAGTGATTTTGGTGTCTTGGCGGATGGCAGCTGCTAGGGGTTCAATAAACAGGGCAAATAGTAGGGGTGAGAGTGGACATCCTTGTCTTGTACCCCTGTGAAGTGTAAAACGTTGTGAAATTATACCATTTGTGATTACTGATGCTGTGGGTGAGTTGTACAAAGTTTTGATCCATTGAATAAATGACTCCCCAAAACCGAATCTTTCTAATGTGGAGAATAAAAATGTCCAATTAACCCGGTCAAATGCTTTTTCGGCATCTAATGACAAGATAATTGTATTGGTTTTTTCGTTTTTGGCTATACTGATTAGATTGAATAGGCGGCGCATGTTACTTGATGAATGCCTGCCTTTAATGAAGCCTGTTTGATCAGGGTATATTATAGTAGGTATGACTGTTTCTAATCTCATGGCTAGTGCTTTTCTAATGATTTTAATATCTGTGTTAATGAGAGATAATGGGTGATAGCTTGAGCAGAGAGTTGGGTCTTTATTAGGTTTAAGGAGGAGTGATATAAGTGCTGTGTTCATACGGGGTGGGATGACAGAGGAATTCCTAATTTCATTGGTCATTTTAATAAATAATGGTGATATCTATGGCCAGAAATGCTTATAAAATTCTGCTGGGAAACCATCGGCTCCTGGTGCTTTATTATTTGGCATTGAAAATAGTGTTTTTTTAAAGTCATCTGATGAAAGTGGTCGATCTAGGTTTATTACTTGATTTTTATTTAGCCTGGGGAGTTTGATATTTTCAAAAAAGTTTTGAATTGCAGACTGATCACATGTACAGTTGGATTTGTAAAGGTTATTATAAAAGGATTGGAAAGTTGCTGAGATATCAGTTGGAACTGACATGGTATTCCCTTCAGAGTTTTTAATGACTGGTATGATTGTCTTTTTAGTTGATTTGCCAGATACTGTCCAGATTTGTCATTTTGTTCAAAATGGTAATAACTGAGTCTCTGTATAAGGAATTGGGTTTTCTTATTTATGATGGTATCAAGTTCATATTTGGCTTCAATGAGTTCTTTACGAAGGTCATCTGATGGATTATCGGCTACTAGCAGAGTAAGCTTACCAACTCTCTGCTCAAGCTTTTTTCCAAGCCTTGTTCTTTCTTTTTTCTGTGGGTGGAATATGAGATGATTTTTCCTCTTAATACTGCCTTAGCTGTTTCCCATAACAATGTAGATGAGGTTGTTAGATGTAAGTTGAAATCTCTGAATCTTGGCTTGTAAATTATCTGGAAGTATCACACGTGTTAAAGTTCTTTACGTTTTCATGTTTATAGTGTCGATGTGTGGACAGAAATATTTACCATACTCTTCTAATTGTGTGTATTATGCTGCTTGAGAGGGAATTGAATCCTTAGCAACCACTCCAGTTCTAACTACATGTTGTGTGAAGTACAGTGGACCAGTGTAGCTACATAGTGCCATGGCATGAATCAAAGCAGTGTGTGGTCTCATGCAAAGGTTTGTCAGTACATAGGCCAAATTAAGGGCAATGCTGCCCATTTCTTGTCTTTTTCAGAATTTGCCTGCCCTCATCTTCCTCCTAGTTTTTGGTATGGGCAGAACTATATCATCAGTTTGACTCAATAAACTTTTCCTTGTAGGAGATATGGAAAGAGTTTCCAGTGGTCAGATTTCTCAGTCAGTGCAAAAAATGTGCTCCACCTCTTTAATGTATTTCACCCTTCATATAATAAATTCTTATAATCCAGCAGCAAATGCACTAGTCTCTGTCTCTTCCCTATTATAACTTAATCGTTCCACACAATTGCATGGGTCACTTTGAAATGTAATGGAGGAGAATGGACTAATATCTATGACTGCCAAGTTCTGTACCCATTAAAAGGCTTTATTTTAAACATTGTGAAAGTAACTCTTTGAATGTTCTGAATGAACTGAGCCATAAGCTATGATTACTAAGAGCATCAGTGGAGACCAATGAGAAAAATTCCATCAAACATATTTTGATGTGCTGTTGCTTACTATGTAAAAATCTGTTTCCCATGTTGACATGTTTGGGAAAAACAAAACAGACAAAAATGTGGTTACATTCCATGCCAGTGCATTGGTAGTGAAGTGGTTTCTTTATCTAGCAACGGAAAGGTATATGTGTGTAAGTATCTGTTACACCACAAGGTTAAATGCCTCTTGTGTATGATAAAAGATATAACAACATATCAAATTCTTTGTCTTCAATGGCAGGAGAAGAGGGAAAAGCAATTGCACTGTATTATTATTATTATTATTATTATGTTTTTATGCTGCAAGAATTTCCTTCTTGAAATACAGTATATCTCAGCCAGGCCAACTGAGACACAGCTGAGATAAGCCCACTCATGTAAATAGTGCATTATAAATTGTTCTTCCAGTGCCTTGTGCACTCTATTTATAAGCACACCTTCACAGCTCACCTAATGAATAGCAAAATGCTACCTACAATATCCAGAACCTTAGACGCTGCTGTCAGTCCCTATGCTATAATACAGTCAAAATATACAGCACCAGGAATAAGTTTAATTTAGACCCAGATTCAGTCTAAAAGCGTCATGGTTTTTCCTTAAATTTCAGTGGCAAATACGAACAAGTGCTCCTTTTTGTCTCTCACTAAAGGTTTTTCATTATCATTTCAGTAGGCCACAAGGAATAATGAGCTTGTTAACATTATTGATTTTATGTTATGTAAATGACAGAATACCCTGTGTAGCAAATTCAAACCTGAATTTTTGTACGGACACATGACTAATCTGTAATATGCACACTAATTGGGAGAGTGAAGTATGTGACAGCTTTGTGAAACTTGGAAACTCGGAGGCACTCAATGACAAAATGACATGGACTCAATGACAAAATGGATGGAGTTTGTGGCAGAACTGGTAAAGCCATAGTCATATGCTGAATCAGGGTCATTCTGACTAATGCAATTCAATAAACTGTGATAGGAAAAACATTTTCTACCAACCATACTGATTTCTTTGTGGATTTATTGTGTTTTAAAAATATATTAAGCATTTGAAGTTTATGTCCTGAACAGTGAGCACTGTCAATTCAGGCTTGTGTACCAATAAATAATGAATATTAGTGAACCTTTGACTTTGAAGTCCTTTGGACTTTAATTCTAATGTGAGTCCACTCAAGGACATCAATTCTGTTCTCTTCAGAATGGTGGAACTTTGAGAAAATAAAACTTGGGGAAGGTAGGTTTATGTCAAGCACTTATGAATTAGGATTGTAAGGCCAGTGAATTTCTGAGTGTTTGGTACACCCAACTAAAGACTGTCCTATGTCCTATATATTTTTCAAATTCTGCATCACTTTTTTCTGATAAAATATGCATGATAGGCTAATTTTAAGGTGACTTACTTTTCAAACATTCCCCGTGCAGTCTTCCCATTATGTTATGTCAGTGACAAGCACTGCACTGAAATAACATGATGGGATAGCAAGAAAGGATGTCCGTGAAATATGGTCTCACATTCTGCCAGGCTGTAAATGCAGGCTCGAGAGTGTAGGAGTGTTCACATTCACTGATAGACAAGTGAGTACAGTGTGGGTGTATCAAACATACTGATTTGTCCTTTGGCACAAGTAGGCGTGAAACATTAGTGAATCAAGTTGGGGGAAATTTCACACCTCCAACTGGAGAGTTGAGAGAATGACATCATGAGGGTAAGAGATTAGTATCTGAGACCCTGGAGAGTTGGGATATTTCAGTTTGAACCTGTTTTTAAATACCTGGCATTAACAACAATGTGAAATTCACACATTTGTATGTAACTATCTTCCACTTATGTAATTAACATGGTATTTTTTATTTTTGATTGCACTTCAACAGCTCTTTGTTTAATACTCACGATCTGTTCAACAAGCCAACACTATCCTGTTGTACTCATAGTAGTGTCAGAACTCCTTGTTCAAATACAGTTGGTTTATAACATTGCTGCATCATGGAGGCAAGGAACCCAGTTTCAGGATCATGGAAATAGAAGTTACAAAGTCCATCTTAATTAAGAATATGTGTCAGTAGAATTGTTTAATCTCACATATCTGTTTTATACCACACACAAAATGGTGAGAATGAAATGAGTTTCTCTTCTGCTCAGATTGTTAATTTAGCAAGGACATTTTTTCACAAAAAATATGGTCCTTTGTGAAATGAACCAACAGGGATTTGCAAATCTGCTCAAATCAATTTCGTTTTCCCTACCTGCAAGTATTGACATTTTGTCCTACGTGATTTATTTTTACTGTCCAGTTCATGGGCATTCTTCCGTGTGAGAAGGCCCCATGTTGTTCTCATCTGCTGCAACACTACAGGCCACAAGCTTTAATGATGCTTAAAATGCCCAGTGGGATTTAGAGAGCACACAGCAGAGCACAATTTTGGCCATGGACTTTCTGCCTGGCTTGTATGAAGTCTTCACTTCATACCTTGAACTTTGTCACAACAATGACAAATAATGTAACACCAAGTTATAGAGCTACGTGTATCTTTGTTGTAGATATTTATTTATAAATATTTAATATATAGATATTTATTAAATTCTTGATGAACGATGACGTCATCGTCTGGAATTCAACATCACAGTCATGCCAAATATAACCTATGTGGTCCAAGGCAAGGATCAAATCCAAAATTTCAATGACATAGCACATATACTACCAATGGACAGTTACCTTGCTGCTAAAGACCCAGGTCCCCTTGCATCGCAAGCTACATATCAAGATCTCATCCTCACTATGAAGGGGGCTATTCATATACCCAAGTCTTTTGGCTAAAAACTCTTACCAGATAGTGTGTTACCTTGTGCTAGATCATTCATTTGTACACTAAACCCACAAAACCAAACCTTTGTTTCAGTATCAACTTTCAATCAGAAATCAACTTGGCTTTGGTTTTTGAATCCACCCCTAATATAGGCCTTGATTTTTGTGTTGAAATATTAGTAGTTATGTACAGAATTACACATAGTTATGGATAAATAATTCAGTGATATAATTAGATTACTGTGTAAAGGTAATGTATGTTATATCCTCGGTGCAATTTCTCAAGTGTCTAGTGCTAAATGGACATGTGTTATCACAGTGGTAGGTGACAGGGTGACAGGTCTGTTTGTATGTGATTGCGGTGGTTCATTTGTTCAGAAACCCATTTGTCAAGCTTTACCTTTATCCCACTCAGAAGTACCTTTCATTTTTCCTTCCTCTGGAAGGCCTTGTCACTTTCCTAAGAGAAACCCTGCTCACTGAATTCTCAACAGTCAATGTTCTAGGTGGAGGTGACCTGGATGATATGATCCAGTAGTTGTGCCTGAATCTGTAATATTTTATCCTATTTCCATCTTTTGCTTAGTAAATACACCCCCCATAAAAATAAGCTCCAGCCATGTTTGTCTCTCTTCCCTTTTGTTGAAGTACTATACCTTTTGTTCTTGCCATCTGATAAATCTAGATGTATTGTGTGAGTCACTCTCTTATCCAAACACAGGCAACAAGAAGGATTTTACCACTCATGTTGCAATCCAGATATATCCAGGTTTGCGTCTTAGTCTATTAATCTAAATTATGCATGTTACCAGTTTGGTTTAAGTCTTTCCTTCCTTAAAACTGTGTCCTCCAAGGATATGAGGGCTTCCTGGGGATTCTCACAGCAAGTACTTGTCACCAGGTTCACATTAGCATCATAACACAGCCCCCTCTCCTGCGATTATAGAGGAAATTCACTGTCAAGCCTGAGCCCCCTATCTCTGATGAGAGCCTGTTTGTGGTGGGCATTAGAAGCCAAGGCCTGCGCTTTGTAATGGATTTTTCGGGCGATAAGTCGTTGCTCCTTGTTATTTTCATTGATGTCTATCAGGGGTATGCTCTGAAAAGGTCATCTTTTTCAGGTGGAAAATCGATCCACTCAGACTCCAGCCCTTATCTGTTTGGAGAGCACTCTTCGGTGTTTACCCACGCCTCTAACCTGTTTATCTTTTCCAGTGCCTAATTTTTGCAGATCGCGTAAGTGTGACAATCTAACCCTGAGGTTTTATTCTGTGCCTTTCTGAAGGCGGAGCCGCTGAGGTGTGGTGAATAGAACCAGCCCAAACTTACCCAAAAACAGGAGGGAGAGGACAGAGGAAGGGCATTCATGATATGACAGAGTGATGACTTTTGTTATTGTTGTTGTTGTTCACAACAGTTGTCATAGTCAGTGTAGTATTTTGGGCCAGGAATTGGCTTAACGGCCAGCTTGTCCATTAATCGGATGAGGTGTTGTCTGGGCGACAGAATACACTGTAACAGGGACGTAAATGATGCAGTCTCAAGGTTCCTGTCGGGACCGTCACTCCCTTATGAGCCATGTGCTGTGACTGGTTATCATTCTGACTGAAATGATTTGGTACTTTGCCAGTAAAGAGACAATGTACTTTTACTTAATGAAAAGGGAGTCAGGGAGAGGGATGTGCAAATGAAGAAGAATGTGCTGCTGAGAAGCAGGGGAGCCATTTGTATTCAAGGTTGGGAGGAGTTTGAAAGGTGACTCTAGCGTGTCACCCACTATCAGAAGATTGGGTCTTCTCCCGGGGGGCTATACCTGGCCGATGGCCATCATGTTGTAGACAGACAAAAGAAAGAGAGATACGGAAAGGGAGTTACATGGAAAGGGATATGCAGCACTTTCAGGTTTCAGGGGAAAGAGAGATGGAGAGATGGAGAAAGAGAGTGAGACAGAGAGAGCAAGTGAGAGAGGAGAGTGAGTAAAAGAGAGAGAGAGAGAGAAATGCAGTGAAATTTAAAGGGAAGATAAGAGGTACAGAAAAGCCAAAAGAGACATGAGAGAAAAGGCATATTATATTGTGAAGCGAGAAGGGGTGAAGCAACTGACAAAGACGAGAGTCTGACGACAAATGTTAACTTTGTGTTGAATTTCATCGCTCATGTTGTCTTCTGTAACAAACAGACTCTGACAGAACCCCTGCAGGCCTGGCAGTAGGGATGTTGCGTGGTGCATTTTTAGATTGAAATAGTTTTGAAATCCATGACATACAGTGACCTGAAGAATAACACTTAACTGCTAGAGTCTTTATGTATCATGAAGGACATGATCCTTCTGAAAATAATACTGTGTCTTTTCACAGAGAGATCAGAAAGCGCTATGAATAAGGTATTCATTATAGTGTCTTCATTCATTTAGTTTTGCATTTAGCCACACCATCTGTACTTTTTTTTAGTGTGAAAATACTTGAAATGGGAACACTCCTCGTTGCGTCCCTTGATCTAATCTCCATGGCTGCCACCTTGCAAGACGGGGAGATATTTACATTTTTGCCTAGCAGATGCTCTCATCCACTGTGACTTAGATTGCTTACAATTTTGACGTTATCTATTTATACATCTAGGTTCAGGTTGAGCTCCTTACCTGATGTCTCAACAGCAGTAGCTCATCTGGGAACTGAATTGGCAAACATTTGGGTTTTAATAGTGCTTCTCAACTGCTGTTGTGCACTGCCTCCCATTGGTGTGGTGGAAGGAGGTAGACAGTTGGTCAGTTACGAATGAGGTGATTAATTTGAAAGCCAATAATCAATATTCTCTGCAATGCAAATGAGCATGTTCTTGGAATGCTGCTTTTTCCCTGGCAAGCCCTAAGGAGGTGCCTTTGTCATCCTCTGGCAGGTTGCAGCATCTGGGGTAAGAGATGATGTACATGGAGTGGAAACCCACAACACACATTGTGTTTACTGGACAGTTGTAACCTTTTGGGGTACCTGTCAAATAATGCCCTAATTGCCATCACTTCGCTTTTCATTTTAAAAATGTACTGTCACACTTGATGTTAAGTAAGCAGTTTACTATTATCATTGTGCTGTACTGTACTGTTTAATAGGGCTGTTGCGATAACCGCAATATTGCAATACCGCGCTATTGACAAGCCAACTGCAGGGAATGGCAAGCAACCGCCACAACCGCTATGTTCACGTTTCATGTCTCATGTCCCCTAATTTTTTGAGCAAAAAAAAATTAGGGACATGAGAAAAAAAAATTATCGAAGTTTCTCGTGTGCACGAGAAACTATTTCGGTTGAGCAAACAAAAAATTAAATAGTTTCTTGTGCGCACAAGAAACTTCAATATTTTTTTTTTTTCTCATGTCCCCTAATTTTTTTTGCTAAAGTCCCTTTAGGCGCTCCGTAGATTTGCACTTAAAAGATTTAGCCTAAACAATTTGCTTTATTTATTTTTGTTTGACAATTTATATCTAGGCTAGGCTTAATCCTATGAATGTGTATTTTGCATGGGACCTGATGATATATTTATATCCTGAGTTGTGCAGATTGGAGTTGTGTGTTGGAGTGAGTAAAGTGGTGGTCGGCTTGTACTGGATGGTGCGTAGCTATCTAGCTCCCATTAAATGCCATTGTCAAGTCGTGTCTGTTTCCATTATTGTGTATGTGACTGGACCTACAGCCAGTGCTCCCTCTCCACACCACAGTGGCAATCCCCCTTGGCAGAGCAGAGCAGGAGCAAGTCCTTTCTGCCTGGGAGATTAGACTCCCAGCCCAGCATGGATCGATGCAAAGGGTTCCTCGACCAAATGGGATCAGAGTATGCAAACAATCCAAGCTTTATTATCCAAGACCTCTACCTTGTTGTACTAACAGTCAGAGGAAATACCATGCCGAAATGAGGGGAAGCCATGTGCTGCAGTCTTTACAAATTTGTACAAAGAAAAAAGGATGAAAAGAAAGTTAAGGTCTGAACTGATGCACAGCCGATTCTGATGCAAAAACTTGTATCGAGAATATGTTAATGCCATTAAAACAGAATCAAATGTTTTCTTTTACCACAGAGGGCATTGGAGGAATTGAATATTGGCAGGAGTAAACTGTGTAGGATAGCCATGTTCATGTGTTTTTGATGTGTGCAAAACAAATTATCAGTAGAACCTCTGTAAGTTACGATCTCCAGATCTCTTCCCATTCTACAAAATGTGTGGCGGCCTTGTCAGGAGTTTGTTGGCTGAACTAAAATCACAAATTGCATGTAACTCCTGTCTTTGTAGTTCTGATGGTATTTTACAGCTCCTCATGTTGCTAATGGGCAACCGCAGTAAAAAATGGAGGTGAAGAGGTGCCAGAAGAAGAAGAGGGCATGATGCAGGGGAGGAGAGAGATGACTATGTGCCAGGTTTTTCTGGCTGCTTCTCTTCTGCTTGGTTTTCAGCTACACAACGTCTGTCATAGAGGGCTGAGTTTATAGCTGGGATGGGATCTGTGTTCAAAATAAACACAGATTTAAGAAGATCAACAACACCACAAGTGAGCGTGTGTCTGTCCAGTGAATGTGTGAAGTCCAGATCCTACAGCTCCTCACTGTATAAAAAGCCCACGCAGAATCTATCCTTGAGATTTACAACATGAAGTGAAAGCTGTTCACGTGCTCATACAATAAGATGTAAATGGTGTGACTGTGTGTAGTTCACCAATAAATGAGAATTATGTTTCTGCGAAAGCCAATAGTGCTCCCTTTTACCCTTTTCTGCTTTGCTCTGCTCTGTCCTTATTTATTGCCTTTCGGTTGTTACCTCAGTGTCTGTAATTGAAGAACCTTGGAACATGGACGTTAACAGCTTTGGCAGTGGGACAGTTTAGTTTAATTGATAATGGGAGCAGTAACAGCCTGTATCTGCCATTCTAATCTCACCCTGCTTCACACCTTGTTTCTTTGTCAATCACCACCTTTTCCAAGGTTAATCTAATTCATTTTCTCTGTCTCCAGGCTCCATCCAGACAGTAATGAGATGCTGTTCTTCTTTTGTCTGAAAGGGAGGGTACACTTAAAACAATCAGTCTTTTTAAACACCTGTCAGACAAATATACAAAATAGGTTGTCAGCGTGGTTACATGCTCGTTACGCATTAATAAGCCTTTAGAAATGCTGCTTAAGGAAACTGATCATTTAGTCCAGTTGTTTTACGTGCAGTGGGAGTGGAGTGGGATGCATTTACACCAAAGAACTTGTGTTCATGCTCTGTAGCATCAGTGGCAGCTGGTGTGCTACAAATAGGAGTGGAAAAGAAGTTTATTTTTAACTTTATTGTATGATTATTTTCATAAAGTCCATCTATGAGTGTTTTGCATGATTCACCAGTCAAATAAGGAATCAGATTCCTTTTTACTTTATTTATTTATTCTACTGCTGTGGGTTTACCACCGCACACTTGCAATGTTATTTTAGCCCTGAAATAATTGGTTTGAAGATATAAATTTCTCTCCAATCTCTTAGATGTTTAAAATTACTGAAATCCACACAATCTCTTTGTAATAATTGTAGCTGTATGATGTAAGGTACAAAAATGTGATTGTTTGGCTAGCAGCGATTGCTGGTGGCCGATCCTTATCAAAGTGGGCAAGCTTATTAATCTTGAGAAACAGGATATGGACCATTATCAGTTTAAAATAGTTCTCAGACTCCCCTGTTTGTAGTTTGTTCCTCGTTTGTTGCAATTGTTCAGTTCTCTACCTGCCAGTGAGAAAGATCTGCCTTGCTTGATGGAAGGCCATTGTTCTAGTCCAGTGCCAGCGAATCCACTGTGTACGCTGCAATTAAACAGTGAATTTTAATTAAGTGGTTCATTTAATACTAATTTTGACTTAACATCTGGTGACAGCTTTCTGCTATAAATCCTGTCTATAGATATGCTGGAGATGTGTTTGTGCTGATTGCAAGATAAGAATAAATGAGTTTCCTCAGCTTATTTTTCTTACATTTAAATGTGGCACAGCCGTCTGTGAGTGAACATTAAGTAGCTGATCAATTGTTGCAGGTCCCACAAGAAGTCATTATAAAACAAATTGTTTACTGTATTCGTCTGACTCTTGATCTTTATTAATACAGAGGCAGAAAATAGCAAACAATACATTTAAGTACCTTTTCTTTGTAACACACCCTCATCAATTCTTTTGCAAATAGCTGAATGGGCAAACACATAGCTTTGTGCTATGCATGTACAGGTCCCCAGAATTGTAATGGCTACATAAATTATGAATGAACTAGATAAGACTAGCTTTTCTGAGAAAGAACAAAAAAATCAAACAATACTACAAAATTTACAAGCTTAGATAAGTGGATTCCTTGCTTCATAGCTCCTTGATGGTTATCTAACTTTTTCAAAAATAATGTAGCTAAGTGGCTTTATTCCTATGATGATCCAAGGAGATTGTAACAAGAAATGAGACATGGATGAAAAAAGGAGTGGTGATACTCCAGTGGAGAAGAAAAAGGAGCCGTGACATGACAGAATAATATTTTCATAACCATTAAAACAAATTTGGGGTCCTAGACATTCATATCATAGTTATGTTTTGCCTGGAGGCTAGACTGGATGGAAATGCAGGCCTGTAGTTAAAAGATAAAACAAACCAGATCCAGATTAAGATTAAGATTAAACTAAAATGACTTAATGCATGAACCAGCATCTCCCAGGACTAGTACTGAGAGCCACTTACTGCCACCAGGTTAAGTAGTTATTTCACGAATTTTGTAACATCTCCTGAAAATACTGAGAAAAAACACAACATTCAGATTGTCCTATTGTCTATTTCCAGGATATTGCAAGTCTTGCAAGTCATTACATCACGTCATTATAATCATTGAATAATGGAGTGAATAATATGACTTTATAATTGTTTTTTCTGCAACACAGCAGACGGAGCTTGGTTATAATTCATTGTAACATTATTCATTGTTTTAAACTTGTTAATATATGGATAATAACACATATAATTATTCACTGCTTTTTCACATAACTGTAACAGATACTAAAATTGTCACCAGTTTCACCAGTTGCCGTCACGTCAGCAACCTACCCCTGAAATGTTTACTTTTATATATTGTCAGGGGTTTGTTGATGATATTGCCCGAGTGAATAATAATACAATGGTGTTCTGCTTATAGGAAATTTCTGCAGAAGCGAATCTCTGAGAGCCTTGTGTATATTTTCATCCACTGAGATTGAGCTGCAAGTCATCCGTGCACAACACAATACTGTATTCAAGGAGGAATTAGAAATGGAATGGTAGAACCCAGCCAGTGGCCCAAAGTCTGCTCTGATGAAACATTCAAACCATTTATTTTTACATGTTGGCTGAGAGGAAGTACTCCCTCCTCTCCCAAATAGGCTTCCCAACAACTCGCAGGTAGAGGCCCACAGCGAATGGAGGGCAGCCTTGCGTGAAGGGGACAATTCTTAGCTTCAGCATCAGCCGTTCCTCTTGACCAGGCTCATGGAAATGTGCTGCAGAATTAAATGAATTTCTTCCTAAGATTTTAACACTGCCAATCTTATTTTTATTACTATTATTATTGCTTCTCTTCTCTCGACTTGTCCTTAATGAGCTTCATGCTGCGATTCAGAGAGGATTTCGTATTTGTTTCTTTGCCAGAGAGCTACAATGTTGCGGGACTTTTTCCTTTTTCATTTTACAGATCAAAGGTTTAGCTTATTAATGCACCCAACTGAAATTTTATTCAGTACAGCCCTATTCTTGTCCTATCCCAGATCCCCACCCCTACAATAAACTAAATTAGCTCTTCTGCTCGAAGAAATCCCTCATTCTGACACACGGAGAGGGTTGTTTCTGAAGCTCATTCCAAGGGGCTCAACATGAATTCCCATGAATCTTTGCTTCTGTCCCAAGGGTTTTCCTGTGAATATGTAGCAATGTTATCGCAGTCACAATGCGCAGCAATTTTGTATGCACTGGCTCAAGGCTCAACCCAGACTGGTTTAGTTAAGAGTATGGTGGATGCCCCGTCTGGTTAAAGCTCTCCATCTGTTCATTAATGAGCCTTATGTGTGTGCCGGCTATCCCAGTTGTGTCCTCAGTATTCTTATTCCATCAAGCATGTTTTAGAGCAAAGTTATCATGCTGTTCCACATGGGCCTACTATGTCTCCTTTGGTGAATGCTTTCCTGATTTAAAAATGCCATTATTGATATATCGGGAGTTCAGAATCAGGAGGTAGCACATGAGTGAGCCATAATAAGAGAACACACAATTCCCTTAGGTAAAAGGATTAGAATCCCATCCCATACAATTGGACAATTATACTGGAAGGCTTTTTACTAACTCTTTATACTAGCATTCAATTTTGCAATATGTATCTACAGTCTCCAGTCCACCTCATTGAATATGATTTGATTAGGTAATGGAGCTAAGAGGGAGGGAGTAAAGGCTAAGATTCACAGGCCATTCTGGAGATAGCATCATTGGGTTTTTCCACATATCTCCATTCAGAAAGAACCTCTGTTCCCTTACACGCTTGAATATACAATGGACCCTTTTCTCACGTGCTTTTGAGAATAGCTATTGTTTAATGAGACAAAATTAAATTATGACTTAATTGTTTAAAGACAATAATGCAATAACACACCGGCTTTTTCACTTCCACACCGACATGCACCTCTTCTTATGTGTGGCCATGCCAACATATCATAGCCTTCATCTAGTATCTCCTGTTGGGCCACACCCACATACGGACATCATAATCTCACTTGAATAGCCTCACCCACACACTGAACCTTTCACATGTCTTTCGTGCCAGTGCCCACATATTGGCTTTTTTAACTTGCATGTCTGGAACTAGCCTCCAGTCTGTGAAAAGTACAGTGGATCAGTATAACTAGCCTCTCACCAGACACGTATTTTGTGCAGCAGTGGTGGAAGCAGTGATGGAGTAAGCATCTCCATGCTCCCGCTGTAGTGCCAAGGTCAGCTGTGCTGTGGCCTGGATGACAACTTCCCCCCACCGGGTGGAATCAATGCAAACTGACAGAAAGGTCAGCTCTGTCTCTCCAGTTAATTATGTACTTCTCACTGCTGCTTGCTGTGCTGCCAATTCCCTCTGCGTGGGTAAGGCGCAGGCAAAATAAGTGATTTTTAAAAAGTGCTCCCTGCCTTACACTGCACCTCCACTCGCTGTCAGATTTGGGTCAATGTCTTCTCATTATCTCTTATGAGTATTTATATGAGGCAGAAGAGCAACAGTAACAGGATGTAAATCACATTTGACTTTAGTTAGTTTGGGCTGAATTCCATTTGCTCATATTTCTTTTCATTTTGTTATATGGCTGAATTTGATATGACACATAAAGCATATGGGCATGATCTTAACCATATTCCATAAAACATAGAATCAAGATTTTCTGTGATCCTGAGAGCCACTGACAGTTTCCAAATATGTCTGCAATAATTCTGACGGAACAGCAGTAAATAAAGCTTATCAAGCTTTTTCATTAAACACAGTGCATACCTTTTGGCTCCAGCTTCATTCTAAGGCTGTAATTATATGCATTAGAAAATTGAGAAGTCAACAATGTTATCATGTGTGCGTCGTCCCAATTATGATAGGTCATTAGCTCAAAGTCATTGCTTCTGCGAATAGAGGGTTTGACAGAATTAAATTTCCCTGACTTTTGCGACAGGGCTGTCACCTCCCGCTGAGGGCCAGTAATAGCGCTGTGTTTAGCAGGCTGCGGGAACAGCCAGACTTGTGAGTGATGGACAGTGCAGATTAGTATGCAGAGGCACATGGTGAACTTTTCTGGCTCCAGACATTCCCAAATGAACTGTCACATCTGATAAACTTTGAAAAGATGATTAAAAATGTAATAATACTACGAGTAATACTACCAATCAAAATGCAAATACGATTACTGCTACTACTACTACTACTTACCCTTACCAAACTATTTTGCCAATGAGCATAGTTATAAGTATTTCTATAGCTATAACTGTTGATACTATGTCATTTGCTGATAAAGACCGTAAGTCCATAGCAGCAGATAATATGTAATAATAATATTACATTATTGGCATTTAGCAGACGCTCTTATCCAGAGCAACTTACAGTCGGTGATAGGTTTTTTACATGTTACCCATTTATACAGCTGGATGTTTTCTGAAGCAATTCTGGGTTCCTTGCCCAAGGGGACAACAGCAGTGCCATAGTGAGGAATCAAACAAGTCCTGCTCCTTATTACTATGCTAGTACAAATGTACAGATAAAAGCAACCCAATGGCAGCAGTGGGATTCAAACCCACGCCTCCAGAGACTGGAGCCTAACTCCAGCACCTTAGACCACTCGGCCACGCTACCAGCAATGCACTTGAGATCTCTCTGCCTGAGTAAGGTGGATTTCGTCAGCCCCTCGTCCTTCCACTTTGGCACACTCTAGCAGCTTATGAGGTGCCTGCGACTTCCATGGTGATGTCAGTAGAAATGCATCTATCCTTGAGTCAGAGTTTGCTCCACTGTGGTGCACTGTGGGGCTTGTAGTGTGAATAGTAGCCTATGGCTATGTTTGAGTGTATTGCAGGATTGTATCTCTCACTCATGTATACTGTCTGTTTCAGTTCAGCTGTCCTGTGCATGTATACAGGGTGCTGTGGAGAAATTACCAAAAGGTAGTACAGCTGGTTATTCCAACAGGGTGAAAAGCAGAAAAGGCATTAAAAAATACAAAAAGTTGATCATTATGTAATAAAATATATTAAGGATGAGTATGTAGTTTACCAGATATATCAGTTGTATTTTTCCAAATAACTGTGCCCTGCTTATATCTGCATATTAGATTACTGCAAAGAAATGTACTTTGTTAAATATCGAGCAATCATCAATTATTTCATCATTGTTATCTGGTACTTTGAAGGGCAGTGTCACTGCTTACTTAGCCAGCTGGCCAAATCAGAGGAATATGGGAAATGTGGCTTCGCTCAGAGTTACGTCACCCAGTTACTTGTTATTTTGTTCATATTTATGCTTTTGCGTTGAATTCTCTATTTTGTCCTATTCAATGGTCTATGTGAGATGATGCTAAACAATGAAGTATTTATAAATTAAATTTGATTGTTTGAGTGAAACTCTTTTCCTTTGTGAACTGGAACAGAATTCTGAAAGGGTAAGTGTATGTAGTTTGAGTTGCATTCTGCCCACACAAAAACACTCAGAAGTGTAACGCATGTTTAAACCTAATAGTGTACATACCTAAATGCAGCTTTAGAGAACAATTTTCAGAGAAACAGAAACAGGAAATGTGGGATAGAAGGGAAAATGTCGGTAGTCATTCATACTGTTTTTAGAGTATCTAAGTCCTTTAACTCAGTCTCTTCTCACTACCTGTGAAGACAAGATTTTCAAGCGTCTCCAGGGACATGTAGGAGCTGCTTAGTGAATATCCACCCAGACAAAAAGAAGACATCAAGAAAACCCATTTGAAAATCTGTCTGTATTTATATGTGCCAGTACAGAGATACTGACATGACTTCTTTGTCATGCTTTCACATCACATTGGTGAGAATATATTGGGGTGCGTGCCACTGACTGAATCACAGAATATTTTCCATTGGGCTGACAGAATTGGCCATGCTACCCTTGGAGTTTGTGCTTTGCTCCCCTCTCATAGTTTAATCAGGTGATGGGAATCTCTAGCTTGCCTGGGCCTCAAGTGTTAGGTTGGTTTTTACACTGCCTCAGGTCTCGATGATTCAATTTGAAGCCAAATCACCTCTCTTTCAGCAGATGTGGGTAGAAGGGTCTCATAGTCAGACACAAGCCCAGAGCCCATTTACCCTTCCACAGAATGTCAGATACTTTATACAAAGAGAGAAAAATATTATCAGCACCAATACCTAGTAAAATGTCAAAAACCTCACTTTCCCCCATACACACCTGATGAGTTCTTACTTTTATCATAGAAAGACTTTGAAAGCAAATTGAACACCAGAGCTTCTCTCAGACAGATGGTCAGAGCTACATCTTAGAAGACTTTATTTTCATTTCTCTCTTCATTTGTGCCTTTTCAAAGAAAAACAAAATTTCTAAATGCTCCTCTGATAGAGCAAGAGGGGTGCTAATTAAATGTCACATCAAAAAGCAATGCCTGATAGTCATGGACTGGATTTCAGTTTGATTCCTGTCAAATGGTGCTCAGTCCATGCTTGAGGTAAGACTCCAGCCAGTGTTTTGCATGTAGGTCATTTTCATGAGTTGTGCAGGCCGCGCGGGAGTATTAGCGAACAGAAAGCTGGGCTTTGCGGGCGGGCTGTGAAGCGATGAGTAAATTGCACATGTGACAGGTCTCCTCTTGCATGCTTCCCGGGCTGTGAAGGGCTTGGGAAAGCAGTCTCCAGCGGTCCCTAACGAGCGGAGGCAGCCCACGCCGTGGGTCACAGGACACCGGCGCCGCTCCGCGCCGCTCTGTGCGAAATGAACATCAAAGTGGACGTCAGAGAGCGCGGAGTCCATCACGGCGCCGCTCGCTCCCCCCCGGTCTGAGTGATGGCTTCACTGCCCCGTATTGACAGCTGTTCCGTTTCCCTCTTCAGCCGTACAGCTACAGCTACCCCGGTACGGCTGAGCTCATTAGCCAAGCCTCCACTATTACTGTCAATACGCTGCGCTGATGAGTGTCTGCTGTTTCGGGCTATGGTTGCGTGAGATCATCTTATGGTTCTCTCAGTGGTTTGGTTTGTGCAGGTGTGTGTGTGTGTGTGTGTGTGTGTGTGTGTGTGTGTGTGCGTGTGTGTACATAAGGAAAGCTTAGGTCTCCAGACAGTCATTGAGAGAGCCCACCATAGTTTTTCTCTGTGACAAAAGAGTAGATTTCCTCATGGTTTAACATTAATGGCTATATTAACATTAAATGATTTTAATTGAAAATAAAAACAAATATTATAGCTGATCAACAATACATTGAGATCCAATACCTTTGATGCATACAAATGTTCATAAATGTTGTGTAATGTACTCCCCATTCACCCACTCTCTATCTCATTTTGAAATGTCTGTTTTATGATACAGTGCTTTCACTGAAAGGGATGCCATTACCAGAGTGACATGTGTTTACAGCACACTGGCAGAAATCCTCAGAGGCCCTTGGTTTTTCATACCATGCATTGTATGTTGTTTCCTGAATTACTGGAACATGGTACCTGAAAAACAACCTCCATTGTTTATGTGTTTAAAGGTGTTGGTTATACTACTACTAGCCTAACAACAATAACAATA